>OU975462.1:2759166-4138750 GCA_918857605.2 Philereme vetulata
GTATATCAGGATCATTGAAAGTGTAAATCCGTGGTCTCTGCCTACCCCTCCGGGATAAAATCGTGACAGTATGTATGTATGTAAACATTTTTGTTATTATAATTTAATCTAAAGAGCCCGCTGGATCCCACTGCTGGGCAAAGGCCTCCCTTCCCTTCTTCCATTATTAGAATAATTAGTATGTTTTATTACAAGCTGACCTGGCCAGGATTCACACAGGCAATGATAATGAATGAATGAATGAAATACTGTTTATTGCACACAAAACAAAAATACAGTAATAATGGAAATAAATAATAAATAAAAGTACAATAGGCGGTCTTATCGCTAAAAGCGATCTCTTCCAGACAACCTTTGGATGGACAGGATAAATCAAATCAAAAGACGGCGGTGTAAGAGTACCTACAGACATAAACAGAACCCACAAAATGAAATATACCTATTGATTATACTAATAAACATAAACTTAAATACATACAAATAATATATAAATAAAAAACTACACTACTTAACGCGCCGGCGAACCCTGAGCGCAACTTCAATTCGGCCGCGTCAAAATTTTCGGCCTGAGTATCGCTATCCCTGTTTAGTGACGAAGTTTAGCCACGCAGAGCGACAGTGATAGCAATAGAACGATTCTAAATTTGATTAGATTTTGACCGTGTTCCGTAATACCAAAAATGATGACTGAAAACTTATTGTATTTTTCTCATTGTGTTGTTATTCTGTAACTAGACGATATAATCTATGTTCCCATGACTAGGCTACGTAAGATGTTGTTGTTTTTAATACGAAATAATTAGGTTGAAAACAGGTCTTTTATGACGTAAAAACATGCAGAATGCGATACGCTTCTATTTAATTTTAGGCAAGTATTTTGATCTAATATATGGTTGGGAACCTAGATAAATACTATTCAAATTTAAATAATACCTTATTAAGGTAGAAATATGCTCCAATTAGAAATGATCTTGGTAGTACGTGTTGTATGGACGATTGTCCCTCCGGTGTCCCCTTAAAGAGGATAAATAACATAAACACTAACTAGCAGTTACGAGACAACGAAAGGAAATGGTTGTATACCTTGACTTTGAAAATAGGAAGAGATTGGGACGACCTTATAGACATAGGTAAGGCGTTCCACAGTCGCATAGCTTGTACTGTGAAGGAGTCACCATGAAATTGTGAACTATGGAGGGGAGTTCGAAGCTGTAGAGCTTCGGAAGAACGAAAGGTTTGAGAGTGTGCCTTATACAGAAACTCGAAACGCTCCTTTAGATAAAACGGTGAAGTGGGATTATAGAAAATGTTAAAAAGAAGTGATATAATATGTGCATTCCGGCGAAGACGGATAGGGAGCCACTTGAGTTTTTCGCGGAATTCTGAGAGATGGTCATACTTGCGCAAGCCGAATATGAACATAATGATAAGTATGTAGGTAGCTCACTCGAAAACCAAAATAATGGTAGTTATATATTCTATATTGTTCCTTATATTACTTACTAAAGTCGCTCGCGTTGTTCTATGGTGCAAAATACATAATATAAAATTTGACATCCCATTTTTATCCATTAGGAACTGATTTATGGGATAAATGGTAGCCTATGTGGTGTTTCAGGTTATAATCTACGCATATACCAAATTTCATCGAAATCGGTTCAGCCGTTACGGTGTAATTGACTAACAAACAAATAAACAAACATCCAAACTTTCGCATTTATAATGTTCGTGTGATTTTTAGTTATTAGCCCAAACAAACAGACAGACAAACTTGAAACGGACTACTTTATACTATACTAGCGGCCCGTTCTGGCTTCGCATGGGTGGACATTTATTTTTAAACATTTTTTTGTCTATTTTTTTACCCATTAGGTTACATTATTGAAGTGTTGGTAAGGATCCCTAATTTTTTCTACAATAAATATAGCATATGTTCAGGGATTATGTAGCATTCTAATGGTGAAAGAATTTTTGAAATCGGACCAGTACTTTTTGAGTTTATTCGTTACAAACATACAAATCTTTCCTCTTTACAATATTATTAGTGTTGATGTAGATCACTACTGATTATTAGGATGTTTCATAGACCTATTAATTAATAGAGATAACTATAAGTCCCTTTGATGGAATTGGGATGGGGTTATTGTTTCTAGGAATGGAATTATCAAGACTCGAGATAAACTCGAGTCGCACCAAAATAGGAATTTTTCATTATATGAATTGAAAAGTTAGTTATAGTTTTGAATTTAATTGGATATTTATTAGGTAAGTTTCGGTTTTTGCGTAGAGTTTTATTCCAAGCCTTTTGTTAAATTTTAATTTTTGTTTCACAAATTACACTCGCTTACCGGGCCATTATTTTATTTATTAGGTTTACCAATAGTTAAACACATGTTTGATAACAAAAAAAAAATATTATCTAAATGCTGTTCATCGTTTATTCATTTATTTATTTATTCAGACGACATAGGTCCAATACATCAACTCACATAATTAAATTAAATCAAATAGACAGCCACATAATGAAAATTCATAAATAAATAATATTTATAATAAAATTAAATATTAATAATATAATAATTAAAATACAACCATGGATCTATATTGTTAGTAAAAAGCTTAAATCTAGGGGAGTGAGTACTTAATTACTAACAGCGATTTAGTCCTCTGCATGAGCATCCACATCAGAGGACAGTCGAGTTTGTTGGCGATTACGTTCAGGATGGTGTTGCTGCTCTCGCATACCGTGCGCAGTAGTGAGGCTGTCTTTTTACGCCAGATAGCATCAAAGTTGTCTGCGCGTACTTCGGCGAACATGCCTATGCTATATGCTACATGTGAAACCAATTACAGGCAAACACAACATGCTCAGTAATCTAACACTTTAGTTAGGTAAACATACGTGTAAGGTATTATAACTATATGCGAAGGTAAATTAAAAATAATACAATAGGTGATCACTTCAAGTCAGTGAGTAATTTGATTATCTAGAAAACAAACAAAAACGGGATTTGCACACAGCCCGGCCCGCACAACGACCCCCAAACGCACCAAGCAACAACGTTCAAATTATTAAAACTATACGTATTTGTGTTCTTTGATAACTCACTAAATCATATTTAGCAACCAAAATACGTGTAGGCTTCGCTGCGCAATTTGCCTTTAGTAGATTAATAAACCTATAACTATATTAAACAGGTATCAAGGTTACATTAATGAGTAAAACTACTAGAATAAACTGAGAACCGCCATAATGCTGTGGTACTAGTATTGTCGCCAATCGGCCTATATCCAAGCCAAATAAATTAATGTCAAGGAGGACTGGCTGTCAAAGTCAGAAATGGCGGGAGAGTTGCTTTCTTTTCGGCGTACAAGGGGGTTGGTTTTTGGAGAAATAAATGAGAAAATTTCACAAGTATGTTACTAGTATTGTTGGCTTTTATTATCTGGGTTCGGTCGCAATAAATTGTACAACAGCTTTTTTTTTGCTTGTCTCGACTTTATTTCATCATAGCATCAAGGCTATTTAATTTTCGAGATTATGTTGTATATTGTTCCGAATAATACTTCTCTGTTGTTTAGATAATACCATGAAATCTTGACTACCCTTACAAATTTATATATTATTTGTTTTTTTTTCTGATTGGCACTACTTTTACTCCATACAAAAACAGTTTGTCCAACTAATACACTATTATCGAAAACATGATAATACTTAACAAAACTATTGTGGTATATTACGTTTTTAAGTTGGATTTGAGTTCCGTGTTACTTTTTCAACATGTGTTTGTAAAAGGTTACCATTCTTTTACTATTAAAATAAATTTATTCAACTTCGAAAAAGTGTCCATTTTTGTTGCGTGTGTAACGTCATGACTATAACGACCTATCAACTCCTATTCTTGCCATTCTATATATAATAATTAGACCGCTTTTGCCTTTTATTAATTGGCAACACCATTGAACAGGTAGCAACATTCAGAAAACAAAAACGGCCATGTTTGTTTGGAGGTAAAATTGATATTGTCTGTCCACGAGTGAATTGTCGCTAAAAATGTATTGTCTTCTGTTTGATTGCAGGGTCAGTATTATACATATTCTTTTGAACTATTACACGTGTTAATACAGGTTTGACATCGCATAAAACAATGAAACTACTTCTCAGTCCTTAATTATTAGCAGTACAGAGATATTTTTATTTGAAGTTATGTCGTACGCTTTTTTCTGTCATGATTGTAACATATGTAACGAAATGTGTAACGTTACGGTCATGATCCATTGTAAGGCGGAGACTACACATGTCATGTTCTAACATTTTATCTCCATGCTCATAATGTAGGATTAGTAGGATAGGGATTAGGGATATTTTATTATATATGTACTTGAGACCCGAAGCTTCCTTGGTTTATTATTGAGTTTAAAGAGACTTTTAATAAAGTATATGAAATAAAGTATGTTCGATAAAGTAAATCTTAAAAAAAAAGACTAGTGCATTATGAATCATCATAATTTATGATTCTGAACTAAGCTCTATGTTGATCATAAATGTAACAGTGAGTCATGTATGTAACGTTTGTTACGATGTCGTGAATGTAACTGTACATTTTTTTACGACCTAACCCATCTACACTATCACACTATTATTATAAATGTGAAAGTTTGGATGTTTGTTTGTTTGTTTATTTGTTTGTTTGTTACTCAATCACGTCATAACGGCTGAACCAATTTCTATGAAAATTAGTATATACGTAGATTATAACCTGGATTACCACATATGCTACCTTTTAGCCCATAAATCAGTTTCCATGGGATAAAAATGGGGTGTCAAGTCAAGTTGCAAGCTTGCAACAGCGAGTTTAGCATTATTTCTAGGTTACTTACACATTTTGTAGTTAACGCGTACGAAAGGATCGCAAGGAAATATTTGCATTTTTGTATGTTTGTAACAAATAAACTCTAAAACTATTGATCCGATTTCAAAAATTCTTTTATCTTTAGAATGCTACATTATTTCGAAGTAATATATTCTACTTTTTATCCAACTACGCAGGAGGGCAATGTTTTTATTGAAAAACTACACGTGCGTAGCTGCGCACTGGTCAGCTAGTCTATACTAATAATATTTTAAAGAGGACAGATTTGTTTGTTTTTTTTTGTATTGAATAGGCTCCGAATCTACTAGACCGATTTAAAAAATTCTTTCACTGTTGGGTTGGGACGCTACACTATCTCCGGGTGACATAGGCTACTTTTTATCCAACGCGAGGATAGATTTGCATTTTTGTATGTTTATAACGAATAAACTCTAAAACTATTGATCGTATTTCAAAAATTCTTTCATCATTAGAATGCTACATTGTCACGGAGTAATATAGGCTACTTTTTACCTAACTGCGCAGAAGGAGAGTAATGTTTTAATTGAAAAACTACACGTGCGTTGCTGCGAATTGGTCAGCTAGTCTATACTAATAATATTATAAAGAGGAAAGATTTGTTGGTTTCTTTGTATTGAATAGGCTCCGAAACTTCTGGACCGATTTAAAAAAATCTTTTACTGTTGGGAAGCTTCACTATTCCCGGGTGACATAGGCTACTTTTTATCCAACTGCGCAGGAGAGTAATGTTTTTACTGAAAAACTACGCGTGCGAAGCTGCGCATTGGTCAGCTAGTGTTTAATAATCCTTGATAAGTTATTTCTTGAAGTCCGATGACTCCTTAGTTTTAAACTCTACTTTGTACTATTTGTTGTCTTTATAACTCAAATAAATAAAAATAACAGCATATTACTATTATAACTAGTTGCTAGTGCAAAACGTTATCCTTTTTAAAACCGACTTCAAAATAGGAGGTTCTCAATTCAAACGTATTTTTATGTTTTTTACCTCATAACTCCGCCGTTTATCAACTGATTTGGAAAATTCTTTTATTATTTGCAAGGATATACTTTCAGATTGGTTCCAGAGATATTTCATCGAAACGATTGTTCTTCAAATGCGTACCTACTAAATTACTAAAATCCTTGAAAATTTAAAATTTAATTAATATAGTATGTTTTTTAATCTTTTTCTCTAGGTGACTAATTTCATAAAAGATAAGTTTATAAATTGAGAATCTGTTATTGGCATTAAGCATTAGTTATAAGGATTGTTTACATTGTTAACAAGTGCTGTTGATTCTGTAATGAATAATAAAAAAAAAAAAAAAAAAAAGAAAAAAAAAAGAAACCGTTTGAGTAGTTTGTTTCTTTCTGATATCTGAAGTCGGTTATATTTTTGTTAATTTAGCGTTTGCTCCTGCTTTTTTATATAAACTTTATCTATACCAAATCTCACACTCTTCCGTATGCGCAATTGCAACACAGCCGAAACGTCGGGATAACAAATAAAAAAGGTAGATACGCGATAAATACCCGTTTTAATCAGTAATTAAGGAGTATAATGTTTCCTCTTCACGTATTTATACACAACCTGTTTTATTACGTACGACATTAATTTATAACATACATTAGAAATCGTATTAACTGATTTTAGAGGTCGGTTTAATACCGGTAGCTTTAAAATTTATCCAGTAATCGATACATTTCCAATAAAAAAAAATTACGTAAATCGGTGTAGCCTTTGCGACGATGCCGCTTTGTCAGTTTAACAGGTACCTACTTACATGATGAATTAAGGGGAGACCGGAGGGGAATCACCCATACAACACGTACTACCAAGATCATTTCTAATTGGAGCATATTTCTACCTTAATAAGGTTTTATTTTAATTTGAATTATATTTATCTAGGTTCCTAACCATATATTAGATCAAAATACTTACCTAAAATGAAATAGGAGCGTATCGCATTTTGCATGTTTTTACATCATAAAATACCTGTTTTCAAACTAATTGTTTCGTATTAAAAACAACAACATCTTACGTATCCTAGTCATGGGGACATAGATAATATCGTCTAGTTACAGAATAACAACACAATGAGAAAAATACAACAAGTTTTCAGTCATAATTTTTGGTATTAAGGAACACGGTCAAAATCTAATCAAATTTAGAATCTTTCATTTGCTATCAATGTCGCTCTGCGTGGCTAAACTTCGTCACAAAACAGGGATAGCGATATTCAGGCCAAAGTTTTTGACGCGGCCAAATCGAAGTTGCGCTCGGGGTTCACCGGCTTCTTAATATGATTTGTTCACCTATTTTATACAGGCTGTTGCATTGATATTGACGCTGTTTAAATATATACAATTTTCTATGGTAATGAATTTGAAAACAACTAATGTTATAACAATACTGGCCAGTAACCGCGTTTTCAGTTAATATCGTACATAACAAAACTAGTAGTATAGATTGTTGAGTTAACCATCAAACTTGAAGCAATATTCAGCAGCGCTATTTGAATCTGGTGACCTGTAAAATGGCGCGCTAAATAAAGGCGCACGCTATAAATCAGCTGTGTTCGTTGTAACGTTGTCACTTCGATAACGGCACAATAGGCGTGATATATGAACGATGTCGCACTCTAAACTAGAGAATGCTCTTATTGAATGGGGTGATGTATGAAATTGAATCGTTAAAAGTTACGAAGCTGGAAGGCCGTTAAAGCCACGTTAGTCTGCAAAACGCATTGTTCTACGTGCATCTGCACGTAACGGCTCCCAGCAACTTTAAAGGCCTGCGCAAACGACGGACTTTTCTCCGCGGCGCAGAAAAAAGTACACTTCGCGAATAAAAAGTCGGCCGCGGATTTACCGCGAACTCAACGCACACCTACGTCATGCATACGCACGTCACTCTCGAGTCTCGAGCGCACAACGCGGACTAAAGTCCGCCATGTGTGCGTTGCTTCGCCTAGTCACACGAGTTCTATTTTTTTCGGGGACTCCCTCGTACTTTTGTCCAGTCTAATACAACGCTCTCTGCATGTCTTCGGTTATGCGGTGGACTTTTTGTATGCGGTACTTTTAATCCCTCGTTTGAGTTACTCGATACAGTTGTAAGCGATCTATTTTAGCGGATAAAAAAGTCCGCGGACAAAAATCCCTCGTCTACGCAGGCCTTTTTAAGCACTCCACCGCCGCCGCCGCGCCGCCGTCGAAGCGACTACCTGTCGACCATTATCTCGCTCAAGAAACGTACAAAATCAAATTGATGTATGATTGTGTGTCAATACAAGTGATCGCCGACTGCTCACACTGTCAGTTGGCGAGAACTCTCTCTCCACCTCCACTAGTTTGTCATAGCGACAAGAGCGATCAAAGAGATACTCGTAAGATTATCTTTCCAAGTAGCGAGTGCCATTCAACGTTGTATTAGATACATAGATAGATAGATTACTCTTTGTTACACACCAAATAAAAATACAGTAACAAAGGGGGCGTCTATTAATTACGTGAGACGTTTTTGCCGATTTTTTTCCATACCCCCCTTTCCCCCTAGTGAGATGTAGCGAGATTTGTTTAGACCCTCTTTCCTTTATCTCACGTGAGATTTTTCAAAATGTGTATTCATAGGGTAAATTTTTGTAGAACACTATTGGAGTATTTGTCGCTAAATATCTATGTATTTATTATTAATTCATATGTTTCTTATTAGAGTATAATTACCCCACATGCTGCACGCGTAGGATAAAGTACAAAATGCTCTTAAGAAAGTTATTTTAACGTTTCTCGAACAAAATAAATACAATAAATTAATGAGTATTTAAAAAACGAGTGTGCTTAAGACCACACGACTGAAATGAAACTTCTTTTTCAAAATATTAATTTATAAAATTGTTCAATTACTCTCTCTCTTTCTATCTTCACTAACTTATATCTCCCTCTCAACTTTCGTTCGCACTTTTCGTAACGCATTCACCAGCTTACTCCCCAAGTCAAGCGTGCGTAAAAGAGTTTTACTTCATAAACTTTTCTAGTTTACTTTGTACGATTCAATTTAAAACACTTTAATGGAATATCCCATAAAATATAAACAACTCGTAATGTTTTCAAGTCATTACTGAAGCGTTAATGACACGGTTCAGGCGAATTTTACATTCACTTATAATGATTTCACGTTGCAAGATTTTATCGCGAGATTACATTGTAACTTACATTTGCACATGTAAAAGCGGTTTAAACAGTAATCAGTTTAAAACAAGTAAAAAGCTAAGCTACAGGGATATCGGATCATATAATTTGTTATATACCTTTTCAAATTGTGTTATCAAAATCTTGTACTTTAGGCGCTCAACACACTGTCACGCACCACGCTGCATGTTGCGCGAATGAGTGTTCTAACGTTGCTTGTAAGTATCTCCGTTTGTATAGAAAACACGCACAGTCCAACACACAGAAAATGCATCCACGCGCGTTCATGCAGATCACGCGCTCAAGCGCGGAGAAACATGCACCCCCGCGCGTAGGTGCGAGACACAAGGTACGGCACACCGAGTCCCGCACTGCCGTGCGTAATTTTGGAAGCGCGCTATTTTGGAACTGCACTAGCGAACAGTTTTGAATGAAATGAGTCAGAGCCGCCGTGAATCCACAAAACGCAACTACGCGCGTGAGTGCGTAAAAAACCCGCACGATGATGCAGATCTGCATTCCCGCAAGAACGCGCGTAGGTGCGTCGACACGCAACATGCAGCGTGGCAGTGTGTCAACCGCCTTATGTTACTGTCGACGAATCTATGATTCCTTTGACACCTTATTTGTCTAAAAGTACCCAGCCGAGTCGTTGTTAATTAGGACTTGCATTTTTATACACTTATGCTTATATAAATATTTTCGATTGAAAAAAAACAAGTTTGTTTGGTTTAAACTATATTAGTAATGACCTACGAGGCAATGCCAATTAAAAATAGACTCCTCCCATCTTGTCCCGTGGATGTCGTAAGACGCAACTAAGAAAAAAGCTGAGGGATGGGCCTCAGCGTCCCCCATTACAATTGCGCTTACCAGCCCGCATCTATATCGTGGCAAATACGATAAATAATGATGAACATTCGCTTTGGAAATCAATAGGGAGACCTATTTCAGCAGTAGACCTATGGCTCATATGATAAAGATGTATTTATTACATTGTTGATTCCGCACTCAGGTCACCATCAACCCACACCATGTCTCCGTGGATGCGCAAGATGTTCCTGCAGCTGATGCCCAAAATCCTGATGATGCGGCGCACCAAGTACTCCCTGCCCGACTACGATGACACCTTCGTCTCCAACGGTTACACCAACGAGCTGGAGATGAGGTATGAGTAAGTGCTTTTATCATTACATTACATAGCTTATCATCATTATATTTTAAAGTAAGCTGGCTAAAAACCCTCCTTCTTCGCAGTTTGGTAAAAAGTTGCTAATGCCCCACTCCATTTCATAAGCTACATATATAACAAATTGTATCGGTATCAGTTCAGCAGTTTAGTCGTAAACACGTAACAAACAGAGAGGCAGTTACTTTCGAACTTTTAATATTAGTATGATAGTGCGTACCGTGATTATGGCGCATGAAAATGTGTAGAAAGATGAGAAAGTCCAGTATGATAGTGCGTAATACCGTGATTATGGCGCATGAAAATGTGTAGAAAGATGAAAAAGTCAAGTATGATAGTGCGTAATACCGTGATTATGGCGCATGAAAATGTGTAGAAAGATGAAAAAGTCAAGTATGATAGTGCGTAATACCGTGATTATGGTGCATGAAAATGTGTAGAAAGATGAAAAAGTCAAGTATGATAGTGCGTAATACCGTGATTATGGCGCATGAAAATGTGTAGAAAGATGAAAAAGTCAAGTATGGTAGTGCGTAATACCGTGATTATGGTGCATGAAAATGTGTAGAAAGATGAAAAAGTCAAGTATGATAGTGCGTAATACCGTGATTATGGTGCATGAAAATGTGTAGAAAGATGAAAAAGTCAAGTATGATAGTGCGTAATACCGTGATTATGGTGCATGAAAATGTGTAGAAAGATGAAAAAGTCAAGTATGATAGTGCGTAATAACGTGATTATGGTGCATGAAAATGTGTAGAAAGATGAAAAAGTCAAGTATGATACTGCGTAATACCGTGATTATGGCGCATGAAAATGTGTAGAAAGATGAAAAAGTCAAGTATGATTGTGCGTAATACCGTGATTATGGTGCATGAAAATGTGTAGAAAGATGAAAAAGTCAAGTATGATAGTGCGTAATACCGTGATTATGGTGCATGAAAATGTGTAGAAAGATGAAAAAGTCAAGTATGATAGTGCGTAATACCGTGATTATGGCGCATGAAAATGTGTAGAAAGATGAAAAAGTCAAGTATGATAGTGCGTAATACCGTGATTATGGCGCATGAAAATGTGTAGAAAGATGAACAAGTCAAGTATGATAGTGCGTAATACCGTGATTATGGTGCATGAAAATGTGTAGAAAGATGAAAAAGTCAAGTATGATAGTGCGTAATACCGTGATTATGGCGCATGAAAATGTGTAGAAAGATGAAAAAATCAAGTATGATAGTGCGTAATACTGTGATTATGGTGCATGAAAATGTGTAGAAAGATGAAAAAGTCAAATATGATAGTGCGTAATACCGTGATTATGGCGCATGAAAATGTGTAGAAAGATGAACAAGTCAAGTATGATAGTGCGTAATACCGTGATTATGGTGCATGAAAATGTGTAGAAAGATGAACAAGTCAAGTATGATAGTGCGTAATACCGTGATTATGGTGCATGAAAATGTGTAGAAAGATGAACAAGTCAAGTATGATAGTGCGTAATACCGTGATTATGGTGCATGAAAATGTGTAGAAAGATGAAAAACACATAAATCACGGTAAAATGTTTTTGGTAAAAATTATCCACTTCTATACTAATATTTATAAAGGTTTGATTTGTTTGTCTTGAATAGGCTCCTAAACTACTGGACCGATTTAAAAAATTCTTTCATTGTTGGGAAGCTACACTATCCCCGGGAGACATAGGCTACTTTTTACCCAACTGCGCAGAAGGAGGGTAATGTTTTTATTGAAAAACTACGCGTGCGAAGCTGCGGATTGGTCAGCTAGTAATAAATATAACGGTTATTCTTTTAAATAAGACTCAAGAAAGGTAGTCATCGTAGGTGTTGGTACATATCCTGTTTTTATCCTGGATATTTAACACAGAGTCCAGAAGCTGCGATGTCGTTGTAATTTGTTGGCACTGCCGTTATTTGGTAGGGGTATTGTTTTCAATAAAAACAAGATATCTACCGTAATTCATGAGTTTGGTAAGTGAATATATGGTTTCACCTAATGACCTACTAGGCATTTCTGTGAACGCATTGGGCGTAAAAAACTCTGTAAAACTTTTTTTAAACATCATGGTAGTTTGCTTTGCTTGTCAGCAATCACGACGAAAATGTAAGAATGAGATATTTACAATTTACCGTTATTGTAACTTTTTTGCACCCATTGCAGAATGCATTCTCTTTATTATAAACTACTCAAAACAAAATAGGGCCCACTTGAAATATTTCGATATTTTGCCCGACACATTTTTTTTTGCGAGTTGTTGGCATACTGATGTATGCAAATGTTAAGTAGGCATATTTATTGATCATAAATTAACACTTAAACGCAAAGTTTAGAGTAGTTCTTAAGTGGGTAGACAAGAAACAAAATCTTACGATATACCTACCGCAGAATCTGTGAGTGCCATTACATTGTTGCTCAGTGGGGTTTGTTGTGTCTAACGAAGAAGTTATCGTAACCTTACTTACAGTACAGTAATGTAATCGATTAATTATCGATTACATTACTGTTTACATAAACAATGCCTGGTTCTCGACATCACATGGACACGAAATCCGCGACTAGAGCCATTGTTTTGCTTCAGCAGGGAAATTCGCAAAGATCGGTAGCTTCAAGCTTAGGTGTGTCAAGACGAGCTATTCGAAATGTGTGGGAACGCTTTCAAGAAACAGGTAGTGTAAGTAGGAGGCGCGGTTCAGGTAGAACCCGAGCGACAACCTCCCAAGAAGACCGATACATCCGACTCTCTGCACGTCGCAAGCGAACTGTAACTGCACGCATATTGAGAGACCGCTTACGTGACGCCACTGGAACGCGAGTGAGCGACCAAACTGGTCGCAACAGACGTCATGAAGACCAACAACGCTCCAGAATGCCAGTTGTTCGGCTCAAATTGACCAGAGCCCACCGTGCAGCGCGATTAAGGTTTGCACGTTATCACCTCGAATGGACCATGAATAATTGGAGGACAGAGCTTTTTACAGATGAATCTAAAGTAAAGTTTTTTAATGATGACAGATGCGTACGAGTTTGGCGACGACCTGGAAAACATTTTACAGAACCATGTATTCGTGAAACTGACCGTTTTGGTGGACCCAGTATTATGGTATGGGGTGGGATTAGCATAATGGGCAAAACCGAGCTAGTGATTTTGGATGAGGACAATGTAACGGCCGCCAGCTATGTTCAGCATGTCATCCGACCTCATGTGATCCCATATTCACAGCGAGTAGGCCCTAACTTTATTCTGATGCAAGACAACGCTCGCTCTCATACTGGCAGAGTGACCCAAAGTGCAATCTCCGAAGCTGGTATCGCAGTTCTACCCTGGCCTGCCATGAGTCCGGACCTGAATCCGATCGAGCATATCTGGGACAAGTTGAAAAGAAGCCTTAAAGACAACCACACTGAAATTCATAACCGACAGGAGTTGATAACTGCTTTAAAAGTGTGTTGGGAGCAAATTCCAGATGCAAACGTCATCCACCTTATAGAGAGTGTTCCGAACGAGAGTATGTGCGCAATAGGGGAGGACCTACGCGTTACTAAACATAAGGCATTGAAGCAACCCTAAGAGCATGTTTAAAAAAAAATGTGCTCGTGTCTTCAACGTGTTGTTTTGAAAAACCGTGTAATTTTAAGTTAATGTGTAAAACGTGCATTTGTTGACGTTTTTTTGACAAAAATAAGGCATTGTAATGTTTTTTTAATGATTCTGAATGTGTAAAGCTATTTCTAAAATTAAATTTGAAATAAATTGTACGTATTTTTTTTTTAATTTAAATCATATTTTATTGGGTGGGTCCTATTTTGTTTTGAGTAGTTTATATAATTTTAGGTAATTTTTATCTATGATGATGATGTCATCGAGGCCGATTTCGGCTACGGCGACATTATTTCTGCTATGTTACGTTACGTTGGTGCACTCTAAGATGACTTGAGTAGCCAATCTTAGTTTTAAATGTGCGTACAGATAGAGTGCAAGTCAGAGCGCCGTTAACATAATGGTACGTTATGTTTGCAGGCGATTTCTTTATAAGTTGGTCACGTCTTTTATCCAGTTCGCGCCTGCGTTCATCTCCAAAAGTATATACATTTTGCTGCACAAGTCTTCTCCATTTTGGTCTATTTTTTGCCAGTAATTCCCGACGTTAATTAAATTTTATCTATGCAGCCTATGCTGTCCTACTGCTGGGCAAAGACCTCCCCCTCATCTCTCCACTTTTCTCGATCTTGTACCAAATCCCGCCAGTCCCTATAAAAAGCGTTCAAATCATCGCGCCACCGCTTCTTAGGCCTTCCACGGTGTCGCTTTCTATCCACAGGGATGTGTCAAGAGAATATACAGGATTTGGAACACCTCGTAGGTATCAAGGTTGCAAAGAGGGTGGCGGGCGGGTCATGTCTCCCGCATGCAACCAAATAGGTGGGCTAAGGTCGTAACTGGATAGATCCCTGGATGGATCAAGCGATTTAATCCGTTTACCCAAAGCCTAGTAAAAATTCTTGTCAATCAACAAGTTAGAAAATTTATAAAATTAATTTAACTCGCAAACAATACCCAAAAAGAATTCAACTCGCAAATAATCGGCTTCCCGATCGCTCCAGGCTTTCCCGACCGCATTTATCGGTATGCTGTTGTCCGGTATTACGGCTATGATGCACCTACAAATTAATAGCCGTTCCGGTATTATCGGGATTCTGCCGGTTTCAACCGCTTTCGGGCGGTTTTCGCACGTTTTAACCGCTCCGTGTAAACCACGGGCTATAAGCTTTTGGATCGGGAGCTAGTGGTATTGGTTTTACATTATGCTTGTTGCGGTGGTTCTACTATATTGCAAATTGATCGCTCTGGAAGTTTATGGGGTAGGCCTATGTTCAGTAGAGGACGTCTTAAAGCTGATATAATAATAATTATTATGTCATTGCAAATGTGTCGTATATTTAGGGTTCCGTACCTCAAAATGTAAAAAAAAGGAACTCTTATAAAATCACTCTCTTGTCCGTCTGTCTGTCCGTGTGTCGCCACCGATTTTCTCAGGAACGGGTGGACCTAGTAAGTTGAAATTTATACCAGATACTGAGGTCTATAATCCCTATTACGTGTACGAAAATCAAGATCCTGAGTCAACACGATATAAAGATATGGGCAAATTTATATTTTCGCGAAAACTTGGAATTACACACGGCTACACATCAAGCTATACATTTCCAGTATAAGCTGACCTCTCATTCTACGAAAAACCTACACAATGCGAGGTCAGTTTATACTGGCAATCTATAACTTGATGTGTAGCCGTGTGTATCAAAATTTACCTTAGTTTTCAACTTTTTATTTTGCGGAATTTTCTCTTTACTTCTTAGACCTTGTTTGCAACCTAAATTGAGAATTCTAGGTCAACCGGAAGTACCCTATAGGTTTTGGGCCGAAAACCTATATGGTAGTTCCCGTTGACCTAGAATCACGAAGCAAAAAGCAAGGCCCTTACAGCACAAATAAAGGAAAAATTAAAAAAAAAAAAAAATGAAAATTAAAGGGTGTCCCCATACATACATAGTTGACGCCAATTAAGATAGTCCTCTGAGTTGTATGAGCGCACATACAATTTAGAGGACTAGCTTAATCGGCACCAACCTCAAATAAGGTAAATTAAAAAAATGGTGCTATTGAATAAAATAAATACTCAAGGGGGGGCTATAATAATACCACAGACATGATTTTTTTGCCGTTTTTATAGATAATGGTAAGGAACCCTTCATGCGCGAGTCTGACTCGAACTTGGCCGGTTTTTTATATAACACGCTGGTAATGATGGTAATTACCATCAAGTTAAGTTTATCGATTTCCACCGCGGAACAAATGTTTGTATAATCTTCAAATATTTGTTTCGTGTCCGTTTGTTTCTTTGTACAATATACGTATAAATACTAATATTATAAATTCGAAAGTATCTCTGTCCCTCGTCTCTCTGTCTGTCTGTTACGTTTTCACAAGTAAACGGCTCTACCGATTTCGATGAAATTTGGTTTATAAATAGATTATGACTTATAAATTATGATTATAAAAAAGCTGTGGATTTTGTTCGAAATCAAATAAAAAAAACCCAAATTGAGTTAAAGGATACTTTATACCCGACTACGCAGAAGGAGGGTAATGTTTTTTACTGATAAAAAGGTCTAACTGACCTTATTATACTCGTAGAATAATGTATTTATTTACAAAAATCAACTAAAACAAATATTCTATCAGTTATCCGGTTCCCATAGTTCAATCTTTGCTTAGTTTGGGGCTAGATAGCGCTGTATGAAATGTTCTTAACATTTCCCACTGCTTATTTATTAAATCAAAAATTTTAGTAAACAATATACAATACCGGCCACTGGCTTCTGATCTATTACCCAATAAATTGTGTGCTGAACAGAAATGATTTTCGCGATCATAATTTGTGTTGTTTGGTTGGTAATGAATTGCGCGTTGGCGGACGTAACTAGTAGGAATTTCCATTTAGCTCGATGTTGGTTTAACGATTTAATGTTGTGTATTGATTATTAAATAAATAAATAATAATTTTTTGTAAATACATACTTATAATACATAGAGAAACATCCAGACCCGGAACAAATATCTGTAGATGCAAACATTTGTTCCGCAGCGGGAATCGAACCCGCTACTTCCTGCGTCTCAGCCGGCAATTCGCCTACTGCACCACGGAGGTCGTCGAAAATACCTTATTAATAGCGAGTTGTCCTCGTCTTCTTTTTCTTTCATGTCAGTGGTAAGCTAAATATTTTAGTTTTTTTATTATTTAAGCTAATTACTTTGCCATATCTATAGCGTTGGGCGTGGCTTTGTTGAGGTCATCCCTTGTGCAGGTGGTGGGCACGAGGGATAGGAGAGCAGATGAGACATGGACTGTATGGGTGCTCCGCAGTCGCATTCAGTCCGGGAGGAGTCTCATATACCCCATTTGCACATGCTTAGTCTGCAGCGGCCAATTTGGGTCCGGAGTCTGTTCATTGACTTCCAGACTGGCAAAGGCTGATCATGATCTGGGGGTAGGTGTCCCTGCGGAGTAACAAAATCAGACGGTGGTGGGTGCGTCTCATTCCACGCGTTGATTTTCAGTGACGCCGGGTGGTTTTGTGCGGCTAGGGTAATGCGTATGATGCTCTTGCACTTTTCAAACGGGCTGCTGGAATTTGGGGGCCAAAAAGGCGGTGTCGGTGGTCGGTTGCCCGCCTGACGGCAGGTGGTGCTATGCCAGCCATTGGGTATAGCATGTTTAAAGGTGTCGGCTTCAGGCAACCAGTTATCGTGCGGCAGGTTTTATTGAACGCAACGTCAACATGCTTAGCATGGGCGGATCGGTGCCACACTGGACACGTAAATTCCCCTGGTGAAAAGCACAGTGCCATGCCGGACGTACGAAGAATATCGGGTGCAGCCCCCCATTTTTTGGAAGTGAGGTGACGAAGGAGGTTGAATGAATGAATGAATGAAAATTCTTTATTATACCTTACAAGCTAGACACAACAGATTTAAAGAAATAAACAAATAAAAGTAAGGATAATGGGCGGTCTTATCGCTTAACAAAGCGATCTATTCCAGACAACCTTTAGGTTGTTACGCGTATCAACCTTGAGTTTGGTTTTGAAGCAGTGGGTCTTGAAGCTCAGGGTTCTATCCAATATCACCCCAAGGTACGTTGGATGCGAACAGTGCTTGATAGTAGATACATAATTCTTTATTGTTACACCAAATATTAAGCAAAGAGCTTTTTTGTTGGCGGTAACGTTAGTATGGTTTAACTAACTAATTAGTAAATTAAAAACGTATTAATATTTTAGTTAACAGTTTCACCGAGTGTTGGTACAAATTATGTTCTTACCTAGATGTGTTGCTAAAAAGTTTCTATACGTGAAAACCTATAATTGGCTTTCTGTTTTGTATTAGTTAATTGTTAAGTTAATATAGCTGTTGGTTTTCCATAACATATATAAATAAATAAAAAGTTAATTACAACTACTTAACCTTGAAAACTTAGACTAATACATGGTGGTACAATGGGCGGTCTTAACGCTCAAAGCAGGCAACCTTTGGATGGACTGGATTGAAAAACGTGTGAGGAGGCGGTGTTACAATAAATACCTATTTATGTGAGACACAAATAAATATCAAAACCTAACAAAAATCCTACATATACTTACATTACTACATATAAAACACAGACATACAAATATAAATACTTTAACAATATATGTATATCAAAAGGAAATAGAATGTTTACTGTAAAGAAGCTGCTAAGTACAGTTTATAGACCTCACTTTTAAAAATAGCTATAATAAAATAGAAAAATAAATAAATATTGCTAGACATTTCACACAGCGCTATCTAGCCCCAAACTAAGCAGAGCTTGTACAATAGGAACCAGATAACTGATAGAATACTTATATCCTTTTTTTTTGTAAATACATACTTATAATATATAGAAAAACAATCAGACCCGGAACAAATATCTATAGATCATGCAAACATTTGTTCCGCAGCGGGAATCGAACCCACTACCTTCTGTGTCTCAGCCGGTTAATCACCCACTGCGCCACGGAGGTCGTCAGATAGTAGTACCTTGCCCGCTAATACTGTGCTCACGGTTTGCTTGGTGGTTACGCAGGTGGAAAGTGGTGACTTGAGTTTTTGAAGTGCATAGTACTTACCAAGTTCACAGAGAGTCAATCCAAGGTTGACCTCCGCCTCTTCAAATGTAGAGGTTTGTGTTGCCAGAGCTCGGTCCTAGAGGAATGTACCGACTTCTTATTCGGAGGGTTCGAACCCCGGCTGAGCAACGATGGATTTTTCTACAAGAAAAACTATGTTCTATAAACGTATCTATCCAAAAATGTTAAGGAAAACATCACAGAGGAATGGCATGCACAAAAATGTTCAATCTTTTTTATTTTTCGGTGTTTTCTCTTTACTTGTGCTGTAAAACCTTGCGTTTAAACAAAATTGATAATTCTGGGTCAACCGGAAGTAACTTTATAGGTTTTGGGTCTAAAACCTATATGGTAGTTCCCGTTGACCTAGAATCACGGAAATTGGCAAAAAGCACGGTCTTACAGCACAAATAATGGAAAAAAACTCCAGAATAAAAAAAATAAAATAAAATTAAAGGGTGTACCATACATACATACAATTTAGAGGACCAGCTTAATCGGCACCAACCTCAAATAAGGTAAATGAATAAAATGGTGCCATTAAGTGGGGCTCCCATACAACAGACATGATGTTTTTACCGTTTTTAAAAATAAATAATTAAATAAAAATAAAATAAATATTTAAGGGGGGCTCCCATACAACAGACATGATTTTTTTGGCGTTTTTATTGATAATGGTACGGAATCCTTCGTGCGCGAGTCCTACTCGTACGTGGCCGGTTTTATTTTTTTACAACCGAAACGTTGTATATTAGGATTGGGAACATATAGACGCACAAAAACTGACATAGTGCCCATTGTCCTAAAACAGGGTTTCATAACCTTTTCAAAGTGAAGAACCACTATAGTGTGACCATTAGTGCTGTGCACTCCCTGAGGTATGCGCGCGGCGAGACGGGGGGGAGAATCGGCTGCTGCGCTCTGTCAGTTCGCCGTCAACGCTCGTGGCGGCAAGTAGTGTTATTTGTATCGGACTGTCTATGTCAGACGCACATGAGATAAATATTCAAAGATGGGTCGTGCGTTATCTCGTGATATGAAATGGAAGATGAAGTTGAAACAGAATCTATGTCAGAATAACTTTCGTTAGAATATATAATTGTTTGTAAAGATATAAAATGTTCAATAAAACAAGTCCTTTGAATTATAAGTTTAGTTTTTATATATCACCTGCATATTTTTAATAAAATATGAGTATATTTAAGTTACATTTTAATCAACTAAGTAAGTATAATATATTACAGATAGATAGCCTCCGACCATCGTCCCGCCACAAGTCTTGCCTTAGAAATACAAACTGATATCGTAAGATATGTCCGACATGTATTGATCTCATGTGAACTCATGCAGTTTTTTCTTTGCCTCCCACCTCGCCGCGCATACCTCAGGGAGTGCACAGCACTAATGGTCACACTATAGTAACATATAGAAAATCTAGCGGACCCCTTACAATTATATTCGATATAAAAACAAGGGTAAGATAATAAGGTATTTAAAAAAGGAACTTGTTTATTATCAAACCTAATATTATAAATGCGAAAGTTTGGAATTTTGTTTATTTGTTTGTTTGTTACCCAATCACGTCGTAACGTCTGAACCGATTTCGATAAAATTTGTTACATATGTAGATTATAACCTAGATTACCACATAGGCTACCTTTTGTTCCATAAATCAATTCACATGGTATAAAAAATAGGGTGTCAAGTCAAGTTGCAACAGCGAGTTTAGCATTTCTAGGTTACCTACACATTTAGGAGTGTAATGCGTACGAAGGCGCGGGCAACAGCTAGTGACAAATAAAGTAAAAAAAGCCCCCTTTTAGACATCTCGTTTATTCCAGGACATTCGCTTCAGCATGGCCAACAACCTCTCAATCCTGGGCGTCGACATCTCTAGCGAAGTGCAGTTTAAGGGTCACTCGGAAAGCAAAGCTTCTCTTGCCTCCAAGAAACTCGGTATACTAAACCGATCAAAGCGGTACTTCACGGCTGGGCAGCGTCTTGTGCTCTACAATGCGCAAATCCTGCCTCACATGGAGTACTGTTCTCACATCTCGAACGGTGCACCGAAATACCAACTGCAGCCCCTACACTCTTTGCAACGCAGAGCCGTTCGTATCGTCGACGACCCAGTAGTATCTAAGGATCTGGAGCTGCTGAGACTGCGCCGTGACATCGGAGTGCTCAGCGTTTTCTATAAAATATATAACGGCGAATGTTCTGAAGAGCTGTTCAATTTAATCCCTGCTTCCCACTTCTACTATCGAACCTCCCGCAACCGGCAATGAGTTCACCCACATATTGTACTCGTAGATGCGTGGAAGTCTCACACGGTGCGTTTCACCCACTCGTTTCTTCCACGCCCCTGCAAAATGTGAAATGACCTTCCTCCGGAGGGTTTTCCGGTGGGTTTCAAACCGAACGCCTTCAAGAGAGGTGTAAATAGCATATTAAGTGCTAGGCAACGCGACTGCAGTACCACGAGTGCTGCAGAAGTTTATAGGCGGCGGTGACTACTAAACATCAGGAGGCCCGTCAGCTGTATGTCTACAATCTCTGAAATCTGTGTGAATGAATCGCAAAATGTGTTGGTAAGCGCATAACTCAACAACGCCTGCACCAATTTGGCCAATTCTTTTTTTGTTGTATTTCTTACTGTCAGGAGAAGGTTCTTACGAAAGAAAAAATTAAGAAAATTGCGCGCAAAATTAGAAAATTTAAGAATACTTAACCACCATATAAAATTATTTATAATCTAACCTTAGCGCTTTTATAATGTAACCTTATGACGTTTGACATAGAATTGACAGAATGCGTGCTGCAAATATCATCAAAGAGGATGTAAAAAAATGAATATCGTTTGAAACAGATGCTTTGGTAGGAGTTATCCCGAGATATATTATCTATATATATAAATATTAATTGCTGTTCGTTAGTCTCGCCAAAACTCGAGTACGGGTGGAGCGATTTGGCTAATTTTGGTATTGAATTATTTGTGGAAGTCATTCATTTTCTCATACATAATGATGGCCGGGGACAACAATTGACAATCCTACCAGGGTGACTTATATTGACAGTCCGCGTTATACCTATGCATGCCAAGCCGATACGAAGTTCGGCGGGACCACTAGTCTCTCTATATAAAAGAAAGTAAAGTTGTATCGCGTGACGGTCCGTGAGATGTTTTCTACTGTTTCAGCTTGATTAGCATATTAAATAAAGAAATTGTATTAGACTTCTTCAAATTGTCTTAATGAAAGGCGCATCTCACCTTTCACATTTAATCGGTTACGATTTTGTTAACACACCACTATATAATATCACACAATATTATTAAGTGACATCAACCCCTATCACTCATTCCACGAACCCCTTTGTGGTCCCTGAACCCTAGGTTAAGAAACCCTGGCCTAAAGTGTCAAGATATTGAGATAATTCACACAATAGACACGTTTCAAAGTAGGTAGAAAAGAAACCTTCGGTTCCGTGGTAACGACCTCCGTGGTGCAGTGGGCGAATAGCCGGCTGAGACTCATGAGGGTTCGATTCCCGCCGCGGAACAAATGTTTGCATGATCTGCAGACATTTGTTCTGGGTCTGGATGTTTTTCTATATATTATAAGTATGTATTTACAAAAAAAATAGTATATAAGTATTCTATCAGTTATCTGGTTCCCATAGTACAAGCTCTTCTTAATTTGGGGCTGGATAGCGCTGTGTCAAATGTCCAGTAATATTTATTTATATATTTACTTGATAGGTCTTGTACTAAGCTGTTTGCTGTTCTATCCGCTCCGTTAAGGTAGACGAGTTACTTTAAACGTTGTGCGATTATATCATTAATATCAATGTTTGTTTGTTTCCGGCTTTGTAAAGCTTTTGTCATATAAATTGTGTATGTGTTGCTGATAGGTAATTACAAATTTGTTTTGGTTGAAATCGATAGGGCATAGATAAACTGTGTTGATATTATACAGTATTATCTATACGTCTTTACTATAATATTATAAAGAGGAAAGATTTGTTTGTTTGTATTGAATAACCTCCGAAACTATTAGACCGATTTGAAAAAACCTTTCACTGTTGGGAAGCTACACTATCCCCAGGTGACATAGACTACTTTTTACCCAACTGTGCAGAAGGAGGGTTATGTTTTTATTGAAAAACTACGCGTGCGAAGCTGCGGATTGGTCAGGTAGTAGCATTATAAACGGAAATCTATTTAATTCATATACATCTAAAAAGTATATAAAACAAAGACGGGTTAGTTACACCATTTATAACTCAAGAACGGCTGGACCGATTTTGATGATCTTTGATTTGTCGGATTGGTCTCCGCCCCGAATAGCAGAATAACTAAAAACTCACACAAAAAATTAAGAAGTAATTAATTCATTTTCACATACAAAGATGCAGTTATTGATGGCCGATGGACTATTCTACTGGGGTACATTGGCAGCCCGCGTCATATGCATCTCAAGGCGGTACGAAGTTCGCCGGGTCAGTTAGTAATAAGATAAACATAAATTTTAAATTAGAAAAATAAGTTTCAGAATTTAGACCAAAACTACTAAGTATTTGTAGTTTAGGAGATGGAAACACTCCTTTTGCTAAGCCGTAGTTGGGTAAAAAGAAAACACACGGACAGGATGACTGGCAGATAATGCTATTAAAATTAAGTCCTCCTTATTTGAATACAGACAGAAACCGGGTCAGATGAAGTAAAAGCTTGTAATGCGCTAGGGTAAGTGTGAAAGTGTTCAAAAAAACCTTTTTTTTTAACAGCAGGGACAGCCTGACTGATGCTTTCGGAGACTCCAAATGCGACAATGGGGACTATCGCAAATCACCCGGACTGGAAGACGATATCCTCAGTGCCAGCGCTCACCAGAGACCTTCTGGTAAGAATAGTAGCTTTTTGTTGTTATATATATATATATATATATATATATATATATATATATATATATATATATATATATATATATATATATATATATATATATATATACTCGTATTATAAGAAAGTCTTGTTAGTTACACTATTTATAACTCAAGAACGGCTGAAACGATTTAGCTGAAAATTGGTGGGGAGGTAGCTTAGTACCAGGAGACGGATATAAAATACTTTTTATCCCGTTTGACCGCGTTCCCGGGTGACGTGACATAAATCGTCAAAGAGAGTACAAGTCACTATAAACCGTGGTTCAAAAACGCATCTGACATGGAATAACAAAACGCAAATGACAGCTAAACGTAATTGTTTATGATTATGTTTGGCAACTTAAAAAGAACTTTTTATTACAAATTGTTGTCATTATTGAGAGTGGGTGTAATGCTATACAGAGTGTACCATTGTATGCAAGACAAGCTAAACCAACCAAAGCCGAGTGATTTCGACGCTTTCAGAGAGTTTGTCGTTAAAACGAGTGACGTTATATGGATTTTACACTGTATTATAATATTGTCATTAAACATTAGGCTATAAGAGTTTGTTTACATTGATATCAAGTTCTGTTGATTCTGTAATGAAAAAAAAATAGATAGTATGGATAACGCCCGGAGGTTGAAGTCACACAACCCATCAAGCGTATTTTTTGCAACTGTTTTGGATGTTTGAGGAAAGGGTGCAGTATACGAAATCATGTTATAGATATTATTCATCATATCAGCCGTAGGACGTCCACTGCTGGACAAAGGCCTCCCTCATTGATCTCCAGGAACTGCGGTTGGAAGCGGCCTGCATCCAACGCCGACCTGCGGTTCTTACCAAGTCGTCTGCCCATCTTGTAGGTGGACGTCCTACGCTGCGCTTGTCGGTCCGTGGCCTCCACTCGAGAACCTTCCGGCCCCAACGGCCATCCGTTCTGCGCCATTCCATTCCGTTATAGATATTGTTATGCCAGGTTAATTTAAAAGGTTTTTTTTTCATAGTAACGGAGTCTGAGAACATGCTGCCTCGCCACCTGTCTCCTGAAGTGGCCGCTGCCTTGCAGAGCGTGAGATTTATCGCTCAGCACATCAAGGATGCCGATAAAGATAATGAGGTCAGTGACACGTTTCAGCACGTCAAATATTTATTTATTTATATATTTATATCTTTATTCACAAATATATAATAAATTTTATCACAAATAAATGATACCAATCATTATTATAAATACAGGATTTATCACGTACCGTCTTATCCAGTGCGAGGCGAGACGTTAAGGTTCACGAATTGAACCGAAACATTGTCGGTCGAAACACCGAGAAGACGGTACGTGATAAATCCCGTATTTATAATAATGATTGAAATCGCTAAACTTAAAATAGTTGCTTGTAACTGCAATGGGCTGCTTAATCACTAAAACGGACTGCAAGTAATTCTAGATATAGAAAATATAGATATATGACAATCTAGTATATAATATTGTAAAGTAATGAAAGTGTTAGTGCTACCTATAAAGAACACATGAACAAAGTGTCTTCCCCTTAATTAGAGACAGTAAGAAAAGTGCTATTGGGCACAATCTTAGTCTAAGTTATACTATAAAACTAGGTCAAAATGAAGTTACTCATTAGCATATACATGGCTGGGATTGCCATAATATTACTATAAGAATTGTAAACTAGGAATAAAAAAAAACAGCCATGAAATTTTAACTTACGAGATTAAGGACCGATATGTATGCCTATTATAGCCGTACATAACAATGTTTTCTTATGTACGACATTAATGTAAAACACATCATGTACACACACAATAGTATTAACTGATTTAAGAGGTGGGCTTAATACCGGTAGGTTGAATATTTATCCAGTAATTGATAAATTTCCAATAAACAATTTTAACGTAAATCGGCGGCGCCTTTGAGCTTTGCGACGATGCCGCTTAGTCAGTTTAACAGGTATCTACTTACATGATGAATAATAGTTATTTTTTATACAAGAGTGCAAAGTTGCTTTTTAACCGCGTGCTCAATTTTGATGACCGAGCAAGCGAAGGATTCTAAAATTTGAATCCTGAGCGTTAGCGATGGAATCAAAAGAGCACGAAGTGAAAAATCTTTGCACTCGAGTGCAACACATAGCTTTTCATCCCACCTCAGCGAGGAAATGATTAAATGCAAAAAAAGTAATACACCAAGAAGGTTCCGAGTCTGAGTTTTTAACAAATTAAAAATCGTTGGATGATAAATTCGGCACTATGGAGGTAGAAGTAAATAGGTTTAATGTCGTTTTAAATTCTTACTTATAGTGTGCGCGCGGCGAGACGGGGGGGGGGGGGGGGGGGGGAGAGAATCGGCTGATGCGCTCTGTCGCCGTCAACGCTAGTGGCGGCAGGTAGTGTTATTTGTATCGGACTGTCTATGTCAGACGCACATGAGATAAATATTCAAAGATGGGTCGTGCGTTATCTCTTGATATGAAATGGAAGATGAAGTTGAAACAGAATCTATGTCAGAATAACTTTCGTTAGAATATATAATTGTTTGTAAATATAAAAAATGTTCAATAAAACAAGTCCTTTGAATTATAAGTTTAGTTCTTATTTATCACCTGCATATTTTTAATAAAATATGAGTATATTTAAGTTACATTTTAATCAACTAAGTAAGTATAATATATTACAGATAGATAGCCTCCGACCATCAACCCGCCACAAGTCTTGCCTTAGAAATGCAAACTGATATCGTAAGATATGTCCGACATGTATTGATCTCATGTGAACTCATGCAGTTTTTTCTTTGCCTCCCACCTCGCCGCGCATACCTCAGGGAGTGCACAGCACTAATGGTCACACTATAGTACACACGATGTTCTAAATTCAATTTACTTTATCCTATAGCGGATAAAAACGGCTTTTGCACTCAGGCATCGAAGAGAAACATAACTCTTTCCGAGATGGGGGGATGAAAATATGATTTGTTTACCGATTTTATACAGGCTGTTGCATTGATATTTTAGGACATGATAATAAGGTTTAATGAAAATTTAACTTTTTAAGGTACCTAATGAGTTTGAAAAAAACTTATTTTGGAATATTATTACACTGAAAAAAATATTTTTTTACTACAAACATTAAACTGAAAAACATTAAAAGCAAAGCGGTCTTCAGTAAGATTAACTAGTCATAAATAATAACAACTAATGTTTGAAAAACAGTAAAATACAAAACAATAACTGT
Organism: Philereme vetulata; assembly: GCA_918857605.2. Lineage (NCBI taxonomy): Eukaryota > Metazoa > Arthropoda > Insecta > Lepidoptera > Geometridae > Philereme > Philereme vetulata. The sequence continues at coordinate 2,786,321 of OU975462.1, forward strand.
AACTGTTAGAACATTACTTTTTACTGAAATCACAATAATAGAAATCAATCGCAACTATTACTTTATTAACAGTTAGTTTTAATGGTTAGAATCGTGTCTCAAAATGAACAAGACAGTAAAATGAACTATTTAACACAGTAAGATTTATTGATATAATTATCAAAAAATAAATTTAATGTAGTAGTGACAACTACTGCTTGAAACAGTATAATCAAATGATTGAAACAGTTAATTTTAATGGTGGCCTAATAGATCTTACTGACCACTATATTTCAAAAATTCATTATGTTAAAGCAGGAAACTCTAATGGTTCGAATGTTATTATCAAGTGAACGAAACAATTAGTTTAATTTACTACAAACATTAAACTGAAAAACATTAAAAGCAAAGCGGTCTTCAGTAAGACTAACTAGTCATAAATAGTAACATTTTAATGTTTGAAAAACAGTAAAATACAAAACAATAACTGTAACTGTTAGAACATTACTTTTTACTGAAATCACAATAATAGAAATCAATCGCAACCATTACTTTATTAACAGTTAGTTTTAATGGTTAGAATCGTGTCTCAAAATGAACAAGACAGTAAAATGAACTATTTAACACAGTAAGATTTATTGATATAATTATCAAAAAATAAATTTAATGTAGTAGTGACAACTACTGCTTGAAACAGTATAATCAAATGATTGAAACAGTTAATTTTAATGGTGGCCTAATAGATCTTACTGACCACTATATTTCAAAAATTCATTATGTTAAAGCAGGAAACTCTAATGGTTCGAATGTTATTATCAAGTGAACGAAACAATTAGTTTAATTTACTACAAACATTAAACTGAAAAACATTAAAAAGCAAAGCAGGTTTCAGTAAAACTAACTAGTCATAAATAGTAACAAGTAATGGTTAAAAAATAGTAAAACACAAAACAGTAGGTAAGTTATACCATAAATGCTATTGGTTCGAACATCATTATCAAATAAAAACAAAAAGAAACGAAACAATTAGTTTAAATGATAGCACAGATTTATTAATTGCTTATAATAAACGAAAACCAGATATGTCACCATTTCTCTGTTAACAGTTAGATTAAATGTTAAAAAAGTAGTGCCAAATGACTGAAACAGTTAATTTTCCAATTAAGTAGTACAATACTAATAGAAAAAATAATCGGCAATTTCATATATAATAGGGGTTTAAATTTTCTATTGGAGTTGATACTGTGATCATGGCAAAGTCGATGGAAGAGCTCAGCACGATGCTCGAAGGCCTCAATCGAGTCTTCCAACGGGTAGGGCTTATAATGAACATAGACAAGACAAAAATTATGTCGAATGTCCACGTCGGGCCTACCCCAGTTATGGTTGAGAACTCGGCTCTTGAATATGTCGACGCGTATGTATATCTAGGACAAACAGTCCAATTAGGTAGGTCCAACTTCGAGAAAGAGGTCAATCGTCGAATCTAACTCGGATGGTACCTGTGTGTTACCAGTGATGACATATGGAACCGAGAGGTGGTCCTTCACTTTTGGCTTTATGAATAAAAGTCGCTCAACGAGCTATGGAGAGGGCTATGCTCGCGGTTTCTCTACGGGATCGAATCAGAAATGAGGAGATACGTAGAACTCAAGTCACCGACATAGCCCGACGGATTAGTACGTTGAAGTGGCAATGGGCAGGCCATATAGCGCGCAGAACAGATGGCCGATGGGGCCGGAAGGTTACCGTGGCTTCCACTCGAGAGTGGAGGCACGTCCCGATGACGTGGGTAGTAAAGGTCGCGGGTAGCCGATGGATGCGGGTCGCAGAACAGGACCGTTCATCGTAGACATCTTTGGTGAACGTTGACGTTTCTTCCGACTGGCATGATGATGATGATTATTATGGCTACATATGCCTACCACAACCACAGAATACCTAAAACCGAAAATAAAATTCTAACTATTTAGCTTACCTAGTTACTGTTTACTTAGGTTATACTTACTGCTTAAATTTGTAAATTCGTCCAAACGATTAAACTTAGCGTTTATAATAACAAAATTGGTTAAAGTTACTGCTTGAACATTAAAAATCAACAGTCGCAAACGGGGTTTTATGTTTGGGAACAGACTTGAAAGAATTCACAAAAATTGAACGAAAAAGGGAATTCCCTGATCATAGACAACTGACAAACTAGGGATGTGCTATACAAAATGATTAAAAAAATGTCGACATCGATAATTAATGATGAAATATTTACCGATGAGAATAAGATGTTAAAATCCCCGCATTTTCCCCACATAATGCCAATCCCCAATAAATCCCCAATCAACTTGAGATTCCCCGCAGTTTGGGGAATTCCCCACAGATTGGCAGTTGAAGTCGATAGAAGGGTCAAGGTGTCCAAAATGAATACCTTAAGGGAAAACGTAAAATATAAAATAGGTAATTTAAGTGCTTATGTACTGATATATTGTTAGTTTTAAGTAAAATATATTTACTTTAATAAAGTTTATATTAATATATCAAGTCGTTTTGCGGTAGGAAAAAATGTATTATTTCGATCTTCTATGGGCTCTACGTTGCTAAGGGACCCTCGATGCTTGAGTCCGACTCGCACTTGGCTGGTTTTTACATGTTAAAAAAATATATACGTACTCGTAGTTGTCTGCATTCCTAGGGTGGATGGTTGATGTGATTGTTTTCCGTGATTTATCGATACTACCTACATGCAAGTGTTGCGCTTGACCACATCTCTAATAAATTGCGCACATCGCATCGGACGAATGGCGGTTCGTCATTCACCCGCCGCGTACGCTTCAGTACGTTTCAGTCGTGTAGTGAATTCCAGTCTGAGTGGATGGTTGGACATAATGTGTGTTTAACGTGAGTTTAAAAACGTAGTGCTTACCAAGAACGTGCGTAACAAGAAATGAGTGACACAGTGGAATCACTACTTTTAAAGTGGGGATTCGAAAAATATATAGATGTGTTTAAAGGTAAGTAAGACTTCTATTAATTTCATCAAAAACATCCAAGTACTTCTAGGTAATCAGTAGAAAACCCTTGAAAACATACCTACCTTCTTATATATAGATAGCCTGTCATTTCAACTCGGCCAAGTCAGTTTATCAAAAAAACTAGCATTTTGCCAGCACCTTCGCCCGATGTTCGCCCGCGTGGTGGGAGACCGTGTCCATAAAAAGTAGTGACATAAAAAATTGCCTATGTCCTTCTCGTAACAGAGTTACTTTCCGTTTATAATATTAGTATGGATGGATGGATTACCAACTTTCATTTTTCTTTTCCATGAACTCAGTGTGACTGATGAGAATCCCTGCCTCGAGTCAGTTCTTGGTCGCTGGCTACAAAATAGGGTGAAGAGCAGCCCGCAGGTATCTGCCTAAGTATAGCTAGGAAGCTGTGTGTGTTTACTTCGTTTAACGTACCCAGTAAAGCAACCCGGGTCGATCGCGACCCATTGGCAAGATGATCGAGTCAAATAGATCCGATCGCGGGACCCGGGTCTTCGGTGAGAAAGTCATGTCGAGCTGCGCAAGCGAGCCGATCAAGATCAATCGTGATGGACTTCCAATCACCTGTCAGCACAAAAAGTGTAAAAAACTGGAGAGTGCTCTCAGGGCAAAAAATTCGCGCGCAAAAAAATAAAAAAAATTCCGCGCTGCGTTTGGACTAAGATTTTTTTCTATCAGCACCGTATAAAATATTATTTTACTAAAATCTAGATAAAATTAGGCTTTCTGATGGTATAACTTTTATGCCATTTTATTAATAAGTTGTAATAAAAATCACAGGTTGAAAACATAAAATATTATGATTTTGTTCGCAAATTTCGGATTAAAATGCTTATGATTTAGAAAATATAACAGTTATATGTGTAAATGTTGTTTGTTTTGATAGCTTAATATATTATTTATAAGGTTCAATCAAAAAAATATGCAAAGCGTTCCCAACTTATAATTACGGAACTCTAAACCATTACGTGCCGACGTCAAGCCGCAAAAAATGCGTGCCTCGTCCCTTTTTTATCCAGGTACCTGAGTTGTAATAGGCGACGATTGATGAGGATCATGTTTTTACAATGGTATAAACATTCTAGTTTCTCATAACAATGACCTCGACACTGTTTTGTTTATAAATACGAGAGTATACAAAGCATTGCTAGACGTGTTCAGACGTTTTCTGAAAGTAAGTCATTAACTCATTCATTATATTGATAAATTTTAACAGATATATAGTTAAGTTACATAATATTCTAGTCCAAAACATTATTTACGAGATTGTATAAGTAAAATAAAGAAAATGAGTAATAAATAGAAAATAAATAACTTTTAACTGCATCCGGTCCCGATTCGCGGTAAAAACGCATGACCTATGTTACCTAATTGTTATAGGTATATATGGTTTATCGTAGAGATTTTTTTATTTTTTATTTATCATTTTTATGGTTTTATTAAGCCTAATAAAATACAAATTAAGATAAGGATTAAGTAATAAATTCAACTAATTAAAATCAAAACAATGTAGCCGCGGCGAACAAACCGTCAAAAAAATAAACGAACAATAATTGTTTTAATCCAAAAACCATTATTTTTTTTTGTTGTCGCAAATACTTATTCCACAAACTAGACACGAAAACCAATAAAACAATAGCAAATGCCACCATATTAATACGTAAGATGAAAACAAAAATAAAAATGAATTTCACTAAAATAAACAAACCGTTAAAAATGGCGGGAAACGTAAAAAACTCTTTAATCTTCGTTTCCTGGAAAATTTTCTTGGAAAAAGTCGAATGAATAAAATCGATCCAGTAGTTTCGATACAACAATCGAAAAACCTAGATAAAAAATAACCTAGATGTATCTTTTTGGGAGATGGTGCCTTCTATCTAATTAGGACTAACAAGACCATACCAGATCATGCTAATTTACCTATAACTACACCATTACCTACTTGACACTGTATTATTTTTATGTGCCATATAGGTTATATTAGGGCCTAACTTTGAAATAGTTCAAGCTGCGAGTGAACCAAGCAGCTCCCTCTGTGCACCCTGACTGCCTCAAGCCTTTACTCCAGCTCTGGTCAACCAAGTTGACTTTCTAACCATTCTGAGTTAAATTTATTTTTCATGTTCATTGCTGTTTTCAGAAAATGAAGTGGACATATGCGCTTTAGAATTATTGGATGATGAGCAAGTGAGGGTACTCATTCCTACAATTGGTCCACAGGCTAAATTTAAAAAAGCCTTGTCTGACTGGAAGGTAAACGTAATGAAGTCACGACTGTCGATTTCGAAAAATCATATCTAGTGGTTTACAAATCTTTATAATCTTTCTTTGCAGGTAGAACATAAGGTGTTGGAGGATCTCATATCAAAAAAAGATGAAGAATTAGAAAACTTCATTTCAAATTATGACTCTTTGAATGAATTGAGTACAAGGAGTCCCAGCACCTCGTCAAGATCAGAGTCCTCCATCTCTCTCTGTTTACAACAAACCCAGTCTGTAAGTAATAAATTATCAAGGTTTTTTTTGTTTGCGCTGGTTAAAGGGTGTCTGAACTATCTTACCCATTTTTTTCAGGATCTCGCCTTGCTCTTGCGTAACACCCCAGATGGTCAATTGCTACTTAAGCATAATCTAGAAAAGCCACTGGGAGAACAATATCGGAAAATATTAGTACGCGCCATTTCTAAAGAGATTGTGAGAAATGACCCAAAGACGCATGTCACTGCGGATATTTACTCAGCTTGGATACAAGAGATAAGTAAGTACCATCTACATAAAGTTTGTCTCGCCACTTGTAACTGATGTAGGTACCTAAGTAATATTTTAGCGAGACTGCATCGAGTGTGTTTAGTAATGCCCTTTTCCTCAGTCTGATGTTTGGCCACCAGGCGGGACTCAATTTAAACAGTTAATTTTAACTATTTAAATATATGAAATACAGGTGAATTATTTCCAGTTTGAGACTCGGGACCTCTCGGTTTTAATCTTAACGGTTCGTATTTTCACATACAGTATATAAAATCCTAGAAATTACTCACATAAAATACTCAAATCTATTTAATGTAATCTTCTATACTTATATATAAAAACAGCGGCCAAGTGCGATTCGAACTCATCCATGAAGGGTTCCGAAGCAGCAAGTAACATAATATAAAAGTTCTTGTAGTTCGTTGAAACTTTTTTATATTTGAGTTGATTGAATGAAAGGTAAATGGCGGTTTACGATTTATGACGTATTAAAAAAAACTACTTACTAGATCTCGTTCAAACCAATTTTCGGTGGAAGTTTTCATGGTACATCGTATATTTTTCTTAGTTTTATTATTCTCTTATTTTAGAAGTAACAGGGGGGGGGGGCACATTTTACCACTTTGGAAGTGTTTCTCGCGCAAACTATTCGGTTTAGAAAAAAATGATATTAGAAACCTCAATACCATTTTTAAAGACCTATCCATAGATACCCCACACGTATGGGTTTGATGAAAAAACATTTTCAATAAAAAAAAAATCAGGGAATCCTGCCACAGATTACATATTAGTTACCACCTTTACAATCATGTTTTTGATGATTTTTTGTTTTAGAACGGTTGTTTCCGTCAGAAAATCTTGAATGTTATTATACCAAACCGATAACAGGGGTACACCGAGCTCACGGCCGACTCTTCGACGCAGTCGTTAATTTAAAAGCTAAGTACCGAAGACACAAAATGTACCAACCGCGAGCACGACGCTCTCTAGACAAGACCTTGACTCCAGAACCGTCGACATCTACATGTAACCAGAGCGTTGAAGAAACTACCACGCAAGAGGAAAAGGAGTGCATGGAGTGGTTACGTTGCTCTTCTGACGATTACGCTTTGTGTGCCGAAAAGTGGGAAAAAACCAATAAGCTACGCAAGCAACGAGTGCACTCCAACGAAAAGGCGTCGTATCTCCAAGAGTTCCCTTGTCTGAAGCGCTCCTTTGGATACGAATTGGTAATTTTGAGGTTTTTTAGTGTTACTCAAGTCGTAAACTATTACGATTTTTCAACTACGACTTTTGTTTCCAGCTCATTGCAGATTTCGATGCCTGGTATCCCGAACATAAATACTCATTGGAAAATAAACTTCCACTACTAAAGAGCAAACTACTGTCGGCATCTGAATCCACATCAAGACGATCGCCATTTGTAGAGGAACTGAAGCAACTTGCGCAAGGTACATATTGGCAAAGAATTTTGATTATTAGGGTTCCAACCAAATTGATACAAAAAAATCCAACAGCTTAAAAATCTTTCTATGTATGTATGTAGACCAAATACGTGGGCTGATTTTGATAATCCATACATCAAATTCTTACGATTTGTCTTAATCTTGCGAGTGTCACTAATGACATGACGGTAATTAAAATTCAATATGGCGACGACCAGACGGCATATTGTAAAAAATGAAAAAAATAAAGTTGAACTACATTATGTGGGGTAGCGTTGAATAGGTATTTTAAAATCATTATTAGGTTACTTATATCATTTTTCGTTTAGATTGACCTTTTAGGATATATTACGGCTTAAAGTCCTAAAGGAGTTGGTTTAACTTCCACAGAGACTTGATCTAAAGGAATGATTTTATAATCCCTACAATATCAACTCTTTCGATGTAATTACAAGATTTTAAAATTTACCATCTTATAAGGCTAACTAATAAGTATGAAAGAAAGTAATAATAAAATCATAAAACCCGACGACAACACAATCTTTCAAAAAAACTAAAAAGAAAAATACAAGCGTAGTAGCCTGGAACACACATAATAAATTCTACTGCGGAATATAGCGAGTTCATTGGTCAGGACCCATTAAAAATCGTAATCGGCTCAAAAATTCCCAGTACCGAACACACATATGTACATACATACATAGGCTGATAAACACATTAGATTAGATTAGATTAGATAATTTCTTTATTGCACACCATTAAATACAAACATATAAAAGAAAATACAATTTCAAATCATAGGTACAATGGGCGGCCTTATCGCTAAAAGCGATCTCTTCCAGGCAACCTTTGGATGGACAGAATCTATATGAACAAATAAGGACGGCGGCATAAGATTTTTTAGAATCAGTTTTTTTTTAAAAAAACAAGCATATATTACAATTTATAAAAAATATAGTTAATATAAAATAAAATGCTTAATTATATTACCATTACCATTACCCACCTTTACGTCGCGCAGTCGGGTAAAAAGGAACCCTTATGGTGCGATTTTATGTGACTGTCTGTCCGTCTGTCACAGCTGGATATATCTGTAATCACTTTAACTATCAACTTGAAATTTGGAGCAGTAATAAATAATGCCGACCCGCTTCTACCGCATTTGAAATAAATATTAAATATCTTTTAGTTTCTTCGTAAACGGGATCCAAATTGAGGGTCAAACAAAATATTAGTGTTTTATTTGGGCATATGTCTCTCCTAACGCGCGTTACCAATTTCGATCGTCCTAAAAATATCATTTGACCATTTATCTAGATCCTAGGCCACTAATATTTCGTTCTTATTGCTTGACAGATAAAGATCCCGAAACAAGTAACCTCGCAGCTGTACTACTTATTCCGCACATGATTGGACCGGTTCACATGAAAAGGAAGAGACACTCCGCAGCGGAAGTGCGTCAAAGCTTCATTTTACATATTGCAGAGGAAAGGCAGCTGCTGGAGGAAAGAAACAAGAGACAAGATCAGTATAAAGCTTTAGGAATAACCATCCAACCATATATAGTAGTGGCAGGTCCTCTGAAAAAAATAACTGCACGTTACGTTGTTGTCGATGACGTTATCTATGAATTGCCGAATATCAGCAAGACTGTAGATACATGTTTTAAGATCGTATGGGCTCTGAACTTGGAATATCCTGGTGAATGTTTACCTGTGTGGCAATTTCTCGAAAGAGCTATTTACAATTTTCCTGTTAATGCTGGTTCAAACAACAGACTTACACCATCAGTTTCAAGTTTATTAAGTGACTGTGGTATATTGACTAAGTAAAAAAATGGTTACCTGTTTTATTTGTAACACCATTGTAATAGACTTACGAGCACTCAAAACCCATTTCCAACTTTTTCATCAGCATCACATTTTTAAACAATACCGCTGCGTAGAAAGCGATTGTTCCCGGTCGTATCACCTTTTTAATTCCTTTCGTAGACATTATATTCGGGAGCATTTAAGCCAAGGTTGTCATTCAGATGAAGAAAACATAGCATCTCTTGTGTCTGATCACGAAATTCAATTAGAGGCTGATAATTTGTCTAAAGAACTCAATAGTCAGTCTGACCATACTAGACCAGAGAATGAACATTCGCCTTCTGGAGAACTTCTTAGTCGGCCTCATCACACTAGGCCTGTTATTGTAAGCCCACAAATAGATAATAATTTACCCCACGTTTCTTTACAAATGGCTCTAGCTTCGCTAATAGCATCCTTGTATGGTTCTGTAAATTTGCCAAGGAATATTGTTCAAACGATTGTCGAAATGCTTCTAAGCATTTTTTCATTTTCGTTAATTCCATTGTTAGGCGACTTGTTGCGGAATTTCACTCATAATGGTGAAGTATCCGTTTCAGAAATTCACCGTATAATAGCTACTGAAATAACTTCGTGTTTCAATACGTTTTCCACAGAGTATCGTAGATTTCAATACTTTCAGGGCCACCGGACGTATATTCCGCCTAAAACAGTAGTAGTTGGTGAACGATACGATTCGAATACTAGAAGAGGTGTACATGCACTTTCATCTGTTACTTGCACTATGCAGCTTATTCCATTAAGAGAAGTACTACATGGTTTTTTCTCTATAGAAACAATTTTGGTTGATACATTGCAGTACATGGCAGATCTTTACAAAGATGTTAAAGTTATTCGAAACTTTATTCAGGGGCATTATTGGCAATCAAAAAGAGGAGCTCACGTAGGTAAACATGTAATACCTTTGTTTTTATATTTTGACGACTATGAGACTTCAAATGCTTTAGGAAGTCACTCTGGGATTCATAAATTAGGTGCCGTATATGTATCAGTCCCATGTCTACCTCCGTGGCGTTGCAGTGTTCTATCGCATATTTTCTTAACATTGCTGTTCCATTCTTCTGACAGATTACTATTCGGCAATAATGTTATATTTCAGCCTGTAATAGATGAGCTTAATTATCTGAGTTCCACTGGCATACCATTTTCCGTTCCAAATTTTGAAGGAGTTGTATATTTTGAATTGGCTTTAATTGTCGGAGACAATTTAGGCATCCATTCCATTACTGGTTTTGTGGAAAGCTTTTCGGCCAATTACCCATGCAGAATTTGCCGTGTCGGTAAAGAAGAAATGAAAGTTCAATCATATGCAAATGAAGCTCTCCTTAGATGTGACACGGATTATGAAACTGACGTTTTAGAATGTGATCCTGCAAATTCTGGTGTTAAGGAAAGATGTGTTTGGTTGAAGGTGAGTGGATTCAGATTGTTCAAACAAGTTGGAGTCGATATAATGCATGATATTCTCGAAGGAGTTGGCAAATATGTCATGGGACTGATTCTCAACAAGTACATTTACCGTTTTGGATATTTTTCCTTGGAACTGCTTAACATTAGGCTAAAAACATTCGACTATGGCCAAGATTCGCGCAATAGACCTGTTGAATTATGTATGATCCATATCAAAAAATTTAATATTCGCCTGAGTGCGTCCGAAATGTTAACTTTCATTCGTTATTTTTCGCTTCTAATTGGAGACAAAATTCCTGGTGGCGACATGTACTGGGCACTTTACTTAAAGTTAAGGAACGTTTTAGAGCTTGTTATGTCAACTTCTGTTTGGGAAGGTCTTCATATGGTCATGCAAGACTCTGTTAGTCAACTGAATGACATGTATTTGCTCCTCTCTAATGAAGTACTCAAGCCAAAGTTTCACCATCTCACGCATTACCATAATGCCATGATTAATTTTGGTCCACTTTCTTTCTTTTCATCTATGCGATATGAAGCGAAACACAGGCTAGCGAAAACATCTGCAAGAGCTTCATGTAACAGAAGGAACCTGACATTAAGTTTAGCTGTCAAACACCAACTTAAACTAAACGAAGTTTTTTTAAGAGGTACTCTTGATCCTATTCTTACTTGGGGACCTAAGAAACTGAATTTAGTGTATTCTGATGTGACTCTTATTCAATCTTGTCTTTGTTTGGACAGTAGCAAAACCTTGATCTGTGTCAGTTGGATTGCCATGTCTTCTATTCGGTACCGGAATGGTTCCATACTTGTTTACAGCGCTGAACCAATTGGTGATCTCAATGACGTGACTTTTTTAAAGGTGGAGAGGATATATGTTTACGATAACTCGCAAGTTATTTTGACAGGGTCTCTGTTACAAACAATTCTTTTTGATTTTCATTACTACGCATATGAAGTAGAACAAACAAAAAAGAAAACTGTTGTTCGGTTAAATGACCTTCATTTCAAGACGCCCCATGCATTAAATACAATATTGTCCCCGTGTAGAAAGGTTTTGGTCACTTTGCGTTGTCCTATTTAAGGTTTACTAATTAAACATAATATAATAAATATAAGTACATATAACATCTAAAAATAAATATGTAACATATAGTACGGTTACTTATGTTATAAACACAATAAAAAGGTGATAATGGTTGGTAATGGGTATGATGGAGGCCAATAATATGATAAGTATATTTTTAATACGTAAGGGTAGCTACACACATAAGCGGGCCGCTATTAGTAGAATCTATTATGTGTGTTCCAGACTACTAGGCTTGTATTTTTCTTTTTAGTTTTTATTGAAAGGTTTTGACGCAGTCGGGTTTTTTTATTTTATTATTACTTTCTTTCATATTTTTTAGTTAGCGTTATAAGATGGTAAATTTTGATATTGTGGGGATTATAAAATCATTCCATTAGATCAAGTCGCTGTGGAAGTTCAACCACTTCCTTTAGGACTTTAAGCCGTAATAGATCCTAAATAATCAATCAATCAATCACTACCATAAGGTATCAGGATTTCATTTTGTTTTTTAATCTGATAACACAGATTACATTATTTTTCTATAAATGTTCCCATGTACGATCCGTTACTAAATTTACCATACATCCAGACTCAATAAGTAAATCCAGTTTTACACCTCCTATTTTAAATTATATTGTTCTGTTCTCACACTTATTCTCAAATTGATTTGTTAAAAATAAATCGAATTATCGCTTGAACTATCGGATTGATTTTTAGTAAGTTTATTTTAGTATTTTTACTTTAGTTTATTTCGCATCAAGTTAAAATTAAGTTTAGTCCCTTCTTTCTGTCTAAAGCCAAGAACTGTCAAACTTAAATAACTAATAATTAGAGGTACTGACAGAATTGTAAGTAGTTTGCCAATGTAAGTGGTTAGTCCTTAAGTATTTTGTGGCGAATATTAAGAAACGCTTTACAAATATAATTGTAAAATTAAACATAAAACAAATTTAAACTACAAAATATTTAAATAAAATTTTATTTTTTAAGTATAATTTATGTGTCAGTGAAAACTTCACTGATGTATGTACAATAATAATTATTTAAGAATTGTTATAATGATTATATGTTTCCCAAATAGTATAAAATAAATGTAAAAAGAACTTACTATGTAAAATAAAAAAATCTAATGTACAATTTTTGTATTTATTTTAGGCTTGCTACGGATTACCATATTTTCACACCTATACAGTATCTGATACTCTGGAAACTTACTGTGGCAAGATGCACAGTTAGATGCAGGTACAATTCATTTTGCGGGCTTATTTCTCCGAAGACAACTGAACCTTCTACAAAAGTTCTATATTCTTCAGTATTGTATATTGTTGTAAGTCCAATACAGTAGCAGGTACTGCGTTGACAAGTGGTCAACAGGTCCTTTTCAATAGCTGTTACTAGTAGCACGTACTGTATGTGCACAGTTAAAGGTATTGTGAAGGACAGTACGTTTTCATGTGCATACAACTGCTCAGTAAAACTCACTGTCCTTTACAATACTCGTTACTGTGCGCATTAAACTATACAGCCATTCACAGTACCTCTTACTGTTCACTTACTGTACCAACTACTGTATTTGCACATTAAACAATACTATCATTCGCTGTACCTCTTACTGTGCTCTTACAGTACCAACCACTGTGTTTGCACATTAAACAATACTATCATTCACAGTACCTCTTACTGTGCTCTTACAGTACCAACTACTGTGTTTGCACATTAAACAATACTATCATTCAAAGTACCTCTTACTGTGCTCTTACAGTACCAACTACTGTGTTTGCACATTAAACAATACTATCATTTACAGTACCTCTTACTGTGCTCTTACAGTACCAACTACTGTGTTTGCACATTAAACAATACTATCATTCACAGTACCTCTTACTGTGCTCTTACAGTACCAACCACTGTGTTTGCACATTAAACAATACTATCATTCACAGTACCTCTTACCGTGCTCTTACGGTACCAACTACTGCGTTTGCACATTAAACAATACTATCATTCACAGTACCTCTTACTGTGCTCTTACGGTACCAACTACTGCGTTTGCACATTAAACAATACTATCATTCACAGTACCTCTTACTGTGCTCTTACAGTACTAACTACTGTGTTTGCACATTAAACAATACTATCATTCAAAGTACCTCTTACTGTGCTCTTACAGTACTAACTACTGTGTTTGCACATTAAACAATACTATCATTCACAGTACCCCTTACTGTGCTCTTACAGTACCAACTACTGTGTTTACACATTAAACAATACTATCATTCACAGTACCTCTTACTGTGCTCTTACAGTACCAACTACTATGTTTGCACATTAAAGTGTTTAAGGTTTTAAACAATAAACTACATATTTTAATGTTTTAAACATTGAACTTTTTTAATGTTTTAAACATTAAACTATTTTAATGTTTTAAACATTAAACTATTTTAATGTTTTAAACATTGAACTATTGTAATGTTTTTAAACATTAAAATAGTTTATTGTTTAAAACATTAAACTTTTGTTTCTATGTAAACCAAATTTTTATACTGTTTTGAACAGTACAAATTTTTACTGTTATAAACAGTTTAGTTTACTGTCAAAGCGGTAAGATATTTTACTGTTTTCGGACCAGTAGAAATTATTGTTTCGGTTAGTTGGCTCATATAGTATTGCGCAAAGCAGTAAACATCAACGTTTTTTCAATTTTATTTAATGTATTTTTTTTTCAGTGTAGCCATAAAAAAACATGTAACTAATATAGGCAACATAAGATCTAAGATTTCACGAACCTATTTATTAGAACTGCCTACAGTTATACTCTCTTCTGCTACTATGTTATTAAGTATCGTACTCAATCGTCTACATTCCCTAAATTTACTTTTAGATGTAAACAAAACGTTAAATAATAAAATCCCCAAAAAAAAACTAACATTTCGGGATAAATTCGTACCGGATTCGCCGGTGCTCTTAATTATCATCGCATAGTAATAAAGGGAGGCAAACTTGTATATTCAGTCGCTTTAATATTCATGCGTCCACTCGTAACGGTTTTGTGTACCGACAAAAGTAATGACGCGGGGTGATGAAAAATGTTTTGCAAAGAAACCCTGTGTATATAGGTTTCTTATTAACAGAAAGAATTATCTCATACACATCTCTCTAAAAATACAAAAGAAGTAGTTAAATAGAATAGAATAGAATTATTTATTTGACACACACAAAGAAACATAGAACGGATCACAAACAAAATAGGTAGATGGACAGGAAAATTACAAAACAATGAGATTAAATTAGACCTACTGCTAGAATACATACGTACCTACCCCACCAGTAGGTAGTAGGTAGGTGCACCAACTAGTCCCGCTCCGTGTCACGCGTGGCCGAACAGGCTCTGCCTCAGCTTTATGCTTCTTTGCAATAAATGATGCAAAGCAGCGCTGGTTTTCAGGCAGAGCCTTATGTACAAAAATACATATATACGACCAATTATACAAAAATAAACATATTTATATAATAAACTAGTGGTTCCGCCGAACTTCGAATCGGCTTGACATGCATAGATATAACGCGGGCTGTCAATATAAGTCACCCTGGTAGAATTGTCAATTGTTGTCCCCGGCCATCATTATGTATGAGAAAATGAATGACTTCCACAAATAATTCAATACCAAAATTAGTCAAATCGCTCCACCCGTTCTCGAGTTTTAGCGAGACTAACGAACAGCAATTAATTTTTATATATATAAACAATATATCTCGGGATAACTCCTACCGAAGCATCTGTTTCAAACGATATTCATTTTTTTTACATCCTCTTTGACGATATTTGCAGCACGCATTCTGTCAATTCTATGTCAAACGTCATAAGGTTACATTATAAAAGCGCTAAGGTTAGATTATAAATAATTTTATATGGTGGTTAAGTATTCTTAAATTTTCTAATTTTGCGCGCAATTTTCTTAATTTTTTCTTTCGTAAGAACCTTCTTCTGACAGTAAGAAATACAACAAAAAAAGAATTGCCCAAATTGGGCCAGGCGTTGTTGAGTTATGCGCTTACCAACACATTTTGCGATTCATTTTTATATTATAGACAAGCAGTGATAACAATATTAATAAAAAATATCTACATGATATACAAAAACAATAAGACGTTATATATAGGTACATTATATATTATAATTATTTAACATTAAAGAGGAGAGGAGAAGGGTTAGTTTGTGGCTGTTTGTAAATAGTGTCTCCTGAAAGTGATGAGCAGTAAAAAGTTAAAAACAAATTAGAAGACACCTTTGTTTGTAAATCATGTACAGACCGTTACAAACGGTTTATAGGTAGCTCAACTGCTCTGGATCAAATATTCAAATAGGGGCAAAATTTTCCCCAAGACACTGGCTGTATTATTGCCAATGTTGACTGACGGCATAGCATGGACTGCCATGACTGACGGATTTATGTATACCGAAATGATTTTGAATCTTATTTTAACACCCTTAGCACTCACATATCAGGGTGCCACGGTATGCCACAGCCTGCCGCGGTATGCCGCGGTGTCTTTCTGTTATCAACGAAATGTGAGTGCTAGGGGTATTTAAATAAGATTTGAAATCATTATTATAAATACGGGATTTATCACGTAACGTCTTATCGGTGTTTCGGTGTGCGAGGCGAGACGTTATTCGGAGCGGATCGCACTCACCCTGACGAAGGTTCATGAATTGAACCGAAACATTGTCGGTCGAATCACCGATAAGACGGTACGTGATAAATCCCGTATTTATAATAATGATTGACATCAATCACGAAAGTTTTCTAAGTAAGATTTAAAATCATTTCCGCGTATAAAAATCTTGATCCATCCCATGACGTCAACCAGCGCCGGTCCGTACAGCGCTGAATTGAATATTTACAATGTATATGCGTTAACCCAGATAAGCGCCAACTCTATAAACACATGCCACTTTAATCAAACAGACGCTCAGAAGAAATGGTCTGAATTGGATAGAATTCGTAGAAATAAACAATTCTCCTAAAAATAAAGTCAATATTCTAAAAAAAATTTTAAATGTCCTGTAGTTTGTACGCTTTCAAATCACTTTTTTTGACTTCGGTTTTTGCATCGAAGAAGCTGATGTACTGAATTTTCCACACAGATAGCTGATTTTTACCTAGGATCTTTTTAATAAAAAAGAACCAATGACGACCTTCGTAGTGCAGTGGGCGAATAACCGGCTGAGACGCAGGAGGTAGCGGGTTCGATTCCTGCCCCGGAACAAATGTTTGCATGATCTACAGATATTTGTTCCCGGTCTGGTTGTTTCTCTATATATTATAAGTATGTATTTACAAAAAAAGAAAGAAAAAAATTTTATATAAGTATTCTTTCAGGTATCTGGTTCCCATAGTACAAGCTCTGCTTAGTTTGGGGCTAGATAGTGCTGTGTGAAATGTCCTGCAATATTTATTTATTTATATTTAATTTTTTATTTAATGGGAATGATACGACTTTGTTGGTTAAGTCTTAGTTGGACATAAACTGTATTGGAGTCTATACACGCCAACGATTTATTTGCAGCAAATTGAACAAAATATTCTCCCAGAAGCTTGCGCAGGCCTTGGCTAGAAAATAAAACAAATTCTTCCCGCAGCGGCTTTGTGTTGACGTGTGTCAGGGCCTATAAATTAATATAATTATTATGGGCAGTGTCCACCACTTAACATTAAGTGGGCAGTGGGACCATACCTTCACCTCATCTTAATTAAAAAAATCTACAATGTTTCCCATTTGAAGAATAAGACAGTCCTACTTCCAGTTAGGCCTTATTTATATTGCCGCGGAACGGAATGGAAGCAAATTCATTGTAGATATGGTAATGAACTTTGTATCAAGTGTGTAATGTATAAACTAGATACGATACGAGCCAATAGTCTTCTGATACGAGCCAAAAAGCAGGTCACATGTCTTCCGGATAATCATTTTTGGCTTGCATATTTTTTGGCTCGTATTTATTTTGTTCGTTACACAATTGACATAAAGTTCATTATGCTATGTACAATTTTGTTAGAAAAATTAGCTTCCATTCCATTCCGCGGTAATGTAAGTTGAGCCTTAATGTGTTGGTAGCTCAAGACAATTGCAATCGCAACAGCCGTTATTTAAATACCACATTCCCATCCCTCAGAATCTCGATAAATTCCCGCTAAGCACTCCGTATTTTGCCGGGATGTTTACGATTGCATTCGTGCTCACGCGAAATTGCAATGAAGCAAGCACTAAAGGTAAATTCAATTCTACATGAACAGGGCTGTAATAAGAACAAGTTACAGCGGGGCTTATATTAAAGGTATTATAATAAAATCTTGGTCCCTACTCTATTGACCTATGAGTAAATGTAGCGGACGCCGAGCTATAGATTAATTTAGGAAAATGTTATGTTTCATTGCATTGTATAGATGTAGAGATTAGAGGCGAACGATAGGGTCGCTGCCGCCGAACTGGGCGCAGCAGCCGGGCGCCGCTGCTGCGTTTTATAGTGTGCGAGCGAGAGGGCGCAACCCGTCCCTCTCCCACACTATCGGATCGGCAGTATTATATTGCAGATACCGGCCTATAAAGGCAGCGGCGCCCGCCCTCAAAATTATTGATTCATCATCCGAATCCTTTGGTACATACCATTCCGGACTATTCGATTGAACCGTCCGAACACAGAAAAACCCTCCGTCGTCCGAAACACGTTCTCGGAGACCCGGATGACGAAATCACTTCCGCTAATGCGGGTGAGTCATCCACTTTAGACAGAGCAAACACTCCACAAATACACCGACCTCGCCGGCGAGGTCGACGAGTCCCTTTAGTCGCCGCCTACACGAGGTACAAGCACGTACCCGGGCGTTTCTCTCCTATCCCCGTCCCGGCAACAGCCCAAGCCGAGGCTCGTACCTAAGTGGTGCCCTTGCGCTAGTTGCCTCATCAAAAATAAAATTATAGGGCTGAGTGCCTTCTGCGCTCGCCAAAAGCTCGGTTAAGCTGCAACGGCCTCAGAGGCCAACAGCGAGATAAGTCCATTCGAAAAAAAATAATCAAAATTATTCAGCATTGTGACTTCGCTTTGAACAGTTACATTACGTTTGATACATGCTCACTTTTAGCATATTTGCGCATTTGTATTTACGTGCAAGCCCATCACCGCTTATTATAATACTAATCGATGGCACATGCCAGTTGCCTTCCGTTTTAAGCACGTGTAACGTACGCACGTGCACATAAATTTAAAATCTTCAGAAAAATCCACTGGTTGTACTGCCAGAATTTGAACTCACACCCTCCGAATCGATATGGAACAAAAAATATATATATAAACAACGAAATAAGTTGTCATACGATTGTTCTTATTATGAAGATACGTATCCATCACTACAATCAGCTCTCCTCAAAAGTTTGCTGGAAGAAAACTATTGTTAAGGTTAAGCTTGTAAATGTCCTTTTTGTGAGTTTTTTGTATGGAATATAGAATAAAATATGTAAAAAATATTGTGTGCGGTGTTAGAGCAGAAAAAGTTTATTGGTTTTTCTTAAATCTTACGAAGTTGTCTTAATAATAACTTCGTAACTATAATCGATAACAAGTCGATTGGATTACTACTCATTCAATCTGTACTTTACCAAAAAAAACATGCAGGTATAAACTTTTTACGTTTTTTTTGTATACTAAATAAAAATGACTACGTTAGACATCTTACGTGTAACTTCCACTTTGTGCCAAGTCCTTGTGACGCCCCTGGCGAGAACTACTTGGGACGAACATCTACAAAGAAATCGCTATTGCTTTCAAACATACTTTGGTAGACTTTATTTGTGCAGTGCAGGAGAATGGACGGGCGGGGTTTAAATGGATCAAAGGGGAATTGCCTTGCTTTACTAATGTACAAATGTGTGGTTTCCAGCTTTGAGCTGTTCTTGATTGAGGTAAATCTCACAGTTGGGAAAGTTATCGTGAACTTGTTATTTGGAGTTGAAGTCGAAAATGCAATATGGAAATTGCTTCGATTAGTTTTTTGGGCGAGATTTTTGGAGATAAAATAGGACGTCCACTGCTGAACATAGGCCTCGCCCATAGATTTCCAAAGTGACTGATCTTGTTCAGCTCTCACCAATCTTTATTAGGTCACCTGTCAAGTTCTAGTGGGGGGGTCGTCCTACGCTGCGCTTTCCAGTGCGTGGTCTCCTCGATAACCTTACTGCCCCATCGGCCGTCAGTTCTTAGAGCTACGTGCCCCGCCCATTGCCACTTCAGCTTGTTAATCATCTGGGCTATTTCAGTGACCTTAGTTCGTCTACGAATCTCTTCATTTCTGATTCGATCTCGTAGAGAAACACCAAGCATAGCCCTCACCATAGCATGCAGATATATGTCTGATTTTGGGAACAATGAATCTGAATGATAAGTTAATATGGATATGCCTCGGGATTTATTCCCCGATTCCCGGGAATATTTTTCTGAATATATTGTCACATACATAGCGCCGCGTATTGTGCAAATACTTGCTGCAAATATGTGCGTATAGTGAAACCGAGTCCTCACCTCACCCGCGATAAGCTACAAAAGCATGAGGGAAAGGGATGACTTTAGTGACCAATACAGCATAAAGCTGAATAGTTACTATGTAAAATTGTCAATGTTATGTTACTTATTCTTGAACAAATAGTATTTTTATTGTTGTAGTGTTATCCGAACACATAAGGAAAATTCCAATATTTGAAATAAGCAACGCGACATCTATTATCAATGTACTAAACTGCAACGTTTGGCATTGAGCAGGTCAAAAACTGTATAAGTTTTCCTGTAGATGGAGCTAACGGCGCTTTAGTCGTAATCTGAATCATGTCACTGATTTTGACCCTGACGTGACAGAGCCCGGTAGCACAATTGGATAGTACATCCTCGTATCAAGAGGAAGTTTGCGGGTTCAAGTTTCGTCTAGGCTTGAACATTTTTGAGATTATTTTAAAATCTGGGTATTTTTGAGATTAAAAACTATTAGTATTAGTAGAGTTCTGTAACCACCAG
Organism: Philereme vetulata; assembly: GCA_918857605.2. Classification (NCBI taxonomy): domain Eukaryota; kingdom Metazoa; phylum Arthropoda; class Insecta; order Lepidoptera; family Geometridae; genus Philereme; species Philereme vetulata. The sequence continues at coordinate 2,806,951 of OU975462.1, forward strand.
TTTTAAAAAGATAGAAACAAATCTGAAAATAAAACTTTCATAACTACCGATACAAAACAGAATGTAATAATGTTCACTGTTTGTTTCTTTGTATTTATTTATGGTGCTATTTTTTAAACGTCCTGGAGATTTAACAAGCGCAATGGTCCACCTGAAGTGGCCATTGAATAAAGTGGCAACCAGGGCGAATAAAAAAGTATTGCCTCGTAGGCCAAGGACCTTAGAACGTGCCCTACGATACGCTGCCCTGCGTCCATTAAACTGTGCATGCACGTGTAAAGCGCATGTGCCAGTAATTTCACCAGCAACCCTTCAAACTGAATCATTTATATGAAACTGGTATTTGTAAGCATTGTTTGGAGGCAGCTGGTTTCATCTGTTAGGAGTTTTCTGTTAAAGGAATCTCATTCTTCATTCAAATCTTATTCTTTTATGAGATTTGAATCTTGACTAGTTGTACAGAACTCTGAAAAGTAATCCAGTAGGTAATTTTAATCAAAGACATGCATGTCAAATGAGAGCAAAGTTTAATATTATGATATTTATGCATTTATTGTTGATTTAAACTACAAAATAAGTGAGATTTAAATGGGTGCCAAGTTCCATGGTCAGTCCTGAAATTTTTATTATTTAGTAGGTACTTAATAATAATTCGTTTATGGAATCTTGCCAAGTCAGACCTTAGGCTTCAATATATTATCCTAAGTTATAAGGAGAAATGATATTATAAGCTGTCATAAAATATTTAATGTTGTTATAAATAAATTTCAGGACTGATCATTGAACTTGGCAGCCATTTAGATCTCACTTCTTTTGTCGTTGAAGTCAATAACCAAGGCATATATCATAATATTGGATTTGGCTCTAATTTTTATTTATGTTCTTGATGGGATATCATTACTTTTTGTACATAAATTATCAGTAGGTACTTATTCATTATAAAATTAATACCAAATGGTTTTATTAATCTAAAAATAAACCTTTTTGTGTTATTTTCTATCAGCGATCAATTTTGATTGCTAATATAATTATTGATTAAAACGGGTATTTATCGCGTATGTACCTTTTTATTTGTTATCCCGACGTTTCGGCTGTGTTGCAATAGTCATGGTCTCGGGCTGACTGCTTTGAAAAATACTATTGATTGCTAATTTTTATATTACAGGCATTATAAGTAAGTGTTCCTAATAGAATCAAGTAATTAAAAAATTATATTAAAATGATAAAAATTTACTAGTTTCTGATTTATTCCTTCGTATTAACCCAACTACCTATCTGGATGCTAAATTTGAACTTTCTAGGTCATCTGAAACTGGGTTAGGGTTTTGATCTATCTATAGGTCAATCGGTCAGTCAGTCAGTCAGTGATAAAAATATCGAGTTTTAGACGGATTTAAATACAGACACGCCATAGAAACGAACTGATTTTATTACCATTACTTCTTCAGGTGCAATGGCCTAATCGCACACGATCGAGCTAAACCAATCAAGTGGGATATGGATAAGAAAGAACGAAAGAAAAATATTTATTCAGACCACCACAAATGGACACAGAAACAAATGACACAAAAAATATAATATACCTAAAAATTTTAAATGTAGTGACGAAAGGGTCCTTTGCTCAGCATTTGCTACAGCATGTTGCCATACTGCAGCGCTGGTATTCTGCTGAGGCTAGTGTTGACCTCACGGACACCCAGGCATTTATACAACTATAAGATTTAAAACATTTACATAACAATTTTTGGATATTATCCAAATAACCGTTTGAGATGTGTTTATGAAATTTGGAGCACATATGTATCTTGCAAGTCTTAATATATGAGCCAAATTTGACAGGTTTATGTAAAATAGTTTTTGAATTATGAGGTTGTCAAAAGTGGCTCGTGTAATATTACACACGGTGCTGCTCGCCGGTTCTGTTAGCTTGAACTTGGCTTGACACGCTACAGCGTGTCTAGATGTTTTTGCAGACAAATACACACAACACATAATACACACACAAGCCTAAAAATACACATAGACGTAACGGAACTATTTTAGGTAATTAATTCTCCATAATATAAAAGTATTCCCAATAAATAAAACTAATTTGTAAGTACCCTCGTTTATTAGAAGGTGCTTCTTCAGGGCGAATTAATTAATTGCTATGACTTAACGTATTTATCATTTCGAAGGCAAACAAGTGGAACTTGGCAGTGGAAGTGGAACTTAGTTCGAAACGAAATGTTTGAATGCATATGTATTCGGTGTCAAGGAAATCTCGAAATCTATTTGAATCTACTGACCTGGCGTCACAATAAGAGCTCAGCACTGCAAAGGTAAATAATACTAGCTATTATTTCGTACAGAAGCGATACTATTCTTCCTCGCCAATTCTTTGTCCCTGGCAATGCAGCAGTAGGTCTGGTAGTATTGTCGTGCCGACGTCACTCGGTTGTCACCGCTGCTTGTGTCTCATTCACATATAGGTACCTGATAATTCGTTTAATGGTTCTGCAGCCTTCCACGGCAGCTTCCGCTATGCCGCTACCAGGTGTTGGAACACTATTCCACCACCTCTAAGAAATATAAATAATGTTAACGTGTTTAGGTTAAAGTTAAAAGTCCATGTTTTTGCCCTTCAGATCAGCCAACCATGGTAGCCATAGTAGTGTCTCTCTCACTCTCCACTCACTTTCCTCTGTCGTCACTCTGTTTATTGCTTGGCACGAATTATTAATATATTGTCAGTCATGGTTTGTATGACTTTTTGAGTTAGTGATCTGTAGAAGGTGCTAGATATAATGTTGGAAAATTGTAATGTAAATGTTTTAAATCTTATAGTTGTATAAATGTCTGGGTGTCCGTGAGGTCAACACTAGCCTCAGCAGAATACCAGCGCTGCAGTATGGCAACATGAGGACCCTTTCGTCACTACATTTAAAATTTTTAGGTATATTATATTTTTTGTGTCATTTGTTTCTGTGTCCATTTGTGGTGGTCTGAATAAATATTTTTCTTTCTTTCTTTCTTATCCATATCCCGCTTGATTGGTTTAGCTCGATCGTGTGCGATTAGGCCATTGCACCTGAAGAAGTAATGGTAATAAAATCAGTTCGTTTCTATGGCGTGTCTGTATTAAAATCCGTTCAAGAAGTCTTCAAGAAAACTGTTTAAAAATGAAAGTAAATTTACAAAATAATGAGAAATTTCTCTTACCTAATTTGTTGCTGGAAAAATATATTTTAACGCATACAGAAGCGATATATTTTGTACTTCTGATCCGCACAGAGAGTGGAAAGAGCGATATTCAAAATGTCTTTGAAATCGCGCTAAATCCAATTTAAATATTCAACAGGTTTTAGTTGATGGAACGCTGGAATATTTTGCTTTTATCACAGATTGTGAGAGGGCAGCTTAGTCACTACCTGTACCTAATTTTCTCGCCCGCAGCCTATAATTGCTATCTCGTTGTTACTGTTTCTCTATAAACAATTAAAGTTAGTTATTTAAAAACTGATCGCCTAAAATCTCCCAGCTTTTACGCTCTATTTTCACGTGCTTGGCGTGATCAAATTAGAAGAAAAAACTTTGTACCCCTTTTTAAGGTTATTGCGCGCACGAAGGCACGTAATATTTTGCATAGATAGATAGATATACTTTTAATTGCACAATTAAAATTATATATACAGAAAATTACTCTCTAATAATAACAATAATATCGTATTCATTAATTTATAACATCTAAAATAGCACCAAACGTAAACCGAGACGTAAACAAAACGCGTAAAAAAAATTTGCCATAATCTGAGAAATTACGCTCGATCATAAAAGTTGGTAGGCGCGGCCCCGCGCGTCGAACGAGTTCGCTTTGTTTTTGTGCTGTCCGTATCGCTCTATTTTAGTATCTACCCGCAATTAAACTTCGAAAACCCTGTTCAGTGACTCAATTTATATTTAATTGTTGATTTTTTGGAGTAAATATTATGTTTTCAGTAGATGTTATATTGCAGTGTTCATGTTTCATGTTTTTAGTAGATGTTATTGTGCAGTGTTCATGTTTCATATTTTTAGTAGATGTTATTGTGCTGTGTTTATGTTTCATGTTTTTAGTAGATGTTATTGTGCTGTGTTTATGTTTCATGTTTTTAGTAGATGTTATTGTGCAGTGTTCATGTTTCATGTTTTTAGTAGATGTTATTGTGCAGTGTTTATGTTTCATGTTTTTAGTAGATGTTATTGTGCAGTGTTCATGTTTCATGTTTTTAGTAGATGTTATTGTGCAGTGTTCATGTTTCATGTTTTAGTAGATGTTATTGTGCCGTGTTATGTATTGCTAAGTCAGCTCATTGTATATTATTAATTGTGTATCTACTTATGTAAGTAGAACAGAATTGCATGTTTCTCAGTAAACAATTTATTATGTAAATTTATGAGTAATAAATAATCTTAAACCGTAAAAATACACAAAAATATGATAACTATAATAGGCGGTGTTATCGCTAAAAGCTTTATAGTTAAAGTTTAAGTGGAGATGGAGAGGCGAATGCTTAAATTAAAAAAAACACAGCAACTGGCAACTAGTTTGAATAAATTGGCATAAGACAAAATTTATTTTATTCGATACTCTGTAAAACCAAATTAGTATTATTTGATAAAACACTACGCCGTGGAAACAATTCACAGCAGCATCTTGTAACGTCAAACGTTGCATTGACAGGCATCAAGATTAGATCAAAATACGATACGATGGCCGATGGGGCCGGAAAGTTCTCGAATGGAGGCCACGGACCGGCAAGTGCAGCATAGGACGTCCACCTACAAGATGGGCAGACGACTTGGTAAGAACCGCAGGTCGGCGTTGGATGCAGGCCGCTTCCAACCGCAGTTCCTGGAGGTCAATGAGGGAGGCCTTTGTCCAGCAGTGGACGTCCTAGGGCTGATATGATGATGATGATGATGACGATCACGGAGTCTTAAAGCCCAGAGTGGAGGTTTTTTAGGCAAGCGTGTTTCATCTTCGACCACACCATCACTTACCATCAGGTGAAGTAGTGGCAAGGCGCTTGACCGTAACCAATTAAAAAAAACATGATTACTCCCTATATAAGTAGATTTAATTTACCGGAATGTGCTGATTTTTGTAAAATATCACTCTTCTCTTTGGTCTATCTAATGAATATGACAAAAAACCACGAGAGTAATAATTTACCAAGTTAGAAGTAGGTAATCTTCAATTGATGTAAAAAGCTTTTAGGGTTTTTAGATCGAGTCTTGCAGGCTTATAAGCTGCCATCTTTTTAAAGTTCCGTACCCAAAGGGTAAAACGGGACCTTATTACTAAGACTCCGCTGTTTGTCTGTCTGTCCGTCTGTCACCAGGCTGTATCTCATGAACCGTGTTATTTAGGCAGTTGACATGTTCAAAGATGATGTATTTCTGTTGCCTTTATATCAGCAAATACTAAAAACAAAATAAAATAAATATTTAAGGGGGGGCTCCCATACAACAAAGGTGATTTTTTTGCTCGTTTTTGCTCGATATTGACGACAACAGGTAGACGCTTGAAATATTCACAGAATATTTAGTTATATATTCATTTTAAAAATAAAACATATATTCAATATGGCACTGAAACGTGGTCCTTTACTCATGGCCTCATGACCAAGCTCAAGGTCGCTCAACGAGCTATGGAGAGGGCTAGTCTCGGGGTTTCTTTGCGTGACTAAATCCGCAATGAGGAAATCCGCAGAAGAACTGAAGTTGCCGACATAGCTCTTAAAATTAGCATGTTGAAGTGGCAATGGGCAGGCCACATCGCTCGTAAAACCGATAACCGTTGGGGAAGAAAGGTTCTCGAGTGGAGCGATCACGGACTGGAAGACGCAGCGTAGGCCGGCTCCCCACAAGTTGGACCGACGATCTAGTGAGAATCGCGGGGAGCTGTTGGGCGCAAACGGCTACCAACCGCTCGTTGTGGCGATCTAAGAGGGAGGCCTATGTTCAGCAGTGGAGGTCTTCCGGCTGAAGATGATGATGAAATATTCAAGGTGGGCTCCCATACAACAAATGTGATTTTTTTGCTTGTTTTTATAGATAATGGTACGGAACTCTTCGAGCACGAGTCCGACTTGCACTTGGCCGGTTTTTTTTTCGGTCTTGAATTATCAAGATGGCGATTGATGACAATAGCTAAATCTCTTCAATTATATTACAAGTACATCCCTAAACCCTTTGCAACTGAAGTGTGCCAGATGTTCTTTCACACAATATTCCGATAAATCGTTGATACAATAATTCTGTGTAAGCACCAACAGAGTAGAGCCCTATGAAACATTTCAGGACACGAAAATTGATGCCTTACCGGCATTATAGTAACAGGTTCTTACCTACCTAAGTTATTGTTAAGTATTTATTTACATCTATCGGATATATATATATATTTAGCGAGACTAACGAACTTGAATTCATTTATATATATATAGCCAAATCGGTCCAGCCGTTCTCGAGTTTTAGCGTGACTAACGAAATGCAATTCATTTATATATATCTGTGGAAGTCCAGAGAAGGTTTAAAAGGTGAATAAATATGAAAATGCTCGGAATTAAATAAAAAAAAAAACAATTTGGGTTTTCCTTTAATGTGTCCCCCGTCGTTCAGAAATCAAATTGAAAGAATAGTTAAAAATGAACGACTACGACGTTTAAAATGAAATGTACGGGTGACTTACATTGGCAGCCCGTGTCATATGCATGTCCAGGGGCGGTACGAAGATCGGCGGGTCAGCTAGTTAATGATAAAAATCTAAAAAAATATTTATTTACTTTCGTTTAATAAAAAATTATCAAAACATTTGTTTATATAATAATATTAAATCAATTTATATAAGACAAATTAGTCCATAGTTATTATTTTAGTGAATTGCTATTTATTTTTCTTAGTACTTTTCTAAAACTTTCTTTATAATGGATATAAAGGAAAAGAATGAATCCTCATCGAAACTCTATGGATAAATTCGGTTGTTTTCGATGAAAACATTATTATTTTATTTGAATAGATCTTATGCTAACAACTGTAGGTACACTAACATCATGGTACGAGTCGCAGCATAAAGAATACTTTCATAGTTTTTTCCTTAGTATGTCAATAAGGTTTCCACTAAACTGAAATTCATAATTCAGGACTCTCGCCTGTTTCTATGAAGAGTACACTCATCATCATCATATCAGCCGTAGGACGTTCACTACTGGACAAAGGCCTCCCTCATTGATCTCCAGGAACTGCGGTTAGAAGCGGCCTGCATCTAACGCCGACCTGCGGTTCTTACCAAGTCGTCTGCCCATCTTGTAGGTGGACGTCCTACCCTGCGCTTGCCGGTCCGTGGCCTCCATTCGAGAACTTTCCGGCCCCATCGGCCATCTGTTCTGCGCGCTATATCGCCTGCCCATTGCCGCTTCAACGTGCTAATCCGTCGGGCTATGTCGGTGACTTGAGTTCCTACGTATCTCCTCATTTCTGATTCGATCCCGTAGAGAAACCCCGAGCAAAGCCCTCTCCATAGCTCGTTGAGCGACTCTGAGCTTATTCATAAGGCCAATAGTGAAGGACCACGTCTCGGTTCCATATGTCATCACTGGTAACACACACTGATTGAAGAATTTCGTCTTAAGGCACTGAGGTATGTTGGACGAAAAGACGTTGCGAAGTTTCCCAAACGCTGCTCACACAGAGTACACTAATCCAAGACAATGCATATCTACAATAAAGGGTGTTCAGATTATGTAGGATATAAAAATGAAATGTGTTTAGAAACTCACATCTCGATGTCAGTTCTCCTCTGATCTAGGTACTCGAAGTTGGAGCAAACTCAGTATTTTTCATATACCTACACAACTTCACTGCAAATAGCTTCTAAACTTCCAAGTAATCTGACCAACAAAGTATGTGAGACTGCAGTCAGATAAATTCTTGAGCCATAAATAAAACTGTAGTAAATATATACCAGCTCGAGAAAAGTGCATCAATGTTGACGATCGGAGGTTGGGACATTTTAAAGGAGCTAAAGGAAAGGATTTTTTACTGCATAGTAACATCATCATCATATCAGCCGCAGGACGTCCACTGCTGGGCAAAGGCTTCCCTCATTGATCTCCAGGAACTGCGGTTGAAAGGGGCCTGCATCCAACGCCGACCTGAGGTTCTTACCAAGTCGTCTGCCCATCTTGTAGGTGGACGTCCTACGCTGCGCTTGCCGGTCCGTGGCCTCCATTCGGGAACTTTCCGGCCCCATCGGCCATCTGTTCTGTGCGCTATATGGCCTGCCCATTGCCGCTTCAACGTGCTAATCCGTCGGGCTATGTCGGTGACTTGAGTTCTCCTACGTATCTCCTCATTTCTGATTCGATCCCGTAGAGAAACCCCGAGCAAAGCCCTCTCCATAGCTCGTTGAGCGACTCTGAGCTTATTCATAAGGCCAATAGTGAAGGACCACGTCTCGGTTCCATATGTCATCACTGGTAACACACACTGATTGAAGACTTTCGTCTTAAGGCACTGAGGTATGTTGGACGAAAAGACGTTGCGAAGTTTCTCAAACGATCCCAGTAGGATATACTGCATAGTATATCCTACTGATAATAAAAATGCTAAAATGTGTGTGAAGTTAACATACATAGTCTACCTACTTCAAAACTAAAATGTGTGTAACCAAAAGGTGATAATTTTAGTCGAAAAGATTAGTAACATTTCCTAAAAAAATAATTTAGTACCTGTCAACAATTTTCAGGTAGGTAAGCATCATGAAAAAGAAAAACGTTAAACTTTACGATTTACATTTGCCGCATAAGATTGATTTTTACCAAATGAAAACCATTGATTTTCGAAAAGTCTTCGAATAAACCTAGTTCTCGTTAAGGAGAACAAACAGGCATTGTTTTCCCCTTCCTTATTAAATCAAAGTCATTTAATAGCCCAGCTTAAAACCAACAGCAAAGAGCAAACCTATAAAAAATGAATCTACAAGCTTTAAATAAATTTGTCTAAATTACCACAAAAGTCTTGTAATTAATAGGTATTATTATAAAACACGAGTTGGGAGAGTAAGAAATTAGGCGGAGATATGCTTCACAATTAGAAGTCATCAAGTCTCCTTCATTTGAATATACACAGTTATAATTTTCAGTGGTTATTCATTTTGGTGTACCATTCGCTTTTTCACCCGACTGCGATGTAACTCAATTACTTTTATGCGAAGGCCGTTTGATTTTAATGACGTTATGAGAGTATTAACTTGTTATGAGTACCTATTTACTGGCATACTAATAACAACGTAATACTAAAGACTAACCTCACCTATCCTAACTAATAAACTCTTACATATTAACGGATATTCATCGCGTATACATACAACTCTTTATTCCTGGTTTTTATACTCAAGTGGCTCCCTGCCTGCAAAACTGTCATTGCAAAAGAAAACGATAGATAGATAGATAGAAAACGCATTATTGTAAATCACACTTAAATTAAAAAAACAATATAAAAAAAAAACAAATAACAATACAAGTAGAAATACAAGTGGCGGTCTTATCGCTAAAAGCGATCTCTTCCAGACAACCTTTGGATGGACTGGATTTCACGAGAACGTTATAGGACGGTAGCTATTAATAAAAAAATAATTGAATATTGAATAAACAGTGTATTTACATAAGCAAAATAAATAAGTGCAAACAAATATATAAATAAATAAATAAGGTGCATAATATTTTATCATAAATATTTCATATTATAATAAAAAGGTATATTATATAAAATACTATAAGTAGGTACATATAGGTGTACAATAGAAGGATGAAATAAAAAACCAGGAGTAGCGTAACGATAGATGAGAAAATGAGAAATCAACATTGTAGTGCAGACAGATGTTTAAATAGAACTGTTTTAGAGATGGGAAGGGATTTGGAAGTTCTAATGTGTGGAGGAAGAGAGTTCCATAGACGGATAGCTTGTACAGTGAAGGATTTATCATAAAAGTTAGAAGAGTGTACAGGAGTTTTAAGTTGCAAGGTCTCAGAGGACCTATAAACGATGTCTACCTTATACAGTGAACTATATATAATTCCAATGATATTTTATTCATGAATAGTTTTAAGTCGTTTATAGCTTTTATGAACTCGGTAATTAGTAATCGACATTCTTTAAAATGGCTTATTGATTTCTACGCGATCATACGAAAAAGAACCCCTTCCCTGGTGAGCCGCATGAGTGGAAGCACCTACAGCTTCCTGACCGTTGTTGCCGGGAACATGAGCTCATATATCATGAGGCACTGGATGGGTTTGCTTAAGCTGATTACATGCCTGGTGTCTCAGTATATGCGCTCATGTTCCAATATTGCCGCATTTATTTTTTATCTTGCCTTTTTGTAAGATATTTATTACGTAAGATTTTACTACTAACAAAAAATTTGGATGCGTATGGTCTGAAATAAACGTTTTTATTAGTATTATTATTATTTACCTTTATCCCCATGATCTGCGATTTGTAATTGTCTTCATAACATACGAAACACCCTGTTCCTACTGTCTTGGAATAAAAATCATTATTCATTCTTCATCTCTTCTCGTCCATAGGTAAATCGAACGTAATGGTGCCTCTACACGTACGTTCATGTTTGATAAGTAAGTACCGGTGTGCTCGACATTTTGACGTTTTGTGAGCATTTCGGTTCAACTTCGAACGTTCGATCTTGCTCCATTAGACGAAAAAACGTTGAGCATGTATGCACAAGGCTTGTAAGCGAGCAATATTTGGCAGAGACTAAGATCTAAAGCCTCGAACACCGTTAACCATGCCTTTTGATTTCTCTCATTTTTTTATTCCTGTCATCAAAGGATAACCAGACGCACGGCTCAGTACCATCCATACTTCGTTAATACCACCCATTCGGACTCACCGTTTTCTTTCTACGTGTTTAATACGTGCGTACAGCTAAGGTATGGAACACTTTACCGTCGTCTGTTTTTCCTGAAGATTACAACCCGGGCCTCTTTAAGATATGAGTGAATAGGTGTCTTCTAGTTCTTCGTCTTTCACGTTACTAATTGTCTAATTGTCTAAAAATCAAACCTAATTGCGTAAGGTGAAAATGAGGTTGATCATCATCACCTGAGATTGTCGTCAAATGAATATTGGTATCTACCTATATTCGTGATAACAAAAAGTTTTTTTTCTTTGCAACCACGAATATATCTTTGTGGGGACTTACCATTATAAATAAATAAATATTGCTGGACATTTCACACAGCGCTATCTAGCCCCAAACTAAGCAGAGCTTGTACTATGGGAACCTGATAACTGATAGAATACATAGATACATTTTTTTTGTAAATACATACATATCATAGATAGAGAAACAATCAGACCCGGAACAAATCTCTGCAGATCATGCAAACATTTGTTCCGCGGCGGGAAGCGAACCCACTACCTCCTGCGTCTCAGCTAGCTATTCGCCCACTGCACCACGGAGGTCGTCATTATGTGCTTTGTGCTCTTCACGTGCGTAAATGCTTGACAAATAGAATGGCGCAAGACGTTGTTTATTTGTATCCACGAGTAAAACCACGGGTAGAAGCTAATAGTTACAGCAGTACCTATATCTGTGTAATTTCCCGTACCCTATGAGGTAACTATTAATACACCAACACGGCTAGGTCCCTCGTGGCCGATTCGTTTCTACAATGACCCACCTCTATTACAGTATTAGTTCTGCTATACCTCAATTATTCGAGAACTTGATCGATTGTGGATAATTTGCCCAATGCCTTGGAAGTTTTTGCAATGGTGCTTTATTTATTGAGCTCTGCGGGGAGGGTTGGATTAGGGTGAGAAAATGGCAATGGGGAACGTAACTATGGAGTTAATTACTTATGTCAATTTGACGAAAGAACGGATATTTCTCAATGTTATCTGAATTATTTTTATGGTGTGTGTTATTTTTCTGGGGTTCGTTTAGTTATTTCGAAAGGAAATCCTCTTTTTTACTTCCTATTTGCTTACATTTTATGTAAGCATAGCAAAGTCTCGATTTCATGCATTTCTAAGATCCGATCTTCCAATAATTTCTTCCTTTAATGGATTATCCCTTATCGAAATCTAATTGCGCCGTCTCATTACGTTTGAAAAAGTCAGCGCAATTTAATTTGATATCGATCGTTTTCCGTTACATAATACCTTCGCTTTTAAAGGGGAACACATTTACTGCAACCTCCCCCCCCCCCCCCCCCCCCCACCGTCGTAAGAATATTCATCATTATGGCCTGCATCTATGAAAGATTAGCTGTTACCCGCGACTTCGTACGCGTTACACTACTAAATGTGTAGGTAACCTAGAAATAAAGTTAAACTTTCTGTTAAACCTGTTTAGTTAAACTTTACTTGACACCCCATTTTTATCCCATGGAGGTTCCATGGGTTTTACGGGATAAAAAGTTGCCTGTGTTTTAATCCAGGGTATAATCTACGTACATACTGAATGTCATCGAAATCGGTTCAGCTCATCATCATCATCATCAGCCGGAAGACGTCCACTGCTGAACATAGGCCTCCCCTAAGATCGCCAGAACGAGCGGTTGGTAGCCGTTTGCGCGCAACGGCTCCCCGCGGTTTTTACTAGATCTTTGGTCCACCTTGTGGGGGGCCAGCCTACGCTTCGTCTTCCAGTCCGATGTCTCCACTCGAGAACCTATCTTCCCCAATGGTTATCGGTTCTACGAGCGATGTGGCCTGCCTATTGCCACTTTAACTTGCTAATTTTGAGAGCTATGTCGGCAACTTTAGTTCTTCTGCGGATTTTCTCATTGCGGATTTTGTCACGCAAAGAAACCCCGATCATAGCCCTCTCGTTGAGCGACCTTGAGCTTGGTCATGAGGCCATGAGTACGGTTCAGCTGTTACGACGTAATTGAGTTACAAAAAATAAATATATAAACATAAACATCCAAACTTTCGCATTCATAATATTAGTATGATGGTTTAAGTGATGTCAGTGTGGTTGTCTATTAGGCATTTTCGTAAATGACTGAAAATGCCTTTAAGCGAGTGGCAGCTACGACCGCAGTTTTTGCAGACTTAGGTCCCTGTGGACGTTTAAGGTATTGCGGCGCGTTGGCGTCTGAGCGTCGGCTTTTGGGCAAGAGTCGAAACAGGCTTTATCGTAGGCGACTACACCGTCAGCTACAGTTTTCCTCCAGGAGTCGCGATCGCGCTAAGAATAATGTATCATGTATGAAAATAAGTAAATGTATCAGTTGTTCTGTCTAAAAGTCCAGCATTATCTTCTTCCCGGATACCAGTGGCAAACTATGAACTCCATAAACCAGTTGCGGAATCAAGTTGACCGACGCTGAGACAAGTTCCCCACCTAGAAGCCAGTAAGTGCGGAGCCACTTGACATTGGCCATCCGTTCTCACGTCTTCTATGCCCGATTACCTGCAAGATAGAAGACTTGAACCAGGAAACAGAGAGGGATGAGAATGCCGCTCTTTCTTCTTCTTCTTCCAGTGCCTCTTTAATCCTCAAGGTTGGCCGTTAGCTTCCTGTATTCATCTCTATCAGCAGCCAGCCGGAACAGCTGTTCGACGGAGGCAATACCGGTCCACTCCCGGATATTCCGGAGCCATGACTTCTTTCTTCGCCCAGCACGTCTCTTTCCGTCCACTTTGCCCATCATTATCAACTGCAGCAGCATGTATCTATCGTTCCTGAGCACATGGCCGAGATAGTCTATCTTGCGCTTTTTGATAGAAGGCAACATTTTTCGGGACATATGAACGCGCTGAAGCACGGTTTCGTTCCTGACCCTCTGCGTCCAACTAATGCGTAACATGCGACGGTAGCACCACATCTCGAATGCCTGTAGGTGTCTTGTAGTGTCCTCTTTCAGGGTCCACATTTCGCAACCATACATGACAATAGGCACATGAGTAGCCTGGCTCAGAGCTTTATATTCAGTTGACGACGGCAAAGAACTTTCCTCATTTTATTAAAAGAGGCTCGAGCAATTTCTATCCGGGTCTTGATTTCTTGATCAGATTCCCATGCTTCATTTACCCAAGCCCCCAAATACTTGTTCTGTCGTACCCGCTCTAGTTGTTTCCCAGCTACAGATACGCTTGAACTCAAACCCGGGTTTCTTGAGACTACCATGAACTTGGTCTTACTTATGTTTATCGACAAACCGGCTTCCTCGCTGTACTCAGTAACCTTATTCACAATTGCTTGCAAATCGGCTTCCGATGCTGCAATAAGGATAGTGTCGTCCGCATAACGCAAGTTGTTAACGACCCTGCCGTTGATTCCTATTCCCACTTCAAGGTTTTCAAGAGCTTTTGACATCGCAGCCTCCGAGTAGACATTAAAAAGCAACGGAGATAAGATACACCCCTGCCGGACCCCGCGACAGATCTCAACTTGATCGGTTTCCTCATTTTCGACCCTTATTGTAGCCACCTGCTACTCGTACAGGTTGTGGATGATTCTGACGTCTTTACTATCAAGACCAATGTCACATAAAAGGCTGAAAAGTTGTTGATGTTTAACTCGGTCGAATGCCTTTTCGTAGTCTATGAAGCTCAAAAAGACATCAAATTGCATGTCTCTGCATTTCTGTACGAGAACGTTGAGAGCGAAAAGAGCGTCTCTGGTGCCAACACCAGATCGAAATCCAAATTGGCTATCGCCCAGTTGTTCGTCACAATTTGGCCGTATTCTATTCTGTATGATGTTCAAGAATACTTTAAGGACATGGCTCATCAGACTAATCATACGATACTCTCCACATTTTTTGGCGTTTTGCTTCTTGGGTATCGTGATGAATGTGGATTTTAGCCAGTCACTAGGAAGATTGCCAGTTTCGTAGATGTTATTGAAGAACTGTGTGAGAACGTCCAGTTGGTCTTCTTCCAGTAACTTTAGTATTTCGATCGGTATATTATCAGGACCCGGTGGTTTACCTGTTTTAGCAGCTTTCAAGGCCCGCAAAACCTCAGATTTCAACATAGCTGGACCAGTCTGATCAGTGATCGTTGAAATGTTCCTTGATGAGTCCGCAAACATCTCTGCAACATAATCACATCACACTCTCTTTTTGTCATCGGTGTCAAGAATGAGATTCCCACCTGCATCGGTCAGGGTATTCATTGATTTCCCTCTATGACCAACCATTTCCTTGATGTGCTTGTGCGCATTGAAGCTGTCATGTTTACGAAGGAGATCTTCCAAGTGCGCGCACTTATTGCTGTAGTAATCATTCTTGGCTTTCGCAATCTCTTTTCGAATGGTGACATCGACTTGCTTATACCGTACTAGATTTGTACCCTTAAATTGCCTCCTGTCTTCCATAAGCTGCAAAATTGAATCTGTCATCCAATTTTGTTTTTTGACCAATTGTGATGGTTGGAGATATTGGTGACATATATCTTTTACACTTCGCTTTAGACTAGTCCACGTGTCGAGGTCAGAGGTAGTGGTTTCAGTGCGACGATCGTTGGCCCATTGATTAATGTCGGTATGGGCCTTCGCTCGTGTGTCGGGCTCAGCAAGCTTCCGTACGTTTGGCCTTCTATCCATTCTCTTTGGCTGCAACTTCTTCAGCCTGCATGCTACGTCTACCACCACTGGGTTATGATCTGATCCAATGTCTGCACCGGGGTAGGTTTGCGCCTTCTTGATACAGTTTCTATACCTTCTGTTGATCATAACATAGTCAATTTGGTTTCTAACTACGCGGTCTACTGTGTGCATTGGTGATGTCCATGTGTATAGCCGATGTAGTGGTAGTTTAAAGAAGGTGTTCGCAATTATGAGGTCATTATCCTGGCAAAACTCAATAAGCGTATCACCTCTATCGTTTCTGTTTCCAAGGCCATAAGCACCAGTCACTCCAGGAGTAATGGTCGAACCCACCTTCGCATTCATGTCACCCATAACGATAACTAACTCGTGACTCTTAGCAGTTTTTAATAAGGTATCAATAGCCCTATATAAGTCCTCTATCTGACCTATTGGTTTATCCCCTGTGGGTGCATAAACTTGGACAATGTTGATGTTAAATGGTTTGGCTTCTAATTTAATCAACATGGCCCGGTTTGAGAGGGGAACAAAATTTGTGATTGATTGGGAGAGTTCCTTTGTGAGAAGAATTCCCACACCATATCTTTCCAATCGTTGGTCTCCTCCTGAAAAATACAGGACGTAGTCATCCGATATTAAATTTGTGCCTTGGTCTGGCCATTTGGTATCGCTTATGCCAAGAATGTCGACATGCAACCGTTTAATTTCTTTTATAACATTGGGGAGCTTTCCATCTGGTTTAAACTTCTCACATTCCAACTTCCTATTCTAAGAGTTTTCCGCCCGGGGATTCTTAGCACCCATGTCCCATTTAAGGGACGCCGGGCACTCGGGGCCGTGGCTATATTTGACTTTTCCATGAAGCTAACTACTAGGAATTTAGTGCAATAGTTTCCCGTTGTCTTCTGCACCAAACCTTTTTGAGATTATTTAGATCTCAAGGCTGCTGAGGCCTCTTCCGACCAGTTTCCTGATCAGGAGTATGGGTATACCTCCATTGCTCGGTCGCCAGAGCCTCGTTTGTTGTCTAGCAAGGAGCACCACGCCATCCCAGGAGCTGGCGCCGCTAATTATTCTGAGAAGAACGACTAGCGCGGGCAGGTGAGGTTGACACTAGGGCCGGATAGATGTTATGCTACGTTCTCCCCTTACTCCCGCTCTTTATTGGCTTGATATAATATAGGTATAGCCTTTGATACACAGAAAATATAAATTAATTTTATCTCTATTTTGTCTGTCCATAATTGGCCAATATAACTGTCCTTTAAAATACCCATACATATTCTGACCGAGTTTGCAATATCTGAAACATTGTTAGAAATTTTTAGACAAAAAAATTTAATACGAAAGAAGGAAATATTGTTCAAGTTTCAAGAATGTTGCTTAGATTGTTTCATCGTGAAAAACGAATACACTGGTTGGTTCAGATTAATTCACTTACTCGGTGAATAATATACAAGAGGTTCAAACCCGAATTTCCCCTTTGTTCAATTACATGCGAAATAAAATTTGTTTGATCCAGTATACTTACTTTTCATTCCCAGATCAAGCCGCCGTCCTTATTTGTTCACATATATCCTGTCCATCCAAAGGTTGCTTGGAAGAGATTGCTTTTGGCAATAAGGCCGCCCATTATAACTGGATTTAGAAGATAATCTTCCTTTATATGTTTATATTTAATGGTGTGCAATAAAGACTTTATCTAATCTATTCAAGTCAAACCAATTAATCCTAATTAATCCTAATTATCGCACTTATTAAAAATTTTATGAGCACATTATTTTATTCGGTAGAGATGATCTATTATTTTTTAATCAGTTTGTTCAAAAGGATTACAAAGTTTTTGGTTCGTTCGTCGTTTCTTACGTGTGCCCTGATAGGTCAGTGTTCTGAAGGCCAATTTCCGTAACAAAATATATTCTAATGTTTGTCTCGATCTAATCTCGACGCCTGTCAACGCAATGTTCGACGAAACTGAGGGTGGCACTACACTTATAGATCACAATGCGACCAAAAGCTGAATAAAGTTAAAAATACGAGAATTGGGGAAGTTTTAATTTTATATACTTTATGAGATGAGGAGACCTTTGCCCAGCAGTGGGACAATATAGGTAAAAATACGAGAATTGAGGAAGTTTTAAATTTTTATACTTTATGAGATGAGGAGACCTTTGCCCAGCAATGGGACAATATAGGTTGGTAAAAAAAAATTATGGGCTTGCGTTTGACCATGATCTCGCATGATGGTAAGCGATGAAGCAGTCTACGATCACGCTTGTCTAGAAGAAACCTATTCACTCGCGACTTGAAGACACCCGGGTTGTCGTTTTCAGTAAACACAGACTCTGGTAAGGCATTCCACTCTTTGCCCCTTGGTTGCTAGAAACGAAGTTTGTTATAGGATCTAGCACGTCTGTCACATATAATTTCGGTCATAACTATAAGGCATGCAAGTTTTTAATTCTATATTGTACACAAATAAATTAAACAGATTTTTTAAGACGTTATCCTTTTCAATTGCGAAAGATGTGAACAAAATAAAGTGACAGGAATAACCTTTCATACTGTGCTATCTTCTGCGCCCAAATCCCCGGTTCATCAAACAATCTCGCTTCATCAAACAATACCGTGTTAATTAAATATTGTCGCCGAAAAAGTTCGTTTGCATATTCGCGATTTCGGTCGCAGTTTGCGAAGCGAATTGGGTCGCATGTTTTTTTTTATTTGAGAGACAATTCATGTCATCGGTAGTTCATAGACAGACGAGGCTGATTTGGGGAATGGACATACATTTTGGGAGGTCAGTATTGCCTTGGGTTGCATAAACTAGTATATCAGTTAGTTATTTTTAACGATCAAATAAGTGCGATTGAATGAACGTATGAATATTCTTTATTGTACAACTTACAAGCTAGACACAACAGATATAAAGAAATACTTAAATAGAAATAAATAAATAAATATGGCGGGACATTTCACACATTTCTATCTAGCCCCAAACTAAGCACAGCTTGTACTATGGGAACTAGATAACTGATAGAATAATTACATACATTTTTTTTTGTGAATACATACTTATAATATATAGAAAAATGTCCAGACCCGGAGTAAATATCTGTAGATCATGCAAACATTTGTCCCGCGGCGGGAATCGAACCCGGTACCTCCTGCGTCTCAGCTGGCATAAAAGCAACAAATGTAAGCATAATGGGTGGTCTTATCTCTTAACAAAGCGATCTCTTTCAGACAACCTTTGCATGGAGAGGATCATTGCTTAATGGAAGATTGGCCGAGGTGTAAACAGAATATACTTAATAAATTAAAATATACACACACATACATATTAGGTAATATTTTATTATATATTTGAATAATTTGTGTACATAAATTATTTAAATATATAATAAAATATAATAATAAATAAATAAATGTCATATATAAATTAAATAAATATGTACTTACATACATTATAGTAAAAATATTAAAAATCAGATTAATAATTCACGGCTCTTCATGGAGTTAATAGTTTTTGAGTCTAGCTTTAAATACGGAAGGTGAGGGGGATCGTTTAATGGAGACTGGCAAGGCGTTCTATAATCGGACAGCTTGGACGGAAAAGGAGTTTTGCATAGAAACTAGTTCTATGCATCAGTGTTTTGAGAAGAAGGTTTTCAGATGATCGGACTGTTCGGGAATTTGCGCAATGAAGAATATACAAGGCGTGGAAGGATTGCAAAGGATGTTGAGTAGTCCAGCAGTGGACTGTTACAGCTTCAATTTTCCAATTCAATTCAATTCATTTTCAATTTCAATTTGATGATCAAAACGAGATCCTTATAAAAATTGCTTATGCGTTGCCAGTATTTCACTTATTTGCATAAAGAGTACAGTGAACTTGGCACAAGCAGTCGCCAAGTATGACACAACAACCCGACTAAAGCCTAGTATCCACTAAAGCGGATAGTCTTGTCTTATTTATTCGTTTTATATGCATTAAATGGCATGCCCTATGTATTTTGGAAAGGAAATTAAGCAATGAACCTCAACTGAACGGCCGTTAAGCCTTAACAGAGGCCTTCAGCGTAGACCTAAACCTAGGATTACCGGGACTTATCGCTGTTTGTCAGGCACGTCTTATATGAAGAGACCTATAAAAATATATTTTACAGCGCGAATGTGTGAACACTTAGTGCGAGGAACTGATGGGCGTTGAAAAAAAGGTTTTTAGGGTTCCGTACCCAAAGGGTAAAGCGGCACCCTAATACTAAGGCTCCGCTGTCTGTCCGTCTGTCTGTCTGTCACCAGGCTGTATCTCATGAACCATGATAGGTAGACAGTTGAAATTTTCACAGATGATGTATTTCTGGTGCCACTATAACAACAAATAGTAAAACCAGAATACAACTTGGAGTCCTTAACCGTGCCTAACAGTATTTTACGGCACAACAACGGCTATTGCTGTACAAAGCGCAAGTTCGGCCGCACGTAGAATACTGTTCCCATCTTTGGCAAGGAGCTCCAAAGTACCAATTGCTTCGTTTTGACTCCCTTCAGAGAAGAGCCATTAGAATCATCGGTGATCCCAAACTCGCCGACAGGCTGGAACCGCTGAGTCAACGCCGTGACATCGGATTGCTCAGTGTATTCTACCGCCTGTATAATGGGGAATATTCTGAGGAGCTATTTGATCTCATCCCGTCGTCGAGATTTTACCACCGCACTTCTCGACAACGTAATAAAGCTCATCCACATATCATCGACAATTGGGTATCGCGCACCACACGCTTCACGTGATCTTTTCTACCCCATACCTGCAAGATGTGGAATGTGCTACCATCTGAGGTTTTCCCATTAGGCTACGACATGGCACGCTTCAAGAGAAATGTAAAGAGGTTTCTACAGTGTAGGGAACGCATTGACAATACCCCGGGTGTTGCCAGTGTCAATAGGCGACGGTGACCACCGTCAGGTGGGCCGTAAGCCTGTTTCCCCACATATAACAAAAAAAAATATTTAGGGGGGCTCCCATACAACAAATGTGGTTTTTTTGCTCGTTTTAGCTCGATATTGATAACGGCAACAAGACACATACACGCTTGAAATATTCACAGAATATTAAGTTATATATTGACTTTGAAAATAAATAATTAAATTAAAATAAAACAAATATTTAAGGGGGGCTCCCCTACAACAAACGTTTTTTTGCCTATTTATAGACAATGGTACGGAAACCTTCGTGCGCGAGTCCGACTCGCACTTGGCAAGTATTTTTTATTCATTACCCTAGAAAATTTTAAATTTTTAAAAAACCTTAATATCAATGAAACAGTCTGCATACCTATTGTAAAACATCACATTTATTCATCATGTAAGTAGGCACCTGTAAAATGCACCTCCGATTTACGTTAAAAATTGTTTATTGGAAATGTATTGATTACTGGATAAATATTCAAGCTTCCGGTATTAAACCCACCTCTTAAATCAGTTAATACGATTTCGGACGTGTGTTTTAAATGAATGTCGCACATAACAAAACAGGTGGTGTTAACAAAATCGATACTAGCCAAGCTCTTCTAGCACTTATATCCGTACATAACATAGCACAAAAATTATTCCCTTCGCGTTTATACGTCTTCGCGATAACCGCAGTTCAGTTTTCAAACGGGATGTATAAATAGCACCCTGAGGCTGAATAAATTTTAAAGCCATCCCGCGGATTACGATGGCGATCCATTTCTCGTTTCATGGTTTATTAAAAGCGATTTTGTATCGATTTGCATAGTCGAAGGCTTTGAAATAGGTACCTATTTTAGGTGATCCAAACTTTGGAATTTTGAACTTTCAGACGACACATACATATGTACATGGTATAGAAATAATTGGATTTCGATTATCATGCGTGTTTTATTTAAGTTAAAGTTAGCAATTGTACGCAATTTTTGTGGGTAGAACCTGGCCACGTCTCTTACATTTGTGCTTTATTGAGATTGTCCTTTGTGCAGGCCATAGGGCACAAAGAACAAAGGTCTGGCATAGTCTGGATAGGGTGTTATTAGACTTCCAGACCAGCCACACAAGATCATGTCCAGGGGGAGATGTTCGTGTGGTGCTATGAAGTCATGCGGTTTAACGTAGACGAATTGCCTAGACTCCATGCAACGCAGAACCGTTCGTATCGTCGACGACCCAGTAGTATCCAAGGACCTGGAGCCGCTGAGTCTATGCCGTGACATCGGAGCACTCAGTGTTTTCTATAAAATATGTAACGGCGAATGTTATGAAGAGCTGTTCAATTTAATCCCTGCTTCCCAATTCTACCATTGAACCTCGTGCAACCGGCAACGAGCGCACCCACATATTGTAGATGCGTGGAAGTCTCACACGGTGCGTTTCACCCGCTCGTTTCTTCCACGCACCTGCAAGATGTGGAATGACCTTCCTCCGGAGGTTTTTCCGGTGGGCTTCAAAATGAACGCCTTCAAGAGAGGTGTAAATAGGGTACTATGTGGTAGGCAACGCGACTGAAGTACCACGAGTGCTGCAGGAGTTTATAGGCGGCGGTGACCACTTAACATCAGGAGGCTCGTCAGCTTGTGTGTCTACAAGTTTAATACGTTTTGTGTTTTACGCACAAATAAACGTTTTGTCCGGTCGGGTGGTCACTCGAGTGGTGGTGTGATCGTATAGTGGATATGGTGTTGGTACGTTTAGGCCGCCTGTATCATCTAAAACAGTGTTCCGCAAACTTTTTGTGTTCAAGGTACACCTACGAAATCGGGCAATTTCAGAGCTACACCATAAATGAAAAATCAAATTTTGATCATATAATTGTCGTTTATTCTTAAGTTTTAATCAATTCAGAAACGTCATTTTAAAGCACAAGTTGTATTTAATGCAAAACATGGGCTTGTTTTATTGAGCAAAGGCGATCAAAATTTGGAGTAATCGTCGACTGGGCTGTATTTCCGTCCGCCTTTATAATTTTATAAGAAATTGATTTTTGCCGCGGCACACCAATTAATGACCACGGTACACCAGTGTGCCGCGGCACACACTGCGGAACACTCATCTAAACCACGAAAGATCTTAGTTAAAATTGCAACTAACCGCGTAACGTGGCTTAACTCAGCAAGTTTCTTATTTTGCGTCGTTATATGTGACCAAAAATCAAAGATTATCTCAAAAAAATCTCGTTCTAAAACCGTTTCGAGTGCTCTCTATGTAAAGCTTAAATGATAAGTGATGCCGTTAAAAAAATATGCTCAAAGCCAAAAACCATGTAGTAAATTGATTTTACGTGCTTTCACTTACCTCCTCTGAAAAAATATTTTATTCACCGGCAGTAGCCAACATCGATCAACTCCCGATTGCGTCACTCCATCAAAAGTTAAAGGTCACAAAACGGTGCCATTATTTCAAATTTAGGCTGTGTTGGAACAGGAAGCAGGGTGCAAATGTTACCTCATACCTGCTTCCTGTCTAGAAGTAGCTTTGCAAATCCATACTTACATACTAATTGAATGAGCGAAACGAGATCTCCAAATCAACTTAGGCAAATCGGGATTGTATTTGTATTTATGTATGTATGTTTGTTTGACCGAGGATAACTTTCGAAGCGTTTATCCGGTCATCGTGATTTTTAGTATATAGGTATATAGTGATTTGATGTAACTAAATGAGCTTAAAATGTGTGGGGGGGGGGGGGGGGGCGGGTTGAGATATTGGGGTACAAGAGGGGTAAAAAAAACCAGAATGGGACTATCTGATCAAATAGCACGTTTAATAAAAGGTATTTGTGAGTACATTTCAACCTCGTTTTTATTTATAGTTTAAATAAACCTCGTAGTTTTTAAGTTATCAGCCATAATAAAAACTGAACTTTGACAAAATTCACAGGGTACACCGTAAATTGCAAATTCACAGTACCTCACAGTGCTGAAATTTGGTATTCGTGTAGCTTTAGTTACACAAATATAGGGAAAAGTCTTAAATTCAGAATAACTGCAATTTGTACCCCAAAAATGTTTTACCAAATGACATGAACTCCCGTTACCTGTAACATGAATGAAACTGTAGGTCAAGTTAATTGGATTTTATTTCGTGGCACGATTTTGATAGTCAAAGATTACAAATACTATTTTTTTTGTTTGTATGGAAGACTCGCGAGGTCTCAGTTCGGGACCAACCACTAGTACTATAAATTCGAAAGTAACTGTCTAGTTTCCCGGTCTGTCTGTTACATTTTCACGACTTCTTCTTCTTAGCGTGTCAATAGTTCTACTTATATTGTGTTAGATAGGTACTTGGCTACATTGATGGCGTCAGGAGAAGCCATTTTTAAATCAACAATTGTGCAGGTGTTCGGGCACAGAGGGCACATTAACAGGTGTTTCATCGACTGTGTGGGGTCACCACAGTCGCATTGCGTTTGTCTGGGATCCCTGAACCCCCATTTGCACACATTGACTCTGCAGCGACCAACCTGTGTGCGAAGCCTATTTAAGGACTTCCACACTGGCCACGGCAGGTCGTGCCTTGGTGGAAGCTGTTCTTGAGGGGGAATGAAGTCTGGTGGTGGGGGGTTACTATCTATCCACAGTGCGCGTCTAGCAACGGATGGGTCGTCGCTGGTGGCCTGCGTGAAACGCTGAAAACTCTTACGACTTTTCAGGCGGCCTTGTGGAATTTGATGGCTATATAGAGGGTGTCGACTGTCATGCTCCTGCTTATATTTTTGGCTATGGAGCATGCCACATCCCGACGCACTCCGGGGGGTGGTATGCCTGCCAAAGGGTAGATGAGGTTTAGAGGGGTTGGCTTCAGACATCCTGTTATAATACGGCATGTGTCATTCAGCGCAACATCGACGACCCTAGCGTGTGCGGACCAGTTCCAGACTGAGCAAGCATATTCACCGGCTGAAAAGCACAATGCCAGACCCGTCGTGCGTAGGACCACGACTAATTTTCACGACTAAAGTGCTGGACTGAACATAAAAATTGATATAAAGATAGACAATGTCCTGCATTGAGACAGGCTACTGTTTATTCACAAACAACGCGCGCGAAGCCGTGGGCGAAGCTTGTCTTTTATAATTTTAACATTTTGGCATGTTGTAGATCTTTGGACGGCCCATAATAACACATCGGTGCTACCTAGGAATTATTGAATTGTAACTATCTACTTAGGGCAATTTGTGCCAATTCAGCTATTCCTAGGTACTGCCGTACTTATTTTGTAGATGTTTCAAAACCGCCTTTACATTTAAGGTATAACTTCTGTCTCGTAGACTGTTTGACACGTAGACTTCGAAGAGGGCAAGGCTCCTTCAAATTAGACGTTCATAGACGAGATGTATTGATGCCGAATGACGAAAATTCTAATCCCATGGCTATAACACTAGAAATAAGAAAAATATTATACTAAATAGTTTTATGTGTGTATCTATAAAATTGTGTACTAAAATTCCCATTGGCATCACACTAATATTGTGTTATATTATTAATATAACTAATATAAATGCGAAAATTTGGATGTTAGTTTATTTATTCACTTGTTTGTTACTCAATCACGTCGTAACGGCTTAACTGATTTTGATGAAATTTAGTACGTACGTAGATTAAAACTTGGATTAACACATATGCTACTTTTCATCCCATAAATCAGCCCCCATGTTTTGAAAATTGAAAACTAATGTTAAGGAATTATTATTTGCTATATTTGCGGAAATTGGAGTGGATAGTTAAGAAATTATATTAATTGTTTTGTTTTGTGTTATATAAACGCATGTAACTGACTTGGTATTTAAAAGTACTAGCTATCCCTATTTATATTCTCAATGAAGAGCAGGCGTTAAAATGTTCCGTTCACTTTGTTTGCCATCTGGACGGGGTTAATGGCGGTACGTTCCCTATCTTGACTCTATGGACAACCCTTGAATTTCAAACAGACTTAAGAACATTAAAAGTTTGTAGAATCGATATGCCATAATTTATGTATAGGGCGCCAAATTGTTGCCTATAATTAGGCCAACACAACATTGCCTATTTCAAATGTTATCTATACTAATATTAAAAAGAGGTAAAAGTTTGTAAGTCCGTTATGATGTTAGGGGCAATCTCGGATGATCCGATTCTATTTTTTCTTACTAATGGGATAGTAGATTATTAAATGAGGGGATAAAGCAGTGTCTTGTGTCACTGGCGCTATTCGTCGTGTAACGAAGGATTCTAGAGTTAACTCACGAGCGGAGCAAAGGAGTTACTAGAACCCCGAGTGCAGAGAGGGATATAAGCAGGCCCAAGATGCAGGAAGCTTTATCCACGAGGAGAATACTCTACTCTACTTTGACACTTTCTGCGAGACAATAAAAACCAAATCTAATTTAGTGCATTCTGTGCAGAGTTTAGATCGATTAACGAATAAGTTTTTATTGTGTGGGTCTCTTTGGTTCAAATTTTAATATAGATGAGGTTTCAAATTCAAATCACATTATGCCCCCGAGGGCAAATGAAACTCAGTACAACTTTACTCCCGGCTCAGCCGTAGGGATTAAGTCCCCTGCTAATTGGTATACAAGACATATAATTTGATATTGTCGAGCAGGTGGTGTGAAAACTACATTATCCCTGAGTTACAATAGCCTATTTTTTATTAAAATAAAAATATGTTCGAAGTAATAAAATATAATAGAATATTTTATTATTATATAAATACTAATGGCGGTATCATAAACTTTCTACTCGCAATTTATATGCACTCTCAAAACAGTAAAGGAACACATCGTGGAGAAGCCTGTAACTGGGTTAGCTGGCCATGTCTGAAAAGGATATTTTGTTTTTCAATCGTATCTAGGTTCGCTTTCTTTTGAGATTTGGTTACTTACGAGATGTTTATTCAATTCATTATTTTAAGTAAATAACACAGACGGCAAGTGAATAATACTGGCACCTACTTAATTACGAGTAGCAATCAGAATGTGGAGTGTCAATTCTATACGTAACATTAATTATTTAATGCTAAGACGATTTTCCTGTGGCTTTTTATGTAGCGTAAATAATCTATACGCACCAGTAATTTGGGTTGGCGTCAGGAGTTTTTATATCGTATGTTTGTTTTAAAAAATTAGAGAAATTATTATTTGTTTCACCTGTCTTTTCACATATTAAATCCAATGCTGAATATAGGCCTTTCCATAGGTTTATTAGAGCGACTAATATTATGCAGCTTGCATCTTAAACTAGCAAACTTTGTGTTATCATTTTATTTTCTCCGACCTCCCGACCTCCGTGGCGCAGCGGGCGAATAGCCAGCTGAGACGCAGGAGGAAGTGGGTTCGAATCCCGCCGCGGAACAAATGTTGGCATGACCTACAGATATATCTTCCGGGTCTGGATGTTTTTCTATATATTATAAGTATGTATCTACAAAAAATAAAGTATGTAAGTATTGTATCAGTTATTTGGTTCCCATAGTACAAGCTAAACTTAGTTTGGGGCTAGATAGCGCTGCGTGAAATGTCCAGAAATATAATATAATCTATACTAATATTATAAAGAGGAAAGATTTGTATTTTTGTGTGTATGTTAAAACAATGAATAAACTCAAAAACTACTGGTCCGATTTCAAAAATTCTTTCACTATTGGAAAGCTACATTCACTTTGAGAAACATAGGCTACTTTTTACTCAACTGTGCAAAGGAAGGTAATGTTTTTATTGTAAAACTACGCGTGCGAAGCTGCGGATTGCTCAGCTAGTATAATATATAGGTATAATATATATTTCCACATACCTACTAACTCGAGAACTGTTAGGTATATCCCTACTTCATTCGAATTTCCTATAAAGCTTTCAAGTAACGAAAACTTTCCTAAAAACGTACTACGTTCTAGCATTGACTCCTAATAACCCAAACCTTATTGGGAACCAACCAACCGCTTCTATCCCCGGATAGAGCTCAAGACGGAAATCCTATTCTGAAATCTTTCGATACACTCGCACCACTTCTAAGGCGGAATTTTACCCGTGCTCCATACACATTGCAAGTTTACGCTGTCATGATAGCCGCGGATACTGGGATAAACAAGCAATGTATGCTGGCTTATGCTGTGCAGGCGAGTGGGATCAGCTATATAGCCAGTACTGCTGCGTGAACATTATGTCAGTTACTGTGTACAGTGTGTTTAATAAGAACGTGACCGGGATAAAAATATGTTTCTTGAGCTTTTTCAAAACAAAAAATACGTGCTGGTAGCCCAATACTTTGTGCACGATACGCCATCAAACAAAAACAGTTTTCAATTTTACTTCGCACAGAGCGGACGTTTTACGAGATGAGTACCACGTATGGTTCCCGCTATGAGGCAGTGTTTCTTTTTATCCCAAAGGACCCGAAATGTCGCGCGTTCAGGTTGCTATACATGGATAAGTCTAAGAAGTTCGTAACCAAGTGGGTAAACTGATATTTAGATGAAAAAAATGTTGATGATCTACCAGAACGTGGTAAGACAAGATAGTCGGCGTCAACCGAGGATGAAAGGATTAGTTAACTATGTTTGAAAAATTCACGCCTCTTTGCGATCTGCACAAAATAAGTGAATAACGGGCCAAGTGCGAGTCGGACTCGCACACGAAGGGTTCCGTATAAAAACTGCAAAAAAATCACGATTGTTGTATCGGAGCCTAAATATTTATTTTATTTTTAGTATTTTTTTGTTAAAGCGGCAAGAGAAATACATCGTTTGTGAAAATTTCAACTGTCTAACTATCACAGTTCATGAGATACAGCTTGGTAACAGACGGATAGACAGAGAGACAGCAGTCTCGGTAATAGGTTGCCGTTTTACCCTTTGGGTACGGAACCCATACATTGAACCCCTTTTACTCCCTTTTTTTAAAGGGAGTTAAACTTACAATTACAACACGTTTAGCAGAGATTAAGTTAAAAACCGAAGCACATTAAAGAAACCGCTCCATTCAAAAGAGCACGTTGAAAAAAGATTGGCCTGGGCGCGAGAAACCAAAGACCGTGACTGAGTCATGATTATCTTTTCTAACGAAGCATCGTTCTGGGCAACTAGTATCTCATCTCGTGCTTTATCAACTGCCGATAACAGACTTGTCTAATAAACTGTTAAACACCCGGTAAAGGTGCATGTTTAGGGATGCTTCTCAACAAGAGGATTTGGCAATTTGAACAAAGTCTAATGAAACATGGATACAAGAAGACAACGACCCCAAACATCGAAGTCGTCAATGCACCGCTTGGATACTAGAAAAAAACAGCGAAAAAAAAATTTTTTTTATTTCTTTACGCCTCTGAGCTTACTCGCAATTTAAAGACCATACGGAAATCATTATCCCGTGACAACGCTGAAAAATTTGCGGAAAGTATGACTCGAAGATGCCTGGTCATTGTGGACAACGGAGGAGACAGGACACCTTATTAATAATAAATAAAGCATCCCAGTAAGTATGATTAACTATGTGTTTATATTTTTGTGTGTACTAGACATCATTTTTTATAAAATAAACCAGTCACGATTTTGTCTTACATAGTGTATAATATGATGAAAAATAAAGTGCGTACAAAACCATACATTATTTTGTAAGCGCGTGACTTCTGTATCATGTGAATTGCTGAAATTTACTGGGGTGATCCATTTTCTTAGTTCGTTTTGGTAGTTTTTTTGAAGGAATTTCAGCAATCCACGTGGTAGTTCCATAAATCGTTACTAGCAAAGTAGCAGTTTCTTTTGCTTTGCAAAAGTCTCCCTATTGTTATTTGACAGTAAATTTTAGAATCTGAGGGTACTTGTAATTTAAGGTCGCAGATATACTGATTAAAAGACGGATCATGATCGCAATAGAAAATAGACGAGACGAGTTTGCCAGCAGTTTTACAGATAGATGTGAGAGAACATGATGATCTGTGTTTCGGTATGAAGGGTCCCTATAGTTTTCGGTGAAATTGCAGGCACATGTCAGTCATACCTGTATGCCTCAAGTTGATAAACGCAGAGCAGTGCATCGTAGGGCACGTTTCTAAGGCGTGTGACCTACGAGGCAATACTTTGTGATAGACGATGGTTACCACTATCATCAGGTGGGCTATATGCGTGTTCCAACACCAGCTAACATAAAAAATACAACTAGAGTTCAGCTTATCAGCTTCTTTATAGTAACCCTATGCCTAGTACCCTTGATTCGGGTTTCCCATCTAGTAAGGGATCCTACTCTATTCTTTTTAATGCGTAGTCTCCACTTGAGAACCTTTCTGAAGCAACGGCTGTTAGTTCTTTAAGCTATGCAGTCACTGTCACTTCCACTTGCTGATTAGTCACTGTCCACTAGTAAGTCAGTAGCTGGCAGTTACAAACACAGCAAGTGTAGCAATGTAGTGTCATGAGAAAACATAGCTGGTCTCGTGTGTGTAGCGAATTTTAAGTTCTCGTGTTACCAGGTGCATGTGTAAGTGCATTCAGTATATTTTACGTTGAGCTTCTTTGAGATTGATATTTCGCAGTAAGTTCTCAGTTTTATAGAGGAAGCGGTCAAGATAAATATATTTTCTAGCTACTATGTAAGTCTTGTGATAATGGATGTTAGTGAACTGGAATAGAGTTCAACTGACTCAGCACCATTATTTTTTATTTCTTTGTGCCTTTAGGCTGCACTTTGGCTAATTTCTAACAGCTTATTATGCTACTTGGTTAAACGCTAGCTATAAATGTTTAAGCCATGTGTGGTGCCTTCGGGCCTTCTAGTAGGTATACGAACTTATGTTTTCTGTATGCCATCTACTGATTTATTTATATATCAATTAGAACGCACTAATTAATTAATAACATTTACACTAATTAAATAATTACTATTTCAATTTACATCAATTACAATTTATATACAAACAATAAATACAAATAAGATAAAATTACAACTACAATAAAATAAAATGTCAAAGTAAAATAATAATAAAATGAGAAATCAGTCATTTATCCCTCTCACTATAGAGCAGACAAACTACATTAGGTCCATCCATTCCTCCAAAAATATTTCACAGGAAAACCTAAAGTATTCCGTTGAGATCTAGTTATTTTTTTTTTAAATTTTTTTTTATTTAGATTTTTTTTTTGTATTTTTTTTCTATCTAGCTTCTTCATCAGGGCCTTTCTCGCCCTTAATAATAGGCTAAGCAGTAAAACAAATGACAAAAGGAGCCCTTAGCTCATAAACTCAAACAATAAAACAAAACACTTGAATTCATTACACAGCATCGATCCGTCCTTTAAACTTTTCAAAAGAAAATAGCGGCCAATTATGGTAAGCAGGCTATTTACTCGGAGCGCTAGGCTTGTTTACTTGTTTTTAAGAGTCGTAGTTTAATTGAACCTTTGAGCCTTGGAACTGAATTTAAAGTATATAAAATAAACCTATTTTATAAGCCCAAAAGACCTATCAATGTTCGGTTTGATCGAGGTCCCGTGGGTTCGTTTGAAGAGGGAACCAAATGAGTACGTATAACAATGAGTGCTAACATGACGAAAGAAAATAATCCATTGTAGTACAATAATTCACAGTCAAATAGTATTATTTGAGTACATACCATATTATGAAATGTGCAAGACCGATTTCCAAAAGATGTTTTGTTATTAATAGTGATCGGCGTAGGTAGTGCTATTCACGGGAATTAGTGACCGTTAACTTAACATGGATATGCCTTCTAAATTCTCACTTCTATTCCCTCACGCTTTTGTAGCTTATCTCGGGTGAGGGTACGACTCTGATATGTCATCGGGCGTAGTCATGGCATCTTATAAAGTTTAACTTCTTTTACATCGACATTAAAAAAAATATTCCCGAGAATCGGGGAATAAATTCCGGAGCATATCCACATTAACTTATCATTCAGGCTCATTGACCCAAAAAAGCACTACCTACGCCGATCCCTAGTTATTAAAATAGCGCGTATTACCACTTGTTGCGACTTCCTCGAAATTATATCTCCCACAAAACCGGCTTCATCCCTGACATATTGCTCTGAGCTCTTTAACTGTAATCCCAAAGAGGAAATTGTCTCTGGAAATACTTCCGCTGAACTGGCCGACTTCAAAGGAATCATGGAAAAAATGCCACTTGAAACTTTTGGTTGTTCTAAAGGGTTGGGGATTAAAACAAGGGGAAGAAAATGACGTTAAGAAAATATTTCCGTATTGCTTATTAAAGAAGTGTTTGAATATTTTGGTGTAAACTCTGAATTTCGATTCAATCATTGATTTGAATTGTATTTCTGCATTGAATTCTATGCCTCTAATCGAACGGCATGTCGATGCCAATTCTTTGAAAAGAAACGCGCTGAACCCTTTCACCACACTATCTCTTTTATCACTTGGCCCTTTTGACGACCTTCGTGGCGCAGTGGGCGAATAGCCGGCTGAGACGCAGGAGGTAGCGGGTTCGATTCCCGCCGCGGAACAAATGTTTGCATGATCTACAGACATTTGTTTCGGGTCTGGATGTTTTTCTATGTATTATAAGTATGTATTTCCAAAAAAAAGTATATAAGTATTATATCAGTTATTTGGTTCCCATAGTACAAACTCTGATTAGTTTGGGGCTAGATAGCGCTGTGTGAAATGTCCAGAAATATTTATTTAAATATTTATTTAAAGACTACTGAACAAAAGAATACTAACCATAAAACCCAGAGGTTATCGATTTCACGCTTATAAACCTATAGAGTAGATAACGTACACAATACATCTTTAAAACAGGCCGCATAAATCTACCCACTAATAATTTACCATGTATTCCCCACCCTGTACACAGATATTATATCAGTTTGTATAAAGCCTGTACATAGACGATATATCAGTTTGTATGGAGCTGGAGAGTCCCGGGGCGGCTGTCAGGGAAGATACCTATTTATTTTAAGCAGCATTTTCACAGAAAATTTTTATATATTCAACGTTTATACTGAGAGAAATGAAATAACAATGGATTTGTTATTTTCTGGGTATAAAAAAATCTGAAATATGATGAATATAATGTGAAATAGTACTTTACGTATGTTATGTTCACGGCCATCTATAGTGGTAATATTTTATTCCTGAATATTTATGTATGTATCTTAAATAATAAGTAACTTTTTAACAAAAATATAAACGAATGCAGATAACAGTAAAAACCAAACTACTTTACAAATTTTGATGAAATTTTAATGGGATCAATCTAAAATTATATCCTTTCAAATAAAAAACTAATTTTCCATATCGGTTGATATATAACGGAGTCCTGAACTAACAAACATAATATAACATAAAAATTAAACAAATTTAATGGATGCTAAGAATCATCAAAATCAGTGCACCCAGTCGAAAGTTCAAACGAAGCAAACATAAAAAAATACGGTCGCATTGCGAACCTTCTCCTTTTTTGAATTCAGTTAAATAGTACTTTACGTATGTAATGTTCACGGCCATCTACAGTGTGACTATCTTTTTCTTTTCCTGAATATTCATGTATCTTAAATAATAAGAAAAAAACATGATAATTATTAATCTGTTCGAGCTCTATGGCATCCGGCTGCGGGCGTATGTTGTTTGTTTCTTGCCTTTCTTTCCTGGCTTGGTCGCGAAGAAACAAGCAGTAAAATTGACGTTTCAAAGTGATCCTTGTGATTTAATGAATAAAATATTTTGACTTTGACTTTTGATTTATAGCGCTCGATGACATTGTGTAGCGGACGCCGCACTGCCAACTAAATAACGACGTTATTACGTAAATTACGACGTTTCTACTATGTTGAATTTTCTTTTGAATGACCGGAATGATCCTTTCGAGGTTTTCGATCGGCGTCATAAAGATGTTTTTTTCTCAACTCGCTAGTTCAAGGGCGACTATTAAAAATCTTTAAATTCACTTTTCTTCTTTTTTAAATAAAATTAAATTTCCATTAAAGTTATATTTGCTATCTTTAATATTTAAAGTACTTTCCCTCCGTGTGAGTTTAAACAGTCGTCGTGAGACGCAATGTATAAATTCAGGCACCATACTTGATCTCGCGAACTAGGTACGAATTGTACTCAATACACACTACAGAAATTAACAATAGGTATAAATGGTAAATGAGTGTCCAAATATTTCGGCACAGTCGCATGCGCCTTGATCTCGGGAAATATAATGTGCCGTAATAACACGACACGAAACGATGACCTCCGTGGCGCAGTGTGCGAATAGTCGGCTGAGACGCAGGAGGTAGCGGGTTCGATTCCCGCCGCGGAACAAGTGTTGGCATGATCACAGATATTTGTTTCGGGTCTGGTTGTTTCTCTATACATATATTAATAGTATGTATTTACAAAAAAAGTATATAAGTATTTTATCAGTTATCTGGTTCTCATAGTACAAGCTTTGCTTAGTTTGGGGCTAGATAGCGCTGTGTAAAATGTCCAGCATAAAAAAACAGGACATTTAAAAACTTACAAACATGGTAAATGGGATATTTACCATGTATTTGCGATTTTAAAATTCTTTATAGTGATATTACTTCTTTGCAATACAAACGTAATATAACTCTGATAGTTTCAAAAGTAGTACATAATATAGAGAGTAGAAGAAATTAAGTAGGTTTAATGTGTTTAGATGTAGCGTCTCCTACACATCCTGCATCCTAAAGCTTTTGTTTTAGCTCACTTACATTACCGTTCTGATCTTAGGGTGTTAACTTGGAATGCACAGATGTGTATAGTAGTTAGTAGAAACTAACTCTAGAACCTCTCACCTATCTAACAGACTATTTACTAACCCTATCCTTAAAATAAAAGTCCAAATTTCCAAGCGAGATAGAAAAGAGACAACTAATTTCCAATCAATCGGCATTCAGATCTTCAAATTCGTTTGCTTGTTGGAAAAAATCTACATTGATTGTACCTGATTTTTATACCTGGAATGAATAATTCATTTCATTTATTTCCATTCTTTCATATGCTATTTCTTTTAAATTGAACGGAGATTTACAAAGTAAATGCTTCGAGGGCGAATTTATAAGACATTATAAAGTTACTTTTGTTATTATAAAAATTCTAGCTTTGCGCATGTAAAAATATTTTAGTTTAACTTGCTGCTTTTCTAATTAATTGCATCGTATCAAAACTATATTTATCCCTTGCGTAAAGTACTATATCTGGATCTCAATAAAGATGGGTATAGTAAATAGGTATCTTCTAGTATTTAGACCACATCATCGCTCACCATGGAGTGTTCCCGTTAAATTTGTTCCGCGATGGAAATACTGACGGAGATCATTTGAGATTGTGGTCAAATGAAGGCGTTATAAAAAATATATTTATAAAAGTCATATTAAGGTCATATGTTAGAGCGTTGGAGACGCGATTTTCTGCTTTGGTACCTAGATACAAAGTTTAGAATTAAAATTGAAAACAGGGGTGAAATAAATTCGATAATATACGTTATCGGGTGTAACAATATCTCTCGAGCCCCAAGCCAACCTCACCTGCAAGCGGTGCACCCTGCCGATCAGCGAACGAGGCTCATATACACACTTAACCAGGAAGCTAGTTAAATGAGGCATGGTCAATCTTGGAGGCTAAATACTCCCTAAAAAGTACCCCCACCAACCCGCATTTAGACAAGCGTGGTGCATAATCATGTCTAAACCCCTTCCCTTA
This sequence comes from Philereme vetulata, assembly GCA_918857605.2. Classification (NCBI taxonomy): domain Eukaryota; kingdom Metazoa; phylum Arthropoda; class Insecta; order Lepidoptera; family Geometridae; genus Philereme; species Philereme vetulata. Next base: position 2,842,247 of record OU975462.1, read on the forward strand.
TGAAAGAGGGAAGGGAGGCCTTTGCCCTGCAGTGAGACTCTACGGGCTGATAATAATAATAGGTCTTTACCTATGAAATTGCCGTTCTTCAGTACTGGTCATTTCAAATAGAAAAAAAGTTTGGAATGGCTTTGTATTCTAAATTCAAATTAATTTTGTTATAAAAACATGACATTCTTTTTACAAACTCAGTCTTTTGTTTATTGATTAGCGTTGTATTTTCATAACATTTGAACATTTTTTGTCATAATGGATACTTTAAACATTCGTGTAATTATGGAATATGAGTTCCGTCGTGGCACCAACGCGACACAAACGGCACGTAATATCAAAAACGTTTACGGAGAGAACTGTACAAACGAACGCACAACCTGTTATTGGTTTTCCCGGTTCCGTTCTGGAAATTTGACTTGAAAAATGAAGCTCGTGGTCGTCCGGAGACTTTGGTCAACAATGATGAATTAAAGGCGATTGTGGAAGCTGACGAAATTCAATCTACAGCTGAGCTAGCAGCAGCTTTTGATGTTAGCATCAAAACAATTTTGATCCATTTGCGACAAATAGGCAAGGTAAAAAAACTTGATAGGTGGGTGCCCCACGAACTTAACGATCGCCAGCGCAACGTACGCGTCGAGACCTGCCTCGCGCTGCTCAATAGGCAAAGAAATGAAGGAATTTTGAACCGAATTGTTATGTGCGATGAAAAATGGATTCTGTTCGACAATCGAAAGAGCTCAGCAAGTTGGTTAGATCCTGGTTCAGCACCAAAGCAATGCCCTAAACCAAAATTGACCCCTAAAAAGGAGATGGTCACTGTTTGGTGGTCTAGTGCGGGTGTGATTCACCACAGCTTTTTACATAACAGCATGAGCATTACTGCAGATGTGTACTGTAAAGAACTGGAGACAATGATGGAGAAGCTTGCACATCGGCAACCAGCTTTGGTCAATCGGTCGTCCCCACTGCTCCTTTATGACAACGCGCGACCCCATACTGCACAACAGACAGTCTCCAAGCTGCAAGAGCTGGGGTTAGAAGCTCTCCCTCAACCGCCATACTCACAAGACCTTGCACCTAGCGACTATTACTTTTTTCAAAAATTTAGACAACTTTTTAATGGGTAAAAAATTCAATTCCCGAGAGGCAGTACAAAATGCATTTGAAGAGTTTGTTGCCTCCTGTTCAGCTGATTTTTACAAGAAGGGCATCAATAAATTGTTAATGCGTTGGCAAAGATGCGTCGATTGCATGGGTGATTACTTTGAATAACAGAAATAATAATGTCTTAAAAAATATGTACTTTCACATATTCCATACAAAACGGCAATTTCATAGGTAAAGAATAAAATACATTATCGGAAGCAAATCGAACAGCCGCATCAACTTTACTTAGTTTTAATTTGTTAATTCGGCAATTTGCCAAAAGCACTGGCTGCATTTTCACGTAGAATGTTATAAATGGCGTAAAAATTCAGAACCGTTTACGGTAGAGTTTTAAGTTAGTATTGAAACTCGATATCCGTAGTCGCAAATCGAATAACCGCATTGTTGTCAACACAACTGCCGGCCATTTTGCAAAATTAGATCTGCGTTATGTGGCGGGCGAAGTTTGTGTTGGCACGGATTATGCTTTGCCAATTATTAGGTGAAATGTGCAATTATTTGTTGGTTTTCGGTACTGGCGGCGGAATGCATTCGATTTTACTGATATGCTTCAATGAGATTCGATTTGCTGTTGGTGTATTTATCTGAAGACTGCTAGAGAGTGTAGAGTAACAAGGTACGAAGGCTTGTAATTTTGACTGTCTACCGATCCATTTTATCAACGGACAACCAGACGCTCTGCGGTGCGCCACCGCTGTATGGTAGAAATACCTCCCTTTCGTACACATCGGTTCTCTTCGACCTTTATTATGCGCACCGCCGAAGAGTGGAACGCCTTGCCAGAGTTTGTGGTTCCTGAGCTACAACCTGGGTATCTTTAAGTCGCTAGTGAATAGGTTTCTTCTAGGCAAGCGTATACCATCGTAGACTGCATCATCGCTTACCATCAGGCGAGATCGTGGTCAAACGCAAGCCTATAATGTATAAAAAAAAAATCCAAAAGTTACAAGGTTTGATTTACTTACCGTGTAACATGGGATAGCGAGGAGTAAGTCAGGGGATAAGCTTTCATAAGGTGGTACGTGAGAGATGTACCTATATGTAACAATCCTTAAAATCAAACATCACTTATAGATCAGTAATCGGATACTACTTTATTTTTCCATCCAAATATTCATTTAATTTATTATTCATATATTAGGCACAAATAGAAAAAAGAAATATAATATAGAGATTACGAAAAGTTAGTTTAAAAAGGAATTCTAGGTTAAACTTTAGTATTGAGGGCAAACTCCTTTGAGACTACATATGTATGATAAAATTTGTAATCGATGCTTTCATTTGTACAAACTATCTTGTAAAATATCCGTACGCGAAGCTGGTAACAACAAAATTCTCTCAATTTTAGAAGCTGTTTTCACTGACTGTTTCACCAGACTTGAATTTATTTATGAGTATGATAAGAAATTGTTTGTGTGTTTGTCTATGACTATGTTTGGAAACGGTTATAGTGGTTCCAAGGCATTGTTAAAATAGGTCATTCTTATGGAGTTCACCTTCTGTAGAAATTATTGAACCGTGGTTTTAATAAAAATATAGGCTTAAAACCTCTTCGTGATTGTAAAAATTTAATTATATGTAACACTAGCTGACCCGCCGAACTTCGTACCGCCTTGACATGCATACCTATGACGCGGGCTGTCAATATGAATTGTCAATCGGCCATCATTATCGTGCATCTATGTATGAGGAAATGAATTTTCAACATAATGTTTTTTACGTGATTTTTTCCTATATTTTAATAGTTATTCTGCTATTCAGGACGGATACAAATCCAACAAATCAAAGATCATCACAATCGGTCCAGTCGTTCTTGAGTTATAAATGGTGAAACTAATCCAATTTTGTTTTATATTAAATAGACTAGCTGACCCGCCGAAGTTCATACCGCCTTGACATGCATATGACGCGGGCTGCCAATGTACGTCATCCCGGTGAAATTGTCAATGGGCTATCTTTAGTGGCATTTATATATAAGAAAATGAATTTTCTGCATAATTTCTTTTTGTGTGATTTTCCGATATTATGGATATCGGATGGATGATGTTATTCTACTATTCGGGGCGGAGACAAAACCAACAAATCGAAGATCATCAAAATCGGTTCAGCCGTTCTTGAGTTATGAATGGTGTAACTTACCCTACTTTATTTTATATATATACATATATACTTATATATAAAATAAAGTCTTAAGTAAATATAATATATACTCGTATATGTACAAACATATATACAGTGGTGGTCACATAATTTGAGACACTTCCTAATTGATCACAAAAATCTTGATTATGGTACTACTTTTAGGTAAATAGGCATTAAATATAATGTAATTGTTACTAAATCATATATGACGTTGTATTGAGGGACAAAAACGTGTTCCTTACTTTGTTCCTTATTAGTTTAGAGACTGCTCATTATGTGAACGTAACACAAACTTTTTCAAAGTGCTTGTATCTGGCCAGCTAATTAAAGGCAGTAAAAGCTGTGTTCTGAATTTAACAAAAGAAAAAACACTACATTCTGTTTTTTCTTTGTTTTGTCGCATATTTTCAAAAAACGTCGATATCTAATTTATTAAATTCTCGTGTCACAGTTTTCGTTGCCATACTCCTCCGAAACGGCTTGACCGATTTTGATGAAATTTTTTGTGCTTATCCGGTATCTATGAGAATCGGCCAACATCTATTTTTCATCCCCCTAAATGTTAGGGGTAGTCCACCCCTAAATTTTTATTTTTATTTTTTAGACAAAATTTTTAATTTCTATTTTTTTATGATACAACATACAAAAATACATACAATCCTCAATTTTCACCCTTCTACGATCAACCCTTATTTTTTAATAGCAGTTATTTATATGGCAAAACAACGTTTGCCGGGTCAGCTAGTTACTTATAAAATTTCACTTTTCGTATTAAAATGAAAACGTTTTAAAGTTTTAAACAAATAAATACGGGAAAAAACAAGAGATGCGATTCGTCCACTAGAACGATTATTTTGAACTTTCATAACAAAGGTTGGTCATACAAAAATATTGCAAACCACTTAAACTGTTCTAAGGACATGGTTCATCATCATCATCATCATATCAGCCGTAGGACGTCCACTGCTGGACAAAGGCCTCCCTCATTGATCTCCAGGAACTGCGGTTGGAAGCGGCCTGCATCCAACGCCGACCTGCGGTTCGTACCAAGTCGTCTGCCCATCTTGTGGGTGGACGCCCTACGCTGCGCTTGCCGGTCCGTGGCCTCCACTCGAGAACCTTTCGGCCCCATCGGCCATCTGTTCTGCGCACTATATGGCCTGCCCATTGCCACTTCAACGTGCTAATCCGTCGGGCTATGTCGGTGACTTGAGTTCTCCTACGTATCTCCTCATTTCTGATTCGATCCCGTAGAGAAACCCCGAGCATAGCCCTCTCCATAGCTCGTTGAGCGACTCTGAGCTTATTCATAGGACATGGTTATGAATGCTATAAAACATTTCAAGATGTTCAATACGACCGAAAACGTATCTAGAAAACCGATACCTAGGAAAACTACTCCGTGGGAAGACTCTGGGATGGTATTGTTGGCTAAAAAAAAAACCGTTCAAATGATCAGAACTGATACGTTCGGAATTATTTGGTGCAGGAGGGTCGACGGGTGTGCAAGAACAATTAGACGGAGACTATGTGAGGCAAACTTGAACGGAAGAGTGTCTCGGAAGGTGCCACTTTTGAAAAAGCAAAATGTTAAGGCAAGGTTAGCGTTTGCTAAAAAATATGAACACTGGACTGAACGCGAGTGGAAAAATGTGCTTTTTTCTGATGAAACAAGAGTTAATATGATTAATTCTGAAAGAAAACAATATATTAGACGCCCCCCAAACAAATAAATTGATCCAAAGTACACCAAGAAAGTAGTCAAACATGTACGCGGAAATATCAAAGTGTAGGGCTGTTTTTCAGAACTTGGTGTCGGATCTGTCAGGAAGATAGAACACAATATGGATAAATACCAGTACAAGAATATTTTAGAAGAAACCATGCTGCCCTATGCCGAGCTTTTACCGGTCATATGGACTGTCCAACAGAATAATGGTCCGAAACACACTGCAAAAGTAGTAAAATACTTCTTAAGGAATCAGTCTGTGACAGTTTTGTAATGGACCCCGTACAGTCCGGATATAAATCCAATCGAAAATTTGTGGTACCAGGTGGAAAAGACAGTGGCGACAAAGCGTACATCAAACGCCAATCAACTTTACACAGCTTTTACAGAAGCATGGGAGCAAATTCCGCTACAAGCTTGTACGAAATTGATCGCTTCCATGCCCAAGAGATGTCATGCTGTTATTGCTGTAAAAAGGACATGCGACCAAATATTGATTTGTACCGGAATGTTTTATAAAATGTTTCGTATCAATTCCGGAATCTTATGTAATAAAGATAATTTCAATAATAGCTCTATCTTTTTATTTATTCCAAGCAAATGGAGTGTCTTTAACTATATAGCCAGATCTTTCTTAAGTTTACACTGCTTACAAATAAGATAAACCGAATAAAAGGCATGTTATATTGTAAATATTTCGTTTTAACATTACACAGTATCATCACAAATATTTCTTTATTGGGTAGCAAGTTCCAATGGCAGTCTAATAAAAAATGTACAGTGGAATAGCTTAGTTATTTTAATATGCTTCCAGTGCCTGTAATTATATGACCACCACTGTATATATACATATATAATATAGATTGAATTTATATTTTTTATTATTCAACTTGGAGTCGGAACTACTGGAGTTGGAGTTGGCACACTGATATTAAGTGGTAACCTTCACCACATAACAAAGCATTGCTTCGGACATACGTCACGCACCTTAAGAATGTGCCCTATGATGCATTTCCCTGCGTCCATCAACTTCAAGATCTGATTCTGCATTTAAATCCATTTCATCTGAATTTGGCACATTAAGAAGTAAGTGTAACTAACTGAGTATTCTTTTCCACAGGTGGTCGAAGACTGGAAGTTCATGTCCATGGTGCTAGACCGTTTCTTCCTCTGGCTGTTCACGATTGCTTGCTTCGTAGGCACCTTCGGAATCATATTCCAGTCGCCCTCGCTGTACGACACCAGGGTGCCGGTGGACCAGCAGATCTCCTCCATACCTATGAGGAAGAGCAACTTTTTCTACCCAAAGGATATTGAGACTATTGGTATTGTTCGTTAAATTGTTTCCTTAAGGAGCTTCAAAGATGATACATCATCCACAGCCTGACTTCACCCATTGCTAGATATCGGTCTCCCCAAGTTTGTGCCATCCACCACGATCCTGCGCTACTCTCACCCACTGACGGCCTGCGACCATTACGATGTCGTCCACCCATCTCGCTGCCGGACGTCCTATCCTTCTATACCCACTCCTTGGCTCACTGTCCTGCTCCATCTGTCATCACCACGTCTAGCCAAGTATCCCGCCCAAGACCATTTGAGCTCCAACTCGAATCCCAACGTCATGAACCTTCGTTCGTCTACGGATTTCAACGTTTGGAACTCGATGATATACATATTCACCATAAAATGTTTTACCGTATCAACTTCAAGCTAATTTGATCCGAGCTATAACAATTGGAAGTTTATTTTATTTAAATTTTGTGTTTTGACAGGTTTTGTGAACTGAGCATAACTCCACTATAAACAAAAATGAATTTTTTTAATATGTTATTTTTCAAAACTACAATAATCCAATTACAATTGGGCTTGATCTTTTCTAAATACATTGCAAATATTTTGACGGAGTTTTACTGACATTATTATGAAGTTCCTGTTTTTCAGGCGCATCTTATTTTAAAATCAGCCTAAACTAACTTACATACATGTTCCTGACTTCACACGTAAGTTGTAGGTATCAGGAGCCATGTGGGACCATGGCTCCTGATACCTACGACTTACGTGTACAGAATCGATAAATTTTACAGTTTTTTTGCTAGTAGGAGCCTGAAATGTCCCATTTCACTTCCGGTCCGGAGTGCTAGGGCGGTTCAGCCTTCCAAGATCGAGTCTTATTCATCTTTCCCCCGTTACTATAGTTAGCCGCGGTCATTTTGTGTTACGTGGGATCCACTCGGTGGTAGCTTTTTGGTCCACAACTCATCTGTCATACGGCAGCCGGTTTGAAGGGTATAAGTGTTCTTAAAAATGGTGTCCGCAATTTCACGGGCAGTCAGTCAACAGTCAAGAGTCACATTGTGACTAAAAAAATATTCTCAGGGCGACTCGCGCATAGATGCTTAAACGTATCTAATGGCTAAATATGATATAAGGAGTTGTCAAATCATGCAAATACACAAAAAAATAAACATATTGAGTCGCTAAATACGTTTAAGGATCGTTGTACAAGCCGACCTTAACCTTTGACTAATAAAATAGTGCCACGAAATGCAACCAACCAACTTGACCTGACAGTTTAATTCAAATTAATTGTAACAGAAGTGCATGTATATTGGTTCCTTTTTGTGGGGTAGATATTGCAGTTATTCTGGATTTCAGACTTATTTCTATATTTGTGTAACTATAGCCATACCAAATTTCAACACTGTGGGGTCAACTGGTGTACCCTGTAAATTTTGTCAAACATTAGTTTTTATTATGGCTAATAACTTAAAAACTACAAGGTTCAAACTAAAAATAAAAACGGGGTCAAAATGTACTCACAAATATCTTTTATTAAACGTGTCACTTGAACGGATAGTTCCATTTTGTTGTTTCCCCCCCTTGAACCGAAATATCTCAACAACCCTCCAACATTTTTTGCTCATTTAGTCACACCAAAGTTGTACTATCACTACCTACCTACATATCAAATTTCACGATGATCGGATAAACGCTTCGAAAGTTATCCTCGGACAAACAAACATACACACAGCGCCGATCTGCCCAAGTTGATTTAGAGATCAAGCTTCGCTCGATCAATTAAGTATGTCTCATGCAATGCCATGTAGGCCAAGTTTTAGTTGCACGAAACCTGAATTTAACATCAGATGGGCCATACGCTAGTGCCGGCTGACACATGATCATATTAAAAAAAAGATTGGACTGCCCAGATATAAGGTTGCAAAATCTGTACCTTTAGTCAGCTATTAGTTAGTAAGTTACCTTTTCCTCTAACATTCACTAGATTGCCAATAGTGTTAGTGACATGTTATCATAACTTTCCCAATTGATATACTTAAGAAAGTATGTCAAAGTTACTCCAAGTATTTGTTTAATAATAATTTGTAGCCATACTAGGTTAAGATCTTGTGTCAAATATAATCGGCTGTGAATTTATAAGTTTTAATAATTTTATGTAAGTATTTGTGTGTTAATCTTCCTTGAGTATTGTGGTGTTTGAGCATAATTCATAAGGTCATAACTAAACAATAAAGCATAAGGTTATAATACAAAATATTGTTGTTTTCTTTAAATTTAAGCCCCCTCTCATCATCATTTTCAGACGAACTTCGTGGTGCAGTGGGCGAACAGCCGGCTGAGACACAGGAGGTAGTGGGTTCGATTCCCGCCGCAGAACAAATGTTTGCATGACCTACAGATATTTGTTCCGGGTCTGGTGGTTTTTCTACATATATAAATAAGTTTATAGTATTCTATCAGTTAACTGGATCCCATAGTACAAGATATACTTAGTTTGCGGCTAGATAGCGCTGTGTGAAAGGTCCAGCAATATTTTTTTATTTATTTTATTTATCATTATTTTATAATCATTGCTCATCGAGATGCGCACATGCTATCCCTCCTGTTTAGTATTCTTCGCAACCCTCTATCTCCCAGCTACTACAGAGAGCGATTTGCGTTCGTATCAACTGAGGACAGAGCTGTGCGATCGTCGCGTCGTTACCAATTGATGACTCCACAGCATAATATGGCTGCTTACTCTGACTCTTACACCATAACCGCTACTCGTCTCTGGAATAATATGACACCAAACTATGTATTTCGAGGCTACTTCAGTGGAAGCATTCATATTGAGAATCTATAGGCACCTTTTCGGTCAAACCGATAAAAAATTAGCAACTTCATCTTTCCTTATCACTTTTTCTATTGTTATGTACATATGTATTTTTATTTAATATTGGTATAGTTTAGTCTATGATAAAAAGTATTTAAGTAGTATGTACCTATGCTAGTATAATAGTCCTGTACAATTTTTTCATTAGTTCCCTTTCCTGTGCACTACCTACACATCTTTATCTAGAACACACAAAGGTTATCTGGAAGAGAATGCTCTTTAGCGCTAAGTTCGCCTTTGTACTAGTTTTAAAGTGCAATAAAGTATTTTTAATCAATCAATCATTAACCTATAGCAGCCCACTGCTGGACGCAGATCTTTCCCAGGGTGTACCATTGAGCTCAATCTTCAGCGCTTCTCATCTATTCTTTACCCGCTACGGCGCGCAAATCGTCACTCCATCTAGTCGGACGGCGACCTACACTTGTCTTAGCCGCTTACAGTTAGGCTGTTTAGCGTTTGTTGCAGTTCTTGCACCGACTCTGCCATTATGACGATATCGTCAGCAAATCGTAAGTGCGAGATGCATTCACCGTTGACGTACAACCCCTTGCATTCACCGTTGACGTACAACTCTCTAATTGGCAATGCCTTAACCAATTCGGCCATTGGTCTTGTGTCATTGTCGTTGAAATGATGTTATATGAGTTTAAGTTAAGTGCAGTTTACAAAATAAGTAACTTTTGAAACTATCTTGGTAATGAACAGTAACATAATTGGTGTTATATTGCTTCTGTGTGGTAATTTTAATAAAGAGTTATCATAACTGTAGAATACTATATTCACTAAAAACGAGATAATTACCATGATTTGTAACGTTTTGAGTTTAAATGTAGAAATCGACCAATTATTAGCAAAGACACTGACCTAGAATCGGAATTGGTTGACCGATATTACCATTTATAACTGAGTAGGTACTTGTATTATTTTGATAGCAAGTTAGGCAGTTAGTCTTATAATTTCTATAGTGTTATTCGAACACTTACGGAAAGTTTTAAGATTGTTAATATCATCTCAATAATTTTCAAGCCTAGACGGGACTTAAACCAGCAACCTTCCTCTTGGGACGAGGATGCACTACGGTGATGGTACGAGTACGAGGTGAGATGATTCAGATTACGACTAAAGCGTCGTTAGCTCCATCTACAGGAAAACTTAATACAGTTTTTTAAGCTGATCAATGTCAAACGTTGCAGTTTAGTACATTGACAAGAGATGTCGCGTTGCTTATATCAAATAGTATTTTTATCAAAATAGTATTATCCGAATACTTACGAAAAATTCCAAGAAATTTTTAATTTTGAGATGGTTTTATAATCTTGGAGTTAGGCAGTTGCTTGTAGCTATAACAAGTTGCTTCTAGCAATTTATAACCGCATCATTTCACATTTAATATGGTAATCTTTTCTAAGACAATTAAAACTAACATGTATATGACTCCTTTATTCAATTTAATTCCAAGGTCTATCCAGATTTAATCTCAACTACTCTCGTGATCATGTCAAAGAGGCTGAATGGGCAGTTTTCTATGTACCGGTCGCAGTTTCCCCTCTGGCCCTCAGCTTCAGCGATGTAGTACTCATCATCTAGTCCTTCTTCTTGGGAGGATGATGGCCTGCAAACAGAAACAATTATTTAAATACACATTTCCTTACAGCTCAACTCTAACCTACGCTTTCCTTACGCTTGTCTATAAAATCAGAATCTGTTATTGGCAATATGAGTTAACTACATTGATATAAAGTGCTGTTGATTCTGTTATGAATAAAAAAAAGACGTTGGCAATTCAAGTTTCCTTTATTTACAGAATGGTTACGATCACATTTATTTATGTAAAATTGCTGCATTAAAACGCAAAAGAGGCGTGATTAAATCCTAACAAAGTTTGTATTGGCCACTTTTGACATTTTATTAGATAAGTCAATCAAACCAACCATCTAGTAACTTGCAAGTACTGTTCTTAGAAAAACTGTATTGTAGGTACAAAGGTTGCCTGGAAGAGATCGCTCTTAGCGATAAGACCGCAAATTGTACTAAATCAATTTGTAAGAATTATGTTCTGTATTTTACTTTGGTGTACAATAAAGAGTTATCTTATCTTATTGAAAAAAAACTCTACATCTTATTTACATTTAGGTAAATATCTCAGGCCAAATGGTAGACTACCCGTCGATGGCCACATGGCTCATGGCGAAGGACAGTTAATGGACTAGCTAGACTCAAGAACCAAACTAGAGGAGTTAATTTACCTAAAGGATATGTATGTCTAAAGCTATAAGAATATAATAGAATGGAATAGAAAACACTTTGCTGTACACCACACTTAAATTCACGTTCACTAAAGTAAAGGAATTGACAAAGCGAAGTACGCGTCGCGATAGCTTTCTTGTCTTACCTAAATGTCGTACGAACTATGGTAAAAAATAACAATAGTTCACGAAGGCGCATAGCTTTATAATAAATTACCCTAGTGTTGAAAAAATGTAAGCTCATTAAACGAATTTAAAACTAAACTCGCTCAAAATATTACAACTAATGTTTACTAAATAAAGTATTTAAATAATTAACGAACGATCTACCTGAATGCGTTAATTGAGTACCTACCTACATAACTCGAACGAATTACATCAACCTTTCTATGTGTACTGATTCTCACGTAAGTGATAATTCTTATCTTTTTGAGAATAAATGATTATTAAACCTTTAAATTAGCAAATCATATTTAATACATACTCGCGATAATACGATTGGCGGTCTTATCGCTAAAAGCGAAATTCCTCGAAATTCGAAAGCGTTATTCCTCTGTCTGAATAAGAGTTCTTCATGTCTGTTTGTGAGAATGTTTGTTTGATTTTAAATTCACACACTTACGTGAAGATAATGTGCATAATGTGTCCCAGAAGACCGTTGTGGTGAAGTGGCGTTTCAGCCGCTTCACAAATATTCCTCAGCATGCATTCTCTACCGTTCATCCCATTCCTGGAATCAAGAGTAAGTATTATGTAATTATTGATTAAAACGGGTATTTATCACGTATGCACCATTTTTATTTGTTATCCCGACGTTTCGGCTGTGTTGCAACAGTCGTGGTCTGGGGTTGACTGACCAACGACAGTTGCAACACAGCCGAAATTTCGGGATAACTAATAAAAAATGTACATACGTGATAGATACCCGTTTTAATCAATAATTATGTACAGTAATCGCGAAAGTTTGAAAAATATAAGAATATTACGGTTTTATTATTGATCTTTAGACGCAAAATACTTCCTGGTATGTTACGTACGACATTAATTTAAAACATACATCCGGAATAGTATTTATACATTTAGGAGGTAGGTTTAATATTTATCCAGCAATCGATAGATTTCCAATATACAATTTTTAAAGTAAATCGGCGGCGCCTTTGTGACGATGCCGTTGTAAGTCAGTTTAACAGGTACACACGGCTACACATCAAACTATACTTTTCCAGTATGCCGTAGCAGTAGCTTGATGTGTAGCCGTGTGTACCTACTTATTGAATTGAAAAAAAAAACAATTTTACTAGACACTTACTTTTTTGCGATCCACAGAAGCCATCACAAATAATGCAAGTGTTACCCTGTGGAGAATAAATAAAGCCCCCCCCCCCCCCCCTTACACCTGCAGAGGAACTACCCCCTGGTCAATACCTACCTTGTAATCTTAGTAAATGGGGTATTATAGACGAATCAGCGACGCAATGCCAATGTGGTGCCCAGCTCCAAACAATGTCACACGTCCTTGCATGCCCATCCTGCCCTATGCACGATGGGGCAACTGATGACCTGCTCCGACGCTGCCATGAACGTGGCGGCGTACTGCTCAAAATGGCTATAGTATTGAGACATCGACACGAAAGAAGAAGAAGAAGACTACACACTAGCTATTGGCCCTACCCGTGGTTTCTTTTAATGTCGTACATGATATAGCACGTTGTATATATGTTTGGGTGATATTTGTATTTTAAGTATGAATGGATTTAAAAAGAAGTTGTAAAAATATGAACTACAATGAGCTGGGCTGGCAAGCATCGCTGTTTCAGCCTACATGAGACTAGCATAGGACAACCACTAGCTAGAAGGCCTGATGGGCGTTATGAAATAAAAACCGGTCTATTGCGAGTCGGACTCGCACACGAATGGTTCCATACCATTATCTATAAAAACAAAAAAAAACGTTTGTTGTACGGGACCCTTAAATATTTAGTTGATTATGTTTTTAGTATGTTTTGTTATAACGGCAACAGAAATACATCATCCGTAAAAATTTCAACTGTCTAGCTATCACGGTTCATGAGATACAGCCTGGTGACAGACAGACAGCGGAGCCTCAGTAATAGGGTACCGTTTTAACCTTTGGGTACGGAAACCTAATTAAGAATACTCACTCTTTAAATCTGGTTTCCAAGACAGTGTAAGCCAGTTCTCTTGTGATACTTCGACTTTGTCGGGAGCTGATGACCTGAAAGCAATATTGCAACATGAATACAATCTCATAATCACGAGTAAACATGTTATGTGTAAGTATTATTCAGGGCTGCGGTCAACACACAGCTTTGGCCTGTTGGCTTTGGCCTGGCTGAGCTCAAATTTCCTTGTTTTTTTCCATATTCCTAAAGTCTTGTCGCCAACATCTGCGATGCCGGTCTTCGCGCGCAGTGTAGTATTGCGGATCCTGTCGATTCTCTTTACCCCTAACGCCCAGACTGAAGTGGGACTGGGCGGATCACGTCAGTCGTATGGTCACAGACAAATGGGCAACAGTCGTCACACAATGGGTGGCGACCTCGATGCATTCTAGGATGGCTGGTGGGACGTGGCAAGTGATCATTAGATGTGGAGGAACAGGGGGGGAGACCTAAAAGATAAAAGATGTTAGAGACTTACTGGTAGATTTGGAAAGAGCACTTCGTCAATCTCGGTGATGTTGGACAGAGCGCTGTAGTTAGACTCGAAATTGTATGATACGAACACATTCTTGTCCGGAATATCGATTGGCACAGCTATGGCGAGAAACGTCTGAAATGCAGTTTACAAATGTTAATTAAGGTGGTACATATGTTTCTTCTAGATCTTCGTGCTTCATCTGAGACCACATCATCGTTACCATCAGCTGAGATTGTGGTCAAACGAACTGTAACCAGTTCAAAATAAAACCGGCCAAGTGTGGGTCGGACTCGCGCACGAAGGGTTCCGTACCATTATCTATAAAAACGGAAAAAATCACGTTTCTTGTATGGGAGCCCCCCTTAAATATTAACTTTAGTTAATTTTAATATTTTTTTTATTTAAGTCAAAAATGAAACTCAATATTCTGTGAATATTTCAAGCGTCTACCTGTTGTCGTTATCAATATCGAGCAAAAACGAGCAAAAAAATCACGTTTGTTGTATGGGAGCCCCCCTTAAATATTTATTTTATTCTGTATTTAGTATTTTTTTATAGCGGCAACAGAAATACATTATTTGTGAAAATTTCAACTGTCTAACTATCACGGTTCATATGATACAGCCTGGTGGCAGACCGACGTATAGACAGACAGCGGAGTCTCAGTAATAGACTCCCGTTTTACCCTTTAGGTACGGAACCCTAAAAAGATTCCTTTACAAACAATCAAAGGCGGCATATACGATCAGAACTCATTATTATCAGTCATAGGATGTGTGACCAACGATTTTCAGCAATCTTTATTATGTCGTCTTTCCGTCTAGTTTATGGGCCATCCTACTCTACGCTTGAAAGTGAAAAGTTTCCTCTCAATAACTTTTCTGAACCAACAGGCAATTCTCAGAGCTATCTAAGTACCCCACTCACTAATACTTCAATTACTGATACACACTCTGAGCTACTTTAGATGTTAGTTAATTTAGTTTGGCTTACAAACTCACTTACGTTTTATTTGCTTAATTTGTCTCTACTTTAAATAGTATAAATAGTATTAAATAGTCTACTTTATAAGTAAATTAAGTATTAGGATTAAAACTTCATATTATTATTATATCTTAGAATATATTATGTGTAAATGTAATGTATCCGCTAAAGTACACCGCACTCCGTAATTTTTAAAAATTTCGCTCCATCCAAAGGTTGCCTGGAAGAGATCGCTTTTAGCGATAAGGCCGCCCATTGTATTGCCTTATTTATTTTAACCCAGTACTTATTTTTTTATTATTTCTGTTTGTGTGGTAATTCAATAAAGAGTTATCTATCTATCTATCTATCTATAAAATTAAGTCGCTTCCGCTGTATGTTCGCTTAGATCTTTAAAACTACAATTTATAAAACATCTACAATACTTACTGACTACTAAAACCTACTATACAGTTGACGAATATTTAAAAATATTTTAGATACTTCCTAGTTATAACTTTAACATTATATTTGAATGTTTTCTTTTTAAAATGAATATAACCTAACAAGAACAATGGCGTCCTCTTCTCTCCAAAATATTGTTCTGCCCAACAGGGTCCTTAATGATCATGTACTTACCTATCAATCACCACCTATTATTACATTGTGGAATACAATTAACGATTGAGTATTGAGTATCTTTACATAGTATAAAATGAAGTCGCTTCCGCTGTCTGTACGCTTAGATCTTTTAAACTACTCAACGGATGTTAATGCAGTTTTCAGCAATAGATAGAGTGATTCAAGTGAAAGGTTTATATGTATAATACATACATAGTAACTGCGAAAGTAACTGTTTGATTGTTACCTTTTCGTAAATAAACGGCTGAACGGATGGTAATGAAATTTGGCAAGAGGATAAATTATATCCTGGGGAAGGGCATGGGCTACTTTTTACCCGAGTGCAGAAAAGGAGGGTAATATTATTATTGAAATACCACGCATGCGAAGCCGCGGGCGGGTCAGATAGTGCTACATAATCGAATCATCTCCTCTTTGCCTTTGAAATGTTAATGCTCCACAATCAAAGGTCGGGCATATTTCAGATGTTACGATTATATTACACATCAAGAACATATTCTGAGCAACTGAAACGTTTCTACGAATTCCTCATCTCCCAGGCCCTGTAGGTATAACGTACCTACCTCACAGACTAAGAACAGTAGCTTCGTTACTGATATTTCACTCTGAAAACGTTGGAAACGTTAGATGGTTGATCCATTTTAGCACCGTCGTGGCTTTTCAATTGGCTTCTTTTTCCTGGCTTTTTTGTGACACAAAAACGCGATTTAGTTTACAAAAATCACTGAACTATATTGAAATTGAGTGGCCTATTAATCGAGTACATCAGAACTTTAAATATTACCATGGGTGGTAAAACGAGTAGAATTTAAATAGCTCATACCTACACAACTCTAAACCTTAGGACCCTTTGGGCGATCTAAAAACTGGTACAGTACTGGTGGTAGAGCTTTCTACTGGTGGTAGAGCTTTTGTGAACGGGCTCGAGGAAGTGGGCACCACTGCCTTACCTTTATCTGCCGCCAAATAGCAGTACTTGTGCTGTTGTGTTCCGGTTAGATGGTAATGGTATGTTCCTGTAATTACTGGCTCATAGGCATACCAGCCAAATCCTATAGTATGGCAACGTATCCACATAGAGATCAAGACAACATAATAGCATGTTTTGAATTCTATGTGGATATCCATGGGCTGCAGTAGCCACTTAACATCTGGTGGACTGCATGCTCGTTTGCCATATAACTAGTATAAAAAAATAGTAGAATTAATCACCAGCTCATATGAACTTTACTCTAAAACCAGGAACAATAAAGTTTATTTTGTATTATCCGTAATTTCAAGTAAAATAGGCCTGCTTACGCAAGAAAATTAATTAAAATTCTCACCCCGTAAAGACTCGTCGGTGGAAAAATAAGCGATCTTTTTTGCTCGTATCTCCCCGAAGTAAACGCGAGTACGTACCACCTGGAATTTGTAATACGAAATTCGATATCATTATAACAAAATAAGCAATATCATTTTATTTTAAATACCGTTGGAGGGCACTTCAAGATATATAGATATATAGAAAACGCTTTATTGTATACCACACTTAAATTAACAAATCATAATTAAACACTTAAAACTAGACACGCGATAGTACAATTGAAGAAAGAAAGAAAAGAAAAGAAAATATAATTTATTATGCCAACCACTAATAAAAATAATAAACAACACTAAAACAAAATGCATTACAACAAAAGATAACATTGCTATTAGCTATTAGTAGGCGCCACAAAAAGGTTCTAACTCAGCATTTTGCTATGTCACAGCAAGGAAACATAGCGCTGGTCTTCCGTTGGAACCATTGTGAGTACACGGAAGTCTGCTAACACACACAAAAACATAAAAACAAACAAGTACTTATATTAAAACCCAACTAGCATAATACATACAAACAATAATATGCAAGTAACATTATTAAAATTAATTAGTGCGCTTAGTGCCAAAACTTACTACAAGGCCCTAAAATATTGCTAACAAGGAGTTATAGGATGGCAGCACATTCAGAACACTCAGTCAATCAACTGCATCACGTAAACGGTCAAACAATTGGCGGTCTTATCGCTAAAAGCGATCTCTTCCAGACAACCTTTGGATGGGCTGGATTTTACGAGAACGTTAAAGGACGGTAGCTTTATAACTTAAGTTTTTTATTTAACTGTAGGTATACTTATATAAGTAAAAAAAAAAAAATAGATACCAGGGTAGGTAATATTAATATAAATAACATAAACATTCTATTATATTATCATATCATATCTGACGTATCTGTATTCATTAAATTAATTCAAAATAAAATCAACTCTCCCCATCTCCTTTCTCAGATAAGTCTGAGAGTACCTACAAGGTCTGTCAGGCATCAGACTTACTTGCACATTCCCTCTTGTTCAACGAACTATAGGCAGAACTCGTTTTTTATTAGATCAGCAAATTTCATAAACAAACTGGATGACTCACCCGAAATTAACTTATTTAATTCATCTCCAAATACATTTAAAAACATAATCTCAAAGAACTGGTTTGATGTGACTTCTTAACTGTCCGTTACTCGCTTTTGTATGTCTTGTCTAAATTACATGTAATATCTTTTCTTTAACATTCAAGCTAGCAAATAGACTCAATATGCGAAAACGTCTAAATGGTGATTAGCTACTATAAACTAATTATTAAGTATTTTATCACTGTATGTTTTCCGAAGAAAATAAAATATTAAATATACTAATTATAAATAAAATACATTATGAAACAGCTCTAATACAAACAGTAACAACGACAAATAGTGCTTAATCAATAGCGTTTTAAAGATAGGAAGGGATTTGGCAGATCTAATAGAAGAAGGAAGAGAGTTCCATAAACGGATAGCTTGTACAGTAAAGGAGTTGTCATACAAGTTAGAAGAGTGGATAGGAATTTTAAGTTTCAAGTACTTAGAAGAGCGCAGCGGCCATACAAGTTGGAAAGTCAATATATTGATACGTCGCATGGGAATTAAATCGGAAACTCTCAAATACTTAGTACCGTAGTCATTAAATAAAATTTGTTAAATAAATTTTGACGCCTTTATCTGTCTGTTTGTCTGTATGACATCACAAACAACTCCCAAATGGATATACTGATTTCTATGCAGTTTGTGTGAAAGCAAGAAGTTGTTAGCGACATTCGACAGTCATTAGAGCTACCTTATTTATCTACAGATTTGTAAACAAACTTTAATAGGATAAGGACGTTGTGGTAACAGAACAGCGGTTATAAGATTAATTAGGTACAAGATTTAACCAAGACAAAAGCGAACTAAGATAAAAATAATAATACTTACAGTGTACTTAAGAAAATTTTCCACTTCATCTTAAACACAATGACTTGTATTGATAAATAAATAGAATATAGAGAAGTCTTCGTGGAAATTATTAAACCAGAGTAGTATAAATTTCTTCAAAATAGAACAAATAACAAACAAACACCAAACTATACGTATAAACACCAACTAACATTAGAATGCGCAAGCGCAGGTGTGTGTTCTAGATTTCTTGAATTCTGAAAATTATCGCCCACTCGCTAAGTAAGCGGACGACAGGATCGCCATCTATTTAGGCAATGAAAATTTGCAGAAGTTATACTTAGTATATTGGCTTTGTTTCGTTAACCTAGAATAAAATGTTGTCCTTTATTCTTAATAGTACGCAAATAGAATACAGACAAAAAAGCTTACCTACAATAAGGATGAGTTTAAAGATGACAATTTAGCCACCGATACCATCATTGCGTTTGACTTGCAGTGTACCTAATTTCTTTTAAATTATATATATATATATATATATTATAATTATTATGTTAGGCATTTATTATTCTTTTTTAATTTAGTTATTTAGGGTCGGTATTTATAGTTTCTGTATGTCTGTTTTTTTGTAGTTTTGAAATACCATTTTTCTGGTGTCACGCCATACCGTCTTTTAGCACGACCAGGATGACTGGTAGATAATGCTATAAGCATTAAGTCCTCCTAGCACTATTTAATTTAGTGTGAA
Organism: Philereme vetulata; assembly: GCA_918857605.2. Taxonomy (NCBI): domain Eukaryota; kingdom Metazoa; phylum Arthropoda; class Insecta; order Lepidoptera; family Geometridae; genus Philereme; species Philereme vetulata. The sequence continues at coordinate 2,861,981 of OU975462.1, forward strand.
TTTATTAAATAAATAAATAAAGTGCGTTTTCTTACAGAAAAACCTTTGAGACAGTTTTGTTAGTTAGATGATACATTAACATAGATCATAGTTAGATCGTTAAATTTCCTACATGTAAAAATAGTTAAAAATGAGTATACTAGAGAGGAATGTCGAATTCTCACTTAGGACAAACCTACTAAGGTTTTTTAAGTTTAATAATTTTATAAGTATATGTTTTTTTATAAATAAATAAATTAAAAAAAAACAAAATCTTATATTAATCTACTAGTTGATCCGCCCGCGGCTTCGTCCGCGTTACAGTTACATACAGCTTATTTTACGATCTAGAAAATAAGGGAAGAAATGGAAGAACGCCCCGGTAGTTGAAAATTTATTATGTCTCATCATTGCGACCCTATTTGTCTTTAAATATTTAAAATTTGTCTATATAAACTTTGGCATCCCATTTTTATCTTATGGAAACTGATTTATGAGATAAAAAATAGCCTATTTATATGTTATTCTAGGACTAGATCTAAACTTCTGCAAAGTTTGTGCCCAATCCGATAAGTAGTTTTGGCGTGAAGGATAACTAATACCAAAATCATTTTCGCTTATAAACTTTAATACCCCATTTTTATCCCAAAGGGAATTGATTTATGGGATAAATGGTAGCCTATCCAGATTATAATCGACGTGTATACCAAATTTCATCGAAATCGGTGCAGTGGTTACGGTGTGATTGAGTAACAAACAAACAAACAATCATCCAAACTTCCGCATTTTTAATAGTAGTGTGATATACTCGTACAAACTCACAAGTATTTATCATTTATAGCCATATTTTTAGATCTAGCGTAGAGTAAACAGCACTTGATTACTTGATTCTTAATCAATTTTTTTTATTAATAAATAAAATAAGCTTTAAATTTTACACAGCACTATCTAGTCCCAAGCTAATCAAAGCTTGTACTATGGTAACCAGATAACTGATAGAATACTTTAATTTTTTTTTTGTAAATAAAGCCTTATAGAGAAACACCCAAACCCGGAACAATTATTGTAGATCGTGCAAACATTTGTTCCGCAGCGGGAATCAAACCCGCAAAGCCCTGCGTCTCAGCTGGCGTTCGCAACTACGCCACGGGCATTGTCGATAACAGTCAACCGTTCAACCACTATTCACTGATTATATCCAAACGAAGAAGAGAGAAGTAAAAAAACCTATTAAACAATCATAATCATTTAGTGTTTATGAAACTACGCTAATTACATTTGGTGTTTACAAAAAAAACTGGCCAAGTGCGAGTCGGACTCGCGCACGAAGGGTTCCGTACCATTATTTATAAAAACAGCAAAACCAACGTTTGTTGTATTGGAGCCCCCCGTAAATATTTGTTTTATTTTAATTTACTATTTATTTTTAAAGTTCATATATAACTAAATATTCTGTGAATATTTCAAGCGTCTACCTATTGTCGTTATCAATATCGAGCTAAAACGAGCAAAAAAATCACGTTTTTTGTATGGGAGCCCCCCTTTAACATTTATTTTTAGTATTTTTTGTTATAGCGGGAACAGAAATACATCATCTGTGATTTGTTATTCAACGGTCTAACTATCACGGTTCATGATATACAGCCTGGTGACAGACGGACAGACAGCGGAGCCTTAGTAATAGGGTGCTGTTTTACCATTTGGGTACGGAACCCTAAAAATAACAGTATATTTTTGTTATTGAAGTCCTATAGTTCCTGCTAAGATAGTGGTCAAACTTATATTTATATAAATTAAAAAGGAAGTTGTACTCTTAACCAACGCATTTACAGTACAGGGTGTCCCGTTATGGCCACGTGTCAATTGGAAGCCAGTCGGAAAGATTTGGTTCAGTGTGTGGTAATTGGCCCAGAAGAAAAGTGATACATGGTTGGGTCACGAATTTGTTGCTAACTGAAAAAAATATGTTTGTGTGGACTGAGTGAGCACATTGTTTTTTTGTAGTTTTTTAAACTAAAAGGTTTAGTAAAAGTTCTAAAACATTTGTAAAACGAATATTGGAGTTTGTAAAGAATTTTATAAAAATATATATTACCTAATGTCTGGTCTCTCAGTTCACACACTTGCCCTTCCATATCTGGGTAAGTATATCGTTTACAGGCATGTTTTGTACCCAAATGTTTAGTAAAACATGTATAAACGTATTTACAAGATAACAAAAAATAATGCGTCTAAGATATAGTGTGACCATAAGTGCTGTGCACTCCCTGAGGTATGCGCGCGGCGAGACGGGGGGGAGAATCGGCTGCTGCGCTCTGTCAGTACGCTCGTGGCGGCAGGTAGTGTTATTTGTATCGGACTGTCTATGTCATGTGCGTCTGACATAGACAGTCCGATACAAATAACACTACCTGCCGCCACGAGCGGACTGACAGAGCGCAGCTGCCGATTCTCCCCCCCGTCTCGCCGCGCGCATACCTCAGGGAGTGCACAGCACTAATGGTCACGCTATATATGGAATTACAAACTAATCAATATGGTCACTCAGAGACCACATATAAATCACGTAAAACTTATTAATTATATCATAAAAACTGTAGTGTTTCTCTACTAATGTTTAGTAAAAGTTGCAATGGTGTTTGTTAAAGTCAAAAAAGGGCAAAAGAACGGGCTATTTTAGTAAAATTCATATTTAATTGTGGTCTCTCAGTCCACAGACTGAAAAAACTTTAATTGGGCAAAATATCATTAATTATAAAAAATACAGATATAGTGGGCCTTATAACGTTTAGTAAAAATGTTTTACTATAAAATTGTATGTTTTTATCCCTGATTCATTGCTAATTAAAAAAATTATTTGCATTTTAATATTTTCTATGCAATGTATGAAGTAGGGTGTCCATTTCAAGCCTTTTTCTATGCTGTCAAAAAACTGTTAGGGCCTGTTGTCATAGTAACGAGGTTTACAAATAAATGCCAAGAAGTGGTAATTTATTTACATGTAATACGCACACAAACTATTGTAAATGTTGATTGAGATGTTTTTTAGTAAAACAATGACAATCCAAAAAACCAGAGAAAATTGGAATTTTTTTTTTGTCTTCTATTTTTTTCTCAATCGTAGTTGTTATCCATAACCTTTCCTTCCTTTCCTAATTTGGTACCATATTTCCTCATAATGTGAGTAGACCCATACACAGATTTCTTAAAATTCACTTATTTGTCTGCTGCGATTTCCAAGAAAATTTAATCTAATGCAAGTATTTATTAAATATTAAACAAAATGTAATGCATTTAATCGTAGGATGAGACTTAAAAAAAATAATATATACATATTTATGTCATACGAGTTACGAATTTACTAAAATTTGCGGGTACATGTATGAAGTCAAAATTTAGATTTTTTTAAACTTCTCTAATTGTGCTACCTGAAAATAAAGACTGGCTTTTGATTTTTTGAACGAATAAAGCTTTCCAATAGGGTCATCGATTAACAATACAGGAGATGTTTAAAAAGAAAAGTGTCTACACAATAAATAGTCATTGTTAATTTGAATCATTAAGCATTAAGTAAGTTAAGATTATAAATTTCAAAATAAAACAATTTCTTTTTGCATGAAAAACAATATAATTTCGATAAACCTTAAGATCATCTTTTGCAATTGTCTCAGTCACCCCATGCGAAAATACCCGCAGTGCGAGAACTAATTCGAGGCGCGAAAGCGAAAACCAAGTTAAATTGCATAAATAATTTAAGTATAATAAAACTATTGGTTAATGTGAAAAATCGAAAGACAGGTGCTATGAATCATATTAATATCGATAAGTATGTGAAGTTTCACGAACTCATTTGTAGCATTTATTGCATACTATGAGTTTATTATAAGTTTTGGACATGATTTTAGAATTATTTTAGGTAAAATATAGGATCATATGCTGCTATCTCAGGTTGATATGCACTCTTAAGATAATTTATTAATTAGTAACAACAAAGAGCGTAACTTATTATATGTAAATACATTTTTCTGTACTACTTTCAGCAAATTTAAATGAATTATCATCGTAATATACGCTTCTCTCATTTGAAGAATGTATGGATGAAAGAAGAGTGCACGCGGCGGAAATAAGAATGATGGATGTGTGGGGTAACGAGAATGGGTAAAATAAGGAATGAGTATATTAGAAGAAGTTTAAAAGACTACTTTTAAACTTCTTCTAATATACTCATTCCTTATTTTACCCATTCTACCATTTTACTGGCACTAGCCAGTGATAGGAACATTAAGGAATAAGAAGCTAGCGTGGTATGTGTATGTCATGCGTAGAGAAGAAAATCATGTGACTAAAAGAGTGATAAATATACTAATTATGTACTTCTCTCTTTATTTCAAGTTTATTTTATTATTTACGTATATGTATATACCTATATATGTCTATGTATCTGTTCACTCATTTACTTTTCTGCGTTCGTGAGGCTACCCATGGGTCCCATCTGAAACCCACGCCGCTTACCTTCCTCGGATGTTTGGCAGCAATACGCTGAGACGGGGCCTGTTTGGCCCACACATCACGGAAGACCATATTATCTATACCTACCTATGTTTAAGTACTAAATTTTTATCTTGTCTTTTTCCTGTATTTCTGTAAATAATCTTTCTTTTTTATCATTACGATCTTGATGTAAGTAGGTATATTTGTTCTGTTTTGAATGGTCGGTCCTGTGTGTTTCAAATAAATGTATTTTCATTCTTTCTTTTATCTTTATATGAACTTTGATGGTTATAGAAGTAGAGGAAGGTCGAAGAAGAGATGGATGGACTGTGTAAGAACTATATGGGTAGGAAGGAAGTGACCACGGAGATGACGGCTGATAGAGAGATATGGAGCAAGAATACACGTTGTGCCAACCCGCATAATGTGGGAAAAGGACAGAAAAAAGATTATACACTTCTTTTATTTAATGAAGAGTGACACTTGACAATATCATCATGAATTAGGGAAGGAATAAATTAAATTGTTCCTACACATATATATTAATTTTAATTATAATTGATCGAGGTAAATCACTTGGAAAATATTTATCAGTGCCGTTTATTGATTCAAGTAGGTTGTATTAACTTCACTTCTTGTTGGTGGCTACTGTGACTAAGGGAGTACGTTGTATTTTACTCTAATCTGAGTTGTTATGTTCATAAATGCATAATGTTTTTTGTTTTAATCCAAACCCTTTATAATAATATGAGTGTTTGTGACTTACATTAAGCTAGTTGTCTTCTTACATTTAGTCGAGCAGCATTTTCTCAACTATCTCGAGATTTTGTTTATAAAACAAGAACAATTTATGAATACATTTTTTTTTTATTTTATGTGTAGAAGACGTCCCTTCAATATAGTTATTTATATTGCAACACCGTATATATGACACTGGTAATGGTTCAAGTTAACAGTGATGTTTTCATAGTGTGGACACCCTACTTCATACATTGCATAGAAAATATTAAAATGCAAATAACTTTTATAATTAGCAATGAATCAGGGATACATACAATTCTATAGTAAAACATTTTTACTAAACGTTATAAGGCCCAATATATCAGTATATTATATAATTAATGATATTTTGCCCAATTAAAGTTTTTTCAGTGTGTGGACTGAGAGACCACAATTAAATATGAATTTTACGAAAATAGCCCGTTCTTTTGCCCTTTTTAACTTTAACAAACACCATTGCAACTTTTACTAAACATTATATACGTATCGCTTGCACAGATAGTCACATTAAATTTTTTTTACCCCTTTTGAACCCCAATATCTCAACAACTCCCCCTTAAATTTTTAGCTCATTTAGTCACAACAAAATTGTGTCATAACTACTTACCTATATACAAAATTTCATGATGATCGGATAAACGCTTCGAAAGTTATCCACGGACAAACAAACATACATACAACGCCAACTGGCCCAAGTTCATTTCGAGATCTCGCTTCGGTCGATCAATTAGTGCAACTATAACCAAGTTATAGTCCTTAAAAAAACTCCATCCTTATTTAAATGAGTTCTTGGCCCGTAACCAAGTTATATTCGCTTGGAATTTATTCGATTTCTACATAGGTTTGTGGTCGTTAAATCACATAATATTTCCATAGCATGTGTCAAATCCCATACATTTTCGGACGTATCGACTAGCGTCATTGCTAATCGAATGTAATTTGGCTAAGCCCTCTGGGGGTGGGGGGGGGGGGGGGGGGGGGGGGGGGGGGGGCAAACACGCTAAATTTGAACGTTATTACCAAAGTAAAACCAAAATAAAAATTTTACGATTATGCACCTTTCGTATCGCGCTGACACGCGTGACAGCAGTCAACCCAACGACGTGAGTTCCAATGTTAGACACGTTCAAAATTAGCGCGATTGCCCCCCTTTCCCCCCTGTTCGTATACTGAATTGTTTTTTGATAGTTATGGACAGTTTTTAATATTTCAAACTATCAATCACAAGAAGAAGCCAAATTTATTGAATATTTTCAATTTAGAACGCCGGTAAAATTTCTGAGTTATCAAAATCAAATCATTCTTTCTTTCAAGAGACTTTCGGCAATAACTCACGATTCGCCTTTGATGATATATTATGCATTAGCTCTAGCGAATTTATCTCTGGTCTTGTAGAGTCGGGGCTAGTGATGTGCCATATTTCCGTGTTTGTCATGGGTTGTCACCGAAAGTAATTTTTATGATAAAAATATTTTGACGAATTGAAAGCCTCCTCCATTTTTTGGTGTCGGTTGAAAATTGCCTTTCTAACATAAATTAATCTGTACCCTCAATGTTTCACATTATGGTCCTGTCAGAAGACCAGTGCTGGCTGATCCACCAGCCATGTTAAACAAGGGCACATTTTACGACATTATTATTTATTTAATTATTTCTTAATTGTTTTTGTTTAGTGTTGCAAATAAATGAATTCATCATCATCATCCACAGCCTCACTTCACCCATAGTTTGGTATAGGCCTCCCAAAGTTTGTGCCATCCACCACGATCCTGCGCTAGTCTCACCCACTGACGGCCCGCGATCTTTACGATGTCCTCCACCCATCTCGCTGCTCGTCGCTCTTCTATACCCTTCTATACCCGCTCCTCGGCCACCATTCAGTCACTGTCCTGCTCCATCTGTCATTATCACGTCTATCCAAGTGTCCCGCCCAAGACTATTTGAGCTCCATAATTCGAATCCCAACGTCATGAACCATCGTTCGTCCACGGATCTCGACGTTTGGTACTCGATCTAACAGTCTGATGCCAAGCATGGTACGCTCCATGGCTCTCTGAGCAACTCTTAACTTGTATAAATCCTCCTGCGTGAGCGTCCACGTCTCGGCACCGTAGGTCATAGTGGGCAGAACACATTGGTTGAATAAGTGGGTCTTCAGACACTGTGGAAATTTAGACATTAAATAAATGAATTACTTTAACTTAATTTATTGAATAGTAGGTTATAGCCAACAGTCCAGATCAGTGTATCATGATCATTATCATCATAATTAGCCATAGGACGTCCTTTGTCGAATACAGGCCTCCCCCATAGATTTATGTGCATATAAATATAATTTAAATTTGGTGTTGTAATTGTATAAATAAATTTAGCGTAATAATGCTTGGTGTTTCTCTACGTAATCAAATAAGAAATACGGAGATTCGTAGACGAACTAAGGTCACTGACAAAGCTCAGAGGATTAACAAGCCTAATAAGAACTCCTCAGCATATTGTAAGATTGAGCTGAAACTTTGCATATCTGTCGAGTTTCAATGACAAATGCGAGTTTTTACTTTTCAATAGTTACGTATTTAATATGTAGATCTCAGTTCGGGCGAACCATTACTTTATTATCATACAATCACAATTAAATCAACCACTACATGCGCAGATGTAGACACTGTTTGTATCCAGTTTATTCCACTTGACGATCACGTCTGCATCTACGTATAATCAACAGAACAAGTAAAAGTAATGTTTCTTAATCGACATCCATCGTGAAACTGACGGAAACAAGCACCAAAATGTACCATTGTCCAACTGTTACCAGTGTCTAGAAGTATCAACTGGTGACTATGTAATATTCAAGCTGAAGTGGCAGTAGGCAGGGCACATAGTTCGCAGAACTGACGGCCGTTCGTGCTGAAAGGTTCTCGAGTGGAGACCAGACTCTAGAAAGCGCAGCGTAAGATGGCCCCCCACTAGATGGAAAGACGACCTGTTAAAGGTTGCTGGGAGCCATTAGATGCAGGTCGCATAAGATCGGTCGCTCAGGAAACCAATGGGGGAAACCTATGTTAAGCAGTCCTATGATGTTATCTTATGCAAGATATTTAGAAATTAATTTTGCATAAAATATAACATTCCATGTGTCTCAAGTCAACATACGATCGAGTTAGAAAATCCTCCCCGAAATCTGGTCCATAATTTTCCGTACCACATATCGCTGGTTTCCGTATCCATTGTTAAGGATCACGTCACTGGTCGAGAGTCCCGCAAATTGGCTTTACGTCGTCCTGACAAATGTAATCGCGGAATTTACGTGACAAAAGCTCCTCAACACAAAACGTGTTTACATGTAGCTCCGCGATCCCGATTAAATTCATGCTTAATTATATACTGCGGGATGTCTTTATGACTCTTGATTAGCTGGCAAGCTTGTACGAGTGATTGTTTAGTGGGGAAATTTAGATATGTTCTAGGACTTGAGGTGTTGCAAGCTAAAATTGCGTACCTCTAACCTTCTTTCAAAATACCTCAGTATCTGAAGACGAGTTTTTAATCACTGTGTGTTACCAATGATGATATATGGTATAGACACGTAGTATCTCACTATAGGCCTTTGACGAAGACTCAAGGTCACTCATCATATCAGTCGTAGGACGTCCACTGCTGGACAAAGGCCTCCCTCATTGATCTCCAGGAATTGCGGTTGGAAGCGGCCTACATCCAACGCCGACCTGCGGTTCTTACCAAGTCGTCTGCCCATCTTATAGGTGGACGTCCTACGCTGCGCTTGCCGGTCCGTGTCCTCCACTCGAGAACCTTCCGGCCCCATCGACCATCTGTTCTGCGCGCTATATGGCCTGCCCATTGCCACTTCAACGTGCTAATCCGTCGAGCTATGTCGGTGACTTGAGTTCTACAACGTATCTCCTCATTTCTGATTCGATCCCGTAGAGAAACCCCGAGCATAGCCCTCTCCATAGCTCGTTGAGTGACAGCGACCTGAGTGACAAGGTCACTCAGCGTGCTATTATTATTATTATTTATTTATTTAGTCAGAAAACAATGGATCCATTTTGTTAGTATAAACTTAAATCTAGGGGAGTTAGTACTTACTTACTAATTGCGATTTAGTCTTCTGCGTGAGCTTCCACATCAGAGGACAGTCGAGTTTGTTGGCGATGACGTTCAGGATGGTGTTGCTGCTCTCGCGCACCATGCGCAGTAGTGAGACTGTTTTTTACGCCATATAGCATTAAAGTTGTCTGCGCGTGCTTCGGCGAACATGCCTGAGGCTCTACAGAAGCGCGGAAGCCGCAACAGCGCCCTGAACGCATTATTAAATTGGACTCGCAGAGCATTGTACGCCCTTTGTGTATACTGAAACGACAGACTCGCGGAGTACAGCGATGCACAGTACGCTTTAAAAAAAGTCACTTTGGCTGCGTCTGTACATCGCGCGAATCTGCGGGCCAGCATATTCGCCCGGACTGACCATACTCTGCGTTCCCTCTCCGTATCGGTGTCATCTCGCAAGTCATCAGTTACCAGATGCCCTAGATATATAAATTGGAATTCCCTTTTTTGTGGTGCTCCTTTGAGAGTCATGGGAGGAACAAAGATAGGGCACTTGGTACCCGACTTGAAAACCATGAGCTCCAACTTTTTGACATTATAAATAAAACCATGTGACGTCACATAAGACTCACAGACCACCAGTAACTTTCGGAGAGCGCTAATCGAGGGAGCATGTCACCATGTCATCGGCATAGCTCACGTTGTTAACACACACATGGCTATGGATCTCTCTCTATAGCACGCCGAGCTTGCTCGAGGTAGAAGCTATGCTTGTTGTTCGTACACCAAAGCCGCTGACATAGCCCAAAGGACTAGCAAGTTGGAGTGTAAGAGGGCGGGGCACAGCTCAAAGAACTGCCGGCCGTTGGTGCAGATAGGTTTTATCAACTCAACGCTTTAGATTGCAAGACCCTACAGTAAATTCCCCACACGTACAAACCGCGTGCGGATAGGCCGCTACGCCTGTTGAAGTAGGTTAATATATCAAGTCGCTTCTATGAAGTGTCTGGGGCAAAAGTATTCTATTCTCAATATAAAGTCCATATTTTATATTGTAGTGTCCCAGCAGGGCTCACATTGTAAACTATACTATACTATTTCCATTTCTTTATTTTCTCGATGACAGTTCTAATTTGATAGTTGTAGTGTTGTGACCAATTAAGTAATGATATTGATCGCATATATTTATTATATTTTGAAAAAAGACAAATACAACAAAAGCATTCAAATATATTTTTTCAAGGTGGGAACACTCAACCACCGCCATTTTGTGTTTGTTTTAATCTGTCACTCGCAACAAGACGGTCGTGCTAGTCACTACATTTCTGTTCGCTGAGTTTTTTCACATTAGCCATACGTTACGTTGTGTATTTTGTGTTCGTTCGTGTTGATTGCTGCCCAACTGTCAAATATCAAAATACCGAAAATATCGGGTCTGTTATCATGTTACGTTTATCGATAGCTCCATCCCTATCAGTTTCTCCGACTCTGGTATAACTTTGTACGTGCGTAAGCGTCGTATTTTTATAAAACAATGCATACATAATGTAAAAAAGACGCTCGTTAAGGTTTTCACAGGAGCTGTCATCGAGAAAATAAAGAAATGGAAATGGTTTAACAAGACCACACGACCAAAATGAAACAACAATTAAGAATGTAATATAGTGTTCACATAGAAACTCCATCTAACTATGTTAGTTCTGTCCTCACACGACTAAAATTACACTTTATTTATAAGACACCCTTTATTATTTACTTTGAAAGTCAAGAAATAAAGCCCGGTTTACATTGTATCCCAAAATTCAAAACAAACACGGAATGCTTTACAAGCGTTTCAGCAGTTCGGGCAATGCCATAGTGGAGGCAGTTAGTACCGCAACTTGTCTTGTCTAGGCCAGGTATAATAACTGCAACGTCAGCAAATGCAGGAGTCAACGTTTCTTACTAGAAAATTGGGGAATTTCAGGGCATTTATTTATGTTTAGATATTTTCTACAAATAGATTAGATATAACAATTTTGAGTAGTTTTCATGCCTTGTAACACTCAGACACGTCATCTATCAAATTTTTCTGGCTTATCTCATATTAATTTCAACGTATTTTTAGTTGATTCTCCTATATTTTGTATTGTGCTTTAAGTTTAAAGTTAAACGCCTGTTAGGTCAAAAAGGAACTACGTAAGTCCTGTAGGCAGTTGATTTATACAGCACAGCGTTGCAAGTTGCAGCTCTAGCTGAGTGAAGGATGTTACTGGTGGTAGAGCTTTTGTGAACGGCCTCGAGGAAGTGGGCACCACCGCATTATCTTTATCTGCCGCCAAATAGCATTACTTGTGCTGCTGTGTTCCGGTTAGATGGTAAGGGTATGTTCCTGTAATTACTGGCACATAGGCATACCAGCTAAGTCCTATAGTATGGCAACGTATCCACATAGAGATCAAGGCAACATAATAGCATGTTTTGAATTCTATGTGGATATCCATGGGCTGCAATAGCCACTTAACATCTGGTGGACTGCATGCCCGTTTGCCATATAAGTAGTATAAAAAAAGTGTACCTGCACTTATATGAATGCTGCAGGTGTTTTACTGTAAAGCCTTTACACTGCCCCGTTCGTTGCTGTTTACAATCGCAATGCCGACGCGGCGAAGCATCTCGATCCGAGTAATCAGGTCATTCTTGGCGCAGATTCAGCGGCAAACTATGCTTAATGAATTGTTTATACTGTATCGAATTCTCGGTTACCTAGCGGTAGAATACCTACGTTGATGATTGCCGGTTTTAAGCCCAATATAACAAGTAACTTCGTAACAAAAATATAACCGAGTTCAGTGAACAGTAAAAACCAAACATCTCGCCTTTTTTTTAAAAAATTTCAATGGGATCAATCTAAAAGTATTTACTAATTTTCCAAATCGGTTGATATACAGAGTGCTTTTATTTACTGTAACAGTACGGCAGCACCCATAACCAGAGGAGATACAGGTGCAGTTTCTGTTAAAACATCAGCTCGTTTTCGAAGAAAAACATTTAAGCATTAAAATTTTTTTGGTCAAGTGTGAGTAGCGCCTTAAAAGGTAAAATTTTTATTGATGCCGATTGATGCAGTCCTTTGTAAGGATCATTTTATTGTATAGATGAATAAAATCTGAACAGCGGAAGTTAGTCAAATTTGATAAAAAATATTCTCATACAACAGGACAAACAAAATTCCTTCTACAAACATTTTATTAGATTTTAATTGCACATTAAAGAAGGATTAATACTGTAGCAATTAAGAAGTTTGGGAACTCCATGCTCTCATGAGCAATTCAAAAACATTATTTCAGAACAATTTTGAATTTCGAACATGGTTCTTGCACCTGTCAGACTTTTATATCAGTCATAGCATCATCTTATTTGTCCTATCATGGCATTGTCAAATAAGTAAAAAGTAGACTTAATTGAAGCATACTTCCTTAACCGACGAAGCCCAACTAATGCGCTGAAGTGGTATCAGGAACGCTACCCAGACCGCGATTTAGGAAGTATGCTTCAATTAAGTCTACTTTTTGCGTATTTGACCATGCCATGATAGGACAAATAAGATGATGCTATGACTGATATAAAAGTCCGACAGGTGCAAGAACCATGTTCGAAATTCAAAATTGTTCTGAAATACGAAATGTTTTTGAATTGCTCATGGCATTTTATTATAATTTTTATCATTTTTATTCTAGATGTAAGAAATATTTTTTATGCAAATAGTTCTGGATTTATTGTTTTTAGAAAATGAAGGTTTCTTGTAGTCTAGTTTTTATTTTATTTAATTTTTAGTATACAACCTGTTTTGCTACGTATGACATTAATTTCTGATTTAAGAACTTGAATATTCATCCAGAAACCTATAAATTTCTAATTAACAATTTTTAACGTAAATCTGCGGGCCATTGCGACGATACCGCTTAGTCAGTTTAACAGGTAATTCTCACATGATGAATGAATATGATTTGTTTACCTATTTGATACAGGCTGTTGCATTGATATTTTAGGGCTTAGAAAGAAAGAAAAGAAGAAAGAAAGAAAATACATTTATTTGACACACACACAGGGCAGACCATTCAGAACAGAACAAATACAAAAAACATACCTACTTACCTAAAGATTATAATAATAAAAAGAAAAATTATTTAAGTACAGAATTAAAGAAAAAACACAACAAAAAATTTAGTACTTAAGTATACATAGGTAGGTACAGATAATATGGTCTTCCGTGCTGTGTGGGCAAAACAGGCCCCGTCTCAGCGTATTGCTGCCTACCATCCGAGGAAGATAAGCGGCGCTGGTTTTCAGATAGGACCCATGGCCTCACGAGCGCAGAAAAATAAATGAGTAAACAGATACATAGACATACATGGATACACATACGTAAATAATAAAATAAACTTGAAAGAATAAAATAGTAAGTGTTAGGTGGAGCTAATTTATGTTGGCTGTGGTGGGTGTCAAATGTATGACACATGACAGTGACATATTTGCTGCTGACTGAATTTTTGTCGCTTGTGTTGATCACGAATTGTCAAATTGCCTACGCTCAAAGACGCGCTTTAGTCCAATTAAAATAAAACTACCTTTGTTGTTCTTAATAGTTTTCCGTCTGCGTTGTGATATCGTCGTACATAGGCCCGTACGAGGAGGGATATGAGGCAGGAAGGAGAACGAGGAAAAGGTAGAAGGATATGAACTATTTCCAGAAAGGTTGATTAAGAACTTGATATTAAGGTTAGTACAAAATTTGAAATTATCTATGGAATTTGAAAAAAAAAACTATTTTACAACAATACTATAGTCTAACTTTTTATTAGCTGCAGTAAAATGACGTTTTGTGGGTTGCCGGTTTTTGAAGAAAAATAAATAGGGATGTAGCTAAATGAGTGAATCATAAATGAATAATCAGTTTGTTTTTTTTTTTGAGATTTAATATTAAGTTGTAATGTATTTTTTTAACCTATTATTATTACTATACTAGAGGATTGATCTTTTTTAGTGGAAGTATAGGGAGGTACATTCAAAATGAAACAAAAACGTCATAATAATGTTATTTAATTAATTTTTGTGAACTGAATCACATCCCTATTGAGATTAGGCTGGCAACATTATTTTACGGAATGACATTTAGAAACGTCATTTTACTGCAGCTAATAAAAAGTTAGACTATAGCCAATAGACCTACCCGTGTTTTAATTAAATGTCGTGCATAACAAGACACGTAGTATAATTTTATACAACTATTTTTTTATCTACAAAATTACTTTGTAATCGTGTAGTTTTAGCGACAAATTAGGTCTTATTCAATCTCATTTGTAGCATCTTCACTTCGGTTATAATTAAAATGGCGTAGTTGTAATTTTATAAATGTTTCCTCAGTGTTATTCTAGTGTACATTCTGCTGGTGAGTAATGCCGGTTCCAATATCCGTCAGTAACCGACTACGACTCGTATCTCCTTAAAAAAGTGTCAAACTAGTTTCAAACTTTTGACACGTTTTCAAGGAGAAACGAGTTGTAGCTGGTTACCGATAGAATATAGGAACCCGCCTTAGATAAATAAATACAATAAGCGAATTGTAACTATTCTTACGTTTAGAACAGGAAAAAGATGAACCCATCTGATGGTTTCCTTTTATTTTATTGTTTATGTTAACCTATTTTTGATTGTCTGTATTTAATTGTCTGTCTTTAATTATCCACTGTATGTCGTTTCTGTGTGTTTGTTACTTGGGTCATAATAAATGTCTATATCTATCTATCTATCTATGGTAAGCTGTTACAGCCTATGAACGTTAGTAGCTACAAAGTTGAATGTGTTCCATAGAATGATAACAATGCGACCGAAAGTTAAATGTTTATTAACCTTTCACAAATAAAACTAATATAAATGCTAATCCTTTAGTCTAATTAAATTATATACAACTTAGTAAGGAGCTGTACAATAAGCACATAAACGAATGCAACTCAATGCACTTCCTCAATAGCTTACGCTGCGAACACAAACATACCGACTGGAATGCAATTCGTCTCGTCATACCATTTCACTCACACATAACATAGAAGGGTCTAAATACTTTTGGTCAGTGCTAACAGATTTTAAATTTTAATAACCTACCTAAAACCGTTATAGTTTGAGTGCTTAGTTGGTAGCTACTTTTGGAAAACCTTTGATGCACAAGTTTCTACAATGTTTTAAATTAAATACCTACATGATGAATGCATGCGTTATACACTAGCCTAAACTCACTTATATAATTATAAATTAAATATATTTAAGCTCATTTTAAGTGAAATGTAATTTGTTTTTATGAGAATAAACTCTTTAAACCTAAATGTGATCCATAGAATGGTCGCAACACTGAAGTTCAAATAACAATACCTGGGTACAGAAGTCCACTACAACCTGCCATGAAACCTTCCGGCGAACGTCCATCCATCCGTTCATTACAACATCCAGTAGCAATTTAGAGGCGTGCTAATATTTACACTCTCCCATACTGATGGATAAACCGATATTTCGGTTACATCGAGATGAAATTGCTTTGTGAGTGATTTTAGGCAAAGGACGCAGATTGAATTTTGACGGCGGATGATGTATTGAGAATGTTTGTGCACGCGTAATTACAACGCAACTCGTTACTGCGGTGGTAGTATGGAAAACTATGCAACTGATCGGAGTTTATTATCATCATCATCATATCAGCCGTAGGACGTCCACTGCTGGACAAAGGCCTCCCTCATTGAACTCCAGGAACTGCGGTTGGAAGCGGCCTGCATCCAACGCCGACCTGCGGTTCTAACCAAGTCGTCTGCCCATCTTGTAGGCGCTTGCCGGTCCGTGGCCTCCATTTGAGAACTTTCTGGCCCCATCGGCCATCTGTTCTGCGCACTATATGGCCTGCCCATTGCCACTTCAACGTGCTAATCCGTCGGGCTATGTCGGTGACTTGAGTTCTCCTACGTATCTCCTCATTTCTGATTCGATCCCGTAGAGAAACCCCGAGCATAGCCCTCTCCATAGCTCGTTGAGCAACTCTAAGCTTATTCATAAGGCCAATAGTGAAGGACCACATCTCGGTTCCATATGTCATCACTGGTCAACACACACTGATTGAAGACTTTCGTCTTAATGCGTCTTATGCAGTTGATTAGAATAGAGGTAATTAGATATTAACTCTGTATCGGATAAACTGCTAATCCTTGGTAGCCTAGGAGAATAAGGCATCCCCTTATCGTCTTCCAATTCGGAGGTTATGGGTCCGAAACTCCGAATCCTTGCACCAATGGATTTTATTTCTCGATAAATATCTATCTATAGACATAGACATAGACAATCATTTGTTCACTACATTAGCACACAATATACAATACAGTTACATTTTAAGACAGGAAATAAAAAAAAAATATATAATTAAATAGTACTTATAAACGTAATCCATAAACAAATAAAAGAGATAACTTAGTAGATACTGTGTGCTACAGCAGTAAATAGGACTCGACTCAGCATTATTCCCGCCGTGATGGTAAGCGCTGATATTATGTTGAGACCGCGCCATTTAGGCACTAGACCTTGAGAGTATTGTGTTGTCAAGTGAGAATATTAATATGTGTCATGGTAGATATGTCATGTTGTGTCAAAATAGTATATTAAGTAGGTATTAAAATAAATCAAGTCAGAACATAAGTATATAAATCATAATTAATAAATTGGTTAAAATATCTATATTAAATAGATAAATATCCAGCTAGAGGCTCTAGAATCAATTGAGAGAAGAGCCAAGAAGCTCATTTGCAATGACGAGTTAGCATATGCAAGGCTCCACAGCCTCGAACTTCGTCGAAAGGTTGCAAGCCTCACGGTTTTTTAACGGATACATTTCGGAGAGTGTGCTGCGGAGCTTTTCAAACTGATCACACCATCCCCATTCTATTATCGGACAACCAGACGCTCCGCGATGCGCCGCCGCTACATGGTAGACATACTCGTACCTCCCATACGCACAAAGTGGTACTCTTCCACTTTTATTATGCGCACCGCCAAGAAGTGGAACGCCTTGTCTGAGTCTGTGTTTCCTTATAACTACAACCTAGGGGTTTTCAAGTCACGAGTGAATAGGTTTCTTTTAGGCAAGCGTGTACCATCATAGACTGCATCATCGCTTACCATCAGGCGAGATCGTGGTCCAACGCTGGCTTATCTATACCTATACTAATATTGCAAAGATGAAAGATTTGTTTGTTTGTATTGAATAGGCCCCGAAACTACTAAACCGATTTAAAAAGTTCTTTCACTGTTGGGAAGCTACACTATCACCGGGTGATATAGGCTACTTTTTACCCAACTGAGCAGAAGGAGGGTAATGTTTTTATTGAAAAACTACGCGTGCGAAGCTGCGGATTTGTCAACTAGTAGGTAATTACTAGCGGATGGGTCAGCTAGTAATTACCTACTAGTTGACAAATCCGCAGCTTCGCACGCGTAGTTTTTCAATAAAAACATTACCCTCCTTCGGCACAGTTGGGTAAAATATAACCTATGTCACTTGGGGATAGTGTAGCTTTCCAACAGTGAAAGAATTTTTTAAATCGGTCCAGTAGTTTCGGAGCCTACTCAATACAAATAAACAAACACATATTTCCTCTTTATAATATTAGTAAATATGTACGTACCTACTTAATTAAAACGTTCTGAAAACGGTGAAGGTAAACATTGTAAGAAAACCGACATGTCCTAGAACCAGAAATTTGAAGGTATCGAATGCTATCGAATTAGTATTTTAATAAGCGGTGATGAGCTATTTCAATGTAAATAATGAAATATTTTATCATGGTTAGATTAACAGGGTCATAGTAACCCAAAAAATCGGTCGCTCTGAAAATTCGCAGGTTTATGTTCAGCAGTGGTATGTCCACGGTGTCCGTTGAATCACTGTTTTCCTAGAACCAACGTTGTTCAAACCATGGTATACTAACTGTTTATAACGTCAAATTAAAAAACAAAACGAAATCTGTCGTTGAAAAATATAAAAAGTTGCGAACTTAAAACGTCTATTTTAACATAGTCAGCGCGCTGAAAGGTACCTACTAGATATCTAAGGAGTAGATAATACGCTACGGCTAGCGTACTCATGAACTTAAATGTCACGGTTAGTTTTTGAACAATGTTAGACTTATTTGAGAAGGTCTAGATTTTTTAATTTTATTCTCTTAATTGATGCTATAAACAGTTAGTAGACAATGGTCTGAGCAACGTTTGTTCTGGGAAAACAGTGATTTAAAGGACACCGTGAATAACTGAAATGATGATGACGCAGGAAATGATTATAAACAATTATGCTTTAGATGGAGATTTTACTTAAAGCAGGTGGTCAATCAACATAGAGACGTCATTCAAAGGACTTATTCGGCAGTGCTTGTAATATCTTCCACAATCGTCGTCCAGTCCGCGGTACTCTGCTTCATAATAACAGTCTTGCAGGTCTTCGTCCTTTGATGATGAGGGACTGGATATGAACAGAAAAATGTAAGTTTGCATTAATATGATTCTATCTAGTCTATCTACAATCTTATACTGAACACTAGAGTGCATGCGTGCTCTACTATAGTAGAATGCACTTACTTATTTTATCACTATTCATTCGTTCTTACACCTGATTGCCCGCGCTACTAGATAAGCCTCGTCGACAAAATCGCGGAACGGATTGGTACAGCGCCCACTGGCAGCGTAAGCGCATGTTCTTGTAATTAGGTGTCTAAGTTCGGCTTCTACCATTGTAGTACATGCTAGTATTGGCGTAATAAAACTGAATGTAAGTAAAGTGGTATAAGCGATGTGCTAGGTGGATTTGTCATGATCACCAAGTTGTGATCTGTATCGAACGCGAGGATAGTGACTAATAAGATAGTCATCGCTTATTAGATATTTTTTTTGAGCTGATCTCAACAACCATGCCAGAAATGTTGATTATCTTTTTGATATCGTAAATTGTTCCTAATTAATGTGTATTCTATTAAAAATGTGATTTTTTGCAATAATTGTGTGTAATAATAAATAGTTGACGCATATTATTTAGTTTTATCATTTTAAAACTACCCATTTTTCAAATATCTGATATATTGTTTTCTACTATGGTAGAGCACGCGAGCACCCATGTAAAATAAAGGGACGAGTGCACTGTAGTGTTAAATAGGCGATGTAGCTCTAAAGCTAGTAACCAAAAGTGATAGTGTGAAGAAATGATAGAATGAAAATTCTACACCTAGGCTGTCTTCGCCTCGCGAAAAAACAAACTGACTGCTTCCAGGAAAAAAAATCGAGTGCAAAAAATACCGCGCTGCGTTTGGACTAAGGTTTATGAAAATCTTTATATAAGCAATGTATTAAAATCTTATTCTACTAAAATTTAAACAAAGTAGGCTTTCTGAAGGTATAACTTTTATGCCATTTTGTTAATAAATTGTAATAAAAATCAAAAGTAGAACACGAAAATCTCATGATTTTGTTCCCGAATTTCCTCATCCATATACCTTACAAGCTAGACACAACAGTTAAATGAATGAATGAATGAAAAATGAATGAAAATACTTTATTGTACACTACAGAAGAAACAGACATAAAAATAAAAATTCACAAAGCAACAAGTACAATGGGCGGTCTTATCGCTTAGAAGCGATTTCTTCCAGACGACCGTCTTCCATTACAATAATGGAGGGGAGTGTACTGAAATAACTGAATTGTTTCTGTAAATAACTGAACTTGATAAATAAAATGAAATGAAAATGAAAAATATTTATTTACAGCCAAAAACTTATCAATAAGATTAGGTAACATGAAGATAATTTTTGTAATTTACCTAAGATGCCTGGTATAACAGTAATATACATTTTATACAGTTTGAGGCAGAAGGCACTACCTACGATCACAATTAAGCAGCGGTCTTCACACTAGGCAAGCCTGTATCGTGAAGACCAGTCAGATAGAATTATCAATTTTGTTTCGTGACCTCGGGCATAAAACAATTTTACCAATAACTAAAACTAAACAAATTAATGTAAGCATAATGGGCGGTCTTATCGCTTTACAAAGCGATCTCTTCCAGACAACCAGATAGTAGGCTGTGCGTGAACCACATGGTTTAAGAGTTCTGAGCTAAAACAACCACTGAGTGGGTTCTAAACCTACGTATAGGCCTCAAATGGCGATGGCGGTATGAGCTGGACTCTTACGATAAAGACTAGCCAAAAATAGTACAAAATAGGGAGGGAAGGGAGGGATACTTCAGTGGGAAACATCAGGTTTAAAATAATAAATAAAACTACTGCTAATCATAATGATTTTGAGCATAACTAAGGTCTAATGAGGTACTAAAATATCTTTACAGACTCTTTTGTCCACCTTCTTGTTAATTGGATCACTAATCTTTGAAAATTATTGAAGTATTTGCAAAAGAACTGAATAGGAATTGGCTTGCACGAAAATTGACAACTACTTTAATAATATTGTCTCATTATTGAGCAAACGCCAGCCTTGTATCCGTCATTCACTACTTCACATCAATTTGTTTTATAAGACCTGGATGGACAAGCGTTTGGCCCACTTGATGTTAGATGGTAACCATCTCTTTTAACAAAGCATTGCTTCGTTAATCACGTACCCTATAAGGACACCCTACGATGCGTCCTAAGGCATAGAGATGTTAAGGCTCATGTGCCTGTAATTTCACCGGCAACTATACCCTTCAAACCAGCAATGCTGCTTCGTGGAAGAAATAGGTGTGGTGGTAGTTCCTCTCCGGGCGAGCCTTTTCACAAGGAACACTACTACTCTACACATCTTGTGCCAACGCATGCCAGTTTAGTCGACGAGCAATCAAACTGTGCCCATACACTATTACGAAAATTTACGTGTCTAAATTCTGTTTCCACATGCTGGACATATCCATCACACACATTATCAAATCAAATCAAATCAAATCAAATCAAAAAACATTTATTTGTGACAACATCAATATTACGAACAAAACAAACACACACAGGAAACATCAATAAAAAAAAACAAAAACGAACTTACAATACATACAGCCTTTCATTGCATTCACGACATTAATTTAAAACACATACGAAGAATGGTATAAATGATTTTAGAGATTGGTTTAATACCGGTAGCTTGAGTGTTTGTCCAGTAATCGATACATTTCCAATAAACAATTTTTAACGTAAATCCTTTCGGCGTTGCACCACACACTTGTACTAACCATTTGACATGTAAAGAGTGGGCCATAAATTTTTGCACATTTGAAACATGGATAAAAATAAAACTACTAATATTATTTTGTTGATAGTTTATTTAACGTAATAAACATTGATTGCAATTTATTTTTTAAAAATGACA
This sequence comes from Philereme vetulata, assembly GCA_918857605.2. NCBI lineage: Eukaryota > Metazoa > Arthropoda > Insecta > Lepidoptera > Geometridae > Philereme > Philereme vetulata. Next base: position 2,883,716 of record OU975462.1, read on the forward strand.
TCGTCGAGATGTGTCTCGTCTCGTCGCTGGCACTTTTGCAACCGACTACGTACATTTTGGAAAACTCGTTGACACATGCTACGAGGAATTGCGGTTATCTCTTCGTGGATATGATATCTCTTCTTTCAATTGGGATATGGTGTTGGTTTATCGTGGTACACTCGACTCTTCAGACAAGAAGAAATCGCAAGGAGTAAGGTCTGGGCTTCTTGGAGCCCATGGGATATCACCTCTGCGAGAAATCAATTTGTTAGGAAGCATTTCTTTGACCACCGGTAAAGTCACATTTGACGTATGGCATGTTGCTCCATCTTGTTGCATCCAAGTCCTGCTGTTGAATCCTTCAAATTCATGTAACTGTGGTGTCAAAAACTCTCGCAACATCTTCACGTATTCCACTGAGTTACTACAGTAACGTAGGAATTGTTGTTTTTGTAAAATTCTTTTACACAAAAAGCACGCTGTTCGCCCGTGAAGCGCTCCATCGTGACTAAAATTGCATGAAGCGGCGCATCATTCCCCGCACCCCGCGCGCCCCTCATTCTAACGGTTTTCGAGAAATCATGTGTTGTTATTTGCAAAAATTTATGGCCCACCCTTTATAATTAAGTTTTTACTAACAACTATGGATCTTTGATATCTTATCTATACTTTTATACTAATATTATTAAGAGGAAAGATTTGTATTTTTGTGTGTATGTTTCTAACGAATAAACTCAAAAACTACGGGTCCGATTTCAAAAATTCTTTCACCATTAAAAAGCTGCAATATCCCTGAGTAACATAGGCTACTTTTTACTCGACTGCGCAGAAGGAGGTTAATGTTTTTATTGACAAACGATTCGTGCGAAGCCGGAGGCAGGTCAGCTAGTAATAAATAATGAATTGAATTTGAGCAATTTAACAGGTGACTACTTACATGCTGAATGAATATGATTTGTTTACCTATTTTATACAGGCTGTTTTATTGATATTTTAAGGGGACACCGGAGGGACAATCGCCCATACAACACGTACTACCAAGATCATATCTAATTGGAGCATATTTCTACCTTAAAAAGGTATTATTTTAATTTTAATAGTATTTATCTAGGTTCCCAACCATATATTAGATCAAAATATTTACCTAAAATGAAATAGAAGCGAATCGCATTCTGCATGTTTTTACGTCATAAAAGACCTGTTTTCAACCAAACTTTTTCGTATTAAAAACAACAACATCTTACGTATCCTAGTCATAGGAACATAGATTATATCGTCTGGTTACAGAATAACAACACAATGTGAAAAATACAACAAGTTTTCAGTCATCATTTTTGGTATTACGGAACACGGTCAAAATCTAATCAAATTTAGAATCGTTCTATTGCTATCACTGTCGCTCTGCGTGGCTAAACTTCGTCACTAAACAGGGATAGCGATATTCAGGCCGAAGTTTTTGACGCGGCCGAATTGAAGTTGCGCTCAGGGTTCGCCGGCGCGTTAAGACTTGAAATTAAGATAGATTGAAAATTAATAAAACTTCATGATAATGAATTGTAAAAAAAAACTATTTTCAACAACACTAGCCATTTACCCGTTATTTAAATTAATGTCGTAAATGCGGTGACACGCAGAATATGAATAAAAATAACATTACAGAGTGTGTGTCCCATCGTACACACGGCTACACATCAAGCAATAAATTTCCAGTATAAGCTGACCTCTCATTCTACGAAAACCCTACACAATGCGAGGTCAGCTTGTACTGGAAATGTATAGCTTGATGTAGCCGTGTGTACGTACCCCATGTGAGTGTCACAAAAATGCTCTAACTCATCATGTGCTAGGTTACAATTGCTACCCAGCGCATATCTTCCTTTAGAGCATCTGAGTGAATCACGGCCTACTAATTAAAACAGCTTGAAAATAAATAAACAACGACACGAACAAAATTACGCCAGAATAAATAATAATAATAATAATATGGATGGACATTTCACACAGCGCTATCTAGCCCCAAACTAAGCAGAGCTTGTACTATGGGAACCAGATAACTGATAGAATACTTATATACTTTTTTTTTTGTAAATACATACTTATAATATATAGAAAAACATTCCCGGAACAAATATCTGTAGATTATACAAACATTTGTTCCGCGGCGGGAATCGAATCCGCTACCTCATGCGTCTCGGCCGGCTATTCGCCCACTGTACCACGGAGGTCGTCAATATAATACTTACCATCTTTTTTTATTTTTATGTTTATTTTATTAATATTACCAAAACTCCTATAACATGATTCAATGACATGAAACTTTCTACAACAACCCAAAAATTGATGTTAGTCACGCACGTTTTCCAATTTTTAGTTCTGGCAATCCTTCCTTGCAATATTTTCCTGTTACATCGAATAAGAAGTGATAAATGGGCTAATAAATCATCAGACTCATTGGTTTTAGGCACGCGTATGCCCCTGACTCCCGAGTTTGGTGGAAGTTGTAAGACATGCGTGTAACTTTGATCGACGACCGATGACCAATGTCAGAAATTCAGGAAGTTTTCGATTCAAATCTATACTAATCCCGAGCCTGAGTATAACACTTCTTTCTTCACTAACTCTTTCACTGTGACTGCTATCTGCTTGTGGAACTCTCTTCCAGTGGAAATCCGCAAGGCCGCCTCTATGAGAATCTTCAAATCCAAACTCTTTAAATACTTCACCTCTCTTCAAGATACCCAATAAAATTGAGCACTTTATGTTGATATATTTGTGTATTTCCTTTATGTATGTGTAATATTACTATTTTTAATTTTTGTAAGTTTATTTCTAAGTTAAAGTTTGAATAAATTTTCCTTTTTCTGGCACTACCACTTTCTCCACACTACACAAAGGTTAGCTAGAAGAAAATGCTAATTAGCATTAACTTCGCCTATGTATTATTTTATTAGTGCAATAAAAAAATTTCTAATCTAATCTTATATTAAAAAGAGGAAAGATTTGTTTGTTTGTATTGAATAGGCTCCGAAACTACTGGACCGATTAAAAAAATTCTTTCACTGTTGTGAAGCTACACTATACTCGGGTGACATAGGCTACTTTTTACCATACTGCTCAGAAGGAGGGTAATGTTTTTTATAGAAAAACTAGTAATAGTAAGGTAGTATACCTAATAATAACATAGGGTAGTTTTACAACTGTATTTTGTATGCTACCGGCGGTTAAATATATCAGTGTTCAATCAGCAAGCTATCTATTATTACAAATACTAGTGGAGACCACGTCTAGGCAAGCGAAGTGTAGACGACCCTCCAGCTAGCTAGATGGAGTGACAATTTTCGCGCTGTGGCTGGCAAGGATTGGATGAGAAGAGCTGAGGATCGGGCTCAATGGCGCACCCTGGGAGATACCTACGTCCAGCAGTCGAGGAGTATCATTCGTTTGAAAGGTCTGTTTGTTTGTTGTATATGCTTCTTCTATACACAATTAATTTGTATTTCATCATCATCATCCACAGCCTGACTACATCGCGTGTTAGGTATATCAGATGCAAGTACTTACGTAAGGATCAAGTGGAACAGGTCCCCAAGAAGCCCGTTGTGGCTGAAATGTGACGTAGAAGTTTCGCAGATAGATCTGAGAAGACATGGTCGCCCAGTGTATCCATGCCTGAGAAATATAAATAAAAAATATACATAAATAGACAATCTTCCATGAAGTAAAGATCCTCTCCATCCAAAAGTTGTCTCGAAGAGATCGCTTTATTAAGCGATAAGACCGCCAATTATACATGCATTGATTTGTTTTATTCTCTATTCCGGTTGTTGTATCTAGCTTGTAAGGCATAAGAAATAATGTTCTAGGGGCCAAAATGCAAACGGACAAAAAGAAAATTGCACCACTTGCAATGTGCCACAGGTGCACCATATATTTACTACATTTGCCGTTAGACATAAAACCACTTAAAACTATTATTAACCATAATTCTAGACTTTAGACTAGAAACCAGCTAGCAGTCCTTACACTAAAGTACCAGGGAGTCATAAAAGCACGGAGCTATATAGCATTTACCTGTCCAGTACATTTACTCCGAAATGCGTACTTTACGCCGCTCTCCGCTCATTACAACAGAAAAGAATAATAGTTACTGAAGAGTGAACTTTCACTTCGAGCAATACCCAAACTTAAAGTTGGCGTATGACAGCTCAATTCCATTTGACAAAATTAGTCGATCAGTCGCAGACGCCTAAATTTTCCACAACGGTGAACGATCACTTCCAACCGATATTTTAATCTAAGCTGAAAAGATAAAGTTTGTTTTTGAGTGACACAGGTTTGCTGTAATCCTGTAATTCTACCGGTAAACACGACTCACTAAGCTTCTCCGATATATTACGGTTGAACTTACTAATTTGCCGAGGTGTTATGCTCTCCTGGGATTGTCACAGATCAACGTATAGTTGCTTTGTTTATTGGACCTATTATTCTTGATACTATAACAATATAAAGACACATGCTTAAAATTTGAAAAAGCATTTGAAGAAGGCAATTAAGTACCTCCTTGTTACTGCCACATGACCGTCAATGCCACCCACAGTCAACTCGCATGCAAAGAGCTGTGATACGCAGTGCGGATCGGACCGCACCCAGACTGACAAAGGTTTACGAACCTTGTCGCCCGTTATACCGATAAAACGGTTCCCGATCCATCCCGTATTACACTATTACTAGTGGTACTTATTAATTTGCTGAGGCGTTATGCTCTCCTGGGATTGTCACAGATCAACGTATAGTTGCTTTGTTTATTGGACCTATTATTCTTGATACTATTACAATATAAAGACACATGCTTAAAATTTGAAAAAGCATTTGAAGAAGGCAATTAAGTACCTCCTTGTTACTGCCACATCACCGTCAATGCCACCCACGCACCAGTCAACTCGCATGCAAAGAGCTGTGATACGCAGTGCGGATCGGACCGCACCCAGACTGACAAAGGTTTACGAACCTTGTCGCCCGTTATACCGATAAAACGGTTCCCGATCCATCCCGTATCACACTATTACTAGTGGTACTTATTAATTTGCTGAGGCGTTATGCTCTCTTGGGATTGTCACAGATCAACGTATAGTTGCTTTGTTTATTAGACCTATTATTCTTGATACTATTACTAAATAAAGACACAAATGCTTAACATTCGAACAAGCATTTGAAGAAGACAATACCTTCTTGTTACTGCCACATGACCATAAAATATCAATGCCACCCACGCACCAGTCAACTCGCACGCATACGAGAGCTGTGATACGCGGTGCGGAGCGGACTGTACTCAGCCTGATAAAGGTTTACGAATTGAATCGAAACCTTGTCGCCCGTAATACCGATAAAACGGTTTCCGATCAATCCCGTATCACACTATTACTAGTGGTCGCCCCGAACTGAGATCTCGCGACTCTCCCATAAAAACAAAATAAATACGTAACCAAATACCTTGACCTACAGTTTCATTCAAATTACAGGTAACGGGAGTTCATGTCAATTGGTTAATGTTTTTGGAGTTGAAATTGCAGTTATTCTGGATTTCAGACTTTGCCTATAGGTATTTGTGTCAATAAAGCTACACGCATACCAAATTTCAGCACTGTGGGGTCACTGTAGGTATCCTGTGAAATTTGTTAAAGTTCAGTTTTATAATGGCTAACAACTTAAAAACTACAAAGTTTAAATTATAAATAAAAACGTGGTTAAAATGTAATTACAAATACATTTTAATAAAAGTACCATTTGATCGGATAATCCCATTTTGTTTATTACCTCTCTTGAACCCCAATATCTCAAAACCCCCTCCACATTTTATTTAGCTTATTTAGTCACACCGAAATGTCATATGTCATCGCTACCTACCTAAATACCAAATTTCACGATGATCGGATAAACGCTTCGAAAGTTATCCTCGGACAAACAAACATACATACATATTATAAGATGTATTTACAAAAAAAATGTATATAAGTATTCTATCAGTTATCTGGTCCCCATAGTACAAGCTCTGCTTAGTTTGGGGCTAGATAGCGCTGTGTGAAATGTCCAGCAATATTAATTTATTTATACATACATATTAGGTTGGGGAAAAAGTTTCTTCGCATTTTTTAAGAAAATGCAAAGCATTTTTAATACAGTTTATTTACATTTAACTAAAGTATGTTGGTACCATTTTGTTCGATAACTTTTTGCCATCTTGTAGGTAAGGACATAATCCCATTGCTATAGAAATTTTGGGGCTTCTGATCAAAATACCGCGACAAGTTGTTTTGGCAGTCCTCTCGTGATGTTAACATGATACTGCCTAAAGAATTCCAAAGAGACCGAAACAGGTGGAAATCTGAGGGTGCAAGGTCAGGGCTATACGGCGGATGCATTAACACCTCCCAGCCAAACTCTCGTAATTTTTGCTGAGTGGCTAAAGATGTGTGAGGTCTAGAGTTATCATGATGAAAAACCACACCCGTTCCGTTGATTAATTCCGGCCGCTTTCTATCAACTTCTTGCTTTAATGTCATCAATTGTTCGCAGTAGAGTTCAGAATCGATGGTCCTGCCTGGTGGTAACAGCTCATAATGAATAATGCCCTTCCAATCCCACCAGACACACAGCGTCACCTTGTTTCGCCACAGTCTGTGAAGCCTGACCGGCCTTTGACCACGACCTTTTTTGCACGTTCTTGTCTTACGTGATCCACTTTTCATCACCAGTTATCAGCTTCTTCAAAAATGGTTCGGTTTCATTACGTAGTAAGAAAGAATCACAAATGAGTACACGGTTCATTAGGTTTCTTTCAGTGAGCTCGTGGGGTACCCAAATATCGAGCTTTTTTGTGTACCCAGTTTTTTCAAATGCGCCAAAACTGTTTTGTGGTCCATTCCCAGTTTTTCAGCTACGTCGTAACTACTGAGATGCCGATCTTGCTCCACTTTTTCGAAAATGGCATCAATTTTATCAGCAATAGGGCGACCAGAGCGACGTGCATCTTTGACATCAAAATTTCCGGATTGAAAACGCCTAAACCAAATTTGTGCTACTCTCACAGACACTGCACTAGGTCCATAAACATCGCATATTTATTTCGCGGCTTGCGTTCCATTTTTACCTTTTTTGTAGTAAAATTTTAAAATGTGTCGAATTTCTTCATTAGATTCACTCATCTTTACAGTACGAAAAACAAATAAAAATCACACATTTTCCTAATTTTAATTTGGAATTATCTTTTTTAAAATTAAAACTTTGAATGATACCAAAACCAGCCAGATACAAATAATATAGCCAAAGAGATTTTATTACAAGTTCATACATACTATAATGCGAAAAGACTTTTTCCCCAACCTATTATATATATTCTATGTATTAATCTTATTATATTAAGTAGGTTTATGTATTCATTCTTACTGTGATCGGAGTTTATTGTTATTTGTGGTTCTTTTGTTTATTTCAAGTATCAATAAGTTAATATTGTTACAAATTATAAGCACGCCAACCTTTTTTGATACCTCTGAGGTTGGCAGGTAGAAAACTCTATTAGCATTAAGCCCACTTTTTGTACATGTGATTTATATTTTTGTTCAATAAAGTATTAACATAAATAAATAAAAAAATTCTTAGTGAAATTATTATAGTTGAATCTTTGTTTTAAACGAAAAATGGAAATGCAAATGAAAAATAACGTTATAGTAATGGAAACAGACGCTAAACTTGCATTTTTCCTATCGCCCTCTCATTACAAGGAAATTACCTTTATCGAATTGAGAGCAGAAATGAAAAGGCAAACGCTAACCAGCTAACGAGGCATTCCATTGAATATTAGCTTAGCCGCAGAGTAAAAAAGAAAATATAGTCTAGTTAGGTAACATAAAAACTAAACCCAGGGGATTAGTATGCTGAAGTAGCAGTGGGCGGGGTACATAGCTCGAAGAACTGAAAGGTTCTCGAGTGGAAACGCACAGAAAAGCGCAGTCTTTCCCCATTAGGTAGAAAGAGACATAATACATGTTGCTAGAAAAGGCCGCATAAAATCGGTTGCTTATGTTCAGTAGTGGAATTAAGAGTTGTAGAGTTCTTTGTGAAAGGTGTCACCCGGAAAACTTCCGCCTATTTCTGCCAAGCAGCATTACAGTGTTTCGGTTTGAAGTGTATGGTTACCGGTGGAATTACAGGCACTGGCTTTACACCTGTATGCCTCAAGTTGATGGACGCAGAGCATGTTTCTAAGTTGCTACCCATTTATTGTAAGTATTGGAATGACTTTGGAATTGGTTTCTACCGAGGTATTTTGAGGAATCGTGTTTTCGTTAATACGTCTTTAGCTTATAATCTTCAACCTTCTTCCATTTTTTATGCCTCAAGTTGATAGACGCAGAGCATGTTTCTAAGGTGCTACGCGTTTATTGTAAGTGTTGGAATGACTTTGGAATTGGTTTCTACCGAGGTGTTTTGAGGAATCGTATTTTCGTTACTACGTCTTTAGCTTATAATCTTCAACCTTCTTACTTTTTTTATGTCTCAAGTTGATGGACGCAGAACATGTTTCTTAGGTGCTACGCGTTTATTGTAAGTATTGGAATGACTTTGGAATTGGTTTCTACCGAGGTATTTTGAGGAATCGTGTTTTCGTTACTACGTCATTAGCTTATACTCGTAATCTTCAACTTTTACATATACTTATTAAAAAGTAAATGATGCAATAATATTATTGGTAAAAATATATGATCATATAAAAGTGGACTCTGAGGTATAATTGTAGACTCTTAAAGCGTTATCAGCGTTGGGTGCTTAACATCCAACATTATGCTGAGCTGAACGCCATTTTGCTACGCAGACACACGAGTCGAACTTGTTTTATTGGATTCAATTGTATCTACTGTTCCTTTAAATTATTTCATGTGTCATTTTGTGTGTACCAAATAAATGATTATTCTATTCTATTCTATTCTTATCAGTAGCGATTTGTGAGCGTATTTGCAGCGAGGCGATAGTTAGGCGTAGGTTCGTAACCAGTTACGGTAGAAGTAAAATTCATCTTTGTACGATACTGTGCGTAATAAGCTGCACGCGGCATTTTTCCTACAATATGACTGACCAAAGTGCGGCGAGGTGCAGAAATGTATCTATACAGCAAACGCGGCGTCCGCGTTGCGGCAAGTAAACTCATCTCGTTGGAAACACTTTCAAATCGCCAGTGTGATAACTAAGCCGCAAGTTTACGACACCAATATATTACAATACACTACAATAATTTAATCATTAATCTAATTTTACAAGTCATTAATATTAATGCCATAATAAATATTAAATTTCTGGTAGTCGTAGAACTCATCCACACTGTAGAAAATCCTCTACAGTAACCACCTTTTTTTATTTTTAAATAATGCTGTGGAAGCAGCATCTCTAATATTGTCCGGCATTCTATTATAAACAGACGCGCCTATTATGAACACAGACCTTTTGGACTTGTTCAGTTTATGTGGTGAACTTGGTGTTGGTATTGGTATTTGCAACAAGAAGAGGCGTGACGTCGAATACTCTGAAGGACAAACGGTATGGAAGAGAGATTATCCCCTTTCTGACGCTGCTAAATTCTTCACAGCAAAACTAGCACCAAAGTTTACAAAATGCATAATCAAACGGAAAATCTCTCCTCTTACCTACATTCTTCAAGACTTTCACACCTCCAAAGACTTAGGCACTTGGCACATAAAAGACATACTGAAGTCTTTAGCTCCTACAATCTAAATCCAATACACACCAACACATTTTTCTCTCTTTTTTATAATTCTACTTTCCCCGTATAGCTCTCGGGCTTAGAATAAGACTATCGCTCTCCCCTGGCGTGTCGTAAAAGGCGACTAACAGATCCTTTACCCATCCTTATTCCCTTTCCTATCCCAACTGCCCCCACCCATTTCCCATAATTCTACTCTCCCCGTATAGTTTTCGGGCTTAGAATAAGACTATCGCTCTCCCCTGGCGTGTCGTAGAAGGCGACTAACAGATCCTTTACCCATCCTTATTCTTTTTCCAATCCCAACTGCCCCCACCCATTTCCCATAATTCTACTCTCCCCGTATAGTTCTCGGGCTTAGAATAAGACTATCGCTATCCCCTGGCGTGTCGTAGAAGGCGACTAACAGATCCAATTCCCACATCCTTATACCTTTTCCTATCCTACTACCCCCACCCATTTCCCCTAATTCTACTCCCCAAAATTCCCATCCCATATAAGTATCACTTTATGTACTTTATTTTACATCTATGTTTATTTATAACTATGTATGTCTATATTTATATAACAATATTTATCATCATAAGAGCGGGTGGTGATTCTCACGAAAAAGCCTAAAACACCCAGAGCGGATTCGTTACTCTGTAAAAATAAGCCTAAACAAACGATTATTTTCTTATTGTAGTATATTATAATATTATACCACTATGTATATATACAGAGCGGCTGCAACTCTTTAAATAAGCCCTGGCACTTATATTTATCTATGTATATTATATAGTATCTAGTATACGCACACTATTCTTCCTTCGGAAAGGCGCACAGTACCGGCTGGAAGTAAGACCTACCGATAACAATGTATGTATGTTTATGTAAACAACCGTTTATATAATATCTATCTATATAGACCAAACCTTTGGCATGTAATATATGTAACTTATCAAAAATATTTACAACCCCTCCCCTTTTCACCCTCAATTTCCTCCCTTTATATATATAATACCCAAACTCTCTTACCTTAACTTCTCTTATTACATTGTCTCTACAAGCTTCACTTGTCTTTTTTTTTGTTTTTTTCTTGTCTCTGTTGGGGTGAGCATTGCAGCTACCTACTCCCTTAATCAGCGCAATGCCACCTCAATAATTTTTTTGATCTCTAACCTTTTAAATTTTTATTTCCCTTCCTTTTGCTTTTTTTTTCTTTTTTTCTCTAATAGGGAGGTATTGTAACGTGACAATTCTCTGTGTCACGTTACAAACTTCAATCACCAAACACTCACACAGTTCTTCTGTACGATGTCGGATTTAACACTCATATGCCACGACATCTGGCGGTGTGGCGGCGTACTCACTGACCGAACACTCGATTTTCAAACATCGATATACAAGCCTCTTTCAACGCAGTTCGCCAAGCCTGCCGCAGATGGCGTTGCATACTCGTTGTGATTATTTACACGTATCTTCATAATGAATAATCAAATTTTAATTGCTCATGCCAGCTTTATTTATCTAATCAAATAATCCTTCTCGTATTTTAAAAACAAAATAAAAATAAGATCCCAAATAAAAAATCAATAGTTCAATCAGTTTGTCTATGAATGATGAATGCTGGAGAGTAAAAGTTGTCTTTGCCTAGTTTGACGGAACATAGGTGTCAAGTTTTTACTCTATGGTATGATGTAAAGGAAATTACATCATACTTTCTAGAACTAGTTGGAAGAAATATTTCGTTTTAATTTATATGGGGAAAGTAGTTTTACTTGGGGTATAAAAAGGGAATTTTGTCAGTGCCCGCTCTCTTTGACCCACCTGATTTCAACTGAAGAACTTCTCATCTGCGAGCTACAAAAGTTATTTAGTTTGGACAATACTTCCTCGCCTTTTGATCGTGATAAAATCAAGCATTTTACTAGTTCGCGAAGTATGTGAGGGGCTATCCAATTTACCGTAGACCCTGACACCTGACGCCCGCCGAAAAACACTAATTGGAGCCGACGAGAAGCGTGGTGTTTTGAGTCGCCGCGTAGCTGAAACACTTTCACAAATCGACCGCCGCGAGCCTTCTTCCCTAGACAACCTGTCTCCTGCCTCGGTTGTCACCAAGACCACGCCTGCGCAACTCGAAGCCCATTCCACCACTCCGTAGCGGACTCCGGACGTTCGGCGATAATAACACCAGGTGCATCTTATCCAATATCCGTTTCGGGCTGAGCCCCCTCCAACTTTATTCTTTCTTTCTGACGCTAACGTCAGATGGCGCCCAATTCTCTATTTTAAACGTTACTGCTGTATTCTACTGCTCAAATAATTCTGTAAATCTCCAATTCTAATTCCTTTTTTTTATTGTAATCTCTAGCCTTAAGCCCTAATTTAAGTAATAGATACACCGTTGAACCAAGTCATTTTTGATATAGCCTATATTTATCTTGCCGCATGTATAAGAAATAATAAATAAGTACCTACTCGCTCTACCGACTAAGCTCCTTGATTATATATAATTAAAAACTTAAACTAATTTTATTTCAACCAACTACCTCAAATATTATGTTACAATGTAACCAGGCAGTACTGATGCTCATTGCTACGCAACGCACGGGCTGCGTTCACGCCACGACGCTGGAAAAGTCCGGTTAGTATGCGTAAAAAAAGCCAGCTGGTAAATAAGTTCGCACGGGAGTGGCAGGATTTTTAGTTGCTTAAGATCTCTGCATGAAACATCATCTGTAACGCCTACGATGTCGCGCAATGCTAGCTTCTGCATTGCGAAGGCACGCTGGGTGTTCGAAGCGCGCGCACAGCTCCACACGATAGGTGAGGGCGCTGTGGATGGTAGCGGAGTAGCAGGAGCGCACCACGTCACGCGACGCAGTGCCCGCCATCCTACGGAATGCAAAATACGCTCGCCCGAGTTACGCACATGAATATTCTATGTGGGTATCCCATGCTAAATAACTGTCCAGTTGGAAGCCAAGTAATTTAAGTGTTTGGACTTGTTTCAGGGCCGTTGCCTATATACATATATAAATAGGGACAAAACCTGCGTTATGTCTTTCAAACTGAATGGGACCGTACCACCACCGTTCAAAGTCACCACCACAGGGGCATCTAATATAATCTAATCATAATCTAGCAATATTTATTTATTTCTATATATATATATATATTATACTAGCTGTTACCAGCGGCTTTGCACGCGTGGTTTGCCAATACAAAAGTAGCGTATGTGTTAATCCAGGTTATGATCTACCAAATTTTATCGCAATCGGTTCAGCCGTTCCGGCGTGAAAGAGTAACAAACATCCATACATACAAACTTTCACGTTTATAATATTAGTAGGATATAGAAATAAATAAATATTGCTAGATATTTCACACAGCGCTATCTAGCCTCAAACTAAGAGCTTGTACACACGGCTACACATCAAGCTATACATTACCAGTATAAGCTGACCTCTCATTCTACGAAAAGCCTACACAATGCGAGGTCAGCTTATAGTGGAAAACTATAGCTTGAAGCGTAGCCGTGTGTACTATGAGAACCAGATAACTAATAGAATACTTATATACTTTTATTGTTGTAAATACATACTTATAATACCTAGTCAGGTCACACAGTAAAAACTTTTCTTTTAAAATGCTGGCCACAAACAAGTTTATAGAATTCGAATTTCGAATTGTTCATGAAAAAAAAATGTATACTTTTTAGAATTTTACTCATTTTTAAATATGGAGTGGACGCTTAAAGAAGACCGTGTTGCAGTTATTGCGTTGCATCGTTGCGGTTACGCGCCAATTCAAATTTTTGACATACTGAAAAATTTGAATATAACCAAAAGATTCGTTTATCGCACCATCAAACGATACAATGAAGACTCTAGTGTAGATGACAGGTCAAGAAGTGGTCGCCCTCGGTCTGTTAGGACTCCATCAGTGATAAAAGCTGTGAAGGCGCGAATTCAAAGAAATCCCAAACGTAAGCAGAAACTGTTGGCCTTTAAGATGGGGTTAAGCAGAACCACGGTGAAAAGGGTGTTAAATGAAGATTTAGGGCTTCGGGCATATCGAAGAAAAACAGGACATCGTTTAAATGCTCGTCTAATGGACCTGAGACTGAAGAGATGCCGCGCTTTGTTGAAGCGGTACGCGGGAAAAAGATATCGGGAAATTCTTTTTTCGGATGAAAAAATTTTTACCGTAGAAGAGAGCAGCTACAACAAACAAAATAATAAGGTGTACGCACACAGTAGTGAAGAAGCGAGCAACCGTATTCCGCGTGTCCAACGAGGTCGTTTTCCATCCTCGCTCATGGTATGGTTGGGAGTTGCTTATTGGGGCTTAACAGAGGTACATTTTTGTGAGAAAGGTGTAAAAACGAATGCAGTTGTGTATCAAAATACAGTCCTGACGAACCTTGTGGAACCTGTTTCTCATACCATGTTCAATAACAGGCACTGGGTATTCCAACAAGATTCGGCGCCAGCTCATAGAGCGAAGAGCACACAAGACTGGCTGGCGGCGCGTGAAATCGACTTCATCCGGCACGAAGACTGGCCCTCCTCCAGTCCAGATTTGAATCCGTTAGATTACAAGATATGGCAACACTTGCAGAAAAAGGCGTGCTCAAAACCTCATCCCAATTTGGAGTCACTCAAGACATCCTTGATTAAGGCAGCCGCCGATATTGACATGGACCTCGTTCGTGCTGCGATAGACGACTGGCCGCGCAGATTGAAGGCCTGTATTCAAAATCACGGAGGTCATTTTGAATAAACTTTAGTGTCATAAGAATCTATGTTTTGTTAAGTTCATTTTGGTATATAAATGGTTACATAATGAATAAACTTGTTTCAATTATTTTATATTAAACATGTGACAGAATTTATGACCTGACTAGGTATATACAAAACACCCAGACACGGAACAAATATCTGTAGATCATGCAAACATTTGCTCCGCCGCGGAAATCGAATATATTAATAGATGAGAGATATATATACTATACTAGCTGACACGCAGCTTTGCACGCGTAGTTTTTCAATAAAAACATTACCCTTCTCCTGCACAGTCGGGTAAAAAGTAACCTATGTTACTCAGGGATAATGTAGCATTCTAATGGTGAAATAATTTTTGAAATCGGTCTAGTAGTTTTTGAGTTTATTCGTTACAAACGTACACACACACAAAAATACAAATCTTTCATCTTTATAATATTAGTATATATTAGGTAGATAAGATAAAACAAGATAACTCTTTATTGTACACCAAAGTAAAATACAGAACATAATTCTTACAAATAGATTTAGTACAATGAGCGGTCTTATCGCTAAAAGCGATCTCTTCCAGACAACCTTTGTATGGACAGGATCAAAATGTAACACATGACGGCGGTGCATCTATATAAATTTAAAAACATATCTACATACTATAAACCTAAATTACCAGTAATAACACCAATTTAATTTAAATAAGCAACTCTAAAGGTGGTTATGATGAATTAACAAGCAGCTACAACTTCAACACAAGGACAGATAATGGGTGTGCACTTTTGTTTTAAAATTACTAATAGACTTGGATGTTCTTATAGAGAGGGGCAAAGCGTTCCACAATCGTACGGCTGTGCTGATGCAGTGTAGATACTGCTGTGCTGATGTACGAACGGTTCATAGGTAGGCTAATTGTGCTCTTTAATATTTTTACTCTTGGGTTTTAATACTTACTTTTGCAGCATTGATTCAATTAGTGTGTAAAGCAAGCCGCGGGTTATGATTTCCTGTTGTTTCGCTGCTCGCTTCTCTCGGCTCTTTGATATCTGAAATGAATATTTTTGTTATATTTTAAGCGAGTTGTCCTAGAAACTAAATTCATTATGCTAACGTGTACTAAGGGTTACTTGCGCAACGATGCCTAGTCGTATTTAGTGCCTAAATATGTTTAAAAGAGTTGTCAAATCATACAAATACGTCAGATTTAAACATGTTTAGTTAAAACATAGCAGTTTTATGCAAGCTAATCCGACGCTTCCATGAACGTGGCGGCGTACTGGTCAAAATGGCTATAGTCTTGAGATCACACGAAAGAAGAAGAAGAAGTGCAAGCTACCCTATACATAATTCGAGTTGTCAATCCAATGAACTAACGAAAATAAAAAAATTCCATAAAGCTTTTGAAAATATCGGCTATGAACACTATTTTTACTAAAAACGGGTTATTTCTTATCTTTATCGTATCAGAACCACGATTAATTTAGTAGACAGTCAAAAACTCAGAAACTAAGGTATGTATTTCCGTTTTTAGTGACAATATTACATTGACAAGAATTGTGAATGATTATGAATTTTTTTAATAAATTGGATTTTGTGGTAAGTAGTAAAATATACATACAGATAATGCGTGGACATTCTATGTGTAGTTAATTTTTTACAACTGTCGGAAACACTTAAAAACAAATAGTATTATCAAAATATTACAAACATCGTTTGTTAACATTGTTACCAGTGATGACATATGGAACCGAGACGTGGTCCTTCACTTTTGGCCTTATGAATAAGCTCAGAGTCGCTCAACGAGCTATGGAGAGGGCTATGCTCGGGGTTTCTCTACGGGATCGAATCAGAAATGAGTAGATACGTAGGAGAACTCAAGTCACCGACATAGCCCGACGGATTAGCACGTTGAAGTGGCAATGGGCAGGCCATATAGCGTGCAGAACGGATGGCCGTTGTTGCCGGAAGGTTCTCGAGTGGAGGTCACGGACCGGCGAGCGCAGCGTAGGACGTCCACCTACAAGATGGGCAGACGACTTGGTAAGAACCGCAGGTCGGCGTTATATGCAGGCCGCTTCCAAACGCAGTTCCTGGAGATCAATGAGGGAGGCCTTTGTCCAGCAGTGGACGTCCTACGGCTGATATGATGATGATGAAACAAAATATTATGAAAGGTTGTCTGGAAGAGATCGTTGTTAGCGATAAGACCGCCCATTGTACGTACATTTATTTTTGTGTATGTCTCTGTATTTTTAATTTTGTTGGTGTGCAATATAGATTACCTATTCTATTCTAGTTGAGATCCCTTCAACAAAAAGGAAAAGAACTGACAGTTTTCGAACTGGCTGACCTGCTATTTTGTAACAAATTTTCGGATTTTTAATCCAAAATGATACTTCAAACTATTTCGGAAAGAATAAAGCTTATCCTTTTATATAACCTATATCCATTTTCTTCTCTATTCTATTCTTTTCAATCCCTTCTCTCCTCACTATCTGAAAGATAGATTTGAATTTCTCCATTCATCAAATAACTATACTCTTAGGTCATCAGAAAACTTGATACTCAGAACTCCTTCGCACAGCACTTCCTTTTACAGCGCTTCTTTTACTGTCCAGGCTGTTCAGCTGTGGAATGCTCTGTCCGAAGAAGTAAGACGGTCATCGTCCTTACACGTCTTCAAATTGAAGGTGAAACATCATTACCTGACGATGTCATCTTCCTAGCGTTATTTATTTACTATTTATGTACTTATTTTATCTGTTAGTATAGTTTGCTATATGTATATACCTATATATTAGTCTACTTTATAAGTATATTAAGTATTAGGATTAAAACTTCATATTATTATTATATCTTAGAATATATTATGTGTAAATGTAATGTATCCGCTAAAGTACACCGCACTCCGTAATTTTTAAAAATTTCGCTCCATCCAAAGGTTTCCTGGAAGAGATCGCTTTTAGCGATAAGGCCGCCCATTGTATTGCCTTATTTATTTTAACTCAGTACTTATTTTTTTTTTATTATTTCTGTTTGTGTGGTAATTCAATAAAGAGTTATCTATCTATCTATCTATCTAAAGCTCGGATACCTTTCCGACACGGATTAAAAGGTTTAATTTACAAAATAGCGTTCTCTGATTCGAAATCGATTCTGAAAAAAACTGTCGGACTGATAATCTGATCAGGCTGTTCTGACGTCTGATCTGATGTGACGTTTTATAATATAATGCTGATCTTCATCACACTAAGACCCACCCCAGTTAATCAAATCGGTCCTTCTGATTGGGAACTACGATGCCATAGACAGAGACAGAGACAGGTGTTAAACATACACCCTTCTTTTTCAATTCAATTCATTTATTTATTAAATTTTCAGATGTCAAAGAGCCATGTTTGTTAGTAAAAAACTTAATGCAAACATGTCAGATAGGTTAGTACAATTAAACAAACAAAATTCGAATAATAATAAAAGAAACCATACCAACTGTATATATTATATTAATCATAATTTTATATATTAAATTTAGGTATATGTAATTTAATAATTTTTTGTCTATTTGTATTTTATTTAGGTAATAGTTGCACTACCTTTATCCTTATCTTAAGTGCACCCCGACCATATCTTTGACATTACTGAATCCTCTCCACCCAAAGGTCTTCTAATATGTCTGTAATTTTTATTTTTTAATGTCTGTGTACAATAAAGTGTTTTTATTTATTAAAAACTTTATGATAAAGTCTCTCACTCAAGTCCTGGGAGCCAACCTAAATCTCTTATAGCAATATTTAAATAATATTACACTGACATTTCGTACCAGGACCCTCAATTAGTAAGCTCACTTTATTATTTAAAGGCGAAGCGGTTTTGGTGACATCACCAAAAATCGTTCACTCAAAACGTTTCACATTAGATCTCAAAGTATTGTCTGTCTGAGTGTTTTTATTGTTTTTTTTATTGTGTGTGATGTCAAGTGGGTTCAAATAAATATATTTTCTTTCTTTCATTCAAATATCGCGTGCAATTATCCTATAAGTAAGAATCGTGTTTATTTTCACAATGTTTTATACTGAACGTAGTGTAATCCTAGAAAGCACTAAATATATAACATTATTAGGATTATAATTGTAATGTTTAAAAGTTTTGTGGTTCAAATCGAAGTAATGTTACTACAAGCAACATTACTACAACAAAATGCTCATGAAACATGAATGAATGAATTAAATACTATTTATTGCACACTAAACAAAAATAGAGTCAGAAAGGAAATAAAGAAAAATAATAACGATATAATGGATGGTCTTGTCGCTAAAAGCGATCTCTGATGAAACATTATGGTTTTCGAAATAATTGTGGTACTTTACTGGTGGTAGAGCTTTTGTGAACGGGCTCGAGGAAGTGGGCACCATCGCCTCACCTTTATCTGCCGCCAAATAGCAGTACTAGTGTGCTGCTGTGTTCCGGTTAGATGGTAATGGTATGATCCTGTAATTACTGGTATATAGGCATAACAGCTAAATCCTATAGTATGGCAACGTATCTACATAGAGATCAAGACAACATAATAGCTTGTTTTGAATTCTATGTGGATATCCATGGGCTGCAGTAGCCACTGCATGGTGCATCTGGTGCACTGCATGCTCGTTTGCCATATAAGTAGTATAATAGTCGCTCACAAGGACTACTCGATCAGAACCCGATTGAAAGACTTCATAATTGGTGAGTCATATTGTCAGCTATGACCTACAGGTTTTTGCGTAAGGGAAAAAAGCGATTCTTACCTCAACATCGCCCAGTAGAGGTTCTAACCAAGTAGCGTTGTCTACGTTATAATAATTAGCCTCAAAGAACCACGCTACACTCACTAAGTGGTTGGGCTCTGAAAGGGGTATGGACACGGTGACGAAGGCCTGAAAATTATAGTTTCCACATTATTTCCTGTATTTAGGTAAATAAATCAATAATGCTGAATATTTCAAACAGCGATATCTATCCCCAAATTAAGCAAAGCTTGTACTATAAAAAATATAAAATTCGTTTATTGCAGGCATAAAAAATACGGCCCATATTACATACAAATATAAATAATCAAAAATAAAATACACTACATACAACATACAACAGAATTGAGAACCTCTTCCTTTTCTGAAGTTGGTTAAAAATACAGAATATGCCACAGAGCAAATGCTCCAGTATAGTCATTTTTATTTCCGTCCAAGTGGACGGAAATCCTATACTTATATATATATATATATACTATGGGAACCAGATAAACGATAGAATACTTATGTACTTTTTTTTGTAAATACATACTTATAATACAATATATATATAGAGAAACAACCAGACCCGGAACAAATATCTGTAGATTAAGCAAACATTAGTTCCGCGGTGAGAATCGAACCCGCATCCTCCTGCGTCTCAGACAAACAGACAGACGGGCATAGTAAAACTGAAGTTAACGTTAACTAACGTAAACGTAGTTCGAACTATAGACGAAACATTAAAAACAGGGCATATACAATTTTTAAGGTTAAAATATAGGTACTTTAATATAAAATGTTTATTGATTGGTTTATTTTATTGTATAATTAAAACAATATTTTTAATTGTAAAAAAGAGCCCTCAGTAACTTGCGATTGTAAAGGGAAAACATGTATAAAGTGCAATTATCTAGATTTAAGATTTGTTTAGTTGTTTATACAAAAAAATATCTTGTACATATCTCTGTTGGAGAGGGCTGAGAGCCTATACTAGCGAAAGGTATTGAATCAGTCGCGATTAAAAGGAAGAACTGTGTGAGGGCAATATGTAAATTGAAAGAAACTCACAGCTGTAAGCCTTTTTCCGTTGACCTTAATATCTTGACATTAACCCTCACTGAATTGTATAAAAATTAAGTTTTATGTTGAAAAATTAGTTTTTCAAAACAAGCTTATATAAAATTCATAATCGGAACCGCAAGCAGATTCAAATGAGCCCAAACACTACTAGCCTACTTATAATCCATTCAGAAGTTCCGTTGTCTAGCATCCGTCTTCATCATGAGACCACCTCCATGGTACCATATTATTGCATTGTCACCGAAGTTACATATGTATTTCAAATTTCAGCTCAATCGGTTGAGGGGAACTGGTTTAAAATTCAGTTGCAAGATTCTACCCGTACAAACATACATACATTGCAAGGTAATAAAAAGCATGTAAAATCTACTATATATATATATAGCTTTTGCCCGCGACTTCGTACGCGTTACACTACTAATTGTGTAGGTAACCTAGAAATAAAGCTAAACTCGCTGTTGCAACTTGACTTGACACTCCATTTTTATTCCATGGGAACTGATTTATGGAATAAATAGTAGCCTATGTGGTGATCCAGGTTATAATCTACGTATATACCAAATTTCATGGAAAACGGTTCAGCCCTTACGGCGTGATTGAGTAACAAACAAACAAACATCCAAACTTTCGCATGTATAATATTAGTGTGATATTAGACATAATATACATATGTTTTTTATTTGTAAAGAAGATTAATAAAATAACTTTAAAAACCAACGCCATGGCTCCAAAACTTATTGTCCTAAAAGCAGTAGGTACTGCATTATTATCACCTACCCAAATATATTTTAGAAATTGACCAAATTCATAATTTTAAATTAAAACTTTAAAAAAATACTCGTACAGAAAGCATACCTGTACTATAGATGAATATTTAACTAATAAATTTCAATGACTTGACATTTTTATTGAATAAATGTGAAAGTTTGGATGTTTATTTGTTGTTACTCAATCACTTCGTAACGGTGAAACCGATTTTGATGAAATTTGGTATTTACTTAGACTATAACCGGGATTAACATATAGGCTACTTTTTATTGACAAACAACGCGTGGGAAGCCGCTGGCAGAAGCTAGTGTAAAATATTTGTAATTTATTTTACTGCTGTTGGGAAAACTATACTATACCAACTATACTCAAAACTAACCTAGATTATTTTGTTACAACCCATGTATCGCAAATAAATGAATCTTTAAAATCATAGCGTTCAAGTGACAAGTGACATTTGCGATGCAGTGGCTCATCGCCGGTCAGAAGTCGTTTTGACTGAAAGAACTATTACGAGATTGCTTACATAAAATGAAAATCATAATACTAAACTTACTCCATACTGAGTACTTGGCCCGAAGACAAGATACCTCCTTTGTCTATCTTTCACATCATGACATCCGACCAGCTCAGCAAACAATATAAATCTGAAAAATAACAGAACTTTAGTCTAAGCTCAAAAACAAACAATTATGCAAGCGATAGATGAGTACCAACAATGTTAACTTGTGCAGCATATTCGTGCCTTAGCCACACTATGAATAAGCTAAAAGAAATTAAGGCAAGCAGTACTGAGTACACAGCCTACATGCTACTCGTAGCTTAACGAACGTCGCCAGTTTTATTTGCACAAGAAATTTGTTAAATCGTCTCTACGCAATACCCGGCGGTTGAAATAACACATCATTGAGATTGTCTTCTTTCTCTCTCACGCCATTCTTTCGCTCGTGTCGTGTTGTATTAAATATACAATACGTATTTTTAATTTACAATATGTACTTTCAGACTAATGTACAAGACGTCAGCAAGCGAATATTGGGGCTCAAGTTGGGCAGGAAACTTGGCCAGACGTAGTGACGACATGTGGACTAAGACACTAACAGAGTGGAGGCCTAAAACTGGGCATCGAAATAAGGGACGTCTACCAGAGAGATGGGTCAACGACATTTGACCGTATGACCGTGGGTCGTATGTGGTTCAGATTGGCACAGGATTGGGAAGAATAGCAGAAACATAGAGAGGCCTATGCCCAGCAGTGGGTCGACATGGGCTGAAAATGATGAAATTATGATTTTTAAATCTTTAATATACGCCAAAACTCGTGGTAGACGAAGCCGGTCAATAAACATGTTTGTTTCTTTTTCAATACAATTGGTAATTTCATTTGTTTTATCAATAGGTATTCGGCGCATCACTAACGTAAGGGCTGCAAGAGCGTGCGAGGTAGCAATATCATCTTTGCTCGTCTTACGTTTTATGACCCCATCAGGAGCTTTGGCATCTAGTATAGTGAATGTTTTATCTATAAAATTGTTAGTTAGAGATTTGTCAAGGCTTTAAACATCTATGTTACAAGTGTACGCTATTGTTACATATTTTCTTTTTATTTTTTATGGTAAAACGCTTGATCGCAACCTCTGATGGTGATGGTGTGATCGAAGATGGAGCACGCTTGCCTAAAAGATACCTGTTCACGTGACAACAATAGTCCGGAAAAATTAGACGCTGGAAGTGAGTTCCACTACTTACTTGTGCTAACAATGAAAGTTGAAGCGAAATAGTTAAAGATGGGATAACGAGAGGCAACGTACAACTTTATTGACTAAACGAATGTGCCTATATACCTAACAGCCACGAGCTGTATTATGTAGGACGAGATGAGAAAACGCCCAGTTTTCCAATAAATGGTGTGATCCTCATTATGTATGAGTTACACCATATCTTTTATATATACGCCACTTTTAGACTCCATAAAGTTAGTAAATCGTTTAAAGGGCAAGGTGTTTTATAACAAAGACCGAAGTGATATACAAAAATTGACAATTAACAAATTTAAAAACGTAATTAAACAAAATCTTTATAAAAAAGCCTACTATAAAATATCGGATTATTTAGATGATAGAGAAGCTTGGGATTGAAATTGCTCCAACTCATTCATTCATTTTACAATTTAGACGTAATATATTTACTGTAAGGTTGTGTATAAGATGGCGGATTTTTGTATCTTCTTCAGTGTCAATTGCCATGCCCGTGTGTCTGTCTGTTTGTCTGTTACGGTCATTGTATAAAAAAATATTTTATTACAGCATTTGGTCTTGTTACTGTTATTGATTCTTTTGTCTCTGTAAACCTAATGCGCAATGTGCCTCAATTACGTTTTACCTTAACTTCGGTTCACTTAATTGCTTATCAGAAACTCTAATTTGACTCTAGCAATAAAAGACAAAGTCAAGATTAGCTTGAACACACTCGTAGTAGCTACGGCTACTACTTTCCTAATAACAAATCAAATTATCCTCTTATTTCCCTCCAACGAACTTCAAATTCGAATTACTCAACTCAGTAAATTACTGGCTACAACAATTTCATTACCTTCCTCGAAGTCGGCACGAAGTGCCTACTCACTCATTTGTGTGTAAAACAGGTTAATGCTGGCCGTCTGAGTCGCCTGTTATTTATGATGTTTTTTTATCACTTTTTTGTAGTTTTTGTTTTACTCTAAGAATATAATATATTCTATAATATATCCTATAATATAAGAAATATAAGAAAATATAATATAATATATATATAAAAGAAAAACTGCAAAATGATATAATACTAGCAGAAGTTAAAAAAACTCATGTATAGATAAATATAATAAATAAATATTGATGGACATTTCACACATCGCTATCTAGCCTCAAAATAATCAGAGCTTGTAGTATGGGAACCAGATAACTGATAGAATACTTATATACTTTTTTTTTGTATATACATACTTATAATATATAGAAAAACATCCAGACCCGAAACAAATATCTGTAGATCATGCAAACATTTACTTATAATATATAGAAAAACATCCAGACCCCAAACAAATATCTGTAGATCATGCAAACATTTACTTATAATATATAGAAAAACATCCAGACCCCAAACAAATATCTGTAGATCATGCAAACATTTACTTATAATATATAGAAAAACATCCAGACCACAAACAAATATCTGTAGATCATGCAAACATTTACTTATAATATATAGAAAAACATCCAGACCCCAAACAAATATCTGTAGATCATGCAAACATTTACTTATAATATATAGAAAAACATCCAGACCACAAACAAATATCTGTAGATCATGCAAACATTTACTTATAATATATAGAAAAACATCCAGACCCCAAACAAATATCTGTAGATCATGCAAACATTTACTTATAATATATAGAAAAACATCCAGACCACAAACAAATATCTGTAGATCATGCAAACATTTACTTATAATATATAGAAAAACATCCAGACCCCAAACAAATATCTGTAGATCATGCAAACATTTACTTATAATATATAGAAAAACATCCACACCCCAAACAAATATCTGTAGATCATGCAAACATTTACTTATAATATATAGAAAAACATCCAGACCCCAAACAAATATCTGTAGATCATGCAAACATTTACTTATAATATATAGAAAAACATCCACACCCCAAACAAATATCTGTAGATCATGCAAACATTTACTTATAATATATAGAAAAACATCCAGACCCCAAACAAATATCTGTAGATCATGCAAATATTTACTTATAATATATAGAAAAACATCCAGACCACAAACAAATATCTGTAGATCATGCAAACATTTACTTATAATATATAGAAAAACATCCAGACCCCAAACAAATATCTGTAGATCATGCAAACATTTACTTATAATATATAGAAAAACATCCAGACCCCAAACAAATATCTGTAGATCATGCAAACATTTACTTATAATATATAGAAAAACATCCAGACCCCAAACAAATATCTGTAGATCATGCAAACATTTACTTATAATATATAGAAAAACATCCACACCCCAAACAAATATCTGTAGATCATGCAAACATTTACTTATAATATATAGAAAAACATCCAGACCCCAAACAAATATCTGTAGATCATGCAAACATTTACTTATAATATATAGAAAAACATCCAGACCACAAACAAATATCTGTAGATCATGCAAACATTTACTTATAATATATATAAAAACATCCAGACCCCAAACAAATATCTGTAGATCATGCAAACATTTGTTCCGCGATGAGAATCGAACCTGCTACCTCCTGCGTCTCAGCCGGCTATTCGCCTACTGCGCCACGGAAGTTGTTAAATAATATGATATCATCAAATCAGCCATAGGTTCTCCAATGCTGAACATAGATAGACCTCCCCCATAGATTTTAGAGCAACCGATCTTGTGCGGCCTGCGCCCAATGGCTCTCAACAATCTTTATAAAAAAACCGGCCAAGTGCGAGTCGGACTCGTGCACGAAGGGTTCCGTGCGGCAAAACGGCAAAAACCAAGTCTGTTGTATTGGTGCCCTACTTAAATACTTATTATATTCAATAGCACAACTTTATTTATTTAACTTATTTGAAGTTGGTGCCGATTAAGGCAGTTCTCTAATGGCGGGTTCCTATATCCGTCGGTAACCAGATACGACTCGTTTCTTCTTGAAAACCTGTCAAAAGTTTGACACATTTTCAAGGAGATACGAGGCGTAGTCGGTTACCGACAGATATAGGAACCCGCCATAAATTGTATGCGCGCTCATACAACTCAGAGGACTATCTTAATTGGCGTCAACTATGTTTGTATGGGGACACCCTTTAATTATACGTTTTTTTAATTTTTGGATTTTTTTCTCTATTTATGCTTAAGACTTTTTGCCCGTGATTCTAGGTCAACAGAAACTACCATATAGGTTTTCGACCCAAAACCTATAGGGTACTTTCGGTTGACCTAGAATTGTCAATTTTGGTTAAAATCAAGTTCTTACAGCACAAGTAAAGGGAAAATCACAATATAATGAAATAAATTTAAATTAAGGTAAATTTTGGTACTTACAAGTTTTCGCGAAAATCAAAATTTTCCCATATCTTTTTATCGTATTGACTCAGGACCTTGATTTTTATACACCTAATAGGGACTATAGACTTCAGTATATGGTATAAATTTCAACTTGCTAGATCCACCTGTTCCTGAGAAAATCGGTGGTGACACATGGACAGACAGACGGTCAAGAGAAAGGTCTTATAAGGGTTCATTTTTTACCTTTTGAGGTACAGAACCCTAAAAATGGATATATATTTGTGTGTGTATAATTTAGAAGCGTGATAGAACTCGGCAAAGCCACAAAAAAAATCACACAGTTTAGGGCATGTGTAAAAAAATCCTATACAAAAACGGTAGAAAATGCTTCTAGAATTAAATCCTCCATTTGTACATTTTTCTGTTTGTGCAATAAAAATTTAAAACAAACAATCAGTTGTTTCACTTTTTTGTTGTGCAAAGTGTTTACATAGTAGGTGTAAAGTCTCATGTGCCTATAATTTTGTGGTGTAAAGTGGTAACATGATAGATGTAAAGTCTCATGTGCCTATAATTTTGTGGTGTAAAGTGGTAACATGGTAGGTGTCAAGTCTCATACGCCTATAACTTTGTGGTGTAAAGTGGTAACATGGTAGGTGTAAAGTTTCATGTGCCTATAATTTTGTGGTGTAAAGTGGTAACACGATAGGTGTAAAGTCTCATGTGCCTATAATTTTGTGGTGTAAAGTTCATGTGCCTATAATTTTGTGGTGTAAAGTGGTAACACGGTAAGTGTAAAGTCTCATGTGCCTATACTTTCACCGGAACACAGTAATGCCTGCATAACTGCTTGAGGTGGTCAGATTAAAGGTTCCTACCGGTACACAATCGGGTTGCTACGTTAAACAGCACAAACTCTGTGCTAATCAACTGAAGGCGCCTTCGAGTTGGAGCAGGTCTTGAGTTACAGTTTCATTCTGTCTGTAATGATTAGTGTGATAAAGATGGCAACTTAAAATTGAAGAATTTGATTCATATTTGTCAACATCATGATCTACAACTTTTCACCACTTCTGGGTTAGGCCTCTTCAAGTTTGTGCCATCCACCACGATCCTGCGCTGGTTAAACCTACTGACCACCCGCGACTTTAACTAAGTTTTCCACTCGCCTCGCTGCTAGATATTTCCACTCCTCGGCTCTATTCATTCTCACTCCTGGACATTTTACGATTTTGTAGGCCCCATTCGGCCCGGACAAACTCCGTGGCGCAGTGGGTGAATATCCGGCTGAGACCCAGGAGGTAGCGGGTTCAATTTCCGCCCCGGAACAAATGTTTGAATGATCTACAGATATTTGTACCGGGCTTACAATTTACAAAAAAAGTTTACACATATGTTTTTTATCAGGTTCTCATAGTACAAGCCCTGCTATGTTTGGGGCTAGATAGCTCTGTGTGAAATGTCCAGCAATATTCATTTATTTATAATAAATAACATTCTCACTGCTAGACATTTTACGTTTTGTAGGCACTCTTCGGTTCCATTGTTTCTCCTTACGTACATGTTACTTTTTGTAAGCACCCCTAGGCCAAATTAATTCTCGCTGCTGAATATGTTTTGTTTTGTAGGCACTCCTCGGTTCCATTCATTCTCGCTGCTGTATATTTTACGTTTTTGTAGGCACTCCTAGGTGAAATTCATTTTCACTGCTGTACATTTTACGTTTTTGTAGGCACTCCTAGGTGAAATTCATTTTCGCTGCTGGATATTGTACATTTTGTAGGCACTCCTAGGTGAAATTCATTCTCGCTGCTGGATATTTTACATTTTGTAGGCACTCCTTGGTTCCATTCATTCCCGCTGCTGGATTATTGGAAGTGCCTTCAGATTTGTATATTTGCGTGTAGAAAAAACACAAAACAGTTACAGGACTGGGGAATATGTACAATAACTTGACTGGCCTTGCGTAGAAAAAAATAATTATCCAAATCCACATCTTCTGGTTACGTTCGAAAATTATTTCTTTTTGAAAATCATCCCCTAGAGTTGAAAAAGGATGTGGTTTGTATTAAAACACTTTATTCAATTGGATTAACAAAAATTTTCGAGGGAATCTAAGAACTCTTTTATGGTTAACAGTAAAAGGGTCGTGTTTTGGGTTCTTTTAAATTGTTCTTGTGAGATATTGGACGATAATAAGGAATACCAGGCTCTAAAGACGAGAGGTATCTTCAGTTTCTAATTGATAACAGTGGAAGGGTTGTGGTTGGGCTCATTAATAGCTATGATAACGTTTGTTTCCATTTTTTTTACATGATTAGATCTTCGTTTGACTAAAATCCCACGCGATCGTAAGCGATTATGCAGTCTAAGATAAATCACGAAGATCTAAATGATACCTGAATAGGTATCATTTAGATCTTCGTGATTTATCTTATCTTAAAGATACCCGGATTTTAGTCTTCAGGAAAACAGACGACGGTAAAGTGTTCCATACGTTGTACGCATTATGAGCGGTGAGTGCGAATGAGTGGTATAACTAGGAGGTTTACCAATGTATAAAATACTAGCTGACCAATCCGCAGCTTTGCATGCGTAGTTTTTTTAATAAAAACATTACTCTCCTTCTCCGCAGTTGGGTAAAAGGTAGCCTGTGTCACCCGGAGATAGTGTAGCAGTGAAATAATTTTTTAAATCTGTCCAGTAGTTTCGGAGCCTATTCAATACAAACAAACAAATCTTTCCTCTTTATAATATTACAAAGTTTTTTGTAGATATCGATATGTTCTTTAATATTGTAAAACATACTTTTGTATCATCATCAATAGTTTCCGCAGCGCATGCGAGGAAAGACATTTTAGGGCACTTTTTTACACCTTGGGTTACGTTACTTAAGTTTTAGGAAACATCCCAATTTTTTTCTAGCAATAAATATAACTTATGTCACTCGAAGTGAATGTAGCTTTCTAATGGTGAAAGAATTTTTGAAATCGTCACAGTAGTTTTTAAGTTTATTCATTACAAACATACACACAAATACAAATCTTTCCTCTTTATGATATTAGTAAAAATAGAGTTTCAGCTACTGTACACGTTTAGTAGTTCAACGAGTGCGAAGTTGCGGCGGATACATCTAGCCTATCATAAACTTCGAGCTGAAATCCCCGACGAAAAAGAAATTAAAATTAAAATTCTACTCTGAATGTAAAAAACCCCTTTTGCCGAGTCGGGCAAAAACATACAACTGCAGTTTCCGACCACACACTCCCATTAAACCCTTCATTTCAATAAATTAGAACAACCGGACCGCTTTGATGTGGTGAAAGTACGGGTAATTTGTAACTGGTAAAATTGGAAGTCTTGTAAGCTGTTTCTAGTTGAAATATATAAATGCATAGGGTTAAAAATAGTTATAGTTAAAAATATTGTAGAAAATATCGAATAAATTGTATAATGTAAAAACAGGCTACCTATTTACACACGCTAACATGGTCGGAGTTCCTCTTTCGATATCATTCTGTTAGCCAATCTGTTGTATCAAGGTTCAAAGGTAAAACTATCTATTAACTACCCGTAATAACTTAGTAAAGGCTAAATTAAACTATAACAAGAACTAGCATCGAAATTTTAACAAATTTTTCCCACAGAGGCTGCGCAAAGAAATCGTATATCGGCTTCAATAATGTGTCAATTGTATTTTAATTATTTGTTTTATTATTATTTTATTTTAATTACTATTTTTTTTATGAATTTTGATTATGTGGCTGTCTATTCGATTTAATTTAATTATGTAAGTGGATGTATTGGACCTATGTCGTCTGAATAAATAAATATAAATAAATAAATATAAATAGATAAATAATCTTATATACTTTTCTTATGTGCCTATTTAATACAGCACAGCTTACTAATATTAAGCTGTGGTTTTCCTCATGATGTTTTCCATCACTGTTTTGAGTGTAAATTCACATAGTTTTTTCCGTTCAGTGACTCAATTTATATTTATCTAGTGGACCCGCCGAACTTCGTACCGCCTTGACATGCATATAAAGCAGGCTGTCAATATACGTCACCCTGATAGAATTGTCAATTGTTGTCCCCGGCCATCAATATGTATGAGAAAATGAATGACTTTCACAAATAATTCAATACCAAAATTAGCCAAATCGCTCCACCAATTCTCGAGTTTTGGCGAGACTAACGAACATCAATTAATTTTTATATATATAGACAATATATCTTGGGATAACTCCTACCGAAGCATCTGTTACAAACGATATTCATTTTTTTTACATCCTCTTTGATGATATTTGCAGCACGCATTCTGTCAATTCTATGTCAAACGTCATAAGGTTACATTATAAAAGCGCTAAAGTTAGATTATAAATAATTTTATATTGTGGTTAAGTATTCTTAAATTTTCTAATTTTCCGCGCAATTTTCTTAATTTTTTCTTTCATAAGAACCCTGTCCTGACAATAAGAAATACAACAAAAAAAGAATTGGCCAAATTGACCCCGGCGTTGTTGAGTTATGCGCTTACCAACACATTTTGCGATTCATTTTTATATTATATATTGTTGATTTTTTGGAGTAAATATTATGTTTTTAGTAGATGTTATTGTGCAGTGTTCGTGATTCATGTTTTTAGTAGATGTTATTGTGCAATGTTCATGATTTTAGTAGATGTTATTGTGCAGTGTTCATGTTTCATGTTTTTAGTAGATGATATTGTGCAGTGTTCATGTTTCATGTTTATAGTAGGTGTTATTGTGCAGTGTTCATGTTTCATGTTTTTAGTAGATGTTATTGTGCAATGTTCATGTTTCATGTTTTTAGTAGATGTTATTGTGCAGTGTTCATGTTACGCTAAGTCAGCTCATTGTATATTATTAATTGTGTCTACTTATGTAAGTAGAGCAGAGTTGCATGTTTCTCAGTAACCAATTTATTATGTAAATTTATGAGAAATAGATAATATTAAACCGTATCGGGCGAACTACTAGTTATTAGAAACAGTGCATCTGCAGTGACCACTCATTTCAATTTTCCCCTGGTTTCAATAAATTAGAAGCGCGAGGAATAAACTTGGGTGCGCTTTGATGTGGCCTCGTTTGTACTAGGACGGTGATGTACACTTTATGCAGAAAATCCACTAGGCTTGAAGATCACTGTGGGAAACCGCACCTGGTCTTATCCCCAATTACGTAAAATTAATAAAAAAACCGGCCAAGAGCGAGTCGGACTCGCGCACGAAGGGTTCCGTTAATTTCAGTTAAATGTTTTTTTTAAATATTTGTGTTGATTGAATGAAAGGTAAATTGCGGTTTACGATTTATGACGTATTAAAAAAAACTACTTACTAGATCTCGTTCAAACCAATTTTCGGTGGAAGTTGGCATGTACATCGTATATTTTTGAAGTTAAAGGGGAAGGGCGAGGGTACATTTTACCACTTTGGAAGTGTCTCAAGCGCAAACTATTCAGTTTAAAAAAAAAATTATCTTAGAAACCTCAATATCATTTTTTAGGACCAATCCGTAGATGGGATAGATGGATGGATAATACACGTATGGGTTTTATGAAAAAAAAAAATTGAGTTTCTGTTTTAAGTATGGGAACCCCCAAAATTTATTGTTTTTTTTCTATTTTTGTGTAAAAATCTTAATGCGGTTCACAGAATACGTCTACTTACCAAGTTTTAACAGTATAGTTCTTATAGTTTCGGAAAATAGTGGCTGTGACATTCGGACGGACAGACAGACAGACATGACGAATCCATAAGGGTTCCGTTTTTTGCCATTTGGCTACGGAACCCTAAAAATAGTGTTAAATATAGAACCCAGATTATAATTCAAGGTAATTTGAGATTATATGCTCGTGTCCTTGCAAGGAAAGGCTTGCAACGGGTACGCGACGCGACGGCAACAACAAGCGACGTGTACAAATACGTCCTTTGTAACGCGTTGCAGAACACGCCACGTCTTCATTAACGTGCCCTGGACTTTTTGAGTTTTCTCCGCGTTCAGTTGGTCAAATCAACACTGGATTTGTTTTTTACCCTCTCTTCCCCAGGTTATTTTTAAAACTACCCACATATTTAAAAAAAATCTCACGGAAATTTAATTTCATTTGTGTTATAAATAAATAAATATTAGTGGACAGTACACACAGCGCTATCTAGCCCTAAACTAAGCAGAGCTTGTACAATGGGAACCAGATAACTGATAGAATACTTATATACATTTTTTTCGTAAATCATCATCATCATCATATCAGCCGTAGGACGTCCACTGCTGGACAAAGGCCTCCCTCATTGATCTCCAGGAACTGCGGTTGGAAGCGGCCTGCATCCAACGCCGACTTGCGGTTCTTACCAAGTCGTCTGCCCATCTTGTGGGTGGACGTCCTACGCTGCGCTTGCCGGTCCGTGGCCTCCACTCGAGAACCTTTCGGCCCCATCGGCCATCTGTTCTGCGCGCTATATGGCCTGCCCATTGCCACTTCAACGTGCTAATCCGTCGGGCTATGTCAGTGACTTGAGTTCTCCTACGTATCTCCTCATTTCTGATTCGATCCCGTAGAGAAACCCCGAGCATAGCCCTCTCCATAGCTCGTTGAGCGACTCTGAGCTTATTCATAAGGCCAATAGTGAAGGACCACGTCTCGGTTCCATATGTCATCACTGGTAACACACACTGATTGAAGACTTTCGTCTTAAGGCACTGAGGTATGTTGGACGAAAAGACGTTGCGAAGTTTCCTAAACGCTGCCCATCCGAGTTGGATTCGACGATTGACCTCTTTCTTGAAGTTGGACCTACCTAATTGGACTGTTTGTCCTAGGTATACATATGCGTCGACTACTTCAAGAGCCGAGTTCTCAACCATAACTGGGGCAGGGACGACATGGACATTCGACATGATTTTCGTCTTCTCCATGTTCATTTTAAGTCCTACCCGTTGGGAGACTCGATTGAGGCCTTCGAGCATCGTGCTGAGCTCTTCCATCGACTTGTGAGTGTGAGTGATGTATTGATGCCCAGTCCTTTCCATTCCAGAAGCTTGAAGGCATCTTCCAATGCGGTCGTAAACAGTTTCGGAGAAATGACATCTCCCTGTCTTACGCCTCTTTTTAAGGGAATCGCCTTCGAGCTCTGTTCATGTACTCGGACTGACATAGTGGCGTTTTTATACAAACACTTCAACACTTCGATGTACCGATAGTCAATACGGCATCGTTGGAGAGACTCAAGCACTGCCCATGTTTCGATCGAATCGAAGGCTTTCTCATAGTCCACAAACGCGAGACATAGCGGCAAGTTATACTATTCGGTCTTTTGTATGACTTGCCGCAGCGTATGTATGTGGTCTATGGTACTGTAGCCTTTACGGAACCCGGCTTGTTCGGGAGGCTGGAAGTCATCAAACCTGCGTTCGAGACGGTTCGCGATGACCCTCGAAAACAGCTTATAAACATGGCTCAAAAGCGAGATGGGTCTGTAATTCTTAAGCAAGGTGTTGTCACCTTTCTTGAAGAACAGAACCACCACGCCCCCGTTCCATGATTTTGGCGTCGTACCTTCAAGCAAGGCGGAATTAAAGAGCTTCTGAAGGACTTTAAGTACCGGTGATCCACCCGCTTTCAGAAGCTCTGAAGTGATTCCGTCCTCGCCCGGCGCCTTGTCGTTCTTAAGCTGCTTCAAGGCCATCCTGATCTCATACAGGCTGATGTCTGGAATATCTTCGGTATAATGTCGGGTCAGTTTGGCTCTTGGGTCGTTGGCCGCACTGCAAACAGGTTTAGTGACCGAATCGTAGAGCCGTCCATAGAACCTTTCGACTTCCCTTAACACTTCCGCTTTACTTGACGTTATGCTGCCATCTTCCCTCTTCAGCTTCGTCATGCGGCTCTGCCCAATAGAATTATCTCTCGCGAACACTTTGGAGCCTTTATTCCGCTCTATCGTATCTTTAATACGAGATGTATTAAAGGTACGAATATCGTGCCGCAAGGATTTCCAAATCTTTCTATTGAGCTGCCTATGTGACTGAGCATCATCGGGAGACTGCAGTCGCAAAGAACGTCGTTCTACCATGAGGTTAAGGGTGTCATCAGAGAGTTTCTGAGGTCTATTGGTACGGGGGGTCTTAAAGAACTGGGACCCCACCGTATGGACGGTTTCTACGAACCTGTTATTGATCTCGTCCACTGATGCATCTACTTCTAGACAGTCAAAGCGATTTGCAAGTTCGAGTTGAAAGCTCTCGAGGTTTTGGATATGAGTGCGAGTGGGTCGGAGCGTAGATTTCATCAAACGGGACCTTTCAAGTTTAACGTTCATATTCAATGTGGCTCTTACAATTCGGTGATCACTGCCGGTTTTCACCCTGTGAATCACAGAGACATCATTGAATATCCATTTCTTGTTGGTCAAGATGAAATCAATCTCATTTCTCGTGGAACCGTTGGGACTCATCCAGGTCCATTTCCTATGAGGCGGCTTCTGGAAAAAAGAATTCATCATAAAGAGTCCTTCTTTCTCCAGAAAATCGGCCAGCCTCTGTCCCCTGGGGTTCCGTTGCCCATATCCAAATTGCCCCACTCTCAACTCATCATCGCTTCTCATGCCTAGCTTTGCATTGAAGTCCCCCATAACAACAATAAAGTGAGTTTTGTTCGTATGTATGGCTCTACTGATGTCCTCATACATAGACTCTACTTCTTCATCTGGGTGTGAAGAGGTCGGCGCATATACCTGAACGACCTTCAGCGAATATCGCTTAGATATTCTGAGTGTCAGGTACGCGACCCTGCTCGACACACTGTCGATGGTGATAATGTTGTTGATGAGTGACTTGTGAACGAGAAACCCAACACCACCTTGGGACTGTTGGTCGCCCTCCCGGTAGTATAGTAGGTTACCAGCTTTAAGGGATATCGTGTCCTCACCCTCTCTACGGACTTCTGATAACCCCAAAATGTCCCAGTGTAATCTACTAATTTCTTCTTCCAGCTCAACAATCTTTTCGTCTGTCCTCAAAGTGCGGATGTTGTGTGTTACCAGGGCCAGTGGTCGTCGTAGGGTTTGGTAGCCGATCGTCTCCCGGGGATTCTTAGCACCCCCGGCCCCGCCGTTACCGTGAGATATGGCAAACGTCACACGTGGCAGACTTTTGTCAGCAAATAGTTTTAAGTACATATGCAACCAATAGGTGGGCTAAGGTCGTAACTGGATGGATCCCTGTGGATGGAAAGCGACACCGCGAAAGGTCTAAGAAGCGGTGGCGCGATGATTTGGACGCTTTTTATAGGGACTGGCGGGATTTAGTCCAAGATCGAGAAAAGTGGAGAGATGAGGGGGAGGCCTTTGCCCAGCAGTGGGACAGCATATGCTAGATAAAAAATAAAAAAAACCATAGCCAGGATTAGCGGGGCCGCCGGGGACTCGGGGCCTGGTTTTATGTTGTAAATTTATCATTAGGGGGTTGTTGCCATACTCGCCACGCTTGGCAGGCGGGTTGGCGAGCGCAGTATAGGTATTGAAAGCACGAAAAGACGCTGCTGCCCATCTTTCGGAGGAATCCCTTAGCAGACTCCTACTGCATCCACGGGCAAGAGCGGAGGGGCAACATTCTATTGCCGGCGCCCCACGGCACAGGTATGTATGTATTTCGTAAATACATACTTGTAATTAATTGATTAGATTAGATTAGAGTTAATCCTATAATTGATCCTCGATCCATTTAATTTTATATAAAACTTACTTATTATTTCTGTTGTGTTCTTATAACTTTAATTTATATATTTTGTAGTTTTGTTTTTATTGTTTTATGTACTGATAACGCTTTGGTTTTTGTAAACTGTTATGTTATTTCTGGAGTAATAAACGAATTTGAATTTGAATGTAATATAAGAAACAACCAGACCCGAAACAAATATCTGTGGATCATGGAAACATTTGTTCCGTGGCGGGAACCGAACCCGCTACCTCATGCGTCTCTTTCGGCTATTCGCCCACTGCACCACGGAGGTCGTCTAATGATTGGAGGTCGTTATGTCTACGCATTTTGAATTCCATAAATATCGGATAAACCATACAAAAGTTATCGTTGGATAAACATACATACATATCAGAACATCGTGAGATCTCAGTTCAAGGCAATTGATCTTGCTTGTCCCATGTTATACTTGTTGTTTTAAAGTTACCGGATTACCAGATTATGCAAGACCTAAGTACGGGGTGATTTCGCCACATGTTACTCGATCAGGTAGTAACATTTGAGTTATTGCAGTTCCCTCCCGGCCTACATGTTGTGAGCGCATAATTCTGAAGCTTATTCATAATTTATGAAGTTGACTGGTTATTAGAGCGAGGTTAGATGTTTGTGTATGATTTTATTTGAGGTTTTTAACATTCACAAATTTTCACTTATTCACGTTGGAAAAAATCCGAAAATCGTTATTATGTAGTTATACCGCAAATAATCCACCCATGTATGGAAGTTGGGGGTGATTTTTTCAACTCACGCATCCTATCTTGTCGGTGGTCGTTGAATAGGACTTTCAAAAACTTTTTAAAATTTTTAAACCTTGCTACGGAACCCGTCATTTTGCGTGGTTCGACACGCGCTTGACCAATTCGTTTTTAAAATTATTATTGACTTCGTCTGCGCAGGATTAGTAAGTAATTAATTATTGTTTAAATGATGTAGTGTAACAGACGAAGTTTAATTAAAGTATTTATATTGATATACAAATCAATTGTTTATACCAAACGTGCATTAAAAATATATTATTAATTGTTATTGGATTTATGGTTTACTGTTTTGGCGATAATGGCTTACTCATAAAAGCTAGATATATGCTGTTGCGGACTTTTTTGAAGGATTATTTAAGATAAACATTTTTCTCATACATTATTAATAAGTTTAAACTCTAGCAAGCTGCAAAAACTACAGTTTTTGCAGCGTACGCCAGAATAACTCGCAGATGGCAGATTTTTTTCTGACTTACTTAAAAATAATTGTTATATTTTGGACAATTCACACACTATCTTTAAAAATTATAACCTATGTGTTATTCTAATGTACCTAGTCAGGTCATACGTATTGTCACACAGTAAAAACTTTTCTTTTAGAATGCTGGCCACAAAAAAGTTTATAGAATTCGAATTTCGAATTGTTCATGAAAATAAAAATGTATACTTTTTAGAATTTTACTCATTTTTAAATATGGAGTGGACGCTTAAAGAAGACCGTGTTGCAGTTATTGCGTTGCATCGTTGCGGTTACGCGCCACATCAATTTTTTGACATAATGAAAAATTTTAATATAATCAAAAGATTCGTTTATCGCACCATCAAACGATACAATGAAGACTCTAGTGTAGATGACAGGTCAAGAAGTGGTCGCCCTCGGTCTGTTAGGACTCCAGCAGTAATAAAAGCTGTGAAGGCGCGAATTCAAAGAAATCCCAAACGTAAGCAGAAACTGTTGGCCCTTCAGATGGGGTTAAGCAGAACCACGGTGAAAAGGGTGTTAAATGAAGACTTAAGGTTTCGGGCATATCGAAGAAAAACAGGGCATCGTTTGAATGCTCGTCTAATGAACCTGAGACTGAAGAGATGCCGCGCTTTGTTGAAGCGGTACGCGGGAAAAAATATCGGGAAATTCTTTTTTCGGATAAAAAAAATTTTACCGTAGAAGAGAGCTACAACAAACAAAATGATAAGGTCTACGCACACAGTAGTGAAGAAGCGAGAAACCGTATTCCGCGTGTCCAACGAGGTCATTTTCCATCCTCGCTCATGGTATGGTTGGGAGTTTCTTATTGGGGCTTAACAGAGGTACATTTTTGTGAGAAAGGTGTAAAAACGAATGCAGTTGTGTATCAAAATACAGTCCTGACGAACCTTGTGGAACCTGTTTCTCATACCATGTTCAATAACAGGCACTGGGTATTCCAACAAGATTCGGCGCCAGCTCATAGAGCGAAGAGCACACAAGACTGGCTGGGGGCGCGTGAAATCGACTTCATCCGGCACGAAGACTGGCCCTCCTCCAGTCCAGGTTTCAATCCGTTAGATTACAAGATATGGCAACACTTGCAGGAAAAGGCGTGCTCAAAGCCTCATCCCAATTTGGAGTCACTCAAGACATCCTTGATTAAGGCAGCCGCCGATATTGACATGGACCTCGTTCGTGCTGCGATAGACGACTGGCCGCGCAGATTTGGCCTGTATTCAAAATCACGGAGGTCATTTTGAATAAACTTTAGTGTCATAAGAATCTATGTTTTGTTAAGTTAATTTTGGTATAGAAATCGTTACATAATGAAAAAACTTATTTCAATTATTTTATATTAAACATGTGACAGAATTTATGACCTGACTAGGTATAAGCTATATTATTGTAAACTTTTATTAAAATTCATTCGGTAGTTTTTGCTTGAAAAAGGAACAAACATCCATACATACAAACTTTCGTATTTTGTAATATTAAGTAGGAAGTAGGATTTTATATTATAATCGAAAGTAATCAACAAAACTTAAAACAACAGAAACCATGTTTTTGCAATCAAAATGAAATCGACAGTTCATTGATTTTTTAAAATCCTTTTCTTTTCTTTAACATTTATAAGCTTATGGCGCATAAATGTTAAAGAAAAGAAAAAAAAGAAAGAAAAGAAAGAAAAGAAAGAAAAGAAAGAAAAGAAAGAAAAGAAAGAAAAGAAAGAAAAGAAAGAAAAGAAAGAAAAGAAAGAAAAGAAAGAAAAGAAAGAAAAGAAAGAAAAGAAAGAAAAGAAAGAAAAGAAAGAAAAGAAAGAAAAGAAAGAAAAGAAAGAAAAGAAAGAAAAGAAAGAAAAGAAAGAAAAGAAAGAAAAGAAAGAAAAGAAAGAAAAGAAAGAAAAGAAAGAAAAGAAAGAAAAGAAAGAAAAGAAAGAAAAGAAAGAAAAGAAAGAAAAGAAAGAAAAGAAAGAAAAGAAAGAAAAGAAAGAAAAGAAAGAAAAGAAAGAAAAGAAAGAAAAGAAAGAAAAGAAAGAAAAGAAAGAAAAGAAAGAAAAGAAAGAAAAGAAAGAAAAGAAAGAAAAGAAAGAAAAGAAAGAAAAGAAAGAAAAGAAAGAAAAGAAAGAAAAGAAAGAAAAGAAAGAAAAGAAAGAAAAGAAAGAAAAGAAAGAAAAGAAAGAAAAGAAAGAAAAGAAAGAAAGAAAATATAATTTATTATGCCAACCACTAATAACAATAATAAACAACACTAAAACAAAATACATTACAACAAAAGATAACATTGCTATTAGCTATTTGTAGGCGCCACAAAAAGGTTCTAACTCAGCATTTTGCTATGTCACAGCAAGGTAACATAGCGCTGGTCTTCCGTTGGAACCATTGTGAGTACACGGAAGTCTGCTAACACACACAAAAACATAAAAACAAACAAGTACTTATATTAAAACCCAACTAGCATAATACATACAAACAAAAATATGCAAGTAACATTATTAAAATTAATTAGTGCGCTTAGTGCCAAAACTTACTATAAGACCCTAAAATATTGCTAACAAGGAGTTATAGGATGGCAGGACATTCAGATCACTCAGTCAATCAACTGCATCACGTAAAAGTGCGACTGCGCCGCGCGCTTTATAAATAGAAGAATATAATCGCGAATCTGTATTTACAGTATTAATTTTAATTTTATATAAATACAGCGTATTCGGAAACGTATTTTATCCGAAAGGGGTGGTTATATTCATAAGAAGAATTATCAACAAAAATATTATACAATTATTATTACCTAAGAAAAAGGTGTAAGAAAAGTTGAAGTGGCAATGGGCAGGCCATATAGCGCGCAGAATAAATGGCCGATGGGGACGGAAAGTTCTCTAATGGAGGCCACGGACCGGCAAGCTCAGCGTAGGACGTCCACCTACAAGATGGGCAGACGACTTGGTAAGAACCGCAGGTCGGTGTTGGATGCAGGCCGCTTCCAACCGCAGTTCCTGGAGATCAATGAGGGAGGCCTTTGTCCAGCAGTGGACGTCCCACGGTTGATATGATGATGATGAACTAAGAAAAAATACAAAAAAATAGATTGAAAAAGAATAATGCTTTATTTTGTACACACAAAATTACATATTTAAACAATTATAAAGGTACAATTGAAGTTATTTAGACAGTTCTAAGTACTTGCGTACTAAAATGGCGATCAGCTCAGCATAATGTTGGATCATCAACAAACTACGCTGATTATCAGCTGAAACTTAAATCAAAGGTATTGCAGCAGCAACGCAATAAAATAAAAATGAATAAAGGAATGGATAAGTAACAGGTGTGGGCAATCTTATTAAATGTTGAAATAAATTCCGTTTCCATCAGAAATGCTAAATCTTTAACTATTTTTTTATACATTTTTATAATTTATGTATATAGGTATGACAAAATATATATATTTCATGTATTTTAATATTAATATTTATGTAATTTTATGAATATATTATATAATATAGTTAATATATAAAATGAAATATTTTATATTACCTATATTTTTTATAAATTGTAATATATGCTTGTTCTTGGGATTCTAAAAAAAAACATATGCCGCCGTCCTTGTTTGTTAATTTAGATCCTGTCCATGCAAAGGTTGCCTGGAAGAGATCGCTTTTAGCGATAAGGCCGCCCATTGTTTCTATGATTTAAAAGTGTATTTTTTTTATATGTTTGTATTTAATGTGTGCAATTAAGGAATTATTTATCTATCTATTTTTAAAAATGAGGTCCGCAAACTGTACTTAGCAGCTTCTTTAGAGTAAACATTGTATTTCCTTTCGATATATATTGTTAAAGTGTATATATATGTATGTATTTTATATTCATTTATGTAAGTATATGTAGGTATCTATACTAATATTATAAAGAGGAAAGATTTGTATTTTTGTGTGTATGTTTGTAATGAATAAACTCAAAAACTACAGGACCGATTTAAAAAATTCTTTCACTGTTGGAAGCTACACTATCCCCGGGTATGATAGGTTACTTTTTACCCCACTGCGCAGAAGGAGGGTAATGTTTTTATTGAAAAACTACGCGTGCAAAGCTGCGGATTGGTCAGCTAGTATATTATATTTTGGTAATTATTTATTTTATCCTACATAATTAGTTATTTATTGTAACACCGCATCGCCTCCTCACACGTTTTTTCAATCCAGTCCATCCAAAGGTTGCCTGGAAGAGACCACTTTGAGCGATGAGGCCGCCCATTGTACCACCATGTATTGGTCTTTAAGTTTTTTAGGTTAAGTAAATAACTGTGTAGTTTTGATTAGTTTAGTTAATTTGGTGTAACAAAAAAGAATTATCTATCTTTCTAAATTATATAAACATGCACACTTCTAGATAAAATAATACTATTATAATGCAGCTTCTCTCATAACAATTTGATTATGGTAACAATTTGGTCCTTCGATCCACCAATCCCACGGACAAAAGCCCGGCAGTAGCGAGACTTGAATTATTGTCCTCCCATCACACTACTCCTCCTGATTAGATTCCACCAGCGGAGCATCTTCCTTCCGGCTACAAGCTGCAGTGGCAGTGACAATTTAGGCAAGTGGGGCTACATCGACTCATTCCGGAGCCAGTGACACTGCGGGGCCACCACACAAACAATGGCCCACCTGCTCTCAGGTCCTCTATGCCTAACCACCTGCACAAGGAATGACTTGTACCAGGCAACAGAGAGGGGTGTGGAAGTTGCTCTCTATTGGGCTAATCAAATTTAGTAGACAAACAGCCATTGACACGAAGGAAGAAGAAATATTAGGTTAGGCAGGTAACTGGTTACATATGAATATTGGTAAGTATATAAGATATACTGATAAGTTTGTAGTAAAGAAGAAGTATTGGATAGTAGATCAAAGAGAAAAGAAACTGTTGAATCATCTAAAGACCCTTGCAAATGATCTATAGCTTAACTGGTCCAGATCACTACCAGACGGAAGTGTCCCCAAGACACTGGATGCATTGCCCGCTAAATTGTAATGCTCATGCGTTGACCCAGATATGCGCCAGCTTAGGGAGTCTTAGGAAAGCTTAGGGAGCCCATCAATGCCGAGGACGTTAGAGTCTCCAGGCTCACTAAGTGCGTAGAGGTGCGCGTTTCGGGCCTTGATGACTCTGTCACCAAGGACGAAATTGTGGCTGCTATCGCCCGACACGGAGGGTGTCCGACGGACTGTATTAAGTCAGGAGAGATCCGCCTGGAGCCGTCTGGGCTTGGTGCGATCTGGGTGAGATGCCCGATAGCAGTGGCCAAAAAGCTGGCCGACAGTGGCCGACTGTTAGTGGGATGGGTTGCGGCACAGGTCAGGCTGCTACAGTCTAGACCCATGCGCTGCTACCGATGTCTAGAAACAGGGCACGTGCGAGCTCGTTGCACGTCCGAGGTAGACCGGAGTACAGAGTGCTACCGTTGTGGTCAGCCCGGGCACAATGCAGCCCAATGTACTGCTGCTGCCCACTGCACTCTGTGTGCTGCAGTAAGCAAACCCGCAGGGCATAGACTGGGCAGGTCAAAGTGCGCCGCCCACAGTAATAGAGGAATAAGGAGGACGGTACGGGTCAAAGGCCAATTGCAACATGCCCACCCTCTGACCAGTGTTGAGGTCAGGGAAGTGGGGGTGTCTATGGATACCATATAGTGATGGCTCTACGAGTTTTGCAGGCGAACCTCAACCACTGCGCTAGAGCTCAAGATTTATTGATCCAGAGCATGGCGCAGTGGTTGATCAATGTGGCAGTCATTTCTGAGCCATACTTCATCCCTCCCTTAGATAACTGGGTAGGGGACAATGACCATTTGGTGGCGATAGTTGTCCAAAGTGCCGCTGGCTCCCCACCCTTCGCGAGTGTAGCAAAAGGTCGAGGTTGCGTGGCAGCCCGGTTGGGCGATATTGTTATTGTGGCAGTGTATTTCTCACCAAACAGAGTCCTTGCTGAATTCGAGAATTTTCTTGCAGAGGTAGGTACTATTGTTGGGAGGAACACATTTCCCGTGCTAGTTGCTGGAGACTTCAACGCCAAATCTACGGCGTGGGGATCTCCAGCAACCGATCCACGCGGTGAGGTGGTAGAAGAGTGGGCATTAACAGCTGGTCTTTCAGTCCTCAATCGAGGATCAGAAAACACCTGCGTCCGACGTCAGGGTGGGTCAATTGTGGATCTCCATTCGCTTGCGCAGATTTGGTCCGTCGTGTTCAGGGTTGGAGAGTTTTGACAGATACCGAAACACTGTCGGACCATCGGTACATTCGGATGGAGATTCACATGAGTGCACCACCGCCTTTACAAAGTGGTCTAGCTAGAGGTTCTGGGAGAGGCCCACGGTGGGCTATAAAGCGCCTCGATGAAGAATTGCTGATGGAGGCTTCTTTGGTGCAGTCTTGGGTATCGGCTCCAATTACGGAGATTGATGTGCAGGCGGAGGTCGAGTGGTTCCGCAAGGCTTTAACAACGATTTGCGACGCAGCAATGCCCCGCATCAAGCCTGCGGCCCACAAGCGTCAAGTGGTCAACAGAACTTGCAGATCTGCGAAAAACGTGCGTAGAAGCGAGGCGCCAGTTCACTCGTTACCGAAGAAGACGGCATCGTTTAGAGGAAACGGAGTCTCAGCTGTATGACCTCTACAGAGATGCTAAAAAGACCTTGCAGCTGGCGATCTGCCAGGCCAAAACTCAGGCCCAAAATGAGATGCTGGAAACTCTAAATCGGGATCCTTGGGGTAGGCCTTACAAAATGGTGAGGGGCAAGCTTCGCCCTTGGGCTCCTCCATTGACGCAGAGCTTGGAGCCTCAGCTCTTAGAGCGTGTGGTATTGGCTCTGTTTCCTGACAGGGAGGAACACACCCCTCCACGGATGGCTTTAACCAGTGACGAGCTAGAGGATACAGGTGAAGTACCAGCAACATCAGAGTTTGAAATGAGGTTAGCAGTCCTACGGCTCCGTGCCAAAAATACTGCTCCAGGACCCGATGGCATACCTGGACGAGCGTGGGTGCTTGCTCTTAAGGTATTGGGGCCCAGACTCTGCAGTTTGTTCAAGGCGTGTCTGGAACAGGGGCGATTTCCAACACAGTGGAAGACTGGTCGACTGGTCCTCCTGCGGAAATATGGGCGCCCGGTGGACTCTCCATCTGCCTACCGTCCGATTGTGCTACTTGACGAAGTGGGCAAGCTTTTTGAGCGTATAATCGCCGATCGCCTAATTAGGCACTTGAACAGTGTCGGTCCTAACTTAGACGACAACCAGTTTGGT
Source organism: Philereme vetulata (assembly GCA_918857605.2). Lineage (NCBI taxonomy): Eukaryota > Metazoa > Arthropoda > Insecta > Lepidoptera > Geometridae > Philereme > Philereme vetulata. The sequence continues at coordinate 2,928,240 of OU975462.1, forward strand.
TTTCGAAGAGGGCGATCGACGATTGGGGCAATTCTACGGGTAAAGGCGTGCGCTGAGGAAGCTATCTCTCAGGGTGAGGTCGTTTTGGCGGTGTCTCTTGACATTGCCAATGCTTTTAACACCATGCCCTGGAGTTGCATAAGAGAGGCGCTGTTGTACCACCAGATGCCCCACTACCTTCGTCGAATAGTCGAGGACTATCTGACGGAGAGGTATGTCTCCTACGAGGGGCAAGATGGTCTGCGTCAGCGAAAAATGTCGTGCGGTGTCCCACAGGGATCGGTTCTTGGACCGCTCCTGTGGAACATCGGCTACGACTGGGTGCTTAGAGGATCAACTCTCCCAGGAGTTAAGGTAACTTGTTACGCTGATGACACGCTAGTGACAGCCAAGGGGAAAACCTTTGCGGAAGCATCTGCTCTTGCCACCGAATGAGTGGCACAGGTGGTCCACAAAATTCAAAGGTTGGGTCTCAAAGTAGCCTTGAACAAGTCCGAAGCACTTTGCTTTCACGGACCACGAAGGGCACCACCGGCGGGATCTCATATTGAAGTAGGCGGAGTCAACATTGCCGTCGAGTCGACGATGAAATACCTGGGACTTGTCCTCGACAGCCGGTGGAACTTCTGCGCCCACTTTAAGCAGCTGATGCAGAAGTTAATGGGCACCGCAGCTGCTCTCGGAGGGTTGCTGCCCAACCTGAAGGGAGCAAATGTAGCGTGTCGTCGCCTTTACATGGGAGTGGTGCGTTCCATGGCTTTATATGGAGCTCCAGTATGGGTAAACGCCCTGAATAGCCAGAACATCGCCCTGTTGCGAAGACCACAACGAGCGATGGCCATCAGGGTGATCAGGGGATACCGCACAATCTCGTTCGAGGCGGCATGCGTCTTGGCGAGTTCACCACCTTGGGATTTGGATGCTGATACCCTAGCTGCAATGTATTATTGGCGCGAGGATGAACTTGGTAGGGGTCAGCATCCAGATTTACGAGAAATAGAGGAATGTAGGCGCGAACTACATCAAGAGCTCGTTGAAAGGTGGAGGGTGAGGTTAACTCGTCCAGTTGCCGGCCAAAACACAATAGAGGCTATTCTGCCGGTACTGAACGAGTGGCTAACGAGGGAGCACGGGGCGGCAACCTTTCGTTTGACCCAGGTGCTATCGGGACACGGTTGTTTTTCGAAGTACCTGTGTCAAATTGGAAGGGAGCCGACCTGCGCATGTCACCATTGTGGCAACATTGTTGATACGGTGCAGCATACGTTGGAGGTTTGCCCAGTTTGGGAAACCTCACGTCAGCAACTCGTCAATGTGACTGGTACAGACCTTTCACTCCCAGCTTTAATCAAGGCTATGGTCGGGAGTGAGGGGGCCTGGAAAGCTGTAGTGGCTTTTTGCGAGGTAGTCTTAACCGCCAAGGAGGCTGCGGAGAGGGATAGAGAAATTCTCACGACCAATCCCATTCGCAGAAAGAGAGTCAGGGGTAGGAGGAGAAACCTCCACGATATCCGTCCCCCATAATAAAGGCTTGGGAGACGACACTGTGTAGTGTCCGCCGCCCAATAACTCAAAGCCTAGAGGTGGCGTGCGTGGAGGTTCCGCGCACTTCTCACACCAGGAATAAGGTGGGACAATTGGAAATAGATGGGACTCGCAAGGAGCCAACACCGTTGAAGCCATGGAAAAATACAAAGCGTACCCACAGCATCGACCAAAGGTGTTCAGAAGAAACCCCGTGAGGTTTTAGTCAGTAAGAGTCTGACATAATCTTCCGCCACCACCTCCCAAGGCGGAAGATATCCATGACGGATTTCCTCACGTAAAAAAAAAAAAAGATATGCGCCAGCTTGGATCAGGCGTCGCTTCGACCATCAATCGTTTTGATAACTCGAAGGATTCTGGTACCCCATAGTCCAAGGGTATCGACCTCATGTTTAATTTTACCGAAAATACTATATAAAAACATTTTGTTTATTGATCGAGCAAAGCGAGATCTCTAAGTCAACTTGGGCAAATCGGCGTTGTATGTATGTTTGATTGTCCGAGGATAACTTTCGAAGCGTTGATCCTATCATCGTGAAATTTGATACACAGATACGTAGTGATAGCATAATTTTGGTGTGACTAAATGAGATAAAAATGTTGGGGGGTTGTTGAGATATTGGGGTTTAAGAGGGGTAAAAAATAATGAAAATGTGAATATTAGGTCAACTAAGATGTCAAATGAAAGGTCTTTATTAGTAAATTTCGATCCTGTTTTTATTTTAAGTTTTTGTGTTATTAGCCATAATAAAAACTAAACTTTGATAAAATTCACAGGGTACACCAGTGACCCCACAGTACTGTAATTTGGTATGTGTCTAGCTTAAGTACCTATCACAAATATACGCAAAAGTCTGAAATCTAGAAGAACTGCAATTTCTACCCCAAAAAAGATTAACCACATTACATGAACTCCGGTTACCTGTAATTTGAATGAAACTGTAGGTCAAGTTACTGGGGACGTTTATTTCGTGGCACTATTTTGTTTGTAAAGATTACGAATAACCCCTGACTAGCCAGAAAAAAACAGTACAAAAACAAAAACTGCTTGGAGGCGCAAAAGATTCGCATGCAAAAAATAAAAAAAAAAATCCGCGCTGCGCTTGGACTAAGATTTCTCAATTTTTTTCTAGAAGCACTGTATTAAAATATTCATCATCATCATCATCATCATATCAGCCGTAGGACGTCCACTGCTGGACAAAGGCCTCCCTCATTGATCTCCAGGAACTGCGGTTGGAAGCGGCCTGCATCCAACGCCGACCTGCGGTTCTTACCAAGTCGTCTGCCCATCTTGTGCCATATGGCCTGCCCATTGCCACTTCAACGTGCTTAAACGGGCTATGTACTAAATATATGTATGCTAAATATATATATGTATGCTTGTATTAAAATAATTTTGTACTAAATTTAGAAGAAATAGGCTTTTTGAAAGTATAACTTTTATGCCATTTTATTAAAAAATTGTGATAAAAATCACAGGTAGAAAACAAAAAAATCTTATGATTTTGTTTGCGAATTTCAGATTAAAATGCTTATGATTTAGAAAATATAACAGTTATATATGTAAATATTGTTTGTTTTGATAGCTTAATATATTAGGTATTTAAAATGTTCAATCCACTTGAATATTTTTTTGTTTTTTATGGGAGACTCGCGAGATCTCACTTCTTTAACCTTTACCGGTTATAGTTTGTAGATTCAAGTTAGACGCTATGTCAACGAGAATGTAGACCCTCTAACGGGGCCGACCAAATCACTGAGAAAATATAACGGTTCATTAGTTAGACGCTGTAGGCTTCGGCAAATATCCACTTGATCTAAAGTATTTACACATCGACGACGTCGAGCGGGACGACAAATTATAACACTGTATCTACTCTCACCTTTACTAGGTACTGAGTAAAACTCTTTTTTGGGTAAAGTCCTGGGTGAACGATGCTGTTTGCTGTAATTCTGATGAATTTGCTTCTGGTCGTGTGTGGGAATCGACAGAGAAGGTATCTTGTGTATCCTGATGGTGGTCCGGCAAGAGCGCAGGTTAGTTTATATAATGGAACTTTTAAATTTTTCGCAAACTATACTCATGTTTTTAAGACAAAACGGATCTTTTCGCGTACAGATTTATATCAAAATCATAATTTTGACTAACCTCGACGTTTCTGCCAAGTTACATCGGCCGTGGTCATGAGAGACTGATATAGTTTTTATAATGAGTTTTAGACATCCAATTATTTATTTATTAATATGAAACGGGTACTTATCGAGTTGTTGTCTGCTCGCGACCACGGCTGTTGCAACAGAATCGAAATGTCGGGATAATAAATAAACTAATAATAGGATAACCGGCCAAGTGCGAGTCAGACTCGCGCACGAAGGGTTCCGTAACGTTTTCTATAAAAACGGCAAAAAAAATCACTTTTGTTGTATGGGAGCCCCCCTTAAATATACATTTTATTTTAATTTAATTATTTATTTTTAAATGAATAATGGAACTCAATATTCTTTAAATAATTTCAAGCATCTACCTGCTGCAGTTATAAATATCTATCAAAAACGAGCAAAAAAATCACGTTTGTTGTATGAGAGCTCCCCTTATATATTTTTTTATTCTGTTTTTAGTTTTTGTTGTTATATCTACAGAAATACATCATCTATGAAAATTTCAACTGTCTATCACGGTTCATGAAATACAGTCTGGTGACAGACGGACAGACAGACAGACAGCGGAGTCTTAGTAATAGGGTCTCGTTTGACCCTTTCGGTACGGAACCCCAAAAAGGAAAATATGCCATAAATACCTGTTTGATATTAGTAATTATGTACAGTGATCGCTAAAGTTTAAAAAGACAATTATTTATTCACTACAATAAGGACACAATTATGAAACAAACTGAGAAAGAGAGGCATTTTATTAGCAAACATATAAAAATAAGAGAAACACGAGTTTATGAGAACTAAAAACTGTATGCTACGTACGGCAGCAAATGGGCCTCAACTCAGGATTATGACTGCCATAATAGTAATTCTATGTCTTAATTATTTTCTTACTAGCTATTGCCCGCGACTTCGTACGTGTTACACTACTAAATGTGTAGGTAACCTAGAAATAAAGCTAAACTCGATGTTGCTACTTGACTTGACACCCCATTTTAATTCCATGGGAACTGATTTATGGTATAAAAGGTAGCCTATATGGTACCTAATGCAGATATAATTTACGTTTATCGACGGCAGAAAGCGGAAATGTCGTATCTCAAAAATTGGACAAAATGACTTATCACTATATTTTGAATGAGCAAAAAAAGCCGCGTCGAATGGTATATGTCTCGTCTTTCTACGATAAAAAAAATGTTTGATACGCCACCGATTTTTTTCTAGTTTTTCTACTGCTCACATGACAAATTGCTGTAAATAGAGTAAAAATCGCACCTTTTGAAAATAAAATAGACACGACAATACGTCCATTAAATACAGTTACAACATTATTTTTCTATGATGGATATTGATTTTAAAGAGATACAGCATTTCAGCCGCCAAATATACAGCACTGGTGTGTGTTTATCTGGAACAGTTACTACGTTTCAAACATTTAATTGTATAGCGAAAATCTTACTTACACCATAAGGATAGAGTATTGTTTCGTGTACAGTTATCAATACGCCACTCTAGCCAGACCCACCCCTTTCTCTCACCCCGACGCGTTCCTTAAGTACGCCATTCCGATCGCGCGTCAGCTATGCGTGGGTGCCGATAGTGAGGAAGCAAATTTGTTATTAAGAAAAATATTCTTTAAAAAAGTTAATATTCACCAAAGCCTAAGCCAAAGAAATCTATTAAAAAGGAAACAAAATTAAAAGAACTCGTGGTCAGACTTACACTACTGAAATAGGAGATGAAGTTGCATCTAAATTCAAAGATATTGATATATTCGATTATTCAAAGCCTACCTATAGAGGTGGGATTATAAAAGCATTACGTGGTAAATCTTAAGGCGTGGTGGTGGATGGGAGCTTTCTAGTGCGGTAGAGGGGAGGATTTGCCTATTTTTTTTAACATGTTTTTTTATAATACCTACCTATGAAATTGCATGAAATTTATTTTGAATTTTCTACAATACCTACCAACCTTAGGTTAATTGAAACGTGTTTTTGGTACATATTTCAAGTTTTAGAGACGAATTTTTTCTTTTTCCTATGCTCAGTCTTTATTTTCTAACACAATAATTTCACATTAGATTCTTTTTTAAATAAGTGCAGTGTACAACTGAATAATACTATTTTGATTGTAACTTTATAATAGGCTAACTATTATTGGCTGTTTTTGTTTTGTGTTTGTTCCCGACATCTTTTCTTTACAATGTTCAAACGTAGAAACCTGTTATTAGCCTTGCGTTTAGTTCTAAGCTATTTAACCAAACAATTTGTATCGCCGTTGGTTTTCTAAATAAATAAAAAAAAATGTATGAAAACTAATCCCTGCAAAGATGTTGTTTGTAAACGAAACTGTGGAGATATTCCAGATATAAGACGTCAACAATTATTTACCTTATTTACCTCTTGGTAGTTCTCAAAGCCAAAGAGATTGGATATCTAAATGCGCTATAAAAAAATGTCTCTCCACATACTACAGATACAGGTGAATCACTCAGAAGAAATGCTACATATGAATATGATGTAAATGAAAGAGATGGAAAGAGACAAGCATGCCAAACATTTTTAATCAACACTCTAGATATATTATCGTAAAGGCGTATAATAAATACCCTTGATAACACAATCGAAGGGGTTGCAAAAAATGATAAAAGAATAAAAACGGCATTGGTAATACAACTACTGAAAATACATTAAACCATGCAAAACAATTTCTAACACCCTAACTTTTGGTATCGTCTCATTACTGCAGAAAAGATTCTAATAAGCTTTATTAACCAGATAATTTCAAAAACACCTAACTTATAACGCAATTACGATAATAATTGTAACGAAGAAGGCGTAAAGAGTATGTCTTTCAAGGTTTGCTCAAATTGGTTAAAAGAGAATTACAATATTGGATTGCATGTTCCCAAGAAGGATAAATGTACGGTGTGTATGACACAGACATATGATGTAAAAAAAAAATATGGGATGTCTAAACGTACGAGAAAAAGAAGAATCCTATAAAAGGTTCCGATGTCACCAAAAACTTAATGCTGTAGATCCCGGCGTAATATGCGCAAGATTTGATATGCAAAAAGTCCTTATTACACCACATAGTGAAAACATGGCATTATACTATTTCAGAAAGATAGCTGTGTACAATCTTACAATTTATGAATGTAATACTCAAGTGGGATATTCTAATCTATGGACAGAAGTTGATGCCCATTGTGGGGCTAATGAGATTTCAACATGTTTGTACAATTTTATTATCTTCAAGACGTGGACAAACGTGGAAACGTAAGGACGGTACTGTAGTACGGTGCTTCATGTTACGGACAAAACAAAAATAAAACTATGGTGAGTATGTTGAGATATGTTTTGTCCATTGCTGTCAATTTGGAGATAATCCAAATAAATTACCTCATTCCTGGTCATACATTCATGCAAGTAGATAGCATGCATGCTACTACAGAGCGTGCTGTAAAAAAAACTACCGCGTGGGCACCTTCTCAATGGCCTACTGTCGTGGAATTGGCACGTAAAAACCAACTCCTTAAAAAGTGTATATTGTGGAGGGTAGTGGACTTTTTGGGATTTGACGAAGTTTTGAGCAAAACTTTTAAAAAACGTCAAAAACTTCAAATTTCAAAGTTGTGCATTGCAGCGTTTATAAAGACAAACCCCGATATTATGTTCATAAAAATAGTATGCTTTCAGACGCTGAAACTACTTCAGTGCCCTTGTGTAGTTTGAACAAAACTCAACCAAAGCTTAATTTGTATTCCACAAAACTCCATGTTTCAATCCAAAAATATAACGACCTCAAAAAAATAGTTGACAAATAAGTTATACCTTAATGCTATTTTCATGAATATTTGCAATTGATACACGACAAAAAAATAAAAGACACTGGTTGAAACTGACGAAGAAGAGGAAGTATAGTTTATGATCACTTTATGATCTACAGCACAAGTCTGCTCGACTTAGTGTAGGTCCTGCTTGAAATTATGACGTACATACAAGCCATTATTTAAATTGTAAATCTTTGTAAATTATATTATTTAAAACTGTTATTATGTGCTTGAAATGAACAAATGAAGTTTACGTACGTACGTATTTACGTATAGTTGACTGATTGTTAAAACTAATGAAGAAGAGGAAGTATAGGAGACTGATTGTTAAAACTAATGAAGAAGAGGAAGTATAGCAGGCTGATTGATAAAACTAATAAATAAAAGGAAGTATAGCAGACTGATTGTTAAAACTAATAAAGAAGGGGAAGTATAGCAGACTGATTGTTAAAACTAATAAATAAAAGGAAGTATAGCAGACTGATCGTTAAAACTAATAAAGAAGAGGAAGTATAGCAGACTGATTGTCAAAACTAATAAATAAAAGGAAGTATAGCAGACTGATCGTTAAAACTAATAAAGAAGAGGAAGTATAGCAGACTGATTGTTAAAACTAATAAATAAAAGGAAGTATAGCAGACTGATTGTTAAAACTAATAAAGAAGAAGAAGTATAGCAGACTGATTGTTAAAACTAATAAATAAAAGGAAGTATAGCAGACTGATTGTTAAAACTAATAAAGAAGAGGAAGTATAGCAGACTGATTGTTAAAACTAATAAATCAAAGGAAGTATAGCAGGCTGATTGTTAAAACTAATAAAGAAGAGGAAGTATAGCAGACTGATTGTCGAAACTAATAAATAAAAGGAAGTATAGCAGACTGATTGTTTAAACTAATAAAGAAGAGGAAGTATAGGATGCTGATTGTTAAAACTAATAAATCAAAGGAAGTATAGCAGGCTGATTGTTAAAACTAATAAAGAAGAGGAAGTATAGCAGACTGATTGTCGAAACTAATAAATAAAAGGAAGTATAGCAGACTGATTGTTTAAACTAATAAAGAAGAGGAAGTATAGGATGCTGATCGTTAAAACTAATAAAGAAGAGGAAGTATAGCAGACTGATTGTTAAAACTAATAAATAAAAGGAAGTATAGCGGACTGATTGATAAAACTAATAAAGAAGAGGAAGTATAGCAGACTGATTGTCAAAACTAATAAATAAAAGGAAGTATAGCAGACTGATCGTTAAAACTAATAAAGAAGAGGAAGTATAGCAGACTGATTGTTAAAACTAATAAATAAAAGGAAGTATAGCAGACTGATTGTTAAAACTAATAAAGAAGAAGAAGTATAGCAGACTGATTGTTAAAACTAATAAATAAAAGGAAGTATAGCAGACTGATTGTTAAAACTAATAAAGAAGAGGAAGTATAGCAGACTGATTGTTAAAACTAATAAATCAAAGGAAGTATAGCAGGCTGATTGTTAAAACTAATAAAGAAGAGGAAGTATAGCAGACTGATTGTCGAAACTAATAAATAAAAGGAAGTATAGCAGACTGATTGTTTAAACTAATAAAGAAGAGGAAGTATAGGATGCTGATTGTTAAAACTAATAAATAAAAGGAAGTATAGAAGACTGATTGTTAAAACTAATAAAGAAGGGGAAGTATAGCAGACTGATTGTTAAAACTAATAAATAAAAGGAAGTATAGCAGACTGATCGTTAAAACTAATAAAGAAGAGGAAGTATAGCAGACTGATTGTTAAAACTAATAAATAAAAGGAAGTATAGCGGACTGATTGTTAAAACTAATAAAGAAGAGGAAGTATAGCAGACTGATTGTCAAAACTAATAAATAAAAGGAAGTATAGCAGACTGATCGTTAAAACTAATAAAGAAGAGGAAGTATAGCAGACTGATTGTTAAAACTAATAAATAAAAGGAAGTATAGCAGACTGATTGTTAAAACTAATAAAGAAGAAGAAGTATAGCAGACTGATTGTTAAAACTAATAAATAAAAGGAAGTATAGCAGACTGATTGTTAAAACTAATAAAGAAGAGGAAGTATAGCAGACTGATTGTTAAAACTAATAAATCAAAGGAAGTATAGCAGGCTGATTGTTAAAACTAATAAAGAAGAGGAAGTATAGCAGACTGATTGTCGAAACTAATAAATAAAAGGAAGTATAGCAGACTGATTGTTTAAACTAATAAAGAAGAGGAAGTATAGGATGCTGATTGTTAAAACTAATAAATAAAAGGAAGTATAGAAGACTGATTGTTAAAACTAATAAAGAAGAGGAAGTATAGCAGACTGATTGTTAAAACTAATAAAGAAGAGGAAGTATAGCAGACTGATTGTTAAAACTAATAAAGAAGAGGAAGTATAGCAGACTGATTGTTAAAACTAATAAAGAAGAGGAAGTATAGCAGACTGATTGTTATAACTAGTAAAGAAGAGGAAGTATAGCAGACTGATTGTTAAAACTAATAAAGAAGAGGAAGTATAGGATGCTGATTGTTAAAACTAATAAATAAAAGGAAGTATAGCAGACTGATTGTTAAAACTAATAAAGAAGAGGAAGTATAGCAGACTGATTGTTAAAACTAATAAAGAAGAGGAAGTATAGCAGACTGATTGTTAAAACTAATGAAGAAGAGGAAGTATAGGATGCTGATTGTTAAAACTAATAAATAAAAGGAAGTATAGCAGACTGATTGTTAAAACTAATGAAGAAGAGGAAGTATAGGATGCTGATTGTTAAAACTAATAAAGAAGAGGAAGTTTAGCAGACTGATTGTTAAAACTAATAAAGAAGAGGAAGTATAGGATGCTGATTGTTAAAACTAATAAATAAAAGGAAGTATAGCAGACTGATTGTTAAAACTAATAAAGAAGAGGAAGTATAGCAGACTGATTGTTAAAACTAATAAAGAAGAGGAAGTATAGGATGCTGATTGTTAAAACTAATAAAGAAGAGGAAGTATAGGATGCTGATTGTTAAAACTAATAAATAAAAAGAAGTATAGCAGACTGATTGTTAAAACTAATAAAGAAGGGGAAGTATAGCAGACTGATTGTTAAAACTAATAAATAAAAGGAAGTATAGCAGACTGATCGTTAAAACTAATAATGAAGAGGAATTATAGCAGACTGATTGTTAAAACTAATAAATAAAAGGAAGTATAGCAGACTGATTGTTAAAACTAATAAAAAAGAGGAAGTATAGCAGACTGATTGTCAAAACTAATAAATAAAAGGAAGTATAGCAGACTGATCGTTAAAACTAATAAAGAAGAGGAAGTATAGCAGACTGATTGTTAAAACTAATAAATAAAAGGAAGTATAGCAGACTGATTGTTAAAACTAATAAAGAAGAAGAAGTATAGCAGACTGATTGTTAAAACTAATAAATAAAAGGAAGTATAGCAGACTGATTGTTAAAACTAATAAAGAAGAGGAAGTATAGCAGACTGATTGTTAAAACTAATAAATAAAAGGAAGTATAGCAGACTGATTGTTAAAACTAATAAAAAAGAGGAAGTATAGCAGACTGATTGTCAAAACTAATAAATAAAAGGAAGTATAGCAGACTGATTGTTAAAACTAATAAAGAAGAGGAAGTATAGGATGCTGATTGTTAAAACTAATAAATAAAAGGAAGTATAGAAGACTGATTGTTAAAACTAATAAAGAAGAGGAAGTATAGCAGACTGATTGTTAAAACTAATAAAGAAGAGGAAGTATAGCAGACTGATTGTTAAAACTAATAAAGAAGAGGAAGTATAGGATGCTGATTGTTAAAACTAATAAATAAAAGGAAGTATAGCAGACTGATTGTTAAAACTAATAAAGAAGAGGAAGTATAGCAGACTGATTGTTAAAACTAATAAAGAAGAGAAAGTATAGCAGACTAATTGTTAAAACTAATAAAGAAGAGGAAGTATTGCAGACTGATTGTTAAAACTAATAAAGAAGAGGAAGTATAGGATGCTGATTGTTAAAACTAATAAATAAAAGGAAGTATAGCAGACTGATTGTTAAAACTAATAAAGAAGAGGAAGTATAGCAGACTGATTGTTAAAACTAATAAAGAAGAGGAAGTATAGCAGACTGATTTTTAAAACTAATGAAGAAGAGGAAGTATAGGATGCTAATTGTTAAAACTAATAAATAAAAGGAAGTTTATCAGACTGATTGTTAAAACTAATGAAGAAGAGGAAGTATAGGATGCTGATTGTTAAAACTAATAAAGAAGAGGAAGTATAGCAGACTGATTGTTAAAACTAATAAAGAAGAGGAAGTATAGGATGCTGATTGTTAAAACTAATAAATAAAAGGAAGTATAGCAGACTGATTGTTAAAACTAATAAAGAAGAGGAAGTATAGCAGACTGATTGTTAAAACTAATAAAGAAGAGGAAGTATAGGATGCTGATTGTTAAAGCTAATAAATAAAAGGAAGTATAGCAGACTGATTGTTAAAACTAATAAAGAAGAGGAAGTATAGCAGACTGATTGTTAAAACTAATGAAGAAGAGGAACTATAGGATGCTGATTGTTAAAACTAATAAATAAAAAGAAGTATAGCAGACTGATTGTTAAAACTAATAAAGAAGAGGAAGTATAGCAGACTGATTGTTAAAACTAATAAAGAAGAGGAAGTATAGTATGCTGATTGTTAAAACTAATAAATAAAAGGAAGTATAGCAGACTAATTGTTAAAACTAATAAAGAAGAGGAAGTATAGCAGACTGATTGTTAAAACTAATAAAGAAGAGGAAGTATAGTATGCTGATTGTTAAAACTAATAAATAAAAGGAAGTATAGCAGACTGATTGTTAAAACTAATAAAGAAGAGGAAGTATAGCAGACTGATTGTTAAAACTAATAAAGAAGAGGACGTATAGCAGACTGATTGTTAAAACTAATAAAGAAGAGGAAGTATAGCAGACTGATTGTTAAAACTAATAAAGAAGAGGAAGTATAGCAGACTGATTGTTAAAACTAATAAATAAAAGGAAGTATAGCAGACTGATTGTTAAAACTAATAAAGAAGAGGAAGTATAGCAGACTGATTGTTAAAACTAATAAATAAAAGGAAGTATAGCAGACTGATTGTTAAAACTAATAAAGAAGAGGAAGTATAGCAGACTGATTGTTAAAACTAATAAATAAAAGGAAGTATAGCAGACTGATTGTTAAAACTAATAAAGAAGAGGAAGTATAGCAGACTGATTGTTAAAACTAATAAATAAAAGGAAGTATAGCAGACTGATTGTTAAAACTAATAAAGAAGAGGAAGTATAGCAGACTGATTGTCAAAACTAATAAATAAAAGGAAGTATAGCAGACTGATTGTTTAAACTAATAAAGAAGAGGAAGTATAGGATGCTGATTGTTAAAACTAATAAATAAAAGGAAGTATAGAAGACTGATTGTTAAAACTAATAAAGAAGAGGAAGTATAGCAGACTGATTGTTAAAACTAATAAAGAAGAGGAAGTATAGCAGACTGATTGTTAAAACTAATAAAGAAGAGGAAGTATAGGATGCTGATTGTTAAAACTAATAAATAAAAGGAAGTATAGCAGACTGATTGTTAAAACTAATAAAGAAGAGGAAGTATAGCAGACTGATTGTTAAAACTAATAAAGAAGAGGAAGTATAGCAGACTGATTGTTATAACTAGTAAAGAAGAGGAAGTATAGCAGACTGATTGTTAAAACTAATAAAGAAGAGGAAGTATAGGATGCTGATTGTTAAAACTAATAAATAAAAGGAAGTATAGCAGACTGATTGTTAAAACTAATAAAGAAGAGGAAGTATAGCAGACTGATTGTTAAAACTAATAAAGAAGAGGAAGTATAGCAGACTGATTGTTAAAACTAATGAAGAAGAGGAAGTATAGGATGCTGATTGTTAAAACTAATAAATAAAAGGAAGTATAGCAGACTGATTGTTAAAACTAATGAAGAAGAGGAAGTATAGGATGCTGATTGTTAAAACTAATAAAGAAGAGGAAGTATAGCAGACTGATTGTTAAAACTAATAAAGAAGAGGAAGTATAGCAGACTGATTGTTAAAACTAATAAAGAAGAGGAAGTATAGCAGACTGATTGTTAAAACTAATAAAGAAGAGGAAGTATAGCAGACTGATTGTTAAAACTAATACATAAAAGGAAGTATAGCAGACTGATTGTTAAAACTAATAAAGAAGAGGAAGTATAGCAGACTGATTGTTAAAACTAATAAATAAAAGGAAGTATAGCAGACTGATTGTTAAAACTAATAAAGAAGAGGAAGTATAGCAGACTGATTGTTAAAACTAATAAATAAAAGGAAGTATAGCAGACTGATTGTTAAAACTAATAAAGAAGAGGAAGTATAGCAGACTGATTGTTAAAACTAATAAATAAAAGGAAGTATAGCAGACTGATTGTTAAAACTAATAAAGAAGAGGAAGTATAGCAGACTGATTGTCAAAACTAATAAATAAAAGGAAGTATAGCAGACTGATTGTTTAAACTAATAAAGAAGAGGAAGTATAGGATGCTGATTGTTAAAACTAATAAATAAAAGGAAGTATAGAAGACTGATTGTTAAAACTAATAAAGAAGAGGAAGTATAGCAGACTGATTGTTAAAACTAATAAAGAAGAGGAAGTATAGCAGACTGATTGTTAAAACTAATAAAGAAGAGGAAGTATAGGATGCTGATTGTTAAAACTAATAAATAAAAGGAAGTATAGCAGACTGATTGTTAAAACTAATAAAGAAGAGGAAGTATAGCAGACTGATTGTTAAAACTAATAAAGAAGAGGAAGTATAGCAGACTGATTGTTATAACTAGTAAAGAAGAGGAAGTATAGCAGACTGATTGTTAAAACTAATAAAGAAGAGGAAGTAAAGGATGCTGATTGTTAAAACTAATAAATAAAAGGAAGTATAGCAGACTGATTGTTAAAACTAATAAAGAAGAGGAAGTATAGCAGACTGATTGTTAAAACTAATAAAGAAGAGGAAGTATAGCAGACTGATTGTTAAAACTAATGAAGAAGAGGAAGTATAGGATGCTGATTGTTAAAACTAATAAATAAAAGGAAGTATAGCAGACTGATTGTTAAAACTAATGAAGAAGAGGAAGTATAGGATGCTGATTGTTAAAACTAATAAAGAAGAGGAAGTATAGCAGACTGATTGTTAAAACTAATAAAGAAGAGGAAGTATAGGATGCTGATTGTTAAAACTAATAAATAAAAGGAAGTACAGCAGACTGATTGTTAAAACTAATAAAGAAGAAGAAGTATAGCAGACTGATTGTTAAAACTAATAAAGAAGAGGAAGTATAGGATGCTGATTGTTAAAACTAATAAATAAAAGGAAGTATAGCAGACTGATTGTTAAAACTAATAAAGAAGGGGAAGTATAGCAGACTGATTGTTAAAACTAATAAATAAAGGAAGTATAGCAGACTGATCGTTAAAACTAATAAAGAAGAGGAAGTATAGCAGACTGATTGTTAAAACTAATAAATAAAAGGAAGTATAGCAGACTGATTGTTAAAACTAATAAAGAAGAGGAAGTATAGGATGCTGATTGTTAAAACTAATAAATAAAAGGAAGTATAGCAGACTGATTATTAAAACTAATAAAGAAGAGGAAGTATAGCAGACTGATTGTTAAAACTAATAAAGAAGAGGAAGTATAGCAGACTGATTGTTATAACTAGTAAAGAAGAGGAAGTATAGCAGACTGATTGTTAAAACTAATAAAGAAGAGGAAGTATAGGATGCTGATTGTTAAAACTAATAAATAAAAGGAAGTATAGCAGACTGATTGTTAAAACTAATAAAGAAGAGGAAGTATAGCAGACTGATTGTTAAAACTAATAAAGAAGAGGAAGTATAGCAGACTGATTGTTAAAACTAATGAAGAAGAGGAAGTATAGGATGCTGATTGTTAAAACTAATAAATAAAAGGAAGTATAGCAGACTGATTGTTAAAACTAATGAAGAAGAGGAAGTATAGGATGCTGATTGTTAAAACTAATAAAGAAGAGGAAGTATAGCAGACTGATTGTTAAAACTAATAAAGAAGAGGAAGTATAGCAGACTGATTGTTAAAACTAATAAAGAAGAGGAAGTATAGCAGACTGATTGTTAAAACTAATAAAGAAGAGGAAGTATAGCAGACTGATTGTTAAAACTAATACATAAAAGGAAGTATAGCAGACTGATTGTTAAAACTAATAAAGAAGAGGAAGTATAGCAGACTGATTGTTAAAACTAATAAATAAAAGGAAGTATAGCAGACTGATTGTTAAAACTAATAAAGAAGAGGAAGTATAGCAGACTGATTGTTAAAACTAATAAATAAAAGGAAGTATAGCAGACTGATTGTTAAAACTAATAAAGAAGAGGAAGTATAGCAGACTGATTGTTAAAACTAATAAAGAAGAGGAAGTATAGCAGACTGATTGTTAAAACTAATAAAGAAGAGGAAGTATAGCAGACTGATTGTCAAAACTAATAAATAAAAGGAAGTATAGCAGACTGATTGTTTAAACTAATAAAGAAGAGGAAGTATAGGATGCTGATTGTTAAAACTAATAAATAAAAGGAAGTATAGCAGACTGATTGTTAAAACTAATAAAGAAGAGGAAGTATAGCAGACTGATTGTTAAAACTAATAAAGAAGAGGAAGTATAGCAGACTGATTGTTAAAACTAATAAAGAAGAGGAAGTATAGGATGCTGATTGTTAAAACTAATAAATAAAAGGAAGTATAGCAGACTGATTATTAAAACTAATAAAGAAGAGGAAGTATAGCAGACTGATTGTTAAAACTAATAAAGAAGAGGAAGTATAGCAGACTGATTGTTATAACTAGTAAAGAAGAGGAAGTATAGCAGACTGATTGTTAAAACTAATAAAGAAGAGGAAGTAAAGGATGCTGATTGTTAAAACTAATAAATAAAAGGAAGTATAGCAGACTGATTGTTAAAACTAATAAAGAAGAGGAAGTATAGCAGACTGATTGTTAAAACTAATAAAGAAGAGGAAGTATAGCAGACTGATTGTTAAAACTAATAAAGAAGAGGAAGTATAGGATGCTGATTGTTAAAACTAATAAATAAAAGGAAGTATAGCAGACTGATTGTTAAAACTAATGAAGAAGAGGAAGTATAGGATGCTGATTGTTAAAACTAATAAAGAAGAGGAAGTATAGCAGACTGATTGTTAAAACTAATAAAGAAGAGGAAGTATAGGATGCTGATTGTTAAAACTAATAAATAAAAGGAAGTACAGCAGACTGATTGTTAAAACTAATAAAGAAGAAGAAGTATAGCAGACTGATTGTTAAAACTAATAAAGAAGAGGAAGTATAGGATGCTGATTGTTAAAACTAATAAATAAAAGGAAGTATAGCAGACTGATTGTTAAAACTAATAAAGAAGGGGAAGTATAGCAGACTGATTGTTAAAACTAATAAATAAAGGAAGTATAGCAGACTGATCGTTAAAACTAATAAAGAAGAGGAAGTATAGCAGACTGATTGTTAAAACTAATAAATAAAAGGAAGTATAGCAGACTGATTGTTAAAACTAATAAAGAAGAGGAAGTATAGCAGACTGATTGTCAAAACTAATAAATAAAAGGAAGTATAGCAGACTGATCGTTAAAACTAATAAAGAAGAGGAAGTATAGCAGACTGATTGTTAAAACTAATAAATAAAAGGAAGTATAGCAGACTGATTGTTAAAACTAATAAAGAAGAAGAAGTATAGCAGACTGATTGTTAAAACTAATAAATAAAAGGAAGTATAGCAGACTGATTGTTAAAACTAATAAAGAAGAGGAAGTATAGCAGACTGATTGTTAAAACTAATAAATAAAAGGAAGTATAGCAGACTGATTGTTAAAACTAATAAAGAAGAGGAAGTATAGGATGCTGATTGTTAAAACTAATAAATAAAAGGAAGTATAGCAGACTGATTGTTAAAACTAATAAAGAAGAGGAAGTATAGCAGACTGATTGTTAAAACTAATAAAGAAGAGGAAGTATAGGATGCTGATTGTTAAAACTAATAAATAAAAGGAAGTATAGAAGACTGATTGTTAAAACTAATAAAGAAGAGGAAGTATAGCAGACTGATTGTTAAAACTAATAAAGAAGAGGAAGTATAGCAGACTGATTGTTAAAACTAATAAAGAAGAGGAAGTATAGGATGCTGATTGTTAAAACTAATAAATAAAAGGAAGTATAGCAGACTGATTGTTAAAACTAATAAAGAAGAGGAAGTATAGCAGACTGATTGTTAAAACTAATAAAGAAGAGGAAGTATAGCAGACTGATTGTTAAAACTAATAAAGAAGAGGAAGTATAGCAGACTGATTGTTAAAACTAATAAAGAAGAGGAATTATAGGATGCTGATTGTTAAAACTAATAAATAAAAGGAAGTATAGCAGACTGATTGTTAAAACTAATAAAGAAGAGAAAGTATAGCAGACTGATTGTTAAAACTAATAAAGAAGAGGAAGTATAGCAGACTGATTTTTAAAACTAATGAAGAAGAGGAAGTATAGGATGCTGATTGTTAAAACTAATAAATAAAAGGAAGTATATCAGACTGATTGTTAAAACTAATGAAGAAGAGGAAGTATAGGATGCTGATTGTTAAAACTAATAAAGAAGAGGAAGTATAGCAGACTGATTGTTAAAACTAATAAAGAAGAGGAAGTATAGGATGCTGATTGTTAAAACTAATAAATAAAAGGAAGTATAGCAGACTGATTGTTAAAACTAATAAAGAAGAGGAAGTATAGCAGACTGATTGTTAAAACTAATAAAGAAGAGGAAGTATAGGATGCTGATTGTTAAAACTAATAAATAAAAGGAAGTATAGCAGACTGATCGTTAAAACTAATAAAGAAGAGGAAGTATAGCAGACTGATTGTTAAAACTAATAAATAAAAGGAAGTATAGCGGACTGATTGTTAAAACTAATAAAGAAGAGGAAGTATAGCAGACTGATTGTCAAAACTAATAAATAAAAGGAAGTATAGCAGACTGATCGTTAAAACTAATAAAGAAGAGGAAGTATAGCAGACTGATTGTTAAAACTAATAAATAAAAGGAAGTATAGCAGACTGATTGTTAAAACTAATAAATAAAAGGAAGTATAGCAGACTGATTGTAAAAACTAATAAAGAAGAGGAAGTATAGCAGACTGATTGTTAAAACTAATAAAGAAGAGGAAGTATAGTATGCTGATTGTTAAAACTAATAAATAAAAGGAAGTATAGCAGACTGATTGTTAAAACTAATAAAGAAGAGGAAGTATAGCAGACTGATTGTTAAAACTAATAAAGAAGAGGAAGTATAGTATGCTGATTGTTAAAACTAATAAATAAAAGGAAGTATAGCAGACTGATTGTTAAAACTAATAAAGAAGAGGAAGTATAGCAGACTGATTGTTAAAACTAATAAAGAAGAGGAAGTATAGCAGACTGATTGTTAAAACTAATAAAGAAGAGGAAGTATAGCAGACTGATTGTTAAAACTAATAAAGAAGAGGAAGTATAGCAGACTGATTGTTAAAACTAATAAATAAAAGGAAGTATAGCAGACTGATTGTTAAAACTAATAAAGAAGAGGAAGTATAGCAGACTGATTGTTAAAACTAATAAATAAAAGGAAGTATAGCAGACTGATTGTTAAAACTAATAAAGAAGAGGAAGTATAGCAGACTGATTGTTAAAACTAATAAATAAAAGGAAGTATAGCAGACTGATTGTTAAAACTAATAAAGAAGAGGAAGTATAGCAGACTGATTGTTAAAACTAATAAATAAAAGGAAGTATAGCAGACTGATTGTTAAAACTAATAAAGAAGAGGAAGTATAGCAGACTGATTGTTAAAACTAATAAATAAAAGGAAGTATAGCAGACTGATTGTTAAAACTAATAAAGAAGAGGAAGTATAGCAGACTGATTGTTAAAACTAATAAATAAAAGGAAGTATAGCAGACTGATTGTTAAAACTAATAAAGAAGAGGAAGTATAGCAGACTGATTGTTAAAACTAATAAGGAAGAGGAAGTATAGCAGACTGATTGTTAAATCTAATAAATAAAAGGAAGTATAGCAGACTGATTGTTAAAACTAATAAAGAAGAGGAAGTATAGCAGACTGATTGTTAAAACTAATAAATAAAAGGAAGTATAGCATACTGATTGTTAAAACTAATGAAGAAGAGGAAATATATATAAAATCGTGCTTAATACTCGTAACTAAAGTCATTATAATGTGTACTTAAGCGAAAGTCTTAAACAAACATTAGAAAGCATAGCAGACTGAATAATAATATGTGCCATTACAATAAAAGCAATAAGTAATAGATACAGTATTTTAGTTTTTTAATATATGTATTTCAGATTGCATTTAAAACATTTAAATTTATTAAGTAATTTAATTAAATTCTCATACAGCAAAATGGTTATGTTTCGTATAGTTCTTATTTGAGATATAGCAGATTTGTAGCATAAAAACTTGTATCTATTTTAATTGCTCATACATTTCATCTTACAGTTACAGCATTTCCGCTGCTCGATATTGAGACATCAGTTGCTGTAACTAGTTAAAAACCAATGATATAACTTTAGGATATTCCAAGTAACTGGAACAAATGAAGTTAGATTGATAGAAATCTCTTCCAAATTTAAATTTTCTATCTTTATTAATTTACGAATTATGATTTTTAAAAAAAAAGTTTTTTGTGTCTGGTGTAAAATTAGATATTTTGAGATACGACAAAATCGCTTTCTTCCATCGATATATTAAATTTCATCAAAATCGGTTTTTCGACGTTTAGACGTCGTTACGACGTGATTGAGTAACAAACAAACAAACATCCAAACTTTCGCATTTATAATAATAGTGTAATGACAAGAGTTTTTTAGATTCTCTATTATTTAAGATGTTCAAGACAATATCTCTGCTGAGATACTACTATTAATATTTACCTCGATTCTCGTAATTTTGTAAGTTCAGCGAGGTTCATCTTTCAGCTCAATCATCATTGACATTGTTTTATTTTTGGTATATGAAGGAACATGACCTTTCAGTACTCTTAGTATAGATTTTAAAAAGATTATAATTTCAACATAACATGTTATTATTTTACAAAAAATTAAAATATATAATATGTTAAATACTATTTTGTCATGATAACTACCTCGATGTTTAGGTACCTTATTAAGTATTTTAAACAATATGACTTCTAGCTTATATTCACACTGATATTTTGTTAACAGCTCACAATTACCATCGTGAATAATCGATAATAATAATCGTATAATACGTTGGTTTTTACATTATCAGGTTCGAGTAAACGTTTTCTTTGCGGATCGGGCTAACGAAGCACTTTTTGTTCTGGAATTTGAATGCAATTAGGAGCCGGCCTTTGAAGTACAGAATTAGACCGCGTGACGAGCGTAGGCAACCCTACCTGACAGATAACGTTCACCAGAGATCTTTATTAAAGATTTAAAGTACTCATACATAATAGTAGATTATTAAACGAGAGGATAAAGCAGTGTCACGGACCCTATATTGAATCCCGAACGTAACGAAGGATTCTAGAGTAAACTCACGAGCGGAGCGAGGGAATTACTAGAATCCTGAGTTCAGAGAGGGATATAACCACGCTCAAGATCACAGCTTTATCCACGAGTTAAAATTACTTTTCATATTTTCTCCGAGACAATAAATAACACATATAGGTTGGTGTATTCTGTGCAGAGGTTAGTTTGATTTACGAATAAGTTTTTATTGTGTGGGTCTCTTTATTTTAATACAGATGAGGTTCCAAATTCAAATCACAGTATGCCCACGATGGCATAATGAAATTCAGTACAACTATACTCCTGGCTCTGCCGTAGAGATTTAATCACCTGTTTTCGGTGAGGTTTATAATATCTATACTTCTATACTAATATGAAAGATTTGTATTTTTGTGTGTATGTTTGTAATGAATAAACTCAAAAACTACTAGACCGATTAAAAAATTCTTTCACTGTTGGGAAGCTACACTATCCCTGGGTGACATAAGCTACTTTTTACCCAACTGCGCAGAAGGAGGTTAAGGTTTTTATTGAAAAACTACGCGTGCTTAGCTGCGAATTGGTCAGCTAGTGACAGCTATTATTTGACATTGTCGAGCCGATGGTGTGAAAAATATAATAACTAGCTCAGACTGCGTGAAACTCCTATATAATACTAGGTTTGCAGCGAGAAGTATTAGTAAATAATTATTTTTTGTGAGCCTCTTAAAAGTACTTCAGCATTTCGAGTCAGCGGATTGCTATAACGATATTTTGTTATAATGTGTTTCTGTAAAATAAAAATACCTTATATAACAAACAAAGTGCGAGGGGAGACCTTTCTGGGAGCGGATCGCGCTCACCTTGATGAAGGTTCACGAATTGAACAGAAACTGTTGTTTGTAACACCGATAAAACGGTACGTGATAAATCTGTTACCTATATTAATAATAATAATATAAAAAATGCTCATAAAACACTTTCCGGGTCACCAGAGCTGACTGGAATAATATATATATTTTCATCCCAAGTGGATGAGGCAGGGCTTGCATTATCTGCATATTACGGACAGTAGTGAACTACTCGGATATCTGGATTTTACGGATAATTCGAATAATTTTGGAAAAAGCTTTAATGAAAGAAAATAATAATTATAAAAGGAGCTATTATACAATGTTTAAGTTATACCAACATTCCCTATTAAAATACACGGTGTCCTTTAAAGCACTGTTTTTGCAGAACAAACGTTGTTAAAACCATGATCTACTAACAGTTTATACCATCAAATAAGAGAATTTAAAAAAAATATAAATCTTCCTACTAATATTATAAACGCGAAAGTTATGTATGTATGTTATGTAGTTATGTAGTGTATGGATGGATGTTTGTTACTCTTTCACGCCGGAACGGCTGAACCGATTGCTATGAAAATTGGTATGTACGTAGATCATAACCTGGATTAACACATAGGCTACTTTTTATTGGCAAACCACGCGTGCGAAGCCGTGGATTGATCAGCTAGTCTCAAATAAGTCTAACTTCGTTCAAAATCTAACCGTGACATAAAGTTCATTAATACGCTAGCTGTAGGGTAGCTTCTTGGTCTCCTTCGCGGGCGAGTTGCATGCGGGGGGGTGGGGGGGGGGGGGGGCAGTAAAGGATATTTTAACTCGCATCTTCCATCCGTAGCTCATCCCGTTACTCATCCAAAATTAATTAGTTTTTTAAGTATTCCTGGTGTACCATAAAGTATTATTATATTCTATTCTGTTCTCATCAGGAAGGGTAGCCTACGATCGTCTCCTGGCTTAAATGAGTTTTTTTTCTTCGTTCCATTTTGTTTGACTTGCTCGCTCATTCTACGTTGATTTCGTTTAGCTTTGTTTGTACAGATTTGGATAATGTTTACTTATTCATTTGCAATCTGATTTTGTAGAGTTTCTTTGAACTGAAAACTGATTGCTGTTAGAAATTATTGTAATATTCAGAACCCAATCTTGCTAATACTTATATTATGATTTCGAAAGTAACTCTCTCTGTCTGTTTGTTAATGTTATCACGACTAAACCGCTGGACCGTATATGTAGATATACTTTGACCTGGATTAAGATATAGGCTATTTTTTTGACAAACCACGCGTGCGAAGCAGCGTTGAAGCATGATAATTTAAATAGTTTCAACAACCTATTCATCTATTGTAAGTAGAAAAATAATTCAGCTTATTAAAATTCGTAAAATTAATCCTGCCTGTCAACGCAACGTTTGCGTTTTTGGTACACACGGCTACACATGAAGCTATAATTTCCAGTATAAGCTGACCTCGCATTGTGTAGGCTTTTCGTAAAATGAGAGGTTAGCTTATACTGCAGTTGTATAGCTTGATGTGTAGCCGTGTGTACACTGAGCGGATGACGTCTACTGCCAAAAATAGGCCTTACCTTTTTCATAGATTACTAGAGCGATCGATCATACAGGCTGTTTGGTAATATACTGACGATATTCAAGTGACAGTTTCTCAAAATAGAAAAGAAAACTTCTCGAAAAAAAAAAACTACTAGTTATAATATAAAATTTTAAAGAAAATTGACGAAGTTTATGTGATTAATTCGATATAAAACTTACTGCCTACTCTTGCAATCGACATCCAAAAATAAAGGCCAATTTGATGTCTTTCGGAAATGGCGGGGTTTGGGTTAGAAAGGGACGACAAGAGATATCCCGAGACGTCACCAATCTGTGGTTAGATGGCAAGCATTATGCATTAGTACAACATAATTTTAATAAAGTGTTTATTTTTACATGCCAAAATAAATTTCATATTTCTATTGTAAACATTTCACAAATTTATTTATTATGCTCATCAAAATAACCCATCTCATTTTTGTGGGTATATTATTAAACATCCTATATACAGCCTGCACCCACCAGCTCTCAACAGCCCCAGCAATCCTAATCAGGTCGTTTTTAGGGTTCCGTATCCAAATGGCAAAAAACGGAACCCTTATGGATTCGTCATGTCTGTCTGTCCATCTGTCCGTCCATATGTGACAGCCACTTTTTTTCGAAACTATAAAAACTATAGGTACTATTGAAACTTGGTAAGTAGATGTATTCTGTGAACTGCATTAAGATTTTCACACAAAAATAGATAGAAAACAATATAATTTGGGGGTTCCCCATACTAAAAACTAAAAATTAAAATTTTTTTTTCATCAAACCCATACGTGTGGGATATCTATGGATAGGTGTTTAAAAATGATATTGAAATTTCTAATATAATTTTTTTCTAAACCGCGAAGTTTGCGCGAAAGACACTTCCAAAGTGGTAAAAATGTGTCCCCTTCTAACTTCTAAATTAGGAGAGTAATAAATCTAAAAATATATATGATGTACTAAACCATGCAAACTTCCACCGAAAAATGGTTTGAACGAGATCTAGTAAGTAGTTTTTTTTAATACGTCATAAATCGTAAACCGCAATTTACCTTTCATTCAATCAACTCAAATATAAAAAAGTTACAACGAAATACAAGAACTTTTATATTATGTTACTGGCTGCTACGGAACCCTTCATGGGCGAGTCCGACTCGCACTTGGCCGCTTTTTATAGGGTACCATACCTCAAAAGGAAAATAAGAACCCATAAAAGATTGATGTCTATCTTTCTGTCCGTCTGGCAAGACCCTTTTTATCAAGAACACGTGAAGGTTTGATACACGCTTGACTGATTTTGAATTTAGTGGGGGCAGGCTAACGCTGCACATGTCAATGCATTGTGCGATTGATGATAAAATTACTAGTGGTTCGCCCCCAACTGAGATCTCACGAGTCTCCCATGAAAACAAAAAAATATTATTCGTAATCTTTGACTATCAAAATAGTGCACGAAATGATAACCACATAACTTGACCTACAGTTTCATTCAAATCATAGGTAACGGGAGTTCATGTCATATGGTAATTTTTCAGGTAGAAATTGCAGTTATTCTGGATTTCAGACTGTTGCCTATATTTGTGTTACTAAATCTACACGCATACCAAATTTCAGAACTGTGGGGTCACTGGTGTACCTTGTGAATTTTGTCAAAGTTCAGTTTTTATCATGGGTTGCTTAAAAACTGCAAGGTTTTAAACTAATAATAAAAACGGGTTCGAAATACTCACAAAGACCTTTTATTAAACGTGCCAGTTGTCCGGATAGACGCGTCACACCAAAATTGTGCCATCACTGTACCTTTATACCAAATTTCACGATGATCGGATAAACGCTTCGAAAGTTATCCTCGGACAAAAAAACATACATACAATGCCGATTTGCCCAAGTTGATTTAGAATTGATTGATTAAGATTAAGAATAGCACTCAGAGCTAGGTTTTAAATTCAACAATTACAAACATGTACAAAAATATTTATTACATAACAATTTTAGGTTAAAATACATGCAAGGTTGATGGCTATAGTAAAAGTGTTCGACTAAACGCTACTAATACAGGCATACAAAATAACCAAATCAAATTCCTTAATAAATTTAATGCCTTATCTAAATTCCAGTTGTTGAAAAATTTACTGTGTGTTTTTTAAATGTCATCTTTGTTTTTTTTATGATTTCAGTTCATCATAGGTCTCGGTGTGCCAGTAGACTTGAAAGAAGCCTCTGTCACTGTTGGAACTGTCATCAAATTCCAATATGACCTTCCTACCAACAGTACTGAGTACACCAGCAGAATCTATGGCTTCGTCAACACAGTCTCCAGAGACATGGATGGAAACACTCCAACCGATGATGTAGATAACGAAATAGATTCAGATTCTAGAAAACTGAGTGAGACAGAGATCGACGTGGACAATGAG
The DNA here is from genome assembly GCA_918857605.2 of Philereme vetulata. Classification (NCBI taxonomy): domain Eukaryota; kingdom Metazoa; phylum Arthropoda; class Insecta; order Lepidoptera; family Geometridae; genus Philereme; species Philereme vetulata. The sequence continues at coordinate 2,954,237 of OU975462.1, forward strand.
GAAGAACGGGACAATGATACGTTAGTCGATATCACTTTTGATAGACGAAGGAGGTCTTTAGCTTACTCTGAAGGTGGGGTGATAATGACTGGGAGTGATGACGTCAAAACAGAAGTACCGTTGGAAGAAGCTATTCGGAGACAGGAATTGATTGATCAGAATAATTTAGAGGAGCAGGAACCGCAGAGAATGAATCGATGGGACTTTTATAAGGTTCTTGAACATATGGCTGGAAGGTGAGTTTATATTTATTACAAAACGATACAGATAGAGGCAGGTATCAACCAAATTGTAGAGAGAATATGAGTAAATTCAGCCAGTGGAATCACGTCAAAATCGTATAACCTCATCTACGTGGCGATACTATTCGTTGATTTCAATCATCTCCTCTCCGCTCTACTTTGGTGGATACCGGGCCTAAGGCCTAGCGCGCACTAGGCATCCTGAATTCTGCATCCAATAATATATTAGCTCCTTGGAGCTCGAGCACTGCTGAAGCCTGGTCACTAAGTAGTGTGTGGTCTACCTAGTCATAGAGACTTGACCTTAGGGTTTTGACTGTGAATTCATTGAAAACCGTACATTTGAGGTTTTTTTACGTTTGAGTATAGTTCTTGAGTATGGGGCTTAGGCGAACGACAGACAGAAGAGACGTAAAGCAAGCACAGGACGAAGACTTTGCGCCCCTTTCATACAAAATATATAGCAGCTTCGCGCCTGTTTCGTCTCTCTTTATATTTGCGTTGCAACGCTTCGGTGAAAGTATAAATGGGCGCCACGTTTTTGCCTTGTTTGTCTGGAACTTTTCAAAAGAAAATTTGTTAGAAGGTTGTAGATTAGCAACTCTTTAATGTAACGTTAAAATAAATTCCAGTTCCAAATTTCTTACAAATGTATTTAGTACAATGGGCGGTCTTATCGCTAAAAGCGATGTCTTCTAGATCCTTTGATCCTTTGGACATACAGGATAATATCTAATCACGTGACGTTATGAGTTATATATCTACAGGATGGTTTTTTGAGAAGGGTGGTGATAGCCAAGTGAAGAGGGAAGTCTTTTTTTTTTGAAAAATCATTCGGGCCGATTTAAAAAGATTAAAAAAAACTAAATATAAAGTTATTGTTTTCTTATAAATCGAGAGCATGACTCATTTCCCGACTTTTCTCTAACAGTCGTGGTTTCAGACTTGGCCATCACCGGTCTTCTGGAAAAACCATCCTGTATAAGCTAAGTTATTCTTCCTTCTCCTTCCACTCGAACCTCTTAACATAATTAATTCAGTTAAACTCAAGGAAGTAACGAGAGGTGGATAAGAAAGAACCCCATGAATTTCATTAATGTAATCCGGCCACGCTAAGTCTGCATAACAGTAGAAATTGTCGGTTTTGTACTCTTATTTACTCTAAACATTCCTTATTTAAAACTTATTTATTGGTATTTAAATGATAAATCCTCAAAATCGAATAACGGTTAAAATATCGGAAAAATTACACAAAAAGATATTATGAAGAAAAATAATTTTCTCATACATTGATGCAGATAATGATGGCGAATATATATTGACAGCCCGCGTCATATGCATATCAAGGCGGTACGAAGTTCGCGGGGTCAACTAGTCTATATAATATACTAGCTGTTGCCAGCGGCTTCGCACGCGTGGTTTGCTAATACAAAGTAGCCTATGTGTTAATCCAGGTTATGATCTACGTACATACCAAATTTCATCAGTTCAGCCGTTCCGGTGTGAAAGAGTAATAACAAACATACACATACAAACTTTCGCGTCTTTATTATTAGTAGGTTAAAAACAAAGTCGGGTTGGTTACACCATTTCTAATTCAAGAATGGCTGGACCGATTTTGATGATCTTCAATTAGTTCAATTTGTCTCCGCCCCGAATAGCAGAATAATTATTAAAATAAGGGAAAAAAATCACGCAAAAAGAAATTATGAAAAAAAAACATTTTCGCATACAAAGATGCAGCGAATGATTGACAATTCTACCGGGGCGACGCACGTTTGCAGCCTGCGTCTTATGCATGTCAAGGCGGTACGAAATTCGACGGATCAGCTAGTCTATACTAATCTATACTAATATTTTAAAGAGGAAAGATTTGTTTGTTTGTATTGAATAGGCTGGGAAACTACTAAACCGATTTAAAAAAATATTTCACTGTTGGGAAGCTACACTATCCCCAAGTGACATAGGCTACTTTTTACCCAACTGCGCAGAAGGAGGGTAATGTTTTTATTGAAAATCTACGCGTGCGATGCTGCGGATCGGTCAGCTAGTTTTAAATAAATTTAAACGTCTATTTATCGATTTCCAAGCTTCGTACTTGCCCTGCAGATCGTCGGTGTGCTTGAGGATAGTTAACAACTAGTTTTCTGCGACGCCAACGAGTAACTAGAAACAACAAAACTTCCTTCTTATTTCAAAGTCAAAGTCAAAATCTTTTATTCATTAAATCACAAGGATTACTTTGAAACGTCAATTTTACAGCCAGGAAAGAAAGGCAAGAAACAAGGCTGGTTGTTTTTTTAATGATCCTTTTACAATACAGGAAATGAATTTCGTCTAAATTGTAACATTTTGAACATTTACCATGCAGACTCAGCTTGGGCGGACTATAAATGCCTTTTTAAATATTCCGATATTAAAAATGCCGTTACGTTGAACGGTTTAAGCAAGTTTGCTAACTTCCTACGGGTTCTATAGAATTTTTAAAAATTTATAAATGTATTGGAAACTCAGGTACGGCTATTCAGGACGGCCTTGCTTGTTGCGAACGATCTGCGAAGCTGCCGAGGTGCCTTTTACACACGAGCACGGCTTGCTGGGAGAAATTGGACATATACTATTCACGTAAGTATTATAGTGTAGACCTTAAGAGCTTTATCACATTGGCAAGTTGCGAGCGTGTTCACCGCGCTCACAAAGTAAACACGCTCGTCGCATAAGCAGAGTTCCTCGTGAAAAAGATCGCCCGAGGAAGTACTATCACCATACCTATTTCTGCCACCAGAAATCTGCTGTGTTTCGGTTTGAAGGTTATGGTTGCCGGTGAAATTACAGGCACATGAGGCTTTACACCTGTATGCCTCAAATTGATGGACGCAGAGCAATGCATCGTAGGGCACGTTTTTAAGCACGTACATGACCTACTAGGCAATACTTTGTTATAGGCGATGGTTACCACTTAATATCAGGCACTTATGTAAATTGAGATCTCGAGTCGCTCATAAAAACACATAAATATTATTTGTAATCTTTGACTTTCAAAATCCACTATTTTGATTGAATTTCACGATGATCATATAAACGCTTCGAAAAAATATCTTCGGACAAACGTACATACATAAACACATCCATATATGGCCGATTTGCCCAAGTTGATATGGAGATCTCGTTTCGCTTGATCAATAATTTACGGACTGTAACAAAACGGCGTGCACGTTCACATTCTCGGCGGAAATACGCTCACAAATCGCCAGTGTGATAACGCTCTAATTTACAGGGATATTAAAATGCTGCTTGCTTAAGCGGTTTTGTATATGAATACGAAGCTTTTTTGTCATCGACTATTGTTTAGGCCTAACCTACTGGAAGAATAATAGTTGTATGTTGTTCTTGACATTATTTGTGGCAAGTGTTTAAAAACCCGACTAAGTGCGAGTCGGACTCGCGCACGAAGGGTTCCATACCATCTATAATATAAAAATGAATCGCAAAATGTGTTGGTAAGCGCATAACTCAACAACGCCTGGACAAATTTGGCCAATTCTTTTTTTGTTGTATTTTTTTATAAAAGAAAAAATTAAGAAAATTGCGCGCAAAATTAGAAAATTTAAGAATACTTAACCACCATATAAAATTATTTATAATCTAACCTTAGCGCTGTTATAATGTAACCTTATGACGTTTGACATAGAATTGACAGAATGCTTGCTGCAAATATCATCAAAGAGAATGTAAAAAAATGAATATTGTTTGAAACAGATGCTTCGGTCAGAGTTATCCCGAGATATTGTCTATATATATAAAAATTAATTGTTGTTCGTTAGTCTCGCTAAAACTCGTGAACGGGTGGAGCAATTTGGCTAATTTTGGTATTAAATTATTTGTGGAAGTCATTCATTTTCTCATACATAATGATGGCCGGGGACAACAATTGTCAATTCTACCAGGGTGACGTCAAGGCAGTACGAAGTTCAGCGGGTCCACTAGTAAAGAATAAAGGTGGCTAAGATACATTGGGATAGGCCGCATGAGATCAGCCGAACTGGAAATCTATGGGGCCTAAAGATTTCCAAAAAAAATCTCGTAGTATCTGTTAGTTCCAAGGCTCTTGAATGATAAACTCCTTGCAAGTAACATCATCATCATCCTATCAGTTATAAGACGGCCACTGTTGAACATAGGCCTCTTCCATATAATTCCAGAGTGACCAATTTTGTGTGGCCGTGTGGCCTGCACCTGACGGCTCTCATTGACCTCTATCATATTGCCTTTCTATCTAGTGAGGGGCCATCCTACTCTGCGCTTTCAAGTACGTGGTCTCCATTCTACAACTTTTCTGTCCCAACGGCCGTCAGTTCTGCGGGCTATGTGCCCCGACCCCTGTCACTTAAGCTTGCTAGTAAATAAATAAATAATGCTGGACATTTCACGCAGCGCTATCTAGCCCCAAACTAAGCAAATCTTGTACTATGGGAACCAGATAGCTAATAGAATACTTATGTTTTTTTTTATTTGTAAACACCATACTTTTATATACCTAAGAGAAGCAACCAGACCCGTAACAAATATCTGTAGATCATGCAAACATTTTTTCCGCAGTGGGAATCAAACCCACAACCTCCAGCGTCTCAGCCGGCCATCGGCCCACTTCGCCATGGAGGTCGCCATCGTAATCCTCTTCGTAATCATCTGTGACCTTTTTGTCTACAGATCTTCTAAGTTCTGATTCGATCTCGTAGAGAAATATCAAGCATATCTCCATAGCATGCTGAGCAACCTTGAGTCTTCATAAGAGGCTCATAGCAAGTATATACGAGTATTAATTAATTTGTAAATAATTGATTCCAGGCCATCATCAACCCGAGACGAGTTGTCCCACCATACTGACAACGAGTACCACGCAGCTGAGCGTCTCGGGAGAAGCACAGGCATCGACTGCGAGACCTTATTCCCAGACTGCGAAGGCTCAATATTGAGTACGTTCACTGAAATCGGACATGACACTTTGCATAAGTTCGGACTTTTTTGAACAAGAGCCCTTAACAAAGTTTTGAAGTTTGGTTTGAGGAGAATTGATGATCGTCCAAAGATTTTTGATTTATGAAACAAAAGGGCTTTGTTGCTAATAGAATTAAATGTACTTTCATATGTCGACCGTATTTGCTTGATATTTGGAATACCAATATTGTAATTTAAATACTTATATAGCGATCTATAATATTGTATCAATAAACGTAAAACTAAAAGTATTTATTTCCTCTAAAAGCTACTTATCTAAAATAACATTAATGATTGAATTAAATAAATTGTTCATTGCTTCACAATCTTTAATCTTACAAAATTTAATTAAATAAATGCATTTGCATTTATTAGTGATTGAACTAAATAAATTGTTTATTGCTTCAAAATATTTAATCTTATAAAATTTCATTAAATACATGCATTTTGCATTTATTAGTGATTGAATTTAATAAATTGTTCATTGCTTCACAATCCTTAATCTTACAAAATTTAATTAAATAAATGCATTTGCATTTAATAGTGATTGAATTAAATAAATTGTTTATTGCTTCAAAATATTTAATCTTATAAAATTTAATTAAATACATGCATTTGCATTTATTAGTGATTGAACTAAATAAATTGTTCATTGCTTCAAAATCTTTAATGTTACAAAATTTAATTAAATAAATGCATTTGCATTTATTAGTGATTGAACTAAATAAATTGTTCATTGCTTCACAACCTTTAATCTTATAAAATTTAATTAAATAAATGCATTTGCATTTATAAGTGATTTAACTAAATAAATTGTTCATTGCTTCACAATCTTTAATCTTACAAAATTTAATTAAATAAATGCTGTTGCATTGTATTAGATTGTAAGTATTGAATTATACTAGACTAACTTTAAATAAAGTCCTCCATGTCAATATTGTACTAAGTTAATTAAAATATTTTATTGATTTGTGTTTTTGTATAAATATTATCATCATCATCATCATCATCCACAGCCTGACTTTACCGACTGTTGGGCATAGGCCTCCCCAAGTTTGTGCCATCCGCCACGATCCTGCGCTACTCTCACTCATTGATGGGTCGCGATTTTAACAATGTCGTCCATCCATCTCGCTGCTGGACGTCCCCTTCCATACCTACTCCTCGGCCACTATTCAGTTGCTGCCTTACTCCATCTGTCATCACCACGTCTGGACGAGTGTCCCGCCTAAGACCATTTGAGTTCCATTGTGCTTTCTGTTACAAAAAAACTATTGCTTATAATACATATCAACTAAAGATGATAAACTAAAGACGCCTGGTGGAAAATTAAACAGTAAAGAACGCAACCGCTATAGAGCTCTTAGCAGGATTATAGATGTTTTTTTTCTGATAAACCTTACATATCGACGAGAATTGGGGTTACCGAGAACCGAGTTATATCTGCCAATAACTACCCACTTGCAAGGATTCCAGTTTACCCGTGATCATGTTGCATGCAACTGCGTCGAACTATCGGGATACTCAAAAACTCACAAATCATCGTAAATGTTCCGTTTTTAGTACAAATTAAGGTTACTGATGATTTATTAGTACTTAATTCTTTGTGGGGCTCGCCCGGGGAAGTTCTATCACCATACTACCGTCAAGCAATGCTGCCATCAAGCAGCAGTTGATGGTCGCAGGGCAGTGCATCGAAAAGCCCGTCCATAAGGTGCGTGACCTACGAGGCATTGCTTTGTTATAGGCGAAATAACGACGTAGCCACAATAATAATAAAACGTATCTATATTATATAAAAAGAAAATTATTATACCAAAACTTTAATGCAATTTACTAAACATATCGACTAGTGAAAATTTACAGTTATTAAATAGTTGTACGCAGTTCAAAGAGTTCTGTCCGTGTTTATAAGCCTGGATGTAGGGGTAGGATTCATGGTGTTCTGTTGTGAAGCTATCGACGTCATTGGTGGGGCTGAAAGGAAAAAAAACTTCATGAAATTATGTGTTATAGGACATTAATTAACACCACAATACTAACACGGATAAATAATGGTAGTAGCTTTTATAAGGTCGTCAGCGCGCGAATATACATTTGGTGTTACAAACGTCCATAGTTTGCTTATCGTTATTTGTTTCGTTTTTATGTTTGTATATCTTTGTATTTCTTTTTAATGAATTTCATTATTTTTTGTAAAAATGGGTACATAGCAACAGATCATTATTATAAATACGGGATTTATCACGTGCCGTCTTATCGGTGTTTCCCGTATCCTATATAAATCCCGTATTTATAATAATGATTGAAATCAATCACGAAAGTTTTCTAAGTAAAATAGCAACAGATGTTAAATATACATAAAATTTAGATCCTCCATAATCAGTTTAAGATTAAGCAATATTAAACAATGTCATTTATAAAACACGATTATTTAATTCTAAAATAAAAAATGGCCATGGATAAAAAACCTGCAAGATGTGGAATGACCTTCCTCCGGAGGTTTTTCCGATGGGCTTCAAAATGAACGCCTTCAAGAGAGCTGTAAATAGGGTATTAAGTGCTAGGCAACGCGACTGCAGTACCACGAGTGCTGCAAGAGTTTACAGGAGGCCCGTCAGCTTGTGTGTCTACAAGTTTAATATAAAAAAGTCTACACATACAATAAAATGTCAGAAAATACAAAACAAAATGTCAACGAGTACAAAAACACAAAAAAATGTCATGGAAACCCAGAGCGACATGTAAAACGATGCCTAAACGTATTTAGTGGCTAAATATGAATATAGAGATATGTCAAATCATACAAATACATATATATATACTTTTAGGGATTGTTGTGCAAGCCGGCCTTAAACTCGGAAACATAAATCTTACACTAAAATTAAACAGGCATTAAAATTTGTAATTTAGATATTTGTCAATGGAGCAGTAGGCTTTTTCCTCTAACCATTGGGTCAGCGAATTTTTAAATATATTCAAACTGCATGCATCTTCGTGGTAGGTATATCACTTTGTCAGTGGGTTAGTTAAGGTCGTTGTGCTTTGGTAGGGCACGGGACAGTCATAGCAAATGCACTGATGGCGTAATAAGAAGAGCAGCGTCATAAAGAAGGGATTCAAATATAATAACGTTAAAGGATCTGCAAAAAGAATTGTAACTATTATAAATAAATAACCCTGATGTGTGCTTAGATACAAAAACGTAATAATAAAATGAATGTGTAAAGCTTTAACAATGCATGCGTTGAACGCTGCATATGTCTGTACCTACTGTACCTACGCCTTGTTATTGCCCATTTTGTGCAATAAATACAATCTAATTTGAAAGATCAAATATACGTTTATTTAGTCACAAATTAAAAAGAAATGCAATCTTAAAACTAGGCACAGGTTTAAAAATATTGAGGTATAAAAATGGCCACCACTCAGCATGTGCTATGGCAGATTCGTTCTGCCATAGCGCTGGTCTTCCGTGGTCACCGTAGCTGTGGAAAAAAACATCTGCGATACACAAGCAGTATGTCAATATTATACCTTATACGACTTTTTATTATAATTATTACCAGCTTACTTAAGCTTATTTCTTATTTCCCACCGCTGGGAAAATTCTTTCCAGGCTCTAAGATGGCCCAGTCCGCTCGGAAATTAGTCAGCTCATCCCTCCATCTTTTCTTTGGTTCTTTGGTAACTCGACGAACGGCATACAATGTATGCCGTATGTCGAGTACTCCAGTGGGACTGGGCTGGTCATGAAATGACCACTAAAGTTAGTCGGTTTTCGTAGCTAGTGCACGAAGCACGATTTGTGTTCGAGAGCGCAGCTCGGTGTTGCGTATGCGGTCAATACGCTTAATTCCGAGAATACTGCGCTCCGTCGTACGTTGGCAAACCTTGAGTATATACTTTTGGATGTTGGTCAAAGATGAGGTCTGCGCACCATACGTTAGAACGGGGAGGATGCATACGTCCATCAACCTCCGCTTGAGCGAAAGAGGAAGGTTACCCTTCATCAAATCTCCCATGGACCAATAGCTCCTCCAGGCATTCTCAGTTCGCCGAGCGATTTCCTTATCCTGCCTGGAGTCTTAATCTACTTATACACACAAAAATAAATTCGTAAATCAGTGATTTTTACAGGTCTTCATTCATCATGTCAAATTTAAATTATATAATTTTTCAAGTCCAAGTTACAATGCTAATTTTATATGTGAAATATTATGTCATTTAATTTATATTAACGATTTGTTTGTAAAAAATATATAAACAGAATAGAGATTGCAACCAAATTCAAAATTAAAATTATTTGATTTTTTTATGTGAATCCCTGGTAACGGCCAGAGCTTGCCATTCTTTCCGGTCTTGTACTATGTCTATATCCATTTGTTCCCTACTGTCGTTCTTACTTCGTCCTTCCATTTCTCGTGTGGTCTGCCTCTGCCACGGGTTCCGCTGGGACCCTTCCACCACCACTTAACATTAGGTGAACCATATTTACGCTTGTTAAATCTCATGGTCGTTTATACAATTTTAATATAGCTCACGAATATATTAATGGACATCTTCGGATCTCTTAATATCTATTATTCAGTATGCAAACCTTGATAAGGCTTGATAATGATATTCGAGGCCTTCCTCTTTTTCTTTTTCCTTCCTTATTGCCTTTATTGGCATCATAAGAAGGTTCAAGTTTACTCAGCGTGCTATGGAGAGGGCTATTCTTGGTGTTTCCCTACGAGATCGAATTATAAATGAGGAGATTTGTAGACCATTCCAAGTCACTGATACAACACAACGGATTAGCAAACTAAAGTGGCAGTGGGCAGGGCTCGAAGACCTGACGGCCGTTGGGGCAGAAAGGATGTCTAGTGGAGACCACGCTCTGTTAAACGCAGCGTAGGACGAACCCCCACTAGATGGAAAGACGACCTAATAAAGGTTGCTGGGAGCCGTTGGCTGCAAGCCGCAAAGATCGGTCGCTCTGGAAATCTATGGGGGAGGCTTATGTTTAGCAGTGGACGTCCTTTGGTAGAAACAATGATGATAGTTATCCTTTAATGTTTATTTTTATGAAAGCTGTATTGTATGTGTAGACATCTTATCTTTCCAAACATCTTTAAATTCCTACTTTCTTATTACTTATCTCAATAAATCTATCAGCACTGCAACAGACGTAACCAAGTTCTGACAACATGAAATAATAGTAAAATGACACGACAGAAGACGAAGTAAAACTAACTTGAGAACAAATGAAGCTAGCTCGTGAAGTAGATCCTCTTCATCTTCAGAATGCAGCGGCTGAGCTCCGATCTGGCAGAGTGCTTGCTTCACACACGAACCACCATCGTGACCAAAACTGAAAATTAAATATTAAATTTTTAGTAAATTTTGCAAACCCAAACATTGTAGGGAACTGATGAGAGCTGGTAAAATTATAGGTACAGACAGCAGCGATAATTGGTAACCTCTCTGTAAGTGTGAAGGTTTAAATAAAAATAGGTCAAGGATCATTTTAATCTGTTTAAGTACCTAAAATATGGATTAATTACAACACAATTACAAAGGAATGTCGGGCGGTGGAAAAAAGCGATAACAAAATGGTGGAAAAGGGATGCTTGTAGACCACGAGGCAGACCACAGGCGCCATGGTCGAGTGCCATTGTTAATAAGATAAGATAACTCTTTATTGTACACCAAAGTAAAATACAGAACATAATTCTTACAAATAGATTTAGTACAATGGGCGGTCTTATCGCTAAAAGCGATCTCTTCCAGACAACCTTTGTATGGACAGGATCAAAATTTAACACATGACGGCGGTGCATCTATATAAATTTAAAAACATATCTACATACTATAAACCTAAACTACCAATAATAACACAAATTTAATTTAAATAAGTAACTCTAAAAGTGGTTATGATGAATTAACAAGCAGCTACAACTTCAACACAAGGACAGTTAAAGTGTCTGAACGACTAGTCTCGGCCTCTTCATTTTTACACTATATCTCGATTCGCCAGGATACTGGCGTAAAAAAGAGGAGGTCTATTACCCAGCAGTATACAAATAAGTATTTTCATATATGTCTATTTGTGAAAATGTTGAGTATAAGATATTATAAATGACGTGTCGCCTACCAATGATACCTATATTTTTCTTACAATGTTCCAAACATTTATATAAGTTCTACATAAAATTCAAATACACGAACCCTTCGAAATCGTATAAAAATTATTAGACACATGAATGGAAATGCACTTATTCGATGTTCAAATAACATCATAACGCAAGGCTACATTTTCGTGTTTACCGAACTGTGTACGCAGTCAGGTGAATATTGTCGGACGGATTTTAAATCTCTTTCCCGTTTCGGCCGTTCTTATAAAAAGGCTACCATTCTACGACGACTGATAAAGAGTAAAATGATAGACATGTTTTATTGTTAAACGAAATTACAATTATTTATCCTAGAGAACCCAAAGACTGGCAGTGGTATTATGGGTAGCTTTAGAAATAGGTTTGAAAATACAATTGCTTTTTGCTAAAAAACCCACACAAAATAAAAGAATGAGGCACGAAACCAAAACATTGGCCATCAGGTCAATAGACTGTATAAATTCAAAATGGTTGAATTATTTATAGGAACGTGATTATAATTTTTATAACAACTAGTACTGTACACACGGCTACACATCAAGCTATACATTTCCAGTATAAGCTGACCTCTCATTCTACAAAAAGCCTACACAATGCGAGGTCCGCTTATACTGGATATTATAGCTTGATGTGTAGCCGTGTATACACCCTTTTTGTGCCAATAAACAATTTATTCATTCATTCATTCATACCGCTTTAAAAAGAAGCTGTTGAAATTAACATCCTGATATAACAGATACATCTTAATTTTTGTGTTTTGTGGGTACATCCTATTTAACCTCGCGCTACTCGCGCGCAGAGGGCTGCGGAGCGTGGTGCGAGGCGAAACGCAATGCGGAGCGGATCGCAATCAATCCTGATGAAGGTTCACGAATTAAACTGAATCATTGTCGGTCGAAACACTGATAAAACGGTACGTGATAAATCCCGTATTTATAATAATGATTGAAATAAATCACAAAAGTTTTCTAAGTATGACATCCTAATAGTTTGACACTGGGCATATTGTGGACTAGTGAGCTCCAGTGGCTACCAATATTGACAATTTTACTGGGCAAAAGTATCAAAAAGGGGGGTGTTATAAGTCTGACGCCTGTCTGTCTGTATCATCGTAATTTCGTAAAGGAAGAACTGATTCGGACGCGGTTTTTAATATGTAACATCTTTCGTCTCGGTTTGTGCGAGTGATTTTGGCAAAAGGAATGGAAATGTGTAACAGGAAACCGGGGAAGCGCGCACTATTTGATTTGACCAATGAGCGCGCGCGCACATTATATGCGACTACTGTAAGGCTCGTAGTGTTTTTTTTTTAATAAAACTACTGGGGTAGTTTTTAGCTATGTGTGATAAAGATCAGATCAGCCGATCCGAAGATATAAGGACTTTTCCTTTTTGGTGATCATTCTCAGCTGTGAAATGGAAGTTTATTACCGGTTTTTTATATGTCTGGGGTTTTATATATATACTTATCTTTCTTTCCAAATCTAGACCCCAGACTAATCCAACCATTGTCAAGGGTAAAAACCCACTAAACAATGCTTACATAGCACGCTTGCTTGCTTACCGCCATTATAATACGACATTTTAGACGACTTCCGTGGCGCAGTGGGCGAATAGCCGGTTGAGACGCAGAAGGTAATAAATGTATGCATGACCTACAGATATTTGTTTCTGGTCTGGATGTTTTTCTATGTATTTTAAGTATGTATTTACAAAACAAAGTATATATGTATCCTGTTAGTTATCTGGTTCCCATAGTACAAGCTCTGCTTAGTTTGGGGCTAGATAGCGCTGTGTGAAATGTCCAGCAATATTTATATATTTTATTTATAATAACGGTCGGCGCTTGTGTGAAAATTTGAGCATTGTAGAAAAGGATTTGTGTATTGAAGCTACAAGGAGTCTGAAATCGGCTTACATTCGTTTAGGACGTCTACAGAATAAACGCTTCAAACCGTAAAAAGGAAAGGAAATATTTTTACTCACTCTAACCATTTACCTTCATAACCTTAGAATTCGAAAGTAAGTACATAAGTCATATATTTATATAAATATATATAATATTATTTTAGAAAAGTATGTTTATAAAATTTATATTTTAATAAAACTGTACACACCTTTTATTTAATCACTTCTTTATTTATTTTTTATTTTACTACGTAGCTGCTGCACTACCTTCGCTTCTGGTTTCAGATGAAAATCAGCGTTGGATGCCTAACATCCAACATTATGCTGAGCTGAACGCCATTTTGGTACGCAGACACACGAGTCGAACTTGTTTTATTGGATTCAATTGTATCTACTGTTCCTTTAAATTATTTCATGTGTCATTTTGTGTGTGCCAAATAAATGATTATTCTATTCTATTCTACTCTTCCGATAGCTTTTGGGGTGCATGAAGATATCCCGACACGGTAATATATAGATAGACCCGGTAACGCAGGATCTAGGCTGACTAATACTTCACCACAATGGCTAAATCTAAAAACTACCTTTTCCAGAGCCAAAAACCTGCTCTGACTGTAATATCCATCAATTTAGAAGTTTTCTCCTACGCAAAAAGCCAGCTCCTCGCAATGCTTTACCAGGAATCCCAGTGCGATATTATTTGTGTCCAAGAGACGCACCGAGACACCGACCAACAAATACCACAAATTCCTGGAATGTCCCTAGCCGTGGAAACGCCACACTCACGATAACTATAAATATAATCATTATCATATTACCAGCCACAGGACATCTGCGGATCCAGAACGACCGATCTAGTGTGGTCTACAAACAATGGCTTCCAGCAACCTACCTATATCAGGCTGTTCCATCTAGTGGGGGGGCGTCTTGCGCTGTGCTGTCCTTTCTGGTACGTGATCTCCGCTTGATAACCATTCTGCCCCAATGACTGTCAGTTTTTTGAGCTATGTGCCCTGCCTAATGCCTTCACTTCAGCTTACTAATCCTAAGCTTACTAAGCTATATACGCAGTAGTCAATACATTTATTGCTTTCACACATCACGTTTGTTGTATGGGAGTCCCCTTTAAATATTTGTTTTAATTTAATTATTTAACTTTAAAATGAATATATAACAAAATATTCTGTGAATATTTCAAGCGTCTACCTATTGCCGTTATCAATATCGAGCTAAAACGAGCAAAAAAATCACGTTTGTTGTATGGAAGCCCCCTTAAATATTTATTTTATTCTGTTTTTAGTATTCGTTGTTACGGTAATAGAAATATATCATCTGTGAAAATTTCAACTGTCTAACTATCACGGTTCATGAGACACAGCCTGGTGACATACGGACAGACAAACAGACAGACAGCGAAGTCTTAGAAATACAGAATAAAATTAGTATTTAAGGGGAGGTTCCATACAACAAACGTGTTTTTAGGGTTCCGTACCTAAAGGATAAAACGGGACCCTATTACTAAGACTCCGCTGTCTGTCTATGTGTCTGTCTGTCCGTCTATCACCAGACTGTATCTCATGAATCGTAATAGTTAGACAGTTGAAATTTTCACAGATGATGTATTTCTGTTGCCGCTATTACATCAAATACTAAAAACAGAATAAAATAAATATTTAAGGGGGGCTTCCATACAACAAACAGGACTGTTTTTGCTCGTTTTTGCTCGATATCGATAACGGCAACAGGTAGACGCTTGAAATATTCACAGAATATGGAGTTATATTATTTACTTTAAAAATAAATAATAAAATAAAATAAATTTATTATTTAAGTGGGGCTCCCATACAACAAACGTGATTTTTTGCCGTTTTTATAAATAATGGCACGGAACCCTTCGTGCGCGAGTCCGACTCGCACTTGGCCGGTTTTTGTAATTAGCTTTAAAATCAGCAGTTTTTAGAGAGCGCCATCTCTAGAACTTGTGTAAACTAATCGAAGAAGTTTGCCTATGTATTATTTTTTAGTGCACCAATAAAATCTATCTACATATATCGTGGTTATCAGCATTATTATCATAATAGATTTCTCCAGTATCTTCAGCGTACAGTTCATAGCTCTAACATATTAAACATTATGATGTTACATTGGGGACGATCTTTGTGGCGCAGTGGGCGAACAGCTATCTGAGACGCTTGTAGGTAGCAGGTACGATTCCGGCCGCGGAACAAATATTTGAATGATTTACAGATATTTGTTCTTGGTCTGGTTGATCTATTAAATAAATGTATGTAAGTATTCTATCGCTTATCTAGTTCCCGTAGTAACTACAAGATTTTTTCTTATTTAGTTTGGGATTAGATAACGTTATGTGAAATATCCAGCATTATTTATTTATTGGTATACCTACTTCTGTCATTTGAACCTACGACCGTAAGATTAGATTATTTTACACTAGCTGACCAATCCGCAGCTTCGCACGCATAGTTTTTCAATAAAAATATTACCCTCCTTCTGCGCAGTTGGGTAAAAAGTAGCCTATAGGTCACCCGGGGATAGTGTAGCTTCCCAACGGTGAAATAATTTTTTAAATCGGTCCAGTAATCTCGGTGCCTATTCAATACAAATAAACAAACAAATGTTTCCTCTTTATACTATTATTTTTGTAGATATTGATATGTTCGTTAATATTGTACAACATACTTTTGTTCTATCATCAATAGTTTCCGCAGCGCATGCGACGAAAGACGTTTTAGGGCACTTTTTTACACCTTGGGTTACGTTACTTAAGTTTTGGTAAAGGATCGCTAATATTTTCTGGCAATAAATATAGCCTATGTCACTCAGGGTGAATGTAGCTTTGCAAGGGTTAAATAATTATTGAAATCGGCACAGTAGTTTTTGAGTTTTATTATTACAAACATACACACAAAAATACAAATTTTTCCTCTTTATATTATTAGTATAGAAGTATAGATTACGCTGATAGGGCTCAATCATCATCATCATCATCATCATATCAGCCGTAGGACGTCCACTGCTGGACAAAGGCCTGCCTCATTGATCTCCAGGAACTGCGGTTGGAAGCGGCCTGCATCCAACGCCGACCTGCGGTTCTTACCAAGTCGTCTGCCCATCTTGTGGGTGGACGTCCTACGCTGCGCTTGCCGGTCCGTGGCCTCCACTCGAGAACCTTTCGGCCCCATCGGCCATCTGTTATACGCGCTATATGGCCTGCCCATTGCCACTTCAACGTGCTAATCCGTCGGGCTATGTCGGTGACTTGAGTTCTCCTACGTATCTCCTCATTTCTGATTCGATCCCGTAGAGAAACCCCGAGCATAGCCCTCTCCATAGCTCGTTGAGCGACTCTGAGCTTATTCATAAGGCCAATAGTGAAGGACCACGTCTCAATACTTTGAGGAAACACTCGTGATCTCTTAATACGGAACCATTTGTTATCTAGATTAGGAGCATTAGTAGGGCAGTAACCTCACTGAAGCTGTAGTTTCCTAGGAAACCGGTACCCTACTTAAATACGGTCATACAAGGTGCTCCTGATGACGTACCTATAACATACTATTTTTATTAGTCCTGTGCAAATTTTCATTAGTTTGCTTTCTGTGTACTACCTACACATATTTATCTACAAGTAACTTTTTAACAAAAATATAACCGGATTCAGATAACAGTAAAAACCAAACTACTGTACCAATTCAGATAAAATATCCATGGGATCAATCTAAATGTATGTCCTTTTAATAAAAAAACTTATTTTCCAAATCGGTTGATATTTATCGGAGTTCTGAGCTAACAAACATAACATAACATAAAAATTAAACAAATTTAAGACTTATATGGTTTTCTCATGGATGCCATTGTCAGAACTGGACCAAATGAAAATGGGACCACACGGGGAACATCACCAGCTTTCAAATAAAAATTAATCATCAAAATCGGTACACCCAGTCGAAAGTTCTGAGGTTACAAACATAAACAAACAGTCAAATTGAGAACCTTCTCCTTTTTTAAAGTCGGTTAAAAATACACATAAGTTATCTGAAAGAAAATGTTCTTTAGCATTAAGTTCGCCTTTTTACTAGTTTTATAAGTGCAAATTAGTATTTTCGATCAATCAATCAATATACTTTAGATGGAGACGATTTTGTTACTATGAAATTGTTAGTGGTCGTTGCAAATAATGAAAAAAGTCATATACGCACCCATTTAAAACATCCTCAACGTATTTGTAAAAGTGGAAAAGCTTAGAATCATTCTCGTAGCTGCCACTAGATCTCTTCTTCCTCGAGTCTCCGTCATACCCTGAGTTAGCTAGCAGAAGGTCCATGGGGATCTGGGTTCTATTCCATGGTAGTTGGAAGTTGGCTTGAAATGCAAAGTTCACGTTGATGTTCTTTGCCAGACTTGGAGTTCCGACGCCGGCGTTGAACTGAAGAAAAATTACTAGTTAGAAATTACAAATTTAAATTATGTTTGTTCACAGACAGTCTGTGATCATCATCATCATTAAGTGTAAGTACTAAATAAATACAAGTTTTTAATATGTAAACCGCCAATAAGGCTGATAACCAACCAATTGTATCCATTGTTGTTATTTTATATTTTTCTTGTTTTATGGCGTGCAATAAAAAACTATCGAATCTAATCTAATCTATGCATTTTAGACAAAGGACTATCTTTATTTGCCATGGAATAAGTTCATTAATATCCTGTAACTATTTTATTGTTGTCTGAATTAAATTTCATTATTCATTTCATTTATTTTCCACTGTAGGTACATTATATAACACTAAGTTACGGCATATATAGAATATATCAATAAAATTAACATTACAGTATAGTGTGACCATTAGTGCTGTGCATTGTGTTATTTGTATCGGACTGTCTATGTCATGTGCGTCTGACATAGACAGTCCGATACAAATAACACTACCTGCCGCCACGAGCGTTGACGGCGAACTGACAGAGCGCAGCAGCCGATTCTCCCCCCCGTCTCGCCGTGCGCATACCTCAGGGAGTGCACAGCACTAATGGTCACACTATACTGTAATGTTAGTTTTATTGATATATTCTATATATGCCGTAACTTAGTGTTATATAATATACCTACAGTGGAAAATAAATGAAATGAATAATGAAATTTAATTCAGACAACAATAAAATAGTTACAGGATATTGATCCGACGGCGAACTGACAGAGCGCAGCAGCCGATTCTCCCCCCCGTCTCGCCACGCGCATACCTCAGGGAGTGCACAGCACTAATGGTCACACTATAGCTCAAACAGCGTAGCTTAATATCGGGACTAATTATGTCATTTTAACAAAGAATGTCAACTAAAAATAATAAAAATAAAACAAATATCAATAAAATACAGAAAAAAACAATGGCAATGCTGAATCGCAAATAATGTATTTCATGTCAAAAAAAAGGATATTACAGATTGCGGCTGTAAAGGAGGCTTGTCATTGAAAAAAAATTTATTATTGTTATGCTGAAGTAACAAAACGCACAGAAAACGCCTGGAAGGGCTATTGGGCCATGCAAAACATAATGAAGGGTAACCTTCCACTCGCACTCAAACGTAAGCTCATGGACGCGTGCATTCTCCCCATCCTTACAGGCGCTCAAACCTGGTCTTTGACAAATCATCAAAAGTTCAAACTCGATAAATTTATATTTCGTAAACGGACTCTAGTATCAAAAAATGTTAGTGTATGATCTACATATATTTATTTTGGATATATGGGCTATATGTTAATTCTATACTAGTCTAATATTATAAAGCGGAAAGATTTGTATTTTTGTGTGTATGTTTGTAATGAATAAACTCAAAAACTACTTTGCTGATTTCAAAAATTGTTTCATCATTGGAAAGCTACATTCACCTTGATTAATAAAGAAGTTGTTTGGAGAACAGTCTAAAACTGCGACGAGACAATACAATCTCAGTTGGCGCCTGCGGCCAATTTATTTCTTCTAGAGCGGCGAAGCGACTAAGGTGAGTAGTGGAGTTCTCTCCTTTACTATTTTGTAGTTATCCTTCAGTGACATAGGCTATATTTAATGCTAAAAAAGATGAGGAATCCTTACTAAAACTTAAGTAACGTAACCCAAGTTGTAAAAAAGTGCCCCAAAACGTCTTTCGTCGCATGCGCTGCGGAAACTATTGATGATAGAACAAATGTATGTTCTACAATATTAAAGAACATATAAATATCTAAACAAAACTTAGTATTATATTATAAAGAGGAAAGATTTGTTTGTTTGTTTGTTTGTATTGAGTAGGCTCCGAAACTGCTGGACCGATTTAAAAAAATCTTTCACTGTTGGGAAGCTATCTCCGGGTGACACTGGCTACTTTTTATCCAACTGCGGAGAAGGAGGGTAATGTTTTTATAAAACTACGCGTGCAAAGCCGCGGACTGGTTTTATGTAATAAATGATTCAGACAGTAAAACTTAATTATTATAAAATGATAATTTCAAAACAAACTATCAGTTAACTGATTCCCATAGTACAAGCTTTGCTAAGTTTGGGGCTAGTAAGCGCTGTGTAAAATTATACCACAAATATACAAAGAATATACCACATATTGGATCTCTTGAAATGTATTTAAGAGGAAACACCAAGGTCTATAGAATATAAAAATAAGTATTTGTAAAATCTATTGCTGTCGCGCAGTATGGCGCAGTATGCGCGATAGAAACAACTGCAGCTTGGACCGAAAATAACTATTAAAATTACACAAAATCAACAATTCGTAGTTCCCTGATCTCTTCTCCAAAACTTGACTGATTTAACTACTTTTTTCATTATACATTAAAGATAGGCTTTAACCGTGTTAATATGTTTTCCCTTTTTTATATAATCTAGTCAAATTTGTTTTCTGGATGTTTGAACACAGCGGAAAATCTGTCAAATTTTATACGTTTTTGAATGTTCATATCTCATTTAATAATTAACTTATAAAAAAAATGAAAACATAGGGATATGCTAATAGTAGTAATAGATTTTTGAGAAATAAAATATTACTGTACTGGCATTATTCAGGGAAGAAACAGGGTACTACGTTTGTATGGAAAAACGACCTTGGTGTTTCCTTATAAAGTAGGTTCCTCTAATGATAGTAAACTTACCTGAAGTACCGTACTATTTGGAAAAAGCAGCTGTCTTTTATCGCGATGCAACACATCTATGTCTGTCCCGCTCACACAGTAAAAATAAAGTACGAAAATGAAAAAAGTATTTTCAAAATACATAGTAGAGGTTCACCAGAGATACGGTAAATAAGTATGGCTCTACGGCTCTGTTAAATATTAGAACAGAATATAAGCATGTAGAGGTGTGGTAATAAGGGCCCTATTCTCAAAACTAGTACAAAACTTCTCATATAACAATTATTGCTATAAGCGATACGATCGTAGTTACTTTTGTTTATAACCATTTGTTTTCTTTTTTTTAGTACATCGACATTTTTCGTGCATAACATCCGAAAATATCGATAAATAGAAGAAAAATTATTATATTTAACTCAATAATCTATAGGTTTAATTATGATCTAAGTAATTCAAGGTTCACTACAAAAAAAATCAGTTCTATTTTTAAGGCTGCAAAGAATTATTATAACCATGGTAAAAAAAATGTCAACATTACTATTGTTATTAAATACAGGATTAGAATTTATTTGTCGCAAAATCAATATTTTCCTAATGCTTCAAGGCAAAAGCCTCCCCAATTTTGTAAGTATTTGATTTGTAAAATGACCCTTAGAAATGAAGGCAAACGGAATGCCTCAAGGCAGTAGCGATTACACGGAATAGACCCACACGACGAGACGTGACGAGATGTTGGATGAACATATTAGAGTCCGGCAGTCATGTGACACGAAAATTATGGTAAGCCCTCATATATACTGGAGTGATGTTTGAGTTCGTTTGCAAGCTAAGGTTGTAGCGTTTGAAGACCGTTTCAAAATGTTTATTAGGATTTAATAAATCTTCAAAAATGGAGGAGCTCCTCAATTTAGTTGTTTTCTCCGTCATTTATCAAAAGTTTTGGAAAATTCTGCTTTTATTTGAAAGGATATACTTTCAGTTTGGTTTACCAATTTATTAATTTGTTCTGACTTTATTTATTTTATTACTTAATATACCTACTATTTTCACATTTTCTACAATGATTATATTGTTATATTTTGACACAACATGACATATATACCATGACACATAATATTCTCACTTGACAACACAATACTCTCAAGGTCTAGAAGCTAAATAGAGCGGTCTCGACAAAATACAGCGCTTACCATCACGGCGGGCATAATGCTGAGTCGAGTCCCATTTACTGCTGTACCACACAGTATCTACTAAGTTTTACCATTTTTTGTTTATGTTTTACGTTTAAACAATTTAATTGTTTAATTTTTTTTGTATTTCCTGTCTTAAAATGTAACTGTATTTTATATTGTGTGCTAATGTAGTGAATAATTGATTGTCTATGTCTATGTCTAAGTTGATTTTCATTTAAGTTACTTAATATTTAATTGACAGTTCAGATTAGCTTAGCTAACTAGTGTAAAATTTAGATGGAGCACGGAGGGTAGCTAGTAGAATCGTCTTAGCTACAAATAAATGGCAATATGTAACTAATTCTTACATTTGGAGAAATTTCATTCTGCATTTATATATAAAATAAAAAAAAATGTACAGTCAGTGATAAAGGTCATCACAAAATAATAAATAAATAATGCTAGACATTTAACACAGCGCTATCTAGCCCCAAACTAAGCAGAGCTTGTATTATGGGAACCAGATAACTGATAGAATACTTATATACTTTTTTTTTTGTAAATACATACTTAAAATATATAGAAAAACATCCAGACCTGGAACAAATATCTGTGACAAAGATCATGCAAAAATTTGTTCCGCGGCGGGAATCGAACCCGCTACCTCCTGCGTCTCAGCCGGCTATTCGCCCACTGCGCTACGGAAATCGTCATATTTACAAACTTTATTGTATGCCATTCAATTCGCTTTATTCGTCTATATGAAGTCAATTTAGGTCTGGGCACTGAAAGTCTAACAAATTACATTTTTTTAACCCAATAAAACGAGTAGTATTTCATATGTGCTCTCAATGATAAACCAGCCTTTATTTTATAATGGGAGCCTCCAAAACATTTTTACATCGTGGAGTTTTGGTTTCACATAACATGGGCTGGTAGATTTGGAAAAGTAATCAAAATGTGACATATTCATTGCAAATTTTGTGAACTTAGCACTTATTAAATAAGCCTTCAAGGAAAAGATGGAGTAAGTGCTTCTTATATTATATTTTATATTGATGGATTGATTATTATTTATTGGACAAAAATTAATATATCTGTAGACAGGCGAACTTAATGCTAGCAAACATTCTCTTCCAAATTAAACTTTGCTTAATGTGGACACTATATTTTGTCGGTAGTGCACGACAAGCAGCAGGAAAATTTTAAGAAAAAACCGGCAAAGAGCGAGTCGGATTCGCGCACGAAGGGTTCCGTACCATTATATATAAAAATGCCAAAAAATCACGTTTGTTGTATGGGAGCCCCCCTTAAAGATTAGTTATATTTTAATTTAATTATTTATTTTTATTGTGAATATACAACTAAATATACTATGAATATTTGAAGCGTCGACCTGTTGCCGTTCTCAATATCGAGCAAAACGAACAAAACAATCACGTTTGTTGTATGGGAGCCCCCCTTAAACATTTATTTTATTCTGTTTTTAGTATTTGTTGTTATAGCGGCAACAGAAGTACATCATTTGTGAAAATTTCAACTATCTAAATATCACGGTTCATGAGATACAGCCTGGTGATCTGGACAGACAGACATACAGACAGCGGAGTCTTAGTAATAGGGTCCCGTTTGACCCTTTGGGTACAGAACCCTAAAAAATACTAATTATATGTTAAACTAATTAATATTTGAATAAATGTAATAATTAATAAATGTATGCTAACGTACCCATAGTACGTCATGGTGTCTGTTAGCGGCGACATGTATGGCATCATGAAGTTTAGAGTTGAGAGTTGTACGGTTCTTGTCAGATCAACGTATCAAGCTACGGCCCCGTGGTCTTTTCCCCTCGACTTTGCCAGTGATGACGAGTTTCTCCAGCTTTCTCCAGTCACTATGTTTCCTCGCTATGTGAGCAAAGTACTCAAGGACTCGTTGGAGGCAGATGGTTGATAGCCTGATCCTTGAGTCTGAATCTTGAGTTCCTTTATTATTGAAATGTTAGTTCTTCGGGTCGTCCAGGGAATTTGCAGCATTTGTCTCCAGCATCTGAAAAGCGTCTACACATCCGCGATCCTTCGCTTTGAGAGTCCACGTTTTTGCACCGTATAAGAATATGGAGACGACTAGGCTTTGGATGAGTCTTATCTTAGTCCTGTTGAATATATTCCTGTCTTTTCAGAATCCCCCAAACTGGCTCATCGCGCTTTAGCCATCTCTATCCTTCTACGCACTTCGGGTTCACAGGAGCCGTTGTTAGAGATACGTAGCATTTAGAGCTTATTAAACTTGCAATTAAAGGTATGCACGCAATCTTGGCGTCATGCGGCAAGCGCCGTATTTATGAAGACAAATATGAACCAAATTATTATTTCTTTAATTTGTTGTTGTTTTAAAGCCATATTTATGAATTACTACGTGAAAACTAGAGGAGGAGAGGGCTTGGCATATACTACAGGGTGGTCACCCAGGGAGCAGTGGGTGAAAAAATTGTTAAAAATGGGTCATGTAGGTATGGGTACGTTCACTTAAAATTATCTGTAGTTTATCAAAAACTTGTTAGTAAACTTTTACTTGGCCCCTAAAAACTTCAACGGAAGATTAGCACAGATTCAAACAGCCTGCAGACGCTGAGACCTTTTTGCATCCAAACTGTTTGTACACACGGCTACACACCAAGCTATACATTTCAAGTGTAAGCTGTTCTCTCATTCTACGAAGAGCCTACGCAATGCGAGGTCAGCTTATATTGGAAATATGTAGCTTGATGTGTAGCCGTGTGTACACATTTGTAGTATGTTGATATACAGTAGTATGATAATGTAAATAATACGTATTGCGAATATCAAGTCAAAGTCAAACATTTATTGCGTACATGTTGTTTTACATAGGTCTTATAAGTAATCCCGTTTCAAACATGAACCCTGCAAGGGCACTGCAATTTTTTGCTAGGTGGCAAAGCGTCTACTTAAATAATAGGTACAATAATTAAAGGTTATGTACAAGAAATTAAAAGTATTAAAAATAAAAGAAAATCAATAAAAATGGAAAATAAAAAAAAAACCGGTTAACTAATAAAAATTTACCTAAATTACTTATTAAAATTAAATAAACTGCATAGGTACATAAAATTAAATCCATATTAGTATTTATCCTCGAAAAACTCTAGCAGCGAATAAAACTACGTTCAACTAAATATCCCTTTAGCATCGTATTTTAGCATCGATATACATATGTTATGATGTTGTTTAGCATCGATATGTTGTTTGGGGATGGGGATGGGGATGGGGATGTTGTTTATCATCGAGCTGTGACGATGTTTAGCATTGATATACATATGTTATGATGTTGTTTAGCATCGATATGTTGTTTGGGGATGGGGATGTTGTTTAGCATCGAGCTGTGACGATGTTTAGCATCGATAGACATATGTTATGATGTTGTTTAGCATCGATATATTGTTTGGGGATGGGGATGGGGATGTTGTTTAGCATCGAGCTGTGACGATGTTTAGCATTGATATACATATGTTATGATGTTGTTTAGCATCGATATGTTGTTTGGGGATGGGGATGTTGTTTAGCATCGAGCTGTGACGATGTTTAGCATCGATATACATATGTTATGATGTTATTTAGCATCGATATGTTGTTTGGGGATGGGGATGGCGATGTTGTTTAGCATCGAGCTGTGACGATGTTAAGCATCGATATACATATGTTATGATGTTATTTAGCATCGATATGTTGTTTGGGGATGGGGATGTTGTTTAGCATCGAGCTGTGACGATGTTAAGCATCGATATACATATGTTATGATGTTGTTTAGCATCGAGCTGTGAAGATGTTTAGCATCGATATACATATGTTATGATGTTGTTGAGCATCGATATGTTGTTTGGGGATGGGGATGTTGTTTAGAATAGAGCTCTGACGATGTTAAGCATCGATATACATATGTTATGATGTTATTTAGCATCGATATGTTGTTTGAGGATGGGGATGGGGATGTTGTTTAGCATCGAGCTGTGACGATGTTTAACATCGATACACATATGTTATGATGTTGTTTAGCATCGATATGTTGTTTGGGGATGGGGATGGGGATGTTGTTTAGCATCTAGCTGTGACGATGTTTAGCATCGATATGTTGTTTGGGGATGGGGATGGGGATGTTGTTTAGCATCGAGCTGTGACGATGTTTAGCATCGATATACATATTACTCGTGCGCGATAACTTGGGACCTGCTAGGAATGCGACTCCCCGACCGCTTCCCCTGCACTTCCCCGATGGCGCCCGTATTGTACCGTTCGCATCACTATTTTTTACTAGGGTTTTTAGTCCGTCGTCACGTAACGACGCGCTCTGGAATTCTTTTAGTTTTTGTTTGTGTTATTGTTTTGTTGTTGTAGTTTTTGTTGTAGTTGATTGACGAACTTTTTAAAGAGCATGGCCACGAAGTAGTTCGTCTACCACCATACATGTGTGACCTCAATCCAATAGAATACATTTGGAATTTGTTCAAGCAAAGAGTAGCTGATAAAAAAATCAACCAGTCAGAAAGGGAAATAGAAAAATTAACGAGAGATGCATAAGTGAGAGTGACTGGAAAAAAAAAGTCAACCATGTGGACAGGCTTTGACAAAAGTATTGGGACGATGACCTCTTACAAGAGACGAATGAATCGCAATTAATTGTAAATTTATCGGATACCTCTTCGTCAAGTGATTATAGTGAGACTGAGGACGAAGAACAACCTCTAGAAGGCATAAATCCACTAAGTAGTGACGAAGATGAGATAATGTAAATAATAGATAAAGTAAATGTATAAACTTAAACATTGTATTTTTATTTTATTCAAATAGTGTAAAAAAGATTAGATAAAAAGCAGCGTCCTCCCTGAGTAACATAATAAATTAGGTTAAAAAAACAAAGACGAAGCCGCGGGCGGCTGCTTGTTATGTTCGCTTTTTTGCGGGCGGTACAAACACGCCAATATGACGTCACCGCGCTCAGGTCCCAACTTATCGCGCACGGGTAATATGTTATGATGTTGTTTAGCATCGATATGTTGTTTGGGGATGGGGGTGGGGATGTTGTTTAGCATCGAGTTGTGACGATGTTCAGCATCAATATACATCTAGATTCTGTTAAACATCATGATTCAACGTTAGACGCGTAACAATATTCAATCGATACTTTTCATATTTTCAGATACTGATTTGACAAATTGATTTGCAACACCACAAATGGCATGTAAGGACAAATCAAATAAATATTTATAAATAAATATTGTTTTCAGAATCAAAGTGATCATTTTAATACTATTGGGAATAACTGAGGGTGTGATACCCGAACTTTTTGATAACTCAGAAGAATTCCTGAGGGCGAAGCGACAGATCAACAGTTTGCCTTTAGTTTATCCGTATGGAGGAACGTACAAGGTAAGAATCAATTGTGAATACTTTTTTGTGTAGTTCTTTTTCTAACGCTTTAAGTTACCTACACTATTATTAATATCACCCGGGGCGATGCTACTTATCTTCCCAACCAGTTCGGCCCCAGGCCAGAATCCGGGGCACGTCTGTTACTGGCCCTGATAGCACTTTTTCCCATCCAGCCCGGTACCGGGGCCGGCCCACCGGACCAAATGGAACTAATCCAACAACAGTAGGTATACAAATCTAATGGTGCGCTTCTACACTTACGTACATGATGAGCAAGTATGATCGAACAACCGGTTGGACGTTTTGTAAGCATTTCAGTTCGACTTCATATTTAAGGCGGGCTTGTTTCGGAACTTTAGGTATTTTACGCTACCTCAGGCCCCGCCAATCTAAACGTATCTGCACTGCACTAATTTGAAACGCGGGAGAATTTTTGGGAGACAAACGGCGTGCGTCCGACCTCGAAGACGTCTCGACGGGCACTGGCCGCCCGGCGCGAGCGCCTGAACGAGTAGATTTTGATAGTTTTCTTTCACAGAGATTAATAATAACTGAATTACATATTGTTTTTTCACAATTCCTTAGTACATAATAAGCTCTATCTTTTGGTATAAATTTGACATGATTTCAAAAAGAAACCTCTTAGTATCAACCGTTTAAATATCAATTTAGTGTCAACTTTATGATTTTTTTTTACGAGAAAAGTATTATTAATCATGTTTCTATCTTCACAAAGCGGTAGATTATATGTTCAATTTTAATAATATATGTTTTTTTTGCATATTTCACATTTCTGTTGAGATACAGTTGTTAAAAAAAACCTAAAAGCCGTCACCCTTCAAACTTCCCCGCCTTAAGCCTTATGTTTTATCCGTCGAACATTCGATCTTGCAAGCAAGAACGTCGACCATGTTTGTACGTGGGGACTAACCATAAGAAGTCAAATTTCATATCGATCTTAGGTATAATTATTATTTTGTTTATTGACATGTACTTAATTCTTCGATTGCTTTTCTAATAGCCATGCCCTCTTATATAAATTTTACACGAAAAATCTTGATAGCACAGTGAACTTGCAACTTTTTGTATTATCTGTGTTACATCCATTACATTTGGTTTGCTTTGAACTGAAAAATAACTTAAAGATAACTGTCAAATCAAATAAGATCAAAATATATGAATAAGTCCACGGACTGAATAACTTTTGTTCAGAAAAATAAACAGTGATTAAAATCTGATATATAGAAATCTCGTGTTTGTGGTCGCACTCCTCCGAAGCGGGTGGAAAGATTATAATGATGTTTGGTGGGTATGAGAATAGGTCGTAAAGTATTATTCACCTTCCTACCCCCACCCTCCATTTATTAATCGCGTGTTTAGTATTTTTGTATGCACAATATCCATATAATTTAACCGTCATTCATTGACGTGAAGTCATTTACATGAAGTGTCGCGTCACTTTGACAAGAGTGTTTTATAAAAATTGTATCCCGAAGTTCCCGCGGGATCGGGAAATTTTAAGCGTGCGAAGGCGCAGGCGGGTCATCTAGTATCACCATATAATTAACATCAGCCGCAAAATATTAACGGTTTAAATTGTAAAACTATTGAAATTTTCCTACCGTGAAATAAATGTGGATTCTTAATCTATTTATACATTTCCAGCTCATCGTTGGCCTCTCATCCCCTATCCAGAACAGAGACAAGGTGGCACTTCTCTTCGCAGCCAACTTCCAGTTCCAATACGTCCAATACACCAACATATCTGATCTGTCCCAGTACTACTTCATCAAACAGGTGTCGCGGGAGCAGAGAGCTGCAGATGCTCTAACGAGGAAAGATGAGAGATTAGTCTTCTACAGGTCTATGGCGGACATGTTGACCTCGTAAGTGCTTTTAAAGATAAAGATAAAACACGTTTATTTTGTCACCAGTGTACACAGAAACGTACAATGGCCACCACTCGGCATGTGCTACGGAAGATTCGCTCTGCCAAAGCGCTGGTCGTCCGTAGTCACCGTGGCTGCGGATAGTGGTTGCTGCTACAAAGGGAAAAATAACGAAATCATTACATAAATCGAACTAATCTTCTTCTTCTTCTTCTTTGACGACCTCCGTGGTGCAGTGGGCGAATAGCCGGCTGAGACGCAGGAGGTAGCGGGTTCGATTCCCGCCGCGGAACAAATGTTTGCACGATCTACAGATATTTGTTCCGGGTCTGGTTGTTTCTCTATACATATATTATAAGTGTGTATTTACAAAAAAAAATGTATATAAGTATTATATCAGTTATCTGGTTCCCATAGTACAAGCTCTGCTTAGTTTGGGGCTAGGTAGCGCTATGTTAAATGTCCAGCAATATTTATTTATTAGCGTGTCAATACTTCTACTTATATTGTGTTAGATAGGTACTTGGCTACATTGATGGCGTCAGGAGAAGTCATTTTTAAGTCAACCATTGGGCAGGTGTTCGGGCACAAAGGGACCATTAGCAGGTGTTTCATCGATTGTGCAGGGTCACCACTGTCGCATTGCGTCTATCTGGGATCCCTGAACCCCCATTCGCACATATAGACTCTGCAGCGACCAACCTGTGTGCGAAGTCTATTTAAGGACTTCCACACTGGCCACGGCAGGTCGTGCCCTGGTGGAAGCTTGAGGGGAAATGAAGTCAGGTGGTGGGGGGTTACTATCTATCCACAGTGACAGAAATATAAGCCATTGACCTCTTTTTGGGTATAGCTGGTATAGTTTCTTTTTAGGTATTTTGTGCATATTTGTTATAACTCATGAAGACGGGCGAGTACTTAATAATAACAATGCTGGATTTTTCACATAACGCCATATAGGTCCATACTAAGCAAAGCTTGTACCGTGGGAATCAGGTAACTGACAGAATACTTATGTAAGTTTTTTTGTAAATAATAAGCTTCCACGCACCTGCAATATGTGGAATGACCTTCCTCCGGAGGTTTTCCCGGTGGGCTTCAACATGAATGTCTTCAAGAGAGGTGTAAATAAGGCATTAAGTTTTAGGCAACGCGACTGCAGTACCTCGAGTCCTGCAGGAGTTTATAGGCGACGGTGACCACTTAACTCAGGACGCTCGTCAGCTTGTGTGTAATATATATAATATAAAAAAAATACAAGAGAAACAATCAGACCCGGAACAAATATCTGCAGATCATTCAAACATTAGTTCCGCGGCGGGAATCGAACCCACAACCTTCTGCGTCTCAGCCGGTTGTTTACCCACTGCGCTAAGGAAGCCTCCAACTCACTTGTAGTTGAGACACGCGCTCTTTTGTGCGTCACCTTAGATCAATCGCAGCCCTTGTAGAAAACGAGCAAATGATTTGACCCACCGCTAAATATATTATTGGCAAATAAAGTGAGCCATAAAAAATCGATTTATTTAAAATAATCTAAGACTACGTGAAATACCCATTTTATTGCACTTTGTTTTTCTTTATAAGAGGTATAAAAATTACGCCGTAACGTTAAATACCAATGTATTTAATTTTGTAGTAATAAGTAATATATAAATATTGCTGGACATTTATTTCTCACATGGAGGCTCACGAAGGAGGCTGTGTACAAAATAAGTGTAGCACAGAGAGCCATCGAGCGCGCCATGCTCGGCATCACACTCTTAAATCGAGTTCCCTATACTGAAATTCGCAAGCAGACTAAAGTACAAGACGTCAGCAAGCTAATATTGGGGCGCAAGTGGAGCTGGGCAGGACACTTGGCGAGACGTAGTGACGACAGGTGGACTAAGGCTCTAACAGAGTGGAGGCCGAGAACTGGGCATCGAAATAGGGGACGTCCCCCCAGCGATATGGGGCGACGACATTCATAAGACCGTGGGTCGTACGTGGTTCAGGCTGGCACATGATCGGGAAGAATGGCAGAAACAAAGAGAGGCTTATGCCCAGCAGTGGGTCGATACGGGCTGAAAATAATGATGATGATGCATAACATTTCACACAGCGCTATCTAGCCCCAAACTAAGCAGAGCTTGTACTATGAGAACCAGATTATTGATAGAATACTTATATACATTTTTTTTGTAAATACATACTTATAATAAATAGAGAAACAACCAGACCCGGAACAAATATCTGTAGATAATGCAAACATTTGTTCCGCGGCGGGAATCGAACCCGGCTGAGACGCAGGAGGTAGCTCCTGCGTCTCAGCCAGTTGTTCGCTTACTGCACCACGGAGGTCGTCCATTGACTATGTTCTCGCCAATAAAAGTTATCTTATCTTATCTTAACAATTTTCTTTGCCTTGTTTCCTTACTTTAATTATCTTTCTATAACCCTGGTAATATTTAGGTGAAATTTCCGCCTAATTAGTAAACATTTTCAAGGTTTCCTTTTAATTTCCAGTAAAGGTATGAACGGGCCTGATTGCGTGTTACGAGCAATCTGTGAAGCCGCCCAGTATCCGGTCGAGGAGGAGGGCTTTGTTGGTGAAATTCTACACGTTATGCTCACGTAAGAATATTACAAATTATTTATATTCAGAGTCCCCTCCCTAGATAGAGCGACGACATGATAGATATTGCTGGGAGTTGTTGGGAGCAGGCCGCATAAGATCGGTCTCTTTGTAAGTCTGCGGGGGAGGCCTATGTTCAGCAGGTCAGCCAAAAGAGCTTATGAAGTAATGCTTAGAACAAGTCTCTAAAATGTCGATTTTATCTTAAGTTATTATAATCATAACCACTACGGTTATATCATTTTATGCTAGAACTTTAAGATTACATTTAAAATCCTGAATTTTAGAAAGTATACTGTACCTATAGCCGATTTACGGACTTTCAAATCTTATCAGGCCAAGCTTAAAGTAGAAAAGTAAATTCTTGGAACGCGCGGAAAATTTCAACTTGCGAATAGAACTTTTAAAATATTTCCAGTGCCTGCTTCAAAAGTTTGCTAACTATTTTCTTGATACCTGCACGATGCCTTGAAAGCCTTTGTGAAAAGGTATTTCGTCCTAAACCACTTTATTTTATTTTATGAGTATATATAAAAAATATATATACCTAGTCAGGTCATAAATTCTGTCACATGTTTAATATGAAATAATTGAAACAAGTTTATTCATTATGTAACCATTTATATACCAAAATGAACTTAACAAAACATACATACTTATGACACTAAAGTTTATTCAAATTGACCTCCGTGATTTTGAATACAGGCCTTCAATCTGCGCGGCCAGTCGTCTATCGCAGCACGAACGAAGTCCATGTCAATATCGGCGGCTGCCTTAATCAAGGATGTCTTGAGTGACTCCAAATTGGGATGAGGCTTTGAGCACGCCTTTTCCTCCAAGTGTTGCCATATCTTGTAATCTAACGGATTCAAATCTGAACTGGAGGAGGGCCAGTCTTCGTGCCGGATGAAGTCGATTTCACGCGCCGCCAGCCAGTCTTGTGTGCTCTTCGCTCTATGAGCTGGCGCTGAATCTTGTTGGAATACCCAGTGCCTGTTATTGAACATGGTATGAGAAACAGGTTCCACAAGGTTCGTCAGGACTGTATTTTGATACACAACTGCATTCGTTTTTACACCTTTCTCACAAAAATGTACCTCTGTTAAGCCCCAATAAGAAACTCCCAACCATACCATGAGCGAGGATGGAAAATGACCTCGTTGGACACGCGGAATACGGTTGCTCGCTTCTTCACTACTGTGTGCGTAGACCTTATCATTTTGTTTGTTGTAGCTCTCTTCTACGGTAAAAAATTTTTTATCCGAAAAAATAATTTCCCGATATTTTTTTCCCGCGTACCGCTGTAACAAAGCGCGGCATCTCTTCAGTCTCAGGTTCATTAGACGAGCATTCAAACGATTTTCTGTTTTTCTTCGATATGCCCGAAGCCTTAAGTCTTCATTTAACACCTTTTTCACCGTGGTTCTGCTTAACCCCATCTGAAGGGCCAACAGTTTCTGCTTACGTTTGGGATTTCTTTGAATTCGCGCCTTCACAGCTTTTATCACTGCTGGAGTCCTAACAGACCGAGGGCGACCACTTCTTGACCTGTCATCTACACTAGAGTCTTCATTGTATCGTTTGATGGTGCGATAAAAGAATCTTTTGGTTATATTCAAATTTTTCAGTATGTCAAAAATTTGAATTGGCGCGTAACGGCAACGATGCAACGCAATAACTGCAACACGGTCTTCTTTAAGCGTCCACTCCATATTTAAAAATTAGTAAAATTCTTAAAAGTATACATTTTTATTTTCATGAACAATTCGAAATTCGAATTCTATAAACTTTTTTGTGGCCAGCATTCTAAAAGAAAAGTTTTTACTGTGTGACAATACTTATGACCTGACTAGGTATTAAACTTTTATAAATCTTACCACTAGAAAAAAAAGCGTCTTGAACTAAAAGAATATAAATAAAGAGTTAACTAGAAAACCCCTGTACAGCCTGTCTAAAGGCTGCACCGATTATACTAAATACACCTAAGAAACATATCGAAAATATAATATATCAATCTATCTTTTCTTATGGATGAACATTTAATAGTTTTTGCAATGTATGTCACTTAAGAAAGTCACGGGCAACTGCTGGATGCGCGCAGCACAGGACCGGGAAGGGTAGCGTTTACAAAGGGAGGTCTACACCCAGCAGTGGGTACTTATGGGCTGTGGGTGATGATGATGATGATGTCACTTAACACTACAGTGCTCGCGTGCTCTACCATAGTAGAAAACAATATATCAGATATTTGAAAAATGCGTAGTTTTAAAATGATAAAACTAAATAATATGCGTCAACTATTTATTATTACACACAATTATTGCAAAAAATCACATTTTTAATAGAATACACATTAATTAGGAACAATTTACGATATCAAAAAGATAATCAACATTTTTGGCATGGTTGTTGAGATCAGCTCAAAAAAAATATCTAATAAGCGATGACTATCTTATTGGTCACTATCCTCGCGTTCGATACAGATCACAACTTGGTGATCAGGACAAATCCACCTAGCACATCGCTTATACCACTTTACTTACATTCAGTTTTATTACGCCAATACTCGCATGTACTACAATGGTAGAAGCCGAACTTAGACACCTAATTACAAGAACATGCGCTTACGCTGCCAGTGGGCGCTGTACCAATCCGTTCCGCGATTTTGTCGACGAGGCTTATCTAGTAGCGCGGGCAATCAGGTGTTAAGAACGAATGAATAGTGATAAAATAAGTAAGCGCATTCTACTATAGTAGAGCGCACGTGCACTCTAGTGTTAAATATATTTCCTCTCTTTTGTCTTTTATCCATTCGAGAGATACGAACACAATATGACATATACGAACGATAACAGACGTACAGATACACAAACATAGAGACAGCTTTGCGGTCTTCAATCTGAGGTGTCGTTAACTATGCATATCACACAACTTTTGCTGTTGTTAATCAATACTAGTTGGTGCAAACTTGAATCTTCTTCTTGCTGTCCTTTTCCCACATAACGCGGGGTCGGCACAACATGTATTCCTCCACACCTCTATTTATCAGCCGTCATCTCCGTTGTCACTTCTTTCTTACCTATATCATTCTTCTCACAGTCCATCCATCTCTTCTTCGGCCTTCCTCTACTTCTTTATCCATCCACATTCTCTATATGTACTTTATTTACTTTATTGATTCGGCATATACTTGGCGTGCGCACAATATGCTTAAAAAGTGGAACAAAATTATTGATTAAAACGGGTATTTATCGCGTATGTACACACGGCTACACATCCAGCTATTCATTTCCAGTATAAGCTGACCTCGCATTGTGTAGGCTTTTTGTAGAATGAGAGGTCAGCTTATACTGGAAAACAGCTTGATGTGTAGCCGTGTACCTGTTTTATTTGTTATCCCGACGTTTCGGATGTGTTGCAAGAGTCGTGAGTCAACCCGTGACCACGACTGTTGTAAAACGTCGGGATAACAAATAAAAAAGGTACATACGCGATAAATACCCGTTTTAATCAATAATTATGTACACACGGCTACACATCAAGCTATACATTTCCAATAAAAGCAGACCTCGCATTGTGAGTGCTTTTCGTAGAATGACAGGTCAGCTTATCCTAGAAATATATAGCTTGATGTGTAGCTGTGTGTACAGTGATCTCGAAAGTTTGAAAAAAAGGGTACAAAGTTTTCTCTTCACGTATTAAATGCTTGAGTTTTACTGACTCAATATCAAGCCTACAACAATTAAATATCTATTGTTTTTCTCCGGGAATAAAATCACACTATTCCACTAATATTATACATGCGAAAGTTTGGATGTTTGTTTGTTTTTTACTCAATCACGTCGTAACGGTTGAACCGATTTCGATGAAATTTGGTATGTACGTAGAATATAACCTGGATTAATACATAGGCTACTTTTTGTTGATAAACAATGCGTGCGAAGCCGCTGGCGAAAGCTAGTAGTTAATATTTTTTTTATATGTTTAGCCCTGATTATGGCATGACTCCATTTGATGACGTCGACCCGGATTGGGAGGAGACTATGTCTCCCTACAAGGACGCTGCAGTAGCTGGCAGGCAGATGTTCAACTGTGCATCTATCTACAGCAGGTGCCCTGAAGGGCAGGGGGTTTTGGAGCTTATCAGTACTCTCAGAGACGAATAGAATACAAATATTTACAAAATAAGTTCTTATACGACTCAAGGATGTCGAACTACTAACGGCTGTACCTCCACGGAGTTCAACTTCTTGCGTTTACCGGAGAACCGCTTACTCGTGGGTACGCAAAGCATTCTTCCAAGATCTTGGTGAATTTGGCCAGCTTTTAACATGCTTTTATTGTAAAAATTGTAAATCTGAATAAATGGCTTATTTATTAAGATTATTTTATTATATAGAATTGCTTTTGCAAGTGGATACCGACATAGTTATCAACGCATTGTATATAATATTATTTAAAATATGTTATGAATAAAATGTACTGTATTTCATTATATATCTCATGTGTACAGTTTACAGTCATGTGTACAGTTTAAAACGATGATGCCTGTATTAGTATGAAAACTGTGTTACAGACACCAACGCCCTCCTCCTATATATCTATGAGTTCCAATCAGGAAAATGGTACATTATCATAAAACTAAACTAAAAATTCTAGTTATTCTCCAACAGACCAGAAGGATCTGTGTGGGTGGATGTATTTGTGAGTGTGTGTGTGTGTGTGTGTGTGTGTGTGTGAGTGAGTGTGTGTGTGTGTGTGTGTGTGCGTGTGTGTGTGTTTGTGTGAGGGTGTATGTGTATATATGTGTGTAATGGAGTGTGTGTTTTTGTGTGTAGGCACTATTTGGGAATCTTTAGGAGGTCCTCAGTATCCTAGATCAATTAAATCTTAAAACATAATTTACATTAATGAACACTGACAATGAAATTAAGCCCGACTTTCGCAATGATCCCTTAACGTATTTAGTGACTAAACATGTTTAAATTTGACGTTTTTGTATAATTTAAAAAGAACTCCATTAATCATATGTAGCCACTTAATACGTTTATGCATCGTTGCGCAAGTCGTACTAAGTACATGCAAGAAAAAACGTTTTTCAGACCACGGTCTACTAACTGTTTATAGCATCAAATGAGAAAATAAAAAAATAAAATCTAGACCTTCTCAAATAAGTCTGACTTTGTTCAATAACTAACCGTGACATAAAGATCATTGACACGCTAGAAATAGCGTAGTACCTACTATTTTATTTCTTTTGTGGCGATACGGTGGCTGCATTCAAGGGGTGAACATCAGACGTCCTGTCCATTCTATTACAAAGTACTCTGTAGTAATGTCAAAAATAGAATTTCGAATAGTACGTAAAAATTGGAGTCAATGGCATACGCAGCAAATATTACCAAAGAAAGAGGATCGCCTCCTTTATGTCCAGAGTCGACATGTGTAAAAACACAATCATCAAGAGTCTGGCGGATAGACTGATGCTGACGGCAGCTTATCGACGTTGGGTGGAAATAGCCACCTAAGTACCTAATTTTTAAATACTTTTTTATTGTATTTTTATTATTGTGTAATTGTTTTAATTTGCTTTTTTTAATTTAAGTTTAGTGTAGATTATAAAATATGGATCACTGTGTCTGAAATAAAGAATTATTATTATCATTACGTTAGATACCTAGCAGCTACCGGCGCGCCGGCGAGCGCGCTATGTTGTAGGGCATAACATTAAAAAAGACGTTTTAAGTTCGCAACTTTTTATGTTTTTCAAAGTCCGATATGGTTTTTTTTTAATTTCATGTTATAACCCCTTTGTAGACCATGGTCTGAACAACGTTTGTTCTGGGAAAACAGTGATTTAAAGGACACCGTGTATAGCAACGCTCAGTGGTAAAAGTAAGTTTCCTAACTCTAGTTATTTCTTATGCAAAGTTATATACCGCTACTAGTTACAATACCGTTAATATAGGAGCTTAGCTTAAACTCGTAAGCCTTTGTTCTTCCATACAATAGATCTATTACAACGTAATTCAAACAGGTTCGAGCATGTATGGTATGAAAAGCAACAAGTTAGCCTGAGAATAACATTGTTTTCATAACTATTAGATTGTCTGAGAACTAGCGGCTCAAGATTTGCAAATGTAAGGCCTTGTTATAATCTTACATGTCAATCATCATCATAAGGACGTCCACTGCTGAGCATTGGCCTCCCCGATAGATTTCCAGAGTGATCTGCACCCAACGGCTCCCAGCAATCTTTATCAGGTCGTGTTTATATCTTGTGGGAGGCCGTCCTACACTGCACCTTCCGGTAGGTGGTCTCCGCACGAGAAAATGATTTGGCCAAGGGCTGTCCACCAGACTTCAGGATAACTACTAAATTGCAAAGGATGAGAACCCCACCATTCACCTTAGTCGTTTCCAGAGGAAATGAAATGGCCGCAGGCGCCAACTGAGATTGTGTTGTCTCGTTGCAGTTTTGGACTGGTCTCCAAACCACTTCTTTATTAATCTGA
Organism: Philereme vetulata; assembly: GCA_918857605.2. NCBI lineage: Eukaryota > Metazoa > Arthropoda > Insecta > Lepidoptera > Geometridae > Philereme > Philereme vetulata. Next base: position 2,992,318 of record OU975462.1, read on the forward strand.
ATTCTCCAAAACACAACCGTACACCATAAAAATCTTCACACCTGACATCAACACAACGAAGCGGTGCCTTGCCTATTGCCACTTCAGCTTGCTAATCGTATATGCAATGTCGGGGATCTCATAGAGAAACACCAAGCATAGCTCTCTCCATAGCATACCGAGCAACATTGAGCCTTCTTATGAGGCCCATAGTGAAAGACCACGTTTCTGTACTATATGTCAACATTAATACTTACATACACACTAATACCTTTTAATACTTTCACTACTGGTGGTAGAGCTTTTGTGAACGGGCTCGAGGAAGTGGGCACCACCGCCTTACCTTTATCTGCCGCCAAATAGCAGTACTTGTGCTGCTGTGTTCCGGTTAGATGGTAATGGTATGTTCCTGTAATTACTGGAACATAGGCATACCAGCTAAGTCCTATAGTATGGCAACGTATCCACATGGAGATCAAGACAACATAATAGCTTGTTTTGAATTCTATGTGGGTATCCATGGGCTGCAGTAGCCACTTAACATCTGGTGGACTGCATGCTCGTTTGCCATATAAGTAGTATATTAAAACTAAGACTTTCGTTTTACGACACTAAGGTATTTTGGATGGTATTTAAGACTTCACGTATCAACATATCAATAATTAATTTCGATGTTAAAAATTAGACGACCTCAGTGGCGCAGTGGGCGAGTAACCAGCTGAGACGCAGGAGGTAGTGAGTTAGATTCCCACCGCGGAACCAATGTTTGCATGATTTACAGATATTTGTTCTGGGTCTGGTTGTTTCTATATACCTATATAAGAATTATGTATTTACAAAAAAAAAGTATATAAGTATTCTTCTATAATCAATTATCTGGTTCTCATATTATTAGCTCTGCTTAGTTTGGGGCTAGATAGCGCTGTGTGATATGTCCACTAATATTTATTTATTTATTTATCGCGTAGGTATGTACTAGCTAGACCAAGTGAATACTGCGACCAACCAAGCTACAATGACCATCTAAATACACTAATATTATAAATTTGTAAGTTTGGATGTCTGTTAGTCAATCACGTCATAATTGCTAAACCGATTTCGATGGAATTTGATGTGTTGATAAATTATGACCTGGATTCAAACATATGCTACTTTTTGTTGACAAACAACACGTGCGATGCCGCTGGCGGAAGCTAGTAATAAAATAAGTATGGTGGTGGTGCTTTCCCGGGCAAACCCTTTCATAAGGAACTCCACTACTTTTAGACTGTGTAGACTTTAACACTGTAAAGAGAACACAAGACGTACGCATTTTTAACGGTCCCTCGTCGCAATGTGAACTGACGCTTACAGTAACTCTCACGAGTTACTCTGAAACACTTGAGGTGTTGTTCGCTCTAGAATAGCATCTTATTCGACCTTTAGCTCTTGTGACGATGGTTCTTTCCTGGACACCATGCATAAGGTATGTAGCTTAAAAAGCATTTTAATATTATTATTATAACTGAAAGCTACACTAAATTATAAATAAATTTAAATATATAAATATTGCTGGACATTTCACACAGCACTATATAGCCCCAAACTAAGCAGAGCTTGTACTATGGGAACCAGATAACTGATAGAATACTTATGTAAATTTTTTTTTGGTAAACACATACTTAAAATATATGGGGAAACAACCTGACCCGGAACAAATATCTGTAGATCATGCAAACATTTGTTCCGCGGCGGGAATCGAACCCGCTACCTCCTACATCTCGGCCGGCTATTCGCCCACTGTACCACGGAGGTCGTCCTTAAATAAAATTAAATAAAATGTATTTGATCCTGGCACATTGAGAGAATAGCCGGCTGAGCCCGAATAATCGTTATATAAGGCTTAGAGCTTAACTAAGTAAAAGGCTTAGGGTAACATACTTTGCCCTAAGCCTTTTATTTCCTAAATTGTTCGCGTTTTATGAGATTTTATTAATCAATCACTTACGGGGCTATTTACTATATTTAAGATAAGCGGATCACGACCCTTCATATCTATGTATTGATAGCATAATTAATCCGATCTTGAAGCTTTATCGGGCTTAGAGAATGTTCCGTGTTATGTCGACAGACAGAGGTACACAATAGGTTATCTTAATATGGTGGGACATGTTGTGTAAATTTCATAGTTTAAATAAATAAATAATGCTGGACATTTCACACAGCGCTATCTAGCCCCAAACTAAGCAGAGCTTGTACTATGGGAACCAGATAACTGATATAATACTTATATTTCTTTTTTTGTAAATACATACTTACAGTATAGAGAAAAACAACCAGACACGAGTCAAATATCTGTAGATCATGCAAACGTTTGTTCCGCGGCGGGAATCGAACCCACTACCTCCTGCGTCTCAGCCGTCTGTTCGCCCACTGCGCCGCGGAGGTCGTCAAGTTTCTTTTAGAATAAGAGATTTTCTTATCATTTATTTGTAAAAATCCCATATTATAATGGTCGATCCTTCACTGTAACAGCCGTACGATTGCGGAACGCTTTGCCCCTCGCTATAAGAACATCCAAGTCTATTAGTAATTTTAAAACAAAAGTGCACACCCATTATCTGTCCTTGTGTTGAAGTTGGAACCATTTTTATAGTTGCTCATTTTAATATAATTAAATTTGTGTGAATACTAGTATTTTAGGTTTATAGTATGTAGATATTTTTTTAAAACTAGATAGATGCACCGCTGTCATGTGATAATTTATAATCCTGTCCATACAAAGGTTGTCTGGAAGCGATAAAACCGCTCATTGTACTCAATATATTTGTAAAAATTATGTTTTGTATTTGACTTTGGTGTACAATAACGAGTTATCTTATCTTATCTTATAATTAGTATTACGTTTTTTTTTTAAATTCCTAGTTTACTGTTCTATATTTACCATAGTAAGCCATGTAGGTAAAGGCTAAAGAGTAATTTCATTTTGACCTGGTTTTTTAGGATAACTTAAATTAAGAAAGTGTTCTGGATAACGATGAGTAAAATGTGGGTAATATTAAATCAGTGGTTGTCTCAAGTACTATTTAGATTATATTATTTGTAATATTTATTATCAGCCCGTAGAGTCCCACTGCAGGGCAAAGGCATCCTTTCCCTCTTACCACGAATCTCGGTTATTGTCTTATTTGGGCCACTCTTTATGGTATGCATCCAGTTTATCCCACCATCTCCGCCCGTAGATTATACTAGAAAGCTTGGGATTGAAATTGCTCAAACTAGATTAAATATGTTACAATTTAGACGTAGCTTACCGGAACTAATTGTTATGTATTTTAAAGGATAATTAAAAAAATTAACCAGTCTTGTTACTTGCTTTTCTTTCCTGGCTTGGTCGCGGAGAAATGGGCGTTAAAATTTACATTAAAAAATGATCTATACGATTTTAATGAATATATGAATTTTGAGTTTAAAAATAGAGGATCCATAACAAAACAGAAGGAAAGTCTACGTCCGACATTCTGAGACAGATTGATAGATAATTTCTTTATTGCACATCATTAAATATAAACTTATAAAAAAAAACACTTTTAAATCATAGGTATAATGGTCGGCCTTATCACTAGAAGCGATCTCTTCCAGGCAACCTTTGGATGGACAGGATCTGTGTGAACTAATAAAGATGGCGGCGTTAATCAGATATTATAGAACTAGTTTAATTTACAATTTATTGAAAATAAATAAAAAATATAGATATTATAATATAAAATACATAAGTATAATATTAAAATATATAATATATAATCATAAAATTCTATAAATATCTATAAAATTCCTTAATATAGAGACTTCTGTTTGAAATTAATATCTTATTTTATCTTATCTTAAATATTTGTTATATGGTGCCAAAGTTAGTGCTTGCTAGTGACGTTTTATCATCTAATTAGTTGATAATTTTTCAGGTATTTTTGGATAGTATTTTCGGCATTGTTAGTAATGAAATACTTGGTTGCTGATGACACACGGTACAGAACACGAAGACAGATGAACAGTATACCGTTGGTATACCCATATGGAGCAATTTACAAAGTAGGTAATATTTTTAAGATCGTGCTCATGCATTTTAGGCAGATTGCTAGTAAAACTGAAAAGTCGGTGAATTTTCATAAATTTTTCCTTCTCCGTAAAATATTACGGAAAAAATTGTGGTTTCCATAGATTTCCAGAGCAGCCGATCTTATGTGGCCTACACCCGACGGCTCCCAGCAACGGTAACCTTTATCAGGTCTTCTTTCCATCCTTATCTTTCCAATTAGGGGGGCCGTCCTACGCTGCGCTTTCCAGTGCGTGGCCTCCACTCGAGAACTTTTCTGCCCCAACGACCATCAGTTCTTCGAGCTATGTGTCCTGCCCACTGCCACTTCAGCTTGCTAATCCTTTGTGCTATGCTGGTGACTTTAGTTCGTCTCCGAATCTCCTCATTTCTGATCCGATCTCGTAGAGAAACACCAAGCATAGCCCTCTTCATACCTTCATAGCACGCTGAGCGACCTTGAGCCTTCTTATGAGGCCCATACTTTTCTGTACCATACGTCATTACTGGTAACACACACTGATCAGTCTTTCTTCTTAAGACTATTAGCCGGGCTTACACAATGATCTCCAAACGTATTTAGTGACATGTTTAAATTTGACGTATTTGTATTATCTGACAACTCTCTAAATCATATTTAGCCACTAAATACGTTTAGGCATCGTTGCGAAAGTCGACCTTAAATATAATTAGTGTGCATTTAAATTTGCAGCTTCTCATCGGATTCGCAAGCCCAGTGCCGAACAAAGAGAAGATAGGACTCCTCTTCGCGGTAAACTTCCAATACCAGTACGCACAGTTCACTAACATCTCACAATTGTCCAAGTATTATTTCGTCAAGGAAGTGTCAAGGGAACTACATGGAGATGGACTGGGATTGGAAGGAAGGGCCGATGAGCGTTTGGTTTTTTATAGATCTATGGCTGGAATTATGTCGGCGTAAGTAGATTTTTATTAATTCTGATATCTTTGCGTATATTTATATCAAACGTATATGAATGATTATACAATTATTTATACCACTATAATACAGAAGAAATAGTTAAATCATGTAACTAAAGGTATCGGAAAGGCCTGCCCTCTGTGTGACTACCTACCTATTAGGGAATGCAATCCCGATCTCGTGTAATTTTTCGGGATCAATCCCGACGCATCATATGACGAGATCCCGTTCGAGATTGACGGGATTGGGCGGCAGTGGTCAGCGACGCTACACACGTCCACTTGGGGCGCAAGCGGCGCGCTGACTGACGGCCGCGAGCGACAGGAACGCCAAACAGCGTTAAAAAACTATTCCGACTATTTCCGAATATTCGCGACAGGTGACGATAATTATGTAGTTGGTAAGATTAAAGAATAAAGATTTTTATTTTCTTTCGAGTAATATGTTATTTTAGTTAACCTCACTATCACAAACAAGCAGTTATTAGCTCTTTCAGTCATCCGAATTTAACATTTTTTTTAAACTAGACGGGATCCCGAATATTCCGGGATCCCGCGGGATTGATATTTCTTATCCCGCGGGATCTCGAATTTGCAATCTCGAGTCGGGATTGCATTCCCTACTACCTATATACCGCATAAAATAGGATTTTTTTTTCTAACCTATCTCGTCCCACTGCTGGGCAAAGGTCTCCCCTAAGTCCCTCCAAGCATCCTTATCTGTCGCTATTTCCCACCATCCTCTTTGAAAGGTGTCGAAATCGTCCCCATTTTCGTTTCGCGGGATGAAAATGGGATACAATAATTTATTTATTTTTATTTATTAAGGACTAATTATACAATAAGGTTACCTGATACTAATACTAAACACAGACTAATACTAATTGGGATACTTGATAAATTTAAAACAGTAAAATGACAATACTTGCACTCATTTTACTTTCAACTGTTTCGGTTACAAACTTTAAGCTGGTTTAAAAAAAACCAGCAAAGTGCGAGTCGGACTCGATCTATAAAAACGGAAAAAAATCATGCCTGTTGTATGGGAGCCCCCCTTAATTGTTTGTTTTATTTTAATTAAATTATTTATTTTTAAAATGAATATATAACTAAATATACCGTGAATATTTCAAGCATCTACCTGTTGCCGTTATCAATATCGAGCAATAAAATCACGTTTGTTGTATGGTAGCCCTCCTTAAATATTTATTTTATTCTGTTTTTAGTATTTGTTGTTATAGCGGCAACAGAAAAACTTAATCTGTGAAAATTTCAACTGTCTAACTATCACGTTTTATGAGATACAGCCTGGTGATAGACGGACAGACAGACAGCGGACTCTTAGTAATAGGGTCCCGTTTTACCCTTTGGGTACGGAACCCTAAAAATCAGACAAGTGCGAGTCGGACTCGCCCACTGAGAATTCCGTACAAATTTGCACCGACAGTTTCGATGATTGATTACGTACTTTAAATAACGACTATATTTTTATAATTTAATTACAAATGTGTCATTTTTAGATTTTTCCCTGTATTTGTATTAATAATACGATATTACTTGCCAAATTTCATAGTTTTAGGTCAACGGAAAGTATAAATTTTGATTTCCTTGAGAGTGTTGAAATATACGTTTTTTGCGGCACAAATGGCCCTATCTTTTTTTTATGTTAACTTAGACGTTTGAATTTTGTCACAGATTCAACGGACTTGTAGACTTGAGTATATTTTTTTAATTTCAACTTGCTACCTCTACGCGTTCCCGAGATAAAGGGTCTTGACAGACATCCAGACAGACGGACATCAAAGTGATCCTATAAGGGTTCCGTTTTTCCTTTTGAGGTACGGAACTCTAAAAACAAAATTCCATTAAGAATTCACAGGTGAATAGGCAGGTACTAGATTTTCGAACCCATGTTCTTGTATCAATCCAAAAGCTTTCATACAAAACTATCCTTAAATTGGAAAATCTCGGTTTTCCTTTGATCAGTTCTACTTCATTTATTTAAGGAAAGGCATGAATGGTCCCTCATGTGTGCGGCGAGCGATTTGCGAAGCCGCTCAGTTCCCAGTAGAGGAGGAGGGCTTAGTTGGGGAGATCCTACACGTACTACTTACGTGAGTACTGTATTTTCAAATTACCTCATCTGTACCGAATGCTATTTCCTAGTAGTTCCATTCGCTATTCTTTATTTCTTTATTATCAGATTCAAAAAGCTGGTTACACATTGATTCTATGATGTCTTAAAACCTATACTAGGTTTATCCAGACACCAGGTTCTTAATAACGTGGGTTCTGGTCAAAAATAAATAAAATAATTATTGCTGGACAGTTAACACAGCGCTATCTAGCCCCAAACTAAGCAGAGCTTGTACTATGAATGAATGAATGAATATGTATTTATTTACTTTTTGTAAATACATTTTTATAATATATAGAGAAACAACCAGACCCGGAACAAATATCTGTAGATCATGCAAACATTTGTTCCGCGGTGGGAATCTAAACCTCCTGCGTCTCAGCCGGCTATTCGCCCACTGCGCCACGGAGGTCGTCAAAAGCATGTAAATCTTAAAAATAGGCATTCATTACGATATTTGATTGTGTTATCAAATGGCGTGCGAACGCAACACGTCATGACCGCGGATAACAACATGCCCGTCAGATGAGTGAACGAGTCGAAGCAGTACAATAGCCAATGCGGTAGGTATAAATGAATAAGGACTAGTTCCATGATACTGGTTTATTATGTCAGTAGTTCCACTCTTTTTAAATAAAAAACTTTCGTGATTTACCTAAATCAATATTATATATACGGGATTCATCACGTACCGGTTTATCGGTGTTTCGAGCGACAATGTTTCGGTTGAATTCGCGAACCTTCATCAGAGTGAGTGCGATCCGCTCCGAACAACGGCTCCATTCTTGTGCTGTCACAGTTAAAGCTGTTGCAGTGGCAAAGTGTTGGCAATACAAAATTTAATTATTTAATTTTATTAACCATAGCGACACGATAAATAAGAAGTAGTTTCACGAAACCGGGGTCAAAGTCTTTGCGCTTAAAATTGCATTCAAACGTCGTTCAAGTGACGAGGTGAATGACGAAACGAACAGTATACCTACAACCTGTTTAGTTATGTACGACATTAATTTAAAACACACAATCGGAATTGTATTAACTGATTTAAGAGGTAGATTTAATACCGGTAGCTTGAATATTTATCTCGTAATCGATACATTTCCAATAAACAACATTGTACGTAAATAATCGGCGCCTTTGTTTCTATTCTAAAAATCAAATATTATTCTGCACAATTGTATTGACGTTATATTAATATACATTTAATTGCATACATACAAATTTTTTTCAGATTCAGATTCGTTTATTCCACTTCGATACAACTGTAGGTACACTTGGAAAAGTCAATAAACATTACAATTTCTGAAATACATACGTAACAAGTAAAAATAATAGAACAAATTTAAATTAAAAACTAACACACAAAACGACGGATTAGCACGTTGAAGTGGCAATGGGCAGGCCATATAGCGCGCAGAACAGATGGCCGATGGGGCCGAAAGGTTCTCGAGTGGAGGCCACGGACAGGCAAGCGCAGCGTAAGACGTCCACCCACAAGATGGGCAGACGACTTTGTAAGAACCGCAGGTCGGCGTTGGATGCAGGCCGCTTCCAACCGCAGTTCCTGGAGATCAATGAGGGAGGCCTTTGTCCAGCAGTGGACGTCCTACGGCTGATATGATGATGATGATGACACAAAAAAGAAACATAGTACAAATAAACGATTAACGTAAAAAAAATACATTAACAATTATGTATTTATCATTAATAATTGTCTTATCTTTAAACTAAAATGAATAGGATCGCAGTTCCGCAGTTCTTTAGGCAGTTTGTTGTACAACCTTATGCTTATACAAACAAAACTTTTTCAAAGTTTGGCCCGTCTATGTTTTGGAAGGCAAATGTTATTTTTAATTCTTGTATAAATGTCACATTTCATCTCAAATTTGTTTATGTTAAATTTAACAAACATTAGATTGTGATAGATGTATTCCCCAATCATCGTCATAATTCCTAGCACTTTGAATTTTTCCCTACAAGACTCTATATTATTCATTTGCAATATGGACCTAATAGCTCTCTTTTGCAGTATGAAGATTCTACTGGATACTGCATTTCCCCAGGCTAGAATACCATACACCATAATAGAATGAAAATATGCATGATAAACAGTTTTTGCAGTTCTTGTGTCACTTATCTGTCTCATGGTCTTTATTGCATATACTGCTGACTTTAGTTTTCCAACAAGAGTGTCAATATGTTTGTTCTAAATTAATTAATTGTCAATATCTATTCTTAAAAATTTTATGTTGTCAAGACTACTCAAAAAGTGCTTAACAATTATATTTTTAATTAATACATTACCTAAAAAAAGTTAACAATATTCGTTTTATCTAAATTTAGTAATAAACTATGGTTTAGTGCTAAACCATTTTTTAATACACAATAATAATTGTTTCGTTTTTATATGAATTTTAGTTGATATTAAGCAGGGGGAGCACAGCTGCCTATCATACAGGCTTTTCAGTCTAGTTTAAGCAACTGAGCCTCATACATAATTGTTGTCACATAATCATAATAACTATGTATTGAATTTTTGTATTTGTACATTTTGTCAAAATAAATATCCTTATTTTTATTTTATTTATTTCACAAAATCCACAGCCCTTATTATGTCAGATACAAACTTTATATAAATGCCTAAAACGGATTTACTTTATATAAAAAATAATTTATAAATAGACAGTCTAATTAAACTAAAAATACGAACAAAACAAATTACGTGTAAGAACACAAAAAGGTTGATAAAATACATTGAATACACATACATATATAAGTAGTTACATCATAAATTCATAAATATATATATTTACCATAATAACCAGTATTTTGTTGCGTTGTTATCATGCGTATGTGTCATCCTCCATTATTAATTTTAAAGTTTCACTTTTAAAAGTTCCCTTGTTGTTATGACAAATATCAATCGAGAAGAACTCCTTATTGTAAACTCTTTGTAGTATCCTATCCTTAATTCTGTATTCTTTTTTGCGACGATGATGCCACTTAGTCAGTTTAACAGATACCCTACTTATATGATGAATGAATATGATTTCTTTACCTATTTTGTACAGGCTGTTGCATTGATATTTTAGGACTTTGTAATAAGGTTGTTTGAAAATATAAAATTTTCTATGGTAATGAATTTGAAAAAAACCTATTTTACAACAATACTAGCCATTAGCCCTACCCGTGTTTTCATTTAATGTCGTACACACGGCTACACATGAAGCTATACACTTTTAGTATAAGCTTACCTCTCATTCTACGAAAAGCCTACACAATGCGAGGTCAGCTTATACTGGACATGTATAGCTTGATTTGTAGCCGTGTGTACAGTCGCTCGCATCGGCTTATCTACGCCATCACTTCTACGAGCTATTCGACTAAGTGACGAGCTCGATTCGCCGACAAAGTCAGACTGGACCTGACTCTGTCAAACTCATAGTAAAGATATCCCCATGAATCTGTGTCTTGAATAAGATAATTATGTAGGAATACTTAATGCGAGTATTTAGAATTATGTTCTTTGGAGTAATGCGATGTGAGACTGTCAAATGGAATTTGTAGGTATAAGTTTGGATTAGTTGATGATGTAACTCAATATCTGTATATAAAAGAAAGTCGTATTAATTACACTATTTTTAAGAACGGATAAACCGATTTGGCTAAAAACTGGTGGGGAGGTAGCTTAGAACCAGAAGACAGATATGGGATACTTTTTATCCCGTTCTTAGATCCAGGAGACGGACCTATGATACTTTTTATCCCGTTCGACCGCGTTTCGTGTGACGTGACATAAAACGTCAAAGAGAATACAAGTCACTATAAAACGTGGTATAACAAAAACGCATCTGACAAGGAATAACAAAACGCAAATGACAGCTAAACGTAATTTTGTCTATGGTTAAGTATGGTTATAAATATATATATGAAAAAAATCAGGTTAGTTACACCATTTATAACTCAAGAAAGGCTAAACCGATTTTGATGATTTTTGATGTCTTGGATTTGTTTCCGACCCAAATAGCGGAATAACTATTAAAATATCGGAAAAATTCACGCAAAAAGAAATTACGAAGAAAATTCATTTTCTCATACATAATGATGGCCGGGGACAACAATTGACAATTCTACCAGGGTGACGTTTATTGACAGCCCGCGTTATGCATGTCAAGGCGGTACGAAGTTCGGCGGGTCCACTAGTATATTTTTATTTCAAAGATATATGTACACAAGCTGATGGGCCTCTTGATGTTCAGTGGTCACTGTCTATAAGCGCCTGTAGCACTGCAGTACATACGCGTATATTCTATCTTCTTATTTTTCAGTCCTGACTTTGGCAGAACACCGTTTGACGACGAGAATCTTGATTGGGGAGAAGCGCCAGAAGAAATGTCTCAATACACAGATGCGGCCATTGTTGGTAGACAGATGTTTAGCTGTCCAGCGGTTTATGGAGAGTGCCCTGACGGCGAGGGACTGATGGAGCTCATCAGTACTTTGAGAGATGAATGATTACCTTACGGTCAGCTTATACTGGCATATACAAGAAATGATCATCGTTCTTACCCTCGAGAGACTCGCAAACGTAATTTGTTTGCGCCTATTCCCTGATCTCTTTACTGGTATCAAACTGTTTGCAACCTCACCCGGCTCTTTCAGAAAGAGTGTATCTGATGTCATAATGTCGGATACACTCTTTCTGTCTGACTGTCTGTATGTAATGTAACCTGCAGATATTGTTTGTCTTCTTTCATAAGCATGCACTTTATGCCCTTATAATTTGTCGACCTAATCTGTGGACACCGGAGCTGATTATACATAAAGAACCTTATTTAGTATTAGCATTAAATAACCTAATTGTATAATTGTTTGTCCATAAAGAAAATAATAAATAAAATAAAATGATTATTCCAGTTTAAGCTGACTTCGCATAGTGTAGGCTTTCTGTACAATGAGAGGTCTTCTTATACTGGAAATGTATAGCTTGATGTGTACCCGTGTGTAGGAACCAATATGATACAAGGATTGAATGAATTTTACAGAGAGTTTTATAATACCTTACTATTACTGATTGAAACCAAACATTATATGGACCTGTTATACAAACCCTTTGCAAAAACACAACCCTACTACCCTACCCTAAAGAGATGATGCTTTTTTAAATAAATAAGATACACAAACAATTCCTTACTTTCACAGTCTTCTCTTAGGGTTAAAATAATGTTACAGTCAACTAAGCACTCCGCTTCAAACCCTATTACCTAACCAACATTCAAAGTCTAATTACGTCCTTAAAAGCGTTCCCAAGCGTGTTATAAAAAGTCTCGAAGACTAGATGTTTGCAGGGGACAAATTAGGGGCTCTCATGTTGGGTGCAGGTCACGCGCTTGCTATCATTCCTTTGGAATATTTACTAAGAGTTAGAACTTTTTACTAGTGGTATTCGAAGTTGCTTGGAATACCACTAAGAAGGATAGCTTTTCTCTTCTTTTTCGGAAGAAAGCATTGCTTTTTATTTCTTTATTGTGGCCTTTATACTGGTTAAAGCTAGTGGCAAGGTGCGGCATTAGGTGTGTTATCATCATCATCATGTCAGCTATAAATGCCCACTGCTGTACATGGGCCTCCACCATAGAGTTCCAGAGCGACCGATCTTGTGGGGTCTACACCTTATGGCTCCTAGCAACCTTTTTTAGCCAGTGGTGGGCCATCCTACGCTGGATTACCATTGCGTGGTCTCGAATCGAGAAAGTAAAGGACGGAAATGTTGTAATGCTATTGATTCTTTATATATTGGGGCCAACACATTAGTATTACAGTTCAACGGGGCAATGCAGTCGGTGTTTTAGCGACACCTGGCAATAATGATAAATAAATAAAATACTTAGATAACTTTCGTGATTGATTTCAAGCATTATTATAAATACGGGATTTAATACGTACCGAACCGAAACATTGTCGGTCAAAACACCGATAAGACAGTACGTGATATATCCCGTATTTATAATAATGATTAAATAAAACAAACGTGTAAAATGCCTATAATAACAATAAATATTTACATGACTAAAATACAGAAAATACAGTTGAATCATCTAAAGACCGTTGCAAACGATCTATAGATAGCTCAACTGCTCCAGGCGGAAGTGTCCCCAAGACACTGGCTGCATTGCCCCGCTGAATTGCAATGCTTATGCGTTGACCCAGATAAGCACCAGCTCTCGGATCATACGTTGCTTCGACCAGACGCCCAGAAAGAATTTTGAAAACGCGTTGGGCCCCGGTACCCCGTGGACCCAGGGTCTCGACCCCAAATGGCTCAAACACGTAAGCTCTGTCGAGACTTCCATATTTGCGCCGCTTGAGATCTTCGGCTGAAATTGCAGCCGCACCGGCCCCAAATGCTGTACCAGACAGATGAGATGGCTCAAGGGTACGTACGTGGCGTCCCACACCAAAGGCCTACCCTTCTCCCAAGGTATAAAAGTCATACCATCACGCCTCTTACCATCGTCACGTATCAGACCGTACGGTTCGAACGGCTGGAACGTTGACGCTGCAAAAAGCCCGGCTGATGATATCATTAAGGCTAGCGCGACGGGAAATCCTACCGGCGGCGGCGGCTCTGGAATACGATAATCCACGGTGAAAATAATAAAATACATTTATTTCAAGCAATTATGTAGCTCATATAGGGAAGGACACAACACAAAAGGTATATTAAAACTTATACTAAACAGGGTTTTTAAAGCATGCCTGTGACAGCAATGTCTGGTATACGGGCAGTCTACTCTGGTCCCTGCGCCAGGGACCAGGGACGCGGCTCGCTTGCGCATGACGGTGTGGAAGCAGTCGACCCACGCCACCGCGAACATCCCTGATGCACTGCAGTAGCGGGGCAGCCCCAGCACTGTCCTGAGTGCATTGTTATACTGGAGTGCACTGTACGTCGCCTGCGTATACGTCGACCACAGGCTGCACGAGTACAGAGAGGTACAATACGTCCGAAATAAGGTCAGCTTAACCCCCTCTGAACTACGCGCAAACCTGCGAGCAATCATATTTGCACGTGGTCAATGGTCTAGATTTGAGTTCTGCATCTATCGATAAAATGTAAAAACAAAAACAATATATCATTGATATTACATACATTTATTACAGGAAAGAATGGGTATACAATTAGAACTTAAACTGAAAAAAAATTTAGAAGAAAACGGTCTAAAGATAGCTCAATTATACTCAGTATTGGTGCAGGTATAGCTAGGACAGCACTATTAATTTGCAACAGAAGAAAACGTATGTTGTTCATGAAAATAAGAAAACCTATCGAGAAATCGTCGTACGTTTCTTACTCCAATAGGCAATCAGTCCACTAGTCGCCGATTTAGCCGCTTCGGGAATACATTGCTGTAACTAACTGGATTTACTTTCTGCTTAGTTCGCGCCGAAGTATCTCTGAGGACGCGGCGACATGGACGGAAGTTACAGTGACTTTACACAAGGATAGTAGTTGGGTATAGTCACTAAACGGTGTATACTGGACAAACAAAATCGAAATAATAATAATAATACCTATGAATTTGCCGTTTTTCTGCCGAAAAAAAGTTTGGAATGGCTTTGTATTCTAAATTCAAATTAATTTTGTTTTAAAAACATTACATTCTTTTTACAAACTCAGTCTTTTGTTTATTGATTAGCGTTGTATTTTCATTACATTTAAATATTTTTAGTCATAACGGATACTTTAAAATGTCGTGCAATTATGGAATATGAGTTCCGTCGTGGCACCAGCGCGACACAAACGGCACGTAACATCAAAAACGTTTACGGAGAGAATTGTATAAACGAACGCACACCCCGTTATTGGTTTTCCCGGTTCCGTTCTGGCAATTTTGACTTGAAAAATGAAGCTCATGGTCGTCCGGAGACTTTGGTTAACAATGATGAATTAAAGGCGATTGTGGAAGCTGACGAAACTCAATCTACAGCTGAGCTAGCAGCAGCTTTTGATGTTAGAATCAAAACAATTTTGATCCATTTGCGACAAATAGGCAAGGTAAAAAAACTTGATAGATTGGTGCCCTACGAACTTAACGATTGCCAGCGCAACGTACGCGTCGAGACCTGCCTTGCACTGCTCAATAGGCAAATAAATTAAGGAATTTTGATTCAAATTGTTACGTGCGCTGAAAAATGAATTCTGTTCGACAATCGAAAGCGCTCAGCAAGTTGGTTAGATCCTGGTTCAGCACCAAAGCCATGCCCTAAACCAAAACTGACCCCTAAAAGGTGATGGTCACTGTTTGGTGGTCTAGTGCGGGTGTGATTCACCACAGCTTTTTTACAAAACGGCATGAACATTACTGCAGATGTGTACTGTGAAGAACTGGAGACAATGATGGAGATGCTTGCACATCGGCAACCAGCTTTGGTCAATCGATCGTCCCCACTGCTCCTTCACGACAGTCTCAAAGCTGCAAGAGCTGGGGTTGGAAGCTCTCCCTCATCCGCCATACTCACCAGACCTTGCACCTAGCGACTATTACTTTTTCCAAAATTTAGACAACTTTTTAGTGGGTAAAAAATTCAATTCCCGAGAGGCAGTACAAAATGCATTTGAAGAGTTTGTTGCCTCCCGTCCAGCTGATTTTTACAAGAAGGGCATCAATAAATTGTTAATGCGTTGGCAAAGATGCGTCGATTGCATGGGTGATTACTTTGAATCACAGAAATTAAAAAGTTAAAAAAAATACTTACTTTCACTTATTCCATACAAAACGGCAATTTCATTGTTTGTTTGTTTAATTTATATAGTTTGTTGGGTTATATTGTTGTATATCGATTGTTTGTAGAATACGTTTGTGCTTGTTAAATAGGGTAATGGGTTTATGTAAACCGTTCTAATGATTAAATAGTAATAATAAAATAATCAAATAAACTGACACATACAATTGCATAATTAACTCTCTCTCTCTCTCTCTCTTCATAAACACAATCGTAAACTTTAATTCTGCTGATGATTCAGCTGTTTCTTGGATTTCGTGTTAACTTTAGGACTACGTGTTTTGTTATGTACACACGGCTACACATCAAGCTATATTTTCTGGTATAAGCTGATCTCTCTTTCTACGAAAAACCTACGCAATGCGAGGTCAGCTTATACTGGAAATGTATAGCTTGATGTGTAGCCGTGTGTACGACATTAAATAAAAACACGGGTTAGGCTAATGGCTAGTATTATATGTTATTTGTGGGGAAACAGGCTTACGGCCCACCTGATGGTAAGCGGTCACCGTCGCCTATTGACACTGGCAACACCCGGGGTATTGTCGATGCGTTCCCTGCACTGTAGAAACCTCTTTACATTTCTCTTGAAGCGTGCCATGTCGTAGCCTAATAGGAAAACCTCAGATGGTAGCTCATTCCACATCTTGCGAGTATGGGGTAGAAAAGATCGCGTGAAGCGTGTAGTGCGTGATACCCAATTGTCGATGATTTGTAGATGAGCTTTATTACGTTGTCGAGAAGTGCGGTGGTAAAATCTTGACGACGGGATGAGATCAAATAGCTCCTCAGAACATTCCCCATTATACAGGCGGCGGAATACACTGAGCGATCCGATGTCACAACGTTGACTCAGCGGTTCCAGCATGTCTGCGAGTTTGGGATCACCGATGATTCTAATGGCTCTTCTCTGTAGGGAGTCAAAACGAAGCAATTGGTACTATGGAGCTCGGTGCCAAAGATGGGAACAGTATTCTACGTGCGGCCGAACTTGCACTTTGTACAGCAATATAATCTTGTACGATAATTAAAAAACTTCCGTTTTTATTGTGTTTCATTTAAAGGAACATTCATTATCAGGGAACATACCTGCACAGGTTTTTTGGGAAGTAAATAAAGATATGGAATAATATTACATTTTATGGTACATTACAACATGTACAAAATTTACAAAAACCAAGACCAACTGAGCAACATAAATACTTATTAAACGATCCGTAGATAGCTCAACTGACCCAGATCACTATATTATGTAATATCCGTATATCGAGATACATCTAGAGCTGACAGAGGGCATGATGATGTGGATATTTCGCAGTCTTCTCTTGTCATTGGATGCCATTTTGACGTCGCTGATGATTGCTTTCTGAAAAGATATTTAATATAAGTATTGGCTCACGGCTTTGCGTGGAAAAGTGGTGGCCCGCGTCTTGAAATATCGTCCACCACTCTCCGATTTTAAGTACTTTGACACAAATTTGTAAAAATGTACGCGTTTTTTTTAATATTGGTCTTAATTATTGTGTTGCGGTTTTTATTGCTAGTAATGACCATATTTTAATAATAAATAGCCGTATTTATTTATTTTATAGTTTTCATTTTATAATTATGTATTTTTTATATAAACGTATTTTCTTCTTTTTTTTTTTTTGTAAATTGCCATTGTTGCCAGTAAGAAATAAATTGATTAAATTAACCTATAATTTTTTTTACAAATATTTACCTACATATCTTTACAATATACAAAAAAAACAGTTGAATCATTTACAGACCGTTGCAAAATATCTATAGACTCAGATATTTTATTTATGTATTTTTTTATCTGTCATGAGGATTAATGACGATTGAACAATTTGCTTGTTCAATCTTCATCCCTTTATTTGACCCAACTGATGCAGTGGTATCCATTGCCTACAACAAAGCATAGCTTCGTTACTGTTCTACGAGTTATCTGTTTCCCATAGCTTTGCCCAGCTTTAGTTTGAGCAAAAAATTAATAGGTACAGAAGGCCAGGTCAGTCCAATCTTGATTACCTGACCTGCGGCTCGACCGTAGCGGTAGAGCTGCAAACTCAAAGATTTGTAATCGTGAAACGTATCACAAATAAATTCACAACCAGTTACCAAATTACGTCACACATTACAGTATTTACGCCCGCCGTACGCATGCGTCTATGACTGTGTGCCTGCGCCTGTATAGATTGTACTAAGCTATCATCGAACAACCAGACGCTCTGCGGTGCGCCACTGCTATATAGTAGATATACCACCCATTCGCACAAAGCGATTCTCTTCGACCTTTATTATGCACACCGCCAAAGAGAGGATCGCCTTGCCAGAGTCTGTGTTTCCTGATAGCTACAACCTAGGTATCTTTAAGTCGCGAGTGAATAGGTTTCTTCTAGGCAAGCGTGTACCATCGTAGACTGCATCATCGCTTGCCATCAGGCGAGATCGTGCTCAAACGCAAGCCTATAAAGTATATAAAAAGCTGACCTTATGTACTATTCTGTGGTTTAGGGCTAGATAGCGCCGTGTTAAATGTCTAGCATTATTGCTCACCTGAATACCATTTTCAGTATTCTGTGGTATATCTCCTCCGGTTCAGATATGGCTTCCATATCGCAAATGGCCCGGCGAACGCAATGAAAACCATTCAGGCCGTTTCTGGAAGCATTTCTGAATTTTAATATTGTGTCAATTTATCGAATTTGGGAAATTTCGGATATTTTGATTAAAAACTATACATCAAAGATAGAGTTGGCTAAAAAATAGGATGCGAGAGTGAACTTATAAGGATTTAATTTTCCTGCATATAATTTTTTTAAGTGAATACTTCGTTATGCGCGTTGGACATTTTTTGAGATTGGAAAAAAACCATTGAACTCGCGATACTGTTACCATTAAAAAGAACAACCAGCCTTAATTCTTGTCTTTCTTTCCTGGCTTGATCGCGAAGGAACAGGCATTAAAATTGACGTTTCAAAGTGATCCTTGTGATTTTAATGAATAAAAAGATTTAGATTTTTTTTATAAGTGCAGTACAGTTTAATATTTTATTGATCGAGCGAAGCGAGATCTCAAAATCAACTTGAGCAAGTCGGCGTTGTATATACTCGTATGTATGTACATTTGTTTGTCTGAAGACAACTTTCGAAGCGTTAATCCGATCATAGTGAAATTTTGAAACATAAGTAGTGATAGCGCAATTTTGGTGTGACTAAATGATATTGAGCTAAAAATGTTCAGATATTGGGGTCCATGAGGGGTAAAAAAAAAGAAAATGAGACTATTATGTCAAATAAGACTTCAAATGAAAGGTCTTCAGTAGTACATTTCTACTCCGTTTTTATTTTTAGTAAAGCTCATGCAGTTTTTGTGTTATTAGCCATAATAAAAACTAAAATCCGCAACTAGTAAAATGGCCTTAACGGAAGACCAGCGCTGGTTGTTGCAACCAGCACATGCTGGACATTAAGGACCATTTTGCATTTATATTTTGTTTTTAAATAAAGATTTGTTATTTGTGTCTTTTTTGATGTACTTATTTTAATTAGTTTTTTATGTATTAATTTTTAAGTATGTTGCAAATAAAATATTCTTCTGTTCTATTCTAACTTTGACAAAATTTACAGTGACCTCACAGTGCTCTAATTTGGTATACGTGTGGCTTAAGTGTCACAAATATAGGCAACAGTCTGAAATCCATAATAACTGCAATAATTACCCCAAAAAACAATTTAAATGAACTCCCGTTACCTGTAATTTGAATGAAACGGTAGTAGGTCAAGTGGGTTATTTATTTCGTGGCACTATTTTGATAGTCAAAGATTACATATAATATTTTTTTTTGATTATGTGGTAGACTCGCGAGATCTCAGTTTGGGGCGAACCACAACTTATGTATGTCTAGTTAGTCTGTAAGTTTATAGTTATGGAACCTTTTATATTTGATGCCTGAAAATAACGTTATATATGGAACCCTTATGGCAGTAATATGTACCAAAGAAATGTATGGGAGAGGACTATGTTCAGCAGTGAACATCCTGTGGCGGAACGATGTTGATGATGATGAATTGCCCGCTCACGCTAAGCCTGCCGCGGTTAGGGTTACCATATCTCAGGATTTGTCCCAATATTTCTCTCAGGATTGCAGCTGGATTTTGAAAATCTCATGATATCTCAGGGTTTTAAGAATTTATTTCTATACTAATATTATAAAGAGGAAAGATTTGTATTTTTGTGTGTGTGTATGTTTGTAATGTATAAACTCAAAAACTACTGGTCCGATTTCAAAAATTCTTTCACCATTAGAATAAATTATCCCTGAGTAACATAGGCTACTTTTTACCTAACTGCGCAGAAAGAGGGTAATGTTTTATTGAAAAACTACGCCTGTGTATTTGCGGATTGGTCAGCTAGTATAATATAAAGAGGAAAGATTTGTTTGTGTGTATTTAATAGGCTCCGAAACTACTAGACCGATTTAAAAAAATATTTCACTATTGGGAAGCTACACTATCCCCGGGTAACATAGGCTAGTTTTTACCCAACTGCACAGAAAGAGGGTAACGTTTTTATTGAAAATCTACGCGTGCAAAGCTGCGGGTTGGTCAACTAGTATTCAATAAAATACAGCTTACATTTTAAAGATTTCTTTAATAAAAAGTTAAACAAACTAAAAATAATATTCCTTTGGTAATAATTGCATAATTAAAATCAATACTTATTTATCCAAGTAGGTACTTAATCAGTTTTATCTTACACTAGCTGATCCGCAGCTTCGCACAAGTAGTTTTTCAATAAAAACATGACCCTTCTACTACTCAGTTGGGTAAAAAGTAGCCTATGTAACCCGGGGATAGTGTAGCTTCCCAACAGTGAAATAATTTTTTAAATCGGTCCAGTAACTACGGAGCCTATTCAATACAAACAAACAAATCTTTCCTCTTTATAATATTAGTATAGATAATATGTGAAGATACCTTTATAAGTAAGGTTGTTTCTTGAATTATTGAAACGCGTTAGCGAGATCCTCAGTCTATAAAAACGATAATATTACGACTTTTTAAAATTGTTAAGTACACACGGCTACACATCAAGCAATACAATTCTAGTATATGCTGACCTCTCATTCTACGAAAAGCCTACACAATGCGAGGTTAGGTTATACTGGAAATTTATAGCTTAGTGTGTAGCCGTGTGTAAGTTTGAGAGGAAATCCTCAAACTGTAAAAAAAATCTCAGGATATTCCAATGGAAATCAGGCCTTTTCTCCGGATTTTTGATCTGTTCATCTGGTAACCCTAGCCGAGATAATGATTGTAACTAACCTGTCTAGTAAATTATCCAAGTGGTTGTAAAGAGTACGCCTGTGTATCCGTATATGGTGGTACGGATGGAACGAATCCGGGGGGTCATCCCAGTTAATGCGGAACCCTATCGCCTGCGCGAATATCTGGTTCCAGGGGACCATGTTCGCTTTGAAGTTCAGTCGTAGCTGCAAATAGTATTCATAATTATTAGATGGAGATTATCGTAAACAAATTCCAAAGTAACCGAATGAAAACACTATATGAACTAGAAATCTGTACCAAAGTAATTAATCATCATCATATCATCCATTCTTGCTGATGACTCTAGTATTATTTAATTATGACTGTATTAATGAATCCTTATTTTTCTATACTACTTATATGGCAAACGAGCATGCAGTCCACCAGATGTTAAGTGGCTACTGCAGCTCATGGATATCCACATATAATTCAAAACAACCTATTATATTGTCGTGATCTCTATGTGGATACGGTGCAATATTATAGGAATTAGCTGTTATGCCTATGTGCCAGTAATTACAGGAACATACCATTACCATCTAACCGGAACACAGCAGCACAAGTACTGCTATTTGGCGGCAGATAAAGGTAAGGCGGCGGTGCCCACTTCCTCGAGCCCGTTCACAAAAGCTCTACCACCAGTAGAAATTGAAACAGTATTTTGTTACGACATGTGTTTCTGATTGTACTTATGTACTTGCTAACTTGTCCTTAAACATTATAATGTGAATTTTTGTATGTATGATTATATTCTGTGAAAATTATGACCTTTCCAAGTGTACACACGGCTACACATCAAGCCATACAGTACCAGTATAAGCTGACCTCTTATTCTACGAAAAGCCTACACAATGCAAGGTCAGCTTAAACTGGAAATGTATAGCTTAATGTGTAGCCGTGTGTACAAACAATGTATCTTTATGGAATAAAAATATTTTGATTTAATTTGATTTGTCATTAGACGTTCATGCTGAACATATACCTATATTAGATTTCCTCAGCCATGGATTTCTATAGGATCTAATACGGCCTGTAGCTAACTGCTCGATTTGGATAAAATAGTAAATGCCATTATAAAAACTGCGGCCATACTTAATTTCTGTTAACATTATTATAAACTAGCTGTAGCCCGCGACTTCGTACGCGTTACACTACTACATGTGTAGGTAACCCAGAAATAAAGCTAAACTCGCTGTTGCAACTTGACTTAACTCCCCATTTTTATCCCATGGGAACTGATTTATCAAATAAATTGTAGCCAATGTTGTGATTCAGGTTATAATCTACGTTTATACCAAATTTCATCGAAATCGGTTCAGCCGTTACGCCGTGATTGAGTAACAAACAAACAAACATCGAAACTTTCGCATTTATAATATATTAATAGAGTGATCCTGTATTTGTGTAAGTATCATCATCATCATCATCATCATATTAGCCGTTGGACGTCCACTGCTGGACAAAGGCCTCCCTCATTGATCTCCAGGAACTGCGCTTGGAAGCGGCCTGCATCCAACGCCGACCTGCGGTTCTTACCAAGTCGTCTGCCCATCTTGTGGGTGGACGTCCTACGCTGCGCTTGCCGGTCCGTGGCCTCCACTCGAGAACCTTTCGGCCCCATCGGCCATCTGTTCTGCGCGCTATATGGCCTGCCCATTGCCACTTCAACGTGCTAATCCATCGGGCTATGTCGGTGACTTGAGTTCTCCTACGTATCTCCTCATTTCTGATTCGATCCCGTAGAGAAACCCCGAGCATAGCCCTCTCCATAGCTCGTTGAGCGACTCTGAGCTTATTCATAAGGCCAATAGTGAAGGACCACGTCTCGGTTCCATATGTCATCACTGGTAACACACACTGATTGTAGACTTTCGTCTTAAGGCACTGAGGTATGTTGGACGAAAAGACGTTGCGAAGTTTCCCAAACGCTGCCCATCCGAGTTGGATTCGACGATTGACCTCTTTCTCGAAGTTGGACCTACCTAATTGGACTGTTTGTCCTAGGTATACATACGCGTCGACAACTTCAAGAGCCGAGTTCTCAACCATAACTGGGGCAGGGACGACATGGACATTCGACATGATTTTCGTCTTGTCCATGTTCATTTTAAGTCCTACCCGTTGGGAGACTCGATTGAGGCCTTCGAGCATCGTGCTGAGCTCTTCCATCGACTTTGCCATGACCACAATATCGTCGGCAAACCGAAGGTGAGTGATGTATTCGCCGTTAATATTGATGCCCAGTCCTTTCCATTCCAGAAGCTTGAAGGCATCTTCCAATGCGGTCGTAAACAGTTTCGGAGAAATGACATCTCCCTGTCTTACGCCTCTTTTTAAGGGAATCGCCTTCGAGCTCTGTTCATGTACTCGGACTGACATAGTGGCGTTTTTATACAAACACTTAAACACTTCGATGTACCGATAGTCAATACGGCATCGTTGGAGAGACTCAAGCACTGCCCATGTTTCGATCGAATCGAAGGCTTTCTCATAGTCCACAAACGCGAGACATAGCGGCAAGTTATACTCTTCGGTCTTCTGTATGACTTGCCGCAGCGTATGTATGTGGCCTATGGTACTGTAGCCTTTACGGAACCCGGCTTGTTCGGAAGGCTGGAAGTCATCAAATCTGCGTTCGAGACGGTTCGCGATGACCCTCGAAAACAGCTTATAAACATGGCTCAAAAGCGAGATGGGTCTGTAATTCTTAAGCAAGGTGTTGTCACCTTTCTTGAAGAACAGAACCACCACGCCCCCGTTCCATGCTTTTGGCGTCGTACCTTCAAGCAAGGCGGAATTAAAAAGCTTCTGAAGGACTTTAAGTACCGGTGATCCACCCGCTTTCAGAAGCTCTGAAGTGATTCCGTCCTCACCCGGCGCCTTGTCGTTCTTAAGCTGCTTTAAGGCCATCCTGATCTCATACAGGCTGATGTCCGGAATATCTTCGGTATAATGTCGGGTCAGTTTGGCTCTTGGGTCGTTGGCCGCACTGCAAACAGGTTTAGTGACCGAATCGTAGAGCCGTCCATAGAACCTTTCGACTTCCCTTAACACTTCCGCTTTACTTGACGTTATGCTGCCATCTTCCCTCTTCAGCTTCGTCATGCGGCTCTGCCCAATACAATTATCTCTCGCGAACACTTTGGAGCCTTTATTCCGCTCTATCGTATCTTTAATACGAGATGTATTAAAGGTACGAATATCGTGCTGCAAGGATTTCCAAATCTTTCTATTGAGCTGCCTATGTGACTGAGCATCATCGGGAGACTGCAGTTGCAAAGAACGTCGTTCAGCCATGAGGTTAAGGGTGTCATCAGAGAGTTTCTGAGGTCTATTGGTACGGGGGGTCTTAAAGAACTGGGACCCCACCGTATGGACGGTTTCTACGAACCTGTTATTGATCTCGTCCACTGATGCATCTACTTCTAGACAGTCAAAGCGATTTGCAAGTTCGAGTTGAAAGCTCTCGAGGTTTTGGATATGTGCGCGAGTGGGTCGGAGCGTAGATTTCATCAAACGGGACCTTTCAAGTTTAACGTTCATATTCAATGTGGCTCTAACAATTCGGTGATCACTGCCGGTTTTCACCCTGTGAATCACAGAGACATCATTGAATATCCGTTTCTTGTTGGTCAAGATGAAATCAATCTCATTTCTCGTGGAACCGTTGGGACTCATCCAGGTCCATTTCCTGTGAGGCGGCTTCTGGAAAAAAGAATTCATCATAAAGAGTCCTTCTTTCTCCAGAAAGTCGGCCAGCCTCTGTCCTCTGGGGTTCCGTTGCCCATATCCAAATTGCCCCACTCTCAACTCATCATCGCTTCTCATGCCTAGCTTTGCATTGAAGTCCCCCATAACAACAATAAAGTGAGTTTTGTTCGTATGTATGGCTCTACTGATGTCCTCATACATAGACTCTACTTCTTCATCTGGGTGTGAAGAGGTCGGCGCATATACCTGAACGACCTTCAGCGAATATCGCTTAGATATTCTGAGTGTCAGGTACGCGACCCTGCTCGACACACTGTCGATGGTGATAATGTTGTTGATGAGTGACTTGTGAACGAGAAACCCAACACCACCTTGTGACTGTTGGTCGCCCTCCCGGTAGTATAGTAGATTACCAGACTTAAGGGATATCGTGTCCTCGCCCTCTCTACGGACTTCTGATAACCCCAAAATGCCCCAGTGTAATCTACTAATTTCTTCTTCCAGCTCAACAATCTTTTCGTCTGTCCTCAAAGTGCGGATGTTGTGTGTTACCAGGGCCAGTGGTCGTCGTAGGGTTTGGTAGCCGATCGTCTCCCGGGGATTCTTAGCACCCCTGGCCCCGCCGTTACCGTGACTGCTACCGTAGCCAGAATTAGCGGGGCCGCCGGGGACTCGGGGCCTGGTTTTATGTTGTAAATCCATGAGGGGTTGTTGCCATACTCGCCACGCTTGGCAGGCGGGTTGGCGAGCGCAGTATAGGTGTTGAAACACGAAAAGACGCTGCTGCCCATCTTTCGGAGGTATCCCTTAGCAGACTCCTACTGCATCCACGGGCAAGAGCGGAGGGGCAACATTCTACTGCCGGCGCCCCACGGCAGTAAATTTGTGTAAGTGTAAGTATATTTAGGTATATTTTAGGTTTAGGTATTTATTGTAACATCGCCTCCTCACACGATTTTTCAATCCAGTCCATCCAAAGGTTGCCTGGAAGAGATCGCTTTGAGCGATAAGGCCGCCCATTGTACCACTATGTTTAGTCTTTAAGCAATCTAGGTTAAGTTATTTTAATTTGGGGTAAAAATAAACAATTATCTATCTTTATTAATGATTAAAATTAATCGCGAAAGTTTTCCAAGTAAAACTTCTGTTCTGTTATAGGTATATGTCACAGTTAAAACCAGTTTTTAGATAGAACGCGTTTCTCTTAGTTAGAACTAGTTTTTACAAAATGCCTTAGTTAAAACTAGAATTAAGTAATGCTCAAAATTGCATTTCAGGTGAAACTAGTCCTTACTTATATATATTAACGTAGCGATAGCAGACGACACACCGTATGGCAGTAGGTCGTTAGGTTTTTTTAATAGATAAAAAAGAACTATGTATTATTGACCAATAATACATAAAAGACTTTATTTTAAATAAAGTAATGCTCAAAATTGAATATCAGTTAAAACTAGTTTTTACTTATATATTTTAACGTAGCGGCAGCAGACATACCGTTAGGTTTTTTTTAATAAATAAAAAAGAAATACATTAATATAAAAGAAATACATTAATATTATTGACAAATAATACATAATGGACTTTATTTTAAATAAATATATATGTTACAGTTAAAACCAGTTTTAACCTCGGTCGGAACAGTTTTAAATGACTCGCTTCGGAAAAATTCGTTTTGTCTAGTAAGAACTAGTTGAAACTGTAATTCAATTTTAAGTATTGGTTAATTCTAGTTTTAACAAAGACATTTAGTAATAACTAGTTCTAGCTAGGGAAAACGCGTTCAAACTAAAAAATAGTTTTTATTGTAACATATATATATTTTGTTATAATATGAATGGTATGTTAGTATTATGTTATAAAGTGTTATTTTATCGTATTATGCAATAACGATAATACACGGTATCCTTTAAATAACTGTTTTCCTAGAACAAACGTTCCTCAGATCATGATCTAATAACTGTTTATAGCATTAAATATGAGAATGAAAAATACATTGAGACCTTCTCAAATAAGTCTAACTAAAAACAAAACTAACCGTCCCATAAAGGTACCGGGTACGCTAGCCATAACGTATTACCTACTCCCTAGTTAGATAGGTACCTAGTAGCTACCGGACAGCGCGCTGACTGTTGTAGGGCGTAACGTTAAAATGGACGTTTTGAATGCGCAACTTCTTATATTTTCCAAAGACCGATTTCGTTTTGTTTTTTAATTTGTTGTTATAAACTGTTAGTAGACCATGGTCTGAACAACGTTTGTTCTGGAAAAACAGTGATTTAAAGGACACTGTGTATAATACTATGGATTCCTTATGACGAGCAACTAGAAACAGCAACATAAAAAACAGTGATTTAAAGGACACCATGTATAATACTATGGATTCCTTTTGACGAGCAACTAGAAACTGCTCACAGTAAATACAATAGACATTAGCGATACTCACGAAGAAATGCGTTATATTCCTGAAGCTTAAGAATCTCCTCTCTCTGTGTAATTGCGATCCATTATTGGCCTCACCCACGTCAATTAGGACAAATGCCACCAAACACATGTAGCTTATAAGGATAACTTGATATAATTTGTTCATTTCGGCTCTTTATTTCTTATGTTAATCTTTGCCTGGAATTGAAAAAAAAACAAATATTTATTATCATAAACATATCATCTATGGATGTTTATTGCTAACCATATTATATGCTTTCTCCAACGGTCTGAATCCAACGGATCCCAGTGCAACTTTATTCAGGTCGTCTTTATATTTAGTGGGAGGTGGGAGGCCTAGGAAGACCTCCCACTAGCACAGCGCAGCGTAGGAACGCTGCGCTTTCTTGTGCGTAATCTCCATTCTAGAACCTTCAATATCATTCGACCTTCGATTCTCTTAGAATTATCATTTTTTTAACCTACTTTATTGTATATTATTTTATTATTGTTGTAGGTATATTAATTAATTTATAGTAAAATATATTTTCTTTTTTCTATTTCATTAATTTGAATTTAGTTTGTAAAGATTCTGAGGATATTTAAATCTGTTAAAAAAAATTTAAATATGTTCTGGCACGCCATCTCACTATTTTTGCATACCACTCTTGGTAAAACATATTGTTACTACCACTAAAATCCTTGCTCCAGCATGCAAATTAATACATTATGTTAAATGTATGTTAACCCACACATGTTAAGCAAAACAAATATCTTTTATCTTATTATGTTTAAAAAAAGAAGGAGGTTCTCAATTCGAAAGTTTCTTTTGTTTTTTTTTATGTTTGTTACCTCAGATTTTTCGACTGGGGGAACTGATATTGATGATTTTTTTTTTATTTAAAAGCTGGTGCTTCCCGTGTGGTCCCATTTCCATTTGGTCCAGTTCTGACAATGGCATCTATGAGAAAACCATATAAGTCTTAAATTTGTTTAATTTATATGTTAAGTTATGTTTGTTAGCTCAGAACTCCGGTATTTATCAACCGATTTCGAAAATTAGTTACTTTATTTGAAAGGATATACTTATAAATTGATCCCATGGAAATTTCATCTAAATTAGTGGAGTAGGTTGGTTTTTACTGTTATCTGAAGTTGGTTATATTTTTGTAAAAAAGTTACTTGTATAATAGGTACTGCCGTCCGATTAAAGGACGACACTATAAGATCAGTCGCTCTGGAAATCTATGGAGTAGGCCTATATTAAGCAGTGGTTACCAATGATTTCTAGAAGGCCGTAAACCACTTTTTTGACGTGGTCAGTGCGTAGATATGCTTAATTTAGTGCGCCGCAATATGAAAGTGGATTTTTCTAATTTTAAAGACCAAGTGAGGGTAGTTCCTGTTATCACTTCTCGACGGTAGCTCCAGTCTGCTCGCGACCACGGCTCTTGTAACACACTCGAAAAGTCACGATGATAAATAAAAAGGTAAATACGCGATAATTACCCATTTAATATTAGTAATTATGTACAGAAATCGCTAATGTTTAAAAAAACTCGGTTTCAACATATTTTTATAGAATACTAGACTAGCTGTGTGGAAGAAAACCGTTTATCACACTGTACGGAGATACGTTATCCATTTTAATTTGATCCATTTTGGCAAATCACGTTGCATAAAAAAACTTGTAAAAACTCAAGGTCAAAGTCAAGATCTTTTATTCATTAACATCACATGGATCACTTTGAAACGTACGCCTGAATTTTACTGCCTGTTCCTTCGCGACCAAGCCAGGAAAGAAAGGCAAGAAACAATGCTGGTTGTTTTTTTTAATGATCCTTTTAGAATACATAACAATACAGGAAATAAATTACGTCTAAATTGTAACATTTTGAACGAGTTGGAGCAATTTCAATTCAAAGCTTCTCTATCATTTAAATAATCCGATATTTTATAGTAGGCTTTTTTATAAAGATTTTGTTTAATTGCGTTTTTAAATTTGTTAATTGTCAATTTTTGTACATCACTTGGGAGATTGCTATAAAAGCGAACACCTTGCCCTTTAAACTTATGGAACAAGGTGTTCAGTACATTAAATTAATGAAATAGTTGTAACAACAAACTGCTAAAGTCGTGTACTTTCTCAAAGTGTAGGTACACATGGCTACACATCAAGTTATTATTTCCAGTACAATCTGACCTCGCATTGTGTAGGCTATTCGTAGAATGAGAGGTCAGCTTATACTGGAAATTTATAGCTTGATGTGTAGCCGTGTGTACTTAGTTTATTTTCAAATGAAGGACGATTTTTCTTACTTACCATAATATCAACTAAACACAATATTTTATAAACTTCACCTAATTTTATCAATTGCCATTATAAAATTAACAAGTTTTAAAATTCTCAACTAAACTTAACTCTCAAGTAGCCGGTTCGACAATGTAACTAAAAATTAAGTCTTCAAATGAGGTGACAACGGTGTTTTCAAACTAGGTTGTTTGTACGCGTGTTTATCGGTGACATTCCGTGTGTGTTTAGCCTAAACTAGTTTTAAGTAGGTGAGGTGTGTCTAAAAAATGGTGTGTGATATAACTGGATATAGAGTGCTGCGAAAACGAACAGAGAATAAAAGGAAGAAAGTAAGAAAAACAAAGATTTTTCTACTTCTTCTCGTTTCAAGAAATCTACAAGATTAAATTGGTGACCTCATCTGATAACATAACATATAAGAAAGTAAAACTATTGACACGTTAACACTAATAAATATATCTATACTATTATTATAAAGAGGAAAGATTTTTTTGTTTGTATTGAATAGGCTCCGAAACTACTGGTCCGATTTAAAACAATTCTTTCACTGTTGGGAAGCTACACTATCCCCGTATGACATAGGCTACTTTTTATCCAACTGCGCAGAAGGAAAGTAATGTTTTTATTGAAAAACTGCGCGTGCGAAGCTGCGGATTGGTCAGCTAGTATTATTATAAAGAGATTTATATTTTTGAATATTTATAACAAATAAACTAAAAAACCGCCGGTCCGATTTCAAAAATTCTTTCACCATTAGAATTCTACATTATCCTTGAGTAACATAGGCTACTTTTTATCTAACTAAGCAGAAGGAAAGTAATGTTTTTATTAAAAAACTGCGCTAAGATTTATATTTTTGAATATTTATAACAAATAAACTCAAAAACCGCTAGACCAATTTCAAAAATTCTTTCACCATTAGAATTCTACATTATCCTTGAGTAACATAGGCTACTTTTTATCTAACTAAGCAGAAGGAAAGTAATGTTTTTATTGAAAAACTGCGCGTGCGAAGGTGCGGATTGGTCAGCTAGTATTATTATAAAGAGTAAAGATTTATATTTTTGAATATTTATAACAAATAAACTTAAAAACCGCTGGTCCAATTTCAAAAATTCTTTCACCATTAGAATGCTACGTTATCCTTGAGTATAGGTTACTTTTACCCAACTGCGCAGAAGGAGGGTAATGTTTTTATTGAAAAACTACGTGCGAAGCTGCGGATTGGTCAGCTAGTGTCATATAACTTTTGAAACTATCATGGTTATGAACGCTGTACTAAAAACGGGATATTTACCATGATTTGTGATTGAGGGTAGAACTTTATATCTGCCAATAACCATCCACTCGCAAAGGCTTTAGTTTACTCGTGGTAAAAACTCGCCCACCATTTTAAATATCTCGTTTTTAATACAAAAAGTATTTTGTCTTTATTTTCCATGAATTTTAACACTCACTTACTATGACTAACATTTAGCAGTTTATTCTTAACTAGCTGAGCAATCCGCAGCTTCGCACGCGTAGTTTTTCCATAAAAACATTACCCTCCTTCTGCGCAGTTGGGTAAAAAGTAGCCTATGCCTCTCTGAAATAGTGTAGCCTACTTAACAGTGAAAGAATTTTTTAAATCGGTCCAGTAGTTTCGGAGCCTATTCAATACAAACAAACAAATCTTTTCTCATTATAATATTAGTATAAAAAATCACGTATACGTATTTAACTGTATTTAATCTCTATGTACCTCAATACAACCAAGCCTAGATGAATCAGACTGAAAAAGGGTCATAGTTTTTAGTTTGCAAAGAAATTAGAGACGTTTAGATTTTAGCTTACAAATATATATGAAATTCCTCCTTGGATGAATCTCAGAACTGAATGCGTTTGAGAGAGGAGGTTGAATTCCTGCGATTTCTTATACCTACATCTTTAGATATGAATGCCTCTCTTAACATGAAATACGATAGACGGCGACCTCTGTGGCGCAGTGAGCGAATAGCCGGCTGAGACGTAGGAGGTAGCGGGTTCGATTCCCGCTGATGAACTGTTTGCATGATCTACAGATATTTGCTCCGGATCTGGATGTTTTTCTATAACGGGTATATTAAAAATATATATTGACAAAAATAAGAATATTTGTATTCGTTTTTTTGTCAATATATATTTTTAATATACCCGTTATATTTAAGCAGAGCTTGTATAGTACAAGCTCTGCTTAGTTTGGGGAAGCAGATATCTGATAGAATACAAATATTCTAGACTCTAGATAGCGCTGTGTGAAATGTTCAGCAATATTTATATTTACTTATAGAAAGCAGCGTAACTTAGTAGTAACGAGTTTGATCCCGGATTACAAGTTTGATTTACCAAAATATAAATTTCATCGTAACTCATGACGTGTAAAATATGACTACAATTTTTTTTTATAATTTTGGTGTTTGTACTTCCAAAGGGGGTTGCCTTGGTAACCCTCGTGGGCAAAAGTTAACTTAGTGTTCCTACCTGTTGTTGCTAAGCTTTTTTGTATGAAATAAAAAATCTGTCTCTATATATATCTATAGGTACTAAAAGGTAAATTAATTCATTAAGCAACAAATAAGTACTCAAATATTACCCGTGCGCGATAAGTTGGGACCTGAGCGCGGTGACGTCATATTGGCGTGTTTGTACCGCCCGCAAAAAAGCGAACATAACAAGCAGCCGCCCACTTGTTGTGTTCGCCGCCCGCCGCCGTTTAGCCGCCCGCATAGTGATGCGAACGGTACAATACGGGCGCCATCGGGGAAGTGCAGGGGAAGCGGTCGGGGAGTCGCATTCCTAGCAGGTCCCAAGTTATTGCGCACTAGTAATACAAATACAAACAAATACCGTATTCTTAAGTATAACCCTAGATAATAAGCTTCAATGGGGCCCTCACATTGATAAGTTGTCGAAGAGACTTAGTTCTGCGGCATACGCAGTCAAAAAGATCCGTCTTTTTACAGACGTAGACACAGCTAGACTAGTTTACTTCAGCTACTTCCACAGCATTTTGTCATACGGTATACTGCTGTGGGGGAGTGCTGCAGATATAAACACCGTTTTTGTGCTGCAGAAGAGGGCTGTTCGTGCAATTTATAATATGGGACCCAGAGAATCATTACGCAATAAGTTTGAAGAAATAAATATTATGACATTTCCTTGTCAATACATCTATGAAAATCTGAAGTATGTGCACAAAAATATTAATTTGTTTAAGAAAAATAGCGATAATCATAATTTTAATACTAGAAATAAAGATAAACTCGCTGTTGCCCCTTGTAGACTCCATAAAGTTAGTAAATCGTTTAAAGGGCAAGGTTTTCGCTTTTATAACAAACTCCCAAGTGATGTACAAAAATTGACAATTAACAAATTTAAAAACGCAATTAAACAAAATCTTTAAAAAAAATCCTACTATAAAAAATCGGATTATTTAGATGATAGAGAAGCTTGGGATTTAAATTGCTCCAACTCGTTCAAACATTTTACAATTTAGACGTAATTTATTTTATTTATTGTTATGTATTCTAAAAGGATCATTAAAAAAACAACCAGCCTTATTTCTTGCCTTTTTTTCCTGGCTTGGTCGCGAAGGAACAGGCAGTAACATTGACGTTTTAAAGTGATTCTTGTGATTTTAATGAATAAAATATTTTGACTTTGACTTTGACAAGCTGGTCTTATCGCTCAGAAGAGTTTGTTTCACAAAGTTTGTCGTTTGTAAGTATGTTTGTTTGTAGGAGGTTATCTCAGAAACAAGTTAACTGATAGAATCCTAAACTATCCTTGAGTGCTTTATGCTATAATAGCTGACCCGCCGGACTTTGTACCGCCTTGACATGCATATGTCGCCCCGGTCGAATTGTCGGCTATCATTAGCTGCATTTATGTATGAGAAAGTCATGGTGGGCAGAACACATTGGATAAATAAGCGGGTTTTCGGACTCTGTGGAGTTTTAGGCGCCTTAAGGATGTCGTCCAGCTTGCCGAACGCGGCCCATCCCAATTGGATCCTTTGTGTTCTGCCCACCATGACTTACGGTGCCGAGACATGGACACTCACGCAGGAGGCTGTGTACAGGTTAAGAGTTGCACAGAGAGCCATGAAGCGTACCATGCTCGGCATCAAATTCTTATATCGAGTACCAAACGTCGAGATCCGTAGAAGGACGAAGGTTCATGACGTAGGGAATCGAGTAATGGAGCTCAAATGGTCTTGGGTGGGACACTTGGCAAGACGTGGTGATGACAAGTGGAGCAGGGTAGCAACTGAACGGTGGCCAAGGAATAGCTGTAGAAGGGTAGGGCGTCAGGCAGCGAGATGGGTGGACGACATCGTTAGAGTCGTGACGTCAATGGGTGACACTAGCGCAGGATCGTGGCGGATGGCACAAACTTGGGGAGGCCTATACCCAGCAGTGGATGAAGTCGGGCTGTGGATGATGATGATGATGTATGCGAAAATGGATTTTCTTCATATTTTTTTTTTTGCGTGAATTTTTCGATATTTTAATAGTTATTCTTCTATTCGGGGCGGAGACAAATCCTTCAAATCAAAGATCATCAAAATCGGTCCAGCTGTTCTTGAGTTATAAATAGTGTAACTAACCTGCCTTTGTTATAAATATATCGATTTTGTTTTGATAAAAGTCCATGCGAAGCCGGAGCGATTCTGCTAGTTATTAATAAAAAACAAATCATTTATATTGCAAGAAGGTTATTATTATAAATACGGGATTTATCACGTACCGTCTTATCGGTGTTTCGACCGACAATGTTTCGGTTCAATTCGTGAACCTTCATCAGGGTGAGTGCGATCCGCTCCGAATAACGTCTCGCCTCGCACTCAGTGCGGTCGGAAACATTGTCGGTCGAAACACCGATAAGACGGTACGTGATAAATCCCGTATTTATAATAATGATTGAAATCAATCACGAAAGTTTTCTAAGTAAAATTGCAAGAAGGTTGGTTGTACTAGTGCATTAACAATACAAAAATGTCATATTGTAAATCTAAACAGGAATTATTTTATACTAGAAGGAGATGGAACAAGCTTATGGCCCACCAGATGTAAAGTGGTAACTATCGCCCCTAACAGAGAATAGCTTCGTAGGTTATGCACGTTAGAAATGTGCCCTACGATACACTGCCCTGCGTCCATGAACTAATAAATAAATATTGCTGGACATTTCACACAGCGCTATCTAGCCCCAAACTTAGCTGAGCTTGTACTATGGGAACCAGATAACTGATAGAATACTTATATACATTTTTTTTTTGCGTGAACTTGAAGCATGATGTGTAAAGCCTCATGTGTCTGTCATTTCACCGGCAACCTTTCAAACCGAAACACAGCAGTACTGCTTGGCGACAGAAATAGGTACGGTGGTAGTATTTCCTCGGCCGAGCCCTTTCATATGGGTGATTCCACCTTGCCGCTATAGTTAAATATATAATTTCCTCAATGTATCAGAATAATAAGTTTTGGCATTACCAATTTTGTCAAATATACTTCGCACGAGAGCGAGCAACCTGTACATAATCCGTAACGGTGTTGCATATTTGTAAATCGTGATTCACAGTTAACTTACTCAGAACTTATCCAACATTATCTTTCTACGTCCAAGCAGTATACCATACCAATACATATTCAAATCATACGTTAAAAGTAATAAAACACTGCAAAAAATGACTTTTTTAAATGACTTTATGATTGTTCTTTTGTTAGTAAATTCTGTGTTAAGCCATGAAAATAAAACGAGCGTACACACTTACGGTAAAAGTGAAGTTTTGTCTAGGCAGAAAAGATTTTTAATTTTTCCGGAGGGCAGTTCGTTTCAATTGGGTAAGAATATTCGAGTTTATTCAGAAGGCGATGCCTAAACGTATTTAATGGCTAAATATGATTTAAAGAGTTGTTAAATCATAGAATTACGTCAAATTTAAACATGTTTAGTTATACGTTTAGGGATCGTTGTGCGAGCCAGTCTCAATAATTTATAGAGCGAAGCGAGAGCTCCAAATCAACTTGGCAAATCGGCGTTGTATGTATGTATGTTAGTTTGTTTGTCGGAGGATAACTTTCGAAGCATTGATCCGATCATAGTGATATTTGGTATTTATGTACGTAGCGTTGGCACAATCCTGGTGTGACTGAGCTAAAAATGATGAGCGGTTGTTGAGATATTGGGGTTCAAGAGGGGTAAAAAACTTTCAAATGAGACTATTAGGTCAAATGAAACATCTAATGAAATTCCTTATTAATACATTTTGATCCCGTTTCTATTTTAAGTTTAATTTTTCTAGTTTTTGAGTTATTAGCCATAATATAAACTAAACTTTGACAAAATCCACATGTACACCCTGTGGATTTCGTACAGTGACCGTAACTAGTGCTGAAATTTGGTAATCGTGTAACTTTAATGACATAAATGTACGAAAAAGTCTGAAATTCAGAATAACTGCAATTTCTACCACTAAAAAGAGTAACCATTAATATGAACTCCTGTTACTTGTAATTTGAATGAAACTGTAGGTCAAGTTATTTGGTTCTTCATGTCGTGGCACTATTTTATTAGTCAAAGAATAGGCCTAATATTTTTTTTGTTAGTTGCGAACCACTAGCTAGATAATTTTGAACATGATCTGAAAACTAAACCAGCACGCTTCAGTTCTTAATTACGTTAAAGTCGTATAATCTTGATTGATTCATATAGATCGTTTTGAAACGCCTATTGTGAGTTTCTAAGTGGCACGTAAAATCAAAAAAATAATAAATATAAGTACAGTTGGTAATACCATGAATATTGTACAATAAAATAATATTTAAAAATATATCAAACATGAATCCCGCTATGTTATTCAGGGAGGCGACGTGAAATGTTGCAATATTCGAACACATTGTCGTACTGGGTTCTTAAAACATACAGGAAGTAATTCTAAATCCATTTGAGTTAAAACATTACAAGTAATTTTTACAAAAAATGTAATCGACTTCAGATAACAGAAAAAACAAACTACTAAACCGATTTCGATGAAATTTCTATGGGACCTATCTGAATGTTTATCCTAACAAATAAAAAAAGAATTTTGATTTGGAAAATCGGTCCAAACTTAACGGAGAAATAGGTTAACATACATACAAAAATATACAGTCGAACATAGAACCTCCTCTTTTTTTGAAGTCGGTAAAAACCTTGACACCCTTGTGCATACACTCTGCACTGCGTTCATCCCCAATATCCCTAACAAGTCGTGCGTTGAATAAGTTAGTTAGGTAAGTATCATACATAGGAAAGCAGGTAGAAGAAAACCTGTATATTAATTAAAACTGATTCCAAATTAAATTTCGTAATTTTTTTATATAT
Source organism: Philereme vetulata (assembly GCA_918857605.2). Classification (NCBI taxonomy): domain Eukaryota; kingdom Metazoa; phylum Arthropoda; class Insecta; order Lepidoptera; family Geometridae; genus Philereme; species Philereme vetulata. The sequence goes on from OU975462.1 coordinate 3,029,406, forward strand.
TTTTTTCTTATACATTGCTTTATATATTCTTGTTGCATAATATATACATTATGTAACAATAAACATGTCAGATCCATGAAGACCGCATTCCGTCATATACATTAAAGTCATTTAATTTTTAATATCGAGAATAATCTGAATTTTACCCCAAAAATAGGCAAATTTTGTACGTCGTACAATGTCGTACGTGGGTTATTGACCCCTCCACACCGCCTCGGCGCGGCGCATAGCCCCGCTGGTGTTGCCAAAGTTAGTTTTAAGTTTTGAGCGCCAAATAATTAAATTAGTCGGGTATTTTTTTTCTGGTAAACTAATACATGATTGTGAGCAAATATCGATACTTTATAACGCCCATAAGGATCTGACAGAGTTTTTGTTACATATTGTATATACCTCCCTAAAAACTGTATATTGGTAAGAAAAATTACGTCACAAAGTGTATATATTAGCAATATTTTACCTGTGGAGGGCCTTATAAAAATTTTCGTTTGCTTATTTAGTACCCACTTGGTAAATTGCTCATGACAAATGAAGAAATGTCAATAGATTTGAACAATCATCAATAGATTTGTATGTGAGAAAAGGCTATTTTATATTTATGTTAAGTTAGTTAACAAGTATTATCACGATAAAAAAAAGTATCTGAGCTTACTTCAAAGACACTTTCATAGAGCCTCGTAGAGTAGTAGACATTCTACAAAAATATAACCGAAACCATTATACTTAATATGCATTATATCATATATTTAAATAACATACATATTAAAATGAATAACTGTTTGCTTGTTACTAAAGATAAAAAGTTCGCAACAGTTCGTCGTAATAGATTCTTTCCATACCAGTGAAATGGACGAGGAATAGAGACGCCTCTACTTTCCATCTTGTCCCAACGGATTAGCTCATTTTTCAAGGCGTTTTTGCGCAATGTTTCTGAAATTCAATTGGATAAAACAAGTTATATTCAGATTGTATGTTTTATACCATTTAACGTTTAAATTTTTATATATAAAGACTACTTTGTACAGTACAGTCAAACAGTAATATATGCTTGATATTTTGTAAATATTTTGATTGGTTAAAACTTAAGGGGAGACCGGAGGGGAATCGCCCATAATACACGTACTACCAAGATCATTTCTAATTGGAGCATATTTCTACCTTAATAAGGTCTAATTTTAATTTGAATATTAATATTATATAATTTAATTTATCCCAACCATATATTAGATCAAAATACTTACCTAAAATGAAATAGAAGCGTATAGCATTCTGCATGTTTTTACGTCATAAAATACCTGTTTTTAACCTAATTGTTTCGTATTAAAAACAACAACATCTTACGTATCCTAGTCATGGGAACATAGATTATATCGTCTAGTTACAGAATAACAACACAATGAGAAAAATACAACAAGTTTTCAGTCATCATTTTTGGTATTACGGAACACGGTCAAAATCTAATCGAATTTAGAATCGTTCTATTGCTATCACTGTCACTCTGCGTGGCTAAATTTCGTCACTAAACAGGGATAGCGATATTCAGGCCGAAGTTTTTGACGCGGCCGAATTGAAGTTGCGCTCGGGGTTCGTTGGCTTCTTAAGTCTTTCAAAGTATTTAAAATGCTTTTTAGGAATTACGTGGTACTAACTTTTGATACTATGATTATGGACACTGTCTTGAATAAAAACGGGTTAATTACCATGATCTGATTGTATTTACTCGTGATCACGGCTTATAGAACTGTGCCTAAATACTCTCATAATCAAACAAATCATATTCCAATAATCATATCTAACTAATTTTATAAAAGATAAGTCTATAAATTGAGAATCTTTTATTGGCATAAAGCATAAGTTATAAGGATTGTTTACATTGTCAACAAGTACTGTTGATTCTGTAATGAACAATAAAAAATAAAAAAAAATCATGGTCAACGTTCCGTTTTCTTAAATAATACTTTTTGGTAATTAAGCTGTGTAAAGTGGTTTAATAATAAATAAATAATGCTGGACATTTCACACAGCGCTATCTAGCCCCAAACTAAGCAGAGCTTGTACTATGGGAACCAGATAACTGATACAACACTTATATACTTTTAGTTTGTAAATACATACTTATAATACATAGAGAAACAACCAGACCCGGAACAAATATCTGTAGATCATGCAAACATTTGTTCCGCTGCGGAAATCGAACCCCCAACCTCTTGCGTCTTAGCCGGCTATTCGCTCGCTGCGCTACGGAGGTCGTTATATAATGAAAAATTTAGAGATAAATATTTTTTTCAGTATTCTGCACAACCTACCCCGCAGTGTTTGAAATAGGTGACATATTCCTTTGGGGGGTGACAGCAGCATTAGCCTGGGAGTTACCCCAGGACCCATACTCGCCGTTTAATCATAAAGCAGACCCCTTGCACAGGAGAATGGATTCTAAGATGATAAAGTATTTGAATGAAGATGGGCGGGTCATTTTTAAAAGACCGTATGGTTTAAGGTATGAAGAATCAGGAATTTCAGTCCCGTTACTAAGTTATTATTTTTCCAAACTTTATAAGACTTAATAGCTACTCAAATCAGATATTATTACTATAAACAAAACAAATAAATGTACTTAAAACACTTACACTTCAAAATACTATAAAAAAAATCACGATCAAAAAATCAGCTGTATCTCATGAACCGTGATAGTTAGACAGTAGAAATATTCACAGTTGATGTATTTTTATTGCCGCTATAACAACAAATACAAAAAAATAAGTCCCCCCCCCTCATAATTTTTTTTTCCCATACATTAAACGTGTTTTTTGCTCGTATTAGCTTGATATTGATAACGGCAACAGGTAAACGGTTGAAATGTTCTCAGAATATTTAATTTAAAAACTTTAAAACACTTTAAAAATATATATTGAAATTTAAATATTTAGTGGGGGGCTCCCATACATCAGATAACAAAATGGTACGGAACCCTTGCGCGAGTCTGACTCGCAATTGGTCGGTTTTATTTATTAGACCACCTTCGTAATATATTTTATAATAGGCAAACACATAACAACATATTCCTTTTTGTAATGTATAGCATTGAAGGACTGAAAATTTCACCAGAAACCCACTCCGCAATTCACACCACACGAATTTCCACTCGCAAAACAATACTTCAATATTCCACAGCAGAAACACTCGAATTAACAGCTGACCATTTAAAAACTTTTCAGAAAGCTTATCGTGAATCCGGCGTTCGCGAAACGTAGCGTGGAGTTTAAAAAAGAGCATAATATAGAGAGGAAACAGATGCACGCATCGAAAAACAACTGGGAGTTTTCAGGACGAGAGGAATTTCATAGGAGCACGCGCGCCTCGCTGTATCAGAAAATAGAGGCAATGTTACAAGGGTTAGTTTAGCTTGGCATGTTTGCTAGAAATATTGTTAGTGCTTTTGGCGTGGTTGTATGGTTGTTTATGATCTTTACTTGGCAGTGAGACGGTGACTATTTTATTTTATTAATTAGGAAGAGTATGATCATAGAGCATATATATCATCATCATCATCTCATTAGCCAAAGAGCGACGGAGCGCAGAATTTTAGGTGTCAAGAGAATAGACAGGTTTCAGAGCAACTCGCTGCGCTCAAGGACCGGCATCGCTGACGTCGGTATCAAGGCTGCCAAGTTGAAGTGGGATTGAGCGGGACATGTCTCCCGCATGCAACCAAATAGGTGGGCTAAGGTCGTAACTGGATGGATCCCTGTGGATGGAAAGCGACACCGTGGAAGGCCTAGAAGCGGTGGCGCGATGATTTGGACTATTTTTATAGGGACTGGCGGGATTTAGTACAAGATCGATAAATGAGGGGGAGGCCTTTGCCCAGCAGCAGGACAGCTTAAGCTAGATAAAAAAATGATCATAGCTTTTAAACGACTGTCTTGTTGTACTGCAGTTGTTTTTTACATATTTCTATAAGATATATATCTTGTGGTTATTTCTTGGTCACTTCACTTTGATATCTATACTAATATTATAAAGAGGAAACATTTGTTTGTTTGTATTGAATAGACTCCGAAACTACTGGACCGATTTAAAAAACTCTTTCACTGTTGGTAAGCTACACTATCCTACTTTTTATCCAACTGCGCAGAAGGAGGGTAATGTTTTTATTAAAAACCTACGCGTGCCAAGCCGCGGAATGGTAAGCAAGTCGCTAATAAAGCATTGAGACTGCATGATGTTGAAAAAATGATTTTTTCGGTTAAAAACTAAGTGGATTGAAATAGATCTAACAAAAGTGTTCTTAATATGTTAAAAGCCACTTCTACGCCCAATGTCATATCCTAAATCTTATTTCATAGCTAATGTCTCACCTTTTTAACCATAAGAGTATTTGTTGGTACCTACTTTACTTATTACACAAAATTTCAGACTGGGCGGCAACGGAAGGGAATGTCTACTGAAAACCCTATGTATAGTTGGCAAGACTCGCAACGATCCCCAAGGAAGCTTCCTACAGGAGATACTGAGAGCCACTTTCTCGTGAGAAAACTCATTTTGTGTTTTTTATAAATTTTCTAAGTAGAAATTGCTTTTACCTTTGTTAGCTTTTTGAAAATAGAAATAAAAGAGTTTCGATTACTAAGGTCGGCTTGCACCACGATCCTTAAACGTATTTGTATGATTAAGGAGTAGTCCTTAAATCACATTTAGCCACTTAATACGTTTAGGCATCATTGCTCAAGTCGCTTTAAACATACGCTTTTATTTTATTTATAGATAGCGTGCCTAGTGGTTTTTATCGGACTAATTTAATTTATATGTTCATTAAGATATGGCTAGAAAAAAACTCACTAATATATATAATAGTAGTACTTAGAATAGAAGTATTTATTTGACACACACAAAGAAACATAGAACGGATCACAAACAAAATAGGTAGATAGACAAGAAAATTACAAAACAATGAGATTAAATTAGACCTACTGCTAGAATACATACGTACCTACCCCACCAGTAGGTAGTAGGTAGGTGCACCCTATATATATATAAAGTCCCGCTATATATATATATATATATATGTCGTTGTGTTTCTCTAAGTTCGAAATTTAAGCACAGTAGGTACTAGAATACACGTTTTTGTCTGCAATCTCGCCTTTACTGTACCAATATAACAAAAAATATATTTTCAGATTTCCACAAGGTGCTTCAGATGTTGATTTGGAAGAATATGACCAAGCGTTCTCGGCTACTCGGCCTTGTGAAGAGCAATACCCGGAGTGCAATGATCCATTATCAGGCCCCGTTATGTACTAGGGGCGACTTACGCCACCATGCCTAAATGTCAAATCATACAAATACAAATTTAAACATGTTTAGTTGCTAAAAACGTTTAGGTATCGTTGTGCGAGCCGGGCTAGATGTAGAAATCATGTGATAAGTTAGTCTAAAGTGGCTCTAAGTGAATCATCATAGTTAAGTTTCATCGGTACCTTTTTAAACTCATCATATCTGACAACCTCCGTGGCACAATTGATGAGTGACTGGTTGAGACGCAGGAGGATGCAGGTTCGATTCCTACCCGGAAACAAATGTTTAAATGTTCTTAAGATATTATTAGGGTTCCGTACCTAAAGGGTAAAACGGGACTCTATTACTGAGACTCCGCTGTCTGTCTGTCTATCACCAGGCTGTATCTCATGAACCGTGATAGTTTGACAATTGAAACTTTTACAGATGATGTATTTCTGTTGCCGCTATAACAAACAATACTGAAAACAGAATAAAATAAATATTTAAGGGGGGCTCCCATACAACAAACGTGATTTTTGCCGTTTTTACAGATACCGGTAAAGAACCCTTCGTGCGCGAGTCCGACTCGCACTTGGCCGGTTTTATTTTTTATCTATATAATTAGTTAATGTAATATTTATGTATATATTTATAAATAAATGTATTTATGTATTCTATCAGTTAATTGGTTCCTATAGTACAAGTTTGCTTAGTTTGGGGTTAGATAGCGCTCTGACAAATGGATAGATTTATTTTTGTTTACTGAAATGAGACGCCAGAAAATGGCTACTATAGACCACCTTTTCCTAGCCAGGCCAGGTTTAGTTGACCATTTTATACAATCGATAGTGGTCGATCAAAAAACCTATTAGAAGTTTGCTGATGATCTCTTGTTCTGTTTGCCATGACGATGGACGACCTACATACCATGTTGAATGAGCTTTTTAATGCAGACCTAATTGCAGACCTAAAGTGGACCTCAAGATGAATATGGGCAAGATGAAGGTTATGTCGAGCATTTCTGAAATTTTGGTACCAAATGTCGTTCTTGGAAGCGAGAAACTAGAAATGGTCGACTCATACGTTTGTCTTGGCCATGTTTTATCTTTTGGCAAGTAGTATCAGATGAAGGAAGTCACCAGGCATGTTCAACTTGGATGGGCAGCTTTCTGCAAACTAGATGACATACTAAAATCTTCGCGTATTCCACAATATCTTAAAACACGTCTCTATAACCAATGTGTTCTGCCAACTATAACCTATGTTGCCGAGACTTGGAGGCTCACGAAGGAGGCGGTGCACGAAATAAGTGTAGCGTAGCACAGAGAATCATGGAGCCATGATCGGCATCACACTCTTAGATCGAGTTCCCAATACCGAAATTCGCAAGCAGACTAAAGTACAAGACGTCAGAAAGCGAATATTGGGCAGGACACTTGGTCAGACGTAGTAACGACAGGTGGACTAAGACGCTAACAGAGAGGAGGCTGAGAACTAGGCATCGAAATAGGGGACGTTCACCATGGGGGCGAGATGGGTCGACGACATCAATAAGACCGTGGGTCAAACATGGTTCAGAATGGCACAGGATCGTGAAGTATGGTGGAACGAAAGAGAGGTATATGCCCAGCAGTGGATCGACACGGGCTGAGAATGATGATTGATGATGATGAAATAAATCAAGCTTTACTTATGTATTTTTGACGACTGTGGTGCAGTGGGCGAATAGCCGGCTGAGACGCAGGAGTTAGCGGGTTCAATTCCCGCCGCGGAACAAATGTTTGTATGATCTACAGATATTTGTTCCGGGTCTGGTTGTTTCTCTATATATTATAAGTATGTATTTACAAAAAAAAATTTGGTTCCCTTAATACAAGCTCTGCTTAGTTTGGGGCTAGATAGCGCTGTGTGAAATGTCCAGAAAGATATATTATTATTTATTTGGATGGGAAGGTTTGATCGCTAAGGTGCCTTGTTCGAGGTCGGTAAAGGTAATCTATAATTAGCAGTGTCTGGTTGTAATGTGTTTATGTGAAAAAATGACGTACAACCTGTTTATTTATGTACGATATTAACTTACAACACATAATTCATAATTCTTTATTGTTCGTGAATTGAATTATGTACCTAGGACATAATTGATGGTTGAACTTATATTAAAGAACTATTCTAGGTTCTGCTATTTAAGCGTACAAACATCTACATAACAATTGCACAATATTAATCATAATAGTACACATTTTTTTTTAATAAGATTAATACAGTTTAGAATCACATGAAATAAGTACAGCAAACAGTTATTAAAAGTTGATGAAGAAATGTCAAAAGATTTGCATATTTATGAATAATAATAATTAGAATAATAGATAATAATTACAATTATGTCAAAATGGAGATGTCAATGAATTAAAAGTAATTGCAATAATATTAAATTTATATAAATTAATGTTCAATAATATTACGGTCATCAAGAAATTCTTTTACAGTGTAGTATGCTTTTCCAACTAGAATATCATTCAACCTACTCTTGAATTCATTATTGGAGAGCAAGCGAACAGACTTTGGAATTTTGTTGTAAATAATAGGAGCCATACAGAACACACTGCTGCGTAGCCATTGCGTTTTACATATCGGGATATGATATGATTCTGCATTCAATTACTTACTAACTTATATAAGTTTACTAGTATAAATAAATCAAGCTTTTCTTACCGGTCCTGCTATTTTGGATTTACATTGTCATACAAAATGGGTTTTTGAAAGCTTTATATGGTCTTATTTAGTTTTAGTCACCATATTATATATTGATTTATAAAATAACATGTATTTGTAAGTAAATAATTAAGAGTCTAAGTAATACAAAAGAGAAGATCTCAAAGTTTACCTCATTTCATAATAATTGTGTTGTTTCGTATTCAGCCTTTGGTAAATGAAAATGTTCTATTATTTTGTCAAGGTAACTTACCTACCTTTTGTTAGAAACTATGATTTAGTAACTTGTTTTAAATAAAACAATGTTTTATTATAAAAAATACAAGTAAATAAATATATTTTCTATACAAGCGAATAACACAAAAGATTTTTATTTTCTAAAAGAAGCAGTCGTTATAAATTTCGATCGTGACTAAGAATCATGCACCTGCAATTATCCTCTACGCACTCCAAATCTGTCTTTTTTGTCTTTCACTTACTTTTCAACATTTTGTCAATATATTACAGTTATATTGACACTTTGCGTGTTAATTGGTACTTCAATAAACAATTTACACGACATAATGTTTCAAAAGTGTACGACAGTATGCGTAAAGGTTTAGAACCGGTAGAATGTTCTGAAATTTGAATATTTAGAACAATTTGATACTGGCCAGTTTTGAAATACGTTACAGCGTAGTAAAAAGAATAAGGTGTTGCGATCATAAAATTTAATTTTTGAACTTTCTTTGTTGCCAGTCACAAAAACGGTTAAATTATCTCAGTGGAAGTGAATAAGTTTTACCTACTTGAAAATGTTCAAACTTCGAACCTCTTTGTTAGCCCTGGCAATTGTTCTGTTATTTGAGGCAGTCATTAGTGAAAATGTTAGAAGCACGAACGTTACAAATGAATTTTCAGAGAATGAAACATCAAGAGTGTTGTCAAGACGAAAGAGGTTCTTAATATTTCCAGATGGGAGCTCGCTACAGCTAGGTGGGTGAATAGTTATGTGTTTGGTATTTGGAGCGAAAACGGGACGACATTCTAGTCCTTTGAGCTTTAGTTTGGCTGAAAATACCTTCTAAATATATTCGGTTGAAATAATGCCTTTGAATTATGAAGTAGATTTATGGTTAGTATATAATACACGTTTAGCGTCTTGAGCGAAAAGGATAATTTTAACATGGTTATAATTATTTCAAACCTTTAAATTTTTTTATAATATTTTAACCCACAAAACAAAAAGTAGTATTATAAATTTGAAACATGTCTGTATTTGTGAATGTCGACTAAACTTATTTCAAAAGCGTTTTTTTTTCATTGTATTCTGTCAGGATTTTAAGTGTGGTTAAATTTGAACTTGTGATTTATAAAATTTTCAGTATTCTGCTGTCAAACCCCAGCCTTAATCCCCGTAGGAGACATTTTTCTCTACGGCAACACTGCAGCGTTGGCGTGGAACCTTCCTACAGACCCGATGTTTCTGACGTCTTTGAAGGAAAAGGAAGCCCAAAGGAGGGGGGATACCAAGGTCATTGGGTATTTGGATGACAGGGGAAGGGTGATCGCTAAGGTTCCTTATTCGAGGTTAGTAAAGGTAGCTTTAACTAGTCCTGTCTTGTAATGTGTTTAATGTGAAAAAATTACATATATAACCTGTTTTGTTATGTTCGACATTCATTTCATTTACAACACACATCGGGATCGTATATACAGATTTTAGAGGTGGGTTCAATACCAGTAGCTTGAATATTTATTCAATAATCGATGCTTTTATCATCAATCAATCATCGCAGTGCTGACCCGGCCCCGAGATGGAACCAGGAACGCAGGTCGTCCACCGGCAATATGGACGACATTATAAAAATCGCAGTTCGTATGTGGGTTAGAACAGCGCAGGTCAGAGGCAAATGGCGACAACGAAGAGATACCTATGCCCAGCAGTGGGATGAGAAGGGCTGACTATGATTACGATGAGGATCTATGCATTTTCAATAAACAATTTTTAACATTTTTAAACATCAAATCGGCGGCGATGGCGCTTTGTCAGTTTAACAGGTACCTATTAATATGATGAATGATTAAGATTTGTTTACCTATTTATACAGGCCGTTTGATTGATCGTTTTAGGACTTGATATAAAATTTATTAGAAAATTATAATTTTCTATTGTTACAAATTTGAAAAAACCTAGTTCTACAATAATACTAGCCATTAGCCCTACGCGTGTTTTCATTTAATGTCGTAGATAACATGTCACGTTATATATATCGACAAATGTGAGTAGCCAGACAAATATTGCACTGTTTTTTGCGTATAATAGTTATGTATTTACATTGTAATAAATTGAAGAAACTTTTTGTTAAGATTCAATCAAAGGAAAAGCTTTATAAGTCATTCTCAATAATCAAATAATTGGCTAAGCCATAGGCTTCCTCACAATGATTTTACGGTAAATGCAAGCAAATTAATGATTAATACATTTACTATTACAGAAGGACAATTGTAAACCCAGCTTTTGCCAAAAGAAGCGTAGACCAGAGATCGTTCAAAGAAAAGCTGAAGGTCAGACTAGACAGGATGAAGATGCATCAAGATCAAACTGAAAAAGAGTACCTGAAAGAAGGCCTGGATTCTAATAGTATAAAGTACCATCGGAATAGTAGACTGGAGTTATTTGGAAAGCTGGAAGTTTTGATCAAAGCGTGAGTCATTCATATCTTAATTTCATTATACATTATACATCGTAAACGTATGCTGAACACAGGCCTAGATAATCAGTACACTGTAGTATACATAGATTTACATTGAGATCGATCACACTAATATTCTTAATGTGAAAGTTTGGATGTTTGTTTATTTATTTGTTTGTTTGTCACTCAATAACGTCGTAACGGCTGAACTGACTTCGATAAAATTTGGTATATACGTAGATTATAACCTGGATTACCACATATAAATAATAAATAAAAGTTTATTCATCCAGAATTTTTCACACAAAAAGTAGTTACGATATTATACTAACGCGCCGGCGAACCCTGAGCGCAACTTCAATTCGGCCACGTCAAAAACTTCGGCCTGAATATCGCTATTCCTGTTTAGTGACGAAGTTCAGCCACGCAGAGCGACAGTGATAGCAATAGAACGATTCTAAATTTGATTAGATTTTGACCGTGTTCCGTAATACCAAAAATGATGACTGAAAACTTGTTGTATTTTTCTCATTGTGTTGTTATTCTGTAACTAGACAATATAATCTATGTTCCCATGACTAGGATACGTAAGATGTTATTGTTTTTAATACGAAACAATTAGGTTGAAAACAGGTCTTTTATGACGTAAAAACATGCATAATTCGATATGCTTCTATTTTATTTTAGGTAAGTATTTTGATCTAATATATGGTTAGGAACCTAGATAAATACTATTGAAATAAAATAATACCTTATTAAGGTAGAAATATGCTCCAATTTGAAATGATCTTGGTAGTACGTGTGGTATGGGCGATTGTCCCTCCGGTGCCCCCCTTAAATTAGTAGGTATACATTTAGGTAGTACTTATTATAATAATGAACACTAGCCCTCACACTAGGATTCCCTTGTCGTGGGTAGCTAGGCTCTGCCAAAATATACCTTCTATCCCTTATATCAGTTACCATGTGATAAAAATGGGGTGTCAAATCAAGTTGCAACAGCGAGTTTAGCTTTATTTCTAGGTTACCTACACATTTAGTAGTGTAACGCGTACGAAGTCGCGGGCAACAGCTAGTTTTTTAATAAACAAACATATATTTACTAAGACACAATTCACGTTACGAAAGTTGAAAAAACTTCAATTACACGATCACTTACAGTTAGGTTGTGGTCAAGTGTTTGACTATCAGCATTGAAAAAACTAAACTTCTTAATGGTTTTATTAACAAACCATGCGTGTGAAACCGCGGGCAGCAGCCAGTTTAGTAGTATTCAACTTGTTTTCTTTTGTTTATATTTATCATCTCTACTCAACAACTTTATTGTATCTATTTATTCTGTTTTCTCTGTTTTAAAGTGTAATTTTATTGTGTATTGTTTGTTATTCTGGTAAATAAATGATTGTCTATGTGTAGTCAAAATCAAATTTTTTTATTCAATAAAATCAAAAGGATCACTTTGAAACGTCAATTTTACTGCCTGTTCTATCGCGACCATAGTCATAGTCATACGTATTTAGTGTTTCATGATTGTTTTACAATATGTTTAGTTCAAAAATGTTTGGTCCAAAACATGAGCCCTGCTGGGGCACTACAATACATTAATATTAGTATGTACTTATTACTATGTATGTACACACGGCTACACATCAAGCTATACATTTCCAGTATAAACTGACCTCTCATTTTACGAAAAGCCTACACAATGCGAGGTCAGCTTATACTGGAAATACCAATCTATATCTATACTAATATTATAAAGAGGAAAGATTTGTATGTTTGTGTGTATGTTTGTAATGAATAAACTCAAAAAAACCTATGCCAATTTCAAAAAAATTTTCACCATTGGAAAGCTACATTCAACCTGAGTGACACAGGTATATTTATTGCTAGAAAAGATTAGGAATCCTTACTAAAACTTAAGTAACGTAACCCAAGGTGTAAAAAAGTGCCCTAAAACGTCTTTCGTCGCATACGCTGCGGAAACTATTGATGATAGAACAAAAGTATGTTCTACAATATTAAAGAACATATCAATATCTACAAAAATAATATTATAAAGAGGAAAGATTTGTTTGTTTGTTTATTTGTATTGAATAGGCTCCGAAACTACGGGACCGATTAAAACAATTCTTTCACTGTTGGGAAGCTACACTATCCCCGGGTGACATAGGCTACATTTAACGCAACTGCGCAGAAAGAGGGTAATGTTTTTATGGAAAAACTACGCGTGCGAAGCTGCGGATTGGTCAGCTAGTATCAATTAAAAACATAAACACAGTAGTTACTTATATGTGCACAGCAAAACAAAATAACAGGATATCAAAACATAATAACAGTAATACAAGTGACAACAAACTACCCTGTACAGTTCCCGATGCATTAACGCTGGAAACGTTACAGGCTTGGGCAGGACGGGCGGCAATGCGTTCTCTACAAGCTATGCGAAGCGGCGCAACAGACTGAGCAAGGCACATTCCTGCAGGAATTTCTTCGGGCTGTGTTCACGTGAGTACCTGAATTATGCTTTGGTTTTAAAAGGAGCGGTGTCTTGCATAAAAGGAGAACGTCAGTTTGAGTTTTTCATAAGAAGTGACAGTGATAAAACGCCTCATTTAATCTTAAGTTCTGATTTCCTAGTAGCGGTAGACATTCTAAAATGGTGTAACCATCGATTAATTTGATTTTGAACCTGTGGCAAAAGTGGTGGTTCACGTATCGTAGTTGTTATTTTAGCAACGAGGAATTTGTATTCATTCTTTAAGTATTGTATTTTATATTAGCAAAAGACAATACAAGTCACTACATGCGCCTTTTTAAAACATATCTTTGATTTTTCAAGTTGAGAGTGAATAGGTTTTTGAAGTAACACTTCTTTACGCACGCTTGACTTGGGGAGTAAGCTGGTGAATGCGTGACGAGAGCGTTACGAAAAGTGTGGAAAGGCGAGGCGAACGAAAGTGGAGAGGAAGATATAAGTTAGTGAAAATAGAAAGAAAGAAAGTTACGTTTCGTAGTTTACTGTAGAGGCAAAAGAGAGAGGTGCAAGCACACATTTTCTTTCTCTCATAGCCAGTTACGTTTCATACATCTAAGACACAGTGCAGGCCTATTGTCTGTATCAAACTGTAGGAGCAAGAGAGAGAGCAGTGCGCACGCATATTTTCTTTCTCTCTTCTTTTCATAGCCAGTGCATGAAATAGATCTCAGACATCTCAGATCATCTCAGTTCGTTTGCGAGTTTGCTAGCGTTACGCGAACGGAGATTTCTTGTTTATTTTTCGGGATGTCATTTCGTTCTTAAACAAATTTATAAATTAATATTTTGATTAAGAAGTTTTACTTCAGTCGTTTGGTCTAAGCACACTTTTTTTTCTAGATAAGCGTGTTTCATCAAACCACTTCATCACTTTCTATAAGCAGTATTTCTATAAGTGGTGATACAACACAAAAATATAATACTTAAATAAAAAAATATGTTGTTATATTTGAGAGTGGCGAAATATTTTGAAAGGAATATTATTATTATTGACATGTAAATTTAGATTTATGAAAAATGTATTGTATTGTATAGGTACTAATGGCCGTTACGTGACGGTCGATGTAACTTAGGAAACGAACGTTTTAGAAACATTAAATACATATAGGTTGCATCCAATATCAGTGGGGTAAAACCACATGAATATGGATGTGAATTATGTTGAAACGTATTTTGCATACGATGAGTTACGACCATTTTGGAATAGCGTTACTTACCTACAGCTTACTTACATAACAATTTTGAAGTATTGTATTTATGTCCTAACATTATCTGTGACAGAATGTCAAATTCATTACAATGATTAGATGAAAAAAAAATATTGATGGACATTTCACGCAGCGCTATCTAGCCCCAAACTAAAGAAAGCATGTACACACGGATACACATCAAGCAATACATTTCCAGTATAAGCTGACCTCGCATTGTGTAGGCTAATCGTAGAATGAGAGGTCAGCTTATACTGGAAATTTATAGCTTGATGTGTAGCCGTGTGTACTTACTATGGGAACCTGATAACTGATAGAATACTTATATACATTTTTGTTGTAAATACATACTTATAATATATAGAGATACAATCAGACCCTGGACAAATATCTGTAGATTATGCAATCATTTCCACGGCGGGAATCGAACCCGCTACCTCCTGCGTCTTAGCCTGCTATTTGCCCACTGCACCACTGTTTGTTACCTCAGAACTTTCGACCGGGTGAACTGATTTTGATGATTCTTTTTTTATTTAAATCTGGTGCTTCCCGTGTAAGTCCCCTTTCTAATTGGTCCAGTTCAGAGAGTGGCATTCATGAGAAAACCATATAAGTCTTAAATTTGTTTAATTTTTATGTTATGTTATGTTTGTTAGCTCAGAACTCCGTCATATATCAACCGATTAGGAAAATTCGTTTTTTATTTGAATGGATAAAAAAGATGATTGATAGATTGATCCCATGGAAATTTCATCAAAATTGGTAGAGTAGTTTGATTTTTACTGTTATCTGAAGTCGATTATATTTTTGTTTAAAAGTTACTTGTTTTAGATTACACAAAGGAAACGAGTTTGTAGATGAGAATCACAGAGAGTACGACAAAGCTCACACGACCGGAGAAGACTGCATCGCAAAATATCCAGGATGTAATCTCGTAACCAAATAAACCTTTGGACGAAGAGGAAATAAAATATTGAAAATTCTATTTGTTTTAATAATTCCGTTTTGAATCGACAATTTACAGAAGTAATCCGCTGCGATGTATGAGGCTTTGTTTACTCACAATTCGACCAATTTATTCGTAAAATTAACAGACTGATTCTGTTCAAATTCAGATTAATTTTAACCTACATATTCTCTTCTGCTTTACAAATGTGTTCGAGGGCGATTTGCGTAACATGCCTGAACTAATGTGGCTAAATATAATGTAGAGAGTTTTCAGTTTATACAAATACTCCAAATTAAAACATGTTTAATCACTTAATACGTTTATATACGTACATAGTTTCTTTCCAGTTTGAATAAAGTACAATTTTTGATCGATATATTTTTATTTCCAGTTCAATTAATTTATAAATTCTCTGAAACCACTCTCCAATGCTTTATTCAAATAATATTCTTTATTGCTGTTTAAAATGCAAAATAGCCAGTTGTTCTTTGACTTTCGGTACAAAAACTCACAATAAAAACTTAAAAGGTAATAAAGTGAGAAAAGTTAAACCGAGCAATAGCAACACCAACCTTACAGTCGAATAGAAATGTTGATAACTATTTAACACTTAAATATAGACAAATTTAAGCTATTAAGCAGTAATAGTTGATCTTTTTTTAAGATACAGTCTAATAGGTTGGGGAAAAAGTCTTTTCGCATTATAGTATGTATGAACTTGTAATAAAATCTCTTTGGCTATACTATTTGTATCTGGCTGGTTTTGGTATCATTCAAAGTTTAAATTTTAAAAAAGATAATTCCAAATTCAAATTAGGAAAATGTGTAATTTTTATTTGTTTTTCGTACTTTAAAGATGAGTGAATCTAATGAAGAAATTCGATACTTTTTAAAATTTTACTACAAAAAAGGTAAAAATGCAACGCAAGCCGCGAAAAAAATTTGTGATGTTTATGAACCTAGTGCAGTGTCTGTGAGAGTAGCACAAATTTGGTTTAAGGGTTTTCAATCCGGAAATTTTTATTTCAAAGATGAACGTCGTTCTGGTCGCCCTATTACGGATAAAATTGATGCCATTTTTGAAAAAGTGGAGCAAGAGGATAACTTACGAAGTGTTGATCCTATCATCGTGAAATTTAATATACAGGTAGGTAGTGATGGCACAATTTTGTGACTAAATGAGCAAAAAATGTGAGGGTGTTGTTGAGATATTGGGGTTCAAGAGGGGTAAAAAATTAAATGAAAATAAGGCTAACTCTTCAAATGGGACGTCAAATGAAAGGTATTTATTATTACATTTAGACTTAATTTTTGTTTTTCATAAATTCTTTAAATATTTTCAGTTATTAGCCATAATAAATAACGAAGCTTTGACAAAATTCACAGGGTTCACCAGTAATCCCACAGTGCTGCAATTTGGTATGCGTGTTGCTTATGTAACAAAAATATAGGCATAAGTCTGAAATCCAGAATAACTGCAATTTGTACCCCAAAAAAGATAAACCATATTACATGAACTCCCGTTACCTGTAATTTGTAGGAAACTGTAGGTCAAGTTGATTGGTTTATAATTCGTTGCACTATTTTGATAGTCAAAGGTTACATATAATATTTTTTTGGTTTTAATCGGAGACTCGCGAGTACTCAGTTCTCGGCGAACCACTAGTATAGATGCACCGCCGTCATGTGATCAATATTTATCCTGTCCGTACAAAGGTTGTCTGGAAGAGATCGCTTTTAGCGATAAGACCGCCCATTGTACTAAATCTATTTGTAACAATTATGTTCTGTATTTTACTTTGGTGTAAAACAAAAAAGAATTATCTTATCTTATCTAGTTTTAAGTTCGCCTATGTACAAATTATTTTTATTTTGTATAAAATATATATAAACAATTTTCATTTCTTTGTTTTTGTTTTTCAATTGTGCCATGGTTTTAAATGTGCAAAAAAAAATATACCTAATCTAAAGTGCTAACTATAGTCTATAACAAAGTTTTGTAGTCGAATTTTTCTTCGATGTCTTGATAAAATATTTAATCTGTGCAATTGGCTTTCAACCATGTATAAAAAAAATAAAATTTAATTTTTGAGACAGGTAGATAAAAAACTAGATAATAAAAGGTCAAATGGTTATAATATATATTTATATTATATATATATTTATTTATATTTTTTTGTTATATTTTTTGGTTATAAGCGCAAGATAGAATATCTCGGCCATGTGCTCAAGAACGATAGATACATGCTGCTGCAGTTGATAATGATGGGCAAAGTGGACGGAAAGAGACGTGCTGGGCGAAAAAAGAGGTCATGGCTCGGGAATATCCGGGAGCGGACCGGTATTGCCTCCGTCGAACAGCTGTTCCGGCTGGCTGCTGATAGAGATGAATACAGGAAGCTAACGGCCAACCTTCAGGATTGAAGAGGCACTGGAAGAAGAAGAAGAAGAAAAAAAAATACGATTACAAAATCTGATCAATCCTTGCTTATTGCAAGTTATCTAATAACACTGTGCTAAGTAAATGGTATTAAGATTCATAAAAATCTGAAAAGCAATTTTCAAAAACCACCTAAGTGCTACAATAACTAGACAAAAGAACGGCACCTCAAATTAGCACATCTTTGAGACAGTGGAATGGTACAACCGTTGGCACCTTAATTTTGTATACAAACACGACTCCAGTGTTTTATATGTTTGCTAAATATTTGTTCCGTGGCCAGTTGTTTGCGGCCAGTCTGGCCCTGTGGTTTGCTTTGGTTAAGATTATCAGGAATAGTTGTTTGTTGGATCACGGATAGATTTGGAAGTATAATAGTGAAAACATATATTATAATAAAAGGTTTGTAGATTAATTTTTATTAATAGGAAAAAGACTTGCTGTTCATTGCGTAATTGCAGCCCAAAAGAAAAAAATCTTGATCCTGATTAACTAATCTCTTAATCGATTAACTGATCTTGATTAACTAATGATCCTCAAGAAGCATACTTAATATAAATATATATTAATACTCAAGTTTAATTAGGGTATGAAAATGTTAGTAATTGCAGTTATTCAGCAATAGGTTCTTGTGTAGAGCAACCTCTATTTTCACTTATCCTTATCAAAGATTTGCTGAAAGAAACCCCTTGTTAGGGTTAAGTTCGCCTTTATACAGTATTTTTTGTAGATTATGTATGAGAGGCTTAGAGAATCAAAGGCAGCTAAGTTCGTATTGTGTCTAATTTCACTTGAGAATGAATTTTAATTTCTTCAATAACTATTTAAACCACCATTAGGGACGTCGGAGTGCTTTGGTCACAGTTTTATATTCATACAGTAAGTTTTTACGAGATTTTCTCTTTTATTTATGGCAAAAGTACGGTGAAATATGCATCTTTTGAATGGGCTGAAAAATCAGCGAATGTAGATATATCTTTGATTCTATACGCCTGTATTCTCTAATTGAAAACAATGGAATTAAAATACAGTGTACCAAATGTCGCAGTTCAGATCAACAGGTCCAAAATGTAAATTTACAAAGTAATAAACATTAATAAACATCCATTTTTTTTTTCTATTACAAAACATGGCATTAATCAAATGGTAACTTTCAGAAAAAAATGAACTTCGCAACTCTCGGGCTCGTTTTAGCTTTAATAACTTTTTGTAACTGCTATAAAGAACATTACGAAAATGTTACATCAGAAATCAGCGTTACTGAAGATTTATTGGGAACTGTCTTGTCGAGGAGAAAGAGATTTGTGGTGTTTCCTGATGGCAGTTCGTTTCAGTTAGGTAAGTGATTTAATTTACATTTAATCTAGCAACTACATTTTGTCTAGACATGAAAAGCGTGGCGTATCATACCCATGTAGGGATGACGCATTTCACGAGTAGCATGTGAAACATCCAGTGTTGAACATTGAACATAGGCTTCCCCCATAATTTTCCAGAGCGACTGATCTTGTGCGGTTTTCACCCAACGGCTCCCAGCAACCTTTATCAGGTCTTCTTTCTATCTACGGGGGGGGGGGGGGGCGTCCTGTGCTGCGCTTTCCAGTGCATGGTCTTTACTCAAGAATATTTCTAATAATCATACGACATACACTTGCCCTTCGCGTAATTTGCTAAAACCATTCCAATGAAATCTATTTGGTTCGTAAATCATCGGGCAGTTTCGTTTGAATGTGTTAAATGAATTAAACCTTTAATTTTTTAAGCGTAGGTCTCAAACTTTTAGCGTCCTCGCTCAATTTCGATCGCTCGTGTGCCAAAGTATCTCGTTTGTAATTGATGCTTTCCAGCCCTTGTATCACAAATAATCACAATATACTAGTTATTCGATTGATAACAAAATGCATTCTTTGTTTCTACTAATTGTTCCTCTTAAAACACCTCAAACGTTGTTTTGTTTCCTACGTGATTAACCCCTTCTAAATCTTATCTTTCAGTATTCTGTACACAAACCCACGGCTATCTCCAACTGGGAGATATTGTCTGGTTCGGGAACACAGCTGCCTTAGCCTGGGAGCTACCTACAGACCCGTCAGTGTTCAACATGTTCAAAGAACACTCTAAAGTCTACGGAGGGAATAGGAGAATTGATAAAAACATCTACTATTTAAATGAAGATGGAAAAGTTATTGGGAAAATGCCGTATCGCAGGTGAGCAAAGTTTTTGACCCATTGTTTTTTAAACTATGACTTTTGTAAATAACATAGAAACTGAAAACTGTTTGGAAGAATCGAGAGGAGAATCGATTTAACTGTTTTTTAGGTAGTTTATTAAAACAACGCTCAACAAATTATAAAGTAAAGTAAAGTAGAGTAAAATTTATTTCGATAAAGTAAGTTCACAAACTTAAAATCTAGACTTAAACTATATATTACCCGTGCGCGATAAGTTGGGACCTGAGCGCGGTGACGTCATATTGGCGTGGTTGTACCGCCCGCAAAAAAGTGAACATAACAAGCAGCCGCCCGCGGCTTCGTCTTTGTTTTTTTTAACCTAATTCACTTACTATCGTAGAACTTGCAGAAGTACCTAGTGTCGGTGAAGTATTTTGTAAGCGCTTGGCTTCGTTTTTTATTCTCATCAATGTGGTTTTCGATATTCCCGTTGCCATGCATGTTTGTCTGCCTGGTCAACAGGTAAACAAAACTGTTTGTTCCGTTTTACGTTTTCAAAAAACTGTAACACTTTTAGCACGAGGTTTTTTTCTCCGCTATGCAAAGGTTTACCCTTTATAATGATAACAAAAACACTTAACAAGAACTATAACAACAAAAACTACAACAACAAAACAATGACACAAACTATAACAACAAAAACTACAACAACAAAACAATAACACAAACGAAAACTAAAAGAATTCCAGAGCGCGTCGTAACGTGACGTAGGCCAGTACGAGACTAAAAACCCTAGTAAAAAATAGTGATGCAAACGGTACAATACGGGCGCCATCGGGGAAGTGCAGGGGAAGCGGTCGGGGAGTCTCATTCCTAGCAGGTCCCAAGTTATCGCGCACGAGTAATACATTCATGTTTCCTAGTGTAACATAAGTTTGCAGTTGTGATGAATACATAGTCAAGTGACTACCCTCCGTACTAGTTTTCACTGTATGACGGGAGGGTAAACGTACTGTGCATTTTACTACTTAAACTTTCACTCAATTCCTATTAAACAGCTTATATAATGCCTTTCAGGAGACCAATAGTAAACCCAGCATTTGCCAAGCGGAGTGTAGACAGCCCACACACGCCGCCCATACCTATAAAGAAAATGCACGATATGCAAATACGCAACAATTATCTAAACGACCTACACGAAAAGAGCATTGAGTTCCACAGGGCTGGAAGAAAGAGCCTTTATTCGAAAGTTGAAAAGGTTTTGCAAGCGTAAGTGAAAATGGAATATAAAATTATGTTCTTAGTTATGAGTTTTGCTAATGCGATGGCGTGATGCGATATTATTTTACTCATAATAAAAAATAAAATACCTTTTAAATATGTAATTTAATTTTTCCTACCAAGAGTGTTGTAATACTCTTTATCACGCCGGAGCACGCGCACTACAATGTGGGCAAGGCTTGAAGAATTGAAAAGACAGCCCTCTACAAGATGGAAAAAAACCGGCCAAGTGCGAGTTGGACTCGCGCACGAAGGCCGTACCATTATCTATAAAAACGGCAAAATAAATCAATAACCATATTTAGTCATACGTTTAGGCATCGTTGCTCGAGTCGCCCTAAGAATATTTTTTTTTGTGTTTTGGGAGACTCGCGAGATCTCAGTTCGGGGCGAACCACTAGTTTAAAGACAAGCGTCCTCTATCCTATCTTCACTAAGAACACTGTTTTCAGAATGGGCTACAACGGAACAGATTGCGTTTTGAGAATGCTGTGTGAATCTGGCAAAGAAAAGAACCACCAAGGGACATTTTTAGGTGAAATTGTCAGGGCTACTTTCACGTAAGTTATATAAAGGACTTTCATCAAATCTCTTATTATGTATTGGTCTACTTTGTTTATAGAAATAATTGGAGTTTACTCCTTAAGAATCGATTTTCATATCTATGCCCGGTGTATGAAAATTTATCTATACTAATATTATAAAGATGAAAGATTTGTTTGTATTGAATAGGCTTCTAAACTACAGCACCGATTTAAAAACTTTTTCACTGTTGGGAAGCTACACTATCCCCGGGTGACATATGCTACTTTTTAGCCAACAGCGCAGAAGAAGGGTAATGTTTTTATTGAAAAACTACGCGTGTAAAGCTGCAGATTGGTCAGCTAGTATATAATACGAGTATGTATATATAATTTAATTAAATTTAATAATAATAAGGAATAACTTGAAGATTGGTGCTCCGACTCTACTCCCTCACGTAACGAATATGTTTAATTCCATACATAAACAGGACAGCTCCCTGAACAAATTTGCCACTCAAATATTGTCCTTCTTCACAAGAACGGGGACAAATCTAACATTGGCAATTACAGGCCCATTAGCCTAGTACCACACCTGTACAAAGCCTTCTTCAAAGTAATATAAAATTGCATTAATTTCAAACTCGACCAACATCAACCACCCCAGCAGGCAGGTTTTTGTCCTGGTTTCTCAACCACGGATCACTTACATACCCTAAATCAAATAATAGAAAAATACACCGAATTTCATAAACCCCTTTATTTAGTCTTTGTGGACTACACAAAGGCTTTTGATAGTTTAAAGCATTCTGCCATATTCAAAGCATTAGAAAATCAACAGATAGACAAAACTTATATAGATTTAATTAAAATTATATATCACAGTAGTACCGCCAACATAAAACTCAACTCCATCGGCGCACTGTTTCATATTAAAAAGGGAGTTAAGCAAGGAGACCCGCTTTCTCCCAAAATTTTTACTAGCACTATGGAATAGATCTTCAAAACCCTCGCAGACCCATGGACCACAAAGGGAATTGTCATCGGAGGCATACGCCTGACAAATTTGCGGTTTGCAGACGACATAGTACTTTTTGCACCTACTCCACTTGAACTGCAACAAATGCTCCAAGATCTGAGCGCGGCAAGTCTTGAGGTTGGGCTTCAAATGAACCAGTCGAAGACGAAGATCATGTCAAAAAGCACGAAGCGTAAGGTCGAGGTAGATGGACAGGTAATACAGTATGTCGATGAGTACATTTACTTGGGCCAGTTAGCTAGCTTCGGAAACAGGCAAGATAAGGAAATCGATCGCCGTATCGAGAATGCCTGGAAGACCTACTGGTCCATGAAGGAGCACATGAAGGGTGACCTTCCTCTGACACTTAAGCGCCAACTCATTGACATGTGTATCCTGCCCATCCTAACTTACGGTGCGCAAACATGGTCTCTGACTGAAGCCCAAAAGTCAAAGCTCAAGATTTGTCAAAGGGCAATGGAGCGCAGCATTCTCGGCTTTAAACGTGTCGAACGAGTGCGTAACACCATGCTGCGCTCACTTACCGGCATTGCAGATGTAGGGAAGAAATCGGCTGTGCTTAAGTGGGAATGAGCGGGCCATGTTGCCCGAATGCACTCCGAGAAACGCCTGAAGACGGAAGGCGACGTCGGGGTCGGCCTGAGAAAGCGTTAGCGGGACGATTTAGACACCTTCCAAGAGGATGGTGAGGAATAGGGACCAATAGGGATGCTTAGAGGGACTTGGGGGAGACCTTTGCCCAGCAGTGGGACGAGATAGGTTAGGAAAAAAAGGAGTAAACTCCAGTCGTACGTCGGAGCTGACACACACACATTTTTATAATATACAATCAGTGACAACCTTGTTTTTCAAGTTCAGCCTTGTTTTTCAAGTTATACCTACTTATTTTGGCGCGTTAGAAGGAAATGATCAAAGTGTATTTTCAGCATGTGACGGAAGTTGCGCGCACCGATGCGTTGAACACCATGAAGTTAGTTTTTACGATATGAAGTTATCCAAGTGATGCTCCAAAGCCATATACCTACTTCACGCCAAAGAAGTATAACTTCTAACAAGCGTACATAAGTACCCACACGCCTTTTTAAACGGATTTCAAAAGAGGAGGAGGTTCTCAATTCACCTGTTTTTTTATGTTTGTTACCTCAGAACTTTTGACTGGGTAAACCGGTTTCGATTATTCTTTTTTTTTTATTTTAAATCTGGTGCTTCCCGTGTACATTGTGTGCTTCCATTTACACTTGGTCCAGTTCTGATAATGACATCCATGAGAAAACCATATAAGTCAAAAATTTGTTTAGGTTGTATGTTTTGTTATGTTTGTTGCCTCATAACTCCGTCATTTATCAATCGATTTGGATTTTTTTTATTTTTTGCCTTATTCAAAGGCACTGGGTGGGGATAACTACTGCCAATTGAAAACACTTTGGTAACTAATTAATTTATTTATTTGTCTGTTGTTTATTTTAATTTTAACTTACCTGCTATGTTATAATATTGATTTAATTTAATTTGATTTATTTTGATTGTATTACCCGTGCGCGAAAAGTTGGGACCTGAGCGCGGTGACGTCATATTGGCGTGTTTGTACCGCCCGCAAAAAAGCGAACATAACAAGCAGCCGCCCGCGGCTTCGTCTTTGTTTTTTTTAACCTAATTTATTATGTTACTCAGGGAGGACGCTGATTTTTATCTAATCTTTTTTACACTATTTGAATAAAATAAAAATACAATGTTTAAGCTTATACATTTATTTTATCTATTATTTACATTATCTCATCTTCGTTACTACTTAGTGGATTTATGCCTTCTAGAGGTTGTTCTTCGTCCTATAATCACTTGTCGAAGAGGTATCCGATAAATTTACAACATTTACTATAACAACAAAAACTACAACAACAAAACAATGACACAAACTATAACAACAAAAACTACAACAACAGAACAATAACACAAACGAAAACTAAAAGAATTCCAGAGCGCGTCGTTACGTGACGTAGGCCATTACGAGACTAAAAACCCTAGTAAAAAATAGTGATGCGAACGGTACAATACGGGTGCCATCGGGGAAGTGCAGGGGAAGCGGTCGGGGAGTCGCATTCCTAGCAGGTCCCAAGTTATCGCGCACGAGTAATACTTAATTTAATTTATTTATTTTAATTATTGTGATTATGAGTTATAATTATCTGAAATAAAATTAATACAATACAATACAATTATTAAAGCGGACTGATTCTCAAAATAATTCAGTAAGTTAATTGTTTTTTAATCTGTACCTAAATTTGACTTGAATTGTTTATTTAAATAAGTAATATGAATTACTACCAACTGCACTAACATAGTTTTAAGATTTCAGATTTTACTAACAAATTATGGATGTAATTATCTGAAATAAATTATTTTGAATTTGAATTGAAAGGATATACTTTTAGATTGGTCCCATAGAAATTTCATGGAAATCGGTTCAGTAGTTTGTTTTTTTATGTTACCTGAAGTCAGTTATATTTTTATTAAAAAGTTTCTTGTTTATTAAGGGCGACTTGCAGTCCCTTAATATGATTTTGAGAGTTGTCAAATTTAACGTGTTTAGTCGCTAAATACGTTTAGGAAACGTTGTGCAAGTTGGGTTACGAATAGAATATATACCTTGCACAGGACCTTGTAATCAGGTGAATCAGCAACAGAATTTTAACTAACGTGCCTTAAACTCATCACAAACTCATCCCTGCAGTAAAACTATCCAATAATAATTTCAGATTGCCGAAAGGTCGTACGTCTGAGAGATACAAACGCTACGATTTGGCTCACGAGGGCCGTAACTGCGCAAGCTTGTACCAATGCGAGGATCTGCATGGTTTGAATTTGTATGAGAACACTCAATAATATATTTTATGGGCTTTAATATTGGGTTCACTCTCGATGTTAAGACTTCAAAATATGAAATAGCAGCCTTGAGGGAATTCGTTTCAGGATATACGATAAAATATTTTAAGTTTTGCGGATTTGGATAGTCGGTTGATATTTGATGCTTGTATTATCTGAAGCTAAATAAATTGTTGAAAACTATTTCTTGTCTGACTTTTATCCAGAAACTCCGAGATCATTCTTAATCTAACACTTAGATTATGGACTCTGTCGAGGTTTTTAGCGATTATAGTATGGGGCTCTTCAAAAAAGACGAGTGTCACATATCGTCACTGTTCTGAGTAAGTGACGTAACCGACATTTTAGCGTAACTGACATTTGTAGGTTTGTAGATACACCCCCCTCCATTTTTGTAATGTTACAAAAGTCCTCTCCATTCAAAGGTTGTCTGGAAGAAATCGCTTCTAAGCGATAAGACCGCACGTTGTGCTTCCTGCTTTGGGAATTTATATTTTTAAGTCTGTTTCTTTTGAAGTGTACAATAAAGTATTTTTATTCATTCATTAATTTATTGCAATGTTACTTTTATCTACTTTTGAAGACGAACCGATCTGTCTAATCGGCGTATCTGTATTTTCTACCTATGTCTAGATGTATGTTTGACATATCTACATATCATAAAATTATAAATCATTCGAAGTGTCCTAAGTACACTTACGACTTTCAGTAATATTTTCTAAAATGTCGGTTACGTCTCTTAGTTAGAACAGCGATTGGTGGTAGAGCTTTTGTGAACGAGCTCGACGAAGTGGGCACCGCCGCCTTACCTTTATCTGCCGCCAAATAGCAGTACTTGTGCTGTGTTCCGGTTAGATGGTAATGGTATGTTCCTGTAATTACTGGCACATAGGAATAACAGCTAAGTCCTATAGTATGGCAACGTATCCACATAGATATCAAGACAACATAACTCCTTGTTTTGAATTCTATGTGGATATCCACGGGCTGCAGTATCCAATTAACATCTGGTGGACTGCATGCTCGTTTGCCATTAAAGTTGTATAAAAAAAAAGACGACAATATGTTTGTTGGCTACGGTAACCGCTTACCATCGGGTGGCCCGTATGCTTGATAGTTAGGTAATACAGGTAATAGATAGATAACTCTTTATTGAATTACCACACAAACAGAAATAATACAAAAATAAGTTATAAGCTAGAATTTCCAATACAATGGGTGGCTTTATCTCTGAAGGTGATCTCTTACAGGCAATCTTTGGATGGTAATATAACTATTAATCAAAAAAAATAAGTATGCTTTAGACCACACGGCTGAAGAACAACTTCTTTAGCGGGCGTAGCGCGGGCGTAAGTAGTAAGTGGCGCCCACGCTACGCCCACGCTAGCGATCTATATGTATATATATATATATATATATATATGTTAATATATATTTACGGTTTGTATAATTTAGGCTAATTTTGGATAGGAGATATGCGACAAATCAACTAGCTATGAGAGGAAGAGAGAAAGAAAATGTGTGCTCGCACCTCTTTCTTGCCCCTACAGTAATATGTATATGAAACGTAACTCTCTCTCTTTCTATCTTCACCCTCTATCTCCCTCTCAACTTCCGTTCGCACTTTTCGTAACGAATTCACCAGCTTACTCCCCAAGTCAAGCGTGCGTAAAGAAGTTTTACTTTATAGAAAGGCAGATTTTAAATAAACTTTCATCGAATGGTCTTTGCCCTGCAGTGAAAAACATCGGAATTACAAAGCAATTATCAAGTAGGTCATAGTTAATACAACTTTAAGGAAGAGCTTTAAAAGCAATAGCTTTAAAAATAAGAAAAACTGGCCAAGTGCGAGTCGGACTCGCGCACAAAGGGTTCCGTACCATTATCAATGAAAACGAGCAAAAAAAACACGTTTGTTTTATGGGAGCCCTCCTTAAATATTTGTTTTATTTTAATTTAATTATTTATTTCTAAAGTAAATATATAATTAAATATTCTGTAAATATTTCACGTGCGTTTCATTTTGCGTTTACCTGTTGTCGTTATCAATAGCGAGCAAAAACGAGCAAAAAAACCACGTTTGTTGTATGGGAGCCGCCCTTAAATATTTATTTTATTCTGTTTCTAGTATTTGTTGATATAGCAGCAACAGAAATACATCATCTGTGAAAATTTAAACTATCTAACTGACAGACAAACAGACATACAGCGGAGTCTTAGTAATATGGTCCCGTTTGACCTTTGGGTACGGAACCCTAAAAACTGAAACTCGACTAAGCAATACCTATGTCGATGGGAGCCTTTGTCGCCCGGACTATAACAACGAATCGATGGATACCTCATTCATCGAATTCGGATGATTAGTTTAGGCACTACGCTGAGACATAGGTAAATGCAAACATAGGTACATACTTTTTTACTTAGAAAACTTTCGTGATTGATTTCTATCATTATTATAAATACGGGATTTATCACGTACCGTCTTATCGGTGTTTCGACCGACAATGTTTCGGTTCAATTCGTGAACCTTCATCAGGGTGAGTGCGATCCGCTCCGAATAACGTCTCGCCTCGCACTGCGCGCCGCGCCGCTCTCCTCTGTAGTTCTTGGCACAGGCAGCAAAATCCCCACCACCCTGCCCGCCCACTCGCGCGCAGAGAGCAGCGCGGCACGCAGTGCGAGGCGAGACGTTATTCGGAGCGGATCGCATTCACCCTGGTGAAGGTTCACGAATTGAACCGAAACATTGTCGGTCGAAACACCGATAAGACGGTACGTGATAAAACCCGTATTTATAGCAATGATAGGTACATACGTAAAATGTTAAAAACATAACGCTTCCTTTTGGCTTTGCCGCAGTCGCGTAAAAATAACTAAAGAATACACTCAAATAACAAACCGATATTTTGAACTCGAAGAACTCTCTCTAATAATTCCAAGAAATCTTCAAATGAAAACAGAACAAGCAAGATTTGCTACAAGTACAATGAACAACAAAAGTTGAATTCATTGTTTATGTTTGTCCCGCTGGTGAGAGGAAGATTAAGGGCTGTCTAGACGTCTTTACTTGCTACTGTCTCTTGTTTGGCACAGTATTTAGTTTCCAGTACTGTCGTGTACAACCTTTTTAAGGTTTTTTAAAGTGCAGGTATAACTTAAACATTCCATATACGTCACCAACTTCTTCGTCTCTAATCAATGTCTTAGCCAATTTGGGCATGGATCCAGTGACGCTCTGTTAAAACTATTGGGACGCACACTGCTCAGTGGATTTCATTGCGCCTATTGTAATCTCTTTGTTATCACGACTTTGCTAGTCATTTTCGATTTACTCTGACAATGTTTCATCCTATTCTGATAGCGCGTGGACTATATATTCCCCATGGGTATGTATTCCACGTCAACTGTATATCCCTGAGATCAGCAAGACAATCCAGAACGCTGGGGCAGAGAGCTACGACTTTGATATTTCCTATTTTGAGAGCAATCAGATAATTGGGCACTATGGCAGATAATCGAATGTTAACTTATACTTTTCATTTTCATTATTTTTAATAAATGGTTATCTCATATTATTATTGTGTTATTTTTTCGCAAATGGTACGAAAAGTAGAGTATTTTCCTCGGTGATAAAGCTGTCTTAGTCTTGGGTGAACTTAAATCCCTCGCTACACTCAGGACTCGTCTTAAATCCCTCGCTTCGCTCGTGATTTAAGTTTTTAACACCCTCGCTACGCTCGGGAGTAAACCTCGAGTCCTTCGTTACGCTCGCGATTTAAATCGTCACCCGCGACAGAAGACACTGCTTTATCCCCTTGGTTAATAATCTACTATTATTATTTTATATTTTGGTTATAATCAATATTGTACGAACTATACTAAATATGTACAGTGTGTACCGAATTAATTATGACGTGTAATATTCTTACCAAATAAATGATTATGATTATGTGTTTCTGTGTTTTAGTTATTTTGTGTGATGTTCGTACAGCTAACGTATCTAAATTAAGTTACTAACAACACTGTGGATGAACATATATTTGGTTTTAAGAATTCAAACTTCCGCCCACGGCTTCCCACGTGTGGTTTATTAATAAACGTAGTCTATCTATGTACCATATCGAAATCGGTTGAGTGGTTTAGTTGTGAAAACTTAACAAACAGACAGAAATACGCAGTTACTATTGAATTTATAACATTTGTATAACGCATCTTAAATTCATTTAGGGAGAGTTCTGAAGTATGATTAATTTCTTAGGCATCTGCAAAAGAAACTTTCGTGAATGATTGTCCTTTTCTGTGCATACCGTACCGAAATTAAAATTTATAATTTTTCTAAAAGTTTTATCTAATGTTTTATAGCTTTTTAAATTTTTGTTATTAATGGATATCATAATAAACTCTTAAAAAAGACCGTACATTTAACATAAAAATATACATATAAAAACAGGTACATCAATACTAATATTATGTATTCGAAAATCACTGGCTCTCTGTCTGTTTGTAACGTTTTCACGACGAAACGGCTGGATCGATTTCGATGAAATTTGGTATATTAAAATTGCATGTCAATGCAAAAAAGACAAAACGTTCAAACTACTCTGAAGATAAATAAAGCTTGTTAGTAACGCGGTAGGTGTGTTTATGAGAACTAAGTCAAGCTTAGGCACTTGTCTCACCGCCGGCGATCAGCGAGAAGCGAGTTAAGCTAGAAACTAGAAACGAGTTGGCGAGCAGCGAGAAGGGAATGTGTAGTTCCTACTATTAGTATACGTGTCTCTTATACTGACACAGAATCTATATCTTTTGTTCGATTCTTGAGCGAGAAAATAGTTGATAGCTAATCGCTTACTCGCCGGCGGTGAGACAAGTGTCTTAAGGAGAAGGGTACCCCACGTGATCTTTGAAGCACCCACCCACGCGCCATCTATGAATCATGAAGTGCGTAAGTTCGGTTCATTATGCGAAGTAGGCGGACATAAACCTACGTAGCCTGAGCGCCTGACCATATTTGCAAGCAAACGTACGTGAAACGTTACGTTATCACTAGGCGCAAAGTTTTTTTACGCTTTAAATCCTTATTTAAGTACTGTTCGAACGAAATAGACAAACAGAAAAAAGGTACGAACAATAAAAATAACTATGCCGAGTTTGGTAGTGAACGAATTTGATACAAGAATAAAAATGTCTAATAAACCAGGCAGATCTTGGTTTATGTAATGCAACAGTTCTGATTACTAACTATAGCTAAAAGCTAGCATTTGATAAGAGAGCAAGATATAACTTCAGGATGTGTGTTACAGAATATATTAATTTAAAAGCTCCACTTGTTATATGTTCTTCAGGAAACGTACCTAAAAACACCTCGTTGTCGTGTTGTCTCCTACCTACAAGCCAAATCATTTGACCAAATATACGCGTTTCTACGCTAAGGTAGTTGCACTATTTGTATTGTATCGTTGGCTTAGTATGGAATAAGCGTATTAGAAGAATTGTTTAATAAAACTTTACTAAATTTATGTTCAGTTATTGATGGAGGGAAGCGAGGTCTGTAAATTAGTTTAGGCAAATCGGCGTTGTATGTATGTTTGTTTGTTTGTTCGAGGATAACTTTCGATGCGTGAATCCGATCATAGTGGAATTTGATATTTAGGTGGGTTGAGTTGGCACAATCCTGGTGTGTTTAAATGAGCTAAAAATATATGGGGTTTATTGAGATATTGGGGTTCAAGAGGGGTAAAGAAACCCAAAAGGAGAATTATCAGGTTAAATGGGACGTTCAATGAAAGGTCTTTATTAGTACATTTCGAGCCCTCTTTTATTTTAATTTTTTTGGTCCTTGTAGTTTTAAAATTAAAAGCCATAACAACAACTAAACTTAGACGAAGTTCACAGGATTACACCAGTGACCCCACATTGCTGAATTTTGATATTCGTGTAGTTTTAGTGACACAAATATAGGAAAAAATCTGAAATCCAGAATAACTGCAATTTCTACCCCTAAAAAGTAACCAATATACATGAACTTCCGTTACTTGTAATTTGAATAAAACTATAGGTCAAGTTACTTGGTTGTGTATTTCGTGGCACTATTTTATTACTCAAAGATTATGAATAATACTTGTTTTTAATATTTGGAAGACTTGCGCGATCTCAGTTCGGGGCGAACCACAAGTTAATTAAAATTACAAGGATCAATTGAAACGCTAATTTTTGATTCTCCTCGACCATCCCAGTAAAGAAGTCATGATACAAGATTGGTTAGGTATTCTGTTATAATCATCCTTTTAGAATACATAACAATAAGTGCAATGCTGAAAATACAAGTAATAACAATAAAATAATAACATATTCCAAAATTATCATAATACTTATTAGCAAGAGGCTGAGCGACACATCTTAGCCCTTAGAGGCCTCGTTAGTGCGTTGCGTTGCGTCAATAATGGTCAGCATACAATGCGATGATCCGTTGCAACCACGCAACGCACCGCACTAATGAGGCCTCTCACTCACACACACGAAATACGCACTGTAGGTGTGAAAGAGACGGCTTGATCCGAACTACAAGCAAGCGATGGTGACTGGCTAACGTAATAAGGCAGCCAGGGCGTTATTTCGTCAATATTGTCGGTGGACGAAAAGCTAATTAAAACACAAATAGGTTCGATTCCCGTTGCATGTAGGCACTTGTCTCACTGCCGGTGATAGCGAGTAGAGCTAGAAACTAGAAACGAGTAGGCGAGCAGCGAGAAGCGAGTGTGTAGTTCATATAGTTGTCTCGCTAGGCTATAAAGTGAGTGAGCAAATGCGGGGGGTATTTTACTTTTAATCTTAACTTTAAACTATACCATAAAAACAAATTAATTACCAATTTCAAATTATTTATTTAAACAATTAACATTACCAAATGAGAGGTCAGTATCAGTAAATTCCTAAAGTCTATTCCATATTAAGCCTAATATTGACCAACTGTTGTGTACACTCAGCCATGTAAACAGTCACGTGAACATTATCTTACATACACTGTTTCGAATCCAAGTCAATGCACCTTCCTATGATAAGTCGCCTAAGATTTTCGTCTGAAATTGTACTCTGAAAATATTAGTTTCTGATAATTACCCTGAATAAAAGTATAGATGATTTTTTTATATTATAAAAAAATGTTGATATAAATATTTTGATTTTAAGTTCAAATATTGACATGTAAAAATAAAAGCTTGATATGCATAAATATGTTTAAAATTCTTTAAATTTTGACTTTTAACTGGAAAGTACAATCAAAAAAATGCATTGGTTTTACGCATTGGTTTTTTTGTGGGTGCATTGTGAGTGTTTGAATAATACTGATGATTGTGCAAATATAAAAATGAATATTGGCTCGGTTAGGAAGCGAAGACATTTGACTTTTCCTGAGAATAGTAACATGGTGGTAAGTTGGTTAAAATTATATGTTTCTTGCAAAAGGTGTTCCTATGATTCTTCATCAATCAAATCCTCGAGCCTTACGCTCCTCTGAGACATCGAAACTTAAAACTCCTGTACACTCTTCTAACTTTTATAATAAATCGTTCACTTTACAAACTATCCGTCTATGGAACTCTCTTCCTCCACACATTAGAACTGCTAAATCCCTTCCCATCTATAAAACAGTTCTATATAAACATCTGTCTGCACTACAATGCTGATTACAAACCCTCCGTCGTCCGAGACACGTTCTCGGAGACCCGGATGACGAAATCACTTCCGCTAATGCGGGTGAGTCATCCACATTAGACAGAGCAAACACTCCACAAATACACCGATCTCGCCGGCGAGGTCGACGAGTCCCTTTAGTCGCCGCCTACACGAGGTACAAGCACGTACCCGGGCGTTTCTCTCCTATCCCCGTCCCGGCAACAGCCCAAGCCGAGGTTCGTACCTAAGTGGTGCCCTTGCGCTAGTTGCCTCATCAAAAATAAAATTATAGGGCTGAGCGCCTTCTGCGCTCGCCGAAAGCTCGGATAAGCTGCAACGGCCTCAGAGGCCAACAGCGAGATAAGTCCATTCGAAAAAAAAAACAAAAAACAATGCTGATTTCTCATTTTCTCATCTATCGTTACGCTACTCTAGGTTTTTATTTCACCCTTCTATTGTACACCTATATGAACCTTCTTATAGTATTTTATATAATATACCTTTTTTATTATTATACGGAAAACTTATTATATTATATACAACTGGATTACCACTCACTGATTGACTGACTCATTGACATCCTTGTTCTCCCAGATGCCCCCTCGTAGGGTAGAAATGTTTGGTGGGGTCGTATAGAGGGAGCTCCGATGAGTTGAGAATAAATCCTAAAGTACCCCTTTTGTCCCCCATTCGCTCCCATCCACATCGTATCTCGGAAACTAAAAAACTTAGAGCATTAGCGTCAAAACTAATGTTGCTCAGGACATTTTTTTATATCCGGATCCATTAAAAAAAAACGTCTTTCATACAAAAAAAATTGTCCCATACAAAATAATTTTGTGCAAATACCGTATATTTCGTTTGCCGTAACATTTATACCGTTTTTGTAGGGAGCCAAACGGCTTGTGGGTACTATAAAATTTATTTTACTGAAATTTTATTTATTGGTGGAGGGGCATGAGATAACTAAATTTTCAAGTTTATTCGACATCCATTACCATCGACATTTTGGAAGTCCATTTTTTGTTTTTAGTTTTTAGAGGGGTTTAAGGCAACTTGCTTAGTAAATTTTCATGTTTATGCGACATCCATCATCATCATTATTTTTGATGTCCCAAATTTTTTTTTTAGTTTTTGGAGGGGCATAAGGCAACTTGCTTAGTAAACTTTCATGTTTATGCGAAATCCATCATCATCAACATTTTGGAAGTCCAATTTTTTTTTAGTTTTTGGAGGGGCATAAGGCAACTTACTGAGTAAATTTTAATGTTTATGCGACATCCATCATCATTATCATTTTGGATGTCCAACATTTTTTTTTTATTTTTAGTTTTTGGAGGGGCATATGGCAACTTGCTAAGCAAATTTAATGTTTATGCGACATCCATCGTCATCATAATTTTAGCTGTCCATTATTTTTTTTTGTTTTCGGAGGGGCATAAGGCAACTTGCTTAGTAAATTTTCTTGTTTATGATTGCTTCTACCACCTCGATATCGTCTTTGATTGCTTCTTTCACTTCGTTTTGGCCTTTGAATGCTTCTTTTACTTCTTCCAATTCGATATCCTCTTTGATTAATACTTCCACTTCGATATATTCTTTTTCTTCTTCTTCTCCTTCTCCTTCTCCTTCTCCTTCTCCTTCTCCTTCTCCTTCTCCTTCTCCTTCTCCTTCTCCTTCTCCTTCTCCTTCTCCTTCTCCTTCTCCTTCTCCTTCTCCTTCTCCTTCTCCTTCTCTTTCTCCTTCCCATTCCCCTTCCCCTTCCCCTTCCCCTTCTCCTTCTCCTTCTCCTTCTCCTTCTCCTTCTCCTTCTCCTTCTCCTTCTCCTTCTCCTTCTCCTTCTCCTTCTCCTTCTCCTTCTCCTTCTCCTTCTCCTTCTCCTTCTCCTTCTCCTTCTCCTTCTCCTTCTCCTTCTCCTTCTCCTTCTCCTTCTCCTTCTCCTTCTCCTTCTCCTTCTCCTTCTCCTTCTCCTTCTCCTTCTCCTTCTCCTTCTCCTTCTCCTTCTCCTTCTCCTTCTCCTTCTCCTTCTCCTTCTCCTTCTCCTTCTCCTTCTCCTTCTCCTTCTCCTTCTCCTTCTCCTTCTCCTTCTCCTTCTCCTTCTCCTTCTCCTTCTCCTTCTCCTTCTCCTTCTCCTTCTCCTTCTCCTTCTTCTCCTTCTCCTTCCCCTTCTCCTTCTCCTTCTCCTTCTCCTTCTCCTTCTCCTTCTCCTTCTCCTTCTCCTTCTCCTTCTCCTTCTCCTTCTCCTTCTCCTTCTCCTTCTCCTTCTCCTTCTCCTTCTCCTTCTCCTCCTCCTTCTTCTTCTTCTTGTTCTTCTTCTTCTTCTTCTTCTTCTTCTTCTTCTTCTTCTTCTTCTTCTTCTTCTTCTTCTTCTTCTTCTTCTTCTTCTTCTTCTTCTTCTTCTTCTTCTTCTTCTTCTTCTTCTTCTTCTTCTTCTTCTTCTTCTTCTTCTTCTTCTTCTTCTTCTTCTTCTTCTTCTTCTTCTTCTTCTTCTTCTTCTTGGTCAAGATTTACAGGTCCAGGTTCAAGATATCCAGGTCCAGAGGTCTAGGTTCAGGGGCTCCAGGTCCAGTCCAGGTCCAATAAATCAAAGATCATCATTTGATCCTATTTGATCGTTTTTTCCACCTCGATTTCCTCTTTGATTGCTTCTTCTCCTTTGATATACTCATTGATTGCTTCTTCCACTTAGATATCATATTTGATTGCGGCTTCCACTTAGATATCCTCTTTTGTTGCTTCTTCCACTTAGATATTGTCATTGACTGCTTCTTCCATTTCGATATCCTCTTTGATTGCTGCTTCCACTTCGATATCCTCTTTGATTGCTACTTCCATTCGATATCGTCTTCGACTGCTTTTGTCACTTTGATATCCTCTTCTCGTCGATTGTTTTTTTAAATTGAATATCCTTTTCGATTGCTTCTTTTACTTAGATATCCTCTTTGATTGCTTATTCTACTTCGATGTCCTCTTTGATTGCTTCTTCCACGTCGATATCCTCTTTTATTGCGGCTTCTACTTAGATATTCTATTTAATTGCTATTTTCTCTTCGATATCGCTTTTGACTGCTGCTTCCACTTTGATATCCTCGTTGATTACTTCATCCACTACGAAATCCTCTTGACAAAATTATGATTTTTCTTAAAAAACTTCGATATTCATTTTGTTTGCTTTTTCCATTTTTATATCCTCTTTGATAGCTTCTTCCACTTTGATTGCTTTGTCATCTTCGATATTCTCTTTGATTGCATTTTTCTTCTATATCCTCTTTGGTTGCTTCTTCCACATCGATATACTCTTTGATTGGTTCTTCCACAAAGATAAAAACATGCGAGCTGCGAGCAGCTCGCGCACCACGCGACCTCTAGTTTATTTATATATTTGTATATAAATATTTATTTTGCGTATTTAAGTACACTGTTTATTCAATATTCAATTATTTTTTTTAATAGCTACCGTCCTATAGCGTTCTCGTGAAGTTCAGTCCATCCAAAGGTTGTCTGGAAGAGATCGCTTTTAGCGATAAGACCGCCAATTGTACTATCGCGTGTATTGTTATTTGTTTTTTATATGGTTTTTTTTAGTTTAAGTGTGATTTACAATAAAGCGTTTTCTATCTATCTAAATATGATAGTTTTAAAAGTTATATTCATATTTTTTGTTTTTTTATGGTAATATTTTTATATTACACACATGCATTTAAAATCTCCGGTTTAAGGCCGACATTTTAGTACGTGTTGATATCAACTTAATCATAATTAAAATTGACATACGTTTATTCTGATGTAAGATGTAATGAATGACTGTGAATTTTGGCAATACAAAATTAAATGATGTAAACTATTTATAAATTACTAGCTGACCAATCCGCAGCTTCTCACGCGTAATTTTTTAATAAAAACGTTACCCTCCTTCTCCGTAGTTGGGTAAAAAGTAACCTGTGTCACCCGGAGATAGTGTAGCTTCCCAACAGTGAAATATTTTTTTAAAATCGGTCCAGTAGTTTCGGAGCCTATTCAATACAAACAAACAAATCGTTCCTCTTTATAATATAACGAAGTTTTTTGTAGACATTGATATGTTCTTTAATATTGTAAAACATACTTATGTTCTATCATAAATAGTTTCCGCAGCGCATGCGACGAAATACGTTTTAGGGCACTTTTTTACACCTTGGGTTACGTTACTTAAGTTTTAGTAAGGAGCCCTAATCTTTTCTAGCAATAAATATAGCTTATATAACTCAGGGTGAATGTAGTTAACTAATGGTGATAAAACTTTTGAAATCGGCAGAGTAGTTTTTGAGTTTATTCATTACAAACATACACACAAAAATACAAATCTTTCCTCTTTATAATATTAGTATAGATTTTGAGCGTCCAACAAAGAAATCACTAGACTTTCGTCATTCGTTCTTTATGATCGTTATTATTCAAAACTTACAGATACAAATTAACTTTTAGTGTAAAATATAAAATCTATTTTAATTTTTTTACCATAATAATAGAAAGCATAAACATTTATAACATTTATAACAATAGAACAAAATACAAAATTTAAAATAAATACAATTTTAAACTGTAATACATAGTTAATCATGCAAATATACCTGTCTAACTACATAACATTAGATAATTTTGGAAAAATATATAACCTAATTAACTGACCCGCCCGCGGCTTCACACGCGTTGTTTTTCAATAAATAACATTACCCTCCTTTTGCATACTCGGGTAAAAAATAACTTATGTCCCAATGCCAATCATGATCTATCTATATACCAAATTTCGTCGAAATCGGTTAAGCAATTTAATAATGATCACTCATTCCACAGAGTTATTAAATTGTTATATACAAAAGACGATTGAGTATTGATATGATAGTAAAATGGTGGAAACTGAATACCGCAAAAAATACAATAATTTACTCTGGTAAATAGATAGTTACTTAGATCTTACACAGAATCATTTCAAAGTTAAAAAAAAAATCGAGTCAGGTATAATCACACTACGAGTATGGTTTGGATGTTTATTTATTTATTTGTTTGTTACTCAATCACGTCGTAACGGCTGAACCGATTTCGATGAAATTTAGTATTACCTGGATTAACACATTGTCTACTTTTTATCCCATAAATCAGGTCCCATGGGATAAAAATGGATTGTCAAGTCAAATTGCAACAACTAGTTCAGCTTTATTTCTAGGTTACCTACACATTTAGTAGTGTAACGCGCACGAAGTCGCGGGCAAGTCTACTATAAAATATTAAAGTGATATCGTATCAAAATTTTCCTTTTCCAGTTGACCATCTCCCTGGTAAAAGCCTTCATGACCCACGCACCTTCTGGCTGGAACATAGCCTTGGAGATCGACGTGATGTTCCCACTGCCAGAGGAGAAGTTCACGAACCGGTTCTTCAGGAAGAAGCAGCATCATAGAGAAAAAAGGGAGTTCTGGGAGAGACTACAGGGAGCTCTAGACTTGTAAGTACTCATAACGTATGTTTTTCCGGACTGATAAGAACGTCTAAGCAAGCTACACTACGACACTTCTTTTATGCTCAATTTATAATGGAATGGTAGCAAATTTTAATTAAAAGTCAATGTCAAAATCTTTTATTCAATAAAATCACAAGGATCACTTTGAAACGTTCTCGAGTGGAGGCCACGGACCGGCAAGCGCAGCGTAGGACGTCCACCCACAAGATGGGCAGACGACTTGGTAAGAACCGCAGGTCGGCGTTGGATGCAGGCCGCTTCGGACGTCCTACGGCTGATATGATGATGATGATGATGACTTTGAAACGTCAATTTTACTGCCTGTTCCTTCGCGACGCGAAAGAAAGGCAAGAAAACAAGGCTGGTTGCTTTTTTATGATTCTTTTAGAATACATAACAATACAGGAAATAAATTACGTCTAAATTGTAACATTTTTAAACGAGTTGAAGAAATTTAAAAGAAAAGATGAAATTGTACAATATAGCGTATTGAACTTTATTTCAATAGCGTAACGTATAATTTAGGTACGAACCAAAATCAGGCGAGTCAAAAAGAATTTTCCTAAGACGCACTACCTATTTTTCTTCTTACACAGTTGTCTTAAAGTTCATTAATCGATGCACAATTAATTTTGCTTTTTCTGGAGCCGTTGAGCTATCTATAGATCGTTTGTAACGGTTTTTAGATGATCCAACTGTTTCTTCTGTATTTTGATGTTATTCCATTACGCAGCATGTAAATTAAGCCCTTGAAGTGAACTTTATAATTTCCGAATTCAGACGGCCATACGACCAATGATACTGGTGAATCATTACGTTATATAATCTATAGAATATTTATCATTCTTAAACATACATTTTAAATGAATTGGAAGCAAAATTTTTAATATCTGAAGAGCTTTTACATCTAAGACAAACAATCTTTATTGAAACTACTAGTGGTCCCGCCGAGCTTCGTATCGGCTTGACATGCATATGTATAACGCGGGCTGTCAATATACGTCACCCTGGTAGAATTGTCAATTGTTGTCCCCAGCCATCATTATGTATGAGAAAATGAATGACTTCCACAAATAATTCAATACCAAAATTAGCCAAATCGCTCCACCCGTTCTCGAGTTTTAGCGAGACTAACGAACAGCAATTAATTTTTATGTATATAGACAATATATCTCGGGATAACTCCTACCGAAGCATCTGTTTCAAACGATCTTAATTTTTTTTACATCCTCTTTGACATATTTGCAGCACGCATTCTGTCAATTCTATGTCAAACGTCATAAGGTTACATTATAAAAGCGCTAAGGTTAGATTATAAATAATTTTATATGGTGGTTAAGTATTCTTAAATTTTCTAATATTACGCGCAATTTTCTTAATTTTTTTTCCATAAGAACCTTCTACTGACAATAAGAAATACAAAAAAAAAAGAATTGGCCAAATTGGTCCCGGCGTTGTTGAGTTATGCGCTTACCAACACATTTTGCGATTCATTTTTATATTAAAGATTATGCATTAGAACATCAAAATGGGTAGTACAATTCCCCAGAGTCCGCTGTTTATAAGGTCTGTGAGTTAGTCCCTGTTGCTTTTTTTAAATGCAGCTCAATTATATTTCCGGACCCAATAAGCAGGTAATATATTCTTATTTAGACTAGTGGGTCAACCTGCTTATTGAGTTAAAACAACGATCGAACATTTTATGTATGCCACAATCATGCTAAACTAGAGAGAATTTAGCTCTATCTACATATGGGAAGTATACATTCCGCGTTCTATTATCTATTAAAAAAAAATAAACAAAAATATTGCTGGACATTTCACACATCATTACCTAGCCCCAAACTAAGCGGAGCTTGTAACGGGAACCAGATAACTGATAGAATACTTATATACATTTTTTTGTTAATACATAATTATCATATATAGAGAAACAACCAGACCCGGAACAAATATCTGTAGATCATGCAAAAATTTGTGCCGCGGCAGGAATCGAACCCGCTACCTTCTGCTTCTCAGCCGGCTATTCGCCCACTGCACCACGGAGGTCGTATTAACGGAGATATGTTTAAAATTAACAAATATAGTCGTTTTAAACGTATATCTTACATTCCAACAAGATCCAATTGTATTACAATCATGACTTGTATGCCAATACGAAAGCAGCAATAAATGTAGACGCTGACAATTACTCGAAGAACTAATGGCCGTTGGGGCAGAAAGGTTCTCGGATGGAGACTATGCACGGGAAAGCGCAGCGTAGGACAACCCCTCCCCCCCCCCCCCCCCCCCCCACTAGTTAAAAGGGTTGCTATTAGCCGGAGGTCGCAGCCGCACAAGATCTGTCGCTCATGAAATCTGTTCAGGGGGGGCTATGATCAGCAGTTTATGTCCTGAGTCCTGCTGACGTTGATAATGATGATGAAAAGTTTGTTGTTCTAAGTTTTTCGGTTATATTTCCCTAGTTTTTTGTACCTACCTACTTCTGTTAGCAATAGGTGTGTATGTAAATAAATGCCTTTTTTTAATATATTCATAATCTATTAATAAAACAAAGGCACGTTAGTTACACCATTTTTAACTCAAGAACGACAGAACCGATTTTGATGATCTTCGATTTTTTGCATTTGTCTCCGCCCGAATAGCAGAATAACTATTAAAATATCGGAAAAATTCAGGAAAAAAAAATATGACGAAAACTTATTTTCTCATACAGCTAATGATGGCCGATTGACTATTCTACCGGAGTGACGTAAATTGGCAGCCCGCGTCATATGCATGCCAAGGCGGTACGAAGGCGGGTCAGCTAGTAGTAATATAAATTTGAAAGTAACTCTGTCCTTCTGTCTCTCTGTCTTTCTATTTGTTTGTTTGTTTCTTACGTTTTCACAACTTATTTCAGCCACAACATGAATGGCAAATCCTGCATTCTCAGCAGTATATGTGAAGCCAAAAGCCGTCTCGCGTCGCCGGGGAAGTCCCTCGTCCACGACATACTGAGAGTTATATTCACGTGAGTTCGAACAATATCTTCGTCCTTG
This sequence comes from Philereme vetulata, assembly GCA_918857605.2. Classification (NCBI taxonomy): domain Eukaryota; kingdom Metazoa; phylum Arthropoda; class Insecta; order Lepidoptera; family Geometridae; genus Philereme; species Philereme vetulata. The sequence continues at coordinate 3,071,311 of OU975462.1, forward strand.
GTTAAGCCACAGAGAAATAATATTGGAACCAGGCCTAAACATTAAAGCAACTTGCATTATTGATAAATATCAAAATGGGAGATATTTAAAACAATCAGTAAAAACAAACGCTTGAATAGATAATACGCGCGAGTATTACTGTAACTCTAACTTCGAGATTGCTAGCAGCAGCACAATACATAAAACGTTTCAAATACAGACATCAATTTGATTGAGTGATCGATTAAATCAAAATTTAAATTGGATTAAGTTATATTTATTTAATGCGTTGAGTATTTATTGGCTTTGCAAGCGAAATGTCCTACACTTCTTCCGGCCTCCGGCTAGATGGAGTGACGATGTGCGCGCTGTGGCTAGCTTATTGGATGAGCTGAAGATCGGGGTCAATAGCACACCTTGGGAAAGACCCACGTCCAGCAGTGGACTGCTAGGTCTTCCGAGATGTTTGAAGTTTGCCGTTAGCTACTTTCATTGGATTGACAAATGGAGTATTATGTTTAGAAGGCCTGCTTTACATCTCAGCATATCTCATATATCTCATTTTGACGACCACCGTGGCGCAGTGGGCGAATAGCCGGTTGAGACGCAGGAGGTAGCGGGTTCCATTCCCACCGCGGAACAAATGTTTGCACGATCTACGGTTATTTGTTCCTGGTCTGGTTGTTTCTCTATATATTATAAGTATGTATTTACAAAAAAAAAGTATGTAAGTATTCTATCAGTTATCTGGTTCCCATAGTACAAGCTCTGCTTGGTTTGGGGCTAGATAGCGCTGTGTTAAATGTCCAGCAATATTTATATTATATATTTATTATTATACCGTTACTCTAATTTAGATAAAAACGAGTCACAAACCTAAAATAGAGCTATCTTCAGTCGTCACTTTTATGAAAATCGATTAAAAACCAAACCAGAAAATTATACCAATGGTACGATCGTATCGGCATCCTGAAACAATTACCGATACATTTATTGAACCAACAAAACGCAGGAACAAGCCGAAAAATTGCCCATACAAAATGAAATATAAGAAATAACTTGATTTCATCGCATCCGTGAGACGGCTCGGTGGAAGTGCACCATCTTAAATTAAATTGATTTCGTAACGGTTTCATTCAGTGCCGTTTTATTGTGATACTCGGAATGGACCAAACTGTATTGAGATCGAGGGTAATACATTTTATAGTTGAACTGCTGTTGTAAAATATGGTTGACTTGTACCTGCAGGAGCTTTTTACGGATTGCATTGCTTCGTAGAGCACGTTTCTAAGGTGACTGACCTACAAGGCAACTTAACATCAGCAAAAGTATTATAACACTAGCTGACCAATCCGCAGCTTTGCACGCGTAGTTTTTCAATAAAAACATTACCCTCTTTTGCGCAGTTAGGTAAAAAGTAGCTTATGGTACTCAAGGTGAATGTAGCTTTCCAATGGTGAAAGAATTTTTGAAATCGGACCAGTAGTTTTTGATTTTATTCATTACAAACATACATACAAAAATACAAATCTTTCCGCTTTATAATATATTATTATTCCAAGTATTTATTTAAGAACACAGGCACTAAACCTGTACCTTTAACATAGGCATTACCGGGGCCGGAGCCAACGAGAAAGAGGCCTGTTTTCATTAGTCTTATGTATTGCAAGATGGAGGTGGGACAGATGGTTTAACTGTTGCAATAATGGATTATGAGTACAGGTTATTGTCAGAGCAATGCTAATACTATTACTTATTAGCTATTTTCTTTTATCTGACAAAATAATATACATCTACTAATTAATACATAAAACACCGTAAAACCTTAAAGGTTGTGCTTAGAGACACTCGAGCCGCACAATATTATTTAAATAGATAACTACTTACCTACTTACTCAATTTTCTAAAATACTTACTTTTATTTAAAATAAATAAACAACAATAGTTATATATAAGTTGATAATTAATGATAAATAATTTATTTTTTAATGTTATTTGTGGGGAAACAGGCTTACGGCCCACCTGATGGTAAGCGGTCACCGTCGCCTATTGACACCGGCAACACCCGGGGTATTGTTGATGCGTTCCCTACACTGTAGAAACCTCTTTATATTTTTCTTGAAGCGTGCCATGTCGTAGCCTAATGGGAAAATCTCAGATGGTAGCTCATTCCACATCTTGCAAGTATGGGGTAGAAAAGATCGCGTGGAGCGTGCGGTGCGTGATACCCAATTGTCGATGATATGTGGATGAGCTTTATTACGTTGTCGAGAAGTGCGGGGGTAAAATATCGACGACGGGATGAGTTTCAAATAGCTCCTCAAAACATTCCTCATTATTGATTTATAAAGTACGTTATAAAGTCAAGATTTTGCCAGAAATAACTAAAAGCAGTCAACCCTGCAATTTGAAATAAATAAATATAAATATTCCTGGGCATGTTACACAGCGCTATCTAGTCCCAAACTAAGCAGAGCTTGTACTATGGGAACCAGATAACTGATAGAATACTTATATACTTTTTTTTTGTAAATACATACTTATCATATATAGAAAAACATCCAGACCCGGAATAAATATCTGTAGATCTGAGGAGAAATGCTTAGAAGCTAAGACAAATCTGAATCTACGTTCAAAGAGAGAAAGGAAGTGATATATTATGTTTATTTTATTTCAGAGCTCCACTTCATGATGAGGACTTCAGAGAAGAGATGAAAAACTATATCGATTTCACGGATCCAAATTTTTGCGAACAAGACAACGATTGCCCCTTCTCACTTCTTGACTTTATTTTATCTTTGAACAAACAATAAACTTATTGGTATATATTTTTAATAAACCATCCAATTTCTCGAATTTTGTTTGTTGTCGTTTTATATTATTGCTCAAATAGTAGATTTTTTTGGCGGATTCTTTCATTTTTATCTATGGATTTCCCCACCAACCACCCAACCATGTCTTGCCTAAAACGTTTAGTTGAGGATTCTTTCATTTTTATCTATGGATTTCCCCACCAACCACCCAACCATGTCTTGCCTAAAACGTTTAGTTGAGGATTCTTTCATTTTTATCTATGGATTTCCCCACCAACCACCCAACCATGTCTTGCCTAAAACGTTTAGTTGAGGATTCTTTCATTTTTATCTATGGATTTCCCCACCAACCACCCAACCATGTCTTGCCTAAAACGTTTAGTTGAGGATTCTTTCATTTTTATCTATGGATTTCCCCACCAACCACCCAACCATGTCTTGCCTAAAACGTTAAGTTGAGGATTCTTTAATTTTTATCTATGGATTTCCCCACCAACCACCCAACCATGTCTTGCCTGAAACGTTTAGTTGAGGATTCTTTCATTTTTATCTATGGATTTCCCCACCAACCACCCAACCATGTCTTGCTTAAAACGTTTAGTTGAGGATTCTTTCATTTTTATCTATGGATTTCCCCACCAACCACCCAACCTTGTCTTGCCTAAAACGTTTAGTTGAGGATTCTTTCATTTTTATCTATGGATTTCCCCACCAACCACCCAACCATGTCTTGCCTAAAACGTTTAGTTGAGGATTCTTTCATTTTTATCTATGGATTTCCCCACCAACCACCCAACCATGTCTTGCCTAAAACGTTTAGTTGAGGATTCTTTCATTTTTATCTATGGATTTCCCCACCAACCACCCAACCATGTCTTGCCTAAAACGTTTAGTTGAGGATTCTTTCATTTTTATCTATAGATTTCCCCACCAACCACCCAACCATGTCTTGCCTAAAACGTTTAATTGAGGATTCTTTCATTTTTATCTATGGATTTCCCCACCAACCACCCATCCAGGTCTTGCCTAAAACGTTTAGTTGAGGATTCTTTCATTTTTATCTATGGAATTCCCCAAAAACCACCTAACCATGTCTTGCCTAAAACGTTTAGTTGAGGATTCTTTCATTTTTATCTATGGATTTCCCCACCAACCACCCAACCATGTCTTGCCTAAAACGTTTAGTTGAGGATTCTTTCATTTTTATCTATGGATTTCCCCACCAACCACCCAACCATGTCTTGCCTAAAACGTTTAGTTGAGGATTCTTTCATTTTTATCTATGGATTTCCCCACCAACCACCCAACCATGTCTTGCCTAAAACGTTTAGTTGAGGATTCTTTCATTTTTATCTATGGATTTCCCCACCAACCACCCAACCATGTCTTGCCTAAAACGTTTAGTTGAGGATTCTTTCATTTTTATCTATGGATTTCCCCACCAACCACCCAACCATGTCTTGCCTAAAACGTTTAGTTGAATACATCAATAGGCAGATAAAACAATAACGTTACTCATTTGGTTATATAAACGTATCAACATATAGATTAAATTACTTTAAGGAGAAAAAATTAATTACTTTATTTTACAAGGTGACCTAACCTACTACAAAAAAATGTTAGTCAGTGTGGGAGAACCAGCAAGGATCTGAGGCAAAAACGGCAGTTTTGAAAACTTTCATTCACTGTAAGTAATTCAATAATCCAATTTGTACATTTAGTTAGATCATCTAGCGAATGATGCAGCAGCTCCGTACTCTCAAGGGAAATAAAGCCTTACATCTTGCATCTTAAGGTTGCGTTTTGTGTAGAGTGATATAAAGGTGTAAATCGTGACTGAGCTAATGAGTAGATTCAGCAGTGTTGTTCTAATTCTTTGACACAACATCCCGGGTCACTGAACACGGCGACGTTCACGAATTCTGACGCTGGCTTACTATGGATAAGGTTTCCTAAGCTTGTATTTCTTACAAAAGTGTTTTTTATTGTTTTTTTTTATTGCAGTCAAATGCTTGCCCACTACTTTGCTCCATAGTATGTGATCGGTGGTCGAAGATGGAGCACGCTTTCCTAGAAAGAGCATGTTCGAGACATATATTTAAATTTACTACCTTCTGAAGCACGATCTACGCTCAGCGGCTCAAAGTTTTAGGTCCTAACAGTTTAGGTTAGTACCTAAAGTTAAATTTAAGGAAAATCTTACTAAGTCGAATAAGTCATTATAACGTTTTGCATAAGTAACCCTAGTTATTGTAATGGAAATTAATAAAACCGTCCAAACTGTCTGATAACAAAAAAAAATTATTGGGTTGTGGGAGATTAATACAAATTAAAACTAGGTAATAAACAAACAGCTGGAAAAAAAACAGCTGAAACAACTGCTCACCTGGACCACTCACGGCTAAAGACCAGACCTTATATAATATCCAACAGGTAGAAAAGGCATGAGCCAGATAAATAAACCGTCATAAAACCCACAAACCAATCCTACTGCTGGAAAACAACCAAATGCAGAAAATCGACTAAAAGTAAAAATGCCAAAAACCCGATCATTCAATTATAATAAAATACTACAAACGAATACGGTTGCATTAGCCGGTATTACCGTATATTCAAACTCAATTTCACACAATGTAACAATGTCATTTCAGAAAGTCATTTCTAGTGTATTTATGTTATTTGCATTTTATTATGCAAAACTGTTCAAACATTGATAGCAACTGGATCGGTTTTCATGTTTATCAATTACTTTGTAGGTTTTATAATTCTTTTCAATTTCAATCAAGTTACTTCTGACTCATGTCATCCATTTTGTTATTTTGTTAGTAAACAATAATACAATTTTAGAATGATGTTACTTTCCAGTAACATCATTCTAACGTAACGTAAGAACCGCAGGTCGGCGTTGGATGCAGGCCGCTTCCAACCGCAGTTCCTGGAGATCAATGAGAAAGGCCTTTGTCCAGCAGTGGACGTCCTACGGCTGATATGATGATGATGAGATTGATGTTAAAACGCGATGGGCCACCGTTGACGCAACCCCCTCCACCGCTTCCATCTACTCGTGCGCAGAGAGAGGGTTGCGGCGGGCGCGTAGTGCGAGGCGAGACGTGGTTCAGAGCGGATCGCACTCATCCTGATGAAGGTACACGAATTTAACCGAAACATTGTCTGAAATATCGATAAAACGGTACGTGATGAATCCCGTATTTATAATAGGTAATGATTAAACTAATATAACATAAAAATCGGTACATTCACTATAATCAAACAAATAACATTCAGACAATTATTAGCTGGATCAAACAAATAAATAATGTAATTATTGTCACACGCTGGGTGACTGGCTGGTGCTTTAAGGCTAAATGGTAGACAAAATAAGCAATTTGACGTGACGGAAATCCAGCAGCTAATGATGCCGGAATTAAAATTATCTGCCACTCAGCCAGCATCCTGTTGAAGCTATCTCAGACGCGGTTCATCAGGGATGCGGTTCTTGTGTTTTGAGGGACTATTTTCGATCACGTAGAGAATAAGCTGGATCAAGGAAGATGTCTTGAAAAGAGTGAACGAGAAAATAGATCGAATGAGAGAGAACCATACAAAATAGAAGAGGAAATATGGTTGGTCTTCTTATACGAAATGACGAATGACAACAATCATAAAAGGAAAAGACTAAGGCTACGAATATGTTATAGGATGCATATACAGGAGAAAATCGGCCGGTGCAGGAAGAATCTGTGTAGATGGGGAAACCCATTCAAAGCATGCTTACCTGTCCTTTATGCCTCACCACCTGCACAAATGACGACTTAAACTTAGACACTGACAACGCAATAGAAGTGCCAAATTTTTATTCATCCTTATTGTGATTGAGAAGTGAATTGTTCACTCGAAGAAGAAGTTATTATTGTTGCGTCCGATGCTGTTACAGAATAAGTAATAGTCGGTCTCTCGAAGTTCGTCTTTCGAAGCACCTACTTTGCCACAGAATAAGTAATAATATGTGTGATATATACCTATGTACTACGTTTTTATAATACCTACACAGTTCTAGTTGTCAGCAGAACTATTGAGAAGGATCCAGAAAACGTGTAGTAACTGCGTGCGGTCAAATAGGGCGTAGAGACGCCCGGAGAGTCCGTCTGGATTTGGCGATACGTGCGATAATTTCGGTGACTAAACCCTCCGTCGTCCGAGACACGTTTTCTGAGACCCAGATGACGAAATCACTTCCGCTAACACGGAAGTGATTTCTGAATCATCTACATTAGACAGAGCAAACACTTCACAACAATCCAACATCACATTTCTTTGTTTGTAATTTCGTTCATGTACTAGTAGACTGTAATATTTATATCATGTAATTCAGGAGAGAACTGTTTCCTAGGCCACAGCTTACGCTTTTCTAGGAAACAGGGACACAACTCATCTATGTAACATTTTATGGTCACAATAAATATATTTCTATTTCTATACTATTTTTATTTCACAGATACACCAACCTCGCCGGTGAGGTCAACGAGTCCCTTCAGTCGCCGCCTATACAAGGCACAAGCACGTACCCGGGCGTTTCTCTCCTATTCCCATCCTAGCAACGGCCGAAGCCGAGGTTTGTACCTAAGTGGTGCCCTTGCGCTAGCTATCTCATCAAAAATTTACAGGTCTGAGCGCCATCTACGCTCGCCAAAAGTTCGGTTAAGCTGCAACGGCCTCGGAGGCCAACAGCGAGATTAATCCACTCGAAAATTTCGGTGACTTTTAGAGGTTTATTGTGCAACAGTGGTGTGAATTAGTGTGTTGTGATTACTTGTGATTAAGATCGTGTATTTATCATATTAGTTTAGAATAAAAGTGGTGTTTTGGTTAGATTGGTTTCCATTATTTTATTACGAACCCTTAGCTCGTAACGTTATATTAGCTCATCTATAAAACCGCTATCCAGTGATGATAACCGATGTAATTATTAGTATGAATACTACACTATTTTATTAGTAAAAGGTTTTTTTTTATGTTTTATTGTTGCGTGTTTGACTATGATCTCATCGGATGGTATACGATGGAACACGCTTGACTAGAAGAAACCTGATTTTTAACAATATAACATTGATTAAATTAAACCTGGTATTTGATGAATTCAGTGTTTATTTCTATCCATTACTTGTCAACCCACCCCGGCCTCACACGCATGTCTATATATAAAAATGAATCCCTATTTCCCTTGGTCACGCCATCACGCGTGAACGGCTGGACCGATTTCGCTAATTCTTTTTTTGTTGTATTTCTTAATAATAATAATAAATTATTTATTCAGCGACAAACTTCAGTATTTCACAAACAATTATATATTATCCTTCTATATATATATATATATATGTATATTTAATTATGTAATATAATTATATTTATATATTAATTATATATATCCTGACAATATTGTCAGGAGAAGGTTCTTATGAAAGAAAAAAATTAGAAAATTGCGCGCAAAGTTAGAAAATTTAAGAATACTTAACCACCATATAAAATTATTTATAATCTAACCTTAGCGCTTTTATAATGTAACCTTATGACGTTTGACATAGAATTGACAGAATGCGTGCTGCAAATATCGTCAAAGAGGATGTAAAAAAAATTAATATCGTTTGAAACAGATGCTTCGGTCGGAGTTATCCCGAGATATTGTCTATATATATAAAAATGAATTACTGTTCGTTAGTCTCGCTAAAACTCGAGAACGGGTGGAGCGATTTGGCTAATTTTGGTATTGAATTATTTGTGGAAGTTATTCATTTTCTCATACATAACAAACAACAAACAACAATTGGCTGGGGACAACAATTGTCAATTTTACCAGGGTGACGTATATTGACAGCCTGCGTTATGTGCATGTCAAGGCGGTACGAAGTTCGGCGGGTCCACTAGTTTAAAATAAAATAAAGTCTATAATAGAGTTTTCCAGATTGTGTAGATTTCCCGGGCAAATTTTCAAAACTGTTCTTTCATACAAGCCTTGTTCTTAAAATTACGAACACAAAAAAAAACATCCAAATCAGTACCGCCATTTTCGAAATTTTGCGAGACTAACGCACGACAATTGATTTTTATGTGTATTGATATTATCTATGTTTTTTTTACTATTATGATAAATCCACACTAATCCCATCAATAAAAGAGCGAACCATGACGTGTGCTCTTTATTGCTGGGGTGTAAAGGTACGCTTACACGTGTCACTATACGTGGAAAACCCTCTATATATTTTATACAGAACGTTTTCGTATAAGTAAGACAAATCCTCCTGAAATTATCATTTTAATTTGAGAATATCTTTATTATTTCTTCAAAGGGTAAATACATTTTCGAATGATTGGGAATTCATTGTTTGTATTTACCCGTTCTTTGTTCGTACGCTTATTTTAAAGTGCCTTCTTTGTCTGGCGTTAGGATCGTATCCAGCAAAAGGCACTGAAAAGGGGGTACTGTAATTACCTACAGTAATTAATAAGCGCGAGTCTTACTCGCCCACACAGGGTTCTGAACATTTTTGGAACTTGTGGTCTATGTATTAAAATCACGTTGTAGTCCAGTTTTGTATACAGGATGTGGTCACATCACTAATGGCATTTTGTTATTTAAATTGATATTAAGTTTGAGTTTTCTATAATAGAGAAATATAAAAAAGCTGATTTTATAACAATACTTCATGTTTGCCTGTTTGCACTATATTCATTTATTTTATTATGTAATATATAACACTGCTCGTAGACCAAGAGGCAGACCACCCGCCCAATGGTCGAATAACGTTGAAAGCGTAACTGGGTGACAATGGATGAGACTCGCAAGAGACCGGAAAGAATGACGTAATAAAGAGGAGGCCTATACCCAACAGTGGGTGCAGACGGACTGAGATGATGATGATAAATATATAACACGGGTTATAGATTAAGCCATTAATACCTAAAAACCTATACTAGGTTGGTACACCAAATATTAAGTATAGCTAGATAGATAATATCTTTATTGTACACAATTTAAATATAAACAAATAACAGAACAAAATAAAATTTAAAAAAAATATATAGTTTCTTGTCTTGTAAGTTCCATGCCCATACTGCGGATTATTTCATCTATAGAAAAGTTTTATAGTGAGCATACTTCCTTATCAGAATAATACTCGTCACTTCCACACCTCATGTGATCAGATAGAACATACTCGTATATACATAGCCATCATAATCCCCAAACATGTCAATCTTACACACGTAGAGAGCCAACATAACCTGACCGATGGGTAATAACTAAACTAAGCCCGTCAGAAACCAAACTAGAGTTAAAGTGACGTCATCACAGGTCCAGATAAGTTTTCCGTACTCCAGAATGATTTACTTCAGAAAGAGCTACTTTCTAGCGGTAGTGTTTTTCTTCACGACTGTAGAACGAGGTTTTACGTTGAATAAAACGGACTATTGTCCAAATGTGAAGAGTTCGATTAGTTCGCTGAGAAAAAGGAGGCATATTGCTTTTCCGGATGGCAGTACCATATCTGTAAGTTGAGATTTGATTGATAGATTTAATTAAGAAACGAAAAATAAAAAGCTTTCTACGCAAAAGGAAACTCTTTTCTTAAAGCGTTCAAGCGATATCTAAGCCAGTTGTAAGCGCCTTGTGTTGAGTTCCTTGTGAAAGGGCTCGCTCGGAGAAGTACTACCGCCATGTCTATTTCTGCCGGTAAGCAGCATTGCTGTGTTTCTGTCTAAAGGGTACGGTTGCCGGTGAAATTATTTGGATTACACTTGAATGCCCCAAATGAGACGCAGGGCAATGCATCGAAGGGCGCGTTTCTAGCGTGCGTGACCTACGAACAATACTTTGTTATAGGCGATGGTTACCAATTAACTCAGATTTGCACGAAGGACTTGAGGAATACAGGTGTACAACCTCATGCTACCGATATTTAACTTAAAGTAATATAATATCTTCACTGTATGTGACGCGCTTTATAGTGTTTTTAACTTTATCGCGTCTGGCGTTGTATTTGTTTTGAATCTTGAGTATAACCCGAAGTCAAACATCTTCAAAGTTAGAGATAAAGTTTAAGCAGCTGATTTAAAAACATGCCGCAAAGTTAAAATATAATAAAAATGTATCGCATAGTATGACGAAAAAAGAATGCTACCCACGCAAACCTTCTTTGAATAGTCACCCTCTGATAAACAAATAAATACTGGCAGTTTTTTTCAGTAAATTATGTCTTTACAATAAAACCATTATTTTGTTGATTTCAACGGCATTTCATAAATGCTGTTTTATTTCTTAATCAACGAAAAAAATTAGTAACCGCAGTAATCATTGGTTATGTGTTACGTGTCGACGAGTTTTTACTGTGTAATGGAGCGTTGTCACCTTACCACGGAAGAGATGCAAAGAGCTGTAGGGATGCTAGAAATTGAAAACAGTCAAGCCTATGTTCGTCAAAACGTAATTTGCCAACTCTGGAGGCGTTATTGTGATACAGGTGATCCGTCTGAACAGTACCCAGGCCGAGGACGTAGTACCACTCGTCGTCAAGACCGATACATCCAGGTAACATATACACGTGAACCAAAGTTGACTGCTCAAAACATCGCATCAAGGCTACAGAGTGCTGATGGTCCCGCTGTTTGTCCCCAAACTATGCGAAACAGACTGCGAAAGTATGGTCGACGTGCACGTCGTTCAATCAGATGCCCACAGATCCGTCATGGAAATTGAACTCGTCGTATTCAATGGTGCAGACCACGTGTGCTATGGCCGCAAGAACAATGGGACCACATTTTGTTCTGCGACGAATCTCAATTTGGGTTCAAACCTTATACTAGAAGAATGAGGGTACGCTGGACGTCTAAGATGTGTCCATCCATACAGCGCGGTTCGACAGTAATGGTTTGGGCTGGAATAGCTAAAAAACTCAAAACCGATCTCGTTTTTATACATGGCAACCTGAATGATGAAAATTATGTGTTACATGTGCTAGCTCCCTATGTGCGTCCATTTTCACAAACATTGGGACCTAAGTTTACATTAATGCACGACAATGCCCGTCCGCACACAGCGAGTCGGACTCAAGAATGATTACAGGGCGAAAATATACGCGTTTTGCTAGGGCCAGCTCAATTGCTTTACTTTAACACATTGAGCATATTTGGGATATGCTCCAGAGAAGGGTCCTGAAAGATCTTGATTGGATTTTAACGGAACAACAGCTAAAAAACCTGCTCAAGTTCCACTGGGACCATTTGCCCCAGGAGGTAATGAATAACCTAATTGACTCCATGAAGAATAGTTCCCGACAAGTTTTAAACAACCGAGGAGGGAACACACTGTATAAGATTTATATTAAATGCCCAGAAGAAGGTTATAATTTAACGCAGAAGTCATATATTTGTTTATTTATAACATTATTATATAGAACAAGTTTGTACCCGGATTCACAGCAAACTTTTATTTGTAAATAAACATTTTTTGAAGAAATTTATCGAGTTTAATATATAAATATAACATAGAAAAATCATTTATTTTAAAAAGAAAAGAAATCATTTTAATTAAATATATAAAATTAAAAATATTCAAGGTTTATAGGTGTTGTTAGACTATTTGATGTGTATATTTTTTTTAAATTGCCTACATTTTTCCACTGCTGGGCAAAGGCCTCCCCTAACTCCGTGTACATATATATACGAAGCATAATTTAGGTGGGGTCGGAATAACATGATATTTGCTTCCATACCTCTCATTCAGCCATTCTATAGTAAAATTGAATGTCTTAACACCAATTTCAAGATATACGTTGACAAAAATCCTAATGAATCCCATTTAAAAATAAATCTTAGTCCAATTTGAAGAAAACAGCCAAGAACCATTTAACCAAGTCGCGACTGCAATCTCGAGGTATATATTTTTTACTGCGCAATATTGCATTACATTTCCATCCTGAGACTAACTGGATTTTTATTGTAATTTCCCGCCTTTCAACCGGAAGATCGCTTTGATTTCATTACTACTACTGGTTGAAACAGTTAGGACTAATGGATACTTTTACTGGTAATAGATATTTATTGCTACACTAGCTTTCATTCGCGGCTTCGCACGCGTGCTTTATAAATATATTATACTAGCTGACTAATCCGCAGCTTCGCGTAGTTTTTCAATAAAAACATTACCCTTCTTCTGCGCAGTTGGGTAAAAAGTAGCCTATGTAACCCTGGGAGAGTGTAGCTTCCCAACATTGAAAGATTTTTTTTAAACCGATCCAGTAGTTCCGGAACCTATTCAATACAAACAAACAAATCTTTACTCTTTAAAATATTAGTATATAAGTATAGATTAAGCGTACTTAGTTCGAAATTAAGAAGTCTCTTGACTTCGTATAAGTGATAGTTGCATGTCTACTCTCTGATCGGTATTTTGTAAAAGTTACTGTGGTCGTAGAGTATTGGGATCGCTTCCTGGCCACCTCTCGAAAACAGAGTCGATTTCGGGGCACTTTACTTTCATTTGGAGCGCCTCGGTACGAAAACACCTCCCTCATTGAGCATCGAAGCATTATTCGCCGTATCTAACTAGCTATCAAGAATATTGTACCTGCTAAGCTAAAACCTTAACAATACTAAGCTACCTGAATGTTAACGGTTTGCCTGAGTACTGTGCACCATAGTATGAGGTTTTACATCCCACTGCAATGAACAACCTTCCAACAACGCTCACGTTTCCATCGTCATATTTATTTTTACATAATCTGAACCCTGCAAGATGTCGAATTGGAACTTCTTGCAGGAATATACAAGAAAATTTAAGGTTAAACTCCTGTTTTAATCCCCAAAACTTCCATCGCAATCCGTTGAGCCTTAAAATTTTAATTGGAATCCGTTGAGCTGTTTCGGAGCCTATACGAAACAAACTTTAAGACAAAATTCATAAACGGTCATTTATGATTAGGCATCGCAGAAATAGTCGTTTTTACTTAAATTTTACTATTTGATCGGCGTTGTATTTATTTAGTATGTTTGTTTGTCCGAGGATAACCTTTGAAGCGTTATGATCATCGTGAAATTTAATACATAGGTAGGTAGTTATGGCACAATTTTGGTGTGACTAAATGAGCTAAAAATGTTGGGGGGTTGTTGAGATATTGGGGTTCAAGAGGGGTGAAAAAAATAATAATAAGGCTATTAGGTTAAATCGGACGTCAAATAAAAGATATGCATTAGTACATTTAGACACCGTTTTTATTTTTCGTAAATTCTTTATAGTTTTTGAGTTACAAGCCATAATAATAACTAAACTTTGACAAAATTCACAGGGTACACCAGAGACCCCACAGTAATTTGGTATGCCTGTAGCTTAAATGACACAAATATAGGCAAAAGTCTGAAATTCAGTATAACTGTAATTTGTACCCTTAAAAACCATATTACATGAACTCTCGTTACCTGTAATTTGAATGAAACTGTAGGTCAAGTAATATGGTGTTTTATTTCGTGGCACTATTTTGAAAGTCAAAGATTTACAAATAGTATTTTTTTGTTTTAATCGAAGACTCGCGAGATCTCAGTTCGGGGCGAACCACTAGTTATTTTGAGTGTCAGACAGATACTTCAGTTTTATTATGGGTATTGATTGAGTGGAGACCACAATTGGAAAGCGCAGTGTAGGGCGGGCTCAATAGATGGAAGGTTAACCTAATAAAAGTTGCTGAGAGCCGCTACGTGCAGGCAGCACAAAATCGATTGCTATGGAAATCTATGGGGAGGCCTATGTTCAGCACTCCATACTCCTTATTTAAGATATCTCTATATAAAATAAGCAGAGACACATTATTATTTGTGAATGAATGAATGAATATGTATATATTTCGAAAAAAGGTTTACATACTTCAGTTATAGGTATAAAAAAGGTGTTGATTGTGAAAATTGTGATTGTGCACTACAAACATAAAAAAATACAGTCGAATTTGACGAATGTATAAAAACGAGCAAACAAAAACACTTATGGGAGCCCCCCATTAAATATTGGTTTTATTTTAATTAAATTATTTATTTATTAAGTGATTATAATAACTAAATATTCTGTGAATATTTCAAGCGTCTACCTGTTGCCGTTATCAATATAGAACTAACACGAGTAAAATAATCACGTTTGTTGTATGGGAGCCCCCCCCCCCCCCTTTAATATTTATTTTATTCTGTTTTTAGTTATATGTTGTTATAGCGGCAAGACAAATACATCATCTGTGAAAATTTCAACTGTCTATGTATTACGGTTCATGAGATACAGTCTGGTGACAGACGGACAGACATATAGACAGACTGACAGCGGAGTCTTAGTAATAGGGTCCCGTTTTACCCTTTGGATACGGAACCCGAAAATGCACAGCCGATACACAATAACCCAAGTGAACTTTCAGATGAGCACATCAGTGGTAAAGACCTTCATGACTCACGCCCCCTCAGGCTGGTACATGGTAGTGGAAGCTGATCTCGCATACCACCTTCCAGATGGAAAGTTCGTGGCGGCTCAGACACGGAGGAAGCTACATCATCGACAGAAGAGGGAGTTTTGGGATAGCTTGCAAAGTGCTTTGGAATTGTAAGTCTGTTTACATCATTGAAAGATGATACGACCTCTGTGGCGCAGTGGGAGAATAGCTGGCTGAGACGCAAGAGGTAGCAGGTTTGATTTCCGCTGCTGTGCAAGTATTAGCATGCTCTACAGATATTTATTAAAAAAATAAGTTCATAAGTATTCTATCAGTTATCTGGTTCCCATAGTACAAGCATTGCTTGATTTGGGGCTAGATAGCGTTGTGTGAAATATCCAGCATTATCTATTTATTTATTTATGCAGGTTGCAATTTGCGGCACTATCTGGGCAAAAAGCACAGCCACTATTTTTAGGATTCCGTAATTTAACTCAGAACCCATACAGTTTCGCCATGTCTGTCTGTCTGTCTATCTGAAAAATCTGATATAACTGTAGATCTGAAATTTAAAATGATGATATGTTTTAGTAACGCCTAATAAGTTATGAAATAAACACAAAAAAAAGCTGTTTGTTATACATGGCCTCCCCTTACAGGAAGTATGGGGTGTTTTTTTCATTCACGCACCTGTAGGCTCATGTAGGCTTGCGTTGAATAGGCCTTCCAAAAACACTATAAGGTTTCCTGCAAACTTTTTTTGATACAAGAATTCACTGAAGAATATATGTATTTATCTTCAAAGGGGCCATTTTCTTAAGAGTCGTTTTTTTATTATTTGAAACATGCTCACTTATGTATACTAGTAAGCAGTCTACTACTAAATTAAACATTTAATAAAACTATGACGTCAAAGTTATTTTTATAATTAGCATTCTATACCTACTATTAAAAATTTAATATAAATATAACTAAAAAATTAGCAATCTATACCTTCTACTAAATCAGACATTTTATAAAAATATCACTGCAAAATTAAACTTATAATGGGCATTATATACCTCCTACTAAATATAAAATTTATAAAAATTTAACTGCAAAGTTAAACTAATAAATTAGCATTATATACCTACTACTAAATTAAACGTTTCATAAAAATATAACTTTAAAATTACACTTATACCTAATTAGAATTCGTTGGCGGGACGATTTCGACACCTTCCAAAGAGGATGGTGGGGATAAGTGACAGATAGGGATACTTGGAGGGACTTGGGGGAGACCTTTGCCCAGCAGTGCGACGAGATATGTTAGAAAAAAAAATTATTCTATACCTACTACTAAATAGAACATTTAATACAAATATAACTGCAGAATTAAACTTATAATTAGCATTCTATACTTACTACTAAATTAAACATTTAATAAAACAATGACTGCAAAATTGAACTTTTGGTTGACTGAATAAAAGATAAATCACTTTTATTAGTCCTCTTTCTTGTCATTGGAAAAATCTGGTCTACAAAAATATAAAGTCATTGTTGAAAAAAATATAATATGTTTAGAAATTATTTACAGATAAAACACATGTTTATTTTATTAAGTGTAATGTTTCAGACAAAACATGAATGGTCAAGCGTGCGTGATAAGAAGCATCTGTGAAGCAAAAACGCTTCTTGCACCGCCTGGAAAGTCCCTGGTCCATGATATACTAAGGGTTGTGTTTACGTGAGTATATAAAATCGTAACTATAACTAGTGGTTCGCCCCGAACTGAGATCTCGCGAGTCTTCCATAAAAAAAAAGGAAATAAGGCCACGAAATGTACATCCAACCAACTTCACCTACAGTCTAATTCAAATTACAAGTAACGGGAGTTCGTGTTTTGTTACTCTTTTTTTGGGTAGAAATTGCAGTTATTCTGGATTTCAGACTTTTCCCTATATTTTCGATACTAAACGTATACGCATACCAAATTTTAGTACTGTGAGGTCACTGGTGTACCTTGTGAATTTCGTCAAAATTCTGTTTTTCTTAAAGCTAATAACTCAAAACTCAAGGCTTAAACAAATAATAAAAATGGGCTTGAAATTTATAATGACGACCTTTCACTAGACGTCCCACTTGACCTTATTGTCTCATTTAGATTTTTTTTTTCTCCTTGAACCCCGATATCTCAACAACCCTCTCACATTTTTATCTCAATTAGTCACACCAGGGTTGTGCCATCACTACCTACCTATGTATCAAATTTCACAATGATCGGATAAACGCTTCGAAAGTTATCCTCGGATAAACGCCGATTCGCCCAAGTTGATTTGTAGATCTCGCTTCGCTGGATTAATTATTACTTAGACTTTTACCTTTTTGAAGATTTTTTTAGCATGTGGGGGCAGATTTTAGTTACTTTTTCACAAGAGCTGTGCGAGGAAGCTAAGCGGTGAGCGAGGAAAAAACAACCAATAGTATCACTTCAATAGTATCAGAAAAAGCATAATCGATACCTGAAGAGGTAACTAAGCTACCAGTATGTTTTTCCTATTCTTAAACGAGTAATATTTAGGTGTGAAATTATGTAGTTTCCTGTCTTTTGCGTTATTAATAACTCCACCTGGCAGAACAATGACGCATCTTTTGGGACGCCAAACCGACAGACGAATAGTTTTTTTACGGCTCTTATGCTATTACTCACGTTACTATCAGTCTATAAAACTAATACCCATTAGTTCGTTGTTTCTTTTATTAGAGGATCATCACAGCTGCGTCGGAAGTGCTTTAAAGGTAAAAAGGCAATCTAAATTGATCTCTCAGCTCAATACAAAGCTTAGTATATTCTCTAATTGGTTAAAAGCTTCTAAAACTGAGCAAAACGGGCAAAACCATACAATGCCAGCACAGTATAAATAAAACTTTCGAAGCAGTAAATACACTAGATCTGCCATTCAGATAGTACAAAATCGTTTCTTGCGAAAAGCCACAGGCTCGCCTTGGTATTTTCGCAATAACGATCTACACCGTGAATTTAAAATAGAGTCAATAGCCAAGTTCATCAAGTTCGCTTCCAAGCGACATTATGAACTTGCCACCCATCATCCGAATCCTTTGGTACATACCATACACGACTAACCGATAGATCCACCCGCGAACAAAACCCTCGTCCGAGACACGTTCTCGGAGACCCGGATGACGACATCACCTCCGCTAATGCGGAAGAGATTTCCGAGTCATCTACATTAGACAGAGCAAACACTTCACAGATACACCGACCTCGCCGGCGAGGTCGACGAGTCCCTTCAGTCGCCGCCTATACGAGGTACAAGCACCTACCAGAGCGTTCCTCTCCTATCTCCACCCTGGCAACAGCCCAAGCCGAGGTTCATACCTAAGTGGTGCCCTTGCGCTAGTTGCCTCATCAAAACTTACAGGGCTGAGCGCCTTCTGCGCTCGCCAAAAGCTCGGTTAAGCTGCAACAGCCTCAGAAGCCAACAGCGAGATAGTCCATTCGAAAAAAAAAAACATTAGATTGTTAGTACACTTCAAACACAGCAATACTTATTTGGTGCAGAAACGTTATGCAGTATGAATTTCTACTAGTTTTGAATTTCTACACTAAAAAACCTACCTACATTTCCTACATATCTTCTGACAGATTTTGAACATTAGACCATACGAATGTACCTATAATAACTTGTTAAATTTATACATACGCTGAGTGATAGGTGCGGCTGGTTTATCACTTGGTAGTTATGATTGAATTGCCATATTTATGTACAAAACAAACTAGACAGAATAAACAAGTAGATAACTACATTTCAGTTTTTTGTTTTCTTTTCGTATTAATTTCATGGTTCATACAACATAAAACACAATAAATTCACATTAGATTCCTTTTAATATCGATGCAGTGGACAACCTACTAATACTATTTTGATTGTAACTCTAAAATAGTCTATGCTGTTTTTGTTCCCGATATTTTTCTTTACAATGTTCAAACGAGAAACCTGTTATTAGCCTTACGTTTAGTTCTAAGCTATTTATCCAGACAAATTTTATCGCTGTTGGTTTCTCTAAATAAATTAAATAAAAATGTACTAATTGAGAAAATAAATATATATCTAAGGATGTCGAACTGAAACACAATGCTACTTAGTGATAATAATAATGCAAAATACTGATTCATAGCAGCACAGTTCTTACAACGAAGAATTATTATATAAGGAGCACTCACCTTAGTTACCTACGTAACTGGCAAACCATGTTTTGCTCTTTGGATTAATATTCTATAATATGTCATCATCGTATCATCTAAAAGACGATCACTTTTAAACTACACCTCCCATAGACTTGCTGAGCAACCAACAGCTCTGATAACTTTTATAATTGGGCCCAATTCTACTAAACCATTCGCTTCACAATTACAATGGTATCATCCCAAATGGCCACAATAAATACCTGTTGGTATTCTACTTACACAATCTTTTTACAATAACCGCCGATACTATGACCACTCCATTGAAAATTAGACAGCTTAAGGGGACACCGGAGAGACAATCGCCCATACAACACGTACTACCAAGATCGTTTCTAATTGGAGCATATTTCTATCTTAATAAGGTATTATTTTAATTTGAATAGTATTTATCTAGGTTCCCAACCTTATATTAGATAAATATACTTACCTAAAATGAAATAGAATCGTATCGCATTCTGCATGTTTTTACGTCATAAAATACCTGTTTTCAACCTAATTGTTTCGTATTAAAAACAACAATATCTTACGTATCCTAGTCATGGGAACATAGATTATATCGTCTAGTTACAGAATAACGACACAATGAGAAAAATACAACAAGTTTTCAGTCATCATTTTTGGTATTACGGAACACGGTCAAAATCTAATCAAATTTAGAATCATTCTATTGCTATCACTGTCGCTCTGCGTGGCTAAACTTCGTCACTAAACAGGGATAGCGATATTCAGGGCGAAGTATTTGACGCGGCCGAATTGAAGTTGCGCGCAGGGTTCGCCGGCGCGATAAGACAGCAACATTAATCATAATTGTTAAATAGTGGTATGGCTTCATAATCGTTTTAAGTATAAATTAGCAGAATAGCAGAATCTTTCCATGTAATGGGGGTTCGTTTACGTTGCATTTTTAAGGCGGGCCATGGGGCCAAAAGTCGAATTTAGGCTTTTTTTTTAAAACTCCACAAAGACGCAATGAAGCAATATTATTCAATGCAAAAAAAAATACAGATATATAGGTACATAGAAACTAGTTATATTTTTAACTGAACAGAAATTTAAAAAGCCGATTGGTTTTAGTGAAAAAAAAAATATCTAAATTCCACTTAGATATAATTTTTAACTTCGCAGATCTCAATACTTTCTGAGAGATACCCAACTTTTTTTAATATTTAAATTGCTACACTATTATTTTAAAATGATAACTACAAACTTCATAAAATTAAGTTTTGTTTATTGAGAAATCAATAGAAACCCGCAAAATGAATAATTTATACTGCGCATCCCTCAAAAATTTTGCTACGCGATTTTAATCCTTTTATTCTGGACAACACTTCTCAATTTAGTTGCGTAGTCTCCACTTGAGAACTTTTCCAAAAACAGTCGCCGTTTCTAACTGATTTCCTGCAATTTCACAAGCTCTACTACTTCTTGGTAAATATATGTTTTCTGTGCTTGCTATCTCGCTAATTGCCTAATAATCCTGGCACGTGATGTCGATACACGGATCATTATTCCACGAGGCAAGGAAGCAGTCAGAATTACAATATTAAACAAATATTCCGTAGGTACAAGTGTGTAGTACAGAGGGGAACTCGGAAAGTTCTACCATCGTACTTATATCTGCCGCTAAGCATGCTCAGTGTAAGTTATGCTCGGATGGATGCCGGTGAAGTTAGATACACATGAATCTTATGCTACAGGTTTACGATGGATGGAAAAGTTGGAAATACAGAATACCCTTAAAAAATATTTTTGCTTAGGCTCACTGTAACCAGAGATTGTGGCGGCACGAGGCACATTAAACCCCACCGCCCGTAGGAGACCAAAATCCTTTTTTTGGCGCCAAAAAAAGACCAAAGTGTACGGTTTTTTTGTGTGCGGCACGAGGTCTAAGAAACCCGGCATTGAGGTTGGTATACCATAGAACTAGGAATCAATAGCACATCTCAGATCTATAGTTATTTCTTTTCTACACTGAACCAGATGGAAGTTATGCCTCCCGCACGACAGAAAAGTTTAAGTTTTTTCTTACCGCTATAAAGACAAAACCTACCTTATCTGCCTACCTTAGCTTTATCTGCCGCCAAATAGCAGTACTTGTGCTGCTGTATTGCGATTAGATGGTAATGTTATGTTCCTGTAATTACTGGCACATAGGCATACCAGCTAAGTGCTATAGCATGGCAACGTATCTACATGGAGATTAAGACAACATAATAGCTTGTTTTGAATTCTATGTGGATATCCATGGGCTGCAGTAGCCACTTAACATCTGGTGGACTGCATGCTCGTTTGCCATATAAGTAGTACTATTATTTTAGAAAAGTATGTTTATAAAATTTATATTAAAATTTAAATAAAACTCTACACACCTTTTATTTAATCACTTCTTTATTTATTTTTTTATTTTTACGTAGCTGCTGCACTACCTTTTGCTTCTGGTTTCAGCTAAAAACAGCGTTGGTGCTTAACATCCAACATTATGCTGAGCTGAACGCCATTTTGGTACGCAGACACATGAGTCGAACTTGTTTTATTGGATTCAATTGTATCCACTGTTCCTTAAAATTATTTTATGTGTCATTTTGTGTGTGCCAAATAAATGATTATTCTATTCTATAAAAAAAAAGACACGGACAAGGTGTTTTAAGCCCTGTTTCGCACTTATCGTGTTAAGAACGACTAGCAAGCTACATTAATTTCATTGTCATCATATGTCGGCATCGATATTAATATCCGCTATACATTTTTAATACGACTAATCTTTTGTTATTCATATAAGCAACCTTTATAAAGATAAGATAAGATAAGACGTCAATAAGATACGTCAATCTAACATTACTTTGGTGAACTGCAACCAATCATTTTCACAAAAAAAGTTTTAAGAAAGTCATCTTTGGCAGTCATTGGCGTCTTTTGCGAATACGTTCTGGAAAAATTGTTCTTTAAACAAACGTTGGAACACGGATAATATGTTCTCGCATTACCTGCAGGTGTAGGTAACTAAGGGATTAGCTGTATTAGTAGAGAACGTGGTATTTTTTAACAGATTTTTTTGAAGAGAATACTTCTTTAGGCGCGTTGGGCATTTTTTGTGATAGGAAAAAAACATTGATCTCGCGACACTGTTACCGTTATCAACACCTCTGTATATGAAGTGAAAACGTTTTTAGGCGCGTTAGGCATTTTTTGAGATGGGAAAAAACAATTGAACTCGCGACACTGTTACCGTTACCTCTCTATATAAGTATCTCGTAATTGTTGAAGTTTTCACTTCTATCGGCACTCCCAGAGTGCCACTTTTTTAAATTATAAATCACTAGCTGACCAAGCCGCAGCTTCGCACACGTAGTTTTTCAATAAAAACATTACCCTCCTGCGCAGTTAGGTAAAAAGTAGCCTATGTCACCCGGGGATAGTGTAGCTTCCCAACAGTGAAATATTTTTTTACATCGGTTTAGTAGTTTCGGTGCCTATTCAATACAAACAAACAAACAAACAAATCTTTCCTCTTTATAATATTAGTATAGATATAGATAAAGTAACACAAACTTATAAAATAAAAACATTTAAAAACCTTAGAAGGTTTGTCCTAAGTGTAACACAAGGTATTCCTCTTTATTAACTACTAGCAGTCCCGCCCATGGCTTCGTACATGTTGTTTGTCAATAAAAATATTACCCTCCTTCTGCGTAGTCGGATAAAGAGTAGACTATATCTCAATCCCGATCATAAGCTATCTATATACCAAATTACATAGAAATCGGTTTATCTTTTCTTCAGTTATAAATGGAGTTACAAATCCGACTTTGTTTATTAATAGTGTAAACTCCATGTAACGTCACTCGTTTTAACGACAAACTCTCTAAAGCGTCGAAATCACTCGGCTTTGGTTGGTTTAGCTTGTCTTGCATACCATGCTACACTCTGTATAGCATTACACTTACTCTCAATAACGACAACAATTTGTAATAAAAAAATCTTTTTAAGTTGCTAAATTAGTAAAAACTGCGCAGCTGTGTATATCCTTTTGTCGTTTTATTATCCTAGACCATAATAAACTCGACTGTCGGCATCATACACACCAAACTTTCTAAGAAATCCGTTCTTTTGTTTACAAAATGGGATTGCTTGCACGTGTAGCTGCAGACTGTTGTTAGTTGAAGTGATGGATTTTATCTATACGTTGTCATATTCTTAGTAGCTCACAAACTTTCAAATTGTAAGCATGGCTAGTAAGAAAAAATCACTGTGTATTGACGATTTTACTTCTCTCCATTTAACGACAACTCTCTATAACGTCAAAATATGCTGAGTCCCTTGAGTGTCGTTATATAGAGTTTACATTGTATTTAGATTTTTTACGTAGGAAATTACTTTAAGTATTTCACTGTTTCTTTTGCATTTTTGCTACTACTACCGTACCGCTATGCGTTACTACCGTCTGACTCCAATCTAAAAACACCAAATTTCAAACAATAAAGAAAGATGGGTCAAAAAAAGCGGCCACTTCTGGAACCCGTTTATATATAGCTTGTATGTGTACTTCATTATTTCTCGACGAGGTTATAAGGTATTATGTGAACTTCCGACGAAAGTCACGTGTTTCACGTAGCGGCCATGAGTATTTCGTGCTCTTTCTGCCAAGCTGACCACTGAATTTCTATCTATTTGCGTTGTAATTCAAATTCGATCGTTTATTTGCTAGAATACACAAAAATTACAATAAAAGGTCTTAAATCTATGCTTGTTAATGTATTCAACCGGCATGCAGGCGTGCTAATATTTGTCAGTTGGTATTTATTTATTTATTTAAATAAATTGGAAGATGCCTTCAAGCTTCTGGAATGGAAAGGACTGGGCATCAATATTAACGGCGAATACATCACTCACCTTCGGTTTGCCGACGATATTGTGGTCATGGCAAAGTCGATGGAAGAGCTCAGCACGATGCTCGAAGGCCTCAATCGAGTCTCCCAACGGGTAGGACTTAAAATGAACATGGACAAGACGAAAATCATGTCGAATGTCCATGTCGTCCCTGCCCCAGTTATGGTTGAGAACTCGGCTCTTGAAGTTGTCGACGCGTATGTATACCTAGGACAAACAGTCCAATTAGGTAGGTCCAACTTCGAGAAAGAGGTCAATCGTCGAATCCAACTCGGATGGGCAGCGTTTGGGAAACTTCGCAACGTCTTTTCGTCCAACATACCTCAGTGCCTTAAGACGAAAGTCTACAATCAGTGTGTGTTACCAGTGATGACATATGGAACCGAGACGTGGTCCTTCACTATTGGCCTTATGAATAAGCTCAGAGTCGCTCAACGAGCTATGGAGAGGGCTATGCTCGGGGTTTCTCTACGGGATCGAATCAGAAATGAGGAGATACATAGGAGAACTCAAGTCACCGACATAGCCCGACGGATTAGCACGTTGAAGTGGCAATGGGCAGGCCATATAGCGCGCAGAACAGATGGCCGATGGGGCCGAAAGGTTCTCGAGTGGAGGCCACGGACCGGCAAGCGCAGCGTAGGACGTCCACCCACAAGATGGGCAGACGACTTGGTAAGAACCGCAGGTCGGCGTTGGATGCAGGCCGCTTCCAACCGCAGTTCCTGGAGATCAATGAGGGAGGCCTTTGTCCAGCAGTGGACGTCCTACGGCTGATATGATGATGATGATGATTTATTTAACAATATAATAATCTTATATTAAAATTAAAAAAAAAAACATTAATACTTTAAAAACAATAGTCTAAAAGCCACAGTGTCAGTTTTTTCTTCATTGCAACACTTTCGATTCGTCAGGTATTTTATTGAACATTTTTATGGACATATCGTAGACATTTTTCTTATAAATATCCTTAAGGTATGGAGCTTAGTATAATAGGTTCATAAACTTGGCCCTTTTTAAGTTTCCGTACCCAAAGGGTAAAACGGCACCCTATTACTAAGCCTCCGCTGTCTTTCCGTCTGTCTGTCTGTCTGTCCGTCTGTCACCAGGCTGTATCTCATGAACCGTGATAGTTAGACAGTTGAAATTTTCACAGATGATATATTTCTGTTGCCGCTATTACAACAAATACTAAAACAGAATAAAATAACTATTTAAAGGGCTTAAATAGTTAATTAACAACATATACTAAAAACAGAATAAAATAACTATTTAAAGGGCTTAAATATTTATTAATTCTATTTTTAGTATTTGTTGTTATAGCGGCAACAGAAATATATCATCTGTAAAAATTTCAACTGTCTAACTATCACGGCTCCCATACTACAAACGTGATTTTTTTTGCTCGCTTAAGCTCTATATTGATAACGGTAACATGTAGACGCTTGAAAATTCACAGATAATTAATTATTATATTCACTTTAAAAATAAACAATTAAATTAGAATAAAAAACATATTTAAGGAGGCTCCCATACAACAAACGTTGTATGTTTTTACCGTACGGAACACTTCGTGTGTGAGTCCGACTCGCACTTGGCCAGTGTTTTTGTAAGATACATAGTTGCCTGTCGGTTATGAAGGCATTCTGTTAATTTCGGGAAGCATAATTATTTTTTTTACTTGGTTCTCTATGCACCAAAGTAATAAAAAAAAAATAGTGGTCTTATTCTGATTCAACATTTATGCAACTACAATAAATTATATCTCATGCTGGGCGTAACTGCCGTAACTATAAAATATAGGGCACGTTTCTGAGATGTGTGACCTACGAGGCAAGGCTTTGATATAGGCGATGGTTAGGTACCACTTAACATCAGGCTTGTTATATCTCCAGCACACATAAAATAAATAATTTAGCTGATTTTTGTACAACGCATGTACAAGGTTTTTTGCCCGTATAATACGTTTTTTGTATTAAATCCAATTCTTTGTCTATAGTAATTAATGGATAAAACGCTGCAGAATGGTCCTTGATTTACTGGTCTCCCTTTAAACCCATAAATCAATCGAAAACCATCGGAGCGGAGGCCATATCGCGTTGATCGCTACTGTCAGCAAAATTTGACGTGACTGTAAAGATAGATGGTATAGAAGGATTTTTATTTTTATTTATTACTAGCTGTTGCCCGCGACTTCGTACGCGTTACACTACTAAATGTGTAGATAAATTTCTGTGGTGGGGTGTACCCGCGGTGTACCCAGTCCGTGGGTGTACCCTGTGAATGTTGTCAAAGTTTTATTTTTATTAGGGCTAATAACTCAAAAACTACAAGGGTTAAACTAAAAATAAATACATGATTGAAATATACTTATAAAGACATTTCATTTGACGCCCCATTTGACCTAATAGCCGCATTTTAATTTTATTAACCCCTCTTGAACCCCAACCAACTTCAAAAAAAGAAGGAGGTTCTCAAGTCGCTTTAATTTTTTTTTAATTTGCTCGTTACCTCAGAACTTCGCAATTTATCAACCGATTTAGAAAACTCAATTATATAAAAGGATACACTTTTAGATTAGTCACATAGAAAGTTTAACAAAATCGGTTTTGTAATTTAATTAAGTCGGTTGTTATATTTGTTAAAACACTAATTGTTACGGACTCTTAACTTTATAGCCCCATCGACATATATCCGCCCTCTCTCCTAATACATCCTCTCCATTATTGCCTTCAGAATGACTCTAATAAATTATCTGTATTCCAGGGCCCCACTACACGAAGAAGAGTTCAACGAAGAAATAGGACTGTCGCTCAATGAGTTATTGGAACCGAACTTTTGCGACAGAACCAACGACTGCCCACTTTCTCTGCTCAATTTTGTTTTAGAACTGAAAAAACCGAAGTGATATGTGAATATGTTCATGTTTCTGAAATTATAGTCATAACTTAATAACGCTAAACAGTCACCATGATAACAGCCATAAGTTTACTATCAGTATCACCATCTTGCTGTATTACGGGATAACTTTGTATACAGACAACAAAGGTCATTGGGCATTTTGTTCGGACATATGACCCACGGCGCACAAAAACGAAACAGGGCTAGGTATGTAGTTAAATGTATATGTTACTTAATGGTATGGGTCGCATTATTGCAGGATATGGGAGAACCGCAAAAAAAATTTTTTTAATTAATATTATAGCATTTTTAAAATAATTATTATAGCATTTTTAAATTATTATTATAGCATTTTTATAATGAACTAAGTAAAAACTATTGGCCTGACTGTAAAAATACTTTGTAAAACAGTTGTTTTGAACAATTTCCAGGAATACGAAAATAAAATCCATTTTGCGGTAATAATATTTTTATTCTGCATTATCAAAATCTATAGTTAATTCATCTAAAAAGGCTGCAGGCGCGTCTATCACGTCTTGATGCCTGGCCCATGACAGAAAGTATACGACGCTTACAACATGTGCACAGCTTCCGACAGTGCGACGGCCGTGTA
The DNA here is from genome assembly GCA_918857605.2 of Philereme vetulata. NCBI lineage: Eukaryota > Metazoa > Arthropoda > Insecta > Lepidoptera > Geometridae > Philereme > Philereme vetulata. Next base: position 3,099,208 of record OU975462.1, read on the forward strand.
TACACGAGCAGTAATACTGTTGGATGCTATTTCTTCCAATATGGGTAGGATCTACTAAAATATAGGTGTAGTACTGCTTTGCACGGACGTGTCGTGACTGTATTCTGCCTCTTATCAATATCTTATTTTCAATCATTTCTTGGTGCCGGTATAGTTCGATAGTGTATACACCATCCTCACGCATGTGCTCGTGGCAATACGATCTTGCGATTCTCAAGTGGTATGATCCCAACGTAAACAATATTAATTCGTCAAATGTAAGCCGAGGAAAGTCATCAAAATCCGGATCATTGCCATCGAGTCGCACAAACGCTACTCTCTGCCTGTTTAAATTATGGTTAATCACATATTCTGCCATCTCATTGGGTTCATTCATTCGTTCATTTATAATTCTTATGAATTGTTCCGCATACATATGGTCCTCATATGGATGGCGAGTAGCATTAATTATGGCCGCAGTTATTTTGAAGTCGACCATCATGTTTCTCATGGCAACGTTAAAATATACATGGCGGAAGATTTTAAAATCTTTCTTGAATCTGCCGTTAATGGTTTCCACTACCCACCGGATCATTGTTATTAATCTAGATTTATTAGCATCTAGTGTCGTCAGTTGTTCTCCTCTTACTCTTGTAGGCGGCATGTGAGGATTATACCCGCATTCCTCAATTTTATCAATCGAATCCCGAAATCCACGATCCAATATAAAAACATCATTAACTCTCAAGAACCCATGAATCGGAGAATCTTCTTGCATCAGGTCACGCATAATGCTTGCGTCCGAAGTAGTCGCAGTGTAAGGCCCCGTAACATCTACTATGTAGCCGTCGGTACATACTATAAGGAAGGGTTTTACTAAGTTCCGAAACTTATGAAGACTGTAAGTTTTGCGCTGGAAAAGGAAATTCGAACTCTTTTGTAGATAAATATATGTTCCATCACATACGAGAATGGCCGCCGGTTCATTATAGTTACCACCAAAAAAATGGCTTGGAATTGCAAGATTCTTGGCCACCACATCTTCCCTAGTAATATGATTTAAGCCCAAATGCTGTGGAACAAAATCATTACTTAAGCATTCTCTTGCTATCGCCAACTTCCTTTCTAGGGTTCTCCTCGACATATTGAATTTAGTGGCTAATCGCTCATCTGGTTCACCGGTTCTTATTTTTGTTAAAAAAATTCCAAGAACTGTGGCAGGATGAACTGATCGATCACCCAGTGAAGGCGTTTGGTTCAAAATAACATTAAATTGATATTTTGTTAGTCCCGTCCAAAAGTGAAATTCATTGTCCTCTATTTCTTCAATATTTTCGAAATCAAGGTTGCTTCTTTGTTCGATACCCCATTTATATAAATTCATCATACCAACAACATGAGTACTGTCAAAGTTTTCGTGGGATGTAGTGTTGAGCAAGTCTACCCAATCATTCCTCATAAAATGAGCATTGCAAACCCGAGCTAATTCTGGTATATAAAAATTGTGATTGTGTAAGAGTTGGAACTTAGCATATAGTGGAACATTATGGGCCACTACATTTCTACAGTTTGTAAAAATACAATGTCTCGCTGTATTCGATGCTCGCTTATATCCTCTAGGCGTAACAAAACTAGGCTGCAATTGTACTTGATCTTGCACTGGTTGCTCTTCAACTGGCTGATCTTGTACTGGTATATTTTGTACTTGTTCATTTTGTACGGGTTGATTCCGTAAACGACGATCTAACCTTGACCAACAAGCATGGCACATGGCCCGTGAGCCATTAAAAGTAATCTGAAACAATTGAAAAAAAAAAATATATATTCCTCCATTTATCAAGAAGTAAAATGAGCCATTACATTGAGCAAAGCAACATTTGTACAATCAAGAGCACGCGACGAGTCATACACATACGATGACAGTGTAGTGTACTTACCTCACGTGGTATTATTTCTTGCAATAATAAATCTACAAGATCCCTTTGTCTTTCCAAAAAGAGAACTATCAATATGTGTTTTCGTCGACGTAAAACAGATCGATTACACGACACGCAACTATTTTGTCTTTCCATGTTAATGTAAACCAATCGTCAAGCAAAATCAGGGGTCCATAAAACACGCTCAAGTAATCAATAAAATGCAAAAATCGGAAACACGAGTTTAAACGCACAGATCGAAACGAAGGATGACGTACGACTGCGGGGCGGTCAGAGCGGGTGGGGCGCAGGCGGCGCGTCGCACGCGCACTTCGATACCTTACTGTTATTTTCTACCTGTCGAAAGTGCGAGCGAGAGAGACATACAATCTGTTATGCGATACAAACATTTTTCTTATGCTTGTACATACATTTTCACAATGCTGACAGTAAAATCTTTAGTTTTTAGTCTAATAGAATTATAGTTAGACTCACATACATACTGTTACATAACATTTTTCCTCCAGCAGATACATAAAAAAAATTTACATATTTAGAAAAGTGGAATTGAATACTTTACTTTAAAAGTGATTTGAACACTGTGCGCGAAAAAAAAAAGTGGGTCAAAACCGCCCAATGATCTTTGGAGAATTGGAAAAAAATTGGAAAAATGCAGTTCGCATATAACGTAAGCCAGTCGCGTTCCACCTGTAGTTTGGTCAGGCCGTTCCTTTCACACCTACAGTGCGTATCTCACGAATGTAAAGGACGATATGACCCGAACGGCGGGCGACAGCAACTGGCTTACGTAATAATCAGATGGATTATTGTTTATGCGTGACGCCTACGAACCACACACCACAGTCATAAAATGCCACCACCTAAAGCTGGAAGCTGTTACCTCGTAGCGGAAGCACGTGACTTCCACTTTTTTGATTCTTAGGGTTCCGTAGCCAAATGGCAAAAAACGGAACCCTTATGGAGTCGTCATGTCTGTCTGTCTGTCTGTCCGTCCGTATGTCACAGCCACTTTTTTCCGAAACTACAAGAACTACACTGTTGAAACTTGGTAAGTAGATGTACTCTGTGAACTGCATTAAGATTTTCACACAAAAATAGAAAAAAACAATAAATTTTGGGGGTTCCCGATACATAGAACTGAAACTTAAAAAAAAAATTCATGAAACCCATACGTGTGGGTTATTAATAGATATGTCTAAAATGATATTAAGGTTTCTAATATAATTTTATTTCTAAACCGAATAGTTTGCGCGAGAGACCCTTACAAAGTGGTAAAATGTGTGCCCTCCCCCCTCTGTAACTACTAAAATAAGAGAATGATAAGACTAAAAAAAAATTATGATGTACATTACCATGCAAACTTCCACCGAAAATTAGTTTGAACGAGATCTATAGTCTAACTTTTTATTAGCTGCAGTAAAATGACGTTTCTAAATGTCATTCCGTAAAATAATGTTGCCAGCCTAATCTCAATAGGGATGTGATTCAGTTCACAAAAATTTATTAAATAACATTATTATGACGTTTTTGTTTCATTTTGAATGTACCTCCCTATACTTCCACTAAAAAAGATCAATCCTCTAGTATAGTAATAATAATAGGTTAAAAAAATACATTACAACTTAATATTAAATCTCAAAAAAAACCAAACTGATTATTCATTTATGATTCACTCATTTAGCTACATCCCTATTTATTTTTCTTCAAAAACCGGCAACCCACAAAACGTCATTTTACTGCAGCTAATAAAAAATTTGACTTTAGTAAGTAGTTTTTTTTAATAAGTCATAAATCGTAAACCGCAATTTACCTTTCATTCAATCAACTCAAATATAAAAAAAGTTACAACGAACTACAAGAACTTTTATATCATGTTACTTGCTGCTACGGAACCCTTCATGGGCGAGACCAACTCGCACTTGGCCGCTTTTTTACTTAACTTTTGGTCGATGGCGGCTACACGACCACACGGAGCAAGAAACGCCGTCGTGTAGCGACCACTGGCGTCAAACGTATGCGGCAAGTTCATATAAAAGGTATGAAAAATGCAGTTCATAGATTGGGTACAAATCCACTTCGTATATCTTTTATTAAACCACATTTCAAAATGCAAATGCGTCTAAACGCGCTTGTGATCGATTCTAATGGATGACCAGCTGTCTACTGGTAGGTTACTAGACACCCAACAGCCTTCTTTTTGGCTCAAGTTATGAGAAATCGAATTCTTAAGGAGGCGTGCAGTGACTGAAAATGCTTTTTGAAGTAAAAATTTCGTTAGGCGCTTTGGACATTTTTGTTGATGTTGATAATTTTTTGAAATGGGAAAAAACCATTAAACTCGCGACACTGTTACCGTTGAAACTTCTGCCCTTGAAACTTGTTTATTATATATTACTAGCTGACCGCCCGCGGCTTTGCACGCTTGAAATTTCATGTTCTCGTGGGAACTTCGGAATAAAAACTATATAAAACACTCTTGTCGAAGTGACGCGACACTTCATGTAAATGACTACAATGAACGACGGACGGTTAGCATTGTTCATACAAAAATTCTAAAATCACGAATAAAAAATGAGGGATAAGGAGGGGAAGGGGTGGGGGTAGGAGGGTGAAAAATAATTTACGTTCTATTCTCATTCCTACCGAATATACAAAAAAAATCTTTAAAATCGGTCGACCCGTTTCGGAGGAGTGACACCACAACACAACACCACAAACACCGTGACACGAGATTTTTATATATTAGATTTTATTGGTATCCCTTCGTCACTTACACCAAAACCCTTCCCAGTGAGCGTAATGGAATAATATCCTTATTATAAACCGGCTAACGCAGACTTAACTTAATCCCATACAATTACTATGCGTATGGAAATTGGGTAACATAAGAGTAGTAACGAGGCCACGAGCATAGTCTGATTATGGACGAAGTAATGAGTAAAAAAAACGAGTGTGCTTTAGACCACATGACTGAAGTAAAACTTCTGCTGCGGCCTGCCATCTATTGTGAAATAGCTGAACTTTTTCGTAAATCGAAGCTAGTAGATTCAAAATACGAAACTTCGTAAATACTTTCTTTATCTATAGTAAAATGAACTCTATTATACAGCATGAAGGAGTGTTTTGTTTTTGCAGTTTGTATAATTTAGGCTAATTTGGGATAGGAGATATGCGACAAATCAACCGGCCATGAGAGAAAGAGAGAAAGAAAATGTGTGCTCGCACCTCTCTCTCTTGCCCCTACAGTAATATACGAAACGTAAATCTCTCTCTTTCTATCTTTACTAACATATATATTCCTCTCAGCTTCCGTTCGCACTTTTTGTAACGTATTCACCAGCTTACTCCCCAAGTGAAGCGTGCGTAAAGAAGTTATACTTCAAAAAATAAAAACGTGTGTGTATTTATGTACGCACTTAAGAAATTATACTTCTTTGGCGCAACAGAACAAAAAAAGCTAAAGATTTCATCCCGTATGCCACAACACTTTGTTTGTAAAAGGAATGATAAATTAATAAATATAGTTACGAGTTTTCACAGAAACTTGAGAGACAGTTATCAGTTAACTTCGTCGTGACGGTTTTTGGCTGTCGGTGTGCGCGTGCATGTGACAGTAATCAGCTAATTTCACATGTCGTTTTTTGGCTGTCGGTGTACGCGCGCATGTGACAGTTATCAGCTAACTTAGTCATGTCCTTTTTTGGCTGACGGTGAAGGCGAGCATCGTAAAAATTATACTCTCATATTTTTTTTTCAAAAGCGCCAAATGACGCTAAAATTTAAAAAAAATAATTTATGAATCAAAGAAAATTATTACAAAAAAAATATACCGACCATACAAAACAAGCATGAAAATGGGTTATTCGTAGACGTTTAAAAGTTATGAAAAGACATTCATTATAATAAAATATCTACCTGAATCGATCGTGAACATGCTCAAAATATTACTAAATATATGACAGAGAGACAACACCTAAGGTACAGGTATAGTGTTGTCTCTATCCTGCTCGATTGGCTCAGCTTAACCCTACATTAAATTCCCTCGCATGCAATCTGCATGCGGACAGGCCGCTGCGCCTGTAGAGGTAATTAAATCAGTTCGTTTCTCAGTGTAATAGGCCGGGTAATACAATGCCTAAGCTTTATGACGGGACGATCCCATCCAGGCATCCAAGGTCTTTTCGGTTCGATTCCCGCCGCGGAACAAATGTTTGCACGATCTACAGATATTTTTGTTCCGGGTCTGGGTGTTTTTCTAATATTATAAGTATGTATTTACAAAAAAAGGAAATAAGTATTCTATCAGTTATCTGGTTGGCATAGTATAAGCACTGCTTAGTTTGGGGCTAGATAGCGCTGTGTGAAATGTCCAGCAATATTTATTTATTGCTAATTGTATTGCTTATAGAATCCTATCGAAGATTTTTTTTTGTTAATATTTAGAGAACTACCCGGAACATATATCTGTAGATCATGCAAACAAGTGTTCCGCGGCGGAGATCGAACTCGCAACCTCCTGCATCTCTACCGGTTAGTAGCGCATTTTGCCACGGACGAGGTCGAATGGGCAAACTATAATTCTCATTTATTACTCTGAGGTCTAACTCTACCGTTGTGTACGCGGTTTAGTATAAGCGTTTGTATGAAAGGGCTTTGACCTTTTAATTAGGATTATAGTGAAGGAAGGATGTTAAGAAATTCCAACAGTCATCTAACGATCTTCTATAAATTCAAATGTTATATATGATAACTTCAATCTAGGGTCTTCAAGTCGTGAGTGAATATGTTTCTTCTAGGCAAGCGTGTACCACCGGAGATTGTAGTTACACGCTAGCATATGATTTATAAACAAAAAATAATTTAAACATATATACACAGTGTCCTTTAAATCACTGTTTTCCCAGAACAAACGTTGCTCAGACCTGGGTCTAATAACTGTTTATAGCATATAATAAGAGAATAAAGAAAAAAAATCTAGACCTTCTCAAATAAGTCTAACTTTGTTCAAAAACTAACCGTAACATAAAGTTCACGGGTACGCTAGCCGTAGCTTATAATCTACTTCTTAGTTGGATAGGTAACCTAGTAGCTACCGGTCAGCGCGCTGACTATGTTGTAGGGCGTAACGTTAAAATAGACGTTTTAAGTTCGTAATTTTTTATATTTTTCAAAGACCGATTTAGTTTTGTTTTTTATTTGATGTTATAAACTGTTAGTAGACCATGGTCTGAACAACGCTTGTTCTAGAAAAACAGTGATTTAAAGGACACCGTGTATAGGGAGTACCTACGTGTAGGCGCTTTTTAGAAAAGGGAATATCACCCATGAAAGAGGTCACGACCATTGAGGCTCCTAACGACTCGAAGAGAGAGATGATAGTCGATCTTATCTCTAATAGTGACATTTCCAGACCGTACTATGTAGATTGATAAATTACTTAGAATTTTAACACCAAACATACACATAGGTACATAACTGACATGACTTTAATTTTCTGTACCGTGTTGTAAATCATCTATAGACCATTTTAAACGATCGCTAGATAGCTCAACTGCTCCAGGCAGAAGTGTCTCCAAGACACTGGCTGCATTGCCCAGCATTGAAGTTCGCGTTTCAATGCAAGAAACTGTCCTTATTATCTACCTTTTAGTATCACAGATGAATATCTGGCAAAACTGCCCGGATATAATTTTTTTTTTAGATAAATCTGGTTGATATTAGTGAAAGCTGAATCGCCCTGTAAATAAAGTCTTTAAACTTGAGTTGAGATATAAAACTTGGGTTCAGTTTAAAAACTCGTTGAAGCCAATTGCAAGCCAACAGTGCGCGAAGCATTTTGCTGCGAAACCCTAAAATAGTTATCGCCTTACACACCGATGAGTTCCCACGCTTAACTAGGTGTTTCTCGAATGAAACTAGATTCTTTTCTGAAACAACTTTTTGTACTGAAACATAAAAACGGCATTGTATGTTAAAAAAACATACATTGCACGGTGGCTGTTACTATGAGTATATAAGAATAACATATTCATGGAGCGAAGCGAGATTTCTAAATCATCTCGGGCAAATCAGCTTTGTTTGTATGTATGTTAATATATATGTACGAGTATGTATGTTTGTTTGTCCAAGGATAAATTTCGAAGCGTTTAGCCGATCGTTGTGAAATTTGATAATATTTTTTTATGTTATTTGTGGGCAAACAGGCTACGGCCCATCTGATGGTAAGCGGTCACCGTCGCCTATTGACACTGGCAACACCCGGGGTATTGTCGATGCTTTTCCTACATTGTAGAAACCTCTTTACATTTCTCTTGAAGCGTGCCATGTCGTAGCCTAATGGGAAAACCTCAGATGGTAGCTCATTCCACATCTTGCAAGTATGGGGTAGAAAAGATCGCGTGAAGCGTGTGGTGCGCGATACTCAATTGTCGATGATATGTGTTATTACGTTGTCGAGAAGTGCGGTGGTAAAACCTCGACGACGGGATGAGATCAAATAGCTCCTCAGAACATTCTCCATTATATAGGCGGTAGAATACACTGAGCGATCCGATGTCACGGCGTTGACTCAGCATTCCAGCCTGATATACAGTGTTTTTTTTAATTAACTGTAACAGTACGGCAGCACCCATAATCAGAGGAGATACAGGTGCAGTTTTTTTAAAACATCAGCTCGTTTTTGAAGAAAAACATTTTGGCATTAAAATTTTTTTCTTCAAGTGTGAGTAGCGCCTTAAAATGAATCAATTTTTATATGATGCCGATCGATGCAGTCCTCTATAAGGATCATTTTATTGTATCAAATGAAAAAAATCTGAACAGCGGAAGTTAGTCAAATTTGATAAAAAGTATTCTCATACAACAGGACCAACAAAATTCCTTCTACAAACATTTTATAAGATTCTAATTGCACACTAAAGAAATATTAATACTGTAGCGATTAAAAAGTTTAGGAACTCCATGCTCTCATGAGCAATTCAAAAACATTTCGTATTTCAGAACAATTTTGAATTTCGAACATGGTTCTTGCACCTGTCGGACTTTTATATCAGTCATTGCATCATCTTATTTGTCCTATCATGGCATTGTCAAATACGCAAAAAGTAGACTTAATTGAGCATACTACCTTAACCGACGAAGCCCAACTAATGCGCTGAAGTGGTATAAGGAACGCTACCCAGACCGCGATTGAGGAAGTATGCTTCAATTAAGTCTACTTTTTGCGTATTTGACAATGCCACGATAGGACAAATAAGATGATGCAATGACTGATATAAACGTCCGACAGGTGCAAGAACCATGTTCTCTCTGTATAGGTAGGTAGTGACACAATCCTGGTGTGACTGAATGAGCAAAAACAGTGGGATCAAATCAAAAAGAGGATATTGTGTCAAATGGGACGTTTAATGAAAGTTATTCTGTAGTACATTTTGATTCCGTTTTTATTTTTAATTTGGTCCTTGTAGTTTTTGAGTTATTAGCAATAATAAAAACTGAACTTTGACGAAATTCACAGGGTACACCAGTGACCCCCCAGTGCTGAAATTCGGTATGCCTTTAGCTTTAGTGACACAAATATAGGGATAAGTCTGAAATCTAGAATAACTGCAATTTCTACCCCAAAAATTCTAACCAATCAACATGAACTCCGGTTACTTGTTATTTGAATGAAACTGTAGGTCAAGTAGGATTGACCAAGGTTGTGGCATTACCCAAAAATGAAAGTGGTTAATTTGATGAGCATAATAAATATATTTGTATAATGTTTACCATAGAAATGTGAAATTTATTTTGGCATGTAAAAACAAACACTTTATTGAACTTATGTTGTACCATTGCATAACGTTTGCCATCCAACCACTGATAATGTTTTGGTGACGTCTCGAGATATCTCTTGTTGTCCCTTTTAACCCAAAACTCGCAGCCATTTGCATAAGATATATCAAATCAGCCTTTATTTTTGGATGTCAATTGCAAAAGTAGGCAGTAAGTTTTATATTGAATTAATAACCTAAACTTAGTCGATTTTCTTTAAAATTTGATAATATAACTAGCAGTTTTTTTTCGAGAAGTCTTTTTTTATGTTTTGAGAAACCGTCACGTGAATATCGGCAGTATATTACTAAACACCCTTTATATTTCAAAATGATCGGATAAACGCTTCGAATTTATCCTCAGACAAACAAACCTACATACATACATACTAATACGTACAATACCGATTTGCCCAAGTTGATTTGGAGATACTAATGATACAATTTTACAACATGTTTTTCTCAAAATAATCAAATTTTCTTTCGGTAATAACCGAGAGTAGGGCCTCAAGTCGACGCGAGTGATATATGTTTTTCATAAATCTCTGGTTTGCTAAAACTGTGAGGATAAAAGGATATTTCTGGGGTCAAGGACCTGCTGATGTGGGGATTTATGTGGATCTAATAACCGAAGTTATTTTGTTTACTGTATATCCTTAGCCCGACTTGCACAACAATCCCCAACCGTAATTAGTGACTAGGCATATTTAAAATTAACATTTTTTTAAGATTTGACAACTCTCTAACTAAATCATATTTAGCTACTAAGGGCCACTTGTGCAATGACGTCTTACCGTATTTAATGGCTAATGCCAAACGACTAGTTATACTTTTATTTAGAAAATTTTCGTGATTGATTTCAATCATTATTATAAATACGGGATTTATCACGTACCGTCTTATCGGTGTTTCGGTTCAATTCGTGAACCTTCATTAAGGTTAGCCAAGACGTTATTCAGAGCGGATCGCACTCACCTTGATGAAGATTCACGAATTGAACCGAAACATTGTCGGTCGAAACACCGATAAGACGGTACGTGATAAATCCCGTATTTATATAATAATGACTAGTTATACTATGTCTAATAACATAGGTAAATATGACCATTTTTCTCGTCTCGAATAGGCTCTGAAACGGCTCAACGGATTTATTTTTCATTTAAGATCCATTTCGATATCTTGCAGTGTTCAGAAGATATGACAATTAATAAACCACGCTTGCTAAGCCACGGGCGGGTCACCTAGTATTAAATAAACTCACTGTAAAAGTGTATATATGTATAACTATAACATAACTAATTGGCGATATGCGGTTGATTTATCAATTTCTTCTGTAGACATTCGTACACACGGCTACACATCAAGCTATAATTTCCAGGATAAGCTGACCTCGCATTGTGTAAGCTTTTCGTAGAATGAGAGGTCAGCTTACACTGGTAATATATAGTTTGATGTGTAGCCGTGTGTACAAAGTTACCACGGCATGCCAAAAGATAGACGTCAACTCGGACGTATTAGATTTCCTTTAGTGTAATAAACAGAATAGATAAAAATTGAATCAATTTATTCATAATCCACTTTCTAACTTGTAAGGAAACGACATTTAGTGATTAAATTTTGTTTAAATCTTTATTGCACAGAAAAAACATGCACAAAAGGAGGACTTGATGCTAAACAGAATTTTCCACCAGTCATCCGTGATGCGTTGAAAAAACATAGGTTGCGTACTTAAACAAAAAAAGATTTTAGAAGAAACACAAAAAAATGACTTAATTAACTACTTAGGAGACTAAATTATAAAAAAACTGCTCGATATAAATATAACTCTATAAATATCTTTATAGGGTAATTTACCACAAAAAAGTTAAACAACTGTTAAACGCGTGTTTAAAAAAAATCCCTAGCAATTTATGCATAGGATTTTTGAAACACGCGATAGATACTGTTAATTTTATTTTTTGTAAGAACTCTTATCTTTTTCTGTTATCTCTGTAATAATAATAGGCGATAGGTACTCTGAAATACTTTTGCAAGAAATAACCCAACACAGTTTAAATCACTGGTTAAGCTTCTCAAAGACAATGTACCTACGGTGTACAAAAAATTGAAACCACTGGAAAAATTAAATCAGAATGTCACTATTGTCACCAATTTGAGCCATTTAGCAACGTTCCAAAACAGTTATGACCTCTTTATATGGAACTTGAAACAATCACTTTTTGTATCCAGTTTTATACTTGTATGTCACTGGCCGTTCACAAAAAAGAATTTGTTCATTTTGAACTTCGAATGGAAATAGTGCAATATTTTTGATCTAAGCTCTTCCTTTTTTGTTCGTATTAATTTTATTCGATATTCAAAATGTTTAAAATTAATATCTTTGTGTTGTTACTAGCTAACATTTGTGTACAGTTTTGTTTTTCTACGGGCCTTGAAACTTCCACATCAAGATTATTGTCACGAAGGAAACGATATGTCGCTTTTCCAGAAGGGTCGAGTTTTTCGGTGAGTCTTATAAATATTATTAAAATTATACGATCTTATCATGGTTTTAGGCTGATGGTATTGGAAGAGAAAATATTTAGAGGTTGCTTTAGTATATAATATGCGAACAAATCAAACCAAATTTTTAACATTCTTTCAGTTTGTTTTTTTAACCTCTGCAGCCCTAATCCTCAGGAAACACGAAGGAACGTTTTTAAAATACCTTTTATACTACGTGTTTTGTTATGATATTAATGTGTATTATATTAATTTTATTAAAGTGGTTAAGTAGGTACCTATTTAAAAAATGTGCGGCTCGAGTGTCTCTAAGCACCGAGACAAACCTTTAAGGTTTTACGATGTATTAAATAATAGTTGTATGTTATTTTGTCAAATAAATAAAAAAAAATTATAACACGGGTGTTGTAAAATGTTTTTTTTTCTTCATATTCATTACCATAGAAAATATAAAACCTTTTAACAACCTTAACATCGAGTACTAAAATTAATATCAATGAAACAGTCTGTTTAAAATAGGTAAACAAATCATATTCATTCATCACCTCCGTGACCTCCATGGTGGTGCAGTGGGCGAATAGCCGACTGAGACGCAGGAGGTAGCAGGTTCAATTCCCGCCGCGGAACAAATGTTTGCATGATCTACATATATTTGTTCCGGGTCTGATTGTTTCTCTATATATTATAAGTATGTATTTACAAAAAAAAATGTATACAAGTATTCTATCAGTTATCTGGTTCCCATAGTACAAGCTCTGCTTAGTTTGGGGCTAGATAGCGCTGTGTGATATTTCCAGCAATATTTATTTATTTATATTTATTATCATGTAAGTTAGGTACCTGTTAATACTGAATAAGCAGCATCGTCGAAAAGGCGCCGCCGATTTGCTTTAAAAATTGTTTATGGGAAATGTATTGATAACTGGATTAAAATACAAGCTACCGGTATTAAATACGATGCCGAATGTGTGTCTAAATTTATATCGTGAATAACAAAACAGGTTTTAAGAAAACGGCATTACTCTAAGCACATTTTTATTTGCTTATATCTTCAGACTGCAGCCTGTATGGCGATCGGTGTCATTGGCCAGCCAGCTCCAACATCATTCCCTGGCACCTTCAGTTTCGGTCTAAACTGGGCCATCGCATATGAGCTGCCGAATGTGACAGAAACAGCTGGCTTCTACACATCAAAGAAGATGAAGAAGCCGGTACAACAGAGGAGAAGTAGGAGAGAACTTTATGGAAAGCTGGAGTCCATTTTGGACAAGTAAGTTTATTTGAGATTTTTTAAGAGTGATTTTAGGAATTTTACACAAAGATTATCTGGAAGAGAGTGCTCTTTGGCATTAACTAAAACTAATAACATTATTTTTATCAGCCTGTAGAGTCCCACTGCAGGGCAAAGGCCTCCCTTCCTTCTTTCCATGAATCCCGGTTATTGGCTAATTGGGGCTACTCTTTATGGTATGCATCCAGTTCATCCCTCCATCTCAGTCTGGGCCCGTTTGGAACCCATTCTGTAGTGGTTTTCGCCTATAGTTCCTCTGGCATACGATAAACGTGTCCTTCTTAGTCCCACTTCAATTTTGGGAATGTCTGAGCCACGTCAGCTATCTGTGTTTTAAAGCGCAATGTTGCGTTTTTTATACGGTCTGTGAGCCTGACTCCGAGGATGTTGACTATTAACATGCAAAGTAACTCTACGCCGCCTGATTTTATTACCCCATAGGAACAGTTACCACCCGGACACGATCTGCCGTGGTCAGTCTGGGAGTCCTTAAACAGGCTCCGCACCCAGGTTAGCCGCTGCAGACTTAATATGTGCAAATGGGGATTCAGGGACCCTAACTTAACGCAGTGCGACTGCGGTGATCCCGCGTAGTCGATGCAGCACTTGCTAATGTGCCCTTTGTGTCCAAACACCTGTACGATGGAGGACCTAATAACCGCCTCGCCTAATGCTATTGTTGTGGCCAAACACCTGTCCAACATAGTGAAAATGAAAGTATAGAACTCTTGACACGCTAAGAAGAAGAAAATATACAATTTATAAAATAACTACAATACATACTAACTACTAAAATCTAATAAACAATTGACGAATATTTTAATGACAGATTTTAAATACTTACCTACTTTGACATTAGATTTGAATGTTTTCTTTTTAAAATGAATATAACCTAACAAGAACAATGGCGTCCTCTTCTCTCCAAAATATTGTTGTGCCCAACAGGGTCCTTAATGATCATGTACTTACTTATCAATCACCACATATTATTACATTGTGGAATACAATTAACGACTGAGAATTGATTATCTATACATATTATAAAATAAAATCGCTTCCGCTGTCTGTTCGCTCAAATCTTTTAAACTACTTAACGGATTTTAACGCAGTTTTCAGCAATAGATAAAGTGATGCAAGAGGAGGGTTTATATGTATAATACATACATAGTAACGGCGAAAGTAACTGTTTGTTTGTTAGTTTGTTTGTTACCTTTTCATACCTAAACAGCTGAACGGATAGTAATGAAATTTAGCAAGGAGATAGCCTATGTCCTGGGGAAAACCATAGGCTGCTTTTAACCCGAGTGCGCAAAAGGAGGGTAATGTTTTTATTGAAATACCACGCATGCGAAGCCGCGGGCGGGCCAGCTAGTTAATAGATAAACTAATATGTGCATTGTTACAATAATACTAAATATACTCATTTTTCTTTAAATACCTCTTTTATTTTGTTGTCATGTTCACAGTATGGGCTACAATGGAAGGCAGTGCATCTTGAAGACACTTTGCGAGACCACACAGCGCATCGTGCCCCATGGGAGAAACATGATGGAAGAAATCTTCCGTACTTTATTCACGTAAGCAAAAGTATAAAACAATACACATTAGGTTTTAAATATGTAGAACTTTGCATATCTGTAATACGTTTATACATTCACGCATGTCACTCGTCTCGTCACTCGCCAAAATGTTTAAATGTGGTATTACGACATGATTGTCTCAAAAAACCTGAACTTGTCCATGAGCTGTCAGTCTTTTCCGTCATATTACCAATAGGGCAGGGTTTCTTGGAGTGAAATGACGAGTCCCGAGGATCCATGGCGATAACCGAAGAATTAAATTCCTCGCAACTTCATGAAACGTAAGGAATTAAAGAAGAATTATTTTCTATACGAGAAATATTTAAAGTCGTCCGCGACTACAAAAAATTGGTTGTCTGTAAAGTCGGTTTGCGGACGATAACTTTGACGTGATAACGACTGGAAGAGAGATAGATGCGTCACAAGCCGAACGCTTAGGCCGATCGTGCCTCTCTACCGCTTGTTCGGCGCTCTCGCTTGCACGCTTGGCTCAGGCGGAACGTGACACTTTTTCGTGCGTACAGCCGGCGTTATTAGGGCGTCCACTAATAAACATAAACGCCTTTCAATAGATTACTAGAGTGACTAATCTTGTGCATCCGAAACCCAACGGCATACAACAACCGAGTTGAGTCGTCTTTCATTACTAGATATTGGGAGGCATCCTTCTACGCGTCCTGTTGTGCGGTCTTCACTCCATAACCTTTATCCCCAATAGCAATAAATTCTTCAAATTATATGCCCACCACTTGCTTGTCCTTTGGGTTTAGTCAATAATTACGGTTTGTCTACGGATTTTTTCATTTTTCTTCTTTTTTATGGAAGTGAAATATGTATTGATAACTTTCGTGGTGCAGCGGGCGAATAGCCGGCTGCAATGCAGGAGGTAGCGGGTTAGATTTCTGCCGCGAAACACATGTTTGCATAATTTAAAGCTATTTGTTCTGGGTCTGGTTTTTTTTCTATATATTTGATCGAGCGGTGTTGATTGGGAATATCGGGGGTTGTTGAGATATTAGGGTTCAAGAGAGGTAAAACCATAACAAAATGAGGCAAACTGGTCAAATGGGACGTCAAATAAAAGGTATTTATTAGTTAATTTCGACTCATTTTTTATTTTTCCTTTATATAGTTTTTGAGTCATAATAAAAACTGAACTTTGACAAAATTCACGGGGTACACCAGTGATCCCACAGTGCTGAAGTTTGGTATGCGTGTAGGTTTAGTAACAGAAATATAGCTAATAGTCTGAAATCCAAAATAACTGCAATTTGTACCCCAAAAAAGTGATCCAATATACATGAACTCCCGTTACCTAAAATTTGAATGAAACTGTAGGTCAAGTAAGTTGGTTTTAACTATTTTATTACTCAAAGATTAAGGCCGGCTTGCATAACGATCCTTTAACGTAATTAGCGACTAAACATGTTTAAAACTTACGTATTTGTATGATTTGACAACTTTTTAAATCATATTTAGTGACTAAATACGTTTAGGCCTCGTTGCGCGAGTCGCCCTGAGAATATTTTTTTTTGTTTTGGGATACTCGCAAGATTCGGTTCGCAAGTTCGGGGCGAACCACTAGTATGTATGTATTTACAAAAAAAAAGTATACAAGTATTCAATCAGTTATCTGATTCACAAAGTACAAGATCTGTTTAGTTTGGGGCTAGATAGCGCTGTGTGATATGTCCAGCAATATTTATATTTGTTTATTTTTTATATTGGAATAATATATATATTTTTTATAACTTGGGGGCGTGTTGTGTATTAATAATCGACAAAAGATAAAAGTACGAATAAAGAGTTATTTGCCGTCACGCGTATTTTTATTTCGTATGATAAGATAAGATAATAATAAACGGTTTTATTTAATTATAAAGAATTTTAATAACCATCAATTCAGATGTGATGAATAATGAATAATGCACATCTACCGTGACGGCCACATTTTTTTTTCTTTCTACCCTTAGATAAAAACAAAAAGGGAAGTTACAGCACAAGCGTCTCGCAAATGGGCAGCTCAAATTAGGTTCATGCACACAATTTCGCTTCAGTCACAATCGTGTGCTCGTATTACGGCGACTCGGCGCCGCAATTGACACTTGATTCTCTTTCCCTTGCACTAAACATAGGCTCTTCGAGCAGGGCCTAGTTTGACTATCTTCCCTTTTTAACTAAGTTTCTACCGTTTAGTTTATTTCTTTGGTATGGCTAGATAAACCAATTTAAATATTAACATGACAATGCTGCAATGTACAGGGGTACAATAGCTTATACTGATACGGTGCGCCATGTGGCTGCAATCTCAATTGCTAATCTTGCCCTATACATAAACCAATCCACATCTGCTTCACGTTTAACGCCTCAATAAAACAAACACAAACGTAAACCTGTGAAATCTATCACTCTATCCTGAGGTTCAGCATTTTATCGTATTTTTATTTTTCTACTTCCTTCCACATCTCTTGAACTTTAAAACAATATATTTTTGTTATGCACACTAAAATTCAAACGCGTGGTTTAGGATGTGGATGTTGAAACAGTTGCTGCTCGCAACTGGCAACAATGCTAGCAAGCATTGGACCACAGCGTTATCGTAAATAGACTCAGGCATTATGTTTTCGAAAATCTAGAACTCCAACTATTTGGGTTCCGGAGCATTACTGACGCAGCAAAAAAAAAAAGAAAACTCAAATTGCTGACGTATGACATAGACTTATTGGTTGGGGAAAAAGTTTTCTCGCATTTTTTAAGAAAATTCAAATTTTTTTTTAATATAGTATATTTACATTTAACTAAAGTATGTAGGTACCATTTTGTTTGATAACTTTTTGCTATCTTGTAGGTAGAGACATGATCCCATTGCTATAGAAATTTTGGGGCTTCTGATCAAAATACCGCGACAAGTAGTTTTGGCAGTCCTCTCGTGATGTTAACCTGACACTGCCTAAAGAATTCTGAAGAGACCGAAACAGGTGGAAATCTGAAGGTGGAAGGTCAGGACTATACGGCGGATGCATTAACACTTCCCAGCCAAACTCTCTTAATTTTTGCTGAGTGGCTAAAGATGTGTGAGGTCTAGCGTTATCATGATGAAAAACCACACCCCTTCTGTTGATGAATTCCGGCCGCTTTCTCTCAACTTCTTGCTTTAATCTCATCAGTTGTTCGCAATAGAGTTCATAATAGATGGTCCTGCCTGGTGGTAATAGCTCATAATGAATAATGCCCTTCCAATCCCACCACACACACAGCATCACCTTGTTGCGAGTTAACCCGGATTTCGCCACAGTCTGTGAAGCCTGACCGGCCTTTGACCACGACCTTTTTCGCACGTTCTTGTCGAACGTGATCTACTTTTCATCACCAGTTATCAGCTACTTCAAAAATGGTTCGGTTTCATTACGTCGTAATAAAGAATCACAAATGAGTACACGGTTCATTAGGTTTCTTTCAGTGAGCTCGTGGGGTACCCACATATCGAGCTTTTTTGTGTACCCAGTTTTTTTCAAATGCGCCAAAACTGTTGTGTGGTCAATTCCCAATTTTTCAGCTACGTCGTAACTACTGATATGCCGATCTTGCTCCATTTTTACAAAAATGGCATCAACTTTATCCATAATAGACATTTATCCATATTTTATCATATAACCAGAGCGACGTGCATCTTTGACATCAAAATTTCCGGATTGAAAACACTTAAACCAAATTTGTGCTACTCTCATAGACACTGCACTAGGTCCATAAACATCGCAAATTTTTTTCGCGGCTTGCGTTGCAATTTTACCTTTTTTGTAGTAAATTTTAAAATGTATCGAATTTCTTCATTAGATTCACTCATCTTTACTGTACGAAAAACAAATAAAAATCACACAGTTTACTAATTTGAATTTGGAATTATCTTCTTTAAAATTTAAACTTTGAATGATACCAAAACCAGCCAGATACAAATAGTATAGCCAAAGAGATTTTATTACAAGTTCATACATACTATAATGCGAAAACACTTTTCCCCCAACCTAATAAGTTTTTTATTGAAAAATTACTGTTTCAATACAAGCTTTTTTTTAATTCTTAATAAAAACCACAAGCAGATTTAAATGAGCCCGAACACTAGTAGCGCACTATAGTCTAACTTTTTATTAGCTGCAGTAAAATGACGTTTCTAAATGTCATTCCGTAAAATAATGTTGCCAGCCTAATCTCAATAGGGATGTGATGTGATTCAGTTCACAAAAATAAATTAAATAACATTATTATGACGTTTTTGTTTCATTTTGAATGTACCTCCCTATACTTCCACTAAAAAAGATCAATCCTCTAGTATAGTAATAATAATAGGTTAAAAAAATACATTACAACTTAATATTAAATCTCAAAAAAAAAACCAAACTGATTATTCATTTATGATTCACTCATTTAGCTACATCCCTATTTATTTTTCTTCAAAAACCGGCAACCCACAAAACGTCATTTTACTGCAGCTAATAAAAAGTTAGACTATACAATCTAGTTCCATTGTCTAGCATCCGCCTCCATCATGAGATCAACTCCATGGCACTTTATTATTGCATTGTCACCAAAGTTAAATATGTATTCCAAATTTAAACGTGTCTGTGCTGTTGACCGATGAGGAGTACTTCTTGGAAGCCAACCCTGAGTGCAGCAGACATGTCATGGTGGAACTTAGAACCTTATATTATAATTAAATGCGTACACAAAGTTTTGTGTCTGATGTTGCCCGTTGAGGAATTCCTCCTTCGAAAGCCAACTCTGAGTGCAGCGCTTTTGACATAATGGAACTTAGAACGGGCTATCGTAATTAGATGCGTATACCTACTAAATTTCGTATCTGTGATGTTGACCGTTGAAGCGTTCCTTCATCTGGAGCCAATCCAGGGAGTAGAATCAGGTCATCAATTTTCAGCTCAATCGGTTAATGATAACTGATTTAAAATTCAGTTGCAAGATTCCACTCGGACAAACATACATACATTGCAAGTTAAGAAAAAGCTTGTATTAAGACAGAAATTCAAAGAGGAATGGTAGATAGTGCATCTGTTTCATGAAAATAGATTAATTTGAATATTTTAGACCACCCAGGAATCTTCCACATTTGTTATACTGATAACGCTGGTAAAGACGATCCGGTTCCAGACGGAGAGCGCATCTAGTGTTAGCATTATTCAGTTATAACGACTCACTACACACATGAAACAAATTAAGTCACTAAATTTAAAAACTAATATAGAAAGGATGCTGGAAGCCACTGAGCGCAGGCCGCACGCGAGTTTTTTACTGATTATCTATGGAAGAGGCCTATGTTTAGCATGTAGACGTTTTATGGCTGCATAACGCATACTCGATAATCATCAGCAACATATATAATTTCAATGTTGGACCTACGATTATCGGCTTTCATTCAGTCCGCCAGCTACATCGCGCTGATCGTCTTTTCATAAATGATGAAGCCGATGAGTGTCTATTTTTAGGGTTCCGTACCGAAATGGTAAAATAGGAACCTATTACTAAAACTTCGCTGTCTGTCTGTCCGCCTGTCACCAGGCTGTATCTCATGAACCGTGATAGTTAGACAGTTGACATTTTAATGGATGATGTATTTCTGTTGCCGCTATAACAACAGATACCTACTAAAAACAGTATAAAATAAATATTGAAAGGGAGCTCCTATACAACTAACGTGATTTTTTTGCTCGTTTTAGCTCAATATTGATAACGCTTGAACTATTCACAGAATATTTATTTATACGTTCACTTGTAAAATAAATAATTTAGTTAAAATAAAACAATTAGGTAGTTAAGAGGGGGTTCCCATACAACAAACGTGATTTTATTGTCGTTTTTATAGATAATGGTACGGAACCCTTTGTGCCCGAGTCTGACTCGCACTTGGCCTGTTTTTGTATACTACCTGAAAATGGAACAAGCATATAGCCCACCTGATGTAAAGTGGTAACCATCGCCTGTAACAAAGTATTGTCCCTACGATGCACTGCCCTAGATCCATCAACTTGAGGCGTATAGGTGTAAAGCCTCATGTGACCTTCGTTCCAATTGAGTCTTCCGGTTCGTGGTCTCCACTAAACGCGTTTACCTCAGCAATTGCGGGCTCGGTACCATATATAAATAGCCACTTTAGCTTAGACTGTGAACTTCTTCGACCACCTGAAACTGATGAGGATGATAAAAAAATATTTCAGGCAACATACATATATACAAATGAAAAAAAATATTTATTTTGTGTCCATTTTTACATTCTATGTATAAAACAGTTATACCTATACCAAATATAAGACAACAAAGTGGGTCGTCACTCAGCGGAGTTTTTAAATAAAGCCCATATCTTATATACAACCAAAAAAAAAACAAGAATAAAATAGGGAGGTGGTGATAAAAAGTAGCTACGATTATGTGCCAAGGATGACTTCTTCAACTTCGTGCCCTTTTCCCACATTACGCGGGGTGGCACAACATGTATTCCTCCTTCACAGACGAGTATCTTTATCAGGCGTAATCTCCGTTGTTACTTCCTTCCTACCCATATCATTCTTCACACAGTCCATCCATCTATCCTTTCTCTACTTCTATATCCATCCACACTCATATCTAACACTCTTTTAGTCACAGGCCAAGGATGACTATTTGAGGAATATTTTCCTTCATTAATCACACCCTTGGGATGCGGTACTTCCAGAGCGGAGATGTCCAACACTCAGCCACCGATTGTACAGATTTTATTCTCTTAGTCACAGATTTAATTTTGACATGTAATAATTTTTAAACTTTATACTTTGACTATCCATACCATTTAGTATTAAGAATTTACTTGACATGTTATTAATCATTATTATTATTTTCCGTTGACATAAAATTTATTATTAGTATCATTTACTTGACATGTTATTAATCATTATTATTATTTTCCGTTGACATAAAATTTATTATTAGTATCATTTACTTGACATGTTGTTAATCATTATTATTATTTTCCGTTGACATAAAATTTATTATTAGTATCATTTACTTGACATGTTGTTAATCATTATTATTATTTTCCGTTGACATAAAATTTATTATTAGTATCATTTACTTGACATGTTGTTAATCATTATTATTATTTTCCGTTGACATAAAATTTATTATTAGTATCATTTACTTGACATGTTGTTAATCATTATTATTATTTTCCGTTGACATAAAATTTATTATTAGTATCATTTACTTGACATGTTGTTAATCATTATTATTATTTTCCGTTGACATAAAATTTATTATTAGTATCATTTACTTGACATGTTGTTAATCATTATTATTATTTTCCGTTGACATAAAATTTATTATTAGTATCATTTACTTGACATGTTGTTAATCATTATTATTATTTTCCGTTGACATAAAATTTATTATTAGTATCATTTTTAGTTGACATGTTATATCTTAATGTATTTTGATTTTTTTTTTACTGGTTATTAATTATAATTTTCTATTATGTATTTACCAAAACCGTTGTTCTTTCGCTTTATTCACATATTTGTAAAAGATTTCCTAACTGTAGAAAGACAAAAGTTCCGACACAATATTTTATTGTTTGAGAATAAATGATATGAAAAATAAACCGTCCTCAGGATGCTGTTGCGGCTGTCCCAAACTCTGTTCATCAGCGATGTAGTTTTAGTTGTTTGCGCATGATGACGTAAAAGCCATCTGTGTGATAATGGAGAAATATCCCTAATGCACTGCAGTGTCGGGGTTTGCATTAGTAGACAAAGCTAACCGTAACTTTTTTTACAGGATGCCTCTCACAAGACTCATTTCATCAGAGCCCATGGAGCACGCGATCTACGACTCGGCGCATCGTCTTGGCGTTTTACTTGAAAATTGTGACATGTTCAAATGCCCTATATCCCTGGTAGACTGGGCTAAAGGGTATTATAATGCACCAGCCCCTACAGTAGACACGGCTCGAATACCTTGGACCTTGTTCAGTAATACGTTTGGATAATATAACGTATAAATAATTGTTGTGTGTTATTTAATAGACCTCGTTAAATAATAGCAGTCTATATAAACTTTAATGAGGTATTTAGTTATAGGCAATATATGCAACACGATATTTATTAAATAGTTGCAGAATCCATACAGCTTCTTAACGTATCAATAGTTCTACTTATATTAAGTTAGATAGGTACCTACTTGGCTACATTGATGGCGGCTGGAAAAGGTATTTTTAAGAACGTAGGGCTTTTAGGCTTATAGGTGAGCAATATATGGCAGAGACTAAGACCCTAAGTCTCGAACACCGCCGTAAAGTTGCAAGCCTATCGATCTTTTACAGAATACATTTTGGGGAATGTTCCCAGCAACTATACGATCTGATCCCGCCACCCCCCTTCCATCAAAGGACAAGCAGGCGCACGGCTCAGTACCATCCGTACATAGTTGATATACCACCCATTCACACACACCGTTTTGGTTCTACGTTCTTGATGCGTACAGCTAATGTATGGACCATTTGACCAGCGTCTGTTTTTTTCTAATAAATACGATCCGGGCCTTTTATTATGGTATTTTTAAAATAGCTAACCATTGTGCAGGTTCACCACAGTCGCATTGCGTTTGTCTGGGATCCCTGAACCTCCATTTGCACATATTGACTCCGCAGCGACCAATCCATACTAAAAATATTGTTATGCTGAGGCTGTTACAGAATAAGTAATAGTCGGAGTTTTACCTACTGTGTCACAGAATTGGTAATACTTGGTACTTGGTATACCTACATACCACGTTTTTGCCTACCGTTGCACAGATTAAGAAATAGTAGAAAATCGAAATACCTATAATTTTCTAGATACTAGTGGATGGTTCTGGAAATAATGCTCGGTATAAATAGTGCGTAGAGACGTCCGCAGAGTCAGTCTTGATTTGGCGATACGTGCAAACATTTCGGTGACTTTTAGTGGTTTATTGTGTGATAGTGTTGTGAATTAGTGTGTTTTGATTAAGATCGTGTATTTTTCATTTTAGTGTTGAGTAAAGTGTTATTTTGGTTAGATTCATTTTAATTATTTTTCCCGAACCCACAGCTCGTAACAATATGTATATCAATTTACTGTTTGTTGTGTTTGGTGTTTGTTTGTTTGTTACGTTTTCACAACAAAACGGGTGAACCGATTATAATGAAATTTGGTATATAGGCAAACTGTAACCTACATTATGACATAGGTTAGTGCTTAACCGCATGCGGAAGCTTGTATTATATAAAATTATGATAAAATACCAAGGTGACCTAGACCCGTCTTTCAAAATTCAAGAATAGTTTTTATAAAGACTAATAACAGATATTTCTTTGTAAACTGTCGTTGTGAATTTACGCTTAAATGTTACCACCAAAGTTTTAAAATTGACGTATTTTATGGCGGATTCCTATATCCGTCGATAACCAGCTACGACTCGTTTCTCATTGAAAAGCTGTCAAAAGTTTGACACTAGTTTGACACTTTTTCAAGGAGATACGAGGCGTAGTCGGTTACAGATGGAAATAGGAACCCGCCATTAGTGGTTTCTTGTAATTATCGATTAAACATTTTGACATTTTCATGAAACTCATTTTGATTACATTGATTTGAGTTGAGATAAAGACAAACTTACCAACTGAATTTATGAAAAACAATGATATTGACGTCCACTGCTGGCACAAAGGCCTTCCTCATTGATCTCCAGGAACTGCGGTTGGAAGCGGCCTGCATCCAACGCCGACCTGCGGTTCTTACCAAGTCCTACGGCTGATATGATGATGATGACGATGAATGAT
Organism: Philereme vetulata; assembly: GCA_918857605.2. Classification (NCBI taxonomy): domain Eukaryota; kingdom Metazoa; phylum Arthropoda; class Insecta; order Lepidoptera; family Geometridae; genus Philereme; species Philereme vetulata. Next base: position 3,124,146 of record OU975462.1, read on the forward strand.
ATTGACACGATGCAGATAAAAACTTATATCTTTAATGGAGTGATTAATGCTTATGCTCAGCATTGTACGTCCTTTGGCTGCTATGATTGACCATTTATTTTGTCGACAAAATTCATAATTAAAGATTTAATGCAGCTAAAAATCAAAGTCTTTTCATAACTGAACATTTTTACGTAAAGTCACATAAACTTCTACTCATCAATACTTTTGGTTTGTTTATCAAATCAAATTCTTGTAAAATGTTCAAAGGAAGATTTTCTTTTCATCTAAAATATGACTAACCTCAAAGAAGATTAGGTACACTGCAAGACCTTTTACGAAATCGTGTTAGGAATTCATTAGCAGTGCTTTGTCAACGTGAAAATTGCTTCCGTTACTCGGCACAGTCCACTTTCTTATCCCATTTTGGCTCACACGATTCTTATTCTAAGCCTTTCTTTAGAAGATGACACTTGAAATTAAAAAGTAGTGTTGTTTTTGTGTTTTATCTAGATCGGAAAAGTTTTTAATACACAGAAGTTATATTCGGAACGTACTTCAGTTCAAAAGTTTTAAAAAATAATGTAAAATGCTTCTATTTTCAAACATTCTTGCTTTGTTGTTGGCCAGTTGCATTCTCCATGTGTGTGCGTCTGATGTAGATAATTCAAGAAATTCAAGAATTCTTTCTAGACGAAAGCGGTATGTTGCGTTTCCCGAAGGCTCTAGTTTTTCGGTAAGTTTCATTTTGTACTGGGTAGGAATTTCATATCTTTGAAGCTTTGATACAAAATTATGTAAATATCATGCAAATATGATACAACCGATCTAATCTCGGGACTTAGTGAATCTGCTGAGATTATCCTATTACCTGTCTTTCGTTAATAAAACCCATTATGTATATTTATTTCTCTGTCTATAGATATAGAAAATAATCCTCCTTGAAAAGGAGACCCTAGACCCGGTTGCGATTTAAAAAGTGTGGGTTTGGTTCTTGCTCCCTATTTCTTTGATTTGCTGATTATTTGTTTCGCGCTACCAAGAGGTGGTTGCTACTTATTATTCCTATTAGCTGTTACAAGATTAAGTAAATACCCAAGAAACAAGGCTGGTTATTCTTTTTAATGACCTTACACAAAGCGGTTGGCGCGCAGTTTGCCGCCATTACGCGTCGCTAATAAGGGTTATTTTTCTCTGAGCGCGGTGACGCATGAATGGCGCCGGTGACGCAAGCGGATATAACAATAAAAATCATACAGAAAATAAAAATGAATAATGGAAACTAATTGTAAAACAAAAGAAAATGCTTACTGATATTGCAAAATTGAGATAACATCAGCTGTGGAGAGGCTAAGCGACATCGGGCCAGGAGGTTTTATCATCAATATAGTCATAGCATATAGTGTTATTAGCTTTCTTTTTAGGATTGCTTTTATTAATGAAGAAGTAAATTTAATGAATGAAATCTACAAATTGGAGGGTACGCGTAAGTAGGTTAAGGTCCAAGACACAGCAAGAAGTGTTCTGCAAAAAATTATGAGAAAGTAATTTCATTAAAAAAAATTTAAATCAACAACTTGTTAGGTAATTTTTATTTTCGAAGCAGAATTACCCTTTCTAGTACAAAATTGTCTTCTATATTTTTGTATTTAATTTTAAAAATAGTTCAATTAATAAAAATTTTTGTAATTACCTGAACCTTTTTGGACTTCTACTATAGTATATATGTGATATTCTGTAGAATTAATAAAAGTTAGTGGGACCTTAGTGGGAGTTGGTCTCTCATACGAACTTAAACCTACAATTTTTTTTCCAATGGGAATTTTCACGCCTTTATGTCAGCCAGGCTATCATGAAACTACTACTGTCATAAAGCCAGCTGCCTGAAACTATTCCTACTCCTACTCCTAACTACTACTACTCTCTATGGAAGAAGAGTTAAATTGCATTCAGTGTCAGTTCACACCGAGACACGATACGACGCGACGAGGCGCGCAAATGTTTGAAGAAGCTAGTTGTTTTCTTGAGAACCCGCGCTGCGTAAAGCGGCGTCGCGAGGTGCATCGTCAAGCCGCGAAACCCACGCCGCTGCTTAAAACAGCGCGTCGCTCTCAAGCTTGCGGTGATCAGCAAGAAGTTCTGCTGCACCGCTCTGCGCAGCATGGCGGCACGAGGCGTGGAACAGGCATCTAGGTTACTTTAACATCTTTTTGTACATAAGTTCTATAATGTATTGCTTTCTCAAATAGTGCGCGATTTGTCACGTCGCTTTGCGTCTCGGTGTGAGCTGACCCTTTTTTTATTCGTTAGTGTACACAAATAGATTACAGACAGAAAGAGCTTACAAAATGGACTTGTACAAAGGCGAGCCATTACTATTACCGTAGAAAAGTCATTTTACTGTATTCTTCCACAAGGATAAACTTTCTAGGTTGTTTATGACGGTTTGTTATGATGGCCTGGTAGAAATATGTCTATGTGACTGTTGAGTGTTATTTGCTGTTTCATTCCAGGCAGCCGGCTGTATGACAGTCGGAGTGATTGGCCAACCAGCGCCGGCCTCGTTCCCAGGAACCTTCACCTTCGGATTGAATTGGGGTGTCGCGTACGAGTTACCTAATAATACTGAAACTGCTAGGTTAGTTTTTATCGTACATTATAGTGTTATAATAAATATTTACAAATTACTATATAAATATCACATTTATCAACCGATTTGGAAAATTCTTATTTATTTGAAAGGATGGATGTCGTCGACTCATTTCGCTGGTGGACGTCCCCTATTTCGATGCCCAGTTCTCGGCCTCCACTCTGTTAGAGCCTTAGTCTACCTGTCGTCACTACCTCTGGCCAAGTGTCCTGCCCAACTCCACTTGAGCCCCAATATTCGCGTGCTGACGTCTTGTACTTTAGTCTGCTTGCGAATTTCAGTATTGGGAACTCGATCTAAGAGTATGATGCCGAGCATGGCGCGCTCCATGGCTCTCTGTGCTACACTTATTTTTTACACAGCCTCCTTCGTGAGCCTCCTTGTCTCGACCGTGGGTCGTACGTGGTTCAGACTGGCACAGGATCGGGGAGAATGGCAGAAACAAAGAGAGGCCTATGCCCAGCAGTGGGTCGACACGAGCTGAAACTGATGATGATGATGATTTGAAAGGATATTTTCAGATTAGTCCCATAGGTATTTCATAAAAATCGCTTTAGTAGTGGTTTTTAAATCGAAATAACTGGAAAAATCATCTAAGTAAACGAAATTGCATAATTATTTTGCTTTCTTAAGACTTAGTGATTTTCTGTTTTAAAGAGTCTTGTTGGAATAGTTTTGTTAAAAAGTTCAATTTCAATGTTTAATGATCCTTTTACCATAGTTATAATACATGAAACAGTTACTTGTGGTCATCCATATCTACAAGGGATACAACAAAATACAACATGCCAGCGTTTATTAAGTTTATTCCTAATATAATTTAAACTAAAGGTCATTGGGCATTTTGTTCGGACATATGACCCACGGCGCACAAAAACGAAACAGGGCTAGGTATGTAGTTAAATGTATATGTTACTTAATGGTATGGGTCGCATTATTGCAGGATATGGGAGAACCGCAAAAAAAATTTTTTTAATTAATATTATAGCATTTTTAAAATAATTATTATAGCATTTTTAAATTATTATTATAGCATTTTTATAATGAACTAAGTAAAAACTATTGGCCTGACTGTAAAAATACTTTGTAAAACAGTTGTTTTGAACAATTTCCAGGAATACGAAAATAAAATCCATTTTGCGGTAATAATATTTTTATTCTGCATTATCAAAATCTATAGTTAATTCATCTAAAAAGGCTGCAGGCGCGTCTATCACGTCTTGATGCCTGGCCCATGACAGAAAGTATACGACGCTTACAACATGTGCACAGCTTCCGACAGTGCGACGGCCGTGTATACACGAGCAGTAATACTGTTGGATGCTATTTCTTCCAATATGGGTAGGATCTACTAAAATATAGGTGTAGTACTGCTTTGCACGGACGTGTCGTGACTGTATTCTGCCTCTTATCAATATCTTATTTTCAATCATTTCTTGGTGCCGGTATAGTTCGATAGTGTATACACCATCCTCACGCATGTGCTCGTGGCAATACGATCTTGCGATTCTCAAGTGGTATGATCCCAACGTAAACAATATTAATTCGTCAAATGTAAGCCGAGGAAAGTCATCAAAATCCGGATCATTGCCATCGAGTCGCACAAACGCTACTCTCTGCCTGTTTAAATTATGGTTAATCACATATTCTGCCATCTCATTGGGTTCATTCATTCGTTCATTTATAATTCTTATGAATTGTTCCGCATACATATGGTCCTCATATGGATGGCGAGTAGCATTAATTATGGCCGCAGTTATTTTGAAGTCGACCATCATGTTTCTCATGGCAACGTTAAAATATACATGGCGGAAGATTTTAAAATCTTTCTTGAATCTGCCGTTAATGGTTTCCACTACCCACCGGATCATTGTTATTAATCTAGATTTATTAGCATCTAGTGTCGTCAGTTGTTCTCCTCTTACTCTTGTAGGCGGCATGTGAGGATTATACCCGCATTCCTCAATTTTATCAATCGAATCCCGAAATCCACGATCCAATATAAAAACTTCATTAACTCTCAAGAACCCATGAATCGGAGAATCTTCTTGCATCAGGTCACGCATAATGCTTGCGTCCGAAGTAGTCGCAGTGTAAGGCCCCGTAACATCTACTATGTAGCCGTCGGTACATACTATAAGGAAGGGTTTTACTAAGTTCCGAAACTTATGAAGACTGTAAGTTTTGCGCTGGAAAAGGAAATTCGAACTCTTTTGTAGATAAATATATGTTCCATCACATACGAGAATGGCCGCCGGTTCATTATAGTTACCACCAAAAAAATGGCTTGGAATTGCAAGATTCTTGGCCACCACATCTTCCCTAGTAATATGATTTAAGCCCAAATGCTGTGGAACAAAATCATTACTTAAGCATTCTCTTGCTATCGCCAACTTCCTTTCTAGGGTTCTCCTCGACATATTGAATTTAGTGGCTAATCGCTCATCTGGTTCACCGGTTCTTATTTTTGTTAAAAAAATTCCAAGAACTGTGGCAGGATGAACTGATCGATCACCCAGTGAAGGCGTTTGGTTCAAAATAACATTAAATTGATATTTTGTTAGTCCCGTCCAAAAGTGAAATTCATTGTCCTCTATTTCTTCAATATTTTCGAAATCAAGGTTGCTTCTTTGTTCGACACCCCATTTATATAAATTCATCATACCAACAACATGAGTACTGTCAAAGTTTTCGTGGGATGTAGTGTTGAGCAAGTCTACCCAATCATTCCTCATAAAATGAGCATTGCAAACCCGAGCTAATTCTGGTATATAAAAATTGTGATTGTGTAAGAGTTGGAACTTAGCATATAGTGGAACATTATGGGCCACTACATTTCTACAGTTTGTAAAAATACAATGTCTCGCTGTATTCGATGCTCGCTTATATCCTCTAGGCGTAACAAAACTAGGCTGCAATTGTACTTGATCTTGCACTGGTTGCTCTTCAACTGGCTGATCTTGTACTGGTATATTTTGTACTTGTTCATTTTGTACGGGTTGATTCCGTAAACGACGATCTAACCTTGACCAACAAGCATGGCACATGGCCCGTGAGCCATTAAAAGTAATCTGAAACAATTGAAAAAAAAATATATATTCCTCCATTTATCAAGAAGTAAAATGAGCCATTACATTGAGCAAAGCAACATTTGTACAATCAAGAGCACGCGACGAGTCATACACATACGATGACAGTGTAGTGTACTTACCTCACGTGGTATTATTTCTTGCAATAATAAATCTACAAGATCCCTTTGTCTTTCCAAAAAGAGAACTGTCAATATGTGTTTTCGTCGACGTAAAACAGATCGATTACACGACACGCAACTATTTTGTCTTTCCATGTTAATGTAAACCAATCGTCAAGCAAAATCAGGGGTCCATAAAACACGCTCAAGTAATCAATAAAATGCAAAAATCGGAAACACGAGTTTAAACGCACAGATCGAAACGAAGGATGACGTACGACTGCGGGGCGGTCAGAGCGGGTGGGGCGCAGGCGGCGCGTCGCACGCGCACTTCGATACCTTACTGTTATTTTCTACCTGTCGAAAGTGCGAGCGAGAGAGACATACAATCTGTTATGCGATACAAACATTTTTCTTATGCTTGTACATACATTTTCACAATGCTGACAGTAAAATCTTTAGTTTTTAGTCTAATAGAATTATAGTTAGACTCACATACATACTGTTACATAACATTTTTCCTCCAGCAGATACATAAAAAAAATTTACATATTTAGAAAAGTGGAATTGAATACTTTACTTTAAAAGTGATTTGAACACTGTGCGCGAAAAAAAAAAGTGGGTCAAAACCGCCCAATGATCTTTAATTTGATTACAGGTTTTACAGAAAGTTCAATAGACAGAAGAAGCCTATGGAGCAGAGACGAAATCGCCGACAACTATATGAGAAGTTAGAGACTATTATGAATAGGTAAGTTAATATTCATCATAATCATCATATTTACTTTAGAAAACTTTCGTGATTTAGTTCAATAATTGTTATAAATACGTGATTTATCACCATTCACTACGGAGTGCGTGGCGAGAAGCACTCACCCTGATGAAGGTTCAAGAATTGAACCGAAGCATTGTCAGTCGTAATACCGATAAAACGGTACGTGATAAATCCCGTATTTATAATAATGACCATCACCATCATTCACAGCCCGACTTCACCCACAGCTGGGTATAGGCCGCCCCAAGTTTGTGCCATCCACCACCTCTTACGCTCTCATCCATCGACGATCGCGACTTGTCAGTGAACTATGTCGTCTACCCATCTCGCTGCTTTATAAGCCTTACTCTTCAACGCTGCGCTTTCCAGTTCTGTAGTTTAATGATGAGTTGTATTTTTCAGGATGGGTTACAATGGCAGACAGTGTATTCTGAAGACATTATGCGAGACCACCCAGAGATTGGTGCCACACGGCGGGAACATGATTGAAGAGATGTTCCGAATACTTTTCACGTAAGTAAAGATGATGATTTTTTCGTATCGTGTTGACCTCGGCTATTAATCGCTTGGCTTTATCTCTACCCCTAGTTGTCGAATGGTGCTAGGGGATGGGCAGTATTGTCTCCTATTTTACGTGGATAAAGTTTACACAGTAAATAAACCAAAGTTGATTATCCACCAGAGATGTGCGAGGAAGCTGAGCGGTGCAAGGATGCGTAGTGGACTCTTTTCAGCTGTTACTGTATTGTTAGGGTTCATCCATTTGTAAAGTTATAAAGATGCTATGTCGATTAAATAATTTGTTAACTCGATATTATTTTAAAGCTGGCAACTATTTTTAAAATGTTGGTAGCAATGCTTTCGAGTTGGAACTCACTGATTGGTCAACGCAAAATGACGTGGGCCAATCGGTGAGCTCTTCGCATCGGGCGATTTCAAAACCTTTGGACAGTTGCTCATTCTCTTGGTAGCTTTCGAACGAGGAACATTGTAAGCTTATAATTAAGTTTATAATAAAAAGTTATTACGTAATCGGCGTTCTTTTTTCCTACGGATCCTGATATTGAGCTAAGCCTACAGTATATTGACTGGTCGTCCAGCAGTTCTAGCTCGCTAAACCGCCTCGCACACATTCCTTGCTCGTGACCCTCACTTTATTGTATGTACAAATACTTTTTATATTAACAACGGGATACTTACCATGATTTGTGAGTATTCCGATATTTCGACGCACTTGCATGCGCCATGATCACGTGTAAACTGAAGTCTTTGCGAGTGGATAGTTGTTGGCAGATACAACGATCTACCCTCTTTCTTAGTCTTTTACTAGAAATTAATTCACTAATTCTATTTTACTTCATTATAATAATAATCAAAAACTCACAAATCTCGGTAAATATCTCGTTTTTAGTACAAATAGTGTACAAATACTTTGCTCCCTTTTCTACCAGAGCTGAGCTAAACGAGGGTAGGAAAATGGAAAGCTCACGGCTTAGCTTCTTTGCACAGCTCTGGTAGTAAAGCAGCCTAAGGAAGGGGGAAAGTTCGTGGACAGAAAAATCAAGACAGTAACATAATGGATAAAACTGACTCCTTATTGTTGACATGGGGCCAGTAATGGTCGTACAGTATCCTTCACTGTTCGTCAGCCTTTGAAAGCCAGTTTTAAAGCATTTTCTGCAGAAGCTACTCGAGTGTTCTTAAGTGTTGTTGAGGAACCAATTCTTACTGCTGCTTGTCTTTAATCTAATGGTAAAAATGTGAATAATTCTTCGTGTACTTTTTTCTTAAAATAAAATAAAGTACTAGCTGATCCGTCCGCAACTTTGCAGGTGTGGTTTGTCAATAAAAACATTACCTCTTGCGCAGTCAGGTAAAAAGTAGCCTATACCTAAATCCCGTTCATATTTTATATAGATACGAAATTTCACAACAAAATACTTCCACAGCATTATGTCATACGGTATACTGCTGTGGGGGTGTGCTGTAGATATAAACACCGTTTTTCTGCTTCAGAAGAGGGCTGTTCGTGCAATTTATAATATGGGCCCCAGAAAATCATTACGCAATAAGTTTAAAGAAATAAATATTATGACATTCCCTTGTCAATAAATCTATGAAAATCTGATGTATTTGCATAAAATTATTAATTTGTTCAATAAAAATAGCGATAATCATAATTTTAATACTAGAAATAAAGATAAACTTGCTATTGCCACTTGTAGACTCCAAAAAGTTAGTAAATCGTTTAAAGGCCAACGTGTTCGCTTTTATAACAAACTCCCAAGTGATGTACAATAATTGATAATTTACAAATTTAAAAACGCAATTAAATAAAATCTTTATAAAAAAGCCAACTATAAAATATCAGACATGTAGATGATAGAGAAGCTTGGGTTTGAAATTGCTCCAACTCGTTCAAAATGTTACAATTTAAACGTAATTTATTTCCTTTATTGTTATGTATTCTAAAAGGATCATTATATAACAACCAGCCTTGTTTCTTGCCTTTCTTTCCTGGCTTGGTCGCGAACAAAGAGGCAGTAAAATTGACGTTTCAAAGTGTTCCTTGTGATTTAAATGAATAAAAGGTTTTGACTAACACCGACCGGACTCACTTTGACTTTCACCGAAATTGTTCCAACCGTATAGACGTGCGTAACAAACAGACAGACAGAGGGACAGAGTTATTTTAATACTTATAATACATGTAGCTCTGCGATCAGTTTTGTTTGGAGAATTTGGTCCCAGGTGCTCCATTAATCCGATGGTAGTTAAAGGGCTAATTCCACTGGTACAAATCTAAAAATGAGAAATTTACTGCATGAATAATTGTATTATTTCAGGCTGCCGATGACCAAAGTCCTGCCAATAGAGCCTCTTGAACATACAATCTACGACTCCGCCCATCGTCTCGGAATCATGCTGAACAACTGCGAGAGTTTCAACTGCCCCGTGTCTCTGGTAGACCTGGCCAAGGGGTATTATAACGCTCCAGCACCAACTGTAGACACTAGATTGAACCCTTGGGCGTTGTATAGCAGCAGCTTTGGTTAGACATTTAGATCAACGATTAAATCCTGGTCCGCTTGTTAATTTTCTTATGTATTTTTTTTTATAAAAATTTTCCTGCTACATTATGTCATGCACTACTTACAAAAATATTTTTTTCAACACTACGCATGGTTAACTGGAAGAGAATGCTTGCTAGCATTAAGTTTACCTATGTACAGATTTATATATTTTGTGCAATAAAGAATTTTTCAATCAATCAATCAATTTTTCCCTGTTTACATTATACAGTTATGATGTTATTTTATTGTTCCTATGTTTATTGCATGTCATTTTCGGGTTTCTCTTACTTAAATTTTGTGCTTTTCTTAGATATTATACCTTTCTGATATATTGTGTATTAGTGTGTGCTATGGTAGCAAATATATGTTTGTCTATGTCTATTACTAATTTAAATACACGATAAATACCCGTTTGTATCAGTATCATTAATATTTTTAATCATTTATGTTTTTTAATAATACACTTCACAGTATCTTCACTTTTGTAAGGACATTTATTTATATTTTTTTTTATAACTCTTTAAGTACGTTCGTGAGTCACCAAAGCCTTGTGCTGAAAATCAGCGTTGTAAATTAGTTTACAGTGTATATGGCAGCATTTCTGTTAGTATACAATGTATTATTTTCCTCCTGTGTTTATGTATTTTTTCATTGTGTATAATTATGTTTGTTTAAGTGTTTCGTTTGTTTTTTGTGTACAGTTTATGTGAATAAATGTCTTCTTTCTTTCTTTCTTTCTTCTTTCTATCTATGTATAGTGATTGCGAAGTTTTAAAAATACCATTAAATCCTGTCCATCTAACAGCTGTTTTTAAGATACCACTTTTGGCGATAAGGCCACCCGTATATATTTAGATTTGTATATTTCTTTTAGTTAGTTCTGAATTAACTTTATATGGATTTACTTTTTATTGTATTTTTTTATTGAAAGATGTAAATCTTTACTAATATTATAAATTAGAAAATTACTCTGTATGTTTGTTACATTTTCACTAGAGCGATTTCGATGAAATTTGGTGTATAGATATATTATGACCGGAATGAAGTCCTAGGCTACTGTTTATCCGACTGCGCAGAAGGAAGGTAATGTTTTATTGACAAAACGTGCATGCGAAGTCTTAGACGGGTCAGCTAGTATATTATGTGATATGAAGATTCACATTACGTTTTAGGATAATTATACTTGTTTAAATAAGTACCTTATCGTCTCTGATATCGAGCTAGCGGTTGATGTCCCACTAATATTATAAATGCGTAAGATTGGATGTATCTTTGTTTGTTTATTACTGAATCACGTCGTAACGGCCGAACCGATTTCGATGAAATGTGGTATGTACGTAGATTAGAACCTGAATTAACACATACGCTACTTTTTGTTGACAAACAACGCGTGCGAAGCCGCTGGCGGAAACTAGTATCAAATAATTAAGTCGTCTTGTGAGAGTCAATATGTCCTAATTGGTATCCGATTCGAGACATTCGAACCATCTCGAATTGGATCAGTATCACTAATTGGCATTTAATCTTTCTGGTCGACTACTAATTGTCAAGTCGAATAAGACGTTTGTTATCTTCTCGGCAATGAATTGAAATACTAATTTTCTGTATGGAAATTATCAATAACATCCCTTTCAATTTAAAAAATAGTTTCATTAATTTCAGGTTTTGTGTTGTTTTTTTTATAATATATACAGATTCTTCTAGAATGTAAATTGTTTATAAAGGTTCCGTTCCCAAAGGGTAAAACGGAACCCTATAACAACGACTCCACTGTCTGTCTCTCCTTCTGTCACCAGGCTGTATCTTATGAACCGTGATAGTTAAACAGTTGAAATTTTCACAGATGATGTAATTCTGTTTCCGCTATAACAACAAATACTAAAAACAGAATAAAATAAATGGTTAAGTGTGGCTTTCATACAACATGATTTTTAAATTAATTCACTACAATTTAAGTACTGACCCTTAACAGGTTAGCTGTCCCGAAGCAAGTTTCGATCTTCTTTGTACACGTCCTCGTAGTAAATAATGACAGCTAACGCTCATGAAGTTTCGTATTAAGTTACGTCATTCTCTTCAAGTATTTTATGATACTTTATGTGTCCTAGTGATTGAAATTAATTATATCGATAATTGCTAATGTTAGATGAGTATGATAAGAAATTAATTATTTACGTTTAATGATAAAATGTACGTTTATGTTCGTAACACTTTAGACATCTGAAAAATATCTTTTTGAAAACAATCTTCTGTTATTGAATTGCACCATTCAATTAGGTACCCTTTCGGCCACCAGTTTCCAAACAAGAAAAAAATTTAAAGAAATCAAATCTATGACGGTTCCTCACTTGAGAAAGGTCCTACGATTAGGAATTTAATTAAATATTATTATAAATTTAATTTAATACGAAATTTATTTTTTGTTTAAGTTCAATAATAAATTGATTGGTAGAATTTGGTTGTAGTATAATTTACTAATGCTACAAATAATATAATTATTAAAAAAAATTATCGATAGATCGATTGCATTATCTACATCATTGGCCATGAGGCACATATGCCTCATGGACGTACCAGTGCAATCACCCATGAGGCACATGTGCCTCATCTGACAGCTAACCTGTTAATATTATACCCTAAAACCGTGCAAGGTTTGTCTGGGTACTCACATTCGTCGATATTATACGTATACATTTTACACATTATGCAAGACAGTACTAACTCACACAACCAATACAACACGCAAGATAATGGTAGGACACCCTTCGTGCGCGAGTCCGACTCGCACCGGACCGGTTTCTTTTATTATATTGTTTTAAGGAATTACTTACTTATTCTGAGGGAGTTATACTTTAAGACATATTTAATTATCTTTTATTCTCTGTGGAACACATACCCTCTATATTTATTTATTTATAAATACTATATTTTAGTGTAGGTACCTTTTTAATTTTATCTATCAGTTTATTCTATTTTAAATAAATACATATTATTATCCTAAAATAATTTTTATGTACACCATATTTATAATTTAAAATTTAACTAGGGACTTCATCAGGCTGTTATGTAATTTCTTATTTAAACCTTGAACGCTCATGAAGGAGTCCCCAATAGTGAAATTCGCAAGCAGACTAAAGTCCAAGAAGTTAGCAAGCGTATATTGGAACTCAAATGGAGTTGGGCAGGACATGTGGCCACGCGCGGTGATGACAGGTGGAACATAGTGCTGACTGAGTGGTGTCCCCGAGATGGAACCAGGAACGCAGGTCGTCCGCCGGCAAGATGGGTCGACGACATTATAAAAATCGCAGGTCGTATGTGGGTTAGAACAGTGAATGGCGATAACGAAGAGAGGCCTATGCCCGGCAGTGGGATGAGAAAGGCTGACGATGATGATGATGATGACCATAACATAACAACTTCAGTCGGTTTTTGCAAATAAGTATGTAAATCGTTTAGCTTGGTCCTCACGATACAGGCTTGGCCTAGTGTGGGGATCACTGATTTAACTTATTATAAAGTGTAAATAACTTGTAGCATTGTGCACTAAATTAGTTAACTAGCTAATTAAATTAGAGTTTAAGATGTATCATGTGTGACTGCTGTAAATAAAATAATTTTATTATATTCCAAGATGTAAACTACCTTCTGGCCACCTCGTATACAGACTTATTAAGCTGTAGTTTTTGTTAATGTTATGTCAGGCTGCCGTGATGTCACTGTCAACCATCTGACAGGCCTGAGGGCATCGTTTAGCGAATGAGTCCGTGGAAGAGGCGTTGCTGCGTCACACGAGGCCGGCAGTCGAAAATACAGAGCTTTTTTTTTTCGAATGGACTAATCATTGCAGCCGACCGAGCTTTTGGTGAGCGCAGAAGGTGCTCAGCCCTGTAATTTTTTTGATGAAGCACCTAGCGCAAGGGCACCACTTAGGTACGAACCTCGGCTTGGGCTGTTGCCAGGACGGGGATAGGAGAGAAATTCCCGGGTACGTGCTTGTACCTCGTATAGGCGGCGACTGAAGGGACTCGTCGAACTTGCCGGCGAGGTCGATTTATTTGTGAAGTGTTTGCTCTGTCTAATATGGATGACTCTTCCGCATTAGCGGAAGTGATTTCGTCATCCGGGTCTCCGAGAACGTGTCTCGGACGACGGAGGGATATACGGAGCTTTATTGAACATGTGTCTTTTATTCGACTGCCGGCCTCGTGTGACGCAGCAACGCCCCTTCCACAGAATCATTCGCTAAACGATGCCCTCAGGCCTGTCAGATGGTTGACAGTGATATCACGGCTGACATAACAGTTAAGGATGTGTAAATGAAACACATATTTATTATTAACGCATAACATTTAATATTTATAGTTCATATTTATAATACATTTCAATATTAGCATTAAGAGTCATGAGTGTAATCATATAAGTAATGGTAGTGCTTTGACTTTTAATTAATTTTAACATTACAAAATGGGACTTATACCCAACTTACAATATACGTTATCCTAACCAACTTATATTATTAAATAGGTACCTAAACCTATTTATATATATAAGTATCTTACATAATTTATCACTTTAGAGGTGACGTTAGTTTGAGCCTATTATGATTTATAATATACTAACATATTGTTTTTTAATATGTTGGAGATCATAGTGCATACACCTTATGATATTACAATAAGTGGCGATGACTTATCTAAATTGAGTTTATTCAACTATCATCTAACATATCCCTATCATAAGGAGAGCTATTGATTCCATAAAGTCTATTATTGTGTTTATTATAGTACCTTATTGAAATTCAAGATTTCATTATCTAATATCTACTTTTGTAACGTGGTGTTCATTGCTTGCAATTCGTCGTTTTCACGGGTCTATTGTTTGTGTTGAAATTGAAGACAAAAATATATATATATGTATAAGAAAGTCGTGTTAGTTACACTATTTATAACTCAAGAATGGCTGAACCGATTTAGCTGAAAATTGGTGGGGAGGTAGCTTAGAACCAGGAGACGGACATAACATACTTTTTATTCCGTTCGACCGCGTTCCCGTGTGATGTGACATAAACCGTCAAAGAGAACACAAGTCACTATAAAACTTGGTATAACAAAAACGCATCTGACATGGAATAACAAAACGCAAATGACAGCTAAACGTAATTTTGTCTATGGTTAAGTATGGTTGTGTATATATATGATGTTGGGGACAGCAATTGACAATTCCACCAGGGTGACGTATATTGACAGCCCGCGTTATATGCATGTCAAGGCGGTGCGAAGTTTGGCGGGTCAACTAGTATTTACATAAAATTAAACACTTATTATTAAATTTATAGATGGGCCAAGAAGAGAAGCTTAAAGACTCCTAAAGACGGAAAGCGACGCCGAGAAAGACCTAAAACGCACTGGAGCGATGACTTGGACGTCTTCTAAAGAGACTGGCGGGATATGGCTCTAGACCGTGATAAGTGGAAGGAAGAGGAGGCCTTTGCCTAGTATTGGGACCTAGTACAAAAATTTATTTGAATTATCAAGGACGACAAATAACGAAAATCGATACAAAACAGCCAGAATTCAAAACTGTATACTATAAGGTTAAAACCGCATCTATTTCATTATTTCTTAGACGCGTGTATGCAGACTATTTTGGCCTATACAGCCTACTACAGAATACAGTACTATTACCAAAATATTCTATGCATGACATAAACGACACATTATTATTTTTAAAGTTAGATAGCAACAAAAATTGAGAGGTATAAACTTACTTTAATTTAAGTCAAGATAATTCTTTAACTTCAGTTTCAACACAAATAACCACCGTTACTCCTGACTATAAAGTGAAAATCAATTTTATAATCAACTGAAATATTATTACTAGAAGAGGACATTATTTTATAAATATAACAATAGTAACATACAATCTTACCTAGACACAATGCCGTTTCGACAGAAATTCAAACAATTTTTTAAAATAACCTAACCATGAAGTCTCATCATAAAAACTTTTTTTCATACCGGTATTTGCTTTGAGAGTGAAATAAACAGCCAGCCAATATTTGCAGTCGTATCTTACGGGTCAAAATAGATTGCAATGGTGTACCTATTGCATACATACACGTATGGCATAAAGCTTAACCGATACAGACCGTTTTGCAAAGTATGACTGCCCTAAGAACGTGACCAAACCATTGCGATCCTGTTTGGGACAAAACCTTACGTAAAAAGTTACTTTTACCGAAGTTTTTTTACAAATAATCTACAAATATCTTTAGCATGAGTTTCTTTTATTATTTAATCGACTGCTGATCTATTTTCTATCTAGATTTTAACTGATAAACTTAGAAATTGTAGTCACATGTTAATTCGAGGAACTCATGCTATTGATCGTGTTAGTCACTTAGTCTAGTAAGAAAAGGGTTTTTTTTTTATAATAACTACTGTTACCTCAGTTTGTATGCAATATTCTACCGTTCTAAAGCACGTTCGTTTTTAGTCTAAATGGTCCTTTTGTGTATTTCAGACACAAGGAAAGTAAAACTGGATCAACATTTAGGTGTTTCTTTTATGAAGCGTAGGTATAATCCTGGTAATGTTTAAACAGAAAAATATTTAACATTTTTTAAATGGTAACAGTAGAAATTATATTATACATAATAGAAGGCAAACTTTATTTAAGAATATAAGCATACAATTTCAAGAAAAAATAAGATATCAAACGTATGGTGTACACTGTTTTAACAGAATACGATTATTGTTTCTCAAATACTCTACAATATCATTATTATTCAAACCAACAAAACAAGAAAACTTAACAGCTGTTACTACAGACATTATTTATCTTGGAACATTAAAACATTACCAGAAAACATTAGTTTTAATGAGTATTCTCAAAGTAGTAATTCAAACAGTCATAAAACTTTCTATTGCTTATTCGTTTTAACATATCAGCTAGATAAAGGGACGTTTTGTGCGATTAGTTAATCCAAAGTTACATTTTTTACTGAACGCTTTGTTAAGAGCTCGCAGCAGAGTTCGCCATTAGCTCGTTCAAACTTGATTAAATTATTCGCTAAACGTGTGTTCACCATACGATCTCTTTAATTTATATAAATAAATAACAGATACAGAAGGAAGTTACAAGAAGTTAAAGGTATATTTTACGTATTTACATCTAATCGTGTTGGAAGCTCAACGCAAATTTTGTGTTATTTCGTCTACTTATCCATTACGTATTAAACCTATCATTTGTTTGATGAAATTGTTACTAAAAACAAACAAAACAACAGCCTGGTAGAATTTTATTTAGGTTTTGCAGATTGAGAAGACAAAGACATAAGTAAGTTTAGCTTTGCTTACTGTGATTTTATTGATAGTTATGTAGATAAGTATAATTGAGACTCATAATGGGCCTGTTCACACCACCTGCTCAACAATGACATATAAACCTCACTTAAAAGCAGTTGATTAAATCCCTACGACTGAACCGGGAGTAAAGTAGTACTGAATTCCATTATGATTGTTATGATGAGTGATTTGAATTTGGAACCTCATCTGTATTAAAATTTGAACCAAAGAGCACAATAAAAACCTATTCGTAGAAAAAACTAATCTCTGCAAATAATGTACCAACTCAGATTTGGTTTTTATTGTCTCGTAGAAAGTGAGTATTCTCCTCGTGGATAAAGCTGTCTTGGGCGTGCTTATATCCCTCTCTGCACTCAGGATTCCAGCCCTTCCTAAAATCCCTAGAATCCTTCGATACGTTCGGGATTCAATGTAGCGCCGGTTTATCCCCTCGTTTAATAATTTAATATTATAGCCTCTGGACAATGAGAATAGGCGTTTCCTTAATCGGTTAATAAAACGCATGGTCATATATCTACAAAAGGTCCATATTATTTAAAAATGCGCCATCTAACGACCAAACTCTAAATAAAATTACACCAAAAGGCTAAGCTACTACCAAAAACTTAAAATACTAAAACAGTGAATTATCGAGTATAAGTGCTATTCTAAATCACAAATACAGCAAAAGAAGAAATAAAAAACTCCTTACGTCACTTTGGAAGACGTTTGATTAAACCCGCAGTATGCCTAGCTTACATTATAAGTTAAATAGTACTGGTATAGTGATACATATGAGAATATTACAGGTTTAACAATAAAACATGCAAAAAATTCAAAGTGCGTCAAAGCAAGTGTCAAAAGTGATATAGAGAAAACTACTATACGAAATATCTACTCCGATGAACCTAAGTATAAAGCGTTTCGGATTACTCATTTATTGACTTCCTTCCAAAATTATATTTATGTAGAATTAATAAAATGCAAAATGAGAAACTCAACAAACTGAACCTGTGCTGAATTATCAAACATTCTTATTTCCTCAAATATGGACAAAGCCATTATCATTACCTCGCTATACATTTTCTACAGTCCTACGTTAGCCCTTAGAGTAACGAGAAAGGAACGTAGAAAAATAACTTGTCAATTACGATTAGATTAAATTTCTATGTTGATCAGCTATATGTACATGTCAACATTTCAAGTTCTTAAAATTACTGACAGCCATGTGATAGCTGACTATGAGTTTGCAACTCCATAACTCGATGAAGACAAAAATGTTGTCAACAAATCAACAGGGCTTACAACAGAAAACATACATACGTAATACATACATAAACAACAAACGTCTTAAAGTAGAAACTTATATTAAAAACAACTTGATTTAAAATCTAATATTATTGGAATGTTTATAAATATGTATGGAATGTAACAAATTGAGTAACAATTTGGTAACAAACATTTATAAAACAGATTTATCTAGCATCGGGCTTTCGAGTTGACCCATTCGTCGACTAACTCTAAAACACTGAAAAGCTAATTATATATAGTACTTACGACTAACCTTATTAAAAATACGCTATAACGTGTCTAGCATTGTGTTACAATTTTCCTATCTAGAGAGATACACAGACTAATTACTTATATATACCCGTCTATCACCCGAAACCCACTTCTGACCGTTTTCATGGCACAATACTATGCAATACGATATTAAACTAAACACTGGTGATATTAACCTCTGTGTATTGCTTGTTATGACTTTTGCCTCTCTTGTTACCGATATTTTCAATTGTTGTCTCAGGTATTCGCTTTGCATATCACCGTGCCTTACTAAGGGCCGTTTCAGACAATGTCTGTTACAACAATATAACAAATTAAAACAAGAATGAGCATACAGGATCCGAGAGCAACAAGTCTAAGACCTCGCCTTAAAGACTTAAAGACAATAACATTTATACAACCAAGTTTTCAAATCACAGAACTAACAATGAGCGCTGGTCATAAAACATTAAATTGGTGCACACCCATTTTAAGCAAGAGACCGAATTTGACAGCTTTTATCTCATTTAATTTGGATTTTTACACATTAATAATTCAATTAGTTGGTGTACGCATGAGGAGGCACTAAACCATTTGTTTCTCTCATGAAGTTCTTGACAATATATCTTTTCATCGTAAGTTTAATGAGAATAATTCAAAGTAGTCAGGCATTCAAAAGTATACAGGGCCTGCGTTATCAAGTTGTTCTTAGATCAATGTGATAATAGAGTGATAATGGGTATAAGAATTAAGCAATATTATTTTGCCAAATGGACATTTAAAACAAACCAATTTTGGTTAAATTAGTCTTAGCTAGGAGTGATAGAACAACATAATGGTTACGATTCATCACCCACACCGCGAACCTAGAGGTCCATTAATCGTTGTATTGGATTAACTTACCCAGTTTTAAACAAATCTAGCCCCTCCAGAGAATAAATATTCGCTGTCATCATTAAAACTTTGCAAAGTTTCAGAAATTACAGCAATGTAATATTCTCTAGATTCGTCCATTACCACCCAACACTACTCTAAGCCCTAAGCTCCCTTATTCTCGTTAACACGTTTATTATTTACATTATGAACCTTATTTCTATGACATTCCTTACCATTCAGTACAATTATAGCCCCCATTTCTAACTTTAAACCTATGGTGTTATAGAAAATCTAACTATATTTTATTTGCAGTCATATATAAAAATAACAACAAATCGTTTTATTACTAGCAATAATCTACAATAAAACGTTTGGATAACCTCGGTTCAGTGAGTAAGCTTGTGAGCTTGACTAATATTTTATTTGATAAATAGTTTAACTCTATTTGGTGTTCGGTGCGTGCAATAGCACAATCCTAATTTTTTTATTCAAGTGTCTTAGAAAATTAATTTTAGAATAAGTGACGTTACAATTCCATTGAAAAATTCCTTCAAACAATCGAGACGAGTAGAAAACGATGTTTTCTGTCTAATCAATCAACCTTTAGCGAGCTCGTCGTAACTTCCATATACATTAGACAACATGCCTTGTATGTTACAATATTCTAATCTACGCTACCTCAGTGTAATACATCCAACACAAACAGCTATGCACATTCAATAACGATTATAATAACAAGACGAACCACAAAACATTGTTTTATTACATTATCCATCCCTGTTTTCCTAACTGTTCGCTGTGGATTTAATTACTCTGAGTTATCTAAATTACCTAATAACTTTTATCATGTTTTACTTTGACATATCAATAACGCGGCTCGAAATATTTTTATTTCATTAAGATAACTTGCTACGATACCATACACGATGGGTATAAGTGTGGTAAAACGCGAAGGTGAAAACAGAACGTATCAATGATTGTGAGGAAAACAAACGACTAACTATAACCCCTAATCTAAAAGGTGAACATAAAGATAACGTTATCTAAGATAAGAACTATTTCACAAACCTCAACAATGATTATTATCTAGATATAGGTAAAGTGCCAATACGTGTGATCAAAGATTTTACTTCAGGTGTAAAGTGTGAAAATTTCAAATGAGGAGAAGATAATCATTTTCTAATTTTACCCTGTACTCTAGGTTTTATTAGTGAAGTTACTGTTATCATTAATTTACGGAAGAATAACGCCAGTACTTTTGCAAAAGACGCGAAACTTAAGCTGTAAAGAGAAATTCAGTCATTACATTTTTGGGCAAGCATTCGTTTTCTTAGAATTATTTCAGAATTAAATATTCTCTCAAGCAATCCGAAATGAGATTTCGAATCTCAATAATAAAAGTAGCACTTAGAAAAACTTAAGTTACCGTTGGCAAATACTCTTGAACTATGAATTTACTGATTGCAGATTTGGCACACCATTAAAAAATCTAATAAAAACAAGTTTATCGAACTATCTATATTATAAAAATGTACAATTGGCAGTCAATTGTTTTATTTCACAAATATTATCTAAGGAAATAATATCACCGTCGAGATAACTAGTATTATGTCGTGATAGATTACTCTTACAGTAAGTACATTACGTTGCGCTCTAAAATATCTACAATTCCTTAACAACATTATGACTACATTGAAATAATACAATTCGTCAATACAATCGATATTGTCCATATTATGATCATTGCGTAAGTATGTAACGATCTAAATGTATAATTCAAATGACATCACCTTATCTAGTATTATCTACAAAGTCCAGTTCTTATTGAGGACGTTTGCACATAACTATTACATTATTATTTAATGCTAATCGACTTTGATTAATTAAGTTTACATTACTTAACTTTAATGTTACATATCATTGAGCTCGATATTATTCGAAGTAAACCTTACAGTAATAAACCACGTTTTATATCCAACAGTACCTTATACCCAAAATTATCAAATGTAAGAAAGGAAATATAAACAAACTAGGTTATTACTGTACAATGTTTGTGCGCTCGTATTAAATTATTCCTGAAAAAGAAACTATTAATATGTATAAATACAAAAGAACTTAACAGTCGCTTACATTGCGGCGATTCTAATATAAAAATAGTAGTGGCAGATCCGCTGGGGCGTCAACACAACAACGCGGCTCCTTCGACTATCGACGGAAACAGTCTCGAGTTCGAGCTTAATACTTTTATATATAAAAGACGGCTTTGGCAACGCTTAAGGCGTGAACACGTCCGTTAGCGCACCGGGCGCTTGGCACCACACTGAGCACATAAGTTCTCGCCTGTCAGTTCCCAACTGGGGCTTAGATCGGTCACCCGTGCCACCACATGACGATTAGCTCCCAGAACGTCTTCGGCGGCGAGTGGCCGAAGACGTGAGACGAATTTCAGAGACCCGGGTCCCCTTCCGAGCCCATCTTTAACAGCTCGAGCTTCTTCTTCGCAATCTTCGAGTATAGAATATCTATAGGCTTGGAGTTATCGTAGAAGGTTGGCGCTCGGAATATGATGAGCGCCGTGCCCAGTACGCACGCTATCGTGAACAGGAACAGGAAGATTCTATCCATCACCATCGCGATGTATTTCCAGTCATCCTCCACCTATAGAGAAAACAATCATTATAAATTTAACAATTGTTCGCTTGACGTCAGAATATAATGAAGTGATACTTACATTATCGAATTTATCTTTATTTCTCAAATGTTGAGCTATAAACCTGGAGCCTTCTATAGTCTTTTCCATCTCTCTCACGTAAGGTTTCTCCAGAGATGGGGAGCCGTCGTCTAAGTCTAGTCGGCAAGGAGATCCTGGGGGCGGGGAGAACAGTTCATCGTCACCCCCGGGGGGAGGCGGGGGTGACGGTGGCATTCCGGGCAGCTCGTACTCTTCGCAGCCCCATTCCTTAAACTTGCCGTCCATGTCGTCCGGACCGAACACGTCTGTAAGGACCTGAAATATTTACAACAGGTAAAGACTCTGACAGTTTTTCTCATTAAATATTGTCCAGTATTACTCTAAATATGTTCTAAAAAATGTTAAAATAATGTATAAGAGACAAAATGGATGAAATCCTCTATAAAAGCCAAATGGCGATCCTCTATAAATCCAATTTTCCCCTATCCCAAATTTCCTGAAAGCTCAGTCCACTAGCATTGTTATAATGTGAGAATTCAGTCCTGCAGGAGATGAAACGAGGATTACGCCGTCAGTGGGAGCCGTCGCGCAGTGTATCGGCTCGGCTTAAGCCAGCACACAATTAGGCCCGAGTAGGTTTCGGTTTCACCGAGACTGGCCTCGTATATATCTTGCCATCCGTCCGCAGCCACTAGGGGCACATAAATAACCCAGCCCGTGCGATCGTTAAGCCCGCTGGTAATAAAGGAAAATCGAAATGGAATAAAATTGGCCAAGCGATATTTCCACCATACACAATAGATTTAGAATATTGTAAGAACCAAGAAGAGTCGCGAACAATTAGACCGTTATTGTTGGAACTCCGAGTAATAGCTGTCAGTATTGAATCCGCACCGATGGAAAATGCTCTGAATGGAGGAAACTCGATGAGAAAAGGCGTTCGTGTTGTTTTTTTTCGCGTTGAAAGAGATCCCTTTTGAAGAACTTCATTTGTGAGAGCTTTTATTTTACAAATTTAATTAAAACGTTTGAGAGGTTGCAGGGTTTATTTCGAGTGTCGAGCGTCTGTCTATACAGATGATTAATGTTTCTGCCTCGTTTCATTTCTTATTTTGCGTCGGTGATTTATGAAATATCTTACCTCTGTGGGCTTATCATTATCGTCATCTTCTTCTTTCCCCGGCCTCTTTATACACAAAAAGGGGGGTAAAAAGTCTATGAAAACCCTTCGTACGATTGGATGCAGTGTATGTGTAACTGGCGACCTAAAATTTATGTTTAGCACCACAATAGTTACCACTACTGAAAGCGTGACTAGCATCATAGTGAAAAGCAAATATTTCCCTAGCAAGGGCACCGTTAGTGAAGTAGGTGGAATAATTTCTGCTAACAGTAAGAAGAACACGGTCAATGAGAGAAGAATTGAGATACAGAGAGAGATCTTCTCTCCTGAATCTGAAGGGAGATAGAATACTAGAACTGAGAGAAATGAGATCCCGACACAGGGGATGATGAGATTGACTGTGTAGAAGAGGGTTTTTCTTCGAAGAGTAATATTGAATATAATATCAGGGTACGGTTCTTCACAGCAAGAGTAGAATTTTTCATTTCTAGTGGCCGGGACCTTCATGATATCCCACTCTACTGAGATGTAATATTCCGAAAGGTCAATCCCCATCCCTATTTTGTCCGAATCCGGCGATTGTTTCAAGTGCCTCAAATCCACCTGAAAAATAAAAACTCAATTACAAGGCGAGAATTATTTACCGATGAGTGGCAGCAACAGGTGAGCTTGATGTTTCTAGTGCTTGCACATTTATTATTTTATCCCGAGATTTTTGAGGAAAACCAGGTAAATAAATAAACAACTTTACTGAAGTTATAATGATACTTTAGGCCCTTATTTCTTGCTGAAACCCCACTTGAATAAAATTGAAAATTCATTTCGCTCAAACATAAATTGACTTTCATAAAACTTCTAACATCAAGATTTTAATTTTTTCTTTTACAGTGTTGAGAAATGAAGAGATCGCAATTACCTCGACATAAAAAGCCTTCCCAAAAGACGGTTACAAAACAGCTAAAGTACGGCTATCTGTTATTAGGAAATCAAAGCATTCACAAGAATCCTTACAAATAGGTGTTGTCGATCTTAAACAACTATCTGAAGGGCGAGAGGTGAATTCCCAATTGAACCTTAACACTAGTGCTATAAGGTATAACTTAAGCCACAGGTATATTTATGTGAATGTGAAATCGGTAGATTTATTGGTTTCCTTACTTTCGATGGATAGCGTTGCGTCGGAGCCTACTGGAGTAAACTTGACTCAAAAGTTTGGTACCTCGTTTTTCTTCTAAAATACGGCTCGTGAATCACGGGTAATCTTTGCTAATGTTACGACATGGGAAGTTTAGGTATATGTAAATTCTTTGGCTTGAAGCTGAATGTGCGTAAAAGTCAAATATAAGGCTCAATGCCACACAATGAGAAAAGGTTGGAATAAAGATTCCTAAGCTATTTCATGTGTTTATGAAGGTAGCTTTTGTAATGCGAATCGTTTGAAAAAACCTTATACCTACTAAATATTTAACTAGTGATAACAAGACCCTTTATATTGAAACGTTAGCCACTGAACTGTCGTATTTGAAAGAGAACTACGGCGATCGAACGATAAAGAAATCAGGTAAATCGTTTTCAGCCCACAAAATAACAAAAGAAGAAACTATTGGTCCCGCTTTCCATTCCGGCTCACGTCTCATTCTAGTTATTCTTATTAAACACAGCGACCCCAGTATAAATATTTTTCCTGACAGTAAGTATTGGAAAAGGCTTTCATGCTGAGGAATTCGATTACATTTCCCTCTAAGCGTTCGCTACCATTTTCTTTTAAGCAGATTCGTTTTTTCATACAATTTTATTGAACTCGTAACTTTGTAAAAATTCCTAGCATTTATATTTTAGAAAATACCGATGACATTGTTTCACTTGAGATGCAAAGGTGTTTTTGCTTAATTTGTGATGGTTTTGAAACTTAAAAACAATGCCAATGTAGTGAAGAGAGACGGAGAACCTAGAGGATCGAAGGACTGTTGAGACGCAGCTGAGAAAATATCAACGTTAAACCAAAAGGACTCTTCGGAAGACCAATGCAGGTTACTAGGACTGTATACGCTGATGATAACGGGTATTTATCGCGTAAGTACCTTTTTTATTTGTTTGGGATAACAAATAAAAAAGGTACATACGCGATAAATACCCGTTTTAATCAATAATTATGTACAGTGATCGCGAAAGTATGAAAAATACTGTATACGCTGATTAGATTTTTCGCAGCCATGGTTTTTAAATATACTAAAATTTATTCATTACGTAATCTTACGTTTCGTCTTACGTTAATTAAGACTAATTAGACAGAATAATTGAATGCTAAGTGTTTGACATAATTAGTGTAATGTAAATATGAATGTTTTATAAGTGAACAAATACGAAAGCTTTGCAATCTTATTGCAAGCCCCTGAGTGAGGTAGAGTAAAGTGAAACTAATTTAAATTAAATATGGCGTCTGTGTACCTTATATTCTGGCATTAAATGATATTAGAATATCTATAATATAAAAAAGAATCGCAAAATGTGTTGGTAAGCGCATAACTCGACAACCCCTGGACCAATTTGGCCAATTCTTTTTTTGTTGTATTTCTTATTGTCAGGAGAAGGTTCTTATGAAAGAAAAAATTAAGAAAATTGCGCGCAAAATTAGAAAATTTAACAATACTTAACCACCATATAAAATTATTTATAATCTAACCTTAGCGCTTTTATAATGTAACCTTATGATGTTTGACATGGAATTGACAGAATGCGTACTGCAAATATCGTCAAAGAGGATGTAAAAAAATTAATATCGTTTGAAACAGATGCTTCGGTAGGAGTTATCCCGAGATATATTGTCTATATATATAAAAATTAATTGCTGTTCGTTAGTCTCGCTAAAACTCGAGAACGGGTGGAGCGATTTGGCTAATTTTGGTATTGAATTATTTGTGGAAGTCATTCATTTTCTCATACATAATGATGGCCGGGAACAACAATTGACAATTCTACCAGGGTGACTTATATTGACAGTCCGCGTTATACTTATGCATGTCAAGCCGATACGAAGTTTGGCGGGACCACTAGTAATAGAATAAATTATTTATTTGACACACACAAAGAAACATAGAACGGATCACAAACAAAATAAGTAGATGGAAAGAAAAATTACAAATTAATGAGATTAAATTAGACCTACAGCTAGAATACATACGTACCTACCCCACCAGTAGGTAGTAGGTAGGTGCACCAACTATAGTGTGACCATTAGTGCTGTGCACTCCCTGAGGTATGCGCGCGGCGAGACGGGGGAGAGAATCGGCTGCTGCGCTCTGTCAGTTCGCCGTCAACGCTCGTGGCGGCAGGTAGTGTTATTTGTATCGGACTGTCTATGTCATGTGCGTCTCGCCGTGCGCATACCTCAGGGAGTGCACAGCACTAATGGTCACACAATAGTCCCGCTCCGTGTCACACGAATAAATAATAATAATGATTTTATAAGCTATTGTTTAATCACTATTTGTCCGCATCAGAGAGCTGAGTAATCTTATTCTGTTATTGTAACTGTTGTTGTTATTGTTTGTATTACAGCTGTGTCGTAATTGTGTTTTAATTTTAATTTAATTTTAATCGTGTTTTGACGTCCTTCGTGGTGCAGTGGGCGAATAGCCGGCAGAGACATAGCAGTAGCGATAACGCTGTGTGAAATGTCCAATATATAAACATTCTATAATATTTAAATACCAATAAAAATTAATATTAATATTGTTGGACATTTCACACAGCGTTATCTAGCCCCAAACTAAGCAAAGGTTGTATTATGGGAATTTATATATATATAAACATTCTATAATATTTAAATACCAATAAAAATTAATATTAATATATATATATATATATATATTACATTTATATATATATATATTACATTTATATTAGTATTACCTACCCTGGTATCTATTTATTTTGTTTTGCTTATATAAGTATACCTACAGTTAAATAAAAAACTTAAGTTATAAAGCTACCGTCCTTTAACGTCCTCGTAAAACCTAGTCCATCCAAAGGTTGTCTGGAAGAGATCGCTTTTAGAGGTAAGACGGCCAAATTGTACTATCGCGTGTCTAGTTTTAAGTATTTTATATATGATTTTTTGCCTTATTTAAGTGTGGTATACAATAAAACGTTTTCTATTCTATCCTATTATATTGTAAGACGTTACGTGAGTAGGCAATTTTTTTTTATTTGCTAACATGTTGACCCGCCGAACTTCGTACTGCCTTGACTTGCATATAACGCGGGCTATCAATATACGTCACCCTGGTAGAATTGTCAATTGTTGTCCCCGGCCATCATTATGTAAATGAATTTACTTCGTAATTTCTTTTTGCGTGAATTTTTCCGTTATTTTTTTATAGTGACTTGTATTCTCTTTGACGTTTTATGTCACGTCACGTCACACGGGAACGCGGTCGAACGGGATAAAAAGTGTTATATGTCCGTCTCCTGGTTTTAACCTACCTCTACACCAATTTTCGTCCAAATCGGTTTCGCCGTTCTTGAGTTATAAATAGTGTAACTAACACGACTTTCTTTTATATACAGAGTGTTTATGAAGTACAATGCTTTAAAATATTATATTGTGAATAATGATCATACACGGTTTTTTAAATCAATTAGTTGGGCAATATTTGAGTGTGCGTTATTTTTTTATTGTGTTAAACTTACCATATAACCATCGTAACTCCAACTCCCGAACTTCATAAAACATGTTTGTTCGTCAAATGGGAAGTATTCCACGTCTATCTCGCAAAAGGACTTGTAGATGGCAGGTGGCTTCCACACCACTTTACCGTCGTGATGCAAGATCGCTTTCGTCATGATGGTCACTTCGTAGTTACCGTCAGCACTGGGGAAAAATAAATGTTAATTAAATAAAATAAATCTTTATTCATTTTTCTTATTGCTAAGATTAACATCATTCCTTACATACATTAACATTATATTTTCTTAAAGGTAATGGACTAAGGCCCTAACAGAGTGGAGGCCGAGAACTGCGTCGAAATAGGGGACGTCCACCAGCGAGATGGGTCGACGACATCCATAAGACCGTGGGTCGTACGTGGTTCAGACTGGCACAGGATCGGGAAGAATGTCAGAAACAAAGAGAGGCCTATGCCCAGCAGTGGGTCGACACGGGCTGGAGATGATGATGATGATGATGAAAGGTAATATTTCGTACATTGCCTGAACTAGGAAAACTTATGTCTCAGGTGAAAAAGGCTGGACTGGGGTAACTTATGTATACTCAAATTAGGAAAACTTAAAATTTATTTAACTAATGTAAAAAAAAAACTAAGTGCAAACCTAGGCAGGTATGAGTTTATATGTAAACACGACAGTTTTATTTTCTTATCTCAATACATATATAAATTATTCTGTACGTGTGTATGTCACTAAACCCTCATAAACGGCAATACCGATTTTGATGATTTTTTTTGTGTGTAAAAAAACCCGGTAGGTGGCGCTGTTGTCGAAATCCAGAAAATTGCAGACGAACAATTAAATCGGCATACAATATTTTTTTAATTTTCATAGTAATAGTTCTACTTAGTTTGGGGCTAGATAGCGCCGTGTGAAATATCCAGCAATATTTATTTATTTCGCAGCGTCTCAGCTGGGTATTCACCCACTGTGCCAAAGGTTTTTAGGGTTCCGTACCCAAAGGGTAAAATGGCACCCTATTACTGAGGCTCCGCTGTCTGTCTGTCCGCCCGTCTGTCACCAGGCTGTATCTCATGAACCGTGATAATAAGACCGTTGAAATTTTCACAGATGATGTATTTCTGTTGCCGCTATAACAACAAATACTAAAAACAGAATAAAAAAAATATTTAAAGGGGGATCACATACAACAAACGTGATTTTTTTTGCCGTTTTTATAGATACGAAATTTTTTTATACGGAACCCTTCGTTGTGCGCGAGTCCGACTCGCACTTGGCCGGTTTTTTATATGCTACTAAGGTAGCAGTAGCAAACAAGCATACGGTCCACCTGATGGTAAGCGGTTACTCGCGTTTTGCCGAACCCTTAAACTTTTTAAAATGCCCTTTTTGAAGAACCCCATGCTGTAGTCACTGGATGACGCTTTATACTTTTGATTGTATCAGCTTTCTGTTTCTTACTTTCTTATAGTGTACATATAGATATAGAAAACATTAATATATTGAAGAAATGTTACAAATCTACACTGTTCTCAGAGAAGCCCTCTCTAAAAGCATCGTCATAACTAACTTTAGCCACATTCATGAAAATTGTTCCATAAAATAGGTCACGTTGTCTTCCATTAGGCTAACGTAGCCCCATTAAAAATAAAGTTAACACTGAATTTACGCGGGAAGAGCTTTTAGGGAAGTCACAGGTGCATTAAAATGTTCCTAACATATCTGCTTAAATTTAAAAATATTGCCTTTGTTACGGTTTTGCGGGAAACCGGTGTTGGCTAACTCGGAACTTAAGCTAGATACTGATAAAGGACTTTGAATAAGAATATTGCACTGTAACAATCACAATGATAGACATCCTCGCACCGTGGTGGTCTACGATGCACTGCCCTGTGTTCATAAGCTTGAGGCATACAGGTGTAAATCCTTATAGTTTTATAGTCAGGTGAAAAGCCTGAGCAACATAAGGAGTTTATTGACATGACAAATTTATATTGTAATTTTATTGGACTATTTTATATTGATTATTTTGTATTGACTAATTTTTATGACTATTTATATTGACTATTTATATTGACTTGTGTAATTCTAAAGAGATATCCAATATTGTTTGTTTTTTATGACTTTATACACGGTGTCCTTTAAATCACTGTTTTCCCAGAACAAACGTTGTTCAGACCATGGTCTACAAAGGGTTTATAACATCAAGTTAAAAAAAACTAAATCGGTCTTTGAAAAATATCAAAAGTTGAGAACTTAAAACGTCTATTTTAATGTTACGCCCTACAACATAGCGCGCTCGCCGGCCGCCGCCGAAATATCTAGTAGCAACCAGCGCGCCGGCGGCGCGCTGGTTGCTACTAGATATTTCATTTCATTTATTCTCAAACAATAAAATATTGCGTCGGAACTTTTGTCATTCTACAATTAGAAAATATTTTACAAATAGGTAATTAATGCGAAAGAACAACGGTTTTGGTAAATACATAATACAAAATGATAATTAATAACCAGTCAAAAATAATAAAAATACATTATCATATAACATGTCAACGGAAAATAATAATAATAATTAATAACATGTCAAGTAAATCCTACCTATCTTAGGTGACGTAATATTTGCTGCGTGTGCCATTGACTTCCATTTTTACGGAACATTTGAAATTCTATTTTTGACATGACTACAGAGAGATTTTTAATAGACTGGACAGGACGTCTGACGTTCACCCCTTGAAAGCCGCCACCAAATAAAAAATATGACGACCTCCGTGGCGCAGTGGGCGAACAGCCGGCTGAGACGCAGGAGGTAGTGGGTTCGATTCCCGCCGCGGAACAAATGTTTGCATGATCTACAGATATTGGTTCCGGGTCTGGTTGTTTTTCTATATATTATAAGTATACATTTACAAAAAAAAAAATGTATATAAGTATTCTATCAGTTATCTGGTTCCCATAGTACAAGCTCTGCTTAGTTTGGGGCTAGATAGTGCTATGTGAAATGTCCAGCAATATTTATTTATTTATTTAATAGGAGGTAATACACTATTTTTTTTTGGAGTCGCACTGTTTTGTGCATTTGCCATTGGCTATTTCTAGCGTGCCAATGAACTGTATGTCACGGTTAGTT
The DNA here is from genome assembly GCA_918857605.2 of Philereme vetulata. NCBI lineage: Eukaryota > Metazoa > Arthropoda > Insecta > Lepidoptera > Geometridae > Philereme > Philereme vetulata. The sequence goes on from OU975462.1 coordinate 3,155,212, forward strand.
ATTGAACAAAGTTAGACTTATTTGAGAAGGTCTAGTTTTTTTTTTTATTATTTGATGCTATAAACAGTTAGTAGACCATGGTCTGAATAATGTTTGTTCTGGGAAAACAGTGATATAAAGGACACCGTGCATAATTTTTTTTTCTGCTTGTATTTAATATTGTAACCAGTGTGTACATTTGTATCAATCATGTGACCAAAAGAGTGTTAGATATGAGTGTGGATGGATATAGAAGTAGATGAATGCTGAAGAAATCATGGATTGACTGTGTGAAGAATGGAAGGAAGGACGGAAGAAGGAAGGATTGGGTAGGAAGGAAGTGACTACGTAGATGACGGCTGATAGAGAGATGTGGAGAAATACATGTTGTGCCGACCCCGCGTAATGTGGGAAAAGAGCAGGAAGACGAGTGTAAATGGTGTACCGATACGAGGTACCATTATAAATTATGAGGTGTAATATTCTCAACAAACAAACGATAATCATTATATGTCTGTAATTTCACTGGCAACCAACCCTTTCAAACCGAAAAACTGCAATGCTACTTCGCAGCATAAATTATATGATGGCGAGCCGTTTCACAAGTACTACTCTGTACTTATTGTGTAGAATATTTGTATGTTTAATAATTTAGCTTTATAGTAAGCTATGTATTAATCTATCTATGGGTATTTAGTAATGTATCAAATATAATAAAATAACAAAAAATGGCTGGACATTTCACTCAGTGCTAAGTTTGCAAACTAAGCAGAGCTTGTCCCACGGGAAGCAGTTAACTGATAGAATACTTATAGATATTATTTTTTTGTAAATACATACTTATAATATATAGAAAAATATCCAGCCCCGGAACAAATATCTGTAGATCATGCAAACATTTGTTCCGCGGCGGGAATAGAACCCGCTACCACCTGCATCTCAGCCGGCTATTCGTCCAATGAACCACGGAGTAATATCTAGGATAATTATATATAAGGATTAAAAGTACAGTTTTATATCGTTATATTTATTTATCTCCTTTTTAAATTTTAATCTGTGAACCGCCGTTAAACTACATCGCTCTTTACGACCTTCCAAAGTTTGCCTGGAATAAATCACTTGCAGCGTTAAGATTGTACAATATACTATATTTGGCATACACTAGTTTGTTAAGTAAAAGCTAATTCTATTATATTATATTCTATGTGAGTATTGTAGAGACAGCTCATATACATAAACGCTTCGCTGTAACTAGACTCGCCTTCAAATCTTTATGGATAATGGCTAGTGATAGGATATTCATGACGCCGAGCACCCAATCTAACCTGCGTTTTAGTGTACGGAAGATAGATGGCGGGATTATCGCTCAAGCTAAACTTTACAGGTTCCCTTGCTGACGTGAATAACAGGGTTTTAAAGAAGTTTTCCACAAATGCGGAGTGGAGATAAAATAAGATAATTCTTTATTGTACACTCTTTGTTTGACGACCTCCGTGGCGCAGTGGGCGAATAGCCGGCTGAGATGCAGGAGGTAGCGGGTTCGATTCCCAACGCAGAACAAATGTTTGCATGATTTACAGATATTTGGTCCGGGTCTAGTTGTTTCTTTATATATTATAAGTATATACTTAGTTACAAAAAAATGTATATAAGATCAGTTATCTGGTTCCAATAGTACAAGCTCTGCTTAGTTTGGGGCGAGGTAGCGCTGTGTGAAATGTCCAGCAATATTATTATTAATAATAAAGGGCGAGTGGTGGCCGCAAGAAAAGCGCAGACCAGTTGGCAGACTACCAGCCAGATGGTCGGACGACATCGCGAGAGTTACGGGAAGGCAATGGATGCGCTTGGCACAGGACCGGAGATAATGGCGTGATAACGAGGAGGCCTATACCCAGCTGTGTGTGGATTTGGGCTGAGATGATGATTATTATTAATAAAAACCAGCTCTAAGGTAATGGCTACATCCGTGTCACAGTGGGTGAATAGCCAGCTAAGACGCAGAGGGTTGTGGGTTCAATTCCCACCGTGGAACAAGTTTGCACAATCTAAAGATAATTGTTTCTGATCTGAGAGTATCTCTTTATATTATAAGTATTTACAAAAAACAAGTATGTAAGTACTAGCTGTTGCCAGCGGCTTCGCACGCGTGGCTTGCCAATAAAAACTAGCCTATGTGTTAATACAGGTTATGATCTACGTACATACTAAATTTCTTCGCAATCGGTTCAGCCGTTCCGGCGTGAAAGAGTAACAAACATTCATACATCCATACATAAAAACTTTCGCATTTATAATATTAGTAGGATTCTTATTAACAAACTGTATTACGCTTAGAAATGTTGATAACAGAAATATCGATGCTTTCGTCTCCAATTACAGAGACAACCAAGAAAAGCAGAACTGCAGAATTACCGTATCACATTACTATGTGGCAACGAGTTTATTCTTTAAAGATAAAAGTAAGGAAATAATTATATGTAAACTGTGTAAGTTTTAACAACATATTGTCTTAGTATGTAACCAGTCTCAATGAAAAAACCTTTAAAACTAAAGTTAAACAAATTCCTATAAAAAAAGCCTATTATAAGATTGACGATAAAAAGTTATGGACGAATTTATATGTATGTTGTGATATTAATATATATTTTTGTTATTAATTTTTACAGCATTCTTTTTATTTTGACATGGTTTTTTTATACTACTTATAAAGCAAACGAGCATGCAGTCCACCAGATGTTAAGTGGCTACTGCAGCCCATGGATATCCAATCATTATTATAAATACGGGATTTATCACATACCGTCTTATCGGTGTTTCGGCCGACAATGTTTCGCACTGAGAGTGCGAGGCGAGACGTTATTCGGAGCGGATCGCACTCACCCTGATGAAGGTTCACGAATTGAACCGAAACATTGAATACACAAACATACATTGTAAAATGTACCTATATGAATAAATATATTTCGAATTTGATTCGAATTTAATTGTTACATAATATTTCTTAAAAGCATAATGATAATTTTGAAACGTCAATCGCCAAACCAGCTAAAAACTAGACCATAAATACCGCCGACGAAGAGGGGTGTTAAAATATCAAAGTCTATGTCTGTATATTTGTAGCATTGTAGTTCCAGATAGACTGATTCCGATGCGGTTTTTTCTTATGTAAACCTAATACCCATAACTTGTTGGTTCTTAGCTATGTCAGTGTTTAACCCCTAAACCATTTAAAATTATTTTTTTTATTTATGTTTGCCAAGCGCTTGACCTCTATCACACCTGATGGTAAGTGATGGAGTGATCGAGGATGGAACACGCTTGCCTAGAAATAACATGTGGAATTGAAGACACCAAGATTATACAGGTCAAGAAAAACATACGCCGGACGGCAGTGAGTTTCACTCGTTACTTGTGCTAACAAGAAAAGGTGGAGAAATTGATATAAATAACAGCTTACATGTATATCATCATCATCATATCAGCCGTAGGACGTCCACTGCTGGACAAAGGCCTCCCTCATTGATCTCCAGGAACTGCGGTTGGAAGCGGCCTGCATCCAACGCCGACCTGCGGTTCTTACCAAGTCGTCTGCCCATCTTGTGGGTGGACGTCCTACGCTGCGCTTGCCGGTCCGTGGCCTCCACTCGAGAACCTTTCGGCCCCATCGGCCATCTGTTCTTCGCGCTATATGGCCTGCCCATTGCCACTTCAACGTGCTAATCCGTCGGGCTATGTCGGTGACTTGAGTTCTCCTACGTATCTCCTCATTTCTGATTCGATCCCGTAGAGAAACCCCGAGCTTAGCCCTCTCCATAGCTCGTTGAGCGACTCTGAGCTTATTCATAAGGCCAATAGTGAAGGACCACGTCTCGGTTCCATATGTCATCACTGGTAACACACACTGATTGTAGACTTTCGTCTTAAGGCACTGAGGTATGTTGGACGAAAAGACGTTGCGAAGTTTCCCAAACATGTATATATTATACCTTATATCTTAAAACACTTACATAATATTTACCACTTTGATAGTTATTCCGTTATTCCAGGCATTTCTAGAAACTTCCAACTCAAATCGGAATATAGGAATTACACTAGAAATTACACAACACCAATTAGCACCAACAAACTAATCAAGAATACAATACAAACGTATTTCACTAAAGATCTAACCGGGAAGATAAGTTACGCTGTAGTTAAGGCACTTTGTGTTAGGACGTAATCCAAAATTAATCTAACTCCAAACTTATGTCAAGCGGGAATCGAACCCGATCCACGCAATTTAATACGGTAAACTTTGATAAATAGAGATTAGTTGTAGTTAAACACAATTAGGAGGTTCCATACGTGATTACAAATACCTATTACCCGTGCGCGATAAGTCGGGACCTGAGCGTGGTGACGTCATATTGGCGTGTTTGTACCGCCCGCAAAAAAGCGAACATAACAAGCAGCCGCCCGCGGCTTCGTCTTTGTTTTTTTTTAACCTAATTTATTATGTTACTCAGGGAGGACGCTGCTTTTTATCTAATCTTATCCGATAAATTTACAATTAATTGCGATTCATTCGTCTCTTGTAAGAGGTCATCGTCCCAGTACTTTTGTCGAAGCCTGTCCACATGGTTGACTTCTTTTTTCCAGACAACAAAACAATAACACAAACGAAAACTAAAAGAATTCCAGAGCGCGTCGTTACGTGACGTAGGCCAGTACGAGACTAAAAACCCTAGTAAAAAATAGTGATGCGAACGGTACAATACGGGTGCCATCGGGGAAGTGCAGGGGAAGCGGTCGGGGAGTCACATCCGCAGGTCCCAAGTTATCGCGCACGAGTAATATATGCTTTACATATATAAATATTGTAGGACATTTCAGTTTTTTTTTGTAAATACATACTTATAACATATAGAAAACATCCAGACCCGGAAAATATATCTGTAGATCATGTTCAGCGGCGGGAATCGAACCCACTACCCCCTGCGTCTCAGCCGGCTATTCGCCCACTGCGCCACGGAGGTCGTCAAATATAAGTCAGGTAGTTAAATATAATATATAAACCATAAATATTGCAGGACATTTCACACAGAGCTATCTAGCCCCAAACTAAGCAGAGCTTGTACTATGAGAACCAGATAACTGATAGAATACTTATATACATATTTTTTTTGTAAATACATACTTATAATATATAGAAAAACATCCAGACCCGGAACAAATATCTGTAGATCATGCAAACATTTGTTCAGCGGCGGGAATCGAACCCGCTACCTCCTGCGTCTCAGCTGACTATTCGCCTACTGCGCCACGGAGGTTGTCATATGGTGATTGAAGAGCCTCCTCGTAACAAAGTCTAAAACAAAAACGGGAAGTGTGTTCCAAAACCCCATAGAAGCACTATGTTTTTAATAGTTAATAATTGTTTTTAATTCGGTATTTTAATCTTGAAGAAACCAAATAATCTTTTTCTAATTTTAAAGATTCCAGAAAAGGCAATAATTTAGAAGTACGAATATATATATATATATCTATATATCCTGTTATGTTATGTAAGACAACAATTTAAAATACACATTCGGAATTGTATTTACTTATTTTAGAGATGGGTTTAATACCAATTGCTTAAATATTTATCCACCAATCAATACATTTCTAATAAATATTTTTAACATTTTTAAACACGCTATTTCATTGGTATTTCTAGGACTTGATATTTAGTTTAGTTAATTTTTTTTTGTGTAACGAATTTCATAAAAACCTTTTTTATAATAATATACATTAACACTGTGTTTTCATTTAATGTCGTACTTAACATGACACGTTGTATATACTTAGTAACATCAAGTGACATGTTACTAAAGCGAGGGTTTTTGTCATTATCATTACAATATTTTTGCACTCTGAGATGTACATAATGTGCCTGAACAATATGAACATACTGGCTTATCGGCACTTGGCCAATATTGGCTAATTGGCAGTTAGCCAATAATGGTTATTCTAGTAATCTTTAATAACGGAAAGAATATACAACTATTTACAATAAAATACGGAAGAAACAGTTGAATCATCTAAATACCAATGCCGTTTGCATTGGTATTTAGATGATTCAATCAAATTATCTATAGATAGTTCAACTGCTCCAGATCACTACCAGGCGGAAGTATCCCTAAGACACTGCCTGCATTGCCTCGCTGAACTGCAATGCTTAAGCCTTGACCCGGATAAGTGTCAGCTCTCGGATCACACGTTGCTTCGACAAGACGCCCAGAAAGAATTTTGAAAACGCGATGGGCTCCGGCATCCCATGGGCCAAGGGTCTCAACCCCAAATGGCTCAAATACGTAAGCTCTATCGATACTTCCATATTTGCGACGCTTGAGATCTTTGGCTGAATTTGACGCCGCACCGGCCCCAACTGCTGTACCAGACAGATGAGATGGCCCAAGGGTATCGACGCACGTGGTGTCCCACACCAAAGGCATACCCTTCTCCCACGGTACAAGAGTCACACCCTCAGGCATCTTACCATCGTCACGTATCAGACCGTTCGGTTCGAGAACGGCTGGAACGTTGACGCTGCAAAAGCCCGGCGTATGATATCATTAAGGCCAGCGTGACGGGAAATCCTACCGGCAGCCCTGGAACACGATAATCTATGGTGACCAAGCTATTCGATCCTAGTCATCTTAGAGCGCATTACCAAAACCAGGCAGAAACAATGATTTTTTTCCATTTTTAAGATTCCGTACATCAAAAGATAAAAAGGACCTCTTATAAGATCACTCTCTGATCCGTCTGTTCGTCTGTCTGTCCATGTATCACCACCTATTTTCTCAGAAATATGTAGACCTATCAAATTGAAATTGATACCAGATATAGAGGTCTATTAGGTCCGTAAAAATCAAGATCCTGAGCCAACAGGATAAAAAGATATGGGCAAATTTAGATTTTTGGCAAAAACTAGTAAGTATCAAAATTTACCTTAATTTTCAACTTTTTTTATTTTTAGGAATCTTCCCTTTACTTGTGCTGTAAGACCTTGCTTTTAATTAAAATTGATAATTCTAGGACAACCGGAAGTACCCTACCTATATGGTAGTTCCCGTTGACCTAGAATCAGGAAATTTGGCAAAAATCAAGGTCACAAATAAAGGAACAATTATAAAAAAAAGTTGAAAATTAAAAGGTACATACATTGCGATGGTGCTCTGAGTTGTATGGGCGCTTATACAATTTTGAGGACTAGCTTAATCGGCACCAACCTCAAGTAAGATATATTAATAAATTTGTGCTATTAAATAAAATAAATATTTATATGGGACAGAATTATTTTTTTTTGCCGTTTTTATATACATATAGTACGGAACCCTTCGTGTGAGAGTCTGACTCGCACTTGGCGGATTTATGATTTTAGTAGTAAGCAAAGTTTGTTGTTACTGTAAGGAACCTTTAAATTGTGTAATACTAATCTTAACTTTGATTAATATAGATATCAAGCGTTATGTTCTGGTTACGATAGTTTCAAACAAAACAGTTGTAGATTATAATAGGTAGCGGAACTTTAACTTCTGAGAATCTAGATCAGACACAGCTATTAGAAGATTGAGGACTTGCTGGTTAGCATGTGTCTTATCGTGCACAAAATAAGACTTACTTTACAGCGCAGCTTAAGCAAATCTTTTTAGGTGAAACATTTTTTATACTACATGGAGATGGAACAACCTTATGGCCCCACCTGATGTTAAACTATCGCCTATAACAGAGAATTGCCTCGTAGGTTCATACCTTAAAAATATGCCCTGCGAGGCACTGTCCTGCGTCCATCAACTTAGGCCTACAAGTGTAAAGCCTCATTTGCCTGTAATTTCACCATCAACCGTACCCTTCAAACCAAACCACAGCAACGCTGCTTGACTACAGAAATAGTTATGGTGGTAGTACTTCTCCAGGCAAGCTATTTCACAAAAAACTCTACTACTTATCTAATATATAAAATTCTCGTGTCACAGTTTTCGTTGCCATACTCCTCCGAAACGGCTCGACCGATTTTGATGAAATTTTTTGTGCTTATCCGGTATCTATGAGAATCGGCCAACATCTATTTTTCATCCCCCTAAATGTTAGGGGTAGTCCACCCCTAAATTTTTATTTTTTAGACAAAATTTTTAATTTCTATTTTTTTATGATACAACATACAAAAATACATACAATCCTCAATTTTCACCCTTCTACGATCAACCCTTATTTTTTAATAGCAATTATTTATATGGCAAAACAACGTTTGCCGGGTCAGCTAGTAATATATATACTTATGCTATTAATATACTTTTGCTGATCCTTGTGTGTGACATTTTTAATAATAATTAATGTATTGATTCATGTATTATTGAGTCCATTAAATTTGTGTTAGTGATAAGACTTATTCATCATCATCATCATCATCTTTAATTTGGCTCCCGATCTTCAATTCTTGTGACTATGGAGTCAAACTTTTGATCAGGAGCCGAATTAAATATTTTCTCCCTCAGTGACAAGGTCGCCCATTGTATTGCCTTTTTAATTTTGTTTTAGTGTTATATTGTTTCTGTGTGGTTATTACAATAAAGAGTTATCTTATCTTATCGTACATGCACACATCACACACCAACAGCTCATTAGTGTTTAGTGTCTACTGCTGGAAAGAGCCTCCTCCAAAGCTGGAGGGTTTTGCTTCAATCACCACCCTTGGCAGGCGGATTGGTGATCGCAGTAAAGGTGTAGATATTACAGAGAAGAAAGCTGCTGCTCTTCTTCTGGTGAGATATCTTAGTCAGCTATTACGATGTCCATGGGCTGAGTTGGAGGGATCGTATCTTACGTCCAAGTCATATCTATTAGTATGACCTGCAGAATCACGACACCCTCGATTAGCGTTCTCACTCGCATTTGCTGTGTTCAATAGATCGCTCACAGCCCTTGCTTATCAGTTTCATCATCATCATCATCAGCCGGAAGACGTCCACTGCTGAACATAGGCCTCCCCCTTAGATCGCCACAACGAGCGATTGGTAGCCGTTTGCGCCCAACGGCTCCCCGCGATTCTTACTAGATCATCGGTCCACCTTGTGGGGGGCCGGCCTACGCTGCGTCTGGATCGCTGCCGGGGATTCTTAGCACCCCCTGCTCTGCCACTGCCCTGGTTGCTACCACTTCCAGGGATGACAGAGCCGCCGGGGACTGGGGGCCGTTTGTGTGTTGTGTCTGTCATAGGGGGGTTTTGCCATAATCACCACGCTTGGCAGGCGGCTTGGTGATCGCAGTGGTTGGTGTTTAGTACACAGAAGAATGCTGCTGCCCATTCCCTGGAACAACTCCCTTTGCCGGCTCACACGGCTCCCGCGGGATGAAAAGGGGTGGCCCTATTATTACGCCGGGACCACACGGCTTATCAGTTTACTTATGTATAACTAGTTGAATTTTTACCCCGTAATTATGAGTTTATTTTATGAAAGTAAGTCAATAGGAATGTTATGTTTCAGAAATAATTATTTTAATTCATAAGCTGGTAATAATATGAATCTGTTTTTTCTTGTACCATTGTAAAAATTAAATAACAGATTATTATTAAGTTGTTATGAAAGTAAAATTTAGTAATTTCATAAGAGACAAATACATTTTTGAAACCTAGAATGCTGTTGGAGCTGGCCTAATCTCTTTTAACTATAGTGTGACCATTAGTGCCGTGCACTCCCTGAGGTATGCGCGCGGCGAGACGGGGGGGAGAATCGGCTGCTGCGCTCTGTCAGTTCGCCGTCAACGCTCGTGGCGGCAGGTAGTGTTATTTGTATCGGACTGTCTATGTCAGACGCACATGACATAGACAGTCCGATACAAATAACACTACCTGCCGCACGATTCGAAGGGCTCAGTGGCTGTATAAATATCGCAAATTCTTGCGCCAAAAAATGAAAAGATAATATAGCGATAATATTAGGGTTGTAATGTAAGATAAGATAAGTCTTTATTGTACACCAAAGTAAAATACAGAACATAATTCTTACAAATAGATTTAGTACAATGAGCGGTCTTATCGCTAAAAGTGATCTCTTCCAGACAACCTTTGTATGGACAGGATTATAATGTAACACATGACGGCGGTGCATCTATATAAACATACCTACATACTATACACCTAAAATACTAATATGATGAATTAATTAACAAGCAGTAACTTAATAAATAAATAAATAAATATTGCTGGACATTTCACACAGCGCTATCTAGCCCCAAACTAAGCAGAGCTTGTATTATGGGAACCAGATAACTGATAGAATACTTACATAAATTTTTTTTGTAAATACATACTTATAATATATAGGGAAACAACCAGACCCGGAACAAATATATGTAGATCATGCAAACATTTGTTCCGCGGTGGGAATCGAACCCGCTACCTCCTGCGTCTCAGCCGGCTGTTCGCCCACTGCGCCACGGAGGTCGTCGTAATGTACTTATTTGTTATAAATAAATTAAAAAAAAGGTAGGGTTAACAAGATTGTGTTGTTTTGTTACTGTCACACAGTTTTTGGTTCCTGTACATTATATTTCTAAATACTCAAAAGTGAATAACTTCGTCCATGTCGTGCCTGCCCCAGTTATGGTTGAGAACTCGGCTCTTGAAGTTGTATACTATATGCGTATGTATACCTAGGACAAACAGTCCAATTAGGTAGGTCCAACTTCGAGAAAGAGGATAATCGTCGAATCCAACTCGGATGGGCAGCGTTTGGGAAACTTGGCAACGTCTTTTCGTCCAACATACCTCAGTGCCTTAAGACGAAAGTCTTCAATCAGTGTGTGTTACCAGTGATGACATATGGAACCGAGACGGGCTCCTTCACTATTGGCCTTATGAATAAGCTCAGAGTCGCTCAACGAGCTATGGAGAGGGCTATGCTTGGGGTTTTTCTACGGGATCGAATCAGAAATGAGGAGATACGTAGGAGAACTCAAGTCACCGACATAGCCCGACGGATTAGCACGTTGAAGTGACAATGGGCAGGCCATATAGCGCGAAGAACAGATGGCCGATGGGACCGGAAAGTTCTCGAATGGAGGCCACGGACCGGCAAGCGCATCGTAGGACGTCCACCTACAAGATGGGCAGATGACTTGGTAAGAACCGCAGGTCGGAGTTGGATGCAGGCCGCTTCCAACCGCAGTTCCTGGAGATCAACGAGGGAGGCCTTTGTTCAGCAGTGGACGTCCTACGGCTGATATGATGATGATGATGAATAACTTCAGGTTGGTAAAATCTGTGTAAATTCCACTAACACGCTAGAAAAGATCAATCATAGTGATAAAATCGATTCGCGATTAATCAGTTTCAGTTATTAAAAACCGAATCCCCTAAAAACTTGATATGGCTTTTCCAAATACTATTTATAAAATAGCTCAATTAATTTTGCATATTACCGTAAATATTTGAACAATTATCGACGACGAAGCTTGACAGACATTTGATATCAAACAAATTCGGCCGTTAAGTCAATCAGTCGGTAGAAATAGCTCCGCGGTCAGGACAAACATCATTGATTGACTCTGGTACTGCAGGTCTATGCAAAGTTGTTTTGGTTTATCTGCGAGGCTAGTTTTAATTTAGTGTTGTTTTTGCATTTAATTGGCATTTAAAATAGACCTAGTTATAATGTATTTACTTATGAGAATTTGTAAAGTACTGGTTGCTAGTGCACATTAACACGTTAAAAACTTAGGTATTTTAATAGACAGTTCCATGTCGTGGGTTCCGCAGCTTGAGTCTGTGAGTCGAAAGATGTTTGCATCTGCTGGCTCGCTTAGAAGGCTGCGTAACTTTCTACCTAACGCTACGAAAATTGCGCTTGCACAGTCACTTCTTCTCCCCGTTCTTGATTATGCTGACGCCAGCTATCTCGACATTACGAAGGACCAATTAAACAAGCTTGAGCGTCTGCAAAATTTCTTTCTGCATTCGTTTTATTTTTGGACTCCGTAAATTTGATCACATCTCTGAATTTCGTCTCAAGCTCAAGTGGTTACCTATTCGTCTTCGCCGAAATGCTCATATCCTTTCCCTCCTGTACAACATCCTCCGAAACCCCTTAACCCCTTGCTACTTGAATGAACGATTTGAGTTTCTTCACTGCTCTAATCCTCACTCGCTCCGATAGTCTGAAAATTTGATGCTGAAAACCCCAGTTTATAGTACTAGATTCTATGATGATTCCTTTACCGTTCAAGCAACACGTCTTTGGAACACATTACCAGTCTCAATACGGCAAGCTCCATCATTAGCCACATTTAAAACAAGAGTGAAAACATTTTATCTCTCAGAAACGTCGTAGTATCGCTATAGATATGTATGTATGTTTATGTATATATATATATATTTATATTTTTTATTTAATTTCTTTGTTGTGGGTAAATTTATGTATATTGTTTTATTTTATTGTAAGTGTTCAGCGCTTTCCTAAAATTTAGTTTTTGTTTTGTTAATGTAGGTACCCCCCCCCCCCCCCCCTATTCCATCAAAAGGTTTTCCTATCCATCCAAAGGTTGTCTGGAAGAAATCGCTTCTAAGCGATAAGATCGCCCATTGTTTGTTGCTTTGTGATTTTTTATTTTAAGTCTGTTTCTTTTGAAGTGTACAATGAAGTATTTTCATTCATTCATTCATTCATTTGTCGAAATTCTACCGTAATGTATTAAATAAATATATTATTTATTTATTATTATTATTTTTAACCTGTGTTCTCCCACTGCAGGGCAAAGGCCTCCCTTCTTTCAAGTTTTTTCTGTCCCCTGCTTTAGTGGGCCAGTCTGGTAAATGCACATCCAAGTCGTCACGCCATCTCCGTGGTGGTCTGACGCGTGGGCGAGTTGCGTTAGGGACCCAATCAGTTATTATTTTTGCCCATAGATCTTCGAGCATGCGACAGACGTGGCCGGCCCAATCCCACTTGACCTGTGCTGATTTTTTGTGACATCTTTGTTTGCGAGCGCAGTACGGAGTTCCGTATTCGGTCTGATAACCGGACACGGTATAAAAATATGAAAAAATAAATATATGTTATTATTTATTTATAATATATAAATAAATATATGTTAAGCAAAATTTTAGCATTCACCGAGGGGCCAAATCTCACCCTCCTCCATGCGCGAATTAAGCTTAAAATGGGTACACAGTTTTCTCTTCACGTATTTTTATATAGATTCTGTTCCTTTAAATAGTTAAAGACTCACTTTAAATTTTAGTTTTTTAACAGCTTCTTGAATAAACAAAGGTTTAGAAGAATTTATAAAAATAAAAACTAAAGTTGACACAGCTCAGAAGGTCAGAAAGCTGAAGTGGCAGTGTGCTGGTCTGTTTTCAGGGTTCCGTACCTCAAAAGGTAAAAAAGGAACTCTTATAAGATCACTCTCTTGTCCGTCTGTCTGTCCGTGTGTCACCGCCGATTTTCTCAGGAACGGGTGGATCTAGCATGTTCAAATTTATACCAGATACTGAAGTCTATAGTCCCTCCTTTAACGTAAGCCCAGCCATCCCATCAGTGGGCATGTTATATTTGCTTACCGTCCACCGCGAACAGAAAGAAGATCTTCACGCGGTAGCTGCAGTCTATCTTCTTATCCTATCCCTCCCTATCCTGCTAGCTACCAGAAACTGGTTATGATTTTATTCCATTAGTATATTCATATATTTTTTTTGTATATTTGATATGTATGAGAATAGGTCGTAAATAAATTTTCACCCTCCCCCTATTTTTTAATCGCAGCTTTAGTTTTTTTGTATGAAGAATCTAATATATAAAATTCTCGTGTCACAGTTTTCGTTGCCATACTCCTCCGAAACGGCTTGACCGATTTTGATGAAATTTTTTGTGCTTATCCGGTATCTATGAGAATCGGCCAACATCTATTTTTCTTCCCCCTAAATGTTAGGGGTAGTCCACCCCTAATTTTTTTTTTTATTTTTTATATTTTTAATTTCTATTTTTTTATGACACAACATACAAAAATACATACAATCCTCAATTTTCACCCTTCTACGATCAACCCTTATTTTTTAATAGCAATTATTTATATGGCATAAGAACGTTTGCCGGGTCAGCTAGTATCCATATAATTTAGCCCTCGTTCATTGACGTGAAGTCATTTACATGAAGTGTCGCGTCATTTTGACACGAGTGTTTTATATAGTTTTTATCCCGAAGTTCCCACGGGAATGGAAAATTTCAAGCATGCGATGCCGCGGGCGGGTTGCTAGTAATCAATAAAATTAACGTAATTCAAAACGCGGACAAAATTAAACCATGAAAAAAAAGACAATATCTATAGTGCCAAGACAATAGTTTATCTATAATTTTCAACTAGTGGTTATTGATATGTAATATTAGAAAGAAAGTTAATTGAACACACTCTTTTTCTATCTAAATTTGATGTTTCGTCCGTATTATCAATATATCTTATTCATAATTTTTTTCTAAAAAATTTCCTGCTACATTATGTCATGCACTACCTACAAAAATATTTTTTCAACACTACGCAAAGGATAACCGGAAGAGAATGCTTGCTAGAATTAGTTCGCCTATGTACAGATTTATGTATTTTGTGCAATACAGAATTTTTAATCAATCAATGTCAAATAAAATGTAAATGAAAATAATAGATATAGATAGATCCACTGAATAAAAACACACTTCCAGCGAAAGCTCTTTTAGCCTATTTTTATAAAAAGAGATCATAGACTGCACCGGGTGAAATTTAAACAAACGTATTTGAGTATAAACAAAAATCGACCACTAGTTTGCTATATTACTGGTTTTCGGTGCCGAAGCAAATATGCTACTTTGGCCTTCTTTATCATCGCTAAAACCTCTTTCAAGGGTCACGATAAACTTAACAAATTAATGTTATTTCAATTGGAATGCACGGAAAAGACCAAACCGTCTACTGCAGTTTAGTATCTCCAATCGATATCCTTTTGGCATCGTATCAAGACTCCAATCGAAACTGCCGTCTCAAATCTTATAACGAGACCATTTTTAAACTTACTACTTTCAGCGTCACACATTATCAGTCGCAGTTCACCGCATTTATATAATAGGAAGGAATTTAGAGCTTGTATGGTTGAGATAGAGTGGAAATTTAGGTGCGGTGTTTATTTAGGTGAGGTAGATTGCACTGAAAGCCATTGAAGCGGAAGACTAGATAAGTGCGCGTTTTAATCTAAACAGTATCTAGCTTGGCATGCTCACACTCATTACGTCAGCTAATTCTGACTGTATGCCATATGAACCTGATCGGTCTAATATTAGATTGGATATACCTACGAGATACTAAAAAATGCATTCGCGAGTGAGCTGTCGATCACCTCACCCGACGGGTTTGTTGTTATCTGTTTCTACGCTCGCACACCATTAGATAAGAGCAAACAAAAATTAAATAAATACCTATTTTTTAGCTTAATCAGGTTAATAAGTATATACGGGTTGTGTACGTTCCATCCGGGTACAATTTAGCCAGAATTCTTAATGTTTAACTTTCTACACCAGGTCTGGACAGTCCTAACATTTCTTGTTATTTTGATATAGCGCAGTATATCTTATCCTGTCCTATCCTATCCTATCTTACTAATATATAAACGCAAAAGTTTGTATGCGTCAAATGTTTGTTACTCTTTCACGCCGGAACGGCTGAACCGATTGCGATGAAATTTTGTATAAATGTAGATTATAACCTGGATTAACACATACGCTACTTTTTATTGACAAACAACGCGAGCGAAGCCGCTGGCGTCAGCTAGTATAGGTATTATTATAGTGAAATTATTTTAACTTTTAAGTTTAACATTTAAAGAATCCAAAAAAAAATAAATAATTGACAAAAAAAAATAACAACACAAGCTTTTGTAGATAACCGAACTAAAGAGTAGAAAATAACTATGAATAAATTTAAATTAAGAATAGTGTGATTATTAAAAACAAATATTATTTTGTAAAAAGCGTGGGGTGCTTGTTGTCAATTATTATAAATATTTTATTGATTATTGTAAAATTAGAGTCATTTTGAAAATATCTTAAAAAGCACCCCATGATTTATACAATAAAATACATTATTTTTTTAAATTACAGTGGCCTTAAACACCTTCCCCAGATGTATAATTACTTCTAGGGCTAGCATATGCACAGGCAACATAACTGTCATCATTTTACGCATCATAAGTGTTGCTAGTTGCAACAAAACTCGGAATGCCGGATCAGTATTTGCACATGATTCGCAGATTATGCTGTAGCTGTGAAATGTAGCTAGTAATTGAATTACAGTTCAACTGAACTAATGTCGCAATAACATTAAATTGTGTTCAAAGGTAACATAATTCACGTTATTGAGTTGTATAGCCTTCAATCAAATTCTATGGCACTGGTTATTGAACGTTATGTAAAGGCAGTGTTGAAGGGATTTAGGTAATACATTCTAGCGTTTGTATGCGACAATTTAGTACGATTTAATAATTATCTGTATGTTTTTATGCCTGATAGTTTATTCTTGTGATGGAGTGTTTTTTCAAGTCAAATTCAAATTCGTTTATTACTTCAGATATTACATAACAGTTTACAAAAACCAAAGCGTTATTACTAGTACATAAAACAATATTACAAAATATATAAATTACAGTTATAAGCACACAACAGAAATAATAAGTAAGTTTTATATAAGATTAATTAGATCAAGAATCAAATAATGGATTAGCCCTAATCTCATCCCTTGCAGTATTCTAGACATACTTGCGCCAACTTCGGTATAAGATCCGCAAATACATCGGCTTCAGGGTACAACTTGAGCAGTGCGTTAAGTTGGCGCTGCACACGGCAGATAAGCGAGTTTTGACGTGCCACAGTGTGCGCAGGGCTCCGCTCGAACAGCAAGACTCTCCCAGGACGAAATCAAGAGCGTTGCTCAGGAACGCACAGCCGACTTTTCTCGCTAACCAAATCAGCGCAGTCAACCACACCACACCAACGCTAGCGCAGAGCCTTATGTATTCTGGGCAATATGATTTCAAGAAAATTCTGCAATTCGTCTCCTGACGTGAAAACGACGCTTTTTAGGTATTTTTGCCAGACTTTTTACACATATCAACTCTGGACAGAGTATACTAAAAAGTCCCATGACAGTATAAGGGTAGCCTGTAATAACATTTTTCGACAACTGATGGGCTTAAAGCGCTACTGTAGTGCCTCCGAAATTTTTAACGAAGCATGCGTTGATACTTTCAACGCTATTCAGCGTAGGAGGATAGCGTCTTTCATGTCCAGAGTTGACACTTGTAATAACGCTATCATTAGAAGTCTGGCAGAAAGGCTTATACATTCTAAGATGTATAGACGTTGGGTGGGCATTGCCACCTAAACTACTTAAGGGGATTTATTGTGAATTATGTATATTATATTGTATTGTATTGTGTGTAGTAAATGTGTATGGAGCTCATGAGTCTGAAATAAAGATTATTATTATTAACAGATGACACACAGTCATAATTTGGTCATTTATTCTACGCGTTTCAAGTCGATGGTTATAATATGGTTACATATTTTAATTAGAAAATAGCCAGCTCACAGAAAGCAGTGGAGTTACGATTCCCGCCACGGGTCAAATGTTCGCATGGACAAATGGCTGCAACTATTTTTGCCAAAAATTCCTAAGAACCATCATAGAAATCTCCAACTTTCAGGAGAGGTTGTTTGATAAAATATTTTGAACTTCTTCAAAATTACTTTAAATTTCTACTTAAGTTGAAACTCAAAGGCACATAAATATTCACTCTCACTGGAACTATCCTAATGCAATCTACGGTCAAACTTCGTTGCAAGATCCGCTAAAACACTAGTAAGACAGGCTCAGATAAACTGCTCAGATGTCTTGATAATAAAGTAATGGGGTTTTTGTCTGCAGACCGGAAATGAGGAGATAAGGCTCTTAAGGAGAAGAATTTATACGACAGACTGGCGAATTTACGAAAGTTTTCTTTTATTGAAAGAAATGGGCAGTGAGCTCTGACATGGAGGGAACACAACTGGACAACTGCTTAACTTAAATTTTATTATATTGCTTGACTAATTCGGTACGGGGTGGTGGTGGGGGGGGGGGGGGGCGCAATTTTGCTGCAAAAGTGGTTCTTGCTACGGGACATTTACATATATCGCTTATGTTATATGGTTTTGTTGGTATTTGAGACAGAGTAGCATTTTGGAACATTAATATATTTATGTCTTGCGTCTTGAGTATGAGAGTCACACCATTAAATCTAATCAATTAACAGAATACGCACTTTTAAATCATAGGTACAATGGGCAGCCTTATCGCTAAAAGCAATCTCTTCCAGGCAACCTTTGGATGGACAGGATCTATGTGAACATGACGGCGTAAATCAGATAACAGAGAACAAGTTTAGATTACAATTTATATAAAAAAAAGTATATTGATAATTTGAAATAAAATGTATAATTATAATGTGTAATATACTCATAAAATTACATAAATAATAATATTAAGATACTTTCATAAAATATATATTGTCATACCTACATATATAAATTGTAAAAATGTTTACATTAATAAGTGGCCTAGTGAGCGATGACAGATAGTGTTGTCTGACCACGTGTTTAAAGATAGGTATATACTTACTGGGTAAGTTAATTCCATCTTAAATATTAAGTAAGACCACCCATTGTATTATTTACCGTTATTTAGTGTATGTGTATTTTCTTTGTTACTCTGCTTTTATTTGGTATGTAATAACAAGTATATCTATCCATCTATCCAATACAGCGGTTGCGTCCTTTACCTAGTTAATATAACCGCAACTTGATACCAAGATCTTAAGTATTAAATACAAGTTTGCAAAGTTTATTCGTTTCGAACGTACAATATTAAATAAGTATTACAATATTAAATAGTATAAAATAATTAGAATTTTAGTTTGCTTATGTAAGAACACAGTTAAATAAAAAACTTAAGTCATAAAGCCGCCGTCCTTTAACGTTCTCGTGAAATCCATCCATCCAAAGGTTGTCTGGAAGAGCTCGCTGTTAGCGATAAGACCGCCAATTGTACCATCGCGTATCTATTTTTATGTATTTTAAATATGACTTGTTAATTTAAGTGTGGATTACAATGGTGGCAATTCTGTTGTTTATGCTGACTAACTAAAATTGTGTAATATACGAACGGTCATATTTTGTTTACGTTAAAAATCAAATAAGAATGACATTTACTGAGACATTTTTTAAAACTAAGTAGGTAATTTTTACTAAGAATGCGTGTTTTTGGGCTAGTTATAGTCAGCAGTCAAATTGGTGCTGATTAAAACTAGCCCACAAACATGCCATCTTAGTAAAATTGTTGAAATGTCACTTTAAATGTCATTCAAATTTGATCTTTAGCATAAACAAAATAAGACCGTTCGTATTTTACGCAATTTTAGTTAGTCAGCGTAAACAACAGAATTGCCACCAATAAAGCGATTTCTATTCTGTTCTATTCTCAAGTTCTATTTCAAGAACCTTCGTCATGTTGCCACTGAAGACCTAATAAAATCAGTTTATTATTGTCTTTGTCAGTCGGTTCTTAGTTATTGCATCTCAGTGTGGGGAGGAGCAAGCAAATCCAAATTAATAAAAGTGGAAAGAGCCCAGCGATCTGCACTAAAAGTAATGCAGTTCAAACCATTTCGTTACTCTACGGAGATTTTGTACAAGGAGGCCAGGGTCCTTACGATACGACAAACATTTATTCTTCATCTTGTCCTCTTCTTTCACAAAACTATCACGATAACCCCGATGATGTACCTGGACATAACAGACAACAAAAAATGTTTGTAACACAATAAGATGTAACACATCTTTTGCAAGACGACACTTTTACTTCCTGGGAGCTTATATTTACAACAAATTGAATAAAATTTTACATTATTACGCGATGAGCACCCATAAGTGTAAATTTACCCTGAAAATTTGGCTACTCGAACAAAACTATGTGGAAACCGAAAACTTGCTCGTTGTTTTAACGTAAAGCTTCACACACCTACGCACAAACATAATTATTCATCCTATGTAAATATATATATATATATATATATATATACCTATATATATACTATACACACATATATACTATACACACTAATTATTACTTATTATATATTATAACTTTTTTTGTAAAAGTTTGTAAGTCTAACAAGAGTTAATCTTCTTCAGTACAAGTGTAATTCCGGCGGGAGGCATTGGCATGCTATATCACAGGTCTTCCTAGTTTAGGTGCCTATGTTCCTTTTGCAACTAGGTTTTAATATTTAACTAAAATACTGAATCTGATGTACCTACCCTAGTGTTGTGAAGTTCGTTACCGAAAATAAATTCTCTTTATCTTTATTATAAAGACATACCATAATAACAAACTACGAACTTATGAGTAGTTATGTAGGTAGAACAATTCACCTAGGTATTATAAGGCAGGTTTTATTCAATGTATCACATCGTTCTTTATCCCTATCAAAAAATCTTTAAAAATTCTAGAAAACATTTCGTAGACAATTCCTAAACCTTATAGAACTTTCATTTCTAGCGGTATATGTAAAAGCCTCAAGTCTTGTAGTAATACATTTGTCCTTGATATTATATTTTTGGATTAGTCCAGTGGCGTCTTGTAGTTATAACTTCAAGCTTGGTCTCAGGTTTCGTTAGTATAATTGATTTGCCAGTAAACAGTCTCGGAGTGAGATTAATGTTGGGACCAGCTTTATAAGATGCCCTATAAATTGTTTTTATTGCATTTGTATAGAACAATGAATTTTATAAACAGGTAGGTTCGGAATAAACTTTTCTCTTTGTTTAATAAATCTACCTATTCTTGGAGAATAAATTGCGGGATATTATATTTTCTATTCCATGATTAGACGTTTTAGGAGTAATTTTATTTATATTTCTACGTATATTTTCTTAAGTTATATTAAATGTTTGCTTGCTATTATAGTTTTTTAATTTTAATATCTGTAACTTTAAGCTATATTGGAAACTAATATCACAAAATTAAATTTTGAGAACATTATTTTAGTCTACAGTAAAATTTTGGTTTCAAAACGTTTTTCTAGAAAAATATTTAATGGTTTAAGTGTCTCAGCGTCGTGTAGGTAAGATTTTACATTGATACCGCATCTTCTTCTTCCTGCCCTTTTCTCATATTACGCGGGGTCGGCACAACATGTATTCCTCCACATCTCTATCAGCCGGCATTTCCGTTGTCACTTCTTTCCTACTCATATCATGATTCTCACAGTCCATCCATCTCTTCTCCGGCCTTCCGCTACTTCTATATCCATCCACACTCATATCCAACACTCATTTAGTCACATCGTTTTCTTCTCTCCACATGACATGGACATACCACTCTAGCCCCTTATTCCTCAATTTATTACTGGCGCTACTTTCAAACTTCTTTTAATATACTCTTAACACTCAATGGTCCCGCATGATCACTTTAATTTTTTTTTATACATATAGGCTCGCGTTTGACCACGATGGTGCAGTCTATGATGGATCACGCGTGCCTAGCAGAAACCTATTTACTCGCGACTTGAAGACACCCAGGTTGTAGTTAGCAGGAAACACAGATTCAGGCAAGGCGTTCCACTCTTTGGCGGTGCGCATAATAAAGGTTGAAGAGTACCGATTCTGCGAATGGGAGATATTTCAACCATATAGCGGTGGCGCACCGCAGAGCGTCTGGTTGTCCAATGATAGAATGGAGATCGTGGGATTAGGTTGCAGAATTCCGCCGCACACTCCAAAATGTACTCTGAAATTCTTACACGTAAAATATTTAAACAAAGTGTGTTCATACTCACTTATTATATAGGACGATGTCTGGCAGCCAAATGTGTTCGGAAGGCACATGTAACGTGTCAACCCCACCGTAGTCATCTGGGTTCCATTTGAGTTTGTAATCGTTCCATTCCTGTTGACAAAACATTTTCTTATTACTCACATAATACTGCATTAAAATAGTAGATTATTAACCAAGGGGATAAAGCAGTGTTTTCTGTCGCGGGTGACAATTTAAATCGCGAGCGTAACGAAGGACTCCAGGTTTAATCCCGAGCGCAGCGAGGGTGTTAAAAAAATTTTATATTAAGACGAGTCCTGAGTGTAGGAAGGGATTTAAGTTCACCCAAGACTAAGACAGCTTTATGACTGAGGAAAATACTCTACTTTTCGTACCATTTGCGAAAAAATTAACACAATAATAATATGAGATAAGCATTTATTAAAAATAATGACAATTAAACGTTAAAGTTAACATTCGAAACATTGGTCCAATTATTGATACAGAGAGTTACATTTTTACATCGGCAGCATTTGCATTGATGGAATCCGACAATTCACTGTCACTGTCGCTTTGATTTAACATCGTAACGTATTTTTAGAACATTAACTTATTTATAAAAATAAATTAAAATAAACTTAACGTTTATGTATTTGTAGAAAACAAAAACGCGGCAAATTCTTAGACTAATATTTTTTTGTCGGAAAAGCAAAGGCATCAAGCTCATACGGCCTCGTCGGTTTTCGTAATTTTATTTAATAATCATAACTGCATAATAAATGCGTATTCCTTTTTCAAAAAGATGTATAATGCTTTATATACAAACTCAATGGTGTATACACAGATGTAGTTCAATATAAATTTCAGTAAGTATTCAAAATTTAAATCACATTCTCCCCCTAGAGGATGAATGAAATTCAGTACAATTTTCTTTCCCTGTTATTAACTGATTAAAAATGACTATTGTTATGTTCGCTTTTTGTGGCATAGAATGTCACTTTTTTGAGCAAGTGGTACGAAATGTCATATATTTATTTGAAGTATTGCTATTCAACTAACATGCGTAATAGTATTATAAATTCAGTATTAAGGATAGTATTAGTAAGAAAGTATCTCTGTCTCTCTATCTGTTTTAAAGTGTGACGACTAAACGGCTAGACTAATTTCGATGAAATTTCACAAACCACGCAAGCGTATGTTTGTATGTATGTTAGATTTTGGTAAAAACGTTAAGTATTTTAGCTTTGGCTTCTCATCTTTGATGTTTATGTTAAACCAGATTTTAACGAATTTTATTCAGACATACCTATTACAAAGTTTAGATATGGACATAATTTTAAAACTAACATATAAAATCACAAAAGAGACTTATTTAGATCTACGTATCCAACCATTATTTAAAATATTATGCAGTGTGTCGTTTTTAAATTGACAATCGCTACATATGTTACGCCGAGACTGTTACAGAATAAGTAATATTCGGTATTTCTCGAAGTTATACCTACTGTGTCACAGAATAGGTAATACTTGGTATGGAATATACCTACATGCTACGTTTTTACCTACAGTGGCACAGAATAAGAAATAGTAGTAAGTCGAAATACCTACACTTTTCTAGTAACTAGTAGAAACGTCGAGAAGTGTCTGGAAATAATGCGCGGTATAAATAATGCGTAGAAACGTCCACAGAGTCAGTCTGGTGTTCGCACGTACAGCCAAATGCTGTACGTGCGAACATTTCGGTGACTTTTAGTGGTTTATTGTGGGATAGTGTTGTGATTACTCGTGATTAAGTGCGTGTATTTATCATTTCAGTGTTGAATAAAAGAGTTATTTTGCTTAGATTCATTTTAATTATTTTATCCCGAACCCTCGTACAATATCTTTATGTAAATCAGATTGAAGACGTCTCGTCTGATAAACAAACACAGTGAAATAAATGACATTGGCATATCAATCCATTATTGCTGCGTTGTTATGGCAATGACAAGCAAAAATGGGTTGCAGTTGTTTCTTTTTTTCTTAACTTTTGCTATTCCAAATTACACGTCAATACACATAGTAGTTGCTTAAAAAATTAAAAATAGAGCTGTGACAGACGGACAAAGTTGCACCTTAAGGCACTTGTCTCACCGACGGCGATGAGCGAGAAGCGAGAAAAGCTAGAAACTAGAAACGAGTTGGCAAACAGCGAGAAGCGAGTGTTTAGTTCTTATAGTTCTCGCTGGGCTGTAAAGCGAGTGAGCGAGTGCGGCGGTGCGTGAGTTCCGTTCCGCTGGTTCATCTCACGGCGTGTGTTCTGACCACCAAGCGAGCATCGCTGAGCGAGTATTGTAGTTGTTGCGACAAAATAGTGGAAAGCGAGTTCTAGCCAGCAGTGCGAACGGCCACCGATCAACTATAAATGTATGTGTCTCTTTTACTGACACGGAATTTATATCTTATGTACGTTTCTTGAGCGAGAAAATATTTGATAGCTAATTGCTTACTCGCCGGCGGTGAGAAGTGCCTAAGAGTTCTGTTTTTACTGGTCGAAAACCCTAAAGACAGTTCGATCACAGTATCTAAAAACATTGAAACTCTAACTTAAATCAAAGCGCTGAATTCCTTGAAATCCGGTCATTTCCCGATTCGGCGTCCAATTTAAGACGACGGTCGTCCCCCAAAAGTATTTCTCAGGAGGTTGTAGAGTTGTTGACTCGACAGTGGTTGAAGTACTAACTAGCTAGTTATCTGTGGCGAGGTCGGAAATTGCGGCGCCTTATTAAGTTCCGGCCGAAAGCTTCGATTGAAACCCATTGAAAGTGGACTAAAGTTAAACGGGTAGATTTGTTTGAAATTTTGTAAGGTTGAGTTTGTTATAGGGCCGCGTCTATGCTGCTGTATTTTTTTTATCTGAAATATGTGTTTAGTTTTTATGTATTAAAAGATTCTGAAGGCCAAGACTGTAATTGAATCTAGTCAAATTAAAGTTTCGATTATTTAATCTAGACTTGCTTGCTGTCCTCCAATTTGACATTTACTGAAAGATGGCGTTTAAGTTATCTATACCAGTGATTCCTAAAAGGTGGTCCGCGGGGTTCCGCGGACCTGGGGTTTCGTGGATGGGTCACAGGGGTTCCGCGGTCTGTCCGAGAGTTAAAGTTGAGTTGTACTTATAGATGAATACCCGGCAATTGTTGAGAAAGCTGTCCTGGTTCTGATTAAGTTTGTGAAGATTGGTTTGCGTTAAATTGTCAGACATAAAGCCTAATTTTACGGCTATTATAAGAAATAATGTGAAAAAATGTCATTCTTCACAATAAATTATTACCTAGGTACATTGTATTTCTTTGTAACAATCAATTATTTGCAATACTTATAATAATTATTTTCATTTATAATTTGTTAATTCTTCGAGTCTAACATGAATATATTCAAACTACAAGGTAAAAACTTTAGTTATCAAATTAGCCAGCTAGGGTTCCGCCAAAAAAGAATGATCAATTAAGGTTCCATGGCCAAATAAAATTGGGAACCTCTGATCTATACTAATATTATAAAGAGGAAAGATTTGTATTTTTGTGTGTATGTTTGTAATGAATAAACTCAAAAATAACTGCGCCGATTTCAAAAGTTCTTTCACCATTGGAAAGCTGCATTGACCTTGAGTGTACGAGCTATATTTATTGCTAGAAAAGATTAGGGATCCTTATTAAAACTTAAGTAACGTAACCCAAGGTGTAAAAAAGTGCCCTAAAACGGCTTTCGTCGCATGTGCTGCGGAAACTATTGATGACAGAACAAAAGTATTTTCTACAATATTAAAATGGAATAAATAAATAAATATGGCTAGACATTTCACACAGCGCTATCTAGCCCCAAACTAAGCAGAGCTTGTACTATGGGTATCAGATAGCTGATAGAATACTTATATACATTTTTTTGTAAATACATACTTATAATATATAGAGAAACAACCAGACACGGAACAAATATCTGTAGAATCTTAATATTAAAGAACATATCAATATCTACAAAAAACTTCGTAATATTAAAAAGAGGAAAGATTTGTTTGTTTGTATTGAATAGGCTCCGAAACTACTAGACCGATATTAAAATTTCTTTCACTGCTGGGAAGCTACACTATCTCCGGGTGACACAGGCTACTTTTTACGCAACTGCGGAGAAGGAGGGTAATGTTTTTATTAAAAAACTACGCGTGCGAAGCTGCGGATTGGTCAGCTAGTCTGGAAATAAAATAAATTAAATTACTCCCAATTTACCGGTCTCCGAAATCTCACTTTATCAAAAGAATATTTGATTGACTGTTCTGACAGATAAAACCTTGTTATTCTAGTAAAAGTCTTATATTTAAAACTATAGAGCAATCTTAAAACAATTATAATATTGATAGACTATTTTGACTTTTTTATGAGAAAATTAAAACAATGAAACCCAGAAATCGTTTTTTTTTATTTGACTGGAGTTGGAACAAGCATATAGCCCACCTGATGTTAAATGGTAACCATCTATAACAAAGTATGCCTTGTAGGTCACGCACCTTAAAAACGCGTCCTACGGATCACTACCCTGCGTCCATCAACTTGAGGCGTACACGTGTTAAGCCTCTGGCGCCTGTAATTTCACTAGCAACCATACCCTTCAAACCGAAACATAACAATGCTGCTTGGCGGCAGAAATATGTATGGTACCTATTTCGGTGAAATTTGGTACACAAATAGATTAAATACACAGACACACAAATATATTCAGTTTTTATTTATTTTTATCAAAATTTGACAAATTTTAATTTATTTTATTTTTTATTTTAAATTAAATTTGTTTTGATTTAAATTTATTTGTTTTTTATCATATTATCATTATTTTTTTTAAATTTGTATTACTAACATAGGTAGATATAAACAAATGTAGTCCTAACCATATATGTACATAATTACGTCTGAAATAAATTTTATTGAATTTAAATGGACATAGGCTACTTTTTACCTAACTGCGTGCAAGGAGGGTAATGTTTTTAATGAAAAAGCACGCGTGCTAACCCGGGAGGAGGTCAGCTAGAATATTATATATAATTCTGCATTCCTGACATTTGAGTTTATTTTGGTGTGTTCTTATTACATCGCCGTGGCAGATGGTGGAGACTCACGGAACGTCTCGGTGTTATTTGAAATGGAAACTCGAATGGAAATTGAATCAATCAATCTTTATAAGATCAAGATGTTTAAAATATTTTGTTTTTTGTTAAATATTTTATTATTACGACGAAGATTCTGTTTGTTTCCTTTTTTGTTGTTATTTTTGGCACGCTCCTTGCTATTTCGTCCATAATAAAGATAATTGAATTGTAAAAATTATGTTTTTTTTCAATACTTAATTCTTGGTTAAGCTTTACGCTGTTAAATAAATACAGTGTTTAATAGAGCAAGAGAGTGGGATTAAAAAGAAACCCAAAATACAAAATTTTCGAATACGGAATCAGTACTATCTACGTCATTGTAGGTGACGGATGTTTTTCTTCTATCTACAACAACCAAATGTATGTGTGAACGGCCAGTGCTTCCGCCATTTCAATTGTTTTTGATGGAAATTTCCACAGTAATATTATTTTCAGAAATAATACCAAGCAAATAACTGTTCATATCCGAAAAGTTTCCTTATTATTTTCCTCAAAGTATATGCCAGTTTTTCCTCATCCATAATCCTACATGCGTAAAAACTTACACTTGAATGAACTATTCTCCACTAATTGCCAATCTTACTTATAACTAATTAGTTCTGATGTGTACACATATTTTGAAATATGTTTTTTTAAACTGTATAGATTTCGTTTGATCACAATCTCACCTGGTGGTAAGCGATGACGTGGTCTAAGATGAAGCACGAAGATCATAAAACATATTCACTCTTACCTTAAAAAGGCCCTGCTAGTATTCTTTAGGAAAAACAAACGACGGCAAAGTGTTCCATACCTTAGCCGTACGCATCAAGAACGTAGAACCAAAACGGTGTGTGCGAATGGGTGGTATATCAACCAGGTACGGATGGTACTGAGCCGTGCGCCTGCTTGTCTTTTGATGGAAAGGAGATGGCAGAATCAGGCTTGCATCTTTACGGCGGTGTAAAAGACTTTGGGCCTTAGTCTCCACCATATATTGCTCACCCATAAGCCTTAAAGCTCTTCGTTCTATCGAGTCTAAGTTAGCGAGATGGTGTTTATCTGAACCATCCTAATGGTGGCAGCAGTAATCCATACCAGACCTGACTTATATATCCTAGTATTTTTTTTATTGTATTTATTTAATATTTGCTGGATGTGTTCCATTCTGTGTGCCATATTTAATAACTAAAATAAAAAATATAGACTTATATGGCTATTGCCGACCGACCTGCATGTCTGTTGGGTTTTGCTGAACAATTTTTTGTTCCTTTACAAAGAAAATGTAAGTTGTCAACAGTTTAGCTAGAGTGATCGATATTGTGCGGCTGCGCCCCACGGCTCCCAGGAATCTTTATCGGTTCGTCTTTCTTTATAGTGAGAGGCTGTCATACGCTGCGTTTGGTCACCATTTGAGAATCTTTCTGCCTCAACGGCCTTTAGTTCTTAGAGCTACGTGCCCTACCCACTGTCACTTCAGCTTTCTATTGATCTTTTCTGCTACTTAAGTAAATTTAGTTAGTCTATGGATTTCTTCATTTCTGATTTGATGTCGTAAATAAGCACCAAGCGTAGCCCTTTCCATAGCACACTGAGCGAACTTGAACCAACTTAAGAGCGCCATAGTGAAAAACCACATTTCTGTACGATATGTCAACACTGGTAACACACTGAGACAAAAGATATTTTGGATGAGAAGACGTCACAATATCGTACACGGACAAAATTCTAGAAAGCATTCTCTACCTTAATAGTTTTAGGAATCTCAGAATAGTACACAGTAGCATATCCACCAGTATCACTTATTCAATGTCAAAACACAATAATTATTTTCGCGAGCACTGTATTCTGTAGCTCGGAATAACTGTAGCTAAAACTCAATTAAAATTTGTCTACGTACAGTTAATTCTGAGTCTTTGCTGTTACGTACTGAAAATATTTAATTGAATCTGAAATGGAATGTTACATTAGACGTTACTGCAAAAGTAACAGCTGCGGAGATACTTATTGTTAAATGGGATTGCAGAAAATGAATAAGGGTTTACTTAAGTTACGCAGACGCATCTTGCCACAGCAAACCGAGAAAACTAATATCGGTAGGGGGAAACTGAAGTCTGGAGACTGAATTCTGACTGTAGATACCTACTTATATTTATGATGGTACTTGAAGTGATTGAAATCAAGAAATTTCCAAATTACAATCGGGAAGATGGCTATAGACTCTTAGCGTCCTGGAACCCGGTGATTGTTAGGTGTGCGCGTCGTAATCGGTCGTCTCAGTGCGTAGACACAGTTAGTGTAGTGTGTCGTAATATGAATGAGGAAATTTCTAATTCTGAAGACCAAGTGAGTGTAGTTGCTACAGTTACTTACACTTCTCGACGGTAGCTCCAAGTACTCCAGTCAACCCGAAACCATGACTGTTGCAACACAGCCGAAACGTCAGAATAACAAATAAACAAGGTACATACGCGATAAACACTCATTTTAACCAATAATTATCTATGATGTGACTCATTATAATACTTTAAACACATCTGTTTCTGTCCGGCGCGTCAGCTTTTCCTTAATTTTCCTGCAAGCGATGTTGACGTGTAGCATTCTGACACAGCACGGTGCGACAAAACCGAGAAAACCAAAATCAGTAATGACAACTTCTGTGATGCAGTAGTGGATCAGCAACTGGGTGAGTATCAACCCTTGACTATAGGAAATCTTAGCCATCTTATGCAAAACAGTCGTAAGGTTAGGAGAAGGCAAAGACACGATGCCACTTCAATGTTCGCTCCTGATTTCTGGCCTGCAGGAATTGTGTCTAGACGCTACGGTGAGGTACCAACGCAGAGAGAGCCCTAAAACTATTAGAATATTGTAGTTTAATATTTTATTATGTATTTACTGTAAGGTATTTATAGTTATATGCCGTTGTTTTGATATTTATTTGTATAATTACACATTGCTTGAAATAAAAGTTAGAATGTTAATAACAATGTACTTTAAAATGAAATACTAACTCACACCACTTTAAAGCCATAACAGAAACATCTCTTTTATTTTATTTAGAAATATTACAATAATTTTGTAATAACGAGCAGTAGGCTCGCGTCAATATTCGTATCGCATCCTCGTCCTTTTCGCTGGAGTAATAGTGATAGCTGGATAATGAATTTAAAAAGTAGCGCCAGTGATAGAAAAAATTATGAGTAAGAGGCTAACTTGGTATGGGCATGTCATGCGTAGGTAAAAAAAATTAAAATCATGTGACTAAAAGAGTTTAAGATATGTTTGTGGATGGATATAGAAGTAGCGGAAGGCCGAAGAAGAGATGGATGGACTGTGTGAATCATGATATGGGTAGGAAGGAAGGGACAACAGAGATGACGGATGATAGAGAGATGTGGAGGAGAACTACATGTTATGCCACCTCCGTGTAATGTGGGAAAAGAGCAGGAGGAAGAGGGAGAAGAAAGTCCTTTAGATAGGCTGCGGGCTTAAGTCATATCCGGCTCGTAAATTTAGGGTTCATACGAAATATATTGATGCCTCGCCTTCTCTATCTGGCCTGTACGACGCTAAGCATATAGAGAAGACGGGACGCAGTCACGGCGCTTCTATACATTTTGTGTAAAGGGGCGGAAAATCTTTACCCTGTCCTCACCTTACGTCACTACTTCTGTCTGGCCTATTAGTGTGAGGTCAGTCAGGGCAATGCGAGACTGGGCAATACAAGACAGAATTATGTGAGTGACTATTGGGTGTTATTTGTTTGCAGTTTGCTTACGTCATTATGAAAGGATGAGAGCTGGTGACCAATCCTGGTCTGTCTGTCAGAGTCAGAGTATATTAGAATATCAAACCTATTAAAAATTTACATAGCTTAAAAAAATTGTGATAAATAAAATGGTGTGTACAGAATAGTATCTTGCGCAAAACCATCACCGCTTATCTTAAAATTAGTTATATACGTAAAATGTTTAGGAACTGACTGGTAGATTTTTGCTACAAGGCGTAGACCTCTCGTAGACCTTTGCTATGAGGAATATCGTCCGTTGAAAATGTTATAGCTACATTTATTATTTGTGTAGAAACAATCCCTTCAGTATAAATTGTTTAAATTGCAAGACCCTGTATAAATCTTGTGAAGCATACGATATTGATGTTTATCGTCTCATATACTGTATCTCCGCCCTAAACACGACAATTTGTTTACTCTTCCTCGTTTCTGGTTGGAAACTACTAAAACCAATTTTACTTCTAATGGGGTTAACATCCTGAACGGTTAAACTGGCAAAAATAGAGCAAAGCTTTGAAGTAATTAAATTCAAATTCAAAAAAAAAATTTCATTTCAGATGTTACATCCATAATTTGTTAGTAAAAGATTAAATCTTAAAACTATATTAGTGCAGTTGATAACAATTCATATTAATTAATTAAATAAACAATTCAAGTCAAATTCAGGTACGGATTAGAAAACAATTCAACAATTTAAAATTAATAATTTAGAAAAACAAAAAAAAAAATAATAAAAAAAAATACTATTTAAAAGATACTACTGCGCTACAAGTTGAGTGGGCTTGTGCACCTTGTACCAGTGTCCCATTATGTTGGAGCTAAAGTTATTAATAACTACTGTCAGCGCGCTGTTGGTGCTGTCGCTGACCCGGCGCATCAGGGATGCAGTTCTTTTGCGTATCTTTATTGCATTAAAGCAATCTTGAGATTTTCTGTCGCAAAAATGCTGTTAAACTTAAATAAAATAATAGGTTTACGCTATTATAATTCCCATTATGTAATTATTATAATCCTCTACCGAACACGCATGCCAGTGAAGATATTCTTCTACCTAGTGATTAGTCACAGGTAAGTCCAAACAATTCATTTAATAAGCTCACTTATTTGCATAGTGTAAGATTAATAAGTATGTCAATTGATTAAAGAGAGAATAAATGTATACTTGTATAATTAGTGCTAATTCAATATTGTAAAATCTTGTTACATTCAAACTGTAATATTAAAACCATTTCTGGATTATTATGATAACGTTGGTAATTAAATTAAAATATAACACTTCCTGTGTAAAAAGGAATGAAGTTGACATCGACCTGAAACGATCGACAATAAAGTCGTTGACGGTCTATTATATCAGAAACTTTTTTACACTAGAAGGTGATGTGTTAGGAATATTATGTTCAGTCTTCGTTTAGTCATCAAAGAGTGAACTAGTGTGAAGTGAAAGTGATAAAATATATACAGCTGAATAACTGAAGTGTTCGTACATGTTAACAAAAATCACTGACATATCTCAGGGGAAGAGCATAATGAATTGACAGTAGGCACTGGCGGGGCACATAGCTTGAAGAACTGACGGCCGTCGGGGTGACCATGCAATCGAAAAGGCAGCATTGAACCACCTCCTCTAGACGAAAAGACGACCTGACAAAGATAGCCGTTGGGTGCAGGCCTGCATACCTATGGACCCTTGACTCAATCTCAGTTTCAAAGAGAAATAGAAAATGTAAATGAATAATTATAGAAATTTAATCTTTGATAATTTACCGCGAACTGCGTACTAACTTTAACCGACGTAAGTACTTCTCAAAGTCTTAATAACATTCTATATTCACGTCGAGCGTACATTTAGTAACATTTTAACAAACAGGTTGCGTAGGAACATCAAGTTTGAATTGAAATGGGGTCGTAGACACAAAAACGAAGTTAAATAAATTGCGTAAAATGTGGTGGCTACTTTAAGTTTTTTAAGTCGTAAACGAACTTTTGTTGATCGAGCGAAGCGAGATCTCTAAATCAACTTAGGCAAATCGGCGTTATATAAATAAATTAATAAATATTGCTGGACCTTTCACCCAGCGCTATCTAGACTTAAGCTAAGCAGAGCTTGTACTATGGTAACCAGATAACAGATAGAATACTTAGATATATTTTCTTTGTAAATATATACTTATAATACATACAGAGAACATCCAGACCCGGAACAAAGTATGTAGATCATGCAATAACTTGTTCCGTGGCGGGATTCGAACCCGCTACCTCCTGAGTCTTAGCCGGCTATTCGCTCACTGCAACACGGAAGTCGTCATGTATGTTGTATGTATGTTTGTTTGTCCGAGGATAACTTTTGAAGCGTTTATCCGATCATCGTGAAATTTAGTATAAAGGGAGTAATGGCACAACTTTGGTATTTGGGATTCAAGAGAGGTGAAAAAAACGGGCTATCCGGTCAAATGGCAAATTAATAAAAGATATTTGTGAGGACATTTCTACCTCGTTTTTATTTTTAGTTTAAACCTTGTAGCTTTTAAGTTATTAACTATAATAAAAATTGAACTTTAACAAAAATCACAGGGTACACCAGCGGCCCCACTGTACTGAAGTTTGCTATGCGTGTTGCTTTAGTGACACAAATATAGGGAAAAGTAGGAAATCCAAAAACTCTGCATTTTCTAACCCAAAAAAAGGATATCCTTATTACATGAACTCCCGTTACCTGTAATTTGAATTAAAATGTAGGTCAAGTAATTTGGTACGGTATTTCGTGGTACTATTTTGATAGTCTAAGATTGGGTACGAATAATATTTGTTTATGTTTTTATTGGAGACTCGTGAGATCTCAGTTCCACTATTTGATTATCGAACAAGTGTCAAAAATATTATAAACTTTTCAATAATCTATCCAATGATAGCCCCATACTCCTTTATGGGGGAGGTACCATAACTTACTGGGCGTTCCTAAAGCGTCAAACCTTAACATCACTTAGCTCGGCTTGCTCAACGATCTCTAAACGTATTTAGCGATCAAACATGTTTAAATTTGATGTAATTGTATGATTTGACAACTCCTTCAATCATATTTAGCCACTAAATACGTTTAAGCATCGTAGCGCATGTCACCCTTATATCCTACGAATAAATCGGCTTAACTGATCGCACTTACAGACAGTCAGTGTATCGAGTACAAAACTCTAAAAAAATACTTAATTTTATAAAATGTTGTTCAGTTTCATGGATAATATCACCCCCTTTAAGGGTTAACGTATCCGATCACCCGGTATGTAGTCGTGTTTCGGTTAAATATTGCTTTGAAAACATGAACCTTTCGTAAAATAAACACGGCTTGTGTTTAGAATACAAAACGAAGAGTATCTACTAGGCCTATTATTTTAATATTTTTGTAGGTGAGTAGGTACGTTATATTCTAAGTGTATTTCCAAAATGTTATTTAGATTAAAGACACTGGTATGGTTTTTCTGCGATTTTTTCATTACCTCGAATGAGATCAGTTTTGATTGCGTGCTCGGTGTAGCAAGAATTGGGTTTAAATAAATAACATCTATTTTTGTTGGTTAGTATTTTAAAAATATTGAATTTAATTTTATTATTATTTAGCTAACACTGTACGACAGAAGCTATTCATCACTTTTTCCACTTAACTGAATACTAAAAGTGCAATGAAAAAAATGTATAAAGGTCCTTTACAGCCTGCCTCGCCAAGGCCCGCAAAAACTCTTAATAAGTGCAAAATCCTACTAATATTATAAACGTGAAAGTTTGTATGTATGGATGTATGGATGTTTGTTACTCTTTCACGCCGGAACGGCTGAACCGATTGCGATGAAATTTGGTATGTACGTAGATTAACACATAAGCTACTTTTTATTGGCAAACCACGCGTGCGAAGCCGCTGGCAACAGCTAGTTAATAATAAAAAAGTGCCACTCCGGGAGTGCTGACAGAAGTGAAAACTTGAACAATTACGAGATACTTATATACAGAGGTGTTGGTAACGGTAACAGTGTCCGAGTTCAATGATTTTTTCCCATCTCAAAAAATACCCAACGTGCCTAAAGAAGTTTTCACTTCATATACTGAGGTGTCGGTAACGGTAACAGAGTCGCGAGTTCAATGATTATTTCCAATCTCAAAAAATGCTTAATACGCCTAAAGAAGTTTAACTTCAAAAATTACAAATAGTAATTTCATGTCAATTAACGCTGGGCTAAATATATATTTTAATCTTTAGATCGTTTGCAACGGTCTTTAGATGATTCAACTGTTTATTTTGTATTTTATTAAAAGTACTTAAACAGGTAATTAAAAAGAAAAATAAAACAGTTTTGCAACGTCATATTAACAACATAAAAACATTATATCTTATCTTTATTGTAAAGACGAGATTTTTCAAGTACCGACTTATTCCCTGAAACATATTAGTAGATTATTAAACGAGGGGATAAAGCAGTGTATTGTGTCACGGGCGCTATATTGAATCCTGAACGTAACGAAGGATTCTAGAGTTAACTCACGAGCGGAGCCAGGAAGTTAGAAGAATTCTGAGGGCAGAGAGTGATATAAGCACGCCCAAGACGCAGACAGCTTCATCCACGAGGAGAATACTCTACTTTTCACACTTTATGAGAGACAACAAAACCAAACTTAGGTTGGTGCATTAATGTGTAGAAGTTAGTTAGATTTACGAATAAGTTCGTATTGTGTGGGGTCTCTTTGGTTTAAATTTTAATACAAATGAGGTCCCAAATTCAAATCACAGTAAAATAAAGTACAACTTTACTCCCGGCTCAGCCGTAGGGATTATTTATTCACCTGCTCTCGGTGAGGTTTACATGACATATAATTTGACATTGTCGAGCAGGTGTTCACAACACCTGCTAAAACAGCCATTAGCCGTTTTTAAGAATTTCCATTTAAATACTTGTAGAGGCATGTCCTTGAATTACTTCGGTAGTCGATATAAATCTAATAAAAATCGATATAGCATGTTTTACCTAGATATAACCGTTAAAGATGGAATAGGCTTGCCTAGTACTTAAAAATCCTCTTAGCGTAGAGAGAATGGTATTAGTATACTCGTACCGTTCTATTCAAACTCACTAATCAAATTGGTTACCATCGGTTATTAACCAAATCGACCAGTAGGCCGCCCCAGATACCTGATAGCTGGATAGACGAAACAGCAGCTGACCTGTAAGTACTTGAAGCTACCAGCTGATGGTAAGATTGCATGGAATTAAGAAGCTTGGAAAAGTCTTGATCCAAGGCCGAGAAACACTTCGGCCATCTAATTTTGTTAGGGAGTTACTCGATATATAATGAAGAAAATACACGTTGCTTTTCTCATGTGGGAATAGAAAATAATATGGTGAGAGTTTTTAAAATACATCGATTTGGCGACGTCCGTGGTGCAGAAGCACGAATATTACATACTTGTTTTTTTTAAATTATTTCGTTTGTGGAATTTTTCTCTATATATACTAACTAAATATACTAACGGCTGTTGCCAGCCGCTTCGCACGCATGATTTGCCAATAAAAAGTAGCTTATGTGTTAATCCAGGTTATGAACTACGTACATACCAAATTTCATCGCAATCGGTTCAGCCGTTCCGGCGTGAAAGAGT
Source organism: Philereme vetulata (assembly GCA_918857605.2). Classification (NCBI taxonomy): domain Eukaryota; kingdom Metazoa; phylum Arthropoda; class Insecta; order Lepidoptera; family Geometridae; genus Philereme; species Philereme vetulata. The sequence goes on from OU975462.1 coordinate 3,191,680, forward strand.
AACAAACATCCATACATCATCATACATACAAACTTTCGCGTTTATAATATTAGTAGGATACTAGTTGACCCGGCGAACTTCATACTGCCTTGACATGCATATAACGCGAGCTGACAATGTACGTCACCTGTAGAATTGCCAATCGGCCATCATTAGCTGCATCTATGTATGAGAAAGTGAATTTTCTTCATAATTTTTTTATATGAATTTTTCCGATATTTTAAAAGTTATGCTGCTATATCTATATTATCTGTATTATCTATACTAATATTATAAAGAAGAAAGATTTGTATTTTTGTATGTTTGTAACGAATAAACTCAAAAACTACGGGTCCAATTTCAAAAGTTCTTTCACTATTCGAATGCTACATTATCTATGAGTAACATAGGCTACTTTTTACCCAACTGCACGGAAGGAGGGTATGTTTTTATTGAAAAACTACGCGGATAGTTTATTATAAATATATGAGCCAGTGAAGTATGTAAGTAATCAATCGGTGAATTTTTAGAAATCTATAACTATTCTAATCTATTCCCACATAAAAAGAGCAACATGTTTATACTTCGATATTTCTCGAGTAACTTCCTAACTAAAGTTTTTAAGAACAAAACTTGCCAACCACAAAGTAAGAGTACTTTTAATAAGTGTTCCATTATCATGCCGCTTTTGGTATAAATTGCTTGATTCAATATTAAGTTCTTCTAAATATGCCTTTATTTCAGCAAACAATTAATACAGTACAGTTATACCACCAAATATAATAACAGTACAGTCTTCAAGTCGCGAGTGAATAGGTTTCTTTTAAATAGTATTTTTATTTATAGTGTTATCCGAACACATGCGGAAAATTCCAAGATTTTTAAAATCATCTCATCAATTTCAAGCCTAGACGGGACTTGAACCCGCGACCTTCCTCGTATCAAGAGGAAGGTCGCGGGTTCAAGTCCCGTCTAGGCTTGAAATTGATGAGATGATTTTAAAAATCTAGGTTTCTTTTAGGCAAGCGTGTACCATCGTAGACTGTATCATCGCTTACATCAGGCGAGATCGTGGTCAAACGCTAGCCTAAAATTTATAAAAAAAACAGTTTATTTATTTATAAATATTACTGGACATTTCACACAGCTCCAAACTAAGCTGAGCTTGTACTATGGAACCAGATAATTGATAGTTGTATACTTTTTTTTGTATATATATATATATACTACATACTTATAATATATAGAGAAACATCCAGACCTGGAACAAATATCTGTAGATCATGCAAACATTTGTTCTCCTGCGGGATTCGAACCCTATATTAATATTTGTACAGAGAATCCTTCTATGTTTAAACTCTAAACTGGTTGGGGTTGATGTTTAGACATAATTGATGACCTCCGTGGCGCAGTGGGCGAATTGTGGGCTGATACGCAGAAGGTAGCGGGTTCGATTCCCGCCGCGGGATATTTCCGCCCAAATATTTGCACGATCTACGGACAGATATTTGTTCCGGGTCTGGTTGTTTCTCTATATAATATAAGTATATATTTACAAAAAAAATATATGTAAGTATTCTATCAGTTATCTGGTTCCCATATTACAAGCTTTGCTTAGTTTGAGGCTAGATAGCGCTGTGTGAAATGTCCCGCATTATTTATTTATATATAATTTACATTTGATGTCGATTTGTGATCCTTCATTAAAAACGTATATCATTTTTATCAAAAAATCAACGATGTTCAGATATAACTTTATCATCATCATCTTTGTATCAGGATGTCCATTGCTGAACATAGGGCTCCCCCATATATCTTCAGAGCGACCGATCTCGTGCGGCCTGTACCCAACGGCTCCCAGCAACCTTAATCATGTCTTTCCATCTAGTGCGGAGCTACGCTACGCTTTCCAATTGGGTTTAGGTTTCATCATCATCATCATCATCAGCCGGAAGACGTCCACTGCTGAACATAGTCCTCCCCCTTAGATCGCCATAACGAGCGGTTGGTAGCCGTTTACGCCCAACGGCTCCCCGCGATTCTTACTAGATCGTCGGTCCACCTTGTGGGGGGCCGGCCTACGCTGCGTCTTCCAGTCCGTGGTCTCCACTCTAGAACCTTTCTTCCCCAACGGTTATCGGTTCTACGAGCGATGTGGCCTGCCCATTGCCACTTCAACTTGCTAATTTTGAGAGCTATGTCGGCAACTTTAGTTCTTCTGCGGATTTCCTCATTGCGGATTTTGTCACGTAAAGAAACCCCGAGCATAGCCCTCGTTTAGGTTTAATAATCAATTCAATAATCAAGTTAATGTAATTCGTTCGAGTTATGTAGTTAGGTACTCAATTAACGCATTCAGGTAGATCGTTCAATTAGTTAAGGATAAGCGAGATGAAGTGGCGGTAGGCAGGGCAGATAACCATAAAAAAAAATATTAACAACTAAAAATTGAAGATATAAACAATAGATTGTCTTATCAGTTACAGCGATTTATTCCAGAGAACCCCAGGATGGAGGGGACTTTACGAAAAAAAACACTTGTTAAATTATTGATTAAAATATATTGATACATAGGCTGCTATTTAAGAATCCGGAACTGGCCACTGCATAAATAATATTTAAAAAGAAATTATCACGTTTGAAAATGGAACTCTTTGGCTGTAGAATGCAGGTTATTTCGTCCGTTTGTCAATTGTTTTCATTGTGTGGCGCGATTTCAAAAATTGCGTGTCATTATCACAATGGATTTATCTCGAGAAAATTTTCGTGCGATGATTTTTTATGATTTTCGACGTGGTCTAACTCAACAGCAGTGTATCGATCAACTCAGTTCGACTTTTGGGGATAAAGCACCATCGAAGACTACTGTGTATAACTGGTTTAGTGAGTTTAATCGTGGACGTCGTATGCTCACGGACGAAATTAAAGATGGTCGGCCTAAATCAGTTGTTGTGCCACGAAACATCGACGCAGTGCGTAAACTAATAATGCAAGATCGTCATGTGACATATCGAGAGATAGAGGCAATCTTGGGCATTAGTATGACGAGTATACATAAGATATTACACGAACACTTGGCTGCAAAAAAAGTTTGTTCGCGTTGGATACCGCACAACTTGACAATAGATCAAAAACAGGCTCGTGTCGATTGGTGCAAAAAAATTATAAAAAAATACAATCGTGGTGCATCAAAAGCTGTATATAATATCTACACAGGTGATGAATCCTGGATTTATGCATATGACCCCGAAAATAAGCAACAGTCAACAGTTTGGGTCTTCCAACATGAGCCGAACCCAACAAAAGTTGCTCGTGCGAAAAGCACTTTGAAGCAAATGGTCGCCTGTTTTTTTGGTATAGATGGACACGTGGCTACTGTACCCCTAGAAAATTGTAAATCTGTTAATTCAGAGTGGTACACGACCATTTGTTTGCCAGAAGTCTTTGCAGAAATCAGGAAGAATAATCCACAACGCAGAATCATTCTCCATCACGACAATGCAAGCTGTCACACTTCGGGTGAAACGACCCGATATTTGGAGGGTGAAACGGTGGAATTAACGGGTCATCCGCCATATAGCCCTGATTTGGCACCCAACGACTTCTTTTTATTCCCAACCGTGAAGAATAAATTACGTGGTCAACGATTTTCAACCCGAGAAGAAGCCGTTGAGGCATTCAAAAATCATGTTTTGGAGATACCGTCTTCCGATTGGAAAAAGTGCTATGAAAACTGGTTTCACCGAATGCAAAAGTGCATTGATCATCATGGCAAATATTTTGAAAAGCAATAAAACCATATTTAACAGTCAATGATAGTTATTTTATTTTATTCCGGATACATAAATAGCAGCCCTCGTATATAATTAAAAATATTTAGTTATATAAAATCAAAACTATCCATACTAATATTAAAAATGTGAAAGTAACTCGGTTTGTTTGCTTGTAACCTTTTCATGACTAAACGGCTGAACGGAGCGTGATGTTTGGCAAGGAGATATATTATATCTTGGAGAATGACGTAGGTTATCTTTTGTCTCTAAAATAATTTTAAAGGTGCTGGAATAGGGGTTGGAAGTTTGTATGGGCAATCCATAATTCCTCAAGTCAGGGATCAGAAAAATCATGTATATAGGCTTTTAGTCTAAACTAACATTATAAAGAGTAAATATTTGTATTTTTGTGTGTGTGTATGTTTGTAATGAATAAACTCAAAAACTAGTTTGCCGATTTCAACAATTCTTTCACCATTGGAAAGTTACATTCACCGTGAGTAACATAGGCTAATTTTTACCAAACTGCGCAGAAGGAGGGTAATGTTTTTTATTTAAAAATTACGCGTGCAAAGCTGCGGATTGGTCAGCTAGTAAGAAATAAAGAAATACGTGTTTTGCAAAAGCATCCCTATAAAGGGGGGGTAAGGGGTAAAAATTATGTGGTATTCTGTATATGCATTCATCCTTTGTACAGTTGGTATATAATAATAATAAATATTGCTGGACATGTCACACAGCGCTATCCAGCCCCAAACTAAGAAGAGCTTGTACTATGAGAACCAGATATCTGATAGAGTACATAAATTATACATTTTTTTTTTGTAAATACATACCTATCATATAAAGAAAAACATCCAGATATAGATAGATTGTGACCGGGATTGTGACATAGGCTTCGTTTTACTCGACTGCACATGAGAGTAATGTTTTTATCGACAAATCACGCATGCGAAGCCGGAGGAGAGAGCATGAAAAGTTTTTTATCTTGCTTAGGCCCAGGCTAACCAATCTTAGTTGCCTCGATTTATAAATAAATAATTTATACTGGATATTTAACACAGCACTATCTAGTCCCAAACTAAACGAAGGTTTTACTGTTGGGAACCTGATAACTGATATAATACTTATAAACTGTTTTTTTTTAAATGTACTTATAATATACTAGTTGACCAACCAGCAGCTTTGCACGCGTAGTTTTTCAATAAAAACATTACCCTCCTTCTGCGCAGATGAGTATATGTTACCGCTTATGTCACCGCTATATCACCGATAGTGTAGCTTTCCAACAGGGATTTTTTTTTTAAATCGGTCCTGTAGTTTTGGAGCCTATTCAATACGAACAAACAAATCTTTCCTCTTTATAATATTAGTAGAGATTGAAAAATACCCAACCAGTAACAAATATCTTTAGACCATGCAAACGTTTGTCCCCGGGAAATGAACCCGCTTTATTTTGCGTTTCAGCTGGCTATTAGTCCACTGCGCCACAGAGGTCCTAATTTTTTTTTAATAAAAGGGATCTCTCTCTTAAAAACCTTTAAATGCGCCGACTATACAAAGTATTCTAAAACCTTTTCTCCCACTGTCAAGGATTATCTACTTATCCCGCATTCCAGGCCCGTTTTAGAATTCAACCATAAATCATTGTTGGATTACGGCTTTACGGGAACTTTTTAAATAGAATTCTTTCAAATTCCGCGGTCGCCGCGAAGGTGGATGGTTCTGTAATTAAAAGTTGTTCAAAAAATACCCTTCGACTCCCACTTTGTAATATCAGTCGGCGCAGTCATTGTAAGCATCTTGTGGATTCCTAAAGTCCGTTCACGGTAACTCTGCTTAACTTAGCAGACGTTTTTTAAGTAACACCTATGGTGAATCAATAATAAACCACATAAAATCAATTACGGATTGCCTTTGGTCTTTAGGAGTCTTTTTTGTTATTTTTTTTCTTAGCATTGCAATTTAGCGGGGCAATCGGGGTATCTTGAAGACACTGACACTGGAATCAAATTCCTCTTTTGTGAAGGAGGGCGTTGTTGTCTGCGATACAGTATTTTTACTTATGCAGGTATCATCGTCCCATTTTTGTAACATATGTATTGTTTATTGTTTTTTAAAGCTTAACTTCACTCACACTCCTCCTGATAGTGATCTGGAGCAGTTGAGCTATCTATAGATCGTTTGCAACTGTGTTTAGATGTTTCAACTGTTCCTTCTGTATATCAGAAATCCATTAGATTTAAAATGTAACGTATACAATTTACAGCGAGCATGTCTTTTTTCCCGTACCAGGTCTGGCCAGACCACCAACTCCCCAGCATTTTTGTTCCCGACAATACTTCGTTTGTATCCCTTTGTTCATGATTTTTTGGTTTAGTATTTCGCATTTGAAGTTATTTCGTTACTTCGTTACCGAATTGTTTTTGTAAACAACTTCTCTTGGCCCTCGTCCCGCTTCGATTGTGAGTTGGGGATTTCCAACATTGAACAGATATTTTTGTTTTTCTTTTGTCTTGCTATTTTGTCTCTTTGCCGATGAGTTGTTAACTTTTTGCCCGACTGTCAAAGAAATGTTTACCGAACTCAAAATTATTTAATGCAATAAAATCATTCCATCGGCATCCTTTCAGCCATAGGATACTGCTGCATATATGCCTCTCCAATAGGTTTCCAAAGCAACCGATCTTTTGCGGCCAACAGTTTCCAGCAGTCTTTCCATCTAGTGGGAGAGCGGGAGGGCTATGCTCGGGGTTTCTTTGACAAAATCCGCAGAAGAACTAAAAAAAAAGCTTGCGAGTGACTGTCGTGCCGGAGTAGGAGACCGGAGTGGAACCCGGCAGCTGCTCTCAGGTTGGATCGGGGGCCCTTCCGTACATCACGCCAGCCATCCACATCTGGAACAACTGAGCCCTTGTATAAGCCATGTTTGCCCTTATTTCTGGCTGAAGTACTCTTTACTACTTTCCCTTTTTATTTTGTTTCTCATGGCCAGTCAAAATAAAAGTAAAAGTTTACCAGCGGCTTCAAAATCCACTCTCAGAGTTGACCTCTGCAACATCCGCGGGTTACACTCGAACTTAAATGCTGTTCATCATCATCTTGAGACAGCCAAGCCTGCCCTGCTCTTTTTGACGGAGACTCAAATCTCCTGCCCGGCTGATACATCTTATCTCCTCTACCCTGGCTATATACTAGAAGAGCATTTTCTCCGGAAAGCTGGGGTATGTATGTACGTTCGAGAGGATGTTTGTTGTCGCCGTCTCAACGGCCTTGAAGCTACAGATCTGTCGTGTATTTGGGCCCGCGTCGATTACGGGGGTCGAACCCGTATTTACGTTTGCCTTTATAGATCACATAGTGGTGATTCAGACGCAACTCGACTATTTGAGCACATCGCTGAAGGGATAGAGTGTGCACTCGGGCAGTACTCCAATGCAGAATTGATCGTTCTCGGGGACTTTAACGCTCACCACGTTGAGTGGCTGGGTTCCCGATACACTGATCATACTGGGAGAACTGCCCATGATTTTGCAATCTCTCATGGCCTTACCCAAATGGTCTCCTGTCCAACTAGGATTCCTGATGTTGATAACCATGTACCATCCTTGCTTGATCTTGTGCTGACTTCACATCCGGATAAATACCAGGTCTCTGTGGAGGCTCCTCTGGGATCCTCTGATCATTGCCTGGTAACCACGTCAGTGCCAACCGTTCGTCCTAGTTTATCTAGTAAACCCGGGAAGCGAAGGGTTTGGCATTTCGGAACAGCCAACTGGGATGGATTACGCGAATTCTACGCATCCTACCAGTGGAGGAAGCTATGTTTCTCAACGGACGATCCAAACACTTGCGCTGACTCCGTCGCTGATGTCATACTTCAGGGTATGGAATGTTTCATCCCCAACTCTGTAGTGCGTGTTGGTGGCCGGAGTCAACCCTGGTTCAACCGGGCTTGTGCCGTTACAGTCAGCAGCAATTTGGCTGCCTTTAAGAACTGGACTGTAGCGCGTGAGTGCCAGGATCCCGAAGTTTCCCGTTTGAGGAAAAAATTCAATGCTGCCTCCAGACAGAGCAAAAAGGTCATGGCTATAGCGAGGAAGCAGCACATCAGCAGAATTGGCGACCAGTTAATGGGGTATCCTTCTGGAAGTAGAGCCTTCTGGTCTCTTGCCAAAGCTACTGAGGGTAACTTCTGCCAGTCCCGCTTACCATCTTTACTCAAGTCGGACGGATCTCTGGCCCATAGTGCAAAAGAGAAAGCAGATCTCCTTGGATCTCTTTTTGCCTCCAATTCGACCCTCCTCAACGGAAATGCTGCAGCACCGGTTATACCTCGGTGTCCGAGTTCCATGCCAGAGGTACGTTTTCATCAGAAAGCGGTACGGAAAGAACTCCTTTCCCTTGATGTGAGAAAGTTGAGTGGGCCGGATGGCATTCCAGCCATTGTGCTCAAAAAGTGTGCTCCTGAGTTGTGTTCTGTCTTTACGTCCCTCTTTGAATTGTCTTATACCACTGGTATCGTGCCGTCTTCTTGGAAAGTGACCCATGTCCACCCAATCCCTAAAAAAGGGGATCGAACCAATCCGTCTAACTATCGGCCTATAGCAATTACTTCCCTACTCTGTAAAGTGATGGAGCGAGTAATTAATACTCAGCTTCTTAGGTATCTTGAGGAACACCAGCTGATCAGTGACCGCCAATACGGCTTTCGTCATGGGCGATCAGCTGGTGATCTTCTAGTTTACCTCACTCACCGCTGGGCGGAAGCCGTCGAGAGTAGGGGGGAAGCTCTAGCTGTTAGTCTAGACATCGCGAAGGCGTTCGATCGGGTGTGGCACAAGGCGCTTCTCTCGAAGCTTCCTTCATACGGCCTCCCCGGGGGACTTTGCAGTTGGGTCGCCAGTTTCTTATCCGGGCGGAGCATAAGAGCCGTTATAGATGGTTCTTGCTCGGATTCAATGCCCATTAACTCTGGTGTACCCCAAGGGTCAGTGCTATCGCCCACACTGTTTATTCTTCACATCAATGATATGCTGCACATAAGCGGCCTTCATTGTTATGCGGATGACAGTACGGGTGATACTTTTTACACTGGTCGCCCTAATGTCTCTCGGTCGGAAGTGGAAGACAACAGACAAAGACTTGTGTCTGAGGTTGAAGGCTCTTTGGAGCATGTGTCAGATTGGGGTAACCTTAATCTGGTCACCTTTAACCCAACCAAGACGCAAGTCTGTGCGTTCACCACAAAGAAGGCCCCTTTTACAATAGCTCCACGGTTCCAGGGCATTCCTCTCCCCGTCTCGGCGAGTATAGGGATTCTGGGAGTCGAAATTTCTAATGAGGTCCAGTATGGGAGTCACTTAGAAGCAAAAGCTGTGCTCACCTCCAAAAAACTTGGAGTCCTTAACCGTGCCAAACAGTATTTTACGGCACAACAACGGCTATTGCTGTACAAAGCGCAAGTTCGGCCGCACGTGGAATACTGTTCCCATCTTTGGCACGGAGCTCCAAAGTACCAATTGCTTCGTTTTGACTCTCTTCAGAGAAGAGCCATTAGAATAATCGGTGATCCCAAACTCACCGACAGACTGGAACCGCTGAGTCAACGCCGTGACATCGGATCGCTCAGTGTATTCTACCGCCTGTATAATGGGGAATGTTCTGAGGAGCTATTTGATCTCATCCCGTCGTCGAGATTTTACCACCGCACTTCTCGACAACGTAACAAAGCTCATCCACATATAATCGACAATTGGGTATCGCGCACCACACGCTTCACGCGATCTTTTCTACCCCATACTTGCAAGATGTGGAATGAGCTACCATCTGAGGTTTTTCCATTAGACTACGACATGGCACGCTTCAAGAGAAATGTAAAGAGGTTTCTTCAGTGTAGGGAACGCATCGACAATACCCCGGGTGTTGCCGGTGTCAATAGGCGACGGTGACCACTTACCATCAGGTGGGCCGTAAGCCTGTTTCCCCACAAATAACATAATTGCCGACATAGCTCTCAAAATTAGCAAGTTGAAGTGGCAATGGCTGCCCATTGCATCGCTCGTAGAACCGATAACCGTTGGGCAAGAAAGGTTCTCAAGTGGAGACCACGGACTGGAAGACACAGCGTAGGCCGGCCCCCCACAAGGTGGACCGACGATCTAGTAAGAATCGCTGAGAGCCGTTGAGCGCAAACGGCTACCAACCGCTCGCTGTTGCGATCTAAGGGGGAGGCCTATGTTCAGCAGTGGACGTCTTCCGGCTGATGATGATGATGATGGATGATGAGTGGGAGAGCGACCTTCTTTGCTCTCCACTGCGTGGTCTTTTGACTTTCTGTCCCAACAGCCGTCAGTTGTCCCACCAACTGCCATTTTAGTTAAAATTAATTTAATTTGTTTGTAGAACCAACAGTTGTAATGACCTATACTCGTACATAAGACAGATTGTTTATCAAATAGCGAATAACAGGCGTTCACGCTTAAACAACAATATAGAAACAGAAAATATGTGAACAACCAATCGACATCTCACATACAAATACATTGAAAAAAAGTGCCTACCTATGTATACCATAGCCTTGTTTTTAACCTGTACTTTCTCACTGCAAGGCAAAGGTGTGTCCATGTTCCTTCATATCTCAAAATCACTCGCCACGTCCCACCAGCCATCTTGGAATGCATCGAGGTCGTCACGCCAATGCTTCCTCGGCCTGCCTTGGCTTCGACGCCTATCTGCAGGCACCACAGCCTTACCAATCACTAAAGAATTTACGATTCCACCGCTGTCGAATCGAATTGACGCTCATACAGAATATGTCACAGTCCGTGCGCTTACACAATTTGTTGAAATTGTCACTTACCACAAAAATGAGTTATGCCTGCAGTTTGAAAATTTCTATGTTATTTTTATTTAAGTAAATTTATTTGATCTAGCGAAGGGAGATCTCTAAATCAACTTGGGCAAATCGGCATTGTATGTATGTTTGTTTGCCAGAGGATAACTTTCAAAGCGTTGATCCAATCATCGTGAAATTTGATACATAGGTAGGTAGTGATAGCACAATTTTGGTATGAGTTAAAAATGTTGGGGGCTTTTTGAAGTATTTGGGGTTCGAGAGGGGTATAAAAAAAAAAAAGAAAATGAGACTATTAGGTCAAGTGGGACGTCAAATAAAAGGTCTATATTAGTGAATTTAGACTACGTTTTTATATTAATATATTTTTAGTAAAGTTCTTATAGTTTTTGAGTTATTTGCCATGATAAAAACTGAACATTGACAAAATTCACAGGGTACACCATTGTGGCACTATTTTGTTAACTAAAAATTACAAATAATATATTTTTGTTGTAATCGAAGACTCGCGAGATCTCAGTTCGGGGCAAACCACTAGTCTATATACATGGCTTTGGGATCCTCTTTTAAGTATAAAATACCTGTGTTAGAGGGTCTCGCTTTTCCTTTTATTTGGTACTTCCGATTAAGTATAATCAACAATATCCCTTCTGAGTCCCAAAATATTGAGGCCATAACCTTGCCCGCCGATGCCACGGCACAAAACTTCTTCGGGATCGGTGATGATGGCCGTTTCCATTGCGAAGATTGCTGTTTTGTCTCGGGATCATATATTACATATTTTGAGTATTGAGATGTAAAGGCCAATTTCTATAATTAGTTTTACCAAAGATTTTAAATTAAACATGCAGCCGCTTACCGCTAAATAAACATACCGGTAAGTATGTAATAGTCTTATGTAATGGCGGTAAGATAAGAGGGGATTGTGACGGTCACAATAGATAAAGGTCTTATGAAGCAGTTGCCTAGCAAATGCCTTTTTGTAACAGTTTAATGGGGTTATTCGAGAAATATAGCCTTCGCAGTTTAGTCTTTCAGTTTTATAGCTGGGTCTAATATATGAACATCCTTTATACTGTCAAGCGGACAGTATAAAGTGTCTGAGATTAGTAGTTCGGAACTATTTACGGGAAAAGTACTCAGTTCGTAGACGTTTTTTGTAGATCTGATCGGTCGGAGATTGAAGTACCAATTAACGTTTTTTTACGATTTACGATTCTCTTCTAAAGGTATCGATGTCAAAACAATATGTTCGTTGTAAAATGGTACGTTAGTCAATAATTTATATTTAACTAGCTGACCCGTATGCGGCTTTGCATGCGTGGTTTTTCAATAAAACATTACCCTCATTTTGCGCAGTTGGCTAAAAAGTAGCCTATGTCCTGTCCCAGGATATATCATCTCTTTGCAAAATTTCATTACGATCCGCTCAGCCGTTTAGTCGTGTACAGGTAACAAACAAATAGAGTTATGTATGTAATATACATATAAACCTTCGCCTTGAATCATTCTATCTATTGCTGAAAACTAATATATTAAAATCTGTTGAGTAGTTTAAAAGATCTAAACTTAACAGATAGCGGAAGCGACTTCATTTTATGCTATGTGAAGAAGATAGAAAATATGTTATTTTTAAACAACCTGGAGATGGTACAAGGAAATGGTCCAACTGTGAGTCCAACCAAAGCCTATAACAAAGTTCAGTTTATCAATTAAATCATACCACCTATTATACTTAAGTATACTTAATCTATAGTTACTTAAGTTATACTAAGTCTTCAATCAGTGTGTGTTACCAATGATGACATATGGAACCGAGACGTGGTCCTTCACTATTGGCCTTATGAATAAGCTCAGAGTCGCTCAACGAGCTATGGAGAGGTCTATGCTCGGGGTTTCTCTACGGGATCGAATCAGAAATGAGGAGATACGTAGGAGAACTCAAGTCACCGACATAGCCCGACGGATTAGCACGTTGAAGTGGCAATGGGCAGGCCATATAGCGCGCAGAACAGATGGCCGATGGGGCCGAAAGGTTCTCGAGTGGAGGCCACGGACCGGCAAGCGCAGCGTAGGACGTCCACCCACAAGATGGGCAGACGACTTGGTAAGAACCGCAGGTCGGCGTTGGATGCAGGCCGCTTCCAACCGCAGTTCCTGGAGATCAATAAGGAAGGCCTTTGTCCAGCAGTGGACGTCCTACGGCTGATATGATGATGATGATGATGACCTATTATACTTATTCTCTATCTATAGAATTTATTTACCAAAGCAAAAATCATCATTTATTAACAGTAACGCTCATTGCATGGCGGTAAAAATATTTATTAAATTACCAGACGAATTAAAAGATTCACCTTTGACTTTATTTAAACGCCGAATTAATAAATGGTTGTCAACAAAATGGTTTCATACTATTGCGGAATATTTTAATTATAAGTAGGTACTAGACATGACATTATTTTATTTTATTGTCATTTTATGTTGTGTAGGAATAGTAAATTTTAATTATTTTCTTTGTAATATTTGCACACCAGGACACTATCTGGTAGAATGTTAAGAGCTTAAATTGTACATTAAGACCAGTGTAAAATTAACTAACTTTCTGCAAATAAATTATCTTTATCTTTATCGTTACACTTATGTAATCTTACACAAAATAATTTAAGTAGGTACATACATACTAATACAATATTTATAACATATAAGTAACTTTTTAACAAAAATATAACCGTCAGATAACAGTAAAAACCAAACTACTCTACCAATTTTGATGAAATTTCCATGGGATCAATCTAACAGTATAACGTTTTAAATAAAAAACTAATTTTCTAAATCAGTTGATACATAACGGAGTTCTGAGCTATATATACATATATACATATAAAAAACTAATTTTCTAAATCAGTTGATACATAACGGAGTTCTGAGCTCTGAGTTATGTATCAACTGATTCAGAAAATTAGTTTTACATATTTTCTAAATCAGTTGATACATAACGGAGTTCTGAGCTATATATATATATATATATATATATATATAAAAAAAAGAAAGTCGTGTTAGTTACACTATTTATAACTCAAGAACGGCTGAACCGATTTGGCTGAAAATTGGTGGAGAGGTAACTTAAAACCAGGAGACGGACATAGGATACTTCTTATCCCGTTCGACCGCGTTCCCGTGTGAGGTGACATAAAACGTCAAAAAGAATACTGGAATCTGACATGGAATAACAAAACGCAAATGACAGTAATTTAGTCTATGGTTAAGTATGGTTGTAAGATAATGGCCGGGGACAGTAATTTACAATTATACCAGGGTGACGAATATTGACAGCCCGCGTCATATGCATGTCAAGGCGGTACGAAGTTCGGCGGGTCAACTAGTATTATATAAAAATTAAAGAAATGTAAGTCTTATTATGGTTTTCTCATGGATGCCATTGTCAGAACTAGACCAAATGGAAATGGAAAGCAACAGCTTCAGCAGTCGAAAGTTCTGAGGTAACAAACATAAAAAAATTACTGTCGAATTAAGAACCTCCACCTTTTTTTGAAGTCGGTGAAAAACTATTTGAAAGTAGTATTTTAAAACTTAAGTTCAAAGACAAATACAGTTTAATTAAAAACACGAAAGAAAATCTGTGCCTCTTTTCTGAAGAAATTTTTCTCATTAATATTACAAAGAGGTCTCAAGACTCGAACTGTTTACCAACAAGTCTGATTGCGTATTAAATAGAAAAAGTTATATCGGATAAAACAAGGATGTTCAAAACCGTGTTAACGGGAAAACGACCCAGATCAGGGGATGATTTATAGACTCCTGGAGGGGACAGTTTGGGGAAAAACACTTCGGAGTTATGGAATGCTCCGATACACATTTTTGGGGCGGCTTATAGTTTTCGAGATATGGAGCCGTTTTCGGTTTGTTCGTTAAGCTCGAATATCTCATTCGAGCTATGGTGTTGAAAGGATGGATTTACGGTGTTGAAAGGATTTATCTTTAAACCGCATGTTCTGACCTTTAGATAAAGCAATTCATGATACTAGCAATTTGTTTAGATGATGTACACACGGGTACACATCAAGCTAACTTTCCAGTATAAGCTGACCTCACATTGTGTAGGCTTTTCGTAGAATGATAGGTCAGATTATACTAGAATTGTATAGCTTGATGTGTAGCCGTGTGTGTATAGTATAAAATCCAATAGACTACTTATTAGATAAAACAAACATATTTGAAACTTGTATCTATACTAATACTTTAAGGAAGAAAGAGTATTTTTGTATGTTTCGTTACATGTTTGCATCGAATAAACCCAAAAACTACGGGTCCGATATAAAAAAATATTTCACTATTAGTATGCTACATTATCCATGAGTAGCATTGGTTACTTTTTACTTAATTGCGCAGAAATAAGGTGATATTTTAAGTGAAAAACTACGCGAGCGAAGCTGCAGAGCGGTCAGCTAGTGTATAATATGTTTACTAGATTCATGTTACGTAAATAAGTTTTATTAGTAACTGTGGAGTTATTAAAGTTCTGTATTAGCAGCTATTGGTTTCGGTTCACAGTTTCTCATAATACTTAACCAAGGCATTTTTAGGGTTCCGTACCTAAAAAGGTAAAAAAGGAACCCATAAAAGTTCACTCTCTTATCCGCCTGTCTGTACGTGTGTCACCACCAATTTTCTCAGGAACTGGTGGACCTAGCAAGTTCAAATTTATTCCAAATACTGAAGCCTACAGTTCCTATTAGGTGTATAAAAATCAAGGGGCAGAGTGCACCCGATAAAAAGATATGAGCAAATTTAGATTTTTGCGAAAACTTCTAAGTACCAAAATTTATCTTAATCATTTTTTTTATTTTTCGGAATTTTTCCCTTACTTGTGCTGTAAAACCTTGCTTTTAACCAAAATTGACAATTCCATGTGAACTGAAAGTACCATATAGGTTTTGGGTAGGGGCAAACCAATATGGTAGTTCCCGTTGACGTAGAATCACGAAATTTGCCAAAAATCAAGGTCTTACAGCACAATTAAAGGAAAAATTCCTAAAAATAATAATAGTTGATAGTTAAAGGGTGTCCCCATACATACATAGTTGACACCAATTAAGGCCGTCTGAGTTGTATGGGCGCTCATACAATTTGGGTACTAGCTTAATCGGCACCAACCTCAAATAAGGTATATAAATAAAATTGTGCTATTTAAAAAAAATAAATATTTAGGTGGGGCTCCCATACAACAGACATGACTTTTTTGCCGTTTTATATAATGGTATATTATTAATGGTTATATATATAATGGTACGGAACCCTTCGTGCGCGAGTCCAACTCGCACTTGGCCGGTTTTTAGTTCATAAATGAAATGATACATTAGTAGATATAATATTTAGACAATTTCGTCTAAAGTGCCTAGTGACGTTAGGCTATTATATATGTATATATATATCTATATATGTACCTCAGCTCGTAGTTTTCAATAAATATTGTATTTGCATAAAAAACAAAAAACCTGTATACGTTTTCCTTTTTAAATGCAAAAACTTGTCAAAAACAAAACACGAGCACCAATAAAAGCTGAAAAACTGACTCAAAGCCTTCACGACAAACAGGACGTGTCTCATTCCCTGCAGTTAAACCGTGACAAATGGCGTCGTCCCTTCCGGAGGCGTGACGTAGGACCGGGCCCTTAGTTTCCTTCTACGGCCTTTCTAATGCCCACTATGTCTGACCCACTATCCCCTGTCCCACTATCCCACGTCCTCTTTGTCGACGTGTCAATCCGAACGTGACTTATATAATTTAGTTATTCGTTTTGTTCGCTTATTGAAAGGGACTCTAGATTTGTTGTTGGATAGGAATTAATGCGTTAGATATTTGTCCGGGATAGATTCTAATTATAAATATTTGTCAATGTTCTCTGAGACACTCGGTTTGAACCCCGATGGTCGTAATTTAGTGAATTTTCGGTCGCGTTACTTAAGATATTTCGTGTCAATAGGCCTACAAGGTATTATTATTTGCATTTTTTTAATATTAGGGTAGAATATAACCTGGCCAGGTCTATTGCATTTATTTTTATTTTATTTATTCAGGTACACACGGCTACACATCAAGCTATAAATTTCCAGTATAAGCTGACCTTGCATTGTGTAGGCTTTTCGTAGAGTAAGAGGTCAGCTTATACTGGAAATATATAACTTGATGTGTAGCCGTGTGTAAAAAAAACAACTACTTTATACTGTTGAAATACAATTCGTGTAGGTACATTCTGGGAATGTAAAAGTTATTGATAACGTTATCTACATATTAAA
Source organism: Philereme vetulata (assembly GCA_918857605.2). Taxonomy (NCBI): domain Eukaryota; kingdom Metazoa; phylum Arthropoda; class Insecta; order Lepidoptera; family Geometridae; genus Philereme; species Philereme vetulata. The sequence goes on from OU975462.1 coordinate 3,208,609, forward strand.
ACAAATACTTGTTACAAATAAGGAGATGTTAAAGAGTCTATGAGTAACAAGTGTCGAAGTCTCTCATATTTACAAGAGTAGGTAAAAATAAAGATCTACTTAGGTACTAGAAAATAGGGATACAGGACAGAATCAGCACTAAAAAGGATAATATTAACAAAATTTTTATACTTATATATTTATGGTCGCCTTATTGAAATCCTCCCTTATTCCTTGCGCAGGTCATAGGACACAAAGAACAGTTACGCAGATAAAGCATAACCTGGGCACAATCACAGCTGTGATACTTACAAAGATATAGCATCACCGTTGCAACTCAAAAAGCAATCGCATCTATGCCTCTAATTGGCAATATCTAGCCAATTAGGCACTGGGTTAAGTGTCGCTACTTAAAAATTATTGGGTTGCGTTTTAAATTTGATGTTACTTATGTTAAAACAACTTAAATGTGAGTTATGATTTTTTTACCCAAGAAAATACAAATTATATAAATATAAATACATTTAGCAACCAAGTTAGGAAACAATATTTTTATTTGTTTGTTGTTGGTACCATGTGTTTAGATTTTTAGAAAGTGTATTTGCTGCTAAAAAATCTAAGTTCATATATATGTTGACTGTTAACTGTTTGATATATATATATTTCAAACATTATTAATTTAATTTATTAGTCCGAGGTGTAAACAACTAAATAATCTATATAAGAATTTCAAGGTCTTCACGATACTGGCTTGGCCTAGTGTGAAGACCACCGACTAAACCGTTTAGTTATTAAGCTCTCTCAACAATAAGTTAATTTTAAAATTATCTGTTTTAAACATGACTAATAATTCATAAGGTGTGCTTTTTGTTGCTAAATAAAATATTTTTCTTTTCTTTCTTTCTTTTTCTTCTATGTAACTATTGGCTAACAAGTTTCTTACGATCAACACAAAAACACGCCGATCCAAACTAGTGGGCGTTGTGCTAATAAATCGTAAAATTCGTTTCTCATAACATTTTTATCACTAGAGTTACATGTTTGGGCAAAACTCTCAGAAAGGGATGGAAAATATTTGTCCCCGAAAGTAAGAAAGAGATAAGTGTAATGTCTTGAAAGTTTTGAGAGTGCCATCAATGTGTTATTAGGGTAATAATGTAGTCTAATAAAGTTTTAGTGGAATAATTGCGTCATACGAACAAGAAGTTCTATATTTTATTTGAGTAATTGACACCGAATTAACGAAAACCTTCTATAAACGTAAAACATGGTTTAACAAGCAAATTACTTTATTAGAACTTTTTAAATTTTCGTGAACTGTACTCATGTTTTTAAGACAAAACGGGTCTATCGCGCACAGTTACATCGGATACATATTACAGTTTCGGCCAAGTGACATCGGCCGTGGTCACGAGAGACTGAAAGCGGGCGGGTGTCATTGTCAGGCAGCGCGAATTTTGTCACCAACCACCCGCACTTGGATTTTTGAATCGCACGTATCACTGTTTCGACATACAATACAGTATCTGAATGAATGAATGAATTAATGAAAATTCTTTATTATACCTTACAGTCTAGACACAACAGATTTATAGAAAAAAAACAAATAAAAGTAAGCATAATGGGCGGTCTTATCGCTTAACAAAGCGATTTCTTCCAGACAAGCTTTGGATGGAGAGGATCATTGCTTAATGGAAGATTGGCCGAGGTGTAAAAAGAATAAACTTAATAATAGAAAAAGAAATTAGTTATATACATACATATTAGGTACATAAATAACTGTAAATAAATAAATAAATATCATATATAAAATAAATAAATATGTACTTACATACTTATACTTACAATAATAATATTAGAGATCAGATGAATCATGACTCTTCATGGAGATAAAAGTTTTTGAGTCTAGCTTTAAATACGGAAGGTGAGGGGGATTTCTTAATGGAGACCGGCAAGGCGTTCCATAATCGGACAGCTTGGACGGAAAAGGAGTTTGCATAGAAACTGGTTCTATGTATCGGGGTTTTGAGAAGGAGGTTTTCAGAGGATCGGAGTGTTTGGGAATTTGTGCAAAAAAGGAATTCAAAGCGTTCCTTCAGATAACAAGGCGTGGAAGGATTACGAAGGATGTTGAATAGGAGGGATAGGATGTGAGTCTTCCGGCGAAGTCGAATGGGGAGCCATTTGAGTTTATTACGAAATTCGGAGATGTGGTCGTATTTCCGGAGTCCAAAAATAAACCTTATGCAAAAAATTTTAAGACGCTCAAGCTTATTGAGCTGCTCCTCCGTGAGGTCAAGATAGCAGGAATCAGCGTAATCTAAAATTTACGAAGTTTTCTGAATTTAAAGAAATTTCTGAAGTTACGCGTGGATTTAAATCGCGACGTGAACACCTAACTATAACTGGATTCCACGATGCAGATAATCTGAAGCCATCCTAACGATTAAAATTGTGATATTTCTTTATCTGGACAGCTTTTCGAGCGATTCTTGGTTAATATTGGCGTTCGGTGGAGAGAATTTTGGGGTCGTGAAGTTCTATCCAGTGGTTTGGTCCAGATTCAATGACGATTTTGATATAAATCTGTGCGTGAAAATACCCGTTTTGTCTTAAGTTACTTTATTATTTGAATACTTTTTGGCTATGGATTACTATTGTCTCTAGTTATTATAAGCGGTAGCTGTTTTATGCTAAGTTTAGTTAAAGTTTTGTACACTTCACACTGTTATTTTTTCATATGACCATATAAGTGTGCACTCTCATCATCACATCAGCCACTAGCTGATCAATCTGCAGCTTCGCACGCGTAGTTTTTCAATAAAAACATTACCCTTCTTTGCGCAGTTGGGTAAATAGTAACCTATGTTACTCAAAGTAACTGTAACTTTCCAATGGTGAAAGAATTTTTGAAATTGGACCAGTAGTTTTTGAGTTTATTCATTAAAAACATACACACAATAATACAAAAATACAAATCTTTCCTCTTTATAATATTAGTATAGATAGGACTTGCTAATAATCCATCATAGATTTCCAGAGCGACCGATCTTGAGCGGCCTGCACTCGTCTTTCCATCTAGTGGCGGGCAATATTACGCTACGTTTTCTAGTGCGTCTCCTTTCAAGAACCTTTCTGCCCTAACGGCCATCAGTTCTTCGAGCTTTGTGTCTGCCTACTGCGACTTCAGCTAACTAATCCTATGAGCTAACTACAGTGGCACTCTACCTACCCTAAAATAGATTTGTTAGTAATGTTTTTCCACCATCAATTGCGCACCTCACCACTTTATTATGTCAAAGCAAAACATTCTTTATTCGTAGCAATCATAAGGATAATATTAAATTGTCGTTTAGTGAGATATTATAAGTAGACGCTATAAAAGGCATTTTTTATAAATAAGTGTAAACTAAAGGACTTACCTGTTCTACCCATACGTTCGTTGTCATGATTTGATTCTTAAGATTCTGAAACAAATAAAAAATATATGTTACTCCGGTTACACACAATCTTATTACTCACACACGTATTTATTAAGTAAAAACATTACCCTCCTTCTATGCAGTTGGGTAAAAAGTAGCACATACTACTTCGGCTTGATGTAGCATTCAATTGGTGAAAGAATTTTTGAAATACGAGCAGTAGTTTTTGAGTTTATTCGTTGCAAACATACAAAAATAGAAATTTTTCCTCGTTTTAATATTAGTATAGGTATAGAGAACTTAAGGTGTATAGTTAGTACTGTGTGATTTTCTGAAGTAATGAAATCAAACTATCCTAATAAAACCAGCATGTCCTCGTTAAGAAAAGACCTAATGTATATAAAACTGCTTCTCTGTATGTTATATGGTTTCGAATTTCTCTGAAAAATAACAACACATTATATTGTATTCTGGTTGAAGGTAACATAAGCCGAAATATCTATAGTTCCAACGGAGACGTGGCACAAATATTTGCAGATCGCACATGTAGACCGATACGAGACAAAGTTACTCAGTTAGCTTCTAGTTTACCGTGTCACGGCTTATGTGTGTACAATAATACAGATATAACAAAAACACACAGATACAACAAAAATCTTAGACATTTCACACAGCGCTATCTACCCCCTCATCTTTCCACTTATCTCGATCCCGTGCCAGGTCTTGCCAGTCAACATAAAAACGGTCCAAGTCATCGCATCAACGCTTTTTAGGCCTTCTACGGCATCGCTTTGCATCCACAAAAATCCATCCAGTTACGACCCTTGCCCACCTTTCAGTTTGTATATGGGTTGGCCGAAAAATGCAGAAAAGAGAAAAGAGGCAAAGTGCTAGCACCACTGGGATTGCATCTGATGATGCAGTTTGAATTTTCTAGCCATTGCCATAGATGGAGTGACGTGACGTCAAAATTTTCATTTGCTGTCAGCGATCACTCCCTCATCAAAAGAATACACGATCGAACAATTTCAAAGGTATAAGGTTTAGAAAGTCAACTTCAGAACTGATAACTCTCTTCATATGCCAATAGGTAACGGGTAAACTCAGGTGATCGGTGAAGCGAAAATACTTATAAACCTTAAATCGAGTTCATAAACTTTCACAGTCTGCCAGCTTAAGATTTTCACTGGTGTAGACGTCGATCGGTTGAACGTATGTAGCCATGTTAGAAACACAAGTTCTTAAAAGTTTTTACTTGGAAGTTCGAAACCTAGAACCTTCATATAAACATCTAATACACTTGTGAGGTAATGTAATTAGTAATAGCTGGTAACTACATATCATCAGGTAGGCCGTACGTTTGTTAGTCAAGGAATAAAATAAGTAACTTTTTAACAAAAATATAACCGACTTGAGATAACAGTAAAAACCAAACTACCAATTTTAATCAAATATCTACGGGATCAATCTAATAGCGAAAATAAAAGTGCTTTGAATAAAAAACTAATTTTTCAAATCGGTTGATATAATAACGAAGTTCTGAGCTCACAAACATAATATAAAAATTAAACAAATTTAAGACTTATATAGCTCGTTGAACGACTCTGAGCTTATTCATAAGGTCAATACTGAAGGACCACGTCTCGGTTCCATATGTCATCACTGGTAACACACACTGATTGAAGACTTTCGTCTTAAGGCACTATGGAGAAGGCTATGCTCGGGGTTTCTCTACGGGATCGAATCAGAAAAGAGGAGATACGTAGGAGAACTCAAGTCACCGACATAGCCCGACGGATTAGCACGTTGAAGTGGCAATGGGCAGGCCATATAGCGCGCAGAACAGATGGCCGATGGGGCCGGAAAGTTCTCGAATGGAGGCCACGGACCGGCAAGCGCAGCGTAGGACATCCACTTACAAGATGGGCAGACAACTTGGTAAGAACCGCAGGTCGGCGTTGGATGCAGGCCGCTTCCAACCGCAGTTCCTGGAGATCAATGAGGGAGGCATTTGTCCAGCAGTGGACGTCCTACGGTTGATATGACGATGATGATGATGATGAAGACTTATATGGTTTTTTCATGGATGCCATTGTCAGAAGTAGAACCAATAGAAATGGGACCACCGGGAAGCACCAGCTTTTAAATAAAAAAGAGTCATCAAAATCGGTTCACCCAGTCGAAAATTCAGAGGTAACAAACATAAAAAAAAATACAGTCGAATTGAGAACCTCCTCCTTTTTTGAAGTCAGTTAAAAACAAAAAAGGTCAAATGCGAGTGTTTGTCGCAGATCGAGTGTTCCGTACTTATATTAGCTTGTGCCGTCATCTGATCTTATAAAAAACTATTTGATATTCAAAAAATAATATACTTGATAATTCAAAAGTTCAAATTTTAAGTCTTTTGTTAAGAGGTTGTAGTAGAATTATTTCCCCAAATCAAAACAAAATTGATTATAACTACAGTATATATAGTGAAAGCTAAGCTTAGAGCTGATGCGGCACAGGTCGTCACAATCAATATTAATAATAACATATCTCTGAATTGCTCCGATTTGAAAGGTGAACTCCGTGTTTAGGCCAGTAATGTTAATTAAGCAACAGTTTCATATACAGAAAGGACTTTTATTAGAGATCAAAACTAGTATAATGTTGTCAAATTATTAGATCAATACGTAATAAATTTAAACATAAATAAATATTGCTGGACATTTCACACAGCGCTATCTAGCCCCAAACTAAGCAGAGCTTGTATTATGGGAACCAGATAACTGATAGAATACTTATATACATTTTTTTGTAAATATATACTTATAATATATAGGGAAACAACCAGACTCGAAAAAATATCTGTAGATCATGCAAACATTTGTTCCGCGGCGGGAATCGAAACCGCTACCTCCACAAAACACAAAAAATAACATAATACTTAAAATAATAGAGTGTATATTAAAGGCCTCCCCAATGTTTTCAACGCGAAATTATAAAAAAACTAGGAATATAACTCTAAACCTATTTTAAAACTTGAAAAGAAGCTTTAGTTTTAATATCAAAAAGTTTGCATTTGCTCGAAAAGCATTCCACTCAATTAAACAACAAACAAACATTTATACCCCATTTTATATTTACGACTCTGTCACAACAGTATTATAATAGAAAGAGGACACCGCTGCCACTGTTGCGAAGGTTGTAGTTAGTCAGCTCAAGATAACTGGTTTTGCTACGGGCGACATCAACCGCTGCCATAGGATGGGCCGCTTAACATCAAATCGACCTCGACCTATTCTGGTGAAGCTTCGGGACGAGGCTGTTCGTGACAGGATGTGGTTCGCCAAGACCAATCTTAAGGATACTGGTATCACTCTGTCCGAGTTCTTGACGAAAGCTCGTCATGAAGTTTTCATGCAGGCGAGGCAACGATTCGGCATCAATAAGTCCTGGACTCGCGAGGGCTATGTCTTCGTGGTCGGGCCGGATGACACCAGGCGTCGTGTGAGCTGTATGGGTGAACTCGATAAGATATCGGGCCCACGGGCGACGACGGAGCGGACTTCACCGGCCGCAGCGACAAAGCCAGCAGTCGTAAGCAAGGAGCCGACAGCGTTGAGAACAAAGCGTGTAGCAGCGTCGACTAGGAGATAGCGCCCGTGTCCGTGTGAATGTGTAGGTAGGTAGCATAATCTAATGATAAATCACCCGTTTTTATTTTCTATTTTTTGCCCTTTAGCAAAATTTGTTGTTCTTTTTTTGTTTTTATTATATGCTTTCAATGTCAAATTCAAATTTGCAAACTGTCACAACTCAGTTATGTCACAAATGTTCCAAACCTTTGTTGTGTACGTTAGACATTGTGAATGGACGGGCAGTTTTCGTTTCGATATTTCAATTTGTTTTTTTTTCTTTGTTGGTTTGTATTTTAGTTTTGTGTTGATTCTTTGTTTTCTGTATTTTTGATACTCTTTTAACACAACTGGCAGGTGGACAGGCTTATATTTGCATATTTTTAGTTAGGAATAATCAGTTAGAGTTAGGTACATTTAATTATTATAATATTTTTTTTTTTGTTTTGTTTTCATAATTAGAAGCTATTTATTTATTTATGTCATCTTTAGTTAGTAGTGATAGTGAACACTTTTTATCTCTTTCTTCCTGTGATAACGATAACATAAGCAGTGACGATAGTTTTTGCAGTATACCTACGCTTTCTCAAACTCTAGAGACTCAGTTCTCGGACGTCTCAAAAAACTTCAATGTCGTACATATTAATGCGCAGAGCATTCCGGCTCATTACCCCGATCTGCTGGCGTCATTTGACCATAAAAACATTCATGCTGTATTAGTCTCCGAGTCATGGTTAAAACCATGTTTGCCTACAACTTCTTATTCGTTACCAGGTTTCATCCTAATTAGAAACGACCGCATCGATGGACGTGGTGGTGGGGTTGCCATCTACTTGCGCCCTCACATACCTCATACCGTTGTTCATATGTCTCCACAACCACCGTCGCCTGATGCGGGCGAACACATTTTTGTTGAAGTCTGCCTCTCTCACACCAAGGTATTACTCGGAGTCTACTATAGCAATAATCTTCGCAATAATTTCTTTTCCTCATTCGAAAGGCTTCTTGAAGACCTCACTCCTTCTTACAATCACACCGTCATTTTGGGTGACTTCAACACCTGTCTTCTTAAGCAGGATTCCCGTTCCATTACTTTTGAAACCCTCGTTAAGGCCAGCAATTTGACCATTCTCCCTTCATCTGCTACACATTTCTTCCCAAATTGCACTCCATCTCTTCTTGACCTGACATTAGTCTCATCACCTAATAATGTATCTAAACACGGCCAAACTTCGGCGGCAGCTTTTTCCTATCATGATTTAATCTTTTTGTCCTACAAAGTTCGTCCGCCGAAAGCTAAGCCACAAATTCTTATGCAGCGTAATTTTGGTGGAATGAATTTGGAAAGCCTCCGTGGGGATGCTCAGCAGATCGACTGGACCGACGTCTTAGGTGCGTGCTGCGTTGATGATATGGTGGGTTCTTTCAATAGACAATTGATTAAGTTGTATGACACACATGCCCCCGTACGTGCCATTAAAATCAAACACTTTCCAGCACCATGGCTTACTGATGAAATCCGCTTGGCGATGCACAAAAAGGCTATGGCGAAGGTTAGGATGAGGTGTAGACCTTCTGACAACAATAAGGCCAAATACTTCGATCGCCGAAATCACTGCAACAGGTTGTGTAGGGACGCGCAGCGCCGATACATTCATGACTCCGTAGATAATAATGATCCATCTAAAGTGTGGAAATTTCTTAAAACACTGGGGTTTGGTAAATCTAAACCAGAAAATATATCAAAAATCATTAACATTGATCATCTTAATCAGCACTTCACGAGTTCTTCCAATATTGACGGAATTACTAAATCAAATACATTATTTAATCTTTCTTCACAGCCAACCCCAGACTTTCCTTCTTTTCAGTTTAGTCAATTTGCCGATTGTGATGTTAAGAAAAGTATTACATCTATTAATTCAAATGCTGTTGGCAGTGACAGTGTTAGTCGGAATATGATTATGCCAATACTTGACGAAATCGTTCCTATCATCACCTACATCCTGAATGCCTCCATCGATTCCGGCTCTTTTCCTGACGTCTGGAAAGAAGCACAGATAATTCCTTTACCTAAGAAACCCAATCCATCTTCTTTTTCTGAATACCGTCCCATATCCATACTTCCCTTTCTATCAAAAGTCCTTGAACGCCTTGTCCATAAACAACTCAGTACCTACCTATCCAATAATATCCTGTTAAATCCTCTCCAATCTGGTTTTCGCCCCGGACATAGCACAGTCACAGCGCTCGTCAAGATAACCGATGACATTCGGTTTGGAATGGAAAGTGGGAAGGTGACAGTGCTGTCATTACTTGATTTCAGCAATGCCTTCAACAACGTCGATTTCGATATACTTCTGGGTGTATTAAGCTCTCTTAACATATCTCCAACGGCTATTGACTGGTTTCGTAGTTATTTGTTTGGACGCCGGCAGCGCATCCGTATTGAAGATAATTACTCTTCATGGTGTAGCCTTCTTGCTGGTGTCCCCCAAGGCGGCGTCTTATCTCCTCTCCTCTTCAGTGTTTTTATTCATTCAATATCTCAAAATCTTTCTTCTTCCTACCACTTGTATGCAGATGATTTACAAATTTACACACAAGCCCCGATTGACAACATTAACGGAGCTATCAGTTTAATAAACTCAGATTTGGACCGAATTTGTGACTGGAGCAAATCCTTTGGTCTTACCGTAAACCCTAAAAAGACACAAGTGATCATAATCGGTAGTCACAAAATGATTCCTAGGCTAGATTTTGCACAACTCCCACCTGTACTTTTTAATGGAACACAAATAGCTATCAGTCAGACGGTGAAAAACTTGGGAATTATCATGGACACCAAACTATCATGGGTGCCGTGTATTGCTGAGATCAGCCGCAAAGTGTATGCTTCTTCAGCTTCGTTGCGTAGACTTCGTAACTTTTTACCGACCGCCACCAAAATTACGCTTGCACAATCCCTTCTACTCCCTATCTTAGATTACGCCGACGCCAGCTACCTCGACATTTCCGAAGTCCAAATGAGTAAACTTGAGCGCCTTCAAAACCTTTGTATTCGGTTCATATTCGGCTTGCGCAAGTATGACCATGTCTCACAATTCCGCGCAAAACTCAAGTGGCTCCCTATACGTCTTCGCCGGAATGCACATATTGTATCACTTCTTTATAACATTCTCTATAATCCCACTTCACCTTCTTATCTAAAGGAGCGTTTCGAGTTTCTGTATCAGGGACACTCTCAAACCCTTCGTTCTTCCGAAGCTCTACAGCTTCGAACTCCCATCCATAGTTCACAATTTTATGGTGACTCCTTTACAGTACAAGCTGTGCGACTGTGGAACGCCTTACCTTTGTCTGTAAGGTCGTCCCAATCTCTTCCTATTTTCAAAGTCAAGGTATACAACCATTTCCTTTCGTTGTCTCGTAACTGCTAGTTAGTGTTTATGTTATTTATCCTCTTTATGTAGTGTAGTTTATTTATTCTTATATTATTTGTATGTATTTAAGTTTATGTTTATTAGTATAATTAATAGGTATATTTTATTTTGTGGGTTCTGTTTATGTCTGTAGGTACTCTTACACCGCCGTCTTTTGATTTTGTTTATCCTGTCCATCCAAAGGTTGTCTGGAAGAGATCGCTTTTAGCGATAAGACCGCCCATTGTACCTTTATTTATTGTTTATTTCCATTATTGTATTTTTATTTGGTGTGCAATAAAGAGTATTTCATTCATTCATTCATAATCATTCGCAAATCCTGGAACCTGTTAAGCGCCCATTATTTTATATTAGCTGTAAAATGGTACGGTGCTTGGCCATTGATAGAAGACAGTATGCGTGGTAATGGAGATTGCGACCGTTAATATTAACGAAGGTGAGGACTGCTAGAGCAGAGGGAATCTGTATTAATGAGTTTAGCTGAAATTATAAGAACGTGTAGAGTAACATTTCTGCTGATCAATTTTTGTGTACATTATAGAGTTTTCTATATATATATTTTATTTTCTGGCTTTTAAAATGCACTAAATTAAATTCAAAACCTGAACTTTGCTCGCCCACTCAAAAGTTTAGACGCTAACACTTTATGGAGCGCATCACAGCATTTCAAGGTGTTCTGAATTCGTGTGTAAATTTTCTCATAACTAGAATCTGGATTTGTTATATTCCATCTCAGATACTAAAACTTTGCTACGTTTTTGTACACTACTTTTTAACACGCTACGTTTTTGTCTAATATTTAAGTCTCGTATTTTAACACGAGTGTTTTAACTACCTCTGTGGTGCAGTGCCGGCTGAGACGCAGGAGTAGCGGGTACGATTCCCGCCGCGGAACAAATGTTTGCATTATCCACAGATATTAGCTCCGATTCTGGATGTATTTTATATATTATTATGTATTCTATTAGTTATCTGGTTCCCATAGCTACTAGTTTGGAGCTATATAATGGTGTGTGAAATGTCCAGCATTATTTATTTACTAAGGTGGATATACTCGGTTTTTTCATGGCTTATTCTAAGTCTAAGGGTTGTTTGTCATCGGCTTCTTTTTGGCCCAGCAGTGCTAGCTCATCCGCGTACCGAATACCTTTATGTTGCCCATTTAGCTCCACTCCTCCGTCAAGTGCAATGACTGTTATCAAGACGTATTTGTGAGGAGCGGAGTATTCCATACAATTGTATTAGCTCACATAGCAATGTAGACTACTCATATAACCTAGTTCAGAACAAACTTCTTGTTCTCAACACGCTCAGTTTGTGCTACACTGTTCGAACTTTAGAATACTTTAAGTTTAATTACCACCTTCACAGTCGAGATCGGGTAAAATTGCATTCCGCTGTGTTGTTTCACAAACAGATGAAACAGCTGGTTCATTCTCTTTTATTCGCGGATTTGGCTTTGTGTGTTAAACTACATGAAAAAAAGTGGCACGCCTGAAGTGCCGACAGAAGTGAAAACTTGAATAAAAGTAAACTATACAGACATACATACAGATATTTATGTACAGAGGTGTCGATACCGGTAACGGTAATAGTGTCATGAGTTCAATGGTTTTTTCCCATCTCAAAAAATGCCCAACGCTTTTAAATAATTTTTTACTTCAAAAATCTCGAACGGAGAATTTTATTTGATGCCTGTTTTAGAATAGATTGAACTAGAGACGTTCATAATTGTAGATTATGAGCGACTGATAGAATTGACTAGATCACATCAAATTATGGAGTTTGTTGCTCAGCAGAAAAAATGTAAAGAAATGGTTATAACATGCCACTCGCAATATCAGTCACTCAGTGAATATATGAGGGAGGCCTATGTTCAGCATTTTACGTCCTTTGCCTGATATGACCATAATTAGATACCGAACGTTCAATACATTGAATTTTCGGTACCTAATTATCGTTGTCGTGTATAATAATTCAACATAAGTACAGTTACTTTTGCTACGCCGTAGAGTGTCTACGAGATTTCGTAGCAAACTAGCTGATTCTCTCTAAGCTATGGCCATGTCTTTGGTTTCACGCTGATCCTCGGATTCAAGAATCAGGTTTGGAATGTTACATGCGCGTGGTGGAAAAATGTTCTTAGCCTTGTTTTACCCCTAAGCTGTTCCTATTTCCTTTGATTTTTAATAGACTGTTTAACTGCATTTCGAGCGCTTAACACCTACCTTCGTTATGTGATCATGTTTAATGCTTTCCTTCCGCAGGTTGTCTGAAGAGATTGAGCTATTAAACGTTAATGTATTACGTTAATTAAAGTTATTTAAGTTATTAAATTAAGTTACTCAAAGATATCAATGAGTTTATGGCGGGCAGGTACTAAACAGTGCGGCCCCAGCCGTCACCAGTCAGTGTAAGTCAGTATCATGACATTCATTATTTTTATATATTTGATTATTTTATTGTAATGATTCGGTTTCTTATTATTACATATATAATAATTATTTCATCCTGAATTAATACTCTTTTGTTTGATGGATGTATTTTAGAAGAACATAAGAATAACCGTATTTTATTAAAATGCTAAATACTTTACATGTAATAGTATATTATGATACGAGTGAGTTAAGTTGCTCATTATACACGAGGCTGTGGTTTGCAGCCCGAGCCGTAGGCGAGGGCGTAAATCAGCCGAGTGTCTAGTGAGCTAGTTGCTCACGAGTTTCATACGCACTTTTTCAACACACTTGCGAGGAAAAACTAAACATGTATTGCATAAATCGTTTAATTATTAAAATAATTGGTGAATGTACAATTTTCAAAACGATACTGAATTGTTTTTAATGGCGATTTCACAGTTTGTCTTACATTGGTACTTACCACTTCTTTAGTATCTTCATTTACTTCTTGTGTAAATGTCGGTGACAAAGGTAAATCATACAAATTACTGGAAGGAGAAGGCACCAACTAACTTAAGCTATGAGATGTACATGGTTGTGGGTTACAGTACGTTTTGATATCAACATAGTGTTTGAGTCTAACCATGCTTCTTAACAAGGAATAGATGCACCACAGGGAGCTGGGTTTGTATGTATTGGCAAGTTCAGAGAAATACGCCAAAACACATTTTCAGAAAATGACGGGTTTTTTTTGTTGCTTTTCCATTGTATGAAACTATCGTAAGCGGGCTACTTTGCTCTAGATTTTGCAGGCTTTAATTTGCATTTTGCTACATTTAGTATTTCTGGCGGCGTTAAATCTATCATTTGTTAATATTCTGTACTAAAACTTGACATTTTTACAATTATTTACCACACAACAACACATGCGATACAAACGAAAAAATGGGAAATGGCGCGCAAGTTTTTTTTTTGCACGCGCCAAATGTAAGTTGATTGATTACATATAGCCATACAGTCTACTTCAAAATTATAATTTTAGTGATAAAATGCAAATATTTTATAACAAACTATTGTGAATTATAAGTAATTTGATAATAATAAATGTATATTCGTCTTAATTAGGAATACATTTATTTATTCCAAGAATGTAATAGGATTTTCAGCGGCATAAAACCTCTTTGTTGTTACAAAAACTGTATTACCCGGTTAAATTGAAAATGCTCTGTTTACTCGCATATATAGGTAATTTGCAGTTAGGTACTAACTTAACTTTGTAGGGATAATTCTATTATGCACTCGTGATTTATAGTTCGGTATAAAGTCGTAATAACCATGTACTATGGCACACATTACGAGCAAGTGTGTTGAAAATAAGTTTACCAATAAAATACTTATGACTTAAAAAAATCAACTTTAGTGTGAGATAAATTATTTTTAATTGTATTTATATATAATTATCTTAGTGGTGTGTTGTAGTAATTTGGTAAGCACTCGTAGTTTCGGTAGAATGATATAAATAATTTATTTTAATGTGTAATTTTTTATTGTAAAAAAGCGCACTCGGTAATCAGTAATTTGCGATGCTCGTAAAAGGCAAACTAGTTTATAGTGCCCTTATCTAATTTTTAAAACCTTTTTGTACTCACTTGTTTATAAGATAAGATAACTCTTTTTTACACCAAAGTAAAATACATAACATAATTTTTACAAATATATTTAGTACAAGTGGCGGTCTTATCGCTAAAAGCGATCTCTTCCAGACATCACTTGTGTGGACAGTTATACAAACTATAGAAAACTTTTTGCACATCAATTATTTATATATATTGTGATCGTACAATCCGGGATGGTAAACAAATATCCCACGAAATGTTCTGCCTAAATTTAAATAAAATTTCTTTCTACTCCCTATATTTACCGAAAATCAAATTGTAAATCAATATACAATATTCCTGTCAAAAGTTGCTTCCCGAGACTGATCCCAGAAATTTTATCATTTCCCAGAGCTGTCAAATATCGAGACGCCATCATAAATTCTCGTGTCCCTAATGCTGAAAGTGCCGCATACTACAGAATCCTACATTATCCCTTAGGGTTAAATGACATTTTCGATAACGAAAAATGTTACTCTTGAGGTTATGTATTATGCATGTTTAGATTGATTAAAATAACAGGTGATATTAAACATGATGAGATGAAAAAATCCCACGCACAAAATATTACTATACTGATATGCAGGATGAAAAGTTGAGATCCAAAAGTAATTTCTTTCCAAAATTAGGGTTAGCTCTCAGCGAACGGGTTTTTTTTTCATTTAAGTAGCTGCCTGTTTTGCACCATCTCAACTATCTACTATGTTCATGTCGTCATCATCATCATCAACCTATAGCTGTCCACTGCTGAACGTAGTTCTCTCCCAGCGTGCGCCATTGATCCCGATCCTCAGCTCTTCTCATCCAATCTTCGCCAGCCACAGCGCGCAAATTGTCACTCCATCTAGCCGGAGGGCGTCCTACACTTCGCTCGCCTAGACTTGATCTCCACTCCAGAACACGTTTACCCCAATGGTTATCGGTTCTGCGGCAGATATGACCAGCCCACTTCCAGTTCAGCTTGCTGACCCTCTATTTATGTGTGATTAAAGATTACAACAGTTATATTTATACCTCGTTATGTTATCTACGTGTTTTATTATTTACGCCATTAAAAAAAAACACGGGTAGGGCTTTGACGACCTCCGTGGCGCAGTGGGCGAATAGCCGGCTGAGACGCAGGAGGTAGCGGGTTCGATTCCCGCCATGGAACAAATATTTGCATGATCTACAGTTATTTGTTCCGGGTATGGATGTTTTTCCATATATTATAAGTAAGTATTTACAATAAAAATAGTATATAAGTATTCTATCAGTTATCTGGTCCCTATAATAAAAGCTCTGCTTAGTTTGGGGTAGATAGCGCTGTGTGCCATGTTCAGCAATATATATATTTGATATATTTATTTTATGTATAGTATTGTTGATAAATAGCTTTTTTATATTCATTAACAATGAGAATTTTAAATTTTTAAAAAAACCTTCATATCAAGTCCTAAGATAGCAATGAAACAGCCTGTTTAAAATAAGTACACAGATCATATTCATTCATTTCATAGGTAGCTGTTAAACTGACTAAGCAGCATCGCTACAAAGGCGCCACCGATATACATTAAAAACTGTTCATTGGAAATGTTTCGATTACGGGACAAATATTCAAAATACAATTATTAAACTCACCTCTAAAATCAATTAATACGATTCTGGATATGTGTTTTAAATTAATTTCGTAGTCTTAATTTAAAACACACAACAACTAAATAGGTTTTATAAAACTCACGTGAGATTATCACAATTTCGACGATAAAATTTTATACGCTTAAAATACTCATTTATCAAACTGAAAACATAAGCTACCCACATATTTTTAATGTCTATTTTAGAAGTGAATATTCATTAAGTTATATAAAGCTTACCCTATTCATTTACTGAATTTTTGGTTATTCTTTTCAAGTAAACAAAATATACATCCGTCCACGAGTTGTTTTTATACCTACCATAGAATACTATACAAAACTGAATTATTACAGCATTTTAGGGTTGTATAAGAAGAAAAATCAGAGTCATACCGGAATAGTTTTAATAGGAAGTAACAAAATAGTACAAATAATTATATAATGTTACTTTCTCGTGCCATAAGCACATAACATATATATTCTAACTAACCTAATGTACATAGAAAATAATATAATTTATTGATACTGCTAATTAAAATTATAATAAATTATTTATTTTGAATTTATAAGCGTAAATATAAGCGTTATTCTGTCAGACTTTGACGACCTCCGTGGCGCAGTGGAAGAATAGCCAGCTAAGACGCAGGTGGTAGCGGGTTCGATTCCCGCCGCGGAACAAATGTTTGCATAATCATGATCTACAGATATTTGTTCTGGGTTTGGATGTATTTCTATATGTATATTGTAAGTATGTATTTACAAAAAAAGTATATAAGTATTCTATCAGTTATCTGGTTCCCATAGTACAAGCTTTGCTCAGTTTGGGGCTAGATAGCGCTGTGTGAAATGTTCAGTTATGTTTATTATTTACTGGCTTTCTATCAAATCCCTTATTTGAGAAACAGCTTTATCAGAAATAGTTGTTTGCAAAGTCCACTGTACTAAAATAAAGTTACAACCCCTAAAACAGACAATAACTCTTTACAGTCAATTCTGAATTTTAACTGGATGAAACGGAATTCTCAGACAACAAGTCATACTCGTACTTGCTCATATTTAATCTGTGATTAAACCTGCGTTTCAAGTGCTCGTTTAAATAAATGTATAGTACAGAATGCTAGCAATATAACACCCTACTGCGTAGTTGTAAGTCTGCTTTCAGAGATGAGTCAGGCAGGTTGTGTGAGAGGGGCTGGCTCATTAGACTTTATAATTGGCTAGGAAGCAAGGCGGCCAACTAGAAAATATTTTCGCGCAGGCCCTCAGTATAATGTGACGTCATGTGCAGATGTTCTAGCTTTAATAAGTTTGCCTGAATTCAATTGCTTAACATGATAACGAGGTAGAAATTTATTGTGGATGTTTTTAAAGCGTGCTTCGGTTTCGTAAAATGTTTTCGAGCGGAAAAAATATAATACTAAAATTTAATGCGGTTGTATGATTTATTTTTATTTGCAGAGAGATAACAAGGATGCAGAAATGCTTTAATTATGTTAAAATAGGTTATTTAAACTTCTTTTGAAATTTTAAACTGAAGCCTTTGCATATATAAATTGAAGATGGTTTATAAATTTTATGGTTTTTAAATTGCCAATGGTAATTAAAAATAAACTCACTCCAAAATATATTAAATGCATATTATAACGACATTTTCTAAATAATTAACTTTAAAAGCCTATTATAAAATGGAGCCTTCTTTATAGTGCAAGCGCACGCACACTCGCAGAGTTGTAGCTGTGTAACTCACACTACCGCATTGGCTATTCAATTGTTCTGCTTCGACTCGTTCACTCACCTGACGGGTTTGCTGTTATCAGCGTGCATTAGTGCGTTCGCAGGCCATTAGATAACACCATCAAATATTGTATCGAATGAATATTTTTAAGATTTACATACTTTTGACCAGCACCCACGTTATCGAGAACCTGGTGTTTGGATAAACCTAGTATAGGTTTTGAGACATCATAGAATCAATGTGTAACCAGCTTTTTTAATCTGATAATAAACAAAAATAAAATAAATAACGTCGTCAAAAATTTTAGTATTTGTCAGGTGTCATATTTTAGATCAGCATTAAATCGATTATTATGTCGACCTCCGTGGCGTAGTGCACGAACAGCCGGCTAAGACGAAAGAGGTAGCAGGTTCAATTCCAACCGCAAAACAAATGTTTGCATGATTAACAGATATTTTTTTTCGGGTCTGAATGTTTTTCTATATATCATAAGTATGCATTTACAAAAAAAAGTATATAAGTATTCCATCAGTTATCTGGTTCCTATAGTACAAGCTCTGCTTAGTTTGGGGCTAGATAGCGCTGTGTGCAATGTCCAGCAATATTTATTTATTTATTTATTATTATTATCAGCCAAAGGACGTCCACTGCTAAAAATACACCTCCCTCATAGATTTATAGAGTGACCGATCTTGTGCGGACTGTACCCAACGGCTCCCAGCAACCTTTATCCAGTCATGTTTATTTAGTAGGGAGCCGTCTCACGCTTCGGTTATCAGTGGATGGCTTCCACTCGAGAACCTTTCTGCCCTAACGGACATCAGTTCTTTGAGCTATGTCCTGCGTACACTGCCACTTCAGCTTACTAATCTTCTTGGATATGTCTGTGACTTTGACTTGTCTACGGATCTTCTCATTTCTGATTCGATGGAGAAACACCAAGCATAGCACTTTCCATAGCACGCTGAGCGACGAAACCTTCAGTCAAGGGTTTTATATGTTTTAAGTCTGTACGCCTATACCATCTTCTCAGTTCGGTCAAAGTCTATCAATCATCTACAAGAAAATATATTTTTATTCAAAAGCGAACGGTATCCATAGTAAGCAACAAATAATTACTTAATAGTATTTGATGTTTATCCAAATTAATATACTTTTGTAAAACCAAATCACTATGTATATTAACTATCACTATGTAAATCCTATAACGTTTTACTTAGAAAACTTTCGTGATTGATTTCAATCATTATTATAAATACGGGATTTATCACGTACCGTCTTATCGGTGTTTCGACCGACAATGTTTCGGTTCAATTCGTGAACCTTCATCAGGGTGAGTGCGATCCGCTCCGAATAACGTCTCGAAACGTAGTGCGAGGTGAGACGTTATTCGGAGCGGATCGCACTCACCCTGATGAAGTTTCACGAATTGAACCGAAACATTGTCGGTCGAAACACCGATAAGACGGTACGTGATAAATCCTATAACGTTCTCGTGAAATCTAGTCCACCCAAAGGTTGTCTGGAAGAGATCGCTTTTAGCGATAAGACCACCACTTGTATTTCTACGTGTATTGTTATTTGATTTTTATATTGTTTTTTTTAAGTGTGATTTACAATAAAGCATTTTCTATCTGTATATCGATCTATGTATTTTACTTTCAAAAAATAAGTTTCCTTTATGTTTTATTAACGACCTTATATTCACATTGGTATTACTTTATCGCCTACAAAAAGAGAATGGTATTTTTACGCAATTTTTTTTACGATCTCGATAGTTTTAGGCAATGATAAAGATCTGATAAAACCGAGGGACAGAAAAACGATTAAAAATGTATTATAAAATGCCTTTACGGTCCTTTAACTTCCAAGAACTTTCAAGTAAAAAAGCCTTTAAATAACATAAAGTTATGAAGTTGAAACTATAACCAGGAAGAAAAACTTTCAAGCATATTATTTCTTATCTCATAATGTCAAAACGCTCTTGTTTATAACTAAAATCATTAGTGGAACAATTTATCAACTCCGTAGACCAGTTTATTCCATACATAGTCTGTAATTAATTTGTGAAGAGCTAATTTTTCACTTGTCTTAAGATGACTTGCGACAAGCTGTTAAGAACTTCTCACATTGTTGCTATTTTGAACCTTGTTACAACAATATAAAGCGCTTTTCCAATTTAAAGATGCCTGAGTTATTTGAAAGGGTCGTGGTTAAGTCAATCATGATCTATGCTATACATATATACCTACGTTGAGCCTGCGACAACAAATACTGGAGGTTTGCCAAAAGTGCTTACCTGCGACAGAATTATTACAAGTTTTCTCAGTTATATCAATAATGTTCAACTATTATCATCCAGTATACCAATGCAAAGCCTGGTTCTGGTAAGTTTTCTAGGAAGCACTTTCATGTGGAAGATTTTTTATAGGTTTTATACATGCTTTAAAAACACCTCTATCTCACCTACGGAGAAGTGATGATGTGATCGAAGATAAAACACGCTTACCTAGAGATAACCTATTCACTCTAGATTTGAAGACTCCGAAATTGCAATGAAACGGAAATTACTAACTTAGATGTAAGTAAAATCTTTTTTTTACTAATAACATAAGATGAAGCAAATCATTTGATGGTAAACCAACATGGTACACCACTACCCCAAAAGTGGTAAACTAATTAAATCGCCCATTCTACTCAATGCATAGCCAATGGCAGGCACTACGTTGACGTCAACATGACAAGTCACGAAAACCTAAACAAGTCGGCACATTTTCTGGAAACTATCTCCTCTGGGAACCAGTGCTCCCGAGTGATGCGTAATTAAACTTTATAATTGGATTGTGGGGTCACAGACGAAGTTATAACGAAAGTAATTTTACAGGCATTTATTGCATGCCGTAATGGAACGTGGCTATTTGAGGACTCGGTAAGTTACGTGGTGCAAAAATAAAATATAAGTTAGAGAGATTCCACCCATGCCTTTTTATTGGCATAATTTATTTTACTATAACAGATAAAGTGTTCGTTAAAAATAGATCAGTGCTACAAAATCACAGTCAGCATATACTACCAATATTATCCCGGATAGTAATAATATAATAATACTTTAAATAAAAAACTTTATCTAATAGGTTAGAAGTCAAAGTCAAAATCTTTTATTCATTAAAATCACAAGGATCGCTTTACAATTTTACTGCCTGTTCCTTCGCGACAAGCCGGGAAAAAAAGGCAAGACACAAGGCTGGTTGTTTTTTTTAATAATCCTTTTACAATACACAACAATAAAGAAAATAAATTACGTTTAAATTATTATTATATATACGGGATTTATCACGTACCGTCTTATCGGTGTTTCCACCGGACAATGTTTCGGTTCAATTCGTGAATCTTCATCCGATTGCGATCCGCTCCGAATAACGTCTCGCCTCGCACTGCTGAGACGTTATTCGGAGCGGATCGCACTCACCCTGATGAAGGTTCACGAATTGAACCGGAACATTGTCGGTCGAAACACCGATAAGACGGTACGTGATAAATCCCGTATTTATAATAATGATTGAAATCAATCACGAAAGTTTTCTAAGTAAAATGCGTTTAAATTGTAACATATTTGAACGAGTTAGAGCAATTTCAATACCAAGATTCTCTAACATCTAAAAAATCAGATATTTTATAGTAGGCTTTTTTATAAAGATTTTGTTTTATTGCGTTTTTAAATTTGTTAATTGTCAATTTTTGTACATCACTTGGGAGATTGTTATAAAAGCGTACACATTGCCATTTACCGGATTTACTAACTTTATGAAGTCTACAAGGGGCAACAGCGAGTTTTAATTTATTTCGTGAATTAAAATTTCATATTATTTATTTATTTTTATGTGTTTTATTTTTTTAGATGTGTTTATATCTTTAGCCCTGTACCATAGCAGTAAACCGTATTACATAATGCTGTGGAAGTAGCTGAAGTAAACTAGTCTAGCTGTGTATAAGTCTGTATAAAGACAGATCTTTTTGACTGCGTACGCCGCAGAACTAAGTCTCTTCGACAACTTATCTATGTGAGGGCCCCATTGAAGCTTATTATCTTAGGTTATACCTAAGAATGAAAGAAGTAGTCATGTAGCCAAGTACCTATCTAACACAATATAAGTAAAGCTATTGACACACTAAGTTCGCAATTGCTTACAGTTTTCATTAAAATATTTCAAAGTCTTAAAGGATTCTAACATAATTTTGGGGTACTGGACTAATCGTATCTTCAACAAGGTTTATTGTAATATTTTGTAAGCGAGGTCAATTTGCAATTTAAATTGACCTCGTAATACACATAAAAAACTACGTGATAAAAAAAATATAGTTTTGTTTTAGTTAAAAAAGACCGCGGTAGTTAGAATACATTCTTACATTAACATTGACGTAGGGTTGAAGTTTTCCTTGTTATTTTCTTGGACATAAATGGAGGGGCGAAAACCAAGCTGAACCGCATGCGTGACACTAAAATAACTCTTTGGGGGGACTGACCGCTGTCAACTGCGATGGGTTCAAGGAGTGACAAGCCTTAATTGATAGTTTAGATCTAGGACTAATGTGGAAACTAGAATATATTTAGCTATGCGGTTTACAGACCGTTGTAACCAACCATCGCGAAGAGGCAATTTGATCTAGTAAATGACGTAGTAATGTAAATTTTGTTTATTTTTAGGGTTCCGTACCCAAAGGGTAAAACGGGACCTTATTACTAAGACTCCGCTGTCTGTCTGTCCGTCTGTCACCAGGCTGTATCTCATGAACCGTGAGAGTTAGACAGTTGAAATTTTCACATTTTATGTATTTCTGTTGCTGCTATAACAACAAATACTAAAAACAGAATATAATGAATATTTAAAGGGGCTTTTATACAATAAACGTGAAGATAGTTTTTGCCCATTTTTACTCGATATTGATAATGGCAACAGGTAGACCCCTGAAATATTTACAGAAATTTGAGGTATATTGCGGTAATTATTTGAGGTAGGTCTGCCGCAAAATAGCAGTACTTGTGCTGCTGTGTTCCGGTTAGATAGTAATGGTATGTTCCTGTAATTACTGGCACATAGGCATAACAGCTAAGTCCTATAGTATGGCAACATATCCACATAGAGATCAAGACAACATAATACCTTGTTTTGAATTCTATGTGGATATCCATGGGCTGCAGTAGACTCTTAACATCTGGTGTACTGCATGCTCGTTTGCCATATAAGTAGGATAAAAAAAAAAAAAATATTATGCACTTCAAAAATCAATAATTAAATTAAAATTTAATTAATATTTAAGGGGGGCTCCCATACAACATACATGCATACATGATTTTTTGCTTTTTCATAAATAATGGTATGGAACCCTACGTGCGCGAGTCCGACTCGCACTTGGCCGGTTTTTTTATACCAGCTGACCCGCCCCGGCTTTGCACGCATAGTTTGTTAATAAAAATATCTCACTACTTCCGCGCAGTCGAGTAAAATGTAGCCTATGTCCCAATCCCACACAAAACAAAATTTGTCCAAATTCTGTCCCGCCGTATAGTGGTGAAATGAGAATTAACAGACAGAGAGACAGTTACTTTCAAATTTATAACAAGAAGTATGTAATACCAATTAAAACAAAATTTATGGTATTGGCACTTAAAAGGTTTCTGCTATACTTACACACATACAAGTTGTAACGCTTTTGTTAGAATATGTTCTCAGTATTCTTACGTTAATTAGTGATCGAGTGAAACGAGATCTCCAAATCAACTTGGGCAAATCGGTGTTGTATGTATGTATGTTTGTTTGTCCGAGGCGTTGAGCCGATCATCGTGAAATATGATACATAGGTAGTGATGACACAATTTTGCTATGACTAAATGAGCTAAAAATGTAGGGGTTTTTTTGAGGAGGTTAAAGAGGGGTAATAAAAAATGAAAATGAGACTATAAGGTCAAATAGAACGTCATATGAAACGTCTTAATTAGTACATTTCAACCCTGTTTTTTTTTAGTTGAATCGTTATAATTTTTGAGTTATTAGCCATGATAAAAACAAAACTTTGACGAAATTCACAGGGTACACCAGTTACTAGACAATGCTGAAATTTGGTATTCGTGTATATTTAGTGACACAAATATAGGCAAAAGTCTGAAAATCAGAATAACAGCATTTTGTATCCCAAAAAAAGTAACCACATTACATACACTACCGATACCTGATGTGACTTACCCGTTACCTAACCGTTAATTTGAATGAAACTGTAGGTCAAATTTACTTCGTGGCACTATTTTGGTAGTCAAATATTACAACTAATATTATTTTTGTTTTTATGGGAGACTCGCGAGATCTCAGTTTAGGGCGAACCACTAGTAGGTAAAAATTAATTAAATAAACGCATAAGCATTGCAATTCAGCGAGGCAATGCAGCTAGTGTCTTGAATACACTTCCGCCTGGTAGAAATCTGGAGCAGTTCAGCTATCTATAGATCGTTTGAAACGGTCTTTAGATGATTAAACTGTTTCTTCTGTATTTTATTGTAAGTAATTGTATATTCTTTCTGTTATGAAATAAATTAATGAATATTGCTGGACATTTCACACAGCGCTACCTAGCCCCAAACTAAGCAGAGCTTGTACTATGGGAACCAGATAACTGGTAGAATACATAAATATTTTTTTTATATAGAGAAAAACAACCAGACCCGGAGCAAATAACTGTATCATGCAAACATTTGTTCCGCGGCGGGAATCGGACCCGCTACCTCCTGCGTCTCAGCCGGCTATTCGCCCACTGTGCCACGGAGGTCGTCAAAGAAAATAAAATATGATTTGCCCTAGTCTTGCAAAATCTTAAATTAACACAATAGACCATTACCACTATTACCAACATATTTAATATATATTTATACCATACACCAACAAATTCAAGTTTTAGATTTGCTGGTCTTAGTTGGCAATTATACCCCAAAACTAAAGAATGACCCGGCTTACTCGCGTTATTTATGATTACTCCCCTAATGAGCTCCTGTGGGTTACATAACACAATTCTATTAGGTCACAAAAGACCTTCATAAATCAACTGGCGCCATGAAAGTTGACGTCTTTTTTATTAACAATGCTTTTTTTATGGATGATAAGGGTTATTGTATAAATTATTGGTGCTTATATGGCCGGAGGAAGAATTCATTGGATTAAGAATGAATTAAATCAAAAGATTTTTTTTTGTTTCATATATTTTTAAGCTGAGTAAAGGTCACCCCTAAATACTTGTATTTGTTGACGGTTCGCTTTTACACGTAAACAGATTTAATTGCGAGAAAATAAATATAAAAAATAAGGAATTACAAACGAATAACCATAGATGGACGCCGCCTTATTCCTTACCGAAGCAACTTTCGATTCGTTAATTGATTCTCCTAGCTTATTGCCTTGTAGTAACTTTAATATCAAGCCACAATCTCGGCATCCCTTTCAGAATACTCTCGCCCTACAGGTATATACTAATAACAAGTCCTTTTATAATCCGATAGTCAAAATGTGTCGTCTTTACAATGATCTTTTAGGAAATAATAGTGCTAATCAGTTATCTGGTTCCCATAGCACAATCTCTGCTTGATTTGGGGCTAGATAGCGCTGTGTGAAATATCTTGCAAAATTTATTTAATTCTCTAATCATTTATATTTTATTGATTATTATTTTTATTTACTCATTATTGTAGTGTTTTTTTTTGTTGTTCGTTTGTTTTGCCTATGTAAGTACTTACCTTCAGCTGGTCTACACAGAACTGCGCTAGAGTTGTCATGCTGTGTACACATGCTTTGGGATACAATCTAGGTCTGAGAGTCGATATATTTTGTATCTGAATTGTGGTATTCTGTTTTGTGTGCCCTAATAATAAAATAAAATAAACTATTGAAAGATGTGTATGTAATACAAGGGCAAATCATAAATACGGACTGCGTAATGTGTGCCTAACCCACACAGGTTTTAACAGCAGAATCTGTGTTATTTTGCTCGGACACAGCAAAATAGCCTTTTTAAAGTACCTTTGTAATTGTAATTTTCGATTAACTGTGAATATGTTTAGTTTTAATTGTTAACGTTAACATTGTTGTTCGTTTTTGATGCGAATAAATTAATTTCCTTTCCGTCTGATTAATACTAATTCTATTCTATTATTAATTTGGTATCTTTAGGTATTAATTTATGTATTAGGATTATAAGTATTTCTCTAATTTGTAAATACACTCTGTGCCCATTACTGCTTCGCTCTTTACTTTCCATCCAAAGGTTGCCTGGAAGAAATCGCTTTCAGCGATAAGGCCACCCATTGTACTATATTTAACTTCAATTAGTTTTATTTTAAGTATTCCTGGTGTACAATAAAGAATTATTCTGTTCTATTCTATTCTATTCTACTGCCACACACATTTCTATTTTATTTTCTCATGTTCCACTTTTTTCCTTCCATTGATTTTTATGACCTTTAATGTCATTTCATGGTTATAACAACAATTTTTCAAGTGAAAACTTCTTTTGACGCGTTGGGTATTTTTTGAGATGGGAAAAAACCATTGAACTCGCTACACTGTTACCGTTACCAACACCTCTGTGGTGTAGTCTGTTCAAGTCTTCACTTGTGTCTGCACTCCCGTCTCCCGGAGTGCCACAGCTTTTTTTTTCATTCTTTCTGTTTCAATAGCAGCCACGCGCCCACTGGCTGCCAATTGATATATGTGTTTCCTCACTTTTAAGTCCAGTTCTTTCAGGCATGTGTTATATAATTTTTTTCCTTATGTTCTGGTCAAAGTATGACTGAAATGGTAAAAAAGCTATTGATGAGTGAAAGTGACGAATCATCATCAATTTATGTCAATACTAGTAAAAATGTTATATTTTTCTTATTATCAAACACTCAATATGCCCGCAAAAAAAGCTTGTAGCTCTACAAGAATTATCCGGATTAAAAAAAACGTTTCACAAACGAATAAAAAAGTCCAATATTATGCAAGCCTAGATAATCTTTCCTGCAAAATATCCGTAAAAAGCAGGTAACCAACTGTCTACCGGCTTACCGGTAAGTAGCTTCTAACTTTGAAAATGATGTTATATTGATGCACCAAAATAAATGTTTTAAAAATTCATTATGTTGAGTTAAATGTATAATTTTAAAGAGAAAAATTGAAACATTTTGAGTATGTCTACCAAAAATGTTAAATTTTATTGTTTTGCATTAATCACAGCGTATTTATACATTAGGTGCATTAAGAAAGCGTAATAAACAAAATGGGCAGTGGCAATGGGCAGGCCATATAGCGCGCAGAACGGATGGCCGTTGGGGCCGAAAGGTTCTCGAGTGGAGGCCACGGACCGGCAAGCGCAGCGTAGGACGTCCACCTACAAGATGGGCAGACGACTTGGTAAGAACCGCAGGTCGGCGTTGGATGCAGGCCGCTTCCAACCGCAGTTCCTGGAGATCAATGAGAGAGGCCTTTGTCCAGCAGTGGACGTAGGACGTCCACTGCTGGACAAAGGCCTGCGGCTGATATGATGATGATGATGAATAAACAAAAAAAAATATTAGTAAATATAAGAAACAAAATAGATAGCTATTTCAGTTAACTAAGGTCCTTAGAAGGATATTACAGCTCTCCACCATATAAAATTCGATTGAATAAAGGTTGTCGGGAGTCGTTGGGTGCATGTCACATAAAATTTACTTCTCTAAAATTCTATAACGTGGAGCTATGTTTATACATGTTTTATGGTTTACAAAGTGAGTTCGTATAAGCTAGCGGCTACGGGTTGATAATGTGAAAGACCACCACCTCTTCAATATAATTGAAATACCTTCCGTCGCACAGAGCGGTTCTCTCCCACCTTTATTATGCGTACCGCCAAAGAATAGAACGCCTTGCCTCTGTCTGTTTCCTGATAATTATAACCTAGGAGTCTTTATGACGTTAGTGAACAGGTTTCTTTTAGGCAAGTGTGATCCATCACAGACTGCATCATTGATCGAGCAAATCGAGACCTCCAAATGGACAAATTAGCGTTGTATGTTTGTTTGTTTGTCCGAGTATAACTTTTGAACCGTTTATCCGATCATATTGAGATTTGATATACAAGGAGGTAGTGATGGCACAATTTTGGTGTGACTAAATAAGCAAAAATGTGGAGAGGTTGTTGAGATATTGGGGTTCAAGCGGGGTAAAAAAAATCTAATTGATAAGGCCAAGTGGGACGTCTAATAAAAGCTCTTCATTAGTACATTTTGAACCTGTTTTAATGTTTGTTTAAACTTTGTGGTATTTAAAAGGTAGTTATAATAAAAACGGAACTTTGACAAAATTCACAGGGTAGAAATAGTCAACCCACAGTACTGAAGTTTGGTATTTGTGTAGCTTTAGTGACATAAATATAAGCTAAAATCTGAAATCCAGAATAACTGAAATTTCGACCCCAAAAAATAATTACTAATTTACATGAACACTCGTTCCCTGTAATTTGAATGAAACTGCAGGGCAAGTTAATGGTTGAGCATTTCGTGGCACTATTTTGATAGTCAAAGATTACAAAAAATATTTTTTTTGTTTTTATGGGACACTCGGTAGATCTCAGTTCGGAGCAAACCACTAGTAGCTTAGCTTTAGGCAAGATCATGTTCAAACGCAAGCTAAATATGTATAAAAAAAGACAATAATAGTTATGACCGTATAATAGAATAAACACAATTGTGCGAGCAACACCAGAAAACAAGCACAAGTAACCTGCTTTCTACGTGAAGGAGACTCTGATAAAACGGAATATGTAGTTAGAATTATCTACGCACGGCGACCATAATAGAGCTCAATAATAACCTATATGATTTTGTATAGCAACCTATAGTCATCTGTGTCTATATATATCTAGGCTATATACATATATATATATAGGCTAGCTGAGCGTTTATATGCATTGATTGAGGATTATTAAACGTTGTTGCACATGCCTGAGTAATTACAGCACTGTTGCCTAGATAATCAGTTTTTATGTCAAGGTATTTTTATATCGTTAATAGGTACATGTTCACCATTACACCCCAGGTGATGTCCACACAGTCTAGTATGAAAAGAATAACAACAGATATATAAAAATATGTTTGATAGAATTATGTGACACATTACGACCGTGAGCGTTGATAGGCATTTTATTTAAACTCGCCGTATCGACGTGAGAGGTATGGAAATATAATTTCCTTCTGAATTTTATCCTATAAAGCAAAATTCATTTGGAATGTATAAACGGGAGCGGAAGGTATTTTCTTTTGCCCGGGGGAGACAACATTTTTAAGGATCTTCAAAAATATTTCAACAATTGGCTCGAGGCTACCTTTCTCTCTCCCTCTCACGTGAAAATACGAGTAATATGTGTTAAGTAATTTAATGATAGCTTTTCATTGTTAATTTTGAAAATATTTTTTCTAGGTCTACGGTAACAGTACAGTTGTTTTGACTATATCGACTGGCGCTTATAACGTAGAATAATCAGATTTCATCATCATCATCATCATCGTCAGCCGTTCTCATCCGCACGCATATTTTGTTTTTCACGCACTCTTTAAGTTATACTTCTTTCCATCGCTCGTTGGTAGCAAGCGATTTTTAATTTACCAATTTACTATTTTTAGTATACGCACAAAAATGGTCAAGAAACTAAAAACGATTTGTAATTTGATAAAGACATTTCGATTTTCTTGTCCTACCGGAGATGACTTGTAGGTCATCTAAGTCCCTCCTTCTCAAAACCCCTCCTCATTCCTCCAGTCGCTATGGCGGTTCCTTCACTGTCCATGGAGTCAATCACTAAGCACTTTTAAGCTTAGAGTCAAAGAGCATTACCTGTCCTTGTAAGCTTTTAGGTTATTTATTATGTATAAGTAGGTATATTATTTATATTTTGTATAATATCTTATGTTTATCTCTAATGTAGGTATAGTATATAGGTATTATTATTATTTTATAATATGGTTAAGTGTTGTATTTATTATAGTATATACTATATATTAGTATTCTACTCCAATGTCATTCTCTGTGCACGTACCCACCACTATAATCAAATATCTCTATCTTCAAAGGTTTGCTGGAAGAAAACTCTTATTAGGGTTAAGCTCGCCTTTGTAGATGTCCATTTTGTAAGCTATTTTTATCTGTAAATCTATTTGTGTACAATAAAGAATAATGAATAAGACACTCCGCTATCTGAACTCTGGTTTCTGCTCAAATTTCGCAGCGTCTAAATAACAACCTAATTTTCATCGAAAAATGAGCTATAAAAGTAGCAGTTACAATGTCAGTCGTAACTGAATTTATATTTCATTGGATATAAAGGTATTCAAACGGGCAATTTTGAGCAATTATTGCCTGGAACCACAGTAGAGCAAACTGGATCAATACTTTAGATACTAGGTTTGTGCATCGTAATTTTTTTTAATTGTGGCTATTATTACTTTTCTAAATGATTCGTAGTTGCTTATTTATACTGCATAGTTTTGTTTTTAATTGCACCATGGCTCAAGTAAGTGATACATAAAATATTAGTTAACAATAAGAGGCATTGTCATAAATTGTTTTTAAAGGTACCTTCAAAGATGAATAGTATGCAAGCCAAATTGGCGTGCGTGACGTAAGCATGCATTCGGCTTGCACCGGTTTTTTATCTATGATGTATAATTTTATTCTCCAGCTCCACATTACCACGCTTATTTGATATTGTTTTGTTATGTATTAGATTGATTTTTGTTTTATTTATATTATTTTAAGTTGACATTCAATTATGTTGAATAACATAATTAGTCCCGATACCTGTCTGTCTGAGCTAGTGTAATGTTAATTTTATTGATGTATTCTAAATATGACATAACTTAGATAGATAGATAGATAACTCTTTATTGAATTACCACACAAACAGAAATAATAAAAAAAATAAGTACTGGGTTAAAATAAATAAGGCAATACAATGAGCGGCCTTATCGCTAAAAGCGATCTCTTCCAGGCAACCTTTGGATGGAGCGAAATTTTTAAAAATTACGGAGTGCGGTGTACTTTAGCGGATACATTACATTTACACATAATATATTCTAAGATATAATAATAATATGAAGTTTTAATCCTAATACTTAATATACTTATAAAATAGACTAATATATAGGTATATACATATAGCAAACTATACTAACAGATAAAATAAGTACATAAATAGTAAATAAATAACGCTAGGAAGATGACATCGTCAGGTAATGATGTTTCACCTTCAATTTGAAGACGTGTAAGGACGATGACCGTCTTACTTCTTCGGGCAGAGCATTCCACAGCTGAACAGCCTGGACAGTAAAAGAAGCGCTGTAAAAGGAAGTGCTGTGCGAAGGAGTTCTGAGTATCAAGTGTGTATCTTAGTGTTCTTTAATGTACCTACAGTGGAAAAGAAATGAAATGAAAAAAATGATATTTCATCCACTGTCATCAAGCAACGATTGGGTAACAATTGCCCGTGTAATCTAAGAGTCGTAAAAGATTTTTCATTGTTCCAGAATCGGTCTGGCTTTTTCATTGTACGCAGAATTGCCCTGGCTTTGGTCCAGATTCATTCGTCATCGGCCAGCCGATGCGGAAACTGGCAATGGACTCGATTCCGCCCTATTGAGTATGTGTTAAACAACGGTTTTTAACTGTTCGAATATTGAAATATATTTGGTTTTTAACTCCGTTTATGCGGGTTTTTGGATGCCAGTCGTCAACAGTTAAAATTATAGGGATTTGTTCGGCAGCACTGGTCAGTTGAGTTTATTTATTTATCTGGGGAACAAAACTTACCTTTAATGAAAACACTTTAAAAATGCCTTATAGGGTTGTCCAAAGTATTGTATTTCTCTTAACATCTATGCTTAACATACAAGTAAACTTAAGAAACAGTGATACATATTAAGAACTTAGTGTTCACTACTCATCTACATATTCTAGGAATTCGATGATAGATGAACTCAAATCATTCATATGTGTTGCAAAAATGTTAGTTTTTCATACATGTTTTTTTTTGTAGATTATAGGTTAGCGTTTGACCACGATCTCGCCTGATGGTAAGCGATGATGCAGTCTACGATGGTACACGCTTGCCTTTCTAAACCTATTCACTCTCAACTTGAAGAGACATAGGTTGTAGTTATCAGGAAACACAGACATAAGCAAGGCGTTCCACTCCTTGGTGGTGCGCATAATAAAGGTGGAAGAGTACCGCTTTGTGCGTATGGGAGGTATGTCTACCATGTAGCGGTGGCGCACCGCGGAGCGTTTGGTTGTCCGATGATAGAATGGAGATGGTGGGATCAGGTTGAAGAGCTCCGCAGCATACTCTCCGAAATGTATCCGATAGAAAACCGATTGGCTTGCAACTTTTCGACGATGCTCGAGGCTGTGGAGCCTTGCATCTGCTAACTCGTAATTGCAAATGAGTTTTTTGGCTCTTCTCTTAATTGAGTCTAAAGCCTCTTGCTCGTATTTCGCTGATCCGTCCCAGAGGTGAGAACAATACTCCAGACATGATCGGACTTGTGCTTGTTTTAAATAAGAGCAACTGTCCCGGTGTGAAATATCGCCTCACCTTTGCAAGTATACCAAGGTTTTTAGCGGCCAGCTGAGCTTTCGACTCAATGTAGGAGCCGAAATTGAGAGTCGATGTTAATGAGATACCAATAAGCTCAAGCTGGTCAGAAATCGGCACGGAGACATTACGGAAAGTAGGAGCCAGATGAAATTGACTCCGTTTCGCGGAAAACAGATACGCCTGGGTTTTATTTGAATTAAACTTAACAAAGTTGGCATCGCCCCATTCGGAGATCGCCTTCAAGGATAAGTTGTATGTCACAGTAATACAAAGTGTCATCGTTCCACATTATTTGGATATACCACATAGTGTGGAATCGTTTAGGAATAGTAATGGCCCTTGTACACGCTAAGAATTTTCACCGTATCTGTGACAGATAGGACCAAATCATCATGTACACGATTAGATTTTAGTCAGATCTTGCCATGAACATTTTTCGTGTCTGCTCCAGACAAGATAAATAGGAACATGTAAACGATAAGATTTTTTTCCGGGCAGTCATGCTTAAGGTATGGTAGGGTACACTAGTCAAGTTTGGCAACACAACACATTACCACACCTCACCTACTCCGCTCCTCCATTTGCCGCAACAACACAGAGCGCGTCGTGTCTAGCGCAGACAAGACTTTTCTTAGCGTTTACAAGTAGCCTAATGCAGCGACATCAAAAATACCTTTGAATTAATTAATAATAACTCCAAATCGTAAAGTTAAATCTAGTCTATTACAAGTTTGGATCTACTCTTGATATCAATAAATATAATGTTTGAGGTAATCGCCTTTCAGTTATTGGCGTCAGCATTGATATTCCTGCGTCCGAAAGTTTATTTAAGATAATGTAACAAAAATAGCAGTACAGATTAAAGTATGACGGCTAAAGATGTAACAAAAATAGCAGTACAGGTTAAAATATGGCGGCTAAAGATGTAACAAAAATAGCAGTACAGGTTAAAGTATGGCGGCTAAAGATGTAACAAAAATAGCAGTACAGGTTAAAGTATGGCGGCTAAAGATGTAACAAAAATAGCAGTACAGGTTAAAGTATGGTGGCTAAAGATGTAACAAAAATAGCAGTACAGGTTAAAGTATGGCGGCTAAAGATGTAACAAAAATAGCAGTACAGGTTAAAGTATGGTGGCTAAAGATGTAACAAAAATAGCAGTACAGATTAAAATATGGCGGCTAAAGATGTAACAAAAATAGCAGTACAGGTTAAAGTATGGCGGCTAAAGATGTTACAAAAATAGCAGTAAAGGTAAAAGTATGGCGGCTAAAGATGTAACAAAAATAGCAGTACATGTTAAAGTAAGGTTAAAGTTAAGTTTAAGTTAAGATTAAGGTTAAGTTAGGGTTAAAGTATGGCGGCTAAAGAAATAACAAAAATAGCAGTACAGGTTAAAGTATGGCGGCTAAATATGTAACACAAATAGCAGTACAGGTTAAAGTATGGCGGCTAAAGATGTAACAAAAATAGCCGTACAGGTTAAAGTATGGCGGCTAAAGATATAACAAAAATAGCAGTACAGGTTAAAGTATGGCGGCTAAATATGTAACAAAAATAGCAGTACAGGTTAAAGTATGGCGGCTAAAGATGTAACAAAAATAGCAGTACAGGTTAAAGTATGGCGGCTAAAGATATAACAAAAATAGCAGTACAGGTTAAAGTATGGCGGCTAAAGATGTAACAAAAATAGCAGTATAGGTTAAAATTAGGTTAAAACTAAGTTTAAATTAAGGTTAAGTTAAGGTTAAAGTATGGCGGCTAAATATATAACAAAAATAGCAGTACAGGTTAAAGTATGGCGGCTAAAGATATAACAAAAATAGCAGTATAGGTTAAAATTAGGTTATAACTAAGTTTAAATTAAGTTTAAGGTTAAGTTAAGGTTAAAGTATGGCGGCTAAAGATATAACAAAAATAGCAGTACAGGTTAAAGTATGGTGGCTAAAGATATAACAAAAATAGCAGTACAGGTTAAAGTATGGCGGCTAAATATGTAACAAAAATAGCAGTACAGGTTAAAGTATGGCGGCTAAAGATATAAGAAAAATAGCAGTACAGGTTATAGTATGGCGGCTAAAGATATAACAAAAATAGCAGTACAGGTTAAAGTATGGCGGCTAAAGATATAACAAAAATAGCAGTACAGGTTAAAGTATGGCGGCTAAAGATATAACAAAAATAGCAGTACAGGTTAAAGTATAGCGGCTAAATATGTAACAAAAATAACAGTACAGGTTAAAGTATGGTGGCTAAAGATGGTGGTCCTTAGTGACTGCTTGCGAAACATTCGTAGTGCAAAAAAAAATATTTTTCTCTATTAACCAACAGAGAAGTGGATGCAAGCAAACTAAAATTATGAAGACGAATGATTTTCATCTAAATTATTATTGAAAGCATAGATTGATATTTTTACTGTCATTTTTATACACTACAAGGTTGTCTATATAACAATGCGTTATCAAGGTTCCTGTTTGAAATCATATTATCTATGCTAGGATCAATGTAAAAAATTAAATTTTTATCGCATTTATATTTTAGTCACAGAGATTAATCAATAAGTATATGTTTCAACTATATCACTGCTGCACATAGTTATATGGCTGATAAATAATAATGATATATATCAAGGTAGACGCTACAAGCTAACTTCACAATTGAATCTTCAATAAGATCGTATCTTAGTAAGTTATAGTGTACACATGTCAGTTTACACTGCGATCTCCCGAAGGATTTAATTAGGGTCTCGTCAGGAAGATACACCGAAGCCTATCCATTGATTTCCGTTGTGCGAAATTGATTATATAATCCTGTTCATTTGTTATTATACTATTTTTTTATGTTAAGTATGTATGATTGGATGATACATAACATCGGAACGGTTGTATAGAAAAAGGTTCTTTATTTTTTTGGACAATCATGCATATAATTAAGTGACATTTATTTTGTTCGCATAAAAACGCAAGAATAAAAATGTAAATCTCGTGTTACAGTTTAGTGGTCGCACTCTTTCGAAACGGTTAGACTGATTTTAATAATTTTTTTGTATATTTGGTAGTAATGTGAATAGGTCGTAAAGTATTTTTCACTTTCCTACCCCCATCCCTCATTTTTTAATCGCGATTTTAGTATTTCTGTATGAACAATATCCATATAATTTAACCGTCGTTCATTGACGTGAAGTCATTTACATGAAGTGTTGCGTCACTTTTACAAGAGTGTTTTATATAGTTTTTACCACGAAGTTCTAACGGGAACGGGATATTTCAAGCGTGCAAAGTCGCAGGCGGGTCAGCTATTAAATAATGTAAAGACAAGTAAATAATAAAATTGCGCAGTTGCGCGGTCGTAATACAAGATATATTGATTCGTTTATCAAGCAAGTCAAACCGAGTCGTGCCAATCAAATTATCATCCGCCAGCACCACAACAAAATACACAGGGATCTTGAAGGTTGGTAGACATCAACTCAAAATCCTGCTCCGCTATTTCAAGGAGTTAAGACGGCTGGGTTCAGTTTAAAAGGGGGTTAATGCACAATACCTCACATTCATAAGTTGTCCAAAAGACTTAGTTCTGCGGCATACGCCGTCAAAACGATCCGTCTTTTTACAGATGTAGACACAGCTAGACTAGTTTACTTCAGCTACTTCCACAGCATTATGTCATACGGCATACTGCTGTGGAGGAGTGATATAAACAGATATAAACACCGTTTTTGTGCTTCAGAAGAGGGCTGTTCGTGTAATTTATAATAGAGCCCTAGAGAATCATTACGCAATAAGTTTAAAGAGATAAATATTATGACATTCCCTTGTCAATAAATCTATGAAAATCTGATGTGTGTTCACAAAAACATTAATTTGTTTAATAAAAATAGCGATAATCATTATTTTAATACTAGAAATAAAGATAAACTCGCTGTTGCCACTTGTAGGCTCCATAAAGTTAGTAAATCATTTAAAGGGCAAGGTGCTCGCTTTTATAACAAACTCCCAAGTGATGTACACAAACTGACAATTAACAAATTTAAAAACGTAATTAAACAAAATCTTTATAAAAAATTCTACTATAAAAAATCGGATTATTTAGATGATAGAGAAGCTTGGGATTTAAATTGCTCCAACTCGTTCAAACATTTTACAATTTAGAAGTAATTTATTTCATATAATGTTATGTATTCTAAAAGGATCATTCAATAAAACAACCAGCCTTATTTCTTGCCTTTCTTTCCTTGCTTGATCGCAAAGGAACAGACAGTAAAATTAAGGTTTCATATATTAAAACAATAATGTCAGTGTCCAATATACCAGTGTAATTGTCACTTTCTCTTTGTATTTCAAGATAATTATTTTGCTACGTCAACGCGTTGCACTTTCGTAGACAGTGCTACGAAATAATCCAAAAAAAAATATCTTAGAAAACGTAGTTCACACAGTTTTTTATGTCATATCACAAAAGAAAGAAATGAAACAATAAAAAATACATTTATTTGACACTCACACATGACAGACCATTCAAAACAGTACCTACATACCTACTTACATAAAAAAAAAATATTTTTGGTAATTTTACACAGTGCTATCTAGCCCCAAACTAAGCATAGCTTGTACCAGATAACTAATGTAATACTTACATACTTTTGTAAATACATACTTATAATATATAGAACAACATCCAGGCCCGGAACACATATCTGCAGATCATGCAAACATTTGTTCCGCGGCGGGAATCGAACCCGCTAACTCCTGAGTTTCAGCTGCTATTCGTTCACTGCACCACAGAGGTCGTCAAAACATAAACATAAGGTTTATAAATGATTAAAAAAAACACTTTTTTTATAGCAACACAGGATACACACAAAATAAACGTTGAGTACTCGCCTACCTATGTAAGTTAGGCGAGTACCTAGATAATATGGTATTTAGTTCTTAAAACCGTTTTATGATAAAACATCCAAATTGCATGAGAAAAAATCCACTTTAATACGCAGACAGTTAAAAAATAACGAAATATCACATTCATTCCAACTGGTGGCGTGAATTGAATAAGCTCTATACAAACTGGATAAGAGACCCAACTGAATAGACCGTATATTATTTTGACGGCAAGTTGCTTTTATAATAACAACTCGGGCATAGAAGAAACGAAAGTTTCACTCTCACGAAGAATTAATATATAGTAATTATAAGTCTGTGGTATCACGCAATCGATATTAAACCATAACATTAGGATTGTTAAAGCTTATATTCCATTCGACATAACAAATCAATCGGCATCATCTAAAACTATTTTGTACTTGTTTGCCGGACATCAGTGTTTAAAAAATAATAAAAAAATTGCGTTCTCAAAATTGTCAGGCCAAAATGGATCAAAACTAGTAACTTTTTAACAAAAATACAACCGACTTCCGATAACAGAAAAAACAAAATACTGAACGGATTTCATTAAAACTTCTATAAGACCAATCTGAAAGTATAACCTTTCAAATAAAAAATGAATTTGTCAAATCGGTTGATATTTAACGGCGTTCTGAGGTAACAGACATAACATAACATAAAAATTAAACAAATTTAAGACTTATATAGTTTTCTCAAAGATGACATTGTCAAAACTGGACCAAACGGAAACGGGGCTACACGGGATGCATCAGCTTTCAAATAAAAAAGGAATCATCAAAATCGGTTCACCCAGTCGAAAGTTCTGAGGTAACAAACATAAAAAATACAGTCGAATTGAGAACCTCCTCTTTTTATGAAGTCGGTTCAAAATATAAATGGTAGCCACCCGGTACAATAAATAAATTATGCAGATTATTTAACACAACGCTATCAAACCCCGAACTAAGCAAAGCTTGTACTATGTGAACTGGATAACTGATAATTTTTTTTGTATATACTGCCCTAAATATATAGAATCCAAACCCACAAACCACTAACAGCAATTGACATTTATTTAAAAAAAAATTCCAAATGTAGCAAAAACAAAAGGGCGGTTGATATTAAGATATCTATCAAAATAGAGACCTTGTCTCCTTGACCTTGTAAGCTAAAAAACATGTTTCCGGTATAAATATAGTCGGTCTAATATTAATTAAAAAGGCATACTACAACTTAAATGAGTTTCTTAGCGATAAATCCCTTGAATATTTTTATAAAATCTGACATTTTATTATTAATTTTCTAGGTAAGAGCTGACATGTTAAATATTGTAAATAATTTAATAGTATTTGATTTTTTTCTAAGTAACTTGTAAGACTGACTGAAATTGCATGCGATAAACGCTGATTATGGACGAACACAAACTGTATCACTAACCACCTGTTACTAACCCATATTCACAATAAATAATTTGATTTGGTCTTTAAAGTTTTATGGAGGTATATAAGGTTTATTTTACCATAGATAGAATTGAAGTGGTACAGGCCTCATAACAACTAGCGTTGGTGTCGGTGACACGTTATACAGAAATGTACGAATGTATTTTAGAATGAGATGTGACGTTTGGAAAATATTGATCAGCGTGAGGGTAAATAGTTGCGTTTTATCGCAACTTTGTAAAGAATTAGTATTTTAGCTGACAATAATAAAACCGGCTCAGTGCGAGTCGGACTCGTAAACGAAGGGTTCCGTACCATTCATTACCATCTATAAAAACGAGCAAAAAAAAATCTCGTTTTATGTATCTAAGTATTTATTTTTAATGTGAATATACATATACCTAAATATTATGTGACTATTTCAAGGGTCTACCTTGCTATTATCAATATCGAGCTAAATCAAGCAAAAAAATACGTTTGTTGCATGGGAGCCCCGTTAAATATTTATTTTTTCTGTTGTTAGTATTTTTTGAATAGCAGCGCCAGAAATACATCATCAGTGAAAATTTTAACTGTCTGACTATCACGGTTCATGAGATACAGCATGGTGACAGACGGATAGACAGACAGATAGACAGTGGAGTTATAGTAATAGGGTCCCGTTTTACCCTTTCGGTACGGACTAAAAATCTAAATTTAAAATGTATTTGTTTATTAAAATCACAAGGATCAGGAAAATAAATCACGTCTTAAGTTAAGTCTTACATTTTGAACCGAGTTGGAGCAATTTTGATCCCAAGCTTCTCTATCTTCTCTGTCTGTAGAGTCAAGTGGAAGTCCAGAGGTTGAACACCGCTAAGGCTACCCAAATCACTTCCATGAGTTTCTACAAATTGGGATTGTTTAGGATCTATGGTTTATTAAGCGTAACATGTTTGACCATTTCTTAAAGAACAGGGGTTATCTAAAATGAAGTTTTCGTGATAAAGAATTGAGTTAAGCACAATAATTTTTTTTAAACCTGCCACTGGGCAAAAAAGATTGGGAAACCTTGCTCTACAAAAATGTTCTCAAATAGGAGTTGCAACTACCCTACCGTAATTAAATTAAATCTAGAAGAGAGGGGACAGTTTCGTTACTATCTATTTGTAAAATACATCCTAGTTACTAACTCATTTCCATTGTCGTCCTCCGTGGTGAGGTAGCGGGTTCGATTCCCGCCGCGGAACAAATGTTTGCATGATTTACAGATATTTGTTCCGGGTCTGGTTGTTTCTCTATATATTATAAGTATGTACTCGTATTTACAATAAAAATGTATTTAAGTATTATATCAGTTATCCCATAGTACAAGCTCTGCTTAGTTTGGGGCTAGATAGCGCTGCGTGAAATGTCCAAAAATATTTATTTATTGTGTAGATTATATGTTTTCACTAAAAATGGGATATTTACCATAACATGTGAGTTTTTGTGTACCCCGATATTTCGAAGACTGCTTTTGAAGATGGTTTCTAACTATCTGAAGCCTGGAATCCTGTGGTGAGAATGTGTAAGAACCGAAGAAGTGAAGTGTCAATTACACGTCCTGATACCGTGAGTGTTGTGTGTCGGAATAATAATAAAATAAATAAATAAATATTGCTGGACAATTCACACAACGCTATCTAGCCCTAAACTAAACAGAGCTTGTATTATGCGAACCAGATAACTGATAGAATACTTATATACTTATTTTTTGTAAATACATACTTATAATATATAGAAAAACAACCAATCTAGAATTCAGTTGTGATCGAGGATGAATCCAGTGGTAGTAATAATATTAGATAACTCATTCCAAGCAAGAGACTGAGAAAGAGGGTAGATCGATATATCTGCCAATACCAATCCACTTGCAATGATTTCAGTTTACTCGTGATCATGGCGGATGCAATTGCGTCTAAATATCGGGATACTCAAAAACTCACAAATCATGGTAAATATCTCGTTTCTAGTGAAATGATAGTCTCTTAAGTTATGTATGATTGATAGTTGATAAAATAGTAAATAGATTTCAAAGTTAAATTTTACTAATAAATTTTAGAAATAAACTAGCTGACCCGGCAAACTATTTGCCATATAAATAATTGCTATTAAAAAACAAGGGTTGATCGTAGAAGGGTGAAAATTGAGGATTGTATGTATTTTTGTACGTTGTATCATAAAAAAATAGAAATTAAAAATTTTGTCTAAAAAATAAAAAAAAAAATTAGGGGTGGACTACCCCTAACATTTAGGGGGATGAAAAATAGATGTTGGCCGATTCTCATAGATACCGGATAAGCACAAAAAAATTCATCAAAATCGGTCAAGCCGTTTCGGAGGAGTATGGCAACGAAAACTGTGACACGAGAATTTTATATATTAGATAGTTACCTAAGTAGTGACGACTTACGTCGCTTGTGTATCTACAAATAATATCTTCTTCAACGTAGTAATATCAATTTCACGAACTGGAGTTATTAACATCTAGACAGCGCGCCGGTAGCAAACGTATAGTCCGGCCACGCTAAGTCTCCATAGTGTTGAGAATAGTAAAATAAATAAAATAGTCATGACTACATTAACCAATTTGATGAACGATATCGGATTCTTACTCAGTACCCATGAAGAGTGGAGACTACGCACTGATAAGCGCAGCGTAGGACTGCCCCCTACTAGAAAGACGACCTGTTAAAGGTCACTGGAAGCCGTTAGGTGGCCGCACAAGATCAGGCAATGAGGAAATCTATAAGTTAGAGGCCTATTTAAAAAAAACTATTTTATAACAAATCTAGCCTGATTTTTAAAAATCATCTCAAAAATTTCAAGCCTAGACGGGACTTGAACCCGCAACCTTCCTCTTGATACGAGGATAATTTCGACCCTGGCGTGACAAGAGCCTGTAGCACAATTGGCAGTGCGTCCTCGTATCAAGAGGAAGGTTGCGGGTTCAAGTCCCGTCTAGGCTTGAAATTTTTGAGATGATTTTTAAAAGTCTTGGAATTTTCCGTATGTGTTCGGATAACACTATAAATAAAGTACTATTTAAAACTAACCTGTTAGCCTTACCCATGTTTTCATTTAATGTCTTACATAAAAAAAACATGTAGTATAAATTAATTTAAATCTATGAACTTGTATACCTGTCAGACGGCAAAACATGGCTGATCTTATTTATTACGTCATTAGACGTGTTAATGTTTACTTATGTTTTATTCAACTAAAGTTATTTATGTTTGTATTTG
Organism: Philereme vetulata; assembly: GCA_918857605.2. Classification (NCBI taxonomy): domain Eukaryota; kingdom Metazoa; phylum Arthropoda; class Insecta; order Lepidoptera; family Geometridae; genus Philereme; species Philereme vetulata. The sequence continues at coordinate 3,250,715 of OU975462.1, forward strand.
TGCGTCACAGCCGGGTTTTAGAAAGAAATAATAAAAATAAAGTGAATGATTTTATTTCTAACTGCACACTAGGACTACAAACACAGAAACATATAGTACAAGAAGAAAGTTAAAACACGTGACGAAGGATTCTAGAGTTAACTTACGAGCGAAGCAAGGGAGTTACTAGAACTCTGAGTTCAGAGAGGGATATAAGCAGGCCCAAGATGCAGACCGTTTTATCCGCAAGGAGAATACTCTACTTTTCACACTTTATGTGAGAAAATAAAAATCAAATCTAGGTTGGTGCATTCTGTGCAGAAGTTAGTTCGATTTACGAATAAGTTTTTATTGTGTGGGTCTCTTTGGTTCAAATTTTAATACAGATAAGGTTCCAAATTCAAATTACAGTACAAATTTATTCCCGGTTCAGCCGTAGGGATTTTATCTCCTGCTTTCGGTGAGGTTTTCATGACATACAATTTGACATTGTTCAGCAGCTAGTGTGAAAAATCATATAAAAAAACTTTGTTTCTTTATTTTTTGTTGCACACTAATATATCACATCCAGGACAGCTTGCGTAATATGAACGAAGGCGAACGGGCCTAATAACGGTTTTCTTCCACCAAACATTTGAAGACAGAGATAGTTGATTATAATGGTGGGTACCTGTGCAACATATTACATAACATACATCATCATCATCATCATCATTCACAGCCCGACTTCACCCACTGCTGGGTATAGGCCTGCCCGAGTGTGAACCATCGCCACGATCCTGCGCTAGTCTCACCCATTGACGGTCAGCTATAACATACATACATAATATAAACCATAATAAATACAATATTTATACATATTCAAAAAAAACCAACAAACTATAACATAAAGATATACATATTTAACAATACATAATATACCTACTTATACTCAATTAACGAAAAGTTACACATCGTTTAGTCCACTGATCCACGGAAGTCGTTTTTAGTTTCCAACTATATTTTTGAGTCAAATAAATATAGCATTATGCAGACTTAGCGTGGTTGAACTGCAACGTATGTTTTTGTTTGTCCCGTGCCCCTTGGCAATATCGTATACTGAGGTTACTGCATTCAGAATTTTACTCAGCTATTTCACAAACATACATACATTCTATTTGAGAGCTTTCAGGCTACTAATTTAAATAAATAAGACAGTTAATTGTGACACTGCTCTAAAACAACTAGCACTTTAAATACAGTAACCTTCTAACAAACAATTAAATAAATGTGTGTGTGTACTGGTACGCACGAAAGAAGTTATAATACTTTGGCGTAACAGAAGAAAAATAGCTAAAGATTTCATCCCGTATGCCACAACTCTTTGTTTGTATAAAAAATGATAAATTAATAAAATAATTGATAATATCAACAAACAAAAAGAATCCACAACAAAAATTAACCGCAAAACCGTGCAAAATTAACTTCAAAAGTTTTTTGTAGTTAAAGTCACTTGTTTTAATTACCTGTGTTTCGACCGAATGAAAAGACTACGAAAAAAAATCATTCCGAGAATAAGAAGAGAAAGCAGAAATATCACAGGATACTGCGAACTAAATCATAATCTCCTGAAGACAGGAACCACGGATAATATGGCTAAATGGGATGCCTTTTTTTTTTTTTTTTATAAGACCTGGAGATGGAACAAGCATATGGCCGACCTGATGTTAAGTGGTAACCATCGCCCATAACAAAGTAATACCTCGTAGGACACGCATCTAAGAAACTTGACCTACGATGCACTGTCCTGCGTTCATCAACTTGATGCATACAAGTGTAAAGCCTCATGTGCCTTTAATTTCATCGGGAGCCATATCTATATATTATTACAAAAATCTTCTTCATCCAAACGCTGTCTTGAAAATATTGCTTCTAAGCGCCCACTGTACTCGTTGTTTTGTGAATTTTTATTTTTATATTTGTTTCTTTTGTAGTGTACAATAAGTGTTTTCATTCGTTCATACCCTTCAAACCTAAACAGTAATGCTGCTTGGCGGCAGAAGCAGTATGCTGGTAGTACTCATCTACTACATGTTCCAAAGCACACTAAAGAGACGAGTAATCCGGCGCATGATATTACTCGTTTAAAGTAATGTAAATTACTAATAACAAAAAACTTCATTTAAAAATACGAGCGGCATCCAAAAAAACTGGTCATTAATTCAGCGCAAAACTTTTAATATCGCCACCATTAATATGCATTCAGATTTGCATTCACTCTTTATTTTTCCCACCCAAAACTCATTTACCCTATGTAAATGTCACTATTAATAAACACGCCGTAACCGACGTCTTATTGCCCGCGGAAGTTCTAATTTCCATATTGTCAAAATTGGAATGAGAATGCAGTTCGTATATTATAAGGCTGAGATATGCGAGGAAGCTGAGTGGTGCGGGGATGCATAGCGAAGCTGTGAAACGGTGTGATTGTTTCCAACAGAGGTGTGCAAGGAATCTGATTAGTGTGAACCACATAGTTCACGTTTCTAAGGTGCGGGAACTACGATGCAATACTTTGATATAGGCGAAGGTTAACATATAACATCAGATGAGCCTTATGCTTGCTGCATCTCCAATTAGTATAAAAACTAGTAACAATTTAACAAAAATATAACCGATTTCAGATAACAGTAAAACCCAAACTACTAAACCGATTTCAAAGAAATTTCTATATGACCAATCTGAAAGTATGTCCTCTCAAATAATAAAATAATTTTTCAAACTGGTTGATAAATGACTGATTTTTGAGCTAACAAACATAACATAACATAAAAATTAAACAAATTTTAGACCAAATGGAAATGGGACCACAAGGAGAGCACCAGATTTCAAATAAAAAAAGAATCATAAAAATCGGTTCACCCAGTCGAAAAAATAACAAACAAAATCTGAGGTAACAAACATAAAAAATAAAAAATACAGTCGAATTGAGAACCTCCTTCTTTTTTTAAATCGGTTCAAAATTAAAAATGTGCGTACAAGAGTGATTCTACCGATAGTTATAACTTTTTCTAAATAATATTGGGTTAAATTTTGTAGTAATTAACCTGTGTGACTATTACAAAGTTTTGCTATAGCCAAAATTTAAGGTTCGTGGTTGATCAAACAGTAATACAAACTAAGACCAGTTATATGACGACCAACTGCATCAATCTTAACGTTTGGTATTGTTTATAGTGGATTATTAAACAAGGGGATAAATCAGTCTTGCGTCACGGGCGGTATATTGAATCCAGAACGTAACGAAGGATTATAGAGTTAACTCATGAGCGGAGCGAGGGAGTTACTAGAGTTCTAAGTGCAAAAAGGCACAAAAGCACGCCTAAGATGCAGACAGCTTTATTCACGAGGAGAATACTCTACTTTTATACTTTCTGCGAGACAATAGAAACCAAATCTAGGTAGGTGCATTCTGTGCAGGGGTTAGTTTGATTTACGAATAAGTTCTTATTGTGTGGGTCTTTTTGGTTAAAATTTTAATACAGATGAGGTTCCAAATTCAAATCACATTCTGCCCGCGAGGGCATAGGGAAATTCAGTACAACTTTAGTCCAGGATCAGCCGTAGGGATTTAATCACCTGCTTTCGGTAAGGTTTACATGACATGTAATTTGACATTTTCGAGAAGGTAGTGGGGGAAAAGTATAAACTATTTAAAACTACCAACTATTCATAATGTCATACAAAACACCTTCCATTCTTCCTCAACGTTTTCTGCGCCCTAAGGTTGTCAGAAAAAAATTGTTTAAGCGATAAGACCACCCATTGTTGGTGTTGTGAACTCGTTAGATCGCAAAGAAAATTGTTCATAAAAGCTATTCAATTTTATCATATATCTTGATTACAAAGGCAAAGGAGATAGGTCATTTAAAACTAAAGTACGTAGAGTGAAGAAGTTAGCTAGGTCCCACATTTCCTCATTATACGGGGAAACTATAAATTACAGTGACGTTACAATAGCAACAGAAGACTATGGTGTAAAATAAGGTTGACTTTAGTGCTAAGAAAACAAATTCCAGAACAAAAAAAAACAAACATCCCATCCCATCCCACTAATATTATAATCGTGAAAAATGGATACGAGTATGTGTGAATGTTTATTACTCTTGCACGCAGAAACTACTGAATGGATTTTAATGAAATTTTACAATAATATAGCTCATACATCAGAATAACAAATAGACTATAACTTATAAAGCTATTGAGTAAGTTTGCTTAAATATATCAATACGTATCACGTACCTTGGAAAAAATACTCCTTATGCTAGCTATTCTGGCGTAACACGTATACAACACTTTGCTTGTGGAATGGTCTTCCTGCCGAGGTTTTCCCCAGCGACTACAGTATAAGGTTCTTCATAAATAACGTTTTGAAAATTTTAAAGGGTCGACAACGCGACACCTTTGGTGTTACAAACGTCCATAGGCTACGGTAACCGCATACCATCAGGTGGGCTGTGTACTTATTTGCTACCTTAGTAGTATAAAAATAAAACCGGCAAAATGCGAGTCAGAGTCGCGCACGACGGATTCCGTACCATTAGCTATAAAAACGGCGAAAAAATCACGTTTGTTGTATGGGAGCCCCCCTTAAATATTTATTTAATTATGTTTTTAGTATTAGTTGTTATAGCGGCAACAGAAATGCATCATTGTGAAAATTTCAACTGTCTGACTATCACGGTTCATGAGAAAGAGCCTGGTAAAAGACAGACATACAGACATACAGCAGAGCCTCAATAATAGGGTGCCGTTATACCCATTGGGTACGAAACCTTAATAAATCCTCTGGATCGAAAAAACCTCCAAAATGTGGGCGCACTTCACTTAGCCATTTGAGCCTACATCAGCATATTTCATCCCCTCGTGCACAAATCTTGCCTCTCATAAAACAAATCACATTTACCTACTTAAGCAGCCGAGTGCGTGCGCTCTCACGAGTTTCTTTTACAACTAATCATATAGTGTAACTACACTATGTCTGCATAACGGTACGAATAATAATAAAAGTAATAATAATAGCCCTATCTCCCGATCGTTTGTATCTTGCGCAGCAATCAGTGTTTTATTCTGTTACAAATTAGCTTTTATCACAGCTTCGAACAACTATGGGGATACTATCCAACTATACATGGAAATCGATTTATGAGATAATAATTAAAATAAGATTTTTGTTAAAAAACTACTTTTTCAAAACAAGGTTTTATAAAATTCATAATCGGAACCGCAAGCAGATTCAACCCTAGCCCAAACTCTAGTAGCGTACTATAATCCATTCAGAAGTTCCGTTGTCTAGCATCCGTCTCCATAATGAGACCACCTCCATGGTACCATATTATTGCATTGTCACCGAAGATATATATGCATTATAAATTTCAGCTCAGTCGTTTGAGGGGAACGGGTTTAGATATCAGTTGCAAGATTCCACCCAGACAAACATACATACATTGCATGTTAATAACTAGAGATTCGCCCCGAACTGAGATCTCGCGAGTCTCCGGTTAAAACAAAAAAAATTGTGATGTATGATTTTAAAATAGTGCCACGTTAAGCATATCCAACTAACTTGACCTACAGTTTTATTTTAATTCGAGATAACGGGGGTTATTGTAATGTGGTACAAATTGCAGTTATTATGGATTTCAGACTTTTGCTTATATTTGTATCACTAAAGCTACACGTATACCAAATTTCAGCACTGTATGGTCACTGGTGTCCCTGTAAATTTTGTCAAAGTTCTTTTTTTATTATGGCTATTAACTTTAAAACTACAAAGTTTAAACTAAAAATAAAAACGGGGTCAAGATGTCCTTACCTTACCTTATATTAGTCGAGCCTTTTGACTGGATAGTCCCATTTTGATTTTTTGAGCCTGTCTTGAACCCCAATATCTCAATAACCCCCCAACATTTTAACCTCATGTAGTTACACCAAAATTGTGCCATCACTACCTACCTATGTATCAAATTTCACTATGATCGGATCAACGCTTCGAAAGTTATCCTCGGACAAACAAACATTCATACATACAACGCCAATTTACCCACGTTAACTTAGAGATCTCGCTTCGCTCGATCAAAAAGCTAGTATTATGTCTTAATCTACCTACATACCAAATTTCATTGAAATCGGTTTAGCTATAAAACGATTGAATAACAAACAAACATCCAAACTTTTGCATTTATGAGTCACTAGCCTCCGCCCGCGGCTTTGCACGCGTGGTTTGTCAATGAAAAGTAGGATATGTGTAATTCATAATATAACCTACGAACATACTAAATTTCATCGAAATCAGTTCAGCCGTTATGACGTGATTGAGTAACAAACAAACAAGTAAGTAAATATATAAACAAGTATCAAACTTTTGCATTTGTGATATTATTAGTGGAATATACTTAAATGTTTTATAGATGGGTGATGGAGGAGGCCTTTACCCAAAGATTGGTACCCAAAATAAATAAATAAAATTAGGAATAATAATGTGGAATAATGAATATTGTGAGATAGTGAATGTGAATTATTTGTTTAAAATATATTAACTATTGTATATGTAATTTTTTTGGAAACAAACAGCTTATAATAATAAAATATAATAATACTTAAATGTAACAAGGCGTTATACAAATTAAAAAAACAGTAATATCTCTTACTTTTATTTCTTTTTCACAATAGTAAAAATGACGTTGGTTCAGTGGCGACCTCTCAGTAGTGTGAAACATTTCTAGCTCTATGCAGCCTTATTGTGGACGGAGTATCATGTTTTCCTTGTTGTTATTTACGATATGTGTCTGGACGTTGCCAAACTTTGGTAGGGACGTGTGGTGATTTTCTGGAGCGTATTGTTATCGTAGGGTATTGGATCACGGGTAGGGTAACTTTTATAAATCTTATCGGTAATTCAATAATCGATGAAAATATGTTACAACCTGTTTTGTTATGTGCGACATGAAATTAAAACACACATCCGGAATCGTTAACACATTTTAGAGGTGGGTTTAATACCGGTGGCTTGTATATTATATCCAGTACTCGATACATTTCCAATAAACAAAATTTATTTTTAATTGCCGCCACCTTTGTGATGATGCCGCTTAGTCAGTATAACAGGTGCCTACTTACATATTCAACGAATATGATTGGTTTACCTATTAAATACAGGATTTTTATTGATATTTTAGGACTTGATATTAGGTTGTTTGAAAATTAAAAATATTCTGTGGTGATGAATTTGATAAAAACCTATTTTGTAACAATAATAGACTTACCTATGTTTTTGTTTAATGTCGTACTTAAGAAAACGCGTAGCATCTCACTTATATTATAAACGCGAAAGTTTGGATATTTCTTTATTTATTTGTTTGTTTGTTTGTTACTCAATCACGTCTTAACGGCTGAACTGAGAGAACAAAGTCAGCCCGAGACCATGACTGTTGCAATACAGCCGAAACGTCGGGATAACAAATAAAAAAGGTAGATACGCGATAAATACCCGTTTTAATCAATAATTATGTACAGTAATCGCGAAAGTTTGAAAAATACTACGGCTGAACTGATTTCGATGTTATAAAGTACGTACGTAGATTACAGCCTGGATTAACACATGGGCTATTTTTATCCCCTAAAATAAAAATTGGGTGTCAAGTCAAGTTGCACCAGCGAGTGTAGCTTTCTTTATTTCTAGGTTACTAACATATTTAGTAATCTAACGCTTACGAAGTCGCTGGCAACCGCTAGTCTATACTAAAATATAAAAAGATTTGTATTTGTGTGTGTGTATATTTGTAATGAATAAACTCAAAAACTACTTTGCCGATTTCAAAAATTCTTTCACCATTGGAAAGTTACATTCACTTTGAGTATCATAGGCTATATTTATTGCTAGAAAATATTAGGGATCCTTACTAAAACTTAAGTAACGTAACCCAGGTGTAAAAAAGTACCCTAAAACGTCTTTCGTCGCATGCGCTGCGGAAACTATTGATGATAGAACAAAAGTATGTTCTACAATATTAAAGAAGATATCAATATCTACAAAAATAATATTTTAAAGAGGAAAGATTTGATTGTTTGTTTCCATTGAATAGGCTCCGAAACTACTGGACCGATTTATTAAGTTCTTTCACCATTGGGAAGCTACACTATCCCCAGGTGACAAAGGCTACTTTTTACCCAACTGCGCAGACGGAGGGTAATATTTTTATTGAAAAATTACGCGTGCGAAGCTGCGGATTGGTCAGTTAGTAATAAATAAATTAAATGGAGCTTAACAAAACCTGCCTTAGATATTCTCAGTAAAAATCAAATCAAATCAAACATATTTATTTGTGAACAACACCAACAGTACAACAGAACAAATAAAACATCGCAAGGTTTTTCAAAAGAACAAATCTTACATTATTTTTGCTCGCCGGCTGGTTACCCATCTTTTTTCAAGAAAGAAAGCTTCAAGGAAGCGCTGAAGATAGTTTATTCTACAGATACTCGTAATGGTCATCGTACACGGTCGAGCGAGCGTCGTTATTTTAACAGTAATACTAGTCATGTTTCACTCCACACGGCTTACTACTTTTTAAATGAAAGACGTGTGGTAGCTTACTACTTTTGTCTTTTAATCCATTTGGTCAAGCACCTTGAGGTTCCAGAGAAATTTCCTGTGAACACTGTTGAGGGTAAAAAGTTTCAATTCAAATGGTGTTTGATTTTTTTAAAACCATGATTAAATGGCGGCTACACTATATTTTGTAAATGGAATTTTATCGAATTATCGTATTTTTGAAAGACCTGTTCAAAAGTGCTCTACACAATGGGGTGCGTGACTATAAGTTTTTTTAATACATGAAAATAGAAAAAGCTTATGGTGCACCTGTTGTTAAGTGGTAACCATCCCCTATAACAGAGAATTGTCAGAGCACTGCCCTGCGTCTATCAACAGCATACAGGTATAAAGCCTCATTTGCCTGTTATTTCACCGGTAACCATACCATTTAAACCGAAACATAGCAATGCTGCTTGGCAGCAGAAATAGGTATGGTAAATTTTATTACATATCATAATAAAAAGAACTACTGGTCCATGAAAGAGCTGATGAAGGAGAACTTCCTATGTCACTTAAGCGCAAACTCATCGACATGTGTATACTGCCCGTCTTTACATATGGTTCCCAAACGTGGTCTTTAATCGAGGCTCAAAAATCCAAACTTTTTCTGGCAAAGAGCAATGGAGCGCAGCGTGCTTGGAGTAAAAGAGGATTGACAGAATCCGTTACACCACGCTGCGTTTAAAGACCGGCATTGCTGACGTAGGAAATAAGTCTGCCAGGTTAAAATGGGATTGGGCGGGCCATGTAAGACGAATGCACTCGATTGTCACCCAGTGTCTGAAGAAGGGCGACGGTGCCGAGGAAGGCCTAGTAGACGCTAGCGTGATAATTTCGATGCCTTTGAGACAGTTTGGTGGGATTTAGCGAGCGAGCGAAAGTCCTGGAAGACAGTGGGAAGACTTTTGCCCAGCAGTGGGATAACACAGTTTAAATAAAAAAACATAATAGGCGTCACTAAAATATATCGTAAATCTTTCAGCTTTTAGCACTACTAGTCCGAAAATAGGGGTTTTACTGCAGACAAACAGACATGGCGAAATTATAAGGGTTTCTAGTTCGAGGGAAATCTAAAAAAGATTCAATATAGTTTGAATGCGAAAACTACAACCTGCAAAAAAAGTTAATGCCTATCATTCCAGTTTTAATAAATGGATTGTATCGCTCCCTAATTATTAGGTTTTAATTGCTCGCGTACATTCCACAGGTTCAAAAGTAGTGAAGCATTTCTTCTAGCACGACTTTCTGTGGTAATGGTGTAATTAGGTGAGCAGTGAAGGCACGGCGCTGGTTTTTACAGCGTCTAGTGTTAGTAAGCAGTTTCACTGCAACGTTCCTCCACGTAATTAGAGGTGCAGATTCATTAAAATGTAGGACAGCGGGGAAATGAGCTTGATGTAGGTTATATTATGTGCATTGCGTGGGTTTTTATATGCTGCAACTATGTATTCGAAGTCCGCGTAGCGTAGTTATTGTGTACTTCGTTTTATATGTGTCAGTATTAACTAGTGCATTTTTCAAACTATCGTTGCCTCGAAACGTTTTAAAAGTTGGAAGAAAACGGAACCATTATCCGACTACAGTAAGAAAAAAGAAATATTATTTTAGTTAGTTTAAGGATACAGTTATTTTTTATGGCAAGTTCCCGTGCTTAATTAAGTTGAATCAAATCATTTTTCATTTAGATAAGTGGACCTTTTTATTCATTAACGTTTCCTGCTGAATATAAGCCAAAAAGGCTTATGTTATCAGATTTTTAGAGCAACCTATATACCTGTATCTGATTGTGTTTTCATCTTGCGTAGGTCTCAAATAAGCGCCGGAATGGCAGTAGGGCGATAGGTTTTTTTCAATAAAAGAAAACCTTATTCGCTTTCAGACAATAGATAAGATTGAAAGAAAAAGCAGTGGAATCTAATCCGCATGGGCGATAGATTAGGATGGAATAAATACATGGAATTTAATTCATCCGAGGCATGGACTATAGTGAAATAAAATACTGAATCAAATCCATCAATGGATTTGTTTACTGGATTAAACAGGAACAGGGTGCATTTTTTATACTACATGGAGATATATCATGCTTATGGCCCACCTTATGTTAAGTAACTATAGCATTATAATTGCCTCGTAGATCACGTACCTTAGAAATGTGCCCTAACATGCACTGTCCTGCATCCATCAACTTGAGGCATACAGGTGTAAAGCCTCATGTGCCTGTAATTTCACCGGCAACCATAGTCTTTAAACTCGAGCAATTCTGCTTGGTGAAAATGGGTATGGTGGTAGTACTACCATGGTAGTCGATTATGGAATGACTTTCCCGTTTCCATCAGACTTGCTAAATCTTTAACTATTTTTAAAAATGAGGTCTGTAATCTATACTTAGCGGCTTCTTTAGAGTAAACAATATATTTCCTTTCGATATTTATTGTAAAAGTATATGTATATATTTTATATTTATTTATGTAAGTATATGTAGGTTTATTTTAGGTTTAGGTATTTATTTATTTTATCATACTTAAATAAGTATTTATTGTAACACCGCCTCCCCACACGTCTTTTCAATCCAATCCATTCAAAGGTTGCCTTGAAGAGATCGCTTTGAGCAATAAGGCCGCCGATTGTTCCACCATGTCTTTAAGTTTTCTAGGTTAAGTTATTTTAATTTGGTGCAACAATAAATAATTATCTATCTATCTACTACCTCGAGCGAGCCCTTTCAAAATAAACTCTACTGCTCTTACAGTATTATTCACTCTATTATACGTATAAACTCCATATTCTAACAATTTTTAAACTACCCAAAAACCACGTTACAAGATAAACTCGTAGCATAGTGTCGTGGGCTGTTTACCCCCGTCCAATATAGCCCGGCTAGGGTTGCCTCAAAACATTTTAAAAGTCGCGAACAAATGGAACCATTACCCAAATAAAACACGGCAAAAGAAATATGTTTAATTTAGTATTCAAAATGCTATAAATATTTTCAGTATCAGAAATATTTTGTTATTAAACTCTTGTACTAAAAGGTCTTAAATATATTGTTCAGTATGCACAGTTCATCCATTTAAGACTACGTATTTTTAAGACACACATAAAATCAAACCACTTATATAAATACCGGAATGTTATCCGGACAATCTCAAAAGCCGGTATCCCGGTAGCCTGGTATCTCTGGCTACCCGCAATTTACTATGTATGAGTTTCCAATGTGTATGCGCCCGCTCTAAACTGGAAAGTTAAAGGTTTTCATGGCTCGAACACTCAGCAAGATGGTTTTTTATTGATTGTTACTTATCAGTTTATGTACTTGGACGGTTTTATGAGGGTAGGTTTATGTACCGCAAATGTATTGCTTGAAGGTATACTTGTGGATGGATAAACGTACTAATGATACTTTAGCATATTAATCAGCATAGCTAGAAGAACTGACTGCCGTTGGGGCAGAAAGGATCTAGAGTTGAGACCACGCAAGCGCAGCGTAGGACGGCCCTCCGCTGGATGGAAAGACGACCTGATAAAGTTTGCTGGGAGCCGTTGGGTGGAGACCGCACAAGATCGGTCGCTCTGGAAATCTATAGGGGGCCTATTTTTAGTAGTGGTCATCCTGCGGCTAAAACTATGATGTAAATTTGTCAGCAGATAATTTGATTTGCTATAAGTATATATAAATATGCCATAAATGCATAATGTTATCGGTAACTTCTAATCCATATGACTCAAGATAGCAAACGCAGTTTCATGCTGTGTAGGGCACGTTCTAGATAGAAGTGGGTATTTTTTTTATGTTTTTTGTGGGGAAACAGGCTTAAAGCCCACCTGATGGTAAACGGTCACCTATTGACACCAGCAACACCCGGGTTTGATGCGTTCCCTACCCTGTAGAAACCTCTTTAATTTTCTCTTGAAGCGTGCCATGTCGTAGCCTAACGGAAAAAAACTCAGATGGTAGCTCATTCCACATCTTGAAAGTATGGGGTAGGAAAGATCGCGTGAAGCGTGTGGTGCGCGATATTTCGTATTTGTCAATGATATTATTATACATAGTGGTGTCAGTTCAAAAATAGAACACCCGTGAAATGCGTAATTTAGACAAAAAACACCATTAAAATAACGGAACGTAAAAATCCCGGTTTAATAAAATGTGGTCCTGAATATTCGAATTAACAAGTCAGTGAACTCGTGCATTGCGTAAATCAAAATTTTAACTTTTCTTTTATTCTAAAGTTGGATAACAATTATTTTGGCCCCTCGCCAATTTGGAGGCGATAGAGCTTTAATTTAAAAGTGCTGGGCTAGAACCGTTTTTTAGATAAAACTTTTATAGCCAAAAAATATATCCACAAATGTTATGTATGTTTCCTAGATTTTGTACGGTTGTAGCGCAAGTGTGCACTTTACGCACATATGTAAAATAGCTGGCTATGCATACTCTGAAAGTTGGTCATTGTTAGTTTGATGCGTAAATGCGATTAACGCCCTAGAGGCGTAAGTAAATTTGAAAATAGAATGAGGCTCGTGGCATTCATAATAAATTAAAATGAAATACAACCGCCACGAAAAATCCTTATTTCTATTTAAAATAACAGACGAGACATTCTTATATGCTATGATGAAATACAACCTCCATGACAAATCCTTATTTGTATTAAATAAAAGAGGCCATAGTTTAGTAGTGAAATAAGAACAATGAAGACCGGGAACGCAAATTTTCCTTTTAGCAACAAACTGTTATAAAGACTTTAAATTTCCTCGCATTCATCCTGAAAAGTTATGTGATACTAGCTGTTGCCCGCGACTTCGTACGTGGTAACCTAGAAATATAGCTAAACTCGCTGTTACAACTTGACTTGATACTTCATTTTTATCCCACGGGACCTTGTTAATGGGGTAAAATGCAACATATGTGTTAGTCCGGGTTATAATCTACGTACGTACTAAACTTTATCGAAATCGGTTTAGCCGTTACGACGTGATTGAGTAACAAACAAATAAATAAAAAAAACATCCAAACTTTCGCATTTCTAATATTAGTGAGTACTACTTATTAAAAGTCGTTTTTTTAGGTTAAATTACAATTTTAAGAAACAAGCACTTCTCTAAATTTTGATTTAAGTTTCGAAAACAATAATTTGAAAACGTCATCATTACACTAAAAAAGGTGTTACCTTTTTGGATGCTCATACACATGTATTCATAGCATGAATAATTTCGTTAGGCAGAAAGATAAATTATGCCCTGTATTGACACATAGGCTACTTTTAATCTATGTAGTACGATCGAAGCTGGATATTGAACCCAGTACCAGCATAATTGAAACAAGCCACAAGCATCGTTTATCTAGACAACGTTGTCGAATCTGAAACTCGGAGCATGTTCGTCTACAGCTTACAGCACTCTCGGGAGACACGTCCAATGTACATTCAATAACTGAATAGACTCGCCCGCTTTGTAAGACTTGACGTTAAATTCCTATCAAATCTAGTCAAATTCAAATTTTGGTCTAATCTGGATGCCTGTTAATGCAATGATTGACGTTATGGTGACGATCCAGATTATAAAGGCTAATATTATAAATTCTAAAGTCGTTTTTTTATTAGGGTCCGTACCCAAAGGGTAAAACGGAACCCTATTACTAAGGCTCCGCTGTCTGTCCGTCTGTCACCAGGACGTATCTCATGAACCGTGATAGTTAGACAGTTAAAATGTTCACAGATGGTGTATTTCTGTTGCCGCTATAACAACAAATACTAAAAACAGAATAAAATAAATATTTAAGGGGGGCTCTCGTTCAACAAACGTGATTTTTTTTGCTCGTTTTTGCTCAATATTGATAATTGCCACAGGTAGACGCTATAAATATTCACAGAATATTAGGTTATATTATTCAATTTAAAAATAAATAATTAAATTAATATAAATAAATATTGAAGGGAGGCTCCCATATAACAAACGTGATATTTGCCGTTTTTATGGTTCCTTACCCAAAGGGTAAAACGGGACCCTATTTATAAGACTCCACTGCCTGTCTGTCCGTCTGTATGTCTGTCTGACTGTCTGTCACCAGGCTGTATCTCATGAACCGTGATAGTTAGACAGTTGAAATTTTAACAGATGATGTATTTCTGTTGCCGCTTTATTAAAAAATACTAAAAACAGAATAAAACAATTATTTAAGGGGGGTGTCGTTTTGCTCAATATTGATAACTACAATTTAATTTTGTTGTAGGTATATATTTATTTTGGTATAAACTAGTTTATTAATTATAATTATAATATATTTTTATAAATTACTTTAGATAGATAGATAGATAGATAATTCTTTATTGTTACACCAAATTAAAATAACTTAACCTAGAAAACTTAAAGACTAATACATGGTGGTACAATGGGCGGCCTTATCGCTCAAAGCGATCTCTTCCAGGCAACCTTTGGATGGACTGAATTGAAAATTGACTGAATTGACGTGTGAGGAGGCGTTGTTACAATAAATACCTATTTATGTAGGATAAAAATAAATAAATACATAAACCTAAAATATACCTACATACATATACTTACATAAATAAATATAAAATATATACATATATACTTTTACAATAAATATCGAAAGGAAATACAATGTTTACTTTAAAGAAGCCGCTAAGTATATTTTGCAAACCTCATTTTTAAAATAGGTAAAGATTTAGCAAGTCTGATGGAAAAGGGGCAAGTCATTCCATAATCAGACAGCTCGTACCGTAAACGAGTTACTAAAGAAGTTGGAATTATGGGATGGAGTTTTCAACTGGAGAGTAGTGGAAGAACGCAGATTGCGGGTATGGGATAGATTTAGGAATTCAAAGCATTGTTTGAGATACGGTGGAGAAGAAGAAGTAAATAGAATTTTATATGAAAGAGTTCGAATATGAGCATTCCGACGAGAGCGGATTGGCAACCACTTGAGTTTAACACGAAACTTTAGATATATTTCATTTTATTTGTTTAAGATATATGTACATATTTATGATTCTTGTACACGCACATACCTGTAAAATCATCTCTCTCTCTCTCTAGCCCCAAAGGTTTTCTGCAGGAAAACTCTTCTTTGGGTTAAGCTCGCCTTTGCACATGTCCTCTATTTCTGTATTTTTTAATGTATTTTCTTGTGTACACGCGGCTACACATCAAGCTATACATTTCCAGTATAAGCTACACATGCGATGTCAGCTTATACTGGATATGTATAGCTTGATGTGTAGCCGTGTGTACAATCATCATCATCATATCAGCCGTAGGATGTCCACTGCTGGACAAAGGCCTCCCTCATTGATCTCCAGGAACTGCGGTTGGAAGCGGCCTGCATCCAATAAAGAATAAAGAATAGGAAATGTCGGTACGCCATTATAATTTACTCAGGTGTTTGAAGAGAGGCTCGAGTAAGCAACAACATGTGTGGTCATCACATGGTTAATGACCTGATGTGGCATTTTTATCTAAGCCCTATTAATCTTTTATGCATCGAGCATTTTAAAATTTCGGTTCTTGCTATAAAAGTCGTCGAACTATGTTATAGGACCTTGGGTCACTTATACATTCTAACACAAGGGTTGGCCATTCATTCGACACTATTATTTACCAGCAGATGATGCAGTGAACAAAAGTTTGATTTTGCTATGTAAAAGGATTTTTTTCTATATAGAGATGGAACAAACACATAGCCCACCTGTAGTTAAGTGGTAACCATCGCCTATTATAAAAACGCTAACTACGATAAACTGCCCGGTATCCATGAACTTGACTTTCGTTCATAAAGGGGTAAAGCCTCATGTGCCTATAATTTCATCGGCATCCATAACCTTCAAACTGAAACACATCCATGCTGCTTCATGGTAGAAATACGTATGGTTGGCCTACTTACTTTAGAAGCGATGATGTTGAAACTTCTCACGGAAAACTATCTACTGAGTAATTATCGTTATATCTTATTATAATCAGGATGTTCTCACAAATCCGAGATAACTAGTAATGTCGTCCTTGGGGCATATAGTCGTGAAACTACATACATTTATGTATGTTTGTCTGTTGACATTACTCCCTAGAGAGATGGCCGATGTCCAACCTCCTCATTCTATTAAATAACTGAATAGACAGAGTCAAATTGCATAGACAAGGCGTTGAACTGAGAAATTGAACTTGTAATCCAAAACAGTATCCAATAAAATCACATAAAACAAATATACAACATAAAATCAACATGTACACACGGCTACACATCAAGCTATATTTTTCCAGTTTAAGCTGACCTCTCATTCTACGAAAAGCTTACACAATGCGAGGTCAGCTTATACTGGAAATGTATTGCTTGATGTGTAGCCGTGTGTACAATGGAAGTGTTTTATTTTGTAGTGTTAACCGAACACTTTTTTACAAATTCTTAGATTTTCTTTTAAACCAAATCAAAAACTCTCAAGCCTACGCGGGACTTGGAACCCGGCGAGGCTTAAAATTATCTTTCTTTTTAACCTCAAAGTTTTGTTAAAAGAAAACTTTTCTATGCGTTAAGCTTCGCATTTGTACATGTCCTCTATTTAATATTTTATGATATATTTTCATATGTACAATAAATAATAAAGAAACGTATACAGAAAAAAAGCTCAATTTTGTAAACATTAATTAACACGTTAACCCAAATATCAGTGTTTCAACAGTCCATCCATAATTTCCAATTAATTGTTAAGAAGACAGACTAAATAACAAAATATAAATCCCGAAAGATTCCGGAGAAAAACTACTTGTGATTTAAACTTAGAACCTTTTACTGTCAGTATCTGCCAGACTCCTATATCAAATATGATTTTTGCTTATTTTTATCACCTACTCTCAAAATATTTTAGTTTTTAGCCTCCTTTAAAAAGTAAAAATCCAGGGCAAAATGCATGGCCGCCATCAAAGTTCCAAACAAAACAGATAAGAGACATCAATGGTACGCTGACCAGAATTAACTCCAGCCATTAAACAGATGGGAGGATTTGTCACAGTCAATTTACCATGGACCTGCAGTAGAGATACCATTAAATTAGAGAATACAGGACACCGCATCAGTTTTGAACACTTGATAACAAATTGTGATTGTGATGACGTGATGTAATAAGAGGGGTCTACTAATAGCATGATGAGTAAAACAGAATAAGGTACGTTTTATGTACCTATTTATAATAGTCAACGGCTTGCTTGACTTGGGGAGAAAGCTGATGAATGCGTTACGAAAAGTGCGAACGGAAGTTGAGCGAGGGAGATATAAGTTAGTGAAGCTAAAAATAGAGATAGTTACGTTTCGTATATTTTTAAACGTTAATGCGCGAGTGCGAGTTGCGTCTGTCCAGAATGAACAAAGACTGATCGACAGATTGAAGACAGACGTGTGGACCATTTTGTAATTGAACAATTTTATAAATTATTATTTTGAAAAAGAAGTTTTACTCCAGTCGTGTGGTCTTAAGCAAATGCGTTTTTTATGTATTATGTAGTAAACAATTTAAAAAAATATTCTAACAAATATCGTTAACCTCCTTACCTAGCATTATTTGGCGGTTGTGTTAGCTTCCAGCCGCCCAAGAAAAGCTTATCTCAAAGGAAGAAAGAGTTATCATGACATTTTAGCGTAGACATTTGTACTGTCGTGTTTCTACAGTCTAGTCGGGACGATCTAACTTGCATTTTTCTATATTAGCCCTCTCATAAATTCATTTCCTGTTACCCGACCCTTTCATATTTATGGACACCCTACACACATGAAAGGGTTTGCAGGAAATTAATCGAATTCGACGCCTGCTTTCGTGAAACCTGATTTCACAATGGGTGCAAGTTATATTAATGTCAAGGGTTATGTGTGATCTTTTGGCATATTCACTGCGAGCTTTTTACGGGGTCTATTCAATTATCTCGGTCAGAAACATAATATCATCATCATCATCCACAGCCTGACTTCATCCATTGTTGGGTATAAGCCTCCTCAAGTTTGAGCCATCGACCACGACCCTGTGCTAGTCTCACCCACTGACGGCCCACTACCTTCACGATGTCGTCCACCCATCTCGCTGCTGGTCGTCCTACTCTTCTACACCCGCTCCTTGGCCACCATTCAGTTATTGTCCTGCTCCATCTGTCACCACCACGTCTAGCCAAGTGTCCTGCCCAAGACCATTTAAGTTCCATAACTCGAATCCCAACGTCATGAACCTTCGTTCGTCTACGGATCTCGACGTTTGGAACTCGATCTAACAGTCTGATGCCAAGCATGGTACGCTCCATGGCTCTCTGTGCAACTTTTAATTTGTACAGAAACATATCATGTGTGTTTTATTCATACCTCATGCACCTAATACCAATATTTATCATAAACGGAGTAAAGAAAACACAAAATATTATACCCTAGAAATTACACTGACTGTTTTTATTCTTAATTTATTAAAACCCACAAAACACATTACAAACACTCGCTCGAGGCTCGAGGAAGTGGACACCACCGCCTTACCTTTATCTGCCGCCAAATAGCAGTACTTGTGCTGCTGTGTTCCGGTTAGATGGTAATGGTATGTTCCTGTAATTACTAGCACATAGGCATAACAGCTAAGTCCTATAGTATGGCAACGTATCTACATAGAGACCAAGACAACATAATAGCTTGTTTTGAATTCTATGTGGATATCTATGGGCTGCAGTAGCCACTTAACATCTGGTGGACTGCATGCTCGTTTGCCATATAAGTAGTATAAAAAAAACTTATTGTAAATATTGAGTAATAAAATAAATAATCCCGTAATAAACACCTTTTTTATGCAGTCAATTGCACAGATAATTTAAATAAATAACTAAAACTAATAACAAAATATCTAAACGAATAACATATAAACATATATATTACAATTAGGAATGTAACAATTCAAATTAAGCATCTGAGTGACAATATTTATTAAGATGGAGGATGTCTTTCATAGTTTTAACAAATTGGGTCAGTTTGGAACTAAAGATATCAGATCAGATTATATTATTTTTCGCTAATTCATTATATTGTCGAGGCATCCTGATAAATGGACTGAATAAGAAACATTGTTCTTAAAGACCTGTAAGGCGAACAAATTCGTTTGAAAACCTAATAGCTATATAAAAGTGTGTCTACGGAAGAATAGTTTAAAATGGCATTTTAACGTAGACAGTAGACATAACTATACACGATCATATTTATATTCTCTTCTATTATAGAACAACTTTTCTAGAGCGGTCATACTACCCCGGCTGGCTGCACCAATTCCTCGTACATCTGTTATTTTATTATTGATTTATGATATCTTTTCATTTTCAGTGTGGCAAATGCGATTTTTTTACGATATCAACACAATGACGACCTCCGTGGTGCTGTGGGCGAATAACCGGCTGAGACGCAGGAGGTAGTGGATTCTATTCCCGCGGAACAAATGTTTGCATGTTCTACAGATCGACGGCCCCTACGTACAAAAAGACATGTCAAAAATCAAGGTTTACAGGAGAGCGTAATTTGTATTCAAACCGCTTTAGAAAAAAATCTATGTGCAATTATAAATATTTTATTTCTATAATGTCTAATTAGATTTAGGAACTTTATAATAGTATAAATACATATTTATTTATTTTATGTTTTCCTGGAAAAAATGATAGATGACTGTTTCTACGGTGATATTAAAACAAAAGCATGTCAGACAACTATAAGATAGCTTTTTATACGCAGGAAAGAAGAAAACAGTATCTAGAATAGAATTTATATTAAATGTTTTATGAAAACGTATAATTATGTTATTGTTTTCAAATGAATACATTAAACTTCTTTAGATCGCTACCCATGGAGATTAATATACATCAACGTAGACATATCGCTTTATACGCGGTTTTATTAGGATAGGTAGGAATATATTTCTGGTAACGTAAACAAAGACATGTTCTTAAATAAAATTTTCAGGATTCTGTTTTATTAATTAAAGAAGGTTTATAATAATTTGAGCATTACTTAAATCTAAACAATTGGTATTTATAGTCTCATTAGAGTAGGAACCAAACATTCAAAAATCACAGTTGTCTAGAAATATAATTTGTAATTTTTAATAATCATCACAGCTTTATTTGAGTATGCGCCTTAGTTTAATTATTTATCTAATCTACCTAATTTGTAATATTTAATAATCATCACAGCTTTATTCAGACTGATTCATCTTATTACTAACAACACTAACAACATTACTAACTAGTTTTAATAACAGGTAACAAAATAAAATTACTTATATTAACTTAACAACCTTCATTATCAGTATCTTGTGCTTCAGTGCTATGCTTAAGGTTTCTATAGAAGTCATGATACTTATTTGGAATAATCAGTGTATCGCATAAACTAATCAGGTCTTTATATTTCACATCAGTGATAGGGATAGGATTTTTGTATAACTTCTCTAATATTAGTTCTTGTTCCTTCTTTTTCCTTCCTCTTGTTAATTTCAAATTATTACTACAGTTCAGTCTTCTGTAATTTTCTTCAGAAAAGTCGTACTTAAATTCAATAACGTCTGGATTATTCCCTTGTACTTTTACTTCTCTTATCTTATTCCAAGAAATTTTGTTTGAATTTGTATCTTTGATCCAGTTTTTAGTATGTAGCCAAGCTTTGAAATCCAAAACTAAGTCTTGATTCACTTCTACGACTCTATAAGGTGGGCTATTCTGTTTTGCCCAGCGAACCAGTGTGTACCATTCATCTGGCGTGTAAATAACTTTATTTTTTGCTGTTCGCTCAATTAATGCGTGAACGCTATCTGCCTCGTTCTGAGTATGGCCTTTTTCCAAGAATCTATGGCACACATCTACCTTAAATGTATTGCTTACATACAAGTACATAAAAAAAACAATGCGATTGCGATTCTGACCAGCACAGTTGTCTGACCAGAATCTAAAATCTTTCACGCCATCCTTAACCTTGTCGTTAACAAAAGAAAACAAACAACTAGCCACTTCATTGGCGCCACGTCTAGCAATTGTTTCATCCCACATGTAACATGTAGCTTCCTTTAACCCAGCATCAAACACTGTAAAATTATATACTGATAATTTCCTCTTGTAATACAGTACACTAATTTCAGCGTGTGGAGTGTTATTTATTTTTTGGAAATCAAACATCGCTGTGCAAATTTCAGAAGGATTCGATTGAGCTTCAATTTTATCGGCGTTTTTAAAAGTCCTGGCAAGATTTTTATTTTCCATGTGTGCCTTATGCTTCAGTTTATCATCATTGGTAGGCGTGGTGTTATTTTTCATTGCGTGGCATAGGTCACATTGGTCTTTTTTAGGTATATAAAATGCTATATTTAATTCCTTATTGATAATATCTTTGTACTGTCTTACAGAAGTAGCTATATTTTCAGTTATATTCAGATCTTTACACCATATAATATACAGGTCGTACATCTTCTTAAAGTTCAATTCACAGTCTAAGTACTGTTTATTTGAGTCTTTGCGCGTATAATGACTTTCTATGGGTGCAAAAGATTTTACATGTTGAATTACATTTTCTTTCATTGCCGCAGTTATTATAGTTGGATGATTTTGATGAAAGCCTCTCATATCTTTATTACAAATACCGGTATTTTTATCATGCTTATCGATGGCAGATTGTATAAAAGTGTTACTTATAGAAAACGTATTTTTAAACATAGTTTTGCAAACTATTACCTTCTCCTTGTGGCCAATATTAGACAAAAGAGGCAAACAAAACTTGTAAACATTTAACCTCTTAGAATCTTGTGTCCATTGTTTTTTTCTTATTTCTTTTACGTGTGACGCTATAAAAGACCACTGCTGACAATGGTCACCTAGATTCCAAAAGGTTTCGAATATTTTTTGGCGAGCTACCACACCAAACTTCTCAAAACATTTTAATCGACAATTAGATGCACATGGACCCTTCATTTGTTTTGCCATTTGTTGTTTTCCGGATCGAGATGTATGAGCTTCACCTATGTTGACAAGTGCCTTCCTTTTTTCATCTAGCCAGTTAGATTTATTAGTAATTCTGTTCTTTGTAATTGCTTTTTTCACATACTGACGCTTTCTTTTACGTTGACGCGGTGTTGATGTACCGGACATTTCGCTGGATCCTAGGGGGCTTGATCTTAAGGTTGCATCAGATAGGATAACCGTACTTTCGCTTAAGTAGTTACATTCATCAAGTCCATGCAAGTCGTTTGGAGACAATCCAAACGACATGCATGGACTTGGCATTGGTGTTGAAACCAAAGATTCGGAAGCTGTTGAAATAACATCACGGGCAGTTCTTTCATTGATATCATTTTGAAGTGTTGGTTGTGGTGTTTCATTTTCACAGATAGAATTGTTAAGATAGTAATCTTGAATTTCATCATTCGAAATTTCCCCTACCGTATCAATTATATAATTTAAATCAGTTTGAGATAATATTATATTAGCTGATGTATGATTTTGTTCTTCATCGCTAGGTACTTCGGTAATCTGTGTTTCGTCGTTACAAACGTCCAAAGGCCGATCCTCAAGATCCAATGAAATATCTTTTCCGGAACATACTGGTGTCTCTAAAAAACAAAAGAAAGAGAAATATATGTATTTATTTAGATTTTTATATTTATTTAAATAGATATATTTAGTTATTAAACTATAATGAAACACACAAAACGCCGAAACGTAAATGAAAACAAATCCACGAATAAATTAATAGTTACACGTATAAACAAACATGTAGGACATGACTTCATATACCGCGATAATAATAAAAACGTTGTTTTCTTTGTAAAAAAATAGTAAGCAAATCATATTTTAAATAAGCATGCAACTTATAATAATTATTCGTAAAATAATGGTTTTCAGATGATTAACATAGTATAAGCGGATAAGTCTGAGATGACCGCTTTTACATTGATATCCTACCGCACTAGGTTAGAAAAATAATAACATAATATTTCAATCAGTTTTCAATATTATTAAACGTCTAATGAAATCTTATTTGAATTACTGCTTACCTTCATTTGCTTCATCGATGTAATTAATTAAATCTTGTGCTTCAGAAACGGTTAAAACATTGTTGCCGGTGTTTGCAATATCCACCAATAACTTAGATCTACTATTATTTATGTTTCACAGTACTATTGTAGATGTATTATGAATATTTATAACTAAAAAACACACCACTTTATCTGATATTGTATCAAAACGCTAATTATTTCACTACGCGAACAAGAATCGACACGACTTATTGGGGAGTTCCCGTGAATGAAGTTATGTCAGACAAGACCGAACTCGCACCGAGTGGCGCGCATTTTTAAACACCGTACAAAAGGATAACTACAGATATCCGCATCTACGACACTTATTTGTTGTAATTATGATAGTTATTCTCTTATACGACTTGTATTTTAAGTAAAATACATAATATTAAAGAAAAAATCTTATATAGGTATGTGTATATGGACAATCTAAAGCCATAAATGCAATAAAAAAAAATGGCCACTTTTGACATGTCTTTATGTACGTAGGGGTCGTCGAGATATATGTTCCGGGTCTGATTGTTTTTCTATCCTACTAATATTATAAACACGAAAGTTTGTATGTATGGATGTTTGTTCTTCTTTAACGCAAAAACTACTGAATGGATTTTAATGAAAGTTTACAATAATATAGCTTATACATTAGAAAAACACATAGGCTATAATTTTTAAAGATAATGTGTGAATTGTCCAAAATATAACGATAATTGTCAAGTAAGTCGGTAAAAAATCTGCCATCTTCGAGCTTTTCTGGTGTACGCTGTAAAAACTGTAGAGTTACACGTATATATTGATTTTTATACTCAAAGCTACTCGAAGTACTTACTAATCCTGCGCAGAGGAAGTCGCGGATACCAGCTAGTATATTATAAGTATGTATTTACAAAAAAAAGTATATAAGTATTCTATCAGTTACCTGGTTCCCATAGTACAAGCTCTGCTTAGTTTGGGGCTAGATAGCGCTGAGTTAAATGTCCAGCAATATTTTATTTTTATGATTATTTAGGTTACAATGATTTTAACAACTCTTTTTACTCGTTTTTGATCTAGCACCTTCACATGAAAGCATAACGATTTCATAGAAACTAAACTAACTATAGAAACTAACTGCAAAATATCAACTAAAATTAGAGACTAAACGCACGATATATTAAAAATACGGTATTTTCATTTGTTCACATAGTCTTATTTTACTGTGAAATATTGCAAAAGCTTTCTCTAAAATAAACAATAATTCAAACAAGTTTGTATAAAACCGCGCAGTGAAACCGCATAATATAGGTTCAAGCTAACTTATGCGGTTTTCCTATTATATTAAATTACTAACTTGGCTTTTAGGATTGTTTGTAATAAAACTTAAAAAAGTTTTTTGAATATAAAGGCAAACGTTTGCACTTATAGATGTGTACGGGAAGTTTGGTAATAATTATTGATTAAAACGGGTATTTATCGCGTATGTACCTTTTTTATTTGTTATCCCGACAAATGATTTTTATTTGTCAGCCCGAGACCATGACTGTTGCAACACAGCCGAAACGTCGGGATAACAAATAAAAAAGGTACATACGTGATAAATACCCGTTTTAATCAATAATTATGTACAGTGATCGCGAAAGTTTGAAAAATACTAAGTTTGGTAATATACTGACAATATTTAAGTGACGGTTTCTCAAAACATAAAAAGACTTCTCGAAAAAAAAACTACTAGTTATAATATCAAATTTAAAAAAAAATCCACTAAGTTTGGATGATTAATCCGATATAAACCTTACTGACTACTCTTGCAATCGGCATCCAAAAATAAAGGCCGATTTGATATAATGGCTGCGGGTTTTGGGTTAGAAATGGACAAAAGATATCTCGAGATTTTACCAATACAATTTCTGTGGTTAGATGGCAAGCATTATGCAATAGCACAACATAAGTTTAATAAAGTGTTTGTTTTTACATGCCAAAGTTAATATCACATTTCTATAGTAAACATTTCACAAATTTTTTATTATGCTCATCAAAATAACCCCCTTCATTTTTGTGCGTATACTATCAAACACCCTATATAGAGGCTCATTTAAAACAATTTTTAACAATTATCCATTTTTTAGGGTAAAATTATTTATTAGCGTAGGTTATTAAATATTTATATTTAAATTATTTGCAAAGAAATTGCACCGTTATGGTTTTCTAGGCCAGACTAGCTTCTGCCAGCGGCTTTGCAAGCTTTGTTGGTTAACAAAACTAGCCTATGTTTGAAACCAGATCATAATCTATCAACACACCAAGTTTTATCGAAATCAGTTCAGCTATAACGACGTTATTGCGTAACAAAAAAACATCCAATTTTTCATATATATAATATTAGTGTGATGGTGTAACACGCTTATCTGTTAGCCGAGATAGCATAAGATACCGCGGTAGACTATTGACGCATGTCTGGATGCAAATAGCACAAATCGTTCTTAGCGGAGTTTGAGGGAGGAGGCCGCTCACGATCATGAGGTTTCACGAGTTCCATTATCTCAGCTTTTCATACTATTGCAAATTTAGTACATACACTTTTTCAGTGTACACGTTTACCTATATAAGATAAAATAAGTATATATAAAATATTAGAAGTGGATTTTAAACTCATTGCTTTTTGGAATATTTGATTTTGTAAACCTTAAATGTTTTTCTTGTTTTTATAAGTTACGCCTGTTTTTTATATTGAAGAAGAGCGAAATCTCCTAATACAGGTATTGTTTACTTAAAAGGAGGTTTCAACTATTAGTTAAGATATTGTAAACACAAGTTATGGAAATAAAACTTAAGTATTTGTATTTGTAACATGCTATACAAAATTCATTTGTAAAATTCACAATATCTCACAAACTCGATAACTCTACTATACAAAACCGATCGACTCCAAAACTCAACACGACTGTATCCCACAAAGAGCAATAACTTATTTAAAATTTAATATGAAACGTTCAGAACAGTTAATACACGGTGCATCAAGCAGGTAAATTTGCTTACATCGCACCCGTGAGGACTGGCTTAAAGTTACCTGCATACGAGGTTAGTAACTAGAACTAAAAGATAGACAGAGCTTGCGCATTTGAACCATTTGGGGTTTAGACCCTGGTTCCACGCTGCACGTTTAAATTTATTTCTGGGCGTCTGGACGAAGCGACGCGTTATCCGGGAGCTGGCGCTTATCTTAGTCAACGCAAAGGCATTGTAATTCAGCGGGAAAATTTAGCCAGTGTCATGTGAAAATGTAGCCAGGGGATATTTAATAATAATAATCTTTATTTCAGACTCATGAGGTCCATACACATTTACTACACATAATACACTAGCATACACATAATTCACAATAAATCACCTTAAGTAGTTTGGGTGGCAATGCTCACCCAACGTCTATACATCTTAGAATGTATAAGCCTTTCTGCCAGACTTCTAATGATAGCGTTATTACAAGTGTCAACTCTGGACATGAAAGACGCTATCCTCCTACTCTGAATAGCGTTGAAAGTATCAACGCATACTTCGTTAAACATTTCGGAGGCACTACGGTAGCGCTTTAAGCCCATCAGTTGTCTTAAAATGTTATTATAGGCTACCCTTATACTGTCATGGGACTTTTTAGTAAACTCTGTCCAGAATTGACACGTGTAAAAAGTCTGGCAAAAAGACCTAAAAAACGTCACTTTCACGTCAGGAGTCGACTTGCAGAATTTCTTGCAATCATATTGCCCACAATACATAGGCTCTGCGCTCTCTCTCTCTTATATAGCTCGTTTACTTCTCAGTTACGTTTATTTATTTCTTAGTGCCTTAGTCCACCTATCGTCACTACGTCTAGTCAAGGTTCATGCCCAACTTCACAAGCGAGAGGGGCGACGACATCAATAAATCCGTGGGTCGTACGTGGTTCAGACCGGCACAGGATCGGAAAGAATGGCAGAAACGAAGACGGGCCTATGCATGCCCGGCAGTGGGTTGACACGGAATGATAATGATGATGATTAGAACATTGACTCGGATATGAAGCGTTACTTGCAAATATAGTTCCTATTGCTACGTCTTTAGTCACTAACAACGTGTGAAGAATCCAAACCAATATTCGTCCGAACAAGTCCGAAGCCAGAAGATCGATCTACCTGGATTTGAACTTACTGGCAAGTTGAAAACTTTGCAATTGCTCGAAGCCTTTGACTCGACAGTGTTCACAGTTTCTGAACTGCAAAATAAATTTAGCTACTCGTTCATTGACGAATATACTTGTATACAGTTTTCTTTTCCAGCCAGTAAGCGGAGGTTCTGAACTATTTATAGGGAATATAGAAAAATGAAATAAAATGAACATGGACAAGACGAAAATCATGTCGAATGTCTATGTCGTCCCTGCCCCAGTTATGGTTGAGAACTATGTATGGCTCTTGAAGTTGTCGACGCGTATGTATACCTAGGACAAACAGTCCAATTAGGTAGGTCCAACTTCGAGAAAGAGATCACTCGTCGAATCCAACTCGGATGGGCAGCGTTTGGGAAACTTCGCAACGTCTTTTCGTCCAACATACCTCAGTGCCTTAAGACGAAAGTCTTCAATCAGTGTGTGTTACCAGTGATGACATATGGAACCGAGACGTGGTCCTTCACTATTGGCCTTATGAATAAGCTCAAAGTCGCTCAACGAGCTATGGAGAGGGCTATGCTCGGAGTTTCTCTACGGGATCGAATCAGAAATGAGGAGATACGTAGGAGAACTCAAGTCACCGACATAGCCCGACGGATTAGCACGTTGAAGTGGCAATGGGCAGGCCATATAGCGCGCAGAACAGATGGCCGATGGGGCTGAAAGGTTCTCGAGTGGAGGCCACGGACCGGCAAGCGCAGCGTAGGACGTCCACCCACAAGATGGGCAGACGACTTGGTAAGAACCGCAGGTCGGCGTTGGATGCAGGCCGCTTCCAACCGCAGTTCCTGGAGATCAATGAGGGAGGCCTTTGTCCAGCAGTGGACGTCCTACGGCTGATATGATGATGATGATAGAAACATACTTTAAGGAACTACGGGCTCAATTTTGAAATGAAAATGAAAATGAAATGAAAATATTTTATTATTACTACAAAAAACACAGTATCTAAATAATTTAAAATATGATTAACAAGCTAAATTATAACTAGGTATGTACAAGTAATAGATGCATGAATTTTGCAGACAACATTTATATCTATTTATAGTGTTATCTATCGGTTTCCTCACTAGGCGTAGCCTGTATCGAGGAAAAGCCTGTATGAAGAAAATAAGTTTTTTTTTTTAATATCGTGCTCAAAGGACGAACTCAACAATGCTACCATAAATGCAATAGATGTGGCCAGGTTCTACTTAAACCTAATATAATTGCAAATTTTTAATACTCTAGCTTGACAACCGCCATGGCGCAGTGGGCGAATAGCCGGAATAGCCGGCTGAGACGCAGGAGGTAGCGCGTTCGATTCCCACCGCGGAACATATGTTTGTATGATCTAAAGATATTTATTCAGGGTCTGGTTGTTTATCTACCTAAAGAATGTATTTACAAAAACAAATGTATATAAATATTCTGTCAGTTATCTGGTTCCCATAGTACAAGCTCTGCTTAGTTTGGGGCTAGATAGCGCTGTGTGAAATGTCCAGCAATAATATATTATTTTTATATTTATTGATACGAAATAGAAAAAGAAAAAGTGTATTTTCCGTTAGTTTCCGAGTTATTTCGATTCATTCTAGAAAAAGATGTGGTTATTTACCCACAGAATCACAAAAATGGAGTGGTTCAGATTTTACTAAATTTTATCCTTAGTATCCATTTTGATCAAAACCTTGCTAAACTGTCTAATAGAACAATAGAGGAGGAATTAAAGACAAATAAAACATACCATTTCTATCAGTGTTAAAAAAAAGAAAAGAAGAAGAATAAAGAAGACATACCACTGCAGGATAGTAGTAAAACCACAATTAATCTGCTTCCAGAAAAGTACAGTTAATGAACCAAAAACCTTATTGTGAGTGCAACAGCTGCACTAAAATGCTATCTAAGGGAACATTTACTTAAAAAGCAGGCTGCTGCCGGCACTTTTTATTTACCGGCCTCGGCTCTACGTCGATAATTAAAGGATTTTGTAAAGAATACGTTAATTTTGAGGAACTGCTCTGCCCATTGATAATACACAACAAAGGCCGTGTTTGTTATAATCCACAAAAATAATTAATGCTTTACAAAATCCACATAAGTTCGTAATATTACAAGATCCATTCAAATATCGAGATTTAGAACCTACAAATCTTTCATTGTCTTTATTATCCATCTACACATAGGTATATAAATAAAAAACGAAATATGAAATTATATGTAACATAGATAAACATTTTTAGGCTTCTTATCTTATGTTGATTTTTTTTAATTGCTAAAGTGTGAATGTTTGAATTGTTTTGCTCAAGAACACCAAAACGACTGATTGTTATACTCGTATTATGTATTTAGTGACTCCAATCCAATCCAATCCAATCCCGCGCAGTCAATGCAGCACTTGCTAATGTGCCCTGTGTGTCCGAACACCTGTACGATGGAGGACCTAATAACCGCCTCATATAATGATATTGTTTTGACCAAACACCTGTTTAACATAGTATAAATGAAAACTTAGAACTCTTGACACACTAAGAAGAAGAAATGACTTCAAATAACTTTTAATATATCATTACTATAAATACGGGATTTATCACGTACGGTACGTGATAAATCGGTGTTATGACAGAAAATTAATCGGTGTTTTGACAGAAAATGTTTCGGTTCAATTCGCGAACCACTAGTTTTTACTTAGTTGTAATAGACTGGCGCGATGATATAAACGCTTTTTATAGGACCTAGCGGGATTTAGTACAAGATCGATAAAAGTGGAGAGATGAGGGGGAGGCCTTTGCCCAGCATAGGCTAGATAAAAAAAACAACAGTAGACTAGATGTCAGGCGCTGGTAAGCAGGTTTCTGTTTTATGTGTGAATGTGGTGTTCAACACGTAGAAGAAAAATATATGGGTAC
The DNA here is from genome assembly GCA_918857605.2 of Philereme vetulata. NCBI lineage: Eukaryota > Metazoa > Arthropoda > Insecta > Lepidoptera > Geometridae > Philereme > Philereme vetulata. The sequence goes on from OU975462.1 coordinate 3,281,471, forward strand.
ACTGGGGAATTTTTCATTATGGTACAACGTTGTACATACAACCATGTACAACGTGAAAACTCCGCTGCTGAGTAGAATACTCGTGAATAATGGGAAAATATGGCTTCAATGTTGAATGTGCATGTGGTCAGACCAATTTTACGGAAGAAATATACGATGTTTTGCAAAATAGTGTACATTTAAATGTGTCACGATTTAACTTGCTGGTCTTCTTCTTCTTAACGATTTGCTTCAACTTTTCTTGTTAGCACGTGTAAGAAGTGGAACTCACTTCTGGCGTATGTTTTTTCTGGACCAGTATAATCTCGGAGTCTTCAAGTCTAGAGTGAAAAAGTTCAATCTTCGATCACTTACCATCAGGTGAGGTAGTGGTCAAGCAGATGAGATAGAGTATCAAGGTTCTACAAAACAATAAATCCTGCTGGAAATTCAATACATACAACTAAAAAATGCTCAATTTATTTAGATTTGACGTCGGAATAAGATATATATAAAAATGTTTTCGTCAAAAAAAAATACAATCAATGATGCCAGGTTACATGATTTAAGTACATTTTTTAAGAGATTGACTGTGAGACCCACACTAAGCATATATCTTATATCTTGGGACTCTAGTGTGCAGTTAACTGAAGTAGGTAAGTTTATAAGATGTAATATATATAGGGTGTTTGATAATATACGCACAAAAATGAAAGGGGTTATTTTGATGAGCACAATAAATATATTTCTGAAATGTTTACCTACCATAGAAATGTGAAATTTATTTTGGCATGTAAATACAAACAGCTTATGTTGTGCTATTGCATAATGATTGCCATCTAACCACACATACTGTTTTGGTGACGTCTTGAGATATCTCTTGTTGTCCCTTTCTAACCCAAAACTCGCAGCCATTTTCGAAAGAGATATCAAATCGGACGTTATTTTTGGATATCGATTGCAAGAGTAGGCAGTAAGTTTTATATCGAATGATTCTCCTAAGTTTATTCGATTTCCTTTAAACTGTGATAATATATATTATTTTTTTAGAAGTCTTTTAGAAAGTTTTTTAGAAGAAAATTTTTGTAGAAGATGTTTTGAGAAACTGTCAATTGAATATCGTCAGTATATTACCAAACACTCTGTATAATATATTTTTAATAGTAATTCTTCTCATTATAAGTGGCAGTGCTTTTTAAATGAGAAACATAAAGATTCTTTAAACTGAAAATTGCTAGCAGTTTACTTTACAATTTATAAAAAGAATAAGGTAAGAGTCCTTACTATATGTCATAAGAGTATGACACTGACAAGGGACGACGGTTGAAGCTCGGAGGAATGAAATAAAGATACAGTCATCATCATCAACCTAAAGCAGTCCACTGCTGGACTTAGGTCTTTTCCAAGGAACGCTAGCCTAAACGTGATATCCACTCAAGAACTCGTTTACCCCACAGTTATCGGTTCTTCGGCAGATATTTATGTCTATTGCTATCCCAATCGATTTTTCCAACAAGATCCTTGGTAAATTTCGTTTACAAATAACTACTTTCCAAAGCGAAATACCACGTCGTGAGCAAAAAGTATCCATCTCTAACAAGTGACAATCATCATAAAAGTCTCGTCGCAAACTCCCAAAAGTGACAAAGCTTTGCTCAACAAGATACACAATACCTACATTACATGCACTCTTTGCGAGTCATCTCACTTATTCAACACTCTCATCTTAGCGTCACTTTTACGTTACGTTACTTTTACCCTTTGCGACATTTCTACGTTTTTTACGAGAGTATCTCTATTTAAATTTATGCTTTGAGTTCATAAAATCGAGTAAACTCAAGATATTATTACACTAAAATTAGCTTAAAGGGGCCATTTTCTAAATCTTCGCTAGTTATCGCTTTTATACGGATGAATAAATGAGTTAATAAATAAATTCAAAACAGTAAATAATTTAATAACCTAAAGGGTCTCGACACCAATTCAGAAATTAAAAACTTGTTTTAATAACTTTGTATATTCTGTTCTTGATAATAAAATCATAATCTGAGGTACGTCTGATGCTATCTGTTCAGTTTCTGCACTTGAATTGAGGGTAGTTGATAAACCACCTATCTTTTCAACGGTGGACCCCGCGCGCCCGCGCCGATCCGCGCACTGCGCCTCGAGTCAGGAAGCTTTTGCGCGTTGAGGTGAACAGACATTCTGTTCTCTATCAATTTGACCGTGTCATATCCTCACACTAGACGTTCTGGCATCGTGTGTGTGTGGACTCGTTGTCAAGCAGTGCAACTGTTAACCATTTAACTTCACCTGGACTATCTGTGGCGTGCCGTGCACGCCAAGAACTTCTTCCGGTCCCTGCAAGTCCAAAAAAGGTAGGTGGTGTTCATCTTAGATACTGCAGGAACGAACTTTCCATCCATACACACTTTAAAATCACCCATTTTTATGAAACTCAAAAATCCTGCCAGTAATAAATCCTGCCAGTAATAAATTTCTAAAAAAGATTGTCTATAAATGGCACACTATCAATATTTTAATATCTAACATTGCAACTTCGGCTTCGCAGTTTTATTGTTCTTCTTTGAAGACGATTTCTATGAAAATATTTTTATTGTCTTCGGTATTACTTCTTGGTACGAACTGAGTGCTTTGAAATCAATAGTTTTAGTGCGGAAGGTAGGGGCGATTTTCTTTTATCATACATAAAAAGACACAGACAGACATTTATTTATAATACTGCGTGTCACCGCATTAACGACATTAATATAAAACACGGGTAAGTTTGATGGCAAGTATTGTAAAATAGTATTTTTTCAGATTCAATATCACAATTTTATTTTAATTTTCAATCTACTTTAATAAAATTAAGGTCAATTGAAAAATTAAATAAAATTGTTTTTCTTATTATTTTTTAAACTACTTATATGGTAAACATGCATGCAGTCTGCCAGATGTTAAGTGACTACTGCAGCCCATGGATATCCACATAGAATTCAAAACAAGCTATTAAGTATGTTGTCTTGATCTCTATGTGGATACGTTGCCATACTATAGGACTAAGCTGTTATGCCTATGTGCTAGTAATTACAGGAACATACCATTACCATCTAACCGGAACACTGCAGCACAAGTACTGTTATTAGGCGGCAGATAAAGGTAAGGCGGTGGTGTTCACTTCCTCGAGCCCGTTCACAAAAGCTCTACCACCAGTAAAGGTTGTTGTAAAGTCGGTTTACGGACGATAATTATACGTGATAACGAGTGGAACAGAGATAGATGCGTCACAAGCCGAACGCTTAGGCCGATCGTGCCTCTCTATCGCTTCTTCCATGCTCTCGCTTGCACACTCGGCTCAGGCGGAACGTGACACTTTTATGTGTGTGCAGCCGGTGTTCATCGATTTATAAGACGTTTATCACGTCAAAAAAAGTCCTAAAATATCAACGAAACAGCCTGTATAAAATAGTTATAACAAATTATATTCATTCCTCATGTAAGTAGGTACCTGTTAAATTCACTAAGCGGCATCGGCGCAAAGGCACCGCCAATTTACGTTAAAAATCGTTTATTGGAAATGTATGGATTACTGGATAAATATTCAAGTGATCGGTGTTAAACCAATCTCTAAAATCAGTTATTATGATTCTCCGTATACGTTTTAAATAAATGTCGTGATTGCGGTGACATACTGTATACGTATTAAAACTAGCATAAATAATAAATAAATATTGCTGGACATTTTACAGAGCGCTATCTAGCCCCAAACTAAGCAGAGCTTGTACAAGTACTATGAGAACCAGATAACTGAGAATACTTATATACATTTTTTTTAAAATACATACTTCCTTCCTACTAATATTATAAATGCGAAAGTTTGTATGTATGGATGTTTGTTACTCTTTCACGCCGGAATGGCTTAACCGATTGCAATGAAATTTGGTATGCACGTAGATCATAACCTAGATTAACACATAGGCTACTTTTTATTGGCAAACCACGCGTGCGAAGCCGCTGGAAACAGCTAGTATAATATATAGAGAAACTACCAGACCCGGAACAAATATCTGTAAATCATGCATAAATTTGTTCCGCGGCGGGAATCGAACCCACTACCTCCTGCGTCTCAGTTGGCTATTCACCCACTGCACCACGGAGGTCGGCATGATTATGATTATATGGATTATTTATTATTATATGTATAGTTTCAAATAACATTGGTTAACTGTTTTATAAACAAACAAATTAACCGAAAAAATGAAAACAAACATTCAAACTTTCGCATTTATAATACTACTGTGATGTTACTAATCTTTAGTAAGATTGTCTTTAAGTGATCGTAACTTTGCAAAATATTAGCAAGTGACAAGTTTATATTAAGGAGTTCAAAGTTCTATCAAATGCCAACAAATTTGGGTTTTAGATTTTAGAATTTAAGTTTGACAGCTCATTATATCTACCAAGCACAGACAAGCTTAGTTAAAATAGTTAGATCGCAAGGTCACCGATTTCTTGAAGCCAAATTTACCAGAATTGACGTATACCGTTTATACTGGCTATATGGATTGGTCTCATGTAAAAAGAATCTTATTACAAACTAGCTGAACCGCCAAACAGCGTACCGTTTTGACATGCATATGATTCGGGCTGCCAATAACCGGTAGAATTGTCAATCGGTCATCATTAGGTGCATCAATGTATGAGAAAATTGATATTCTTCATAATTTATTTTTGCGTATTCTTATATGATATAATTGTTATTCTGCTATTCGGGTAGGCGACATATCCAACAAATCAAAGATCATTAAAATCGGTCCCGCCTTTCTTGAGTTAAAAATGGTGTAACTAACCATGTTATATTTATAAAGATACTTTGTTTTATTCAAATAGGGTGTTTGATAATATACGCACAAAAATGAGAGAGGTTATTTTGATGAGCATAATAAATAAATTTGTGAAATGTTTACTTACCATAGAAATGTGAAATTTATTTTGGCATGTAAAAACAAATACTTTATTTAACATATGTTGTGCTATTGAATAATGCTTGCCATCTAACCACAGATACTGTATTGGTGACGACTCGAGTAATCTCGCGTTGTCCCTTTCTAACCCAAAACCCGCAGCCATTTCCGAAGGAGATATCAAATCGGCCTTTATTTTTGGATGTCGATTGCAAGAGTAGGCTGTAACTTTTATATCGAATTAATCGCCTAAACATCGGCGATTGGTCAATTGTTTTTAAAATTTGATAATTTATTTAGTTGTTTTTTTTTCGAGAAGAATTTTTTTATATTTAGAGAAATCATCACTTGAATATCGTCAATAGATTACCAAACATCCTGTGTAGATGATGAAATCTCTTATTGAATTTTGTTACCGCATTGAATGTTCTAAATAATGTGTTCTATAAACTACGATCAATCAAATAATTAAAACTAAATTTGCAACTCCCTAACGGGGTTCAAGAACATACCTAACATAACTATGAGTAGTAAAGTTCCTTGTTAAATGGCGTGTTTCGGCTTTACACCTGTATGCCTCGAGTAGATGGACTCGCAGGGTATCGTAGGGCACATTTCTAAGATGCATGACCCACGAGGCAATTCTCTCTTATAGGCAATGTTTACCACTTAATATCATGCGGGCTTATTTCAACTCCAAGTAGCATAAAAATAAGTCGCGCTCCGGTAGTGCCGACAGAAGTGAAAACTTGAACAATAACGAGATATTTATATACAGAGGTGTTGGTAACGGTAACAGTCTCGCAAGTTCAATGGTTTTATTCCCATCTCAAAAAATTTGCCAACGCGCCTAAAGAAGTTTTCACTTTAAAATTTTTTAATGATCTGTACTTAATATTTTGTTAATATTGTACCTACTGTATTTAAATAAACGCAGCAAATGAATACAAAATCAACTATGTATAATTACGACAGCAAACTTTTAAAACTGCAGACTAGACACAGATTGAACCTCACGTTAGAAAACAGTCGCAGTCTCCAAGACTAGTCTGGAAAGGGGTGGCTATTTGGTGCATTTTGCATAATATCACCCCGGTCTGGCTATTTGGAGACATGTCGCATCCCCTGTCACCAATCGACATGGCTGAATTGTATTGTAGCTGTCTCTTGCAAATAGTGAATCGTTGTGCATTACTTACTATTTTCATTTACAGGGTTTCGAATTTCCGTTTGCAGAATGCAGTTGCTCTGGCGTCGTATTGATAAATAAATAATAATGCTGGACATTTCATACAGCGCCATCTAGCACGAAACTAAACAAAGATTGTACTATGGGAACCAGCATGGCTAACATGGCAGGCACGAGATAAAATCGAGACGAGATGAGAAAAATTTGTCGATTTGAGATTTATTTGTTATCGGTAATATACATGTCAAGAGAAATATATCATAGTCTCTCACCAGCCTCTCGAGACAAAATGACAATTTTTACAGGCATAGCGTCGCCACTCCGAGGCTCGAGGTCCACTCGCAGTTTCTATATTACATACAAAGCCATTGGCTTAGATATGCGCCGAATTTGAATTTTCCGTTAAATCATCTCTGTTCATAAATTGTTGCAATATAGTTATAATACGGCGCTGCCATTTTTTCAGCAAATTGAACCGATTTCAATTTATTTTTTAGAGTATATAGCTGCTGTCTCTCAATCTCATCGAATATAATGATCGACGGCAAATTAGTCAAGTTTAGATGTCAAAAGTCGACTAGTCATGAGAAAATATGACGCGTATGTTACGGTTTTGGAGAAATTTGTCACTAAGTCTTCGTTTGACAGAACGGCATGATATAAGTGAACTCTATGTTACCGACAGTCGAGATGTAGAGATACGACGACAAAATGGCGTGACAAAATTATCTCGTGCCTGTCATGTTAGCCACGCTGATAACTGATAGAATACTTATATGACATTATCTTTGAAACTATAATGGTTATAAACACTATTTGTACTAAAAAAGGAATATTTAAAAATATTAAACATCCCTTTTTTAGTACAAATAGTAATATTGAGATACTCAAAAACTCATAAATCATATATGATTTATGAGTTTTTGAGTATCTCGATATTTCGACGTAGTTGCAAGCGCCATGATCACGGTAAAACAATGTTGACCCGAGATCAGGATACTCAAAAACTCACAAATCATGGTAAACATCCCGTTTTTAGTACAAATGGTACTTATATGACCTCCATGACGAAGTAGATGATAATCCGGCTGAGACGCTGGAAGTTGTGGGTTCAATTCCCGCCACGGGACAAATGTTTGCATGATTTTGTTCTGGGTCTGGTTGTTTCTCTATATATTAAAAGCATGTATTAAACAACAAAAAAACGAATATATTAGTTATCTGTGTATATCAATTATTTTAGCAGTTATCTGGTTCCCATAATACAAGCTTTGCTTAGTTAGGGGCTAGATGGCGCTGTGTGGAATTTCCAGCGTTATCTATCTATTCAGCCCGTTGGCCCCCACTGCTGGGTATAGGCCTCCTCTCTATTACGCCACTGTCTCTGATCCTGCGCTATCCTCATCTACTCTTGACCTACCATTATAATCTTAATCTTATATAAATAAATCTTTGTAAATAAGCGTACATATCGGCTACTTATTACATTATTTGGTTACATGATAGAAAAGATTGGGTTTGTTCTAAATAAATGAATTTTGAATTTGAATGTATTTTCATTTATATTATGTATTCTAAAAGATTAATAAACAGAACAACCGGGCTGGTTTCTTGCTTTTCTTTTCTAGCTTGGTCGCGAAGGAACAGGCAGTAAAATGGAGGTTTCAAAGTGATGCTTGTGGGTTCGAAAAATTTCGAATTATGAATTTTGATAACAATGTCATCCTACCATATTACAAATTACAAAAGACCATTACAAAATAAAACTATTCGCTGTATGTTTAGAATACAGTATGCACCCTCAATAACACACTTCACCCATAAACTAGCATCGAGCACACCTGAATAAGAGATAGTCCGTAACGATTGCACCCCTATCCCAACCGTGCGGAGAAAGAGAATCAGTTGCAATGTTTAAGGCTTTTGCTTCAAGAAAACAAAGAAATGGAAGCTAGAATATACAGTTATTTTTGCCTGACTATAAAAATACTAGTAGTTCGCTCCGAACTGAAATCTCGCGAAACTCCGATAAAACAAAAATATATTATTCGTAATCTTTGACTATCAAAATAGAGGCACGAAAGAAATAACCAAATAACTTGACCTGCAGTTTCATTCAAATTACAGGTAACGGGAGTTCATATAATTAGTTAGCCTTTTTTAGGGTACAAATTGTAGTTATTCTGGATCTCATAATTTTTCCTACATTGGTGACACTTAAGCTACACGCATACCAAATTACAGCTCTGAGGGTCACTAGTGTACCCTGTGGATTTCGTCAAAGTTCAGTTATTATTAAGGCTGAAACTAAAAAAACTACAATAATTTTACTACAAATAAAAACAGAATCGAAATGTACTAATGAATACCTTTTTAACGTCCTACTTGACCTAATAGTCACAATATAATTTTTTTACCCCCCATGAACCACAATATCTCACCAACCCCTCCCACATCTATAGCTAATGTAGTTACACCAAAATTGTGCCATCAATACCGATCTATGTAAAAAAAATCACATTGATCAGATCAACGCTTCGAATTTTATCCTCGGATAAAATTCGGATTGTCCAAGTTGATTTAGAGATCTCGCTTCGCTCGATCAATTACTGTACAGAGGATTGTATTGTTATTACTGTTATCAGTGGTACCTAACACACACGACTTCTTATTTGAATGAAGTCACTGTCGGTATTTTGGACGAGAAGACGTCACGAAGTTTTTACCAAAATATTATTTGCAAATAATATAATCTGCCAAGGATCGCGGTTGGTAGAAGCAGTTGGGAAAGAGTTTTGTCTAGCAGTGGGAAAGGGCTACTAAAGAAAAATATGGAATTTTAGGTTCTCGTGTCATCTAGTCCTAAGCACTGGAAACTGTGACACAGTACTAAATTATATCAAAAACTCTATTTTGAGACAAACAAAAAACGTTTGAATAGAAAATGTGAACGTCCATATTTCCCTGAAAGCATAATCCAATTCAATGTTTTATGTAAAAAGGTTTCTTGCATCCTAAGCACAAGTTTCTTTTGCTATCAAACTACAAACAAGTCGTAATATTAGTCAGCTAAGTTAAAGAACTTAATAACAATTTTTGATGAAAATGTCTGAACCAATCCCCACCAAACTAAGCTTTAAAATATTTAATTATAAAAAAATACATTGAAACCGATCTATCCGATTGAGAGCTATGTTGTCACAGACAAACTAACAGGCAGACAAAGGTTTCAAACTTACAAAAGCCTTTTTAATACAACGGAGGTTACATTTTAACCACGCATATCCGATAAAAGTCATTAACTGAATAATCAACTACCAGTTATAGTAAAAAACCTTTCAAGTGCGAGTCGGACTCGCGCACGAAGGGTTCCGAACCATTATCTATAAAAAACGCAAAATATTCATGTCTGTTCGGAGCCCTACTTAAATAAATATTTATTTAATTCAATAGCATAATTTTATTTTATTCACCTTAATTGAGGTTGGTGCCGATAAAACTCAGAGAACTATCTTAATTGGCGTTAATTATGTACATATGTATCGAAACACCCTTTAATTTTTAACTCTTGTTATATAATGGAATTTTTACTTTATTTGTGCTGTTAAGACCTTGCTTTTTGCGTGATTCGTGATTCTAGGTCAACATGAACTACCATTTTCGGTTTTCGACCCAAAACCTATAGGGTACTTCCGGTTGACCTAGAATTGTCAATGTTGGTTAAAAGCAAGGTCTTACAGCACAAGTAAAGCAAAAATTCCGCAAAATAAAAAAAAACTGAAAATTAAGGTAAATCATTATTATAAATACGGGATTTATCACGTACCGTCTTATCCGTGTTTCGACCGACAATATTTCGGTTCAATTCGTGAACCTTCATCAGGGTGAGTGCGATCCGCTCCGAATAACGTCTCGCCTCGCACTCTATTCTCGTCTCACGTTATTCGGAGCGGATCGCACTCACCCTGATGAAGGTTCACGAATTGAACCAAAACATTGTCGGTCGAAACACCGATAAGACGGTACGTGATAAATCCCGTATTTATGATAATGATTGAAGTCAATCATGAAAGTTTTCTAAGTAAAATTAAGGTAAATTTTGGTACTTACCAGTTTTAGCGAAAATCTAAATTTGCTCATATATTTTTATCGTGTTGACTCAGGACCTTGATTTACACCTAAGATATACACCTAATAGGGATTGTAGAACTCAGTATTGGGTATACATTTCAACTTGCTAGGTGCACACGTTCCTGAAAAAATCAGTGGTGACACACGGACAGACGGACAAGAAAGTGATCTTATAAGGGTTCAATTTTTACCTTTTAGGTACGGAATGTTAAAAAGATTCATGTATTGTTATTAATTATTCTTTAACTATCCTTTAAGTTTAATAAGTAACGTTTTAGTTAATACTTAGTTTAAAACGCAGTCGCTTTGATTGCGAAAGAACTTGTGCTAAGAGTATAAAAAACTTTGTTGCCACGACAATATTTGCGTATTCGAAGCGTACATAAATAATTTGTAACATCTTAGAGACAAGAACTCTATCAAAGGACCTTCGCTAAAAGCCAGGGGGTATATAATGAAGAGGATTTCCTTAAGTTTTTGGGGTTTTCGTCAGTAAAAAAAATATATTTTACATTTTCTTTCGATATTCTAAAAAATAATTTAATTTAACACCTTATTACGTAAGCTAATTTTCATGTTTCCCACACCGTTCAGACTTAAAATAACAGTTGCAGGACACTCTGTTTAAAACCATTTTAAGCAAAACCACCTGGTATTTTATCTCTACAAACCGTGCGTTTAAAATAATGACGCGAAAATAGCTACCGAGATAGTCTGAAAGTGGTAAAGATTGAACTCGGAAAGATGGCGGGATAAAGTAATGACGGGGCCATTAGCGCCTAAATACACACAGAGTACCCTGGAGACAACAGTTAGATGTAAATAATTTGATTATTTGCGGTGGAGTGTTGGGGGAGTTTCGTCTTGGGTTTTGAGGCTAGATTAGCGTCTAGAAAGCAGTCTGGTATACATAGATAAAGAAACATTTTGTATTCATAATCCTTTGTGCTATGTCGGTGACTTTGGTTCGTCTTTATCTACAGTCTAAAGTCCAAGAAACAGCTGATTTTAGGCACACATTAATTGTATTTGTTATTATTTTACTGTGTTGTATGCGTGGTGTGTGCATGCGTGCGCGCGTGCGTGCGTGTATGCACGAGGATGTATTTGGGGGTGCGAGCGTGTGTGTAAGTATGTGTGTATGTATGTGTGTGTGCTAGGCTACTTAGAGACAACCATGAGTTCTTCCGTTTCATTGTAGGACAGTGATGGGAGCCATTCAAGGCAAATATTTTTATTGTATTTTTTTATTTTAGAAATGTCACGAAATTTTATATAAATAACAACAGAATTGCCACCACTTTAATTATCATTCATGATTTCCCAAAAATAATTTGCCTACGAAGCTTGCATAACTAGATAACGAAATCAGTGCAAATTCATTCATTTGGAGCGTAAGTAAATTAACCCATTTTCCTAACAAATTCCCAACTGTATTACACTTCCGTTAGAAATAAGCGTAATCATTATTTAATGACTGTCACTTTTTGAATATCTCAACTTAAAGACAAAGGATTAGGCGACGTTTGAGTAGGGTTGGCAGATTAAGTCAAAAAAATAAAAAGTTGCCTTTTTGTAATTGATTAGCGATCGCCAAAACTAAAACAACGTTTAAAGTGAAATCTTTACAGGAAAGTTAAGATGGGATCTAAAGCAACAAGAAAAAGTTTCTAAGAGTAACCCACTTAAGCAAATGTACTTTTAACACGGGGTTAAAATCAAAATATAGCTCTAGTCAGAAAAAAACAGTCTGTAGCCTTATTACCTAAGCCAAATTGCTGTCGCTTTGTTATCGCTAGTCAGGCCATCCCTTTCACACGTGAAGTACGTACTGTACGTATGAAAGAGATGGCCTGACTAGAGATAGCGACACGAAAACCATTTGGCTTGGCTTAGGCATAGGTAAGGGGGCGGACAAGGGTCACGTTAAGAAACAAATCTTTGCCAAGAGGTTACCCAGGGTGCTAGAAATCTGAGAAATTTAAGAGGTTTTAATTTATTAAGCAAGAGATTTTATTTTATTTTTGGAAGCGAGATCGACCATTTTTTAGTATTTTGTTATTGGATTTATATATACATAACTATTAGTTAGTATTATAATTCCCCACACGAACAGTTACCCGGGCAAGATCTGCCGTGGCCAATCTGGAAGTCCTTAAACAGGCTCCGCACCCACGTTGGCTGCTGCAAAATGAATATTTGCAGATGGGGATACAGGGATCCTAACTTAACGCAGTGCGACTGCGGTGATCCCGCGCAGTCAATGCAGCACTTTGCTAATGTGCCCTTTGTGTCCGAACACCTGCACGATGGAATACCTAATAACCGCCTCACCTAATGCTATTGTTGTGGCCAAACACCTCTCCAACATAGTATAAATGAAAAGGTAGAACTCTTGACACGCTAAGAAGAAAAATTAGTATTATGAAACGGGTATGTATCACATTTTTACATACGCAATAAATACCCCTTTAATGTTACTATGTGTACACTATAATTGTTCTGCTATATGCACCATAATACATTGATCAGGAAACTGTACCATTAAGGCATTAGAAACGTTGCTCTAGACTTTCTTACTTCTTATTTAAGTGGCAGAGTGCAAAGAGTTGACCTGAACGGGAAGCGTTCTCCGGGGTCTCTGGTTAAAATGGGTTTACCACAGGGATCAATTCTGGGACCATTTTTGTTTTTAGTATGTATTAATGATCTTCCCCATTTTATAAGGGACGATCATGAGGTTGTATTGTTTGCAGATGACACGTCACTTTTATTTAAGTTAAAGCGACGACAAACCGATTTTGACGATGTAAACAATGCAATCTCTAAGGTCGTAAAATGGATCAATGTAAAAAAATCTACTTCTAAATGAAAAGAAAACAAAGTGTATTAGATTTATACTATCTAATGTTACACAAGTGAAAGCAGATATAAAACTCAAAGATGAGAAGTTGGCTCTTGTGGACACTACCATATTCTTAGGTATAACTCTAGATAATAAGGCGCAATAAGTTTAAAGAAATAAATATTATGACATTCCCTTGTCAATACATCTATGAAAATCTGATGTATGTTAACAAAAATATTATTTTGTTTAAGAAAAATAGCGATTATCATAATTTTAATACCAGAAATAAAGATAAACTCGGTGTTGTCCCTTGTAGACTCCATAAAGTTAGTAAATCGTTGAAAGGGCAAGGTGTTCGCTTTTATAACAAACTCCCAAGTGATGTACAAAAATTGACAATTACAAATTTAAAAACGCAATTAAACAAAATCTTTATAAAAAAGCCTACTATAAAATATCGGATTATTTAGATGATAGTGAAGCTTGGGGTTGAAATTGCTCAAACTCATTAAAAATGTTACAATTTAGACGTAATTTATTTTCTGTATTGTAATGTATTCTAAAAGGATCATTAAAAAAACAACCAGCCTTGTTTTCTTGCCTTTCTTTCCTGGCTTGGTCGCAAAGGAACAGGCAGTAAAATTGACGTTTCAAAGTGATCCTTGTGATTTTAATGAATAAAAGATTTTGACACTGACTTTGAGTATGGGCGACTTACGCAACGATGTCTTAACGTATTTAGTGACTAAATATGATTGAGAGAGTTGTCAAATCCTACAAATACGTCAAATTGGGTATCGCTGTCTGAAATGTTCAGCAATATTTATATTTAATTATTTAAACATGGTTAGTTACTCAATACATTTAATATACTTAGAATAGTTATGTGGATTTATTGCTATCAGTCGTGTGTATTTTTATATTTTCGTGTTTTATTTTCTTACATCACAATTCCATTGTTTGTCAAAATTTACTAGTGTTACTTTGTTAATGTTACTACATATTTTTTAGTGCATGCTGTGTTTACCTATAATTGGTTGTGCAATTAGTAGTAAAGCATGAAATATTGTTACAAACGTTGGTAGATCTAATAAAGAAAAATATGAGTCGTTGTGCCTGGCTAAAATATGTTGAATTATAAAATTACAAATTGAAACAGAGAAAATATTAAACATTAGCACCGAACACTTCAGTTTCAGCTATAAACTATCCAAATCCTCTGATACCTGGTGAAAATTTAAGCTAAACGAACCGCACTCAGTACAAAGGCATTAGCAAACTTTTAATTATTGTTCCGGGGTTAAGCTAACAGCAAAGTTTAGACGTCCATTTCTATTTAAATAGAGCAAAACGTTCGATCCACTCAGGAAAGTGCTGTCAAACATTACCACACTATTAATGGCTCCAGAATTACCTAATAAAGGTTGATTGATTAACACTCGAGCTCGCACGTAGACGAGCGAAGGTTCATGACGCTGATAATCGAGAGAACTCAAGTGGCCTTAGGCGGGACACTTGGCAAGATATGGTGATGACAGGTGGAGCAGGGTGGCGACCGAATGGTCGAGGAGTGGCTGTAGAAGGGTAAAATGTCCGGCAGTGAGATGGGTGGACGACATCATTAAAGTCGCGAGCTGTCAATAGGTGAGACGGTACTAACGAGACGTTCAGTGCAGGCAGCCAAGATCGATCGTTCTGGAAGTATACGTGTTCCGGCTGATGTGACGATGATCATGGCCATTAATGGTATGATCAAAGGTTGTTATCAAAGGTGATAACAGCGGCTGGGTATGCGTTGGCGGGACGTTTCCTTCATGATGCCTTTCTCAGAATATGATAGTAGACCGTAATGGACAGAGATATGTAGAGGGATTCGGGGTAGATGATACCAATACGGTACAGGTCAAAATATACGTTACAATAATTTCAGTGTAGTCGGCCGCTGCAGGTGCAACCTTAGTAAATAGGGTATTGTTACGCCGAGGCTGTTACAGAATTAGTAATAGTAAAGCGTTAGTCAGCTTCTCGAAGTTATACCTACTGTGTCACAATAGGTAATACTTGGTATGTAATATACCTACATACCACGTTTTGACCTACAGTTGCACAGATTAAGAAATAGTAGCCAGTCGAAATACCTATACTTTTCTAGTAACTAGTGGAAACATCAAGAAGGTTCTAGAAATAATGCCCGGTATAAATAGTGCGGAGAGACGCTTGAGGAGTCAGTCTGGACTTGGCGATACGTGCGAACATTTCGGTGAGTTTTAGTGGTTTATTGTGTAACAGTGGTGTGATTTAGTGTGTTGTGAATCCTTGTGATTAAAATTGTGTACTTATCCTTTAAGTGTTGAATTAAAGTGTTATTTTGGTTAGATTCATTTAATTATTTTATCCCGAACCCTCAGCTCGTAACAGTATGATAGGAAAACGGCCACGCAATGCGAATGTGGTGCCAAACTCCTAACAATGCCACATGTTCTTGAATTACCATCCTTCCCTACCACCTGTACTATGGGTGAAATAATGACTTATTCCAAGCCGCCATAGACGCGGCCACGTCACAATGGCTATAGCCTTGAGATACGAAAGAAGTAGAAGAATTGACCCTGCGACGTGGCAGGCGAGAAGAGGCTGGCAAACATTATTCTACATTTCCATACAAGGAAGCTCAAATGAAAGAACGAAAGACAAGTAACTTTTTTACAAAAATATAACCGACTTCAGATAACAGTAAAAACCAAACTGATTTCAAGAAAATTTCTATGGGACTAATTTGAAAATATATCCTTTCAAATAATAAAATAATTTTCCAAATCCGTTGATAAAAGACGGAGTTCTGAGCTAACAAACATAACATAACAATTAAAGAAATTTAAGACTTACATGGTTTTCTCATGAATGCCATAGTCAGAACTAGACCAAATAAAAACGAGACTACACGGAAAGCACCAGCTTTTAAATAAAAAAAAATCATCAGAAACTGTTCTCCCAGTCAAAAGTGCTGAGGTAACAAACATAAAAAAACACATTCGAATTGAAAACCTCCTCCTTTATTGAAGTCGGTAAAAAAAATACATTTATTTGTTCCCACATCGTTTAAAAAGCCGAGTTGCCATGGCATAGCATGTAAGTTTAATTAAGTTTTCTTAATTACATAATTTTTTTGTAAATGGGTAAATTGTATACCTACCTATAATCAGGAACGTCAAACTCATTTAATTGTATGTACGGGCACTGGAAACTGTGACACAGTATTTTACTAACATACAGTGGTCACATTGTTTTAATTCACATGTAAAAAAGTTCACTGAAAATAATTAAATCACAAATTATACACACATATTATTATTACACACACATTGAAAATGAACAATATATTTATTTACAGCCAAAAACTTACCAATAAGATTAGGTAACATGAGGATACATTTTGTAATTTACCTAAGATGCCTGGTATAATAGCAATATACATTTTATACAGTTTGAGGCAGAAGGCACTACCTACGATCACAATTAAGCAGCGGCCTTCACACTAGGCAACCCTGTATCGTGAAGACCAGTCAGATAGAATTAGCAATTTTATTTCGTGACCTCGGGCATAACACAATTTTACCAATAACTAAAACTAATTTTATATTTTGAAAAAAAAAAATATAAATTAAAACTAAAAACTAACACAAAGAAAATCATAAGTAACTATTTGAATTATTTTATGGAAGCATAAGTATTTATAGGTGCTATAAATAATAAAAATATTACACATAACATATAATACATACAAAACAAAATATATAACATATATATATATATTTGAACTTATGTATGACACAGTAGATAAAATGATACAATTTAGGTTAAGATACTTAAAACAATTTACAACTTGCGTGACAAAATCCGCAATGAGGAAATCCGCAGAAGAACTAAAGTTGCCGACATAGCTCTCAAAATTAGCAAGTTGAAGTAAGTATCGGTTCTACGAGCGATGTGGCCTGCCCATTGCCAGGCAGGCCACATCGCTCGTAGAACCGATAACCGTTGGGGAAGAAAGGTTCTCGAGTGGAGACCACGGACTGGAAGACGCAGCGTAGGCCGGCCCCCCACAAGGTGGACCGACGATCTAGTAAGAATCGCGGGGCGCCGTTGGGCGCAAACGGCTACCAATCGCTCGTTGTGGCGATCTAAGGGGGAGGCCTATGTTCAGCAGTGGACGTCTTCCGGCTGATGATGATGATGACTTAAAACATTTTCAGTTTCGGTGTATGAAAGAGTAAGTAACCACCTATTTACTACACATTTTGTCTGGTAGACTGATTTGTCCTTTAAATCACAGTATTTAAGAACACTGTTGTATACGTGTGACTTTATGAAAAGACCAAATCGTTATGCGAAAGATGTTTTGCATGGAGGTGTGGGTATCTTAAAGATCCTTTTCTCAATATGGGTTTCAAAGTTTAGAGAGGTCAATACGGTCTTATGGACAATGGCTGTGGTTTTTAAAATAAAAAGCTTCCTAACGCAAACATTTAGAATCAATACACTCTTGTAATTCATAAAATAAAACCTATAGCAACAATGCTACATTTTTTTCAATAAATTCTATATACCTATATTCTCTCTAAACCGATTCCATCACAGCTAACTTTTATTCATCAAACTACTGAATGTGTTAGTTGAATGAGTTGGCTATTAGAAGTTGAACAGCTATCGCATGATTGAAAACGGATTGCGGGAATATAAATTGGTGTATGTTGATATTTTGTACGAGTTTACGGTTTATTAATAATGTGTTAGGCTTCTAGGTTGGAACTCAGAAATTATAGCTGTAATGATTACTTTTTTGCATCACTTTGACCGTGTACACACCGCTACACATCAAGCTATAAATATCCAGTATAAGCTGACCTCTCATTCCATGAAAAGCCTACACAATGCGAGGTCAGCTTATACTGGATTGTTATAGCTTGATGTGTAGCCGTGTGTATAGATGTTTCTAATAAATCATCATCAACATCATATCAGCATAGGACATCCACTGTTGAACGTAGGCCTCCCCCATAGATTTCCATAGCGAATAATCTGGTCCGGCCTAATTCTACTTCTTAGGTAGAGGATAAGATATCTGCACTGACCGCATTGGGGTACATTGTGCATTACTCCCCTTCTAACGTGTTGTATGCGGCCTGAACAGCCGTCAATTCTTCGAGCTATGTGCCCCCACTTCTCTGTTGTCTTTGACCTTGGTCTGTCTACGGATATCCTCATTTCATATTCGATTTCGCAAAAAAAACACCAATTATAGCCCTCTCCATAATACGCTGAGTGATCTTGAGCCTTTTTAGTGAGAGACCACGTTTTCGAGTAGTATAAAACCAAGTCGCTTCCCGCTGTCTGTCCCTATGTATAACACATGCATAATATAGTAGAGAAACACTGCTTGAAAATACTCTTTCAAAATACTCATTCAATTAAAAACTCTTTCAAGAATAACATCTAAAGAAAACATGTCTGTATTGTCTAATGACAAAAAAACTGTGAACGTTGTATATAAAGACATTTTGAAGTATATTTAGTATAAGCATTGCACCCGTGAGAAGCCGGGGCGGGTCGCTAGTATATATGTGTATTATTCGCAACACAATTTATAATTTCTGCGAAAACTCGTGATTCAGTATTATGCCCTGCTAAATGTACTTGCAGTAATTGTCATTTTTGAGATTTTAATTTTTTTGCAAAAATGACATCTCAAGAGGCCATACATAAAAAAATAATGTTCATGATTTTTTAAATGCACTACTTACACAAAAGTGTTGCTTTTGCTAACAAGATCTGAAGCATTCAGCATACGCTAGAAGGTTGTGCAGTACTTGCTGCGTTTACTCTACTTGATTTTTTATTAATTTTCAGGTATACTTCAAAAGATATATAACATAGACTTGTTTAAGTATCAAAAAATATATTTCCCGCATTTATCTCGAAAGCTGTTTTGCAAGTACTGCGTTTGCAGTATTATTGTACCCTGTTTTTGTTCGAAGATAAAGTAATTTGATTTGATTTAATTTGATATGTCATCACTGGTAACACATTTATCACAGACTTTGTCTTCTAAAATATACCTTTCAATCATCTCCCTTAGATTTGTCAGCATGCTTAGCACCTGCTGGATAACCCTGCTTTAATTGAGTATTTTTGAGGCTAGGTAGCGCATGAAATGTCCAGCTTTATTTATTTATCCTTATTAGACAAATGCCTCAGTTGTTATGAAAATAAAATCAAATACTAACAAACTTGTAATAAATTATTTAAACAGAAGTAATTCTGTCATGTGCAGTAGAGTTTGAAATTAAACTAGGCGAGTTTTAATGAAAGGATTTGAAGATACGCCGGGATAAGCCTTCATATCCGAGCACTGCTTAATGGGGCTGATGTACGAACGATCTAAATTGAGCAATTCAATCATATGGAGCGACATTTCAATATTATGTGTATCAATAAATCATAATAAGATTATTTTCACACTACCTGCTCGACAATGTCAAATTATATGTCATAAAAATCTCACCAAAAGCAGGTGATTAAATCCCTACGGCCGAGCCGGGAGTAAAGTTGTACTGAACTTCATTTTACCCTAGCGGGCATAGATAGATAGATAATTTCTTTATTGCACACCATTAATTACAAACATATAAAAGACAATACACTTTTAAATCATAGGTACAACGGGCGGCCTTATCGCTAAAAGCGATCTCTTCCAGGCAACCTATGGATGGACAGGATCTATATGAACAAATAAGGACGGCGGCGTAAGATATTATTAGAATCCCTAAAACAAGTATATTTTACAATTTATAAAAAAATAAAGATAATATAAAATAACACGCTTAATTATACGGCAATTTTAATTTGGAACCTCATCTGTTTTAAAATTCGAACCAAAGAGATCACAAAAAGAACTTATTCGTAAATCGAACTAACCTCTGCACTTAATGCACCAATCTAGATTTGGTTTTTAATATCTTGCAGAAAGTGTGAAAAATAGAGAACTTATTGTCCTCGTAGATGTGTGTACCTGTCTACATCATAGGCAATTCAATATAGCGCCCGTGACACTGCTTTATACTCTCGTTTAATAATCTACTAGTATTTCTCTATCATGCTTAATAATAAATGGCGCTCTACTTGCCAAACTAAGTTAGTGGAAACTTTTATTTTGGCAGTTAGTGCTCTTCCTTGTGAAGTTGTGACTATATCTAAATACAGAGATTTAAACCAAAACCAAATTATATAAAATAAAAAAATACAAATTGATTATATACGTTTTTTTACTAGCCTACATTTTCCCACTGCTGGGCAAATGCTTACCCCAACTCCTTCCACCTATTGCGATTTATATTATTATCTGATTAAAATAAAGACTTTTTTTGTTAAATTGTAAGTATGATCAGAAGCTGCACTCTTTTGTCATTCAATTTATTAAGGATAAATATTTAACGCTCGGGCTTCTGAATCCCGGATCTTTATGTAATAAACATGACGAACTCACGGTGGCTATGATGCGACATTCGGTCGATATAATGGCTATTAATGAGACGTGGCTGTGGACGGGTGACGAGGCGCGCGCGCCTGTCCTGCCCGGCTACCGGCTGCGGCACTCGCCGCGTGACCCCTCCGGCAGTGGTGCGGGCCGTGAACGTGGCGGCGGCGTTGGAATCTATCTCATGCGCGGCGTAAACGCTCGCCTTATCGCTCATCCGGAAGCCCCAATCGATCAGATGTGGCTTAGTATTACTGTAAACGGGCTTAAACTGGCTGTCGGTACCGCATATCGTCCACCGTGGCAAAATGTAGATACTTTTTTGGATGCGCTTACGGACTCCGTAGCTTCGCTCTCTGCATTTGATCATGTCGTGTTAACTGGGGATTTTAATATAGATCTCTTAGAACCCAATACTCCTTATTCTAAAAGACTTAAGGACTTTTTAAATTGTATGGGTCTCGATCAGTATGTTACTGTCCCTACTCACTTCACAGACACTAGTAAAACATTAATAGACTTGTTATGTTCAAATGTGAAACTAATGGATATCGATGTAGACCATATACCCGATCTTAGCCGTCACTCATTTCTTTCTTGCAGACTTCGCATCAAAAAAGACAAAACTGCGCCAAAATGGATTATTTACAGGCTGCTGAAGGATATTGATTCTAAAAGTTTTAACGATGACCTTAACGCGATCAATTGGAACAAAATAATATCTGATGGAGTTAATAAAATGGTAGACGATTTTAGTTTCTATATATTTAATTTATTTGAAAAACACGCACCATATAAGAATTTTTTTATTAAAGATCATTCATATCCCTGGATAACATACAATATAAAAGAAATGATGAAGACTCGCGATAAAGCTCATGCTAGAAGCCGCCTAACTAGTATTGAGTCGCATAAAAAGGATTACAAAGATTTAAAGCTTCTAGTAAACAGAGCTCTCTATGCTGAGAAAAAGGCTTACTTCGCTTACAACATCAATTTAAATTCAGGTAAACCACGTACTATGTGGAAAAATATCAAGCAAAACGTGTCTAACTTCAAACCGAAGATCTTAGACCTTCCATCGCATTTTCGGGATTCAGATTTAATAAATCAGCAATTTCTGTCACTTCCTGGTGATAATAATATAAACATCTCAGAGTTAACTTATTATGAATATCATAGATATAGTCCTTCTGTTTTCAATCTTCACTCCGTTGACGAAGTTGCGGTAGGTAACATAATAAAATCTTTCTCCTCAAATGCGGTGGGTGCTGATGCTATTTCAATGGACATGATTTTGCTTACCCTACCTTAAACGCTTACTCTTATAACGACTATTGTAAACCATAGTATGGAGAAGGGAGTTTTCCCTTCTTCATGGAAAACGGCAATAGTAAGACCAATTCCCAAAATTAATCACCCAACTGAATTCAAAGACTTACGGCCAATAAGTATCTTACCGTTTTTATCTAAAATTATTGAGAAGGTTGTGTGTCTACAACTCTCCACCTACTTGGAGGTGAACAAAATCATTCTGAACAGGCAATCCGGATTTAGAAAGGGGCACAGCACAGGAACGGCGCTGCTGGATGTTGTAGACGATGTTTTGGCTGCTCAAGATGTTGGCAAAGGAACCATCCTGACACTTCTAGATTTCTCGCGCGCGTTTGATACCATCAATACAACGCGTTTACTTTCCAAACTTACTTTTTACGGGTTTGATTCCGGAGTTACAAGATGGTTTGCGAGCTACCTTGGTGAACGTTCCCAATCGGTTGAACTTCGCAATGCAGATGGCTCAAGCTCTGTTTCAGCTGCCATGCCCGTTGCTCGTGGAGTTCCTCAGGGATCTATTCTTGGCCCAATTCTTTTTGTCCTATACTGTGCAGATATTACCTCAACTATTCTAAACTGTAAATACCAACTTTACGCTGACGACCTCCAGTTATATGTCTCGTTCAAGCCTGATGAGATGGAGGTGGCAATCAGTAGATTGGATGAGGATTTGGATCGTATTGTAGAATGGAGTGAGGTTAATGGCTTAGTATTAAATCCAACAAAATCAAAACTCCTTGTCCTTGGATCCAAACATAATATAGATAAAATCCATTCCCAGGACCCCAAGGTACATATCAAGGGAGATTTGATCGAACGCGTTACTGAAGCACGTAATCTGGGTCTTCTCATGGATGGCGAGCTACACTTTGAAAAATACATGCAGCAAACAGTTCGTAATTGTTTCTACAGGCTATCAGTTTTGTATAGAGTACGGGAGTTCCTGAGCACTGACCTTCGTATTTTATTGAGTGAGTCGCTCATTCTGTCCAAGCTAAATTATGTTGACAACGTATTCGGTGAGTGTCTGCTGGCCCGTACAAGAAAATTAGCACAGCGAATTCAAAACGCATGTGTGCGTTTTTGTTTTCCGGTTCCGCGGCGGGCTCACATATCGCCATACATATGTGCACACGGTATGATGAATATGTCATCACGACGTTATTTACACTTCGCGACTTTGATTTTTGGTATTATTATAAATCAGCAGCCTTCATACCTGTATGACAAGCTTGAATTCTCTAACCGTCACGTACGGTTTGCCACTCGTTTAATCTGTCCACGCCACAGAACGACTGCTTTTCGTGATAGCTTCCGATATGCTGCCACGAAATGCTGGAATAATCTACCACCACCAGTTCGAAACGCAAAATCGGTTCACTTTTTTAAAATTTCACTCAAGAAAATTCTACTGCTTTCACAAATTACTCCATCAACAGGTAGTCGTTCTGGGCCTACATTTAGTTTGATTTAGTTGCAAAGGTTACTTTTGTTCTGTATGTTAAATTAATAATTCCACAAAATATTTAATATGTTATTTATTTTATTATTTGCAGAAATTTGTTGTTTATATTACTGTTATATTTATTGTTTAGTTTTGATCTCATAAATTGTCTTGTTATATAAGTTAGGTATGTGCAATGTTTAGTAGTTATTGTGTAAAAATATTTATTTAAATTATAAATTTTTGTTTTTTGTGAATCTTGTATACTTTCATATGTTAATTAATATTGTAAACGCGTGTTTCTATTTTCTGCTGCTCACACGCACTAAAGGCGTCACATAATAAAGCGCTACAGTAACTATATGTTACAGTGGCACACCGCTGAGTGACGACCTATTTTGTAGTCTTGTATTAGGTATAAGTATAATTGTTGTATTCGTAGAGTGTAAAAATGGACACAAAATAAATATTTTTCTTTCTTCTTTCTTTCTTTCTTTCTTTCAAATATACGAACACACGACCGAAGTAAAACTTCTTTTACAAAATATTAATTTATAAAATTGTTCAATTACAAAATTGTCCACACGTCTGTAGGTCGATCAGTCTATGTTCATTCTGGGCACACGTAACTCGCACTCGCGCATTAACGATTAAAAATATACGAAACGTAACTCTCTCTCTTTCTATCTTCTCTAACTTATATCTTCCTCTCAACTTCCGTTCGCACTTTTCGTAACTTTTCGTTCGATTTTCAAGTTTTACTTGAAAAATAAATATAATATATTAAAATTGTTTATTTACTACTGCATTATATACACACTATTCCCAATTAAATAATAATATTGCTGGACATTTCACACAACGCTATCTAGCCCCAAACTAAGCAAAGCTTGTATTATGGGAACCGGATAACGATATATTAATATTTTAACCAATACTTTCCCACTGCTGGGCAAAGGTCTCCCACATGTTCCTACATATCTCAGGATCACTCGCCACGTCACACCAGCCATCTTTCGCATTGAGATCGTCACACCAACGCTTCCTCGGCCTGCCCCGGCTTCGACGCCTATTTGCAGGCACCCATCGTGTGATGACTGTTGCCCATTTGTCTGTGACCATACGACTGACGTGACCCACCCAGTCCACGATACTTGACACGAAACGAAACTCAAAATGAACGCCTTCAAGAGAGGTGTAAATAGGGTATTAAGTGCAAGGCAACGCGACTGCGGTACCACGAGTGCTGCAGGAGGTTATGGGCGGCGGTGACCACCTATCATCAGGAGGCCCTTCAGCTTGAGTGTCTACAAGTTAAATATAAAAAAAAACTTAATTTTTTTTTTTTATTTAAAATATGTACATAGGAACTTATAATTGATAGAGAAATATCCAAAACAAGTATAAATATCTGTAGATCGCATAAACATTTGCTCCAAGGCGGGAATCAAACCCGCGTCTACTTGTATCTCAGCCGGCTATTCGCCTACATCGTCACGGAGGTTGTCTTGCTGGATAATATACACGGGGATCAGGGCAATATACGGCAGTAATTAAAAAAAACTGCCTTACTTTAAGCATATTAGAATGCCAATTTTGATCGGTACCTCTGAGGTTGGTGAGCAGAAAATACTTATGGCATTAAGTTAACTTATTAACAACTAGCTGACCAATCCGCAGCTTTGCACGCGTAGTTTTTTTAATAAAAACATTACCCTCCTTTGTGCAGTTGGGTAAAAAGTAGCTTATGATACTCAGGGTGAATGTAGCTTTCCAATGGTAAAAGAACTTTTGAAATCGGTCAAGTAGTTTTTGAGTTTATTCATTACAAACATACACACAAAAATACAAATCATTCCTCTTTATAATATAAGTATAGACTAGCAGCCGCCCGCGGCTTCGTACGCGTACTTTGTCAAAAAAATTTGCCTTTGTTTTAATCCAAGTCATAGTCTATTTATATACCTAATTTCACTGCAATCTTTTCACGACGTGATTGAGTAACAAACAAACAAACATTTAAACTTTCGCATATATATTAATAGTGTGATTATTTATGTGTAAAAAAAATTAGAATAGATGAAAAAATACACATATTTGATAATTTTATACGTGTTATGAAGCAACAAATCTAAATGACATCAAATTAGTCTGTAATCATACTATCATAAGTTATGTATGAAAAGTCAATACACAACAAACTCACCCATTTATTTGTAAACACAAACTGACAACCTCACACACACTCACACTGCACACTCTCTTTCACACACTCTTTCACACACAAACACTCACCACACAGCCTCGCATACACATGGACAAACACTTACACACACACACACACACTCGCACGTAAATCACGCAACGAACACACTCCCACACTTACACATACATTCACTGAACATTCCATTATGGCCATAGTCCGAAGGGAGGTATAGGTATGCCATCATACAGGTCCATCCTAGTTTGGGTACCTATGTTTTCCATCTTTTATTGTATTATACGTAGTAAACCATTGTAATTTTTGTTTGTAAAATACTAAAGTTTGTTGCTGAATAAATAAAATTCTATTGTTATTTTATTAATTACATCGATGGTTCAACAGTTTGCTCCAATATCGATAAAATTGTACCAAAGAAACATATCACCATGCAATTTCCGAATAAATTGCTCGTCTAATAGCGCCTTTATAACGGACGAACCGCAAATTATATTTATTAAACTGAAATCGGGTCAGGTAAGTAATGGATAATACGTGATTTTCCTAAATTGCTTTTTGAATCGGGTTAAAATTTATGTAAATATTTTTAAACCTAGGAAAATATTATGGTATATTGGATTCGTGGACCGTTCGCTTGGCTGTTGAATTAATTGGTTCATTTAGGAAGGTTGGAAAAGCCTCCGTAGATTGGCGATGAGGCTTTCAACAGATGTTGTTTGAAGGACTAATAAACCTAATAAACTATGCTATGACTGGGACCTATTCGGGCTCACTCAACGCAAAGTAAGTAATAATAATGTTATGGTTTGAAATAACCTTTTTTTTTAGGCTAAAGGTTTTTAGAGCACACACACACTCGTGGTTTTGTGGCTTAAGTTTTAACGAAAGTTTGTTCAGTAGGTAGTTATTCTCTACAAGAGCATCGAATGAAACGATTAGGAGCTAACCATAACATTCACACGCAGTTTCATCTGTCGCCAACGACAAATCCGCTGGATGCGCGTGCGTGTAAATGGTGGGCCTTTAAATAAAATAAATAAAAAAAATTCGTTTATTTCAGGCACAAAAAATACGACCCATATCACATACAAATATAAAATACAATAAATACAACAAAACAAAATTGAGAACCTCCTTGTTTGAAGTTGGTTAAAAATACAGCATATACCACAGAGCAGATGCTCCAGTCTAGTAATTTTTTATTTACGTTCAAGTGGACTGAAATCCAATACTTATGAATTCCATTTTTATATATCTGGTCAGAGACAGCCCTCAGTACGCTATTGTTGGAGCGACTCAGCCTACTCCAAAACCACGCTACGCGAGTTCGGATGATAGCGAAAAAGTCGGGAACATTCTCGACGCACTGCAGTACCTCGGCAACCTCATAAGAGCCCAGTAGGCATCATTGTACTGGACTCTTATGATGTTGATGGCCTTTCTAGTAAAATTAGACCAAAGTTGGCATGTGTACATACCCAGACAATATGCCTGGAATTGGGTAGGTTTTAGCCCCATATTGACTTCTAGAATGTTCTAAAGAAGAAGTGTACTCACAACGTCGATGAGCTGACTCAGCCTAAGCCCCATCTTGACGGTGAGCCGATCGGAGTTGTTGCCCACAGGTCGGATCAGTCGGTTGTAGTTCGAGAGTAAGTCGTCGTAAAGCCGCTTCGCTTCTGGGTTTGCGACGCTCAGGCGACCCCACACGCACAACACTCCGACCACCAGCGCCAACACCATCTTAGGCTAACACCTCCCCTGTGGACAATTTTTTTTTGTTAATATTGCAGTTCCATAGAAGCATTTTACATGGAAAAGTGGAAGAGGGATAGGGAGGTCAAGCAGGCGCAAAGCTCTGTACCATCCATACCTAGTTGATATACCACCCATTCGCACACACCGTTTTGGTTCTACGTTCTCGATGCGTACAGCTAAGGTATAGAACGCTTTGCCGTCGTCTGTTTTTCCTAAAGAATACAAACCGGGCCTCTTTAAGGTAAGAGTGAATAGGTTTCTTCTAGATCTTCGTGCTCCATCTTAGACCACATCATCGCTTTTCATCAGATGAGATTGTGGTCAAACAAAGATCTATTTAGTTTAAAAAAAAACAGGTCTAGCTCTAGCTGTCGATGGCATCATAAAGGTTAAGTAGATATTTTTGACATTATATGGTCATCATTAACGCGCCGGCGAACACTGAGCGCAACTTCAATTCGGCCACGTCAAAAACTTCGGCCTGAATATCGCTATCCCTGTTTAGTGACGAAGTTTAGCCACGCAGAGCGACAGTGATAGCAATAGAATGATTCTAAATTTGATTAGATTTTGACCGTTTTCCGTAATACCAAAAATGATGACTGAAAATTTGTTGTATTTTTCTCATTGTGTTGTTATTCTGTAACTAGACGATATAATCTATGTTCCCATGACTAGGATACGTAAGATGTTGTTGTTTTTAATATGAAACAATTAGGTTGAAACCAGGTCTTTTATGACGTAAAACATGCAGAATGCGATACGCTTCTATTTCATTTTAGGTAAGTATTTTGATCTAATACATGGTTGGGAACCTAGATAAATACTATTCAAATTAAAATAATACCTTATTAAGGTAGAAATATGCTCTAATTAGAAATTATCTTGGTAGTACGTGTTGTATGGGCGATTGTCCCTCCGGTGCCCCCTTAAAGTGGTGTTTTGTACAATAAAAGCAATTATTGTTGTACACCAGTTGACCTGCTCCGGCTTCTTAAATAACATTCAAATAAAATCCTATAGAAAAAAGCACTTTAAAATTTTACAGAATTTTCAAATTTCCCAGGCAACCTTAAACTTTTATTGCATATGAACTTTGTCCTAAAAATTACAAATACAACAAACAAAATCAGCCAAATCGGTTGAACCATTTTCGAGTTTTAGCGAGATTAACGAACAGCAATTTAATTTTATATGTATTGTACATAACACCAATTATAAAAACAAAGGAAAATGCTTTAAAACTAAAAAATGCTAAATGGGCGGCTTTATCGCGTATACTACCGACACTATACGAGAAAAACTTTAAACTACCTTCATTTGAAGGCCACTCGACATAATAGACTCAGGTTGACCTCCTAAGCCCCGGATTACTGTTAAACTCGGACTTAATTACTGGATAAAACCGGATAAGCCACAATAAAACGCACCCTTATAAATCAATCCTGCGAGATAAAACTAAAGAGAGTGGATAGCGAGCCTAATATATTACGAAATTTATTTGTAAACAAGCCTTATAAACGATGTTTACCGAATTTAATAGGCTAA
Organism: Philereme vetulata; assembly: GCA_918857605.2. Taxonomy (NCBI): domain Eukaryota; kingdom Metazoa; phylum Arthropoda; class Insecta; order Lepidoptera; family Geometridae; genus Philereme; species Philereme vetulata. The sequence continues at coordinate 3,310,425 of OU975462.1, forward strand.
TGCTAAATAGTGTTCCGTTTTAATCTGGGCATATTTTTTATTATTTACTTTATTAGAGAAATATTGTACATTATTCTTTGAAGGCTGTCTACAGACAATCTATAAGGAATTGTCAAACATTGCCAGATTTAATTACAGGTGTTTCCAAAATACTGACTTAATACTCAAACCATAGGAACTTTATGAACACAATCTTCAAAAAGATAAATTCTTAAATAATTTACTTATAATCTAAAACTTAGTCAGGTCATTTTTATTAGGTTAAATAACTACGTTTTACTTAAATAATTTATACAGGGTGATCAAGAAGTAATCAGTAACATAAGCAATTTTAATACACCTAGATTTTAATAAAAGCTAACCGTATGTTTTCATCTCAATACGTGTCAAAAACAACCCAAAAATGTATTCCAAATGATATTTCTACAAACATTATAGTCGGCGCCATTAATTTCACTTCCTTCAAATATATCGCGCGGAAACATCTTAACGACTACATTTCACCATTATGCCATGTGACGTATCTCGAAATATATCATTTTCCACATCTACCTTCATATATTTTATATATTATATTCCATATTTACTAATATTTGTGTTGGATGGACTGGGGCACACTGAACTATTCATATTTCAGCATTTTTCAGCAAACAAAATTTGTCTAGTGTGCTCTATCTGATAATAATGTTGCATTGTATAACTGAAAACATATATATGTATTCTTGCAACACATTTGATATTTAAAAAGTAACATTGGAGCATGACTTGGTGACCTAATGAAATCCTAGGATTTGCTTCAGTGCAGTTTCCTAATGGTTTATAGGTGCTGGCTACAATCGGAATTAAGCTGGTAAAACAAATACTTACCAAAGAATTAAATATGATGTTTAATTGTCCACAACTATTTTTAATACACTTTTTATCTACCTACATAGTGCACTGCACATTTCTGTATTATTTTAGTCGATTTTGTTCTAAATATCAGCTTAATTCAGATTGTAATTCAATAAAGATGAAGCAATATTAAAATAACGGTTTGTAACAAATTTATAATTTTATGTTTTTTTAATTATCCATCCGGGATATAGTGGGAATAAAATTTCAACTATGTACATAGAATTTTCGCTGAGATTGTTGGCTGGTAATCAAAGTCATATCAAATTAGCTACTCTTTTAATAACCTATTTCGTCCCACAGTTGGTCATTTTGTTTACAAAATATTTTATCTATATCAGGGAAAAAACTTACGTGAGTTTCAATAGTAAGCACCAATATTCGATTTATATTGAAAAAAAAACACTCAGAAACACTAGTTAATCCTGGATCAACATTTCGACTGGACTATATTTCAATGTATCATCATGCTGTAACAGCAAAGCAAAAAAAAAATACTTTGAGACTCTTTCTTAAAAATCACTATGTGAGAGTTAGTCGCAATTATGGTCATTTGATACGTGAAAAGTATGAGCAAGACGTTGAACGCTTGATTTGACAATTCTTGACAGTATTTGAAAATTCACAATATTAAGTAACTTCTGGCAGGTTGATAACCGTATATGTATATCCACTAACGTTGCGTTCATTCAGATTTCTTCCTTCGTTAAATAGGTACAGAAACGCGACGGGATAGAACTCTGAACAACTTTTTTTGAGCCATACCGTCATTCTTTCTCGCTCTGAAAATTCACTAGCATTCAATCCCTAACGATTTTACATTCCAGCAGGAATAAACGTAAGTGAATACGCGCTTATGATACTGAGTACATATTGCAAGTGTGGTGGTGTCTATAATGTCAGAAAAGTTATACTAACCAGTCTGCAATAGAAACAGTGAACAAAGAAGGATGTCTTTTAAAAAGCCAAGCGCATTTTGGCATTCATATTTTATGATACTCTGAATGCAAAATTAAATGTTTACCATATTTTTTATTACAAGCTTTTATTTAACATGCAATGTATGTATGTTTGTCCGGGTGGAATCTTATAACTGAATTATAAATCAGTTATCTTTAACCGATTTAGCTGAAATTTAGTATACACGCTTATTTTGGATGACAATGCATGCTTAGCTATGTGACGTTATTCTAATTCGAATATGGCGGATCATCCAAGATGGCGGACTAGTTATTTTTTCTGCACTATAACAGTATGGGTATCAAATGAAAAGGCTTGCTGAGGAGAACACAAAAACTAATACAACGTCACATTATTACAAGGTTGTATTTAGCTTGCAATGTTTGTTTGTTAGTTTGTTAGACCACTTCATCCTGAACTACGGAGTTGAAATTTGATATAGTTGGTTCAGTTTCGATGACAATGCAGTTTTATGGTATGCATGCATGACCTGATTCTACGCCCTGAATTGGCTCCAGACGAAGGAACGCCTCTACCTTCAACATCAGAGATATGAAATTTTGTGTACGCATTTAATTATGATAGTTAAATGTTCCACCATGGCATGGTTGCTACAATCAGGGTTGGCTTCCAAGGGGGAACTCCTCAACGGTCAATAGCACAGACACGGAATTTAGTTTATGCATTTAAATTTGGAATAACTTTGGTGACAATGCAATAATATATTAGGGATGGAGGTGAGCGATGGAGACGGATGCTAGACAATGGAACTTCCGAATGGATTGTAGTGGGCTACTAGTGTTCGGGCTCATTTGAATCTGCTTGCGGTTATTATTATGAATTTTGTTAAAGCTCTTATTAGAAAACTCTTATTAGGGTTAAGCTCGCCTTTGTACACACAGCTACACATCCAGCTATACATTTCCAGTATAAACTGACCTCTCATTCTACGAAAAGCCTACACAATGCGAGGTCTGCTTATACTGGATATTATAGCTTGATGTATAGCCGTATGTACATTTCCATTTTGTAAGCTATTTTTGACTGTAAATCTATTTGTTTAGAATACAGACTATCGAATAAACCTTGTATTGTAAAAGTTATTTTTTATCAAAAAACTTATTTAGTAGTTTGATTAAAATTTGCCTATACTTAAATCTGTCTAGTTTAGTCTAGACCATTTGTTATTTAATAGTATTATATAGGTTATTTTGAAACGCTAAAAACTCTTTTATCCACGGCAGTTTAGTAGCAATTGGAATTAGTATAAGGTATAACAAAAAAAAAACAGGAATATAAAGCTGAATAGCAATGAATTATTTATTTATTTATCCCCGCCTGTAGCATGTCACACGGCTGGCGCAGAATATAATTTTAACTCCATAAAACGAAGGCTTGTTTGCGATTACTGCAGAAAGCACCTCTCCAACCATCGCGTTAAATTGGATCCCCTCCGGGCAAACAACTTTGAATTTTAATACTATAACCCAAGGTTTACTTTACGAAGGCATGATGGAAGGAAATCGCGCGAAATCCTGATTTTAAAGTGACTTGATTTATTTTTACGAGACGAACCAAAACCGAATTCTATTTCGGATGTGGTCCTACAGTTCGTCTCACTTTATTTATAGAATAGCTAAATTTGGCTTTTTTATTGTATTACATTGTTTTCAGATTACGTTTTCATTTTATTCAGTTTTTTTTAATATTAAAAAATCTCGTGTCACGGTGTTAGTGGTCACACTCCTCCGAAACGGGTAGATCGATTTTAATGATTTTTTTAATGTATATTTGGTAGTTTTATTTAGAAAACTTTCGTAATTAATTTTAATCATTGTTATAAATACGGGTTTTATCACGTACCGTCTTATCGGTGTTTCGACCGACAATGTGTTTCGGTTCAATTCGTGAACCTTCATCAGGGTGAGTGCGATCCGCTCCGAATAACGTCTCGCCTCGCACTACTATATTTGGTAGGTATGAGAATATATTGTAAAGTATTTTTTACCCTCCTACCCCCACCCCCCATTTTTTTATCGAGATTTTAGTATTTTTTTATGAACAATAATTAATTCCATATAATTTAACCGTCGTTCATTGACGTGAAGTCATTTACAGTGTCGCGTCACTTTGACAAGAGTATTTTATATATTTTTTTATCCCGAAGTTCCCACGGGAACGGGAAATTTCAAGTGTGCAAAGCCACGGGCGGGTCAGCTAGTAAAACTCTGATATATTAAAAAGCCGGTACGTTAGTATTAAAAAAAACTTGAGAAACTATATACTAAAGAGTGTTAACCTATGTTAAACAAATACAATGTTACTGTTATATCACTAGACTTAATTTAGTACACTGTGTACATACAAATGTAATTAGTTGTTATATGTAAGTAAATCCTGTTATTTGAGAATAAATATTTGAACCACAGTATCCGAGCCGTTTTTACTATTACTTAGTACCAAACTATATTAATGATTTTTTATTAAATCTCACCACCAGAGAAGCCAGCCACGTCCTAATGTTCATACCAAAGTTATTAAAATTAATAACTTCTTTAGCCGGCTATCAGTCGCCTTATTTCCTACAAAACAAACACTTATCAATACCACAATCTAAAACCGACAATCCCCCGATATTTCATTGTAAAAGCTTTCAGTACAGCATGACACTAATTTATAGCCAGTAAATTGAATTTTGTTCGAGCAATGGACCATATAAAGTGTAATTCATTTTGTTTTTTCCTCATTTTATTGAACGTTATCGATGTATTGTTTTGATGGGAGACTGCTCATGTGTTCAGGTTTGTTTTGTAAAAAATATTATATATTTATATGAAGATACTAGCTGTTGCCCGTGACTTCATACGCGTTATACTCCTAAATGTGTAGGTAACCTAGAAATAAAGCTAAACTCGCTGTTGCAACGCTGGTAATCAAGGTTATAATCAACAAGTATACTTACTTAATTTCATCCATAACTACGACGTGATTGAGTAACAAACAATCAATAAATAAATAAATAAATATTGCTGGACATTTCACACAGCGCTATCTAGCCCCAAACTAAGAAGAGCTTGTACTATGGGAACCAGATAACTGATATAATACTTATATACATTTTTTTTGTAAATACATACATAAAATATATAGAGAAACAACCAGACCCGGAACAAATATCTGTAGATCATACAAACATATGTTCCGCGGCGGGAATCGAACCCGCTACCTCCTGCGTCTCAGCCGGCTATTTGCCCATTGCACCACGGAGGTCGATTCAGATTTATACTATTAGTGATATCTTTTGATCTAGTTAATATTCAACAATTAGAATTTTCAACCTTTGATAAGTCTTATATGCTATATGTATATATGTTGTCTTAGTATATGCTATATATTAGTATTCTACTCCAATGTCATTCTCTGTGCACGTACCCACCACTATAATCAAATATCTCTATCTTCAAAGGTTTGCTGGAAGAAAACTCTTATTAGGGTTAAGCTCGCCTTTGTACATGTCCATTTTGTAAGCTATTTTTATCTGTAAATCTATTTGTGTACAATAAAGAATAAAGAATAAAGAATAAAGTCTTTAACTACCTTAACAAAGCAAAAATATAACTCCTATTTTTTGGGCTAAATAGACTACATATCATCATTACCATCACCAACCTATAGCAGTCTACTGCTGGACGTATGTCTCTCCTTGGGCCATTCAGCCCGATCTTCAGCTCTTCCCATCCAATCTTTCCCGGCTACAGCAAGCAAATCGTCCTACACTTCGCTTGCCTAGACGTGGGCTCCACTCCAGAACACGTAATACACCTGATCCATAACATATAACGTAGTCATAATAATTTTTATTTTTTCTTTATTTTTCTTAGGCAATAGGAATAAATCCTATTGGGGAAATAACTAAAAAAAATGAGCGCTCTTGTAAATATTATCTTACGTCTGTCTTACGTCCTCGATATAAGGTAAAAGTGAAATAAAACAAAAAAAAAATTAACAGGTTTAGCTGCTTCATATACAGTGTGTTTTTTTTAACTGGGACAGTACGGCAGCACCCATAACCAGAGGAGATACAGGTGCAGTTTCTTCTAAAACATCAGCTCGTTTTCGAAGAAAAACATTTTGGCATTAAAAACTTTTTGGTCAAGCGTGAGTAGCGCCATAAAATAAATCAAGTTTGTAATTTTTTTTGATGCCCATCGATGCAGTCCTATGTAAAGATCATTTTATTGTATCGGATAAAAAAATCTAAGCAGCGGAAGTTAGTCAAATTTGATAAAATGTATTCTCATACAACATGACAAAGCAAAATTCCTCCAACAAACATTTCAATAGATTCTAATTGCACATTAAAGAAGTATTAATACTGTAGCGATTAAAAAGTTTAGGAACTCCATGCTCTTATGAGCAATTCAAAAATATTTCGTATTTCAGAAAAATTTTGAATTTCGAACATGGTTCTTGCATCTGTCGGACTTTTATATCAGTTATTGCATCATTTTATCTGTCCTATCATGGTATTGTCAAAAACGCAAAAAGTAGACTTAATTGAAGCATACTTCCTCAACCGACGAAGCCCAGCTAATGCGTTGAAGTGGTATCAAGAACGCTACCCAGACCGCGATTTAGAAAGTATGATTCAATTAAGTCTACTTTTTGCGTATTTGACATTGCCATGATAGGACAAATAAGATGATGCAATGACTGATATAAAAGTCCGACAGATGCAAGAACCATATTCGAAATTCAAAATGGTTCGGAAATACGAAATGTTTTTGAATTGCTCATGAGAGCATGAAGTTCCTAAACTTATTGATCGCTACGGTATTAATACTTCTTAAATGTGCAATTAGAATCCAATAAAATGTTTGTTGGAGGAATTTTGCTTTGTCCTGTTGTATGAGAATACATTTTTTCAAATATGACTAACTTCCGCGGCTCATATTTTTTTCATCCGATACAATAAAATGATCCTTAGATAGGATTACAACGATCGAAATCAAAAAATAAATTTACCAACTTGATTCATTTTAAAGCGCTACTCACGCTTGACCAAAAGAAAATTTAATGCCAAAATGTTTTTCTTCGAAAACAAACTGATGTTTTTTTTAAAAGAAACTACACCTGTATCTTCTCTGGTTATGGGTGCTGCCGTACTGTCCCAGTTAAAAAAAACATTATGTATAATAACTTGATTAGTAGGCTAATAGGAGAGTTATGGCTGCCCAATCGAAGTTTATGACCGTTTTATGATTTGTAATGTAACTCTATTAGTTGATGAATCCATGCTCATGCCATGTTCGGCATGAAGCTGATAGACCGTGTTCACAATATCAAAATACGAAGTAAAACGAAGGTCGAAGATGTTGGGGATCGTATAACAGAATTAAATTAGAGTTGGGCACGACAACTGGCAAGACGAAGTGACGTCAGGTGGAGAAAGCGGTAACTGAATGGCGTTCTTAAATTGAGTACAGAAACGTCGGCCGAGCAGCAGGGCAGCAGCGAGATGGGCAGATGATGTAGCAATCATCGAAACTGGATTAGTCTAACACAGGACCGTGGAGGATGGCATATGCAAAGAGAGGCCTATACCCAGCAGTGGGTGAAGTCAGGCTGTGGATGATGATGTAAATCGTTTAAAGGGCAAGGTGTTCGATTTTATAATAAACTCCCAAGTGATGTACAAAAATTGACAATTAACAAATTTAAAAACGCAATTAAACAAAATCTTTATAAAAAAGCCTACTATAAAATATCGAATTATTTAGATGATAGAGAAGCTTGGGATTGAAATTGCTCTTACTCGTTCAAATGTTACAATTTAGACGTAATTTATTTCCTGTAATGTTATGTATTCTAGAAGCATCATTAAAAAAAGCAACCAGCCTTGTTTTCTTGCGTTGCTTTCCTGGCTTGGTCGCAAAGGAGCAAGCAGTAAAATTGAAGTTTCAAAGTGATCCTTGTGACTTTAATGAATAAAAGATTTTGAATTTGACTTTGACTTTAATGATGACGAGTTGACGAATCCAAAAGCCGTAAGTATTTTAAATGCCCACGATTAAGATCACTATATTAGATATTAAGGTCCAGGTCAGTACAGATATAAAGGGACCAAAGCACCCACAGTCTGAAACGTTTCAATGAGTCTTAAATGCTCCTTTCGACCCGTGACATTTGACACGACCTTTTTCTTTTGAATGGAAATAGGGTTATCAAGATTTTTCTTGGATGTTCGAAAAATTTTTGTATCGACCCTTCTCAGCAAAAGTACATAAAATATTTAGGAAGGTAGACGGCGGCGAGGATTCAGAAGTATTCCTGAAATTGTTTGCATATACAAAGATTGTGTTTTGAAAAAATGATTGAGCCGTGGAGATCTGACAGAAAAATTGAAAACCTTGTCGATTCTGTGACGTTTGTAACAATGGAACACTATGGGAAGGGGGGAAGATTGTATTTCACGTGAAAGAAAGAGATGAACTATATTTTATATCACTGGTTTTGTAAAATTGAAATTGGATTGCCGTATTAAAGTCATACACAAGCATTAATTATAGCCCAGCCAAGCGTAATTCTGCCATTGACGACCTCCGTGGTGCAATGGGCGAATAACCGGCTGAGATGCAGGAGGTAGCGGGTTCGACTCTTGCGGCGGAACAAATGTTTGCATGATCTACAGATATTTGTTCCGGGTCTGGTTGTTTCTATATCCTAATAATATTATAAACGCGAAAGTTTGTATGTATGGATGTTTGTTACTCTTTCACGCCAGAACGGCTGAACCGGTTGCGATGAAATTTGATATGTACGTAGATCATAACCTGGATTAACACATAGGTTACTTTTTAATAGCAAACCACGCGTGCGAAGCCGCTGGCAATTGCTAGTATATTATAAGTATGTATTTACTAAAAAAATGTTTATAATTATTGTATCAGTTATTTGGTTCCCATAGTACAAGCTCTGCTTAGTTTGGGGCTAAATAGCGTTGTGTGAAATGTCCAGCTATATTTATTATTATTATAGTTATAAAAATTTCATATATTACTCTGAATTATCTTCCTATTTTCTATTAAAGATAGATAGAACATTCATCGTTTTTGTGCTTTGTACGGGTATCTATGTCTCCAAGCTCAACCATACATCATTATTAGCTACAGGACGTTTACTGTTGAACATTGGCCTCCCCATAAATTTCTAGAGCGACCGATCTTCTACGATTCACACGACGGCTCCCAGCAATCCTTATAAGGTCGCTTTAAATCAAGAAGGATCCGTTATTGTATATGAACAAGAGTAGTAGGGTTCCATGTGAAAGGGCTCGCCCGGGGAAGTACTATCGCCATACCTATTTCGTCAAGCAGCAATGCTATGTTTCGTATGGTTGCCGATGAAATTACAGGCAGATAGGGTTTATCTATATGCCTCAGGTAGATGGACGCTGATCTGTGCATCGTAGGGCACCTTTTTAGGGTGCGTGATCTACGAGAAGCGCTACTTTGTTACCACCTAACATCAGGTGGGTCATATGCTTGTTCCATCTCCAGGTCGTATAAAAAAAAATTACTGAATCGCATTTCTAAGACTTAAACTAGTTATACATTCTCCTCTGGATTCAGAGCGGTATCCATGAGGATTCTTCCAGGTAAAAAAAAAAGTTATACATTCCCCTTTTATGTTCAGAGCGGTATACATGAGGATTCCTCCACGTAAAAAAAAAGTTATACATTCCACTCTGGGTTCAGAGCGGTGTCTATAAGGATTCCTCCAGGTAAAAAAAAATAATAGTTACACATTCCCCCCGCGTTCAGAGCGGTATCAATGAGGATTCCTCCACGTAAGAAAAAAAAATTACGTTCCCAAGCTCCGGCGACTGGTAAGAGCCGATCGCCCGGAAATCAAATGACGCGATCCTAGTCCGCGCAGGAAGTCTGCAGATGATGTCGTTGCCTCACTTCCGTTCTAGGAGCGTCGTGAATAAGAAAGGATATTCTGAAAGGATACGAGTGAAAAGATTTATTTATGTCGCTTTGAGGATTTAAACTTGAGATGTGAGTCTGATTTGGTACTTTGCGACGAAGTTGTTTAATGTACGAGGTTACTAAGTTAGATTTTTTTACTGTACCAAGATACAATATTATTAAGTAGTAATACAATATTTACTTGCATAAACAAGTGTACAATTATGTCTTATCTACTAGGTAATGGTATTTTAAATTTTTTGCCTTTTACAAGCATCGCAAACCACTGATTACTGAGGGTCCTTGTATACAATAAAAATTACTCAACAAGAAAGAAATCACCTAACAATGCATATTAACATACATTAAAAACAAATTAAATATTTATCTTATTATTCATATAAATCATGATTTATTTTTAATATACTTATAATAAGTACTTATATGTATATTTCAATCACCTTATAAGAAATACGTTCTTTTGTTAAAAATTTACATTTTCATCCCCCCATGTCGGAAAGAGTTCAAGGGTTCATTCAAATTCATTTATTTAGAACTAATAGTACAAACGTAAAGTAGTTGCCGTGGGGCTCCGGCAATAGAATGTTGCCCCTCCGCTCTTGCCCGTGGATGTAGTAGGAGTCTGCTAAGGGATACCTCCGAAAGATGGGCAGCAGCGTCTTTCGTGTTTTCAATACCTATACTGCGCTCGCCAACCCGTCTGCCAAGCGTGGCGAGTATGGCAACAACCCCCTCATGGATTTAAAACATAAAACCAGGCCCCGAGTCCCCGGCGGCCCCGCTAATCCTGGCTACGGTAGCAGTCACGGTAACGGCGGGGCCAGGGGTGCTAAGAATCCCCAGGAGACGATCGGCTACCAAACCCTACGACGGGCAAACGACTTGGTAAGAACCGCAGGTCGGCGTTGGATGCAGGCCGCTTCCAACCGCAGTTCCTGGAGATCAATGAGGGAGGCCTTTGTCCAGCAGTGGACGTCCTACGGCGGATATGATGATGATGATGACGATGAATAGTACAAACATAATACTGGTAGCACGATGAAACTGCAAAAGTTATAAAAATTGTGGAGCAGCTTCAACGCTCACCTCCTCAGACAAAAATGCAATATATATCGTTCATTCGTTTAATCGTTCAATATATATCGCTTTATGTATTAATTAATAGTTGTATGTTATTTTGTCAAATAAATAAAAAATAAAAATAAAAAATTCAACAATAAGAACACTATGTATAATTTAGGTTTAAAACTAAGTAAGAGAAATAAAAGAAAAGAAAAAATTAAAACTATAGAAATAATTATATAGATACAGATAAAGGTACTTATAATTTTGATGAACCAGTAAGTTTGTGTATTAGAGTGTAGTGTGAGGGGTGTGTGTGTGTTTGTGAGTGTATGTGTGTGCGTGTGTGTGGGCGAGTGTGTTAAAAGTATTTTTGCTCATCGATATCTCCGTGCAAAATTTAACAACATAAAATTTAGAACATCGTGTTCACTAAGTTTGTGAATTCAAAACATCATTAAATCTGTTTATTTCTACCTCCATGGAGCCAAATTTATCATACAACCTTTTTTAATTTGTTAAAAATTCAGACTCGGAACCTTCTTGGTGTATTACTTTTTTTTTGCAGTTAGTCATTTCCTCGCTGAGGTGGGATGAAAAGTTACGTGTTGCACTCGAGTGCAAAGATTTTTCACCTCATGCTCTTTTGATTCCCTCGCTAACGCTCAGGATTCTAATTTGACAGAATGCCAGAATATAGGTACATAATTCATATTATATATTTAACCGTCTAGATCACAGAACATAAAAAACAATAGAACTAGCATGATGACTTTTTACTAAGAAAACCAGTGTAGCTAAACTCACACATGTAAAAACTAGCACACTTTGAAATAAAATTTATAATTGTTTGAAAGAGAACGTTCAAAAAGGCCTAAAACCATAAAACCAATTTAACGGATATAAAAGCTTAACTACTATGGAACATGGTTTAAATTCAATAAAATGAACAGTAACAAAAAATTAAAGTTTACTTATTCTACTCGGCAAAAGATGGCGCTTTATAAAATATTAAAACAGTGCTACTCACTTAGTGATGGACCAACGAGGATACAAGACGAATGTATCGATATTGATTATCACCTACCTACTACGGGTAACGAAATAGGTACGTCAGGTTATATTTGAGGTGGTCGAAAGCTTTTCTTTTCTTTCTTTCTTAACATAATCACAGGTATCCAACTCATAAATACTTACTTAAAAAAATAATGTATTACTGGAATATTATATACTGAATTATTATTTGAGAGGCACACTAAAAGTGTCCGGAATCAATAATACAAAAATACTATTAATGGTCAAAAATGAATTCATTTTATTACTCAAAATATTCTCCCGGTACGTCAATGCACTTTTTCATAAGATTGAACAAATTTTGAAAACATTTGTGCCACTCCTCCGGTAGTGACGTCAGATACATGTTATTCATACTCTTCGACAGCCTATTCTGGTGATGAAAACCGTTGATCGGGTAATTGGTTCTTAATTTTTGGGGACAGAAAAAAGTCACACGGTGCCAGGTCATGACTCTGTCTGCTGGATGACTCATAAGTTCTACGTTTTTTAATTTTTTTTGTCTTGCGCCTTGGGAAAACTGAAAACAGAAGTTATTATATAATTTCACACCATAGGTCTAAAATACATTCAGAAAATCATCAATAAAACAACAAAAGAAATTAACGCCCTAACACTTATACACCTTTTAATAGGGGGTAACTAATTAAAGCTATCGATAACACATTCATCAGTATATTGGGGTCACATCCCTAGCTTAAGTTAAGCTTAAGTTGAGGTTTAAGAGAAACGCGACCGTAAAGAGTCTATTTTTTATTTTACAACAATAAAATAATACTTACCGGTGATAGGATATGCCCCCTTCTGTTAAATTTTTGGTTTGGCTATAATATTTACACTCCAAAACGGTACAATATGGCATTTTTATATATTTTTGAAGTACGTTTACCCCACAGTAATTGAAACACGACTGAAGTGAGCGAAGCTTGTAGTGCGCGGAACTCCGCGTACTTGGTGTTACGCGGGCTCCGCCTACTTACGACTTCTATTGTTTTTTGTGTTTTGTGGTCCAGATGGTGTGCAAATATAAATTAAGTAAAAATGTAATGTCATGAAAAATATTATTAATAAAAAAAAAAAAACTAGAAATGTTATTAAAATAAAAACAAATGTTATAATACCTAGTAAGTCAAATAAAAGTAATTGGAATGGGTTAAATATGCATTAATGTCATAAAAACAATAGTGTGCTGTCATTTCGTCGACTTAATTTTGAATAGGTGAGTAGCAATCAGAAGTAGTTGTTAAAAAAAACTGCCTCTATAAATCCACATAAATTATACTTACCTAAAGAGGTATTATTATATATTCTTGAAGTATCTAGGGTATCTTTTACCAGGAATACACAATTCCCTAAGGCCTATGGTCTACTCATAAAGGGTATATAACCTCATTTATTTCATAAATATTAATTAGAACATATTAATTTGTCATTAGAAATTTGCGCGTACCGATAACGTAACGCATGCCGGCGTCAAGGATTTTATCCCACGGCGCTGAAAAAAGTTAAAATCTGTCCGCTATACAAGGGAGCGACACCAAATCTTACCGCCCTATATCGATTGTGCCGGCCATTAGTAAGATTCTTGAAGTCGGGCTCAATAATAGGCTGCTCGCATTCCTAGCGGGCCGTGGTATCTTATCGGATAGACAATATGCATATAGAGCGGGGCGCGCAACCACGGACCTGGAGCACGAGGTGGTGTGACGAGTACTCAGCGCGCGAGGCTGGCCAGCGCGTCGCGTTGCTATGCTGTGACCTCTCTCGCGCGTTCGATATCGCTGACCACAAACTCATCGCCAACAAACTCCAGTTATATGGAATACGCGGTCCCGCGTTATCATTACTCACATCCTTCATGTCTGACAGACCTCAAGTGGTAGTAGGTGATGAGGGGTGCGTTACATCATCGGAATTGGCGAATATCATAGGTGTTCCCCAGGGCTCGTGTTTGTCGAACACTTTATTTAGCTTGCTTCTGAATGACCTACCCGGTGTCGTCGAAAACGCCGAAATCTTCATGTACGCGGACAACGTCGCCGCGGTGATTACTGCACCCACCGATCGCGAACTGGAGCATGGGCTGAACGAGGTGGTGCGACAACTCGAGTCATCGTTCAAATCTAACGGTCTGGCATTGAACCGGGATAAGACTTGCTACATGGCATTCTCCCTAAATAGTACGACACCACTTTCACTTAAAGTTACCGCCGGGAATACCATGCTGAAATAAGTCCAAACTACGAAACTGTTAGGTTTCCACATAGACAGCTCGCTCGAGTGGGACACTTACATAGAGGAGCTATGCACAAGGCTCGGGAGGGCGTGTTTTGCATTACGGAGGCTAGCGAACACCGCGTCCCGCGACGTGGTGCGCTCCTGCTATTTTGCCACCGTCCACAGTGCCGTTACCTACGGAGCCGAGCTGTGGGCGCGCGCCGCTGACATCCAGCGCGCTTTCGTGATGCAGAAACGGGCGGTGCGCGCTATCGTGGGTGTCCCAGACGATGTCTTATGTAGGGACATTTTTAAGGAATTAAAAATCCTACCTCTGCCCTGTGAGCTTCTATATCAGTTGGCCTTATTTACCTTCATAAATTTGGACTTGTTTCAGCGTCGGGGCGTTGACAAATCCCGTGCTCTACGCAGTGACAAATTCAAGCATCATCTTGTAACACCGCCGACCAAATCCGAGAGGTCCGTATACATCATGGGCCCATCGCTTTTCAATAGATTGCCAGAATCGATAAGGACAGCAGCGTCCGTGCCTATATTTAAGAGTAGGCTTGAAAAGTGGTTGTTAAGTGGGATATTCTATAGTGTAGACGAGTTTTATGAACTACCTACACGTAGAATATCGCACCAGGACTAATATAAATTAATGTTGTGAATGGAATTTTATTATAATTAAATTATATAACTTATTGTGATTTTTATGACTTGTAACTATGGAGTTATTAATAAAGTATTGTATTGTATTGTATTGTAACGCCATCTATAAACTGTATAAGGTAACTTTTTCCTTGACTCATACTCCATCCGCAAAACGGTTTCCTTTTACTGTGCATTTGTCTTACTGGGGGCACTACTGAGAAAAAGACAGACAATCGCTCTCTGTCTCCGCTACCGCCGCGCGGGCTGGTCATAATTATTGACCTCCGCGATCGCTGAAACCCGCTGAAACCGCCGTTATACCGCAAACCACTGAATTCCGCTGTTTTAATACCAATAATTGTTTTACCAATAGTATTTAAATAGCCTCAAACTTTATATGGTCTTATTTTTCCTGCCCTTTTCCAACATTACTCGGGATCGGCACAACATGTATTCCTCTTCCACATCTCTCTATCATCCGTCATTTACGTTGTCACTTCTTTTCTACCCATATCATTCTTCACATAGCCCATCCATGCCTACTTCTATATCCATCCACACTTATAACTAGGGATCGGCGTAGGTAGTGCTATTTTGGGTCAATGAACCTGAATGATAAGTTTATATGGATATGCCCCGGGATTTATTCCCCGATTCCCGGGAATATGTTTCTGAATGTCGATGTAAATGAAGTTAAACTGTATATGATACCATATATATATATATATAGATATAGTGAAACCGAGTCCTCACCTCACCCGCGATAAGTTACAACAGTGTGAGAGAAAAGGATGACTTTAGTGACCAATACAACATGTATTTGTATAAAGCTGAATAGTTACTATGTAAAATACGAATTCCTAAAAACCTGTTAAATAAAATAAAAATATATTTCCCGGGATTCAGAAGGCATATCCATGATAAGTTAACGATTACTAATTCCCGTGAATAGCACTACCTACGTCGATCACTACTTATAACTATATAACACTCGACACTCAACTCAAACTTTCATGTCTCAAACATTATATAGTGACGTTCAATAAATATCACAACCCTGGTGATTTCGCGAAATGTGCACAAAATGGATCATCATCAAGGCCATTCCAGGGATCAAGAGGTCAGTGCGCACATTCCTTTATCCTCAATTTCTTCCTGGGTTACCTTATGAGCTCCCACGAGCTATTGAAGGCGTAAGGTTCTGCCAAAAGAGCGCAATTAAACTATTATTCAAGAAAGTTATTTCAGTATAATAAATTATTGCTTTTCCAGAGGCAAGTAAATAGCGACAAATATTAAAAATTTTCAGAACCTTATTATATTATTTATTGTAGCACAGTTGAGTTGTCAGAAGTAGCTGAGCAACCGAGGTGTATATTATAATAACCATAAAATACGTTTGTTAATTATATTTCAAACATAAGCGATCACTGTACATAATTACTAGGTGTACGCATCGTGATCGGTCGTCTCAGTGCGTAGATACGGTTAGTGTAGCGTGTCGTAAATATGAACAGGACATTTCTAATTCTGAATACCAAGCGAGGACAGTTGCTGCAGCTGCCATCACTTTTCAACGGTAGCTCAAAGTACTCCAGTTTGCCCGCGACCACGGCTATTGCAACGTCGGGATAACAAATAAAAAAGTTACATACGCGATAAATACCCATGTAAATAAGTAATTATGTTTGTTATGTACGATAGGTAAGCGATTGTTTGATGTCCTGCCCCACCATCTTGAAAAGTTGAAAGTAACTTAGCGAGAGTTGGTCACGGATTTGAAAATTACTGAAGAAATTTAGAGTTCATAAAATTAACTTTGAGCAGTTGATAAGCGATTAACTTATCATTACGTAATTGTAGCTTTATTACGTTAACCAGTCACCATCGCTCGCCAGTTGTCTGGTCAGTTTGTCACATTCAAATCTACAGTGCGTATCACACGAGGGCAAAAGATGGCCTGACATGACAACAGGCAGGTGACACCAAGTGGCTTACGTATTATATTTTCAGTTAAGTTATTTTCAAGATAATAACAGTTATAAGGCACGCCACGCCTTATATCAAGTTAGCGTTTTGAACGCTTATTTTATATCAGCTTCAAAAGTAGCTGAGCAACTTAAATATTGCTCTGCTACTTTCGAAGCCGCCTGCATCAATATATTATGTAAATACGATTATGTAGGCAGAATGACAAATTGCTTAATCGGGACTATTGCAATGTAATATGTAGCCAGATTGCAGCAACGTTATTTGATACGGGGAATTTATTAATTGAAATTCATTAACTGGGCTTTTGTTCATGACTTTCATAGCGAAACACCAAACATTATCACCATTGTAATACTTAAACAATTATACTAAAAATAAAATTAGCTTTTTGTTATTGGCATAATTATATTAACAGTTCACCATAATTGATGTTAAGCTATTTTTAACCTGTACTTTTAATGTATAGGTTATTTAGTAATTAGATCTATATGTACACATCACGTTGTATGCGAATGATACATGTCTATTCTACTTAGAAGCTTCCATTCACAATATAATAACACGTGCCCAAGAAGACTTGAACACACTTTTTGCCTGGTTTCAACATAATCTTTTCACCATTAATGTCTCAAAAACATGTTTCACCATTTTAAAAGCCAAAAACAAGCATATCCCGCCTTATGACTCCCTTTAAATAAATAATGTAGCTTTACAGGAAAAACATTGTGAAAAATTTTTAGGCTTATCGTATATATGGATCGCAATTTGACGCGGAACACACACATAGACCATAATAAAAACTAAACTCTCATCACGAATGGGATCTCTACGCAACATTGTTCGGTATGTCCCGCGTCAATTACACTACACCATCTACAATTCACTCGTAAAGCCACATATGCTATATCTACTTAACAGAAATTTGGGGGAGTGCCGCTAAAACTAAATTATCTGAACTACAAATTCTACAAAACAAAATTATCAAATTGGTATTTAACTATCCATATCTAACATCAACTACATGAACTACATGCATTCTCGTCAGAAAAATCCTCAATAAATTGATCCACACTAATATAACGTTCACTAAAGTAAAGGAATTGACAAAGCGAAGTACGCGTCGTGATAGCTTTCTTGTCTTACCTAAATGTCGTACGAACTATGGTAAAAAAAAAATAGTTCAGGAAGGCGCATAGCTTTATAATAAATTACTCTAGTGTTGAAAAAATTTAAGCTCATTTAACGCATTTAAAACTAAACTCGCTCAACTTATTACAACAAATGTTTACTAAATAAGGTAATTATATAACTATCAAACGATCTACCTGAATGCGTTAATTGAGTACATTCCTACGTAGAAAAGAATTACATTAACTTTTCTATGTGTACTGATTCTCATATCAGTGACAATTGTTATTTTTTTGAGAATAAATGATTATTGAACCTAATAACGAATAATTTCAGAGAGAGAAAGAGACCGAAAAACGAACAGTATTTGAGGTAAGAAAGAATTGGTGTAGGCTGGTACGAAGTGGTACGAAATGATATAAAAAAACAAAATTAACATCTAAAATCCTATCCATACACTCATTTGCTGTGTTCATTAATCGACAGAAGCGAGATCCCTAATGGCGGACTCCTATATCTGTCGTTTCTCCTTGAAAATCTGTCAAAAGTTTGACACTGGTTTGACACTTTTCAAGGAGATACGAGGCGTAGTCGGTTACCGATGGATATAGGAACCCGCCATTAATCAACTTGGTCAAATCGGCATTGTATGTATGTATGTATATATGTGAATGTATGCATTTTTGTTTGTCCGAAGATAACTTTCGAAGCGTTGATTCAGTCATCGTGAAAATTGATACATACTAGTAGGTAGGTAGTAATGGCACAATTTTGGTGTGATTAAATGAGCGTCAAAATGTGTGTGTGGCAGGGGGGGGGGAAGGGTTGAGATATTAGGGTTCAAGAGGGGTAAAAAACCCAAAATGGGATTATTCGGTCAAATTATACATTTAATGAAAAGCCTCTATCAGTACATTTCGACCCTGTTTTTATTTTTAGTTTAGTTTTTAAGTAATTAGTCATAATAAAAACTGAACTTTGACAAAATTCACAGGGTACACCAGTCACCCTAGTGTTGAAATTTAATATGCGTGTAGTTTTAATCACACAAATATAAAGAAAAGTCTGAAACTCAGAATAACTGCAGCTTCCACCGCAAAAATAAATCCACATTACATGAACTCCCGTTACCTGTAATTTGAATGAAACTGTAGGTCAAGTTATTTGGTTATTCGTGGGACTATTTTGATAGTCAAAGATTACAAATATTTTTTTTTGTTTTTAGGGAGACTCGCGAGATATCAGTTCAGGACGAACCACTAGTTTATGTAAGTATTTACAAAAATACTATCTGGTTCCTATAGGTTCCTTTTTCTGAGTTTGGGGCTAGATAGCGCTGTGTATTTATTTTAGCTCTGAGGTTAAAAACAGATGAAGCTGCGGGTTAAAACTAGCAGATTGACTTAAAAACCCCCAGTTATATATCCCAGATGCAGCTGACATGGAGGGCGATTTGTCAGCACTTGGCTCACTAGCGATTTTAATTAAATGTCATTTTGGTAAATGCAAATTGCCGCTTTAGCGTTTCCACTAGTTTATTTGCACGCAATTTGTCTATTTCAGTGTCAAATTCAGTCTATAATTTAGTGTTGAAAAACATTAAGTACATAATTGACGCCCTCCGTCGCACAGTGGACGAATAGCCGGCTGAGAGTCAGAAGGTAGCGGGTTCGATTCCTGCTAAAATACAGATATTTGTTCCAGGTCTGGATGTCTTTCTATTTATTAAAAGTACTAATTTTTACAAAAAAAAACGTATATAATTTATTCTATCAGTTATCCGGTTCCCACATTACGTACAGAGCTTCTGCTTAGTTGGGGGCTAGATAGCGCTGTGTGAAATGTCCCGCCATATTTATTTATTTAATCATCGTCATCAGCCCAAGGACGTCTTCTGCTGAACGTAGGCTTCTCCCATAGATTTCCAGAGCGATTGATCGTGTACGGCTTGCACCCAACGGCTCCCAGCTTTTTTTAACAGGGCATCCTTCCATATACCTATTTTAATAAAATTTAATTAATGGCTTATTTAATGTACCTATCTTTTTCTTCCAATGTTCTAAGAACTTGATAATTTAACTTAGCATAGATTTTAAAATAAGAATACAATCTCGTCATCACGGCGTGGTGTTCCAATTTCAAAACAATTCGAAATTCAAATTTGAAATAGTGAAGTACTAAGTACATTTGGTGCATCCGAAATCGGTACACGTATCGTTAGATTATTCTACTTAGGCCAACTTGTACTACGATGGCTTAACGTATTTAGCGACTTAACATGTTTAAATTTGACGTATTGGCATGATTTATAACTTCTTATACATATTTAGGAACTGAATACGTTTAAGCATCGTTGCGCAAGTTGCTCTTAATCTTACAACAAAATTCTTTTTTAGTGAACAAACCATTTTTTTTATCTAGACCTGTCACACTGCTGGGCATAGGCCTCCTCCTCCTCTCTCCACTTATCTCGATTCTGTGCCCAATCCTACTAGTCCCTGTAAAAAGCGACCAAATCACCGCGCCAATGCTTCTTAGGCCTTCCACAGCGTCACTTTCGATCCACCGGGATCCATCCAGTTACGGCCTTGGCCCGCATCTGTTTGCATACGGGGCACATGTCCCACCCGATCCGATTTTAACTTGGCAGCCTTGATACAGAAATCTACGATGCCGATCTTTGAGCGCAGCGAAGTGTTCCGATTCCTGTCGATTCTCTTGACACCTAAAACGCTGCGCTCTATCGCTCTTTGCCAAACTCCGATCTTGGACTTATGAGATTTGGTCAGTGACAAAAACTGGGCACCGTAAATTAGGACAGGTAGAATACACATGTCGATGAGTTGACGTTTTAGTGATAACAGGATCACGGCTTTTTCAGGTATTGTCGACATGACAATCGATTTCTCTGTCCAGCCTGTTTTCTATGATGTCTGTAAATATATTAAGGGTAGACAAATAACTGATATAAATAATAAATAAATAAATATTGCTGGACATTTCATCTGCGCTATCTAGCCCCAAACTAAGCAGAGCTTGTACTATGGGAACCAGATAACTGATAGAATACTTATATATATATATATATATATATATTTGTAAATACATACTTATAATATATAGAGAGACAACTAGACCCGGAACAAATATCTGTAAATCATACAAACATTTGTTCCGCGGCGGGAATCGAACCCGCTACCTCCTGCGTCTCTGCCGGCTACTCGCCCACTGCAGCAAGGAGGTGACAGTAGCTATATTGTGGGTATTGCTAGATTCTGGATTAGGTTATAATCTTTTATTCTCAAAAAAATAACAATTATCACTTACATGAGAATCAGTACACATAGAAAAGATAATGTAATTCGTTCGAGTTATGTAGGTAGGTACTCAATTAACGCATTTAGGTAGATCTTTCGTTAGTTATATAATCACTTTATTTAGTAAACATTAGTTGTAATATGTTGAGCGAGTTTAGTTTTACCTAGGATTCCATATCTTATCAAGATATATATCAAAGAAGGAAGCTAACTGATCCAAGTAGATTTTCTCATCGAACATAGTGTATTGCTTGAGAAAAAAACTAACAACGTTTAAAAGCTACCCGTAACTTTTGACGCTGAGACTCGAAACGAGAAAACAAACTCTGCCAATGGCATTAAATATTTAAGGCCAATGTTGAAGAGACCAGATGACTTTCCAAGCTACGTAAACTTTTACAGTTAATTCACAGTCAAAATATGTTCAATATGGAACGTAAACGCGTAATTTCATAAAGGCATTGTCGAACAAAAAGCTGTAACGCCGTTTTTCGTGGTTCGGAGCGTCAAACAATGATTATTTAAATATATTTTTTCACAATTATCTCTTTTTTAAACTGGACTCCACTGCTTAAAGTGCAAACAATAAATATGGATATATCTGTATAATAGCTATGTATACTGAGTGTAATTACGATATTAATTTAAATCACATGGTTTTTTTCAAATCCATTACCATGGATTTTTTTTAATTTCAATCTATCTTTATTTCAAGTCCTAAAATATCAATAAAACAGCATGTATAAAATAGATGAATAAATCATATTAATTCATCATGTAAGTAGGTATCTGTTAAACTGACTAAGCGGTATCGGCGCAAAGGAACCGCCCATTTACGATCTTTAAAGAACCTATTCACTCTGGACTTGAAGACTCTGAGATTATACTGGTTCGGAAAAAAATACGCAAGAAGTGAATGGAAATGTTTGGAAATGTATCGATTACTGGATAAATATTCAAGCTACTGGTATTAAACCAATCTCTAAAATCAGGTAATACAATTCTGCAAATGTGTTTTAAATTAATGTCGTAAATGCGGTGACACGTAGTATAGTCTTGAGTTCATACAAAAATCTCATAGAAAAAAACACTACAAGTTTTATCCAGATTCGGCAAAGATTCGTATTGTAACTTGTATAAATATATTTTTAACTAAGAAAACTTTCGTGAAAAAAAAGGTGCATACGCGATAAATATCCGTTTTAATCAATAATTATGTACAGTGATCGCGAAAGTTTGAAAAATACTAAAACTTTCGTGATTTATTTCGATCGTTATAAATACAGGACAGACAGACACCACGAACATTCGCCGTATTCCGTTAATGTGACCGCGATTCTACATTCTAACTCTTTCTAAATCGGCTTCAGTGTAGCCAGCTCCTTACCCAATCCAGTTATGAAACGCCGGTATGCGATGAATGGAACTCGATGAATACTTTTAAATTTCAAATTGTGTTTGATACGTCAGCTGGCGTTCCCGCGTTTAATTTGCATAGTGGATCCTTTAAACGCGCATTTAGGCGTGTTCGATGTTAAAAATACGATTGTTTTCCTTCTTTTTTTGTAGGAAATGACACACTGGTACATTATAAGTATTTTTAAAAGGTTGGTAGCTTTTTTATAAAAAAATACAAGCTTCCGCCCGTGGCTTTGCACGCGTAGTCAATAAAAGATTGCCCTCCTTATGTGCATTTGGGTAGAAAGTAGCTTAGGTCTCAATCCCGGTCATTATCTATCTGTATACCAAATGACATTGAAGTCGTTCCCGCCGTTTCGTCCTGAAAACGTGACAAACAGATAGAGGGGCATAGTTCTTTCGAAATTATAATGGTAATTGTGATACACATATATTTATAATTATATTGGATATATAAATACCTGTGGATCTTGCAAACGTGTGTTCCCTAGTTTGTGTGCCATATGTTAAAAAAGTAAAGATAAAACCAATCCCACAGCGCCATCTAGGCCCAAACTAAGCAAATGTCCAGTGTACTATGGAAACCAGATAATGTGTATTCTTTAAGTTATCTGGTTTTCATAGTACAAGCTTTGCTTAGTTTGGGCCTAGATGGCGCTGTGGGATGGGTTTTATTTTACTTATTACATTATGGTACACAAAATAGAACACATCTAGCAAATCTAAAATTAAAACATTATAAAAAAAATAACTAGGAAATATTCCAAAATCTGTGTACATACCATACTAATTTTTAATACATTTTTTTTTGCTGACCATTTCAGACAGCGCTATCTAGCCCCAAACTAAGCAGAGCTTGTACTATGAGAACCAGATAACTGATAGAATACTTATGATACATCTGTTTTTGTAAATACATACTTATAATATATAGAAAAACATCCAGACCCGGAACAAATATCTGTAGATCATGCAAACATTTGTTCTGCGGCGGGAATCGAACCCGTTACCTCCTGCGCCTCAGCTGACTATTCGCCCACTGCGCCACGGAGGTTGTGAATTAGTGTAATTAGTAGAAATGCCTGGCATTATTTATTTATTTATTATTAAAATAAAACAGTTAAGTACTTTAATTATTATCATATAGCCATACCGTTCAATGAAAACAGTAGCACGTAACAATCGATTTGAGAAACGTATTTTTCATTGCATTTTCCGTGTATTGTATTGGCTCTAGTCAAAGAAATATCCCAGCATACTCGTAGGTACCGTGCATAGCTATTATTCCTATCGTTGAACACCGCGTCTGGTGCAGGCTTCCGTGATTGATAGAATGCACACCAACTTAAACTCAAAACAATGGAAAATAGCCTCTGTGCGCTTACAAATAGAACTGCTAGAGACTGTATACAGGTAGAGCCGGCCAGTCTGCGGTCAAGCAATTTAAAAACGAACTGGCTGGTTAGAAAATGCCTCTTCCATCAATTTTTGAAATTGGAACGCTGTTACCACATGCCGTGACAGAAGTTTATTTTTAAAATTTGATAGTTGAAACACTTTGAGGTTGTCTGTCAAAAATTGAATTTATATTCTACAACGAACGTTTGATTTATGAGTTATTTTACCTATATATACTATTATTAGGTGGGTTAGTGTAATTTAAGAAAGCTGATAAAAAATGGGCTACATCGACACTTTTTATTCCAAATCATCTGATTTTCAACAAAAACTTTTCAATAAAAAAGTAGCTACAGCGCCAATTGACATCAGACTTCAGAGCTTAAATCTTTAAAGCAATGGCTCTCTCGGGATCTAAGATGTACCTGGATTGGATTACATACCCGATGGGCCAACTTGCAGATTTTGTAAGTAGCCTGGCGGATTCTGTAAGCGATTTTCGTTTGTGTTTACAACATTCAGTCCATCGGCACTGTATCTGTGTCGAAAATGTTTTCTTATATGTATTTATATTTTGCTATTTGCCACAGGGTTCATAATATTTTTTTCCATCATTTTTAGCATTATTGTTTTTTTTTTATTTTATTAGGGGCTTTGAGTCGTTTGCGACTATGTCAGCCCTGTTAAATCTTACAATGAAATCCTTCACAACTAGACTTAATACACCATTTTATAAAATACCCTGGCCACATCGCATAGCGGGACAGATAGGATACTTTAAAATACGCCAACATCTAACATATTTACATTAGGTTGAGTCTGCATAATATATGGACTCTCAAAGTCTGGCTCCGAACACATTCCACCAGAAGATGATGAACATCTTCTGTAACTCCGCATGTAGCACAATTGGGGGAGTCGGATAATTATGTTTTTAAGACAAAACGGTAGCCTTAATGCCTAAGCCAAATTGCTGTAGTGTCGCTATCGCTAGTCAGGCCATCCCTTTCACACGCACAGTACGTACCTCACGCGTGAAAGGTATGGCCTGACTAGCGATAGCGACACGACAGCAATTTGGCTTAGGTAATAAGGCTACGGGTCTTTTCGCGCAGAGATTTATATCAAAATTATAATTTTGACTAACCTCGACGTTTAGGCCAAGTTACATCGGCCGTGGTCATGACTATAAATCTGTGCGCGAAAAGACCCGTTTTGTCTTAAAAACATGAGTGTAGTTCGCGAAAATTTAAAAAGAGTCGATATTTTCATAAGATGTTAAAACATAGCAAGAGGAATATGTCCGCGGGAGAAATTTTAGCATTCCTTTCTCCTTCTCTATATAAACTTTAAATGTGCCAAATCTCAAACTCTTCTATGCACGCATGAAGTTAAAATAGACGTACAGAGTTCTTTCTTGACGTATAGTTAACGTTTAGACGTATAGATCGTAAGATACCTATAGATTCACTAGAAATAATACCTTTAGTATTACAAACGTCTATAGGCTACGGTTACTGTTTACCGTTAAGTGGGCTATGAGCTAATTTATTTAGCAATTTTAAAAAGTTTTCCGACGAAATACCGAAATCTTTGTATGTAGATTTTAAAGAGTTTCCGAATACGCAAGCATTTTAACTTACTAATCAAAATATTGAAGACATCAAAATCTGCATCTGCCCAAGTTTAAGGCGTTTGCTTGATTATTATTGCATTCTGCCTGCAATTGGTTCGCCCCAAACTGAGGTTACGAGTTTCC
This sequence comes from Philereme vetulata, assembly GCA_918857605.2. Lineage (NCBI taxonomy): Eukaryota > Metazoa > Arthropoda > Insecta > Lepidoptera > Geometridae > Philereme > Philereme vetulata. The sequence goes on from OU975462.1 coordinate 3,336,296, forward strand.
AATAAAAACTAAACAAATTATTAATTATAATCTTTCATTATTAAAATAGTATCATGAAAACTTTACAGTTTAAAGATCCAGGAATGCAAGACCAACGAACTTAACCTACAGTTTCATTCAAATTACAGGTAACGGTAGTTCCTGTTAGTTGGTTTGTTTTTTTGAGGTATAAATTGCGGTTATTCTGGATTTCAGACTTTTCCCTATATTTGTGTAGGGTAGTACACGCATACCAAATTTTACCACTGTGGTGTTACTGGTGTACCCTGTAAATTTCGCCAAAGTTCTGTTTTTTAACAAAAAAAAATTCAAGGCATAAACTACAAATAAAAAATAAAACCTTTCATTAGACGTCCCACTTGACCTGAAAGTTTAATTTAGATTTTTTTACCCCTCTTAAACCACAATTTCTCAACAATCCCCCTTATTTCAAGCTGGTTTAATCACACCAGGGTTGTGCCATCACTATATACTTTATATACTATATACTATGTATACTATATACTTTATTTCACGATGATCGTTAATACGTTTCGAAATTTATCCTCGGCTTAACAGACACATACATACAACTCCTTCGCTTGATCAACTAATTGAACGTATAAAATGTAGCTCGTAGCAAGCGCCTCTAGTAACTCAGAGCAATTAACCCTGCCATTTGCAATGCACAGAAGATACTACAAATAGGAAATATATCAACGTACGTATACGGAAGGAAGTGAAAACGACATCAAGCCGGGACGAAAAACTTTTGCTCGAAACTGCAAGTAGGGCGAAAGCATCTTTTGAATTCCCTCTAACCGTGTAGAGTAAACGTCATATCAGAAATTCCAGATTGGTGAGGCGTACTTCAAGTGACTATGTACATGTAGAATAAACGTCATACCAGTCATTCCAGACTCGTGAGGCGTACTTTAAGTGACTACGTACCTACGTGTAGAATAAACGTCACACCAAGCATTCCAGACTCGTGAGGCGTACTTCAAGTAACACGAATGTGTAGAATAAACGTAAATAACCAGTAATAAATATGTATAAATATATATAACAGTAAATATGTGTAAATAACCAGGGATTCCAGACTTGTGAGGCGTACTTTAAGTGACTACGTACCTACGTGTAGAATAAACGTCATACCAGTCATTCCAGACTCGTGAGGCGTACTTCAAGTAACACGAATGTGTAGAATAAACGTCATACCAGGGATTCCAGACTTGTGAGGCGTACTTCAAGTGACTACGTACCTACGTGTAGAATAAACGTCATACCAGTCATTCCAGACTCGTGAGGCGAACTTCAAGTGACTACGTACCTACGTGTTGAATAAACGTCATACCAGTCATTCCAGACTCGTGAGGCGTACTTCAAGTGACTACGTACCTACGTGTTGAATAAACGTCATACCAGTCATTCCAGACTCGTGAGGCGTACTTCAAGTGACTACGTACCTACGTGTAGAATAAACGTCATAACAGTCATTCCAGACTCGTAAAGCGTACTTCAAGTGACTACGTACCTACGTGTAGAATAAACGTCATACCAGTCATTCCAGACTCGTGAGGCGTACTTCAACTGACTACGTACTTACGTGTAGAATAAACGTCATACCAGTCATTCCAGACTCGTGAGGCGTACTTCAAGTGACTACGTACCTACGTGTAGAATAAACGTCATACCAGTCATTCCAGACTCGTGAGGCGTACTTCAAGTGACTACGTACCTACGTGTAGAATAAACGTCATACCAGTCATTCCAGACTCGTGAGGAGTACTTCAAGTAACACGAATGTGTAGAATAAACGTCATACCAGGGATTCCAGACTTGTGAGGCGTACTTCAAGTGACTACGTAACTACGTGTAGAATAAACGTCATACCAGTCATTCCAGACTCGTGAGGCGTACTTCAAGTGACTACATACGTGTAAAATAAACGTCATACCAGGGATTCTGTACTCTGAAGCAAGAATCCTTGTGACTACGTAAGTACACTCAATATAGAATTTTGATGATCTATCCTTGAAATTTCAGTATGATTTTTTTAAAAACAAATCCAAGTGCTCGAGCTGCTTTGTTTGCAAAGTTATAACCAAAAATTATGAAATCATACAAGCGCGACTGAAATACCTTAAGTACTTGGGTACAGTTTGGTTTACTGTGTGCTAAAATTATGTTTAATTGAACCCGTTTCACCCCAGTTGGTACATTTTTATTCTAACATAATAAAGTCTGAGCCAAGCCCATGTCAGTTTCTAGGATACGAACAACCAAAACGGGAAAATAAGTTATGAAAATCTTGAGAGCAAGTTTTATTAAAAAAATATACTTCTGCATTTTTAAATGAGAAAAATGTTATGCCAAACATTTTATACTGTGGAAATTCTTAATTAATTACAAAATTTCTCAAGCTCCATCTTTAGCCGCATTTAAAATTAGAATAAAAAACTCTTATGTCGCATTTAGTATCGCAATACTTTGTATGCGTATGTATTTTATTAGAAATATTGTCTTATACTTTTTAAATTGAATGACAAGATTTGTGATTCAATTTATTTCAGTTATTCAAACTTATTTAAATTTAATTCAAAGAAGAATTGAAGACAATGCATTGCCTTTATCAAAGTATAACCTCAGATTAGAAAATAAACTACGAACAAAAACAAAGCGAACCAGATTATATTCTAAGTGGATTTTATCTTCGAAATTACATTTTTGCTTTTGACTCGGAGTGGGTTCCCTAATATAGGACATTGCATGCTAGTGACAGATCTTAAAGCAAAAAGGTCCACCTTTCAAGCGACCTTTTCCGAAAGGAGGTTATGTACATATAGCCCGACTTTTATTTTTGCAAGGTATACAAGTTAGAAATAGTAAATATATTTTTTTCCTTATAGTATTATAAACGAAAATGCGAATGCTTTTGAGGATTTGTTTTTTAAGAACATAGTAACAGCCTTAACTATACCTCTTCATGTAATTCGTAATAAAATTTATATATATATATATGGTTCTCTTTTTCACGTCTATACGCATATTTTGTTAGCTATCAAATGAAAAGGCTTAGCGTATATGTTCTAATATAACTATATTGCGATAATTTTTCATAATATAATTAAAACAACAAATAAAATATTAGGTTGGGGAAAAAGTTTCTTCGCATTTTTTAAGAAAATTCAAAACATTTTTTAATATAGTTTATTTACATTTAATTAAGTATGTAGGTACCATTTTGTTCAATATCTTTTCTCCATCTTGTAGGTAGGGACATGATTCCATTGCTATAGAAATTTTGGGGCTACTGATCAAAATACCGCGACAAGTAGTTTTGGCAGTCTTTTCGTGATGTTAACCTGACACTGCCTAAAGAATTCTGAAGAAACCAAAACAGGTGAAAATCTGAAGGCGCAAGGTCATGACTATACGGCGGATGCATAAACACCTCCCAGCCAAACTCTCTTAATTTTTGCTGAGTGGCTAAAGATGTGTGAGGTCTAGCGTTATCATGATGAAAAACCACACCCCTTCTGTTGATTAATTCCGGCCGCTTTCTCTCAACTTCTTGCTATAATCTCATCAGTTGTTCGCAGTAGAATTCAGAATCGATGGTCCTGCCTGGTGGTAACAGCTCATAATGAATAATGCCCTTCCAATCCCACCACATACACAGCATCACCTTGTTGCGAGTTAACCCGGGTTTCGCCACAGTCTGTGAAGCCTGACCGGCCTTTGACTACGACCTTTTTTGCACGTTCTTGTCGTACGTGATCCATTTTTCATCACCAGTTATCAGCTTCTTTAAAAATGGTTCGGTTTCATGACGGCGTAATAAAGAATCACAAATGAGAGGGGTACCCAAATATCGACCTTTTTTGTGTACCCAGTTTTTTTCAAATGTGCCAAAACTGTTTTGTGGTCAATTCCCAGTTCTTCAGCTACGTCGTAACTACTGATATGCCGATCTTGCTTCACTTTTTCAAAAATGGCATCAACTTTATCCGTAATAGCCATCCAGAGCGACGTGCATCTTTGACATCCAAATTTCCGGATTGAAAACGCTTAAACCAAATTTGTGCTACTCTCACAGACACTGCACTAGGTCCATAAACATCGCAAATTTTTTTCGCGGCTTGCGTTGCATTTTCACCTTTTTTGTAGTAACATTTTTAAACGTATCGAATTTCTTCATTTGATTCACTCATCTTTACAGTACGAAAAACAAACAAAAATCACACATTTTCCAAATTTGAATATGGAATTATCTTCTTTCAAATTTAAACTTTGAATGATACCAAAACCAGCCAGATACAAATAGTATAGCCAAAGAGATTTTATTACAAGTTCATACATACTATAATGCGAAAAGATTTTTCCCCAACCTATTAAAATATAAGATTTAAAAACATAAGAGGTACATAAAACCTAGAACCAAGTTTTAGAAATAGTAGGTACATTCTAAACTGGTTTTTATTTATTACGTAGTCAGGTGTTGGTTTTAAATTTATAAAATAATTTAATTAGGTAATAAAATAAAAATAAATATTGCTGGACATTTCACGGAGTGCTATCTAGCCCCAAACAAGCTCTATACTTATGTACTTTTTTATTTTGTAAATACATGTAATAAATAGAAAAACAACTACACCCGGAACAAATATCCGTATATCATGCAAACATTTGTTCCACGGCGGGAATCGAACACACTACCTCCTGCGTCTCAGCCGGCTGTTCGCCCACTGCGCCATGGAGGTCGTGTATTATATAGTTAGGTATATTTTTATTTTGGTGTTAGACGCACTCTCTTCATAAATAGTTGGGCCTAAAATATACAACCCCGACCATTATCTTTGTTATAACAAATGTCTCTCCATCCAAAGCTTGTCTGGAAGAGATCGTTTCTAAGCGATAAGACCGCCCATTATACTATTTGCTTTGTGTTATATGGTGTACAATAAAGTGTTTTCATTCTTTCAATTCACTCATTCATTTTAATGGTTTTATTTATAACAGATGATTGAGATTTGCTCACCGTGACCGATGACAGTTTATTATTAATTATAAACGGCCGTATATAATTACAATTTAATTTAATTATCTTTCAGACTGTCAAGACACTTTGCATGCTAAAATAACCACAAGAACTCATTTAAAACTCACGTCACACGTCAATAATTCAATGAGCACGGCTGACAGTCGTTTTATTAATTCAACACATCGTCTTACACGCTGCAGAGAAAACTTTTTCAATTAAGACTCTCAGGTCGATAGCATTAAAATTCCGGCATAATTTCCCTGAGGTAGGGATGATTACGAGAATTCCTTGTCGAACTCGATTAGAACTCACGGTAATTATTTCTAACATAGTATAAGACTTTGGAATAATAAAGTGTTTTAGTTTGTGCGAACTAATAAATAAAATATTTTGGTAAGGAAATAATAAAGAAGCTTGAAGTATGAACATTGATCAATTTTGATATTGCTGATTTTTTTAAATGCCGTAATTAATAAAAAAAACTGATACATCAATTTTTATTTATTAGATCTTTTTAATCGGAATAGAAAAGCTGTATTTATTAAAATACATATATATATATATATCAGTATTGAGTTTATTAGACATTGTAATTCAGGCATTATGTTTGTATGTTTGAGGTTTTGTTTTTTTGCGAAGGCTATTAATATGTATTAATAGAGGAGATAACGTATTGCAATATGAGCAGAAAGATTTTAGATTTTAATAATAATGTATTCGCAAAAAGATAATATAATTATCACTCACATGAGAATTAATATAAATAGATACAATAGTAGGTCGTTCAATTTATGGCAGGTACCTACTAGGTGTAGAAAGCAAAAGAGCTGAAATAAATGATGCTGCTACGGAGAGGTGGCTCAGTAGGCTGGCGCAGCCTAGCGCCGGTTTAAGAGTCATCGAGGATCAGTAATCAAGTTTCCTTCCTAGTTCTTAGGGTTCCGTACCCAAAGGGTAAATGGACCCTATTACTAAGGCTGCATTCCGAATCACGCTAAAATCGATATCATCGCGCTAACAAGCGTTCCGAGTCACCGTGAGCGCGACAACGATGTCCTGTAATTCGTCATAGATAACGTCATTACATCCGCCATTTTGCGCAAACAACGTCCATGCTCCAAACCGATATCACTGTGAACCTGTCAAAAGTGACGTGACAGCTGGTTGGTTGGTTGCTTGAGAGTAATAGTGTTCTGTGGTTGGTTTGTTTTAATGTTGTTATGAAAATATAGGAACACTGACTTGCAGCGCGTTCATGAGCGTTCCGAATCCCTGAAGTCACTCAACTGTCATTACCGCGATAACTGAATCGTTACGCAATATAACTACGTGAACGCTAGCAGCGATTATGTCGTGATTCGGAATGCAGGGTAAGACACCACTGTCTGCATGCCCGTCTGCCACCAGGCTGTATCTTATAAACCGTTATAGTTAGACAGTTGAAATTTTCACAGACAATGTATTTCTGTTGCCGCTATAACACCAAATGCTAAAAACAGAACAAAATAAATATTTAAGGGAGCTCCCATACAACAAACGTAGTTTTTTTGCTCGTCTTTGCTCGATATTGATAACGGCAACTGGTAGACGCTTGAAATATTCACTAAATATTTGGTTATATATTTACTTTAAAAATAAATAATTATATTAATATAAAACAAATTTTTAAAGGGGGCTCCCATACAACAGAAGTGATAGTTTCTGCTTGTTTTTTTGCTTCGTGCGCGAGTCCGTCTCACACTTGGGCGGTTTTATTTTGGCATAGTTTGTACGACTTTTATGCTTCACTTTCTCAATTTCCTTTCTTTAGTGAACGTTAGATTAGTGTGGATCGATTTCTTGAGAATTTTTCTGACTAGATTGCATGTAGTAAAATGAATAGCATATCATTTGATGTTAAATATGGTCAGTTAAATGGCAATTTGATAATTTCAAGTCCTTGATATCGTTCTAATTTAGTATTCTGCTTGCAACGTCATAAACCAACATACTCCATACCATATCACCAGAACCAAAGGAATGGGACGAGAAAAGAATAAGACCGACATAGGAATAAGGACAAGTAAGTAAACTCAATTCTCAATTCCATTACAAGTATACCGAGATAATGTTCGTTCATTTATGATCTATAATTAACGCAGTCGTAACAAATGAGTGTAAATGAGCTCTTACATTCATAATTTCACTCTTATTGTACGTGAATTTGTTCGCAAAATGTGCTCATTTCGCGTGAAAAGTTTTGCTAACTTTGCTAAGCGGATGGAAGGGCATGCACTGTTGTAATGTTATTATTTGGGAAAATGAATGTTGTGATGTAATTTTTGAGTTGTGGGAGAGCGATAAATATTGTACAAAATATATTATATATATGTTATATAATATATAATATAAATATATTATTTATTATATAATATATTATATATATATTATATAATATAAATATATTATTTATTATATAATATATTATATATATATATATGTTATATATATATATATCATATATATATATATATATATATATAATATATTTTGTACAATATTTATCGCTCTCCCACAACTCAAAAATTACATCACAACATTCATTTTCCCAAATAATAACATTACAACAGTGCATGCCCTTCCATCCGCTTAGCATATATATATATAAATTTGACTATACTGTATGTCATCGCATTTACGACATTAATTTAAATCACGGGTAGGGCTGATGGCTAGTATAGTTGTAAAATAGTTTTTAATTTCAAATTCAATAACATGGTTTTTTTTTAATTTTCAATCTACCTTAATTTCAAGTCCTAAAATATTAATAAAACAGCCTGTTTAAAATAAGAAACAAATCTTAATGATTTACGTAAATTTTTTTTTTTATTGAAAATGTATTGATTACGGGATAAATACTTAAGCTATTAAACCAATATCTAAAATCAGTTAATACGATTCTGCACATGTGTTTTAAATTAATGTCGTGAATGCGGTGACAGGCTGTATGACAAATTTTGTAGCGCGGTGATTTAACTGAGATGCAAGATGGTCCAATACCCGCTGAAGGATAAATGTTTGCAAGTTGTACAAATATATGTTTTAATGTTGTGTCACCTACCCTCGCACTCGTCGGTCATAACACACAATACACAGTATTAGATAGATAGATAGATAGATAGATAACTCTTTATTGAATTACCACACAAACAGAAATAATAAAAAAATAAGTACTGGGTTAAAATAAATAAGGCAATACAATGGGCGGCCTTATCGATAAAAGCGATCTCTTCCAGGCAACCTTTGGATGGAGCGAAATTTTTAAAAATTACGGAGTGCGGTGTACTTTAGCGGATACATTACATTTACACATAATATATTCTAAGATATAATAATAATATGAAGTTTTAATCCTAATACTTAATATACTTATAAAATAGACTAATATATAGGTATAAACATATAGCAAACTATACTAACAGATAAAATAAGTACATAAATAGTAAATAAATAACGCTAGGAAGATGACATCGTCAGGTAATGATGTTTCACCTTCAATTTGAAGACGTGTAAGGACGATGACCGTCTTACTTCTTCGGGCAGAGCATTCCACAGCTGAACAGCCTGGACAGTAAAAGAAGCGCTGTAAAAGGAAGTGCTGTGCGAAGGAGTTCTGAGTATCAAGTTTTCTGATGACCTAAGAGTATAGTTATTTGAAGAATGGAGAAATTCAAATCTATCTTTCAGATAGTGAGGAGAGAAGGGATTGAAAAGAATAGAATAGAGAAGAAAAAGGATATGCGTATTCCGACGAAGACGAATCGGAAGCCATTTAAGCTTTGAACGGAAGGGAGACATGACATGGTATTAGAGCATGGATCCCGACATGTTGTGTCGCTGATGAGTGTTAGTTTTATTTATCTTTATACCCGCTACTGCAGAGCATCAGAAATGTTCGAGCCAGCGCGTTTTCACTGCTTCCACACCGTCATGCGTAAGCGAGCCGTTTCTCTGGTACACAGGCTGCGGGTCATCTCCAACACCGTCTTAGCAATGATAGCTGGCAAAGTAGACTAGCCGTGCACCAGAAATTGCTATTTTGGCGTGTTTGTATAGTTTGACAATTCCTTAAATCATTATTTGGCCACTATATAGGTTTATTACATTTTGTTTGATAAAATATCGTTTTTCTGCTGCCGCTAAAACAACATATACTAAAAATACAATTAAATAAATATTTAAGGGGTTCCCATACAACAAACGTGATTTTTTTGCTCGTTTTAGCTCGATATTGATAACGGCAACAGGTAGACGCTTGAAATATTCACAGAATATTAAGTTTTATATTCACTTTAAAAAGAAATAATTACAAAAAATTAATTAAATATTTATACAACAAACGTGATTTTTTTGCCACGTTTTTTAAATATGTCAAAGCAAGGTGCTTTGTTTTCTATCATTACGTAATCAGATCTCAACATTTTTTGACCAAAAGGAAAATTGGTTTGGACAAATCAGTTTGACTAAAAAGTTTGCCACGAGGAAGAACCCGGATCTGAGAACGATCTCGGTCAAAACTGTGTCTCCTTACTTCGGGCTGCCTAAAAATATTCATACTATTCCCACTAGCTCATACGATTTTTCTTACCGTAATGTAGGTCTACCGTGATCAAAACTTACCAAGAGTTTGGTTTACATATTAGCTGCTCCGCCCCGCCTTCACAAGGTTTTTTTCAAAAATAAATTAAAGCCTACAGCACTCAAGAATAGTGTAGTTTTCTATCGATAAAAGAATTTTCGAAATCGGTTTAGTAGTTTCGGTGATTACCCATTACATACAAATTCTGCCCTTTTATAATATATTTTGTACAACTAGCTGACAAATCCGCAACTTTGCACGCGTAGTTTTCCAATAAAAACATTACCCTCCTTCTGCGCAGTTGAATAAGAAGTAACCTATTCCACCCGAGGATAGTGTAGCTTCCCAACAGTGAAAGCATTTTTTAAATCGGTGTAGTAGTTTCAGAGCCTATTCAACGAATGAATAATCAAATCTTTCCTCTTTATAATATTAGTATAGATTTTTTTCACTAGCCTTCATTTTCCCATTGCTGGGCAAAGACCTTCCCTAACTCCTTCCACCTATCGTGATCCTTAGCAGATAGATATATAATATTTATAATTATAGTAAAGAATCAAATTATTCGAATTATGTAGCTCATAATATATAAGGATACAACATATATTAATATAGGTTTTACGAAGATGTCTGTGATAGCAATGTTATCTAAACTGTTCCTCCGGTTTCTAGCTAACATCCTATTACTTAGGTCTTTATCCTTTGAATTCTGCTTAAATCTCTGTTTACACTGAAATAGAAGCAGCCAGTATCGGCCAGCAGGGGCCAGCAACGCCTTACTCTGGGGGACCTTTAGTATTGTAGTTGGTACAGATACAATCTTCATTTAACAAGGAAAGTCGGCCAGCCTGATATTATGCTGCTACCTATAAAAGTTGTATAATCTCACAGGTTACGACAAGCTAAGACTTGGCATATATGACATTACACCCTGATATTATACTGTTTTATAGTAGTATAAAAATAATGTATTAAAGGCGAGAGCGATTGTTTTAATCCAGAGCGACGTCAACGATTCTAGAGTAGAATCCTTAGCGTATGGATTCAAAGTACGTCGTTCGAGGTTTAATAATTTTGGTACCATGTGGCACACTCTGCTTTTCATCACCCTCGACGAGAAAAATAAATAAGAGATGCTTTTAGTAGTGACGAATATTTATAATTACATAACCAAATTACAAATTTATATTAATACTAGCGGTTGCTTGCGCCTTCGTACGCGTTACACAACTAAATGAGTACTAATTTATCACAACATATCACATTAATTAATGTGATGATGTTCAGTGAGGATGTTTGTTTATTTGTTACTCAATCATGTCGTAACGGCTGAACCGATTTCGATGAAATTTGGCATGAACGTAGATTTTACCTGAACTAACTTACTACTATTATCCCATAAATTCATAATCATTATCCATTAACCCATAAATCAGGAAAACAATCGCAGCTACATAAACGTCGTCGTGCAGTCCACTCCCTTTACGTTTAATATTGTCGCAATGGTGAGCCATGCAAAATGCTAGCCGTAGTGACCCCAGCACACCCTCTGCATGTTAGATATAGGCGCAATGATCAGTCATAAAAAAATCGTTAGTAACGTCTTCGCGCACGTTGTTCTATGGTATAAAAATATATACAGCTAATTTTATGAGACTCTAGTTAGACTCTACCTAGAAAGAGCAGGCTGAAAAACTCGGCGCTAGCTGATTTTTTTTGTCACATAGCATTGCGACCCTATTTATCTTAAAGAAGGTGGGCTGGGGGTGCTGCGCTTGCTTTTTTTATTTTTACTTATCATTTAGGCCTATCGTGAGATAGGTAATAGCCTGTCTAACGATAGGCCTAATTATTATTAATAACCTAATTGTTATGGTTGTGATTTGGTTAGGGGACGCTGCAGTTTTTACAATGATTTATAGCTCATCGTTGGGACTCTGGGGAGTGGGGACGCTGTGTTAGCTGCAAACTTTTATCACTTATCATTGCGGCCCCATCAAACTTAAGGGCAATGGTCTGCGGGACGTTATCGTAGCTGCAAATTTTGTAGCCCTAGAATAAAATAGAATATAAAACGCTTTATTGTATACCACACTTGAATTAACAAATCATATTTAAAACACTTAAAACTATAGATACGCGATAGTAAAATTGGCGGTCTTATCGCTAAAAGCGATTTCTTCCAGACAACCTTTAGACCTGGTCCTACTTAACTTGTAGTGAGTTAAGATGCAGTTTTAATGACTATTTATTTTAATGAGGGTGGCCTGATGGATGCTGGGGAGTGGGGACGCTGTGTTGGTTGAAATCTTCTATCACTATCATTACGACCCCATCAAACTTAAAGGCAATGGGCTGCTGGACGCTGCTATAGCTGTATATTTTATAGCCCTACCTAATTTGTAGTGGGTTGAGTGAGGCACGATGCGTTTTTATGTCTATTTATCTAAATGAGGGTGGCAGCGCTCGCCGATTTATTTTTATGAGTAATAATTGCGACCCAATTTATCTTATAAAGATTGGGCTGGTGGATTCTGCGATAGCCGATTTTTTTATGACTCATTGTCTGGCCCTATATGTTTTGTAGTTTGTTATAGTTAGTTGGTTGGTGGTGACGCTACGTAGCTGCAAATTTTTATTATTCATCATTGCGACTCTACTTATCATAAAAAAGGTGGGCTCGGGAACGCTGCGGTAGCTGATAATATTTTGACTTATCATTACTCTATTCATCTTAAAAATACCCCATTTTAGTTAAAGAGCTGCTTAAGCTGAGAGACTCTGCGGTAACTGGTTTCTGACTTAACTTTGGCACTCTATCTAATTTAAGAGAGTGAGCTGGGGGATGTTATGTTAGCTGAACTTTTATAGCTATCATTGTGATTCTATTTTACGTGAAGGTATGGGCTCGGAAAAGCTGCGGTAGCTGCAAGTTTCTTTTGATTTATCACTGTGACATTAACAAACTTAAAAAAAGTGGATATAAGGACGCAGCAGTAGCAGTTTTTTTATAATACATTCTTGACCCTATTTAAAAACGTAAAACTTAAAAGTTTTTGCTGCGTTATTTTATGACTAAACATTATAAATGTTAAATTGATTGGGTTAGAGGATGCTGCGGTAGCTAGCTTATTTTTTATGACTTATTGTTCCGGCTTTATCTGACCTGTAGTGAGTTGGTTGGAGGTCACTGCGGTAGCTGTAATTATGTATGATTCATCACTGCGACCCATTTTTCATAGAAGAGAGTGTGCTGGCAGATGCTGCGGTAGCGAGATTTTTTTTATGATGTTGCTATTGTGCCTCTATCTAACATACAGACAGTGAGCTGGGGTCACTATGATATATGATTTTTTTATAGCTCATCATTGGATCAATATTAAATTAAAAGGGAGTGGACTACCTATAGGACGCTTATGTAGCTGAATTTTATATGAATTTACCTATTTATATGGATTAGGAGAGAAAATATATCTCTATTTCTACGCATTTATATCTAAACTAACCTGGGCATGAATGCGTACAAAAGATTATGAAAACTGATTTATGAGATAAAAGTAACATTTATGTTAATTTTGTAATTAATAAACTACACTTTTAGAAAGTATGAACTCAATCCGTTCAGTAGTTTTGTAGTGAAGTGGTAACAGAGTAACAGCATTTTAGTCGTAATCTGAATCATCTCACTAATTTCTACTCTGACGTTATAGAGCCCGGTAGCATAATTGGATAGTGAATCCTCGTATCAAGAGGAAGATTGCGGGTTCAAATCCCGTCTAGGCTTAAAAAAATTGAGTTTCTTGGAATCTTGGAATTTTCTGTATGCGTTCGAATAATACGATCAAAATAAAAATAGTATTTGAAATAAGCAACGCGACATCTTTTGTCAATGTACTAAACTCCAACGTATGGTATTGAGCAGGTCAAAAACTGTAAATGGAGTAAGTTTTCCTGTAAATGGAACTGACGGCGCTTTAGTCACAATTTTTATTCCATGGGATCTGATTCGTAGAATAGAATGTAGCATACTTATGTGTTATTTTACGTACATAACAAATTCTAAGTTATAATTTACGTACATAACAAATTCCATCCAGATTGGTTCAGCCGTTACGACGCTATTGAGTAACAAAAAAATAAAGGATCATCCAAATTTTCACATTTATAATATTAGTGTGATTCACTCCTGGTTTCATGATCAGACCCTGGTAGTCATCAGACCATGATATACATTTACCGTCATACATCTCAAATAAATAATTTAAAAGATAAGTTCGTTTATTAAAGAACTTTGATTTTCTATCTCATTAGTAAAGTGAAGTACCTACCTACCTATTAAAGATTTTGTTTATTTTTTGTTATCGTAAAAAAACTCAAACCTGACCGTTCTACTCTTATTCATTAAGAAATTCTGTTGATCACCTGTTGGCACCATTATCCCTGATCCTTAAAACAAACATAAAAAACTACCATATTAATTTTATTATTGACGACATATAAAACGATACCACACTCAAGTTATTCATATAAGAGGTGTTATTTTGACCTTGGGTTTCTAAAAAAATTAAAAATTTACCAACTATTACACAAACTAACTTTTACTGCCTATTTCGAAATACTCTGAAATCTGGCTAAAAATAAAAATACGATTTGGTCGGCCAACAAAGTGATCCTGTGCCATTTTGCAGGAATTTTTTTGAAAGCGCTGAAATATCTACTTGTTAATTTTATTAGGGAAATCTACATTTAAAATTTGATCGGTCTATTATTAACGGTACCTGAAAAATGGACTATTTTCGTTTTATTTTAAACTCTTATTTTGGACCCCTTGGGGTGCGAATGTTAAAAAATCCTTTCTTAGTCCTCCCGCACACCCTAAAAAGAACACACCCTCCATATTTCAAGTCTCTAAGATCAGCGGTTTAGGCTGTGCGTTGATTTTTAGTTAGTATTTCAGTTCCGTAACGATTATTTAAATATTGATGATAATTTTGATGGTTAAGAGTGATCTATTTCCCCGTCTTCAGATACTGGTAGTCAATTTTATAAGATAATTTTATAGAACCTAAACTCGATACATCTACTGTTATCCATTAAACAGCTCTGTAGATTCCCTCGTGGCTCCATCATCAGACCCTGGTGGTCTGAACCTGATAAAATGTTTCATTACTTACCTATAAAAGGCATTCATGCAAAGTTATACGTTCGTAAATGCAAATGATATTGTTTTAGAATAGGCTACAACATCCCTTTTTAACCCTTTGGGGGTGATTTTCAGATACAATTACTATCCCATGTTTTATTATATACCTTGATTTTTATTTATGTAAAATTTTAAGTCTATTAACACTATAAATAATATTTTGCCATACAAATTTCAACACTCTTTTTCACCCACCCAGGGGATGAATTTTAAAAATAAAAAAACACTATTTCTCTTATTTATATTAAAGAATATGTTCGCCAAGTTTCAAGTTTCTAAACCCAAGAACCACGGTTTTTCATACAACCGTAAAACCCTTTTTTGATCCCCTTGGGGGATGAATTTCCAAAAATCCGTTCTTAGTGTTCACTTTTACACCACAAAAAACATATCATCTAAATTTCAAGTCTCTAGTACCAGTGGTTTGGGCAGTGCGGTATGTCAGTCAGACAGGACAACGATTCTCGATTAGATACGTTTTTGTATTTTAGGTTCATGGTAACTGTTGGGAACAGAAAATGTCGTTCACTTATTTATCACTTGGGTATTTCGTAATGAGGTTGTTTGATCTTCGCTAAATGTTTAAAATATTTTAAAAATACATTTTCTTATAATTAATTTGCTTCTTCTTCATTTCATGTAATTACATTTTCATAGGCTTTTAAATATTTTTCTCTCGATTTGTTGGGTAGTAAATTGTTTATGACAGTTTCTGCGATTAATTTTACACTTTCTGGTGTTAATATTTCACTTTCACTGTAAGAACTAATCTTTTATTCAACTTGTGTGAATCAGATTAATATTTTGATAAAATTAATAAAAAAACGAGTAAGAAGTTCGCGAGTTTTTTTTATTTGATTAAACAATGCCGCGTCGTAAGGCGTGCTTATTTTATTACCGGCCAGCACTTTATCAAAGCGAATTACGTTCAAACTTTTTAATTAAATAGTGTTCCAAATTCAAAAGTAATTTCGTCACTGTTATTAAGTGCGCCAGAATGGCCCATTTTGCACGCATTTATCGAGGAACTCTTTGCATATTTTCGAATAGATGGGATGAAAAAGTCTCATGTGCAATTTCATACCTTTCAAATCATCTGGTTTCGTAGAGTACGATATGGTACAAGTATATATGCTTGCTACCACGGCTGTGGCAACACAAAACGTTGTTGTTAAAACGTCGGGATAACAAATAAAAAAGGTACATACGCGATAAATACCCGTTTAAAGCCGTAATTAGGTTATATCTAGCACTCATATTTAAAGTAGAAGAGGAAGGAGTACCTAAAAGAAACGACCTGACTTGTACCATACAAGTGACAAATAAATATGCCGCGATTACTCATACTCCTCAAAACCAGCGGGTTGTTACCTGTATTTTTGCAGTGTTTGGTTGCGAGGACCTGGCATTAAATCTAAAAGATTGAGCTGCGAGCAGGTGGGCACTGCCACTTACACCAGTCGCTAGCCTGTTCACATCGGCCGCGCGCACGGCTGACTTCTTCCAGCCCTTCAAACAATACTACGCACACACACATACACGCACACACTTGCAGACACTCATTAATATATACATTGGGAGCTACTGTAATATTTCACGGAGGAGGGCGTTGATGTCTGCGACACAGTTTAATACTTCTGCAGATATCAACTTTTTTCACATAATTTGTACCATTGTTTATGTTCCAAACAAAGAATTTATGATTATGATAAGATGAAACAACTAAATTATACAACAATGCAATACAGTTTTATCATACAGTAAAAATAGTAAAGCTCATGTTACAAATTTAAAAATAATGTTACATATAATAAACTCTATATGTATATAGGTAATCCACGTGTAATTATTTAATTTGTTATTAATAAAAGTAATCTTAAATAAATTGTATTAAAAACAAAGAAAAGTGAATGATAAGACTATGACTATGGCTACTAATTGGAAACCCACTCGAAGGAAAACAGGATTTACAGCACAAGTCTATTCGACTTAGTGTAGCTCCTGTTTGAAATTATGATGTTTATACAAGCCATTATTTAATATATAAATCTTTATTTATATAATTATTATATTTAAAATTGTTATCGTTAAATTGTTGTTATTGTATCAGAAATGAGGAGATACGTAGGAGAACTCAAGTCACCGACATAGCCCGACGGATTAGCACGTTTAAGTGGCAATGGGCAGGCCATATAGCGCGCACAACAAATGGCCGATGGGGCCGGAAGGTTTTCGAGTGCAGGCCACGGACCGGCAAGCGCAGCATAGAACGTCTAACTACAAGATGGGCCGACGACTTGGTAAGAACCGCAGGTCGGCGTTGGATGCAGGCAGCTTCCAACCGCATTTCCTGGAGATCAATGAGGGAGGCCTTTGTCCAGCAGTGGACGTCCTACGGCTGATATGAAGACGATGATGATGAAAATTTTTATTATGTGCTTGAAATGAAAAAGTATGAATAAATGAAAATATTATTGTAATTTTATGAATACTACGTGTGCTTAGCAACCAAAATAAAGTTTATGCTGCGTGAAAGCTGCTCGCCGGTTTGCTACCGGCCGCTGATATTTTAGTGTAAATTGAGCCTTATTCGAAATTTGATCGCTGTAAGCGCTCAGACGATAAAGTTCCGTTTGGTATTAGTTATCGCAACTGTTTCTGCTATTGTAATATTATTGGATGCTGTGAGGTAAAACGTTCATTGATCTGTAAAATTATCATAGCTAGTTATTGAGACGTTCGTATTATTAAAGTAACTTTAATTTGATAGTATTATCCAGAACATACGGGAAATTCTTGAATCTCATCGCGCGATATTATAACTCCGAAGTCGAGCAAAAATACGTAGAAACTTAACAAAGGTTCGTAGATGTGCTACGGCGTAGCTTTTCGTAGCACGTCTACGCACAACTGACATGCGGAACAATGGGCAAATGGACTCCGAGGTGTGAATTGATCAAACGATTGCATCGAGTTGCCTTCGACTGAATTCACGTAAAGGTAAATATCATTGAATGGACGTGCTACTGACTTTCAAATATTATGTTAAATTCAATCAACCTGCTAGTTAGTAAACCGTAGTATTAACCACTTAACTTAATCGTGTTATAGGCGAGGTACCATAAATGTATTTCTTTATAATAAAAATATTTCCATTTGAATGAACTCACATCTGATGGTAAGCCATGATGTGGTCTAGAATGGAGCACGGTAATTTAGAAGATACCTGTTCAATTGTATAATAAAGATCTACCGTAGTATTCCATACCATATGTAGTGAATAAATGATTGTCTATGTCATATCTGTACGTAAAAACAAAACAGTTATCATTACAGTGATAACTCGTAAATTATTTGAGTTTTGAAGTAAAAACTTCTTTATGCACGCTTGACTTGGGGAGTAAGATGGTGAATGCGTTACGAAAAGTGCGAACGGAATTTTAGAGGGAGATAAAAGTTAGTGAAGATAGAAAGAGGGAGAGTTAAGTTGCGTATATTTCTGTAGGATCAAAAGAGGTGCGCACGCATATTTTCTTTCTCTCTTCCTCTCACAGCCAGTGCATGATATATATATATATATATATATATATATATATATATATATATATATATATATATATATATCATCATATCAGCCGTAGGACGTCCACTGCTGGACAACGGCCTCCCTCATTGATCTCCAGGAACTGCGGTTGGAAGCGGTCTGCATCCAACGCCGACCTGCGGTTCTTACCAAGTCGTCTGCCCATCTTGTAGGTGGACGTCCTACGCTGCGCTTGCCGATCCCTGGCCTCCACTCGAGAACCTTCCGGCCCCAACGGCCATCCGTTCTGCGCGCTATATGGCCTGCCCATTGCCACTTCAACGTGCTAATCCGTCGGGCTATGTCGGTGACTTGAGTTCTCCTACGTATTTCCTCATTTGTGATTCGATCCCGTAGAGAAACCCCGAGCATAGCCCTCTCCATAGCTCGTTGAGCGACTCTGAGCTTATTCATAAGGCCAATAGTGAAGGACCACGTCTCGGTTCCATATGTCATCACTGGTAACACACACTGATTGAAGACTTTCGTCTTAAGGCACTGAGGTATGTTGGACGAAAAGACGTTGCAAAGTTTCCCAAACGCTGCCCATCCGAGTTGGATTCGACGATTGACCTCTTTCTCGAAGTTGGACCTACCTAATTGGACTGTTTGTCCTAGGTATACATACGCGTCGACAACTTCAAGAGCCGAGTTCTCAACCATAACTGGGGCAGGAACGACATGGACATTCGACATGATTTTCGTCTTGTCCATGTTTATTTTAAGTCCTACCCGTTGGGAGACTCGATTGAGGCCTTCGAGCATCGTGCTGAGCTCTTCCATCGACTTTGTCATGACCACAATATCGTCGGCAAACCGAAGGTGAGTGATGTATTCGCCGTTTATATTGATGCTCAGTCCTTTCTATTCCAGAAGCTTGAAGGCATCTTCCAATACGGTCGTAAACAGTTTAAAGAGATTACATCTGTCCTGTCTTACGCCTCTTTTTAAGGGAATCGCCTTGGAGCTCTGTTCGTGTACTCGGACTGACATAGTGGCGTTTTCATACAAACACTTCAACACTTCGATGTATCGATAGTCAATACGGCATCGTTTTAGAGACTCAAGCACTGCCCATGTTTCGATCGAATCGAAGGCTTTCTCATAGTCCACAAACGCGAGACATAGCGGCAAGTTATACTCTTCGGTCTTCTGTACGACTTGCCGCAGCGTATGTATGTGGTCTATGGTACTGTAGCCTTTACGGAACCCGGCTTGTTCAGGAGGCTGGAAGTCATCAAACCTGCGTTCGAGACGGTTCGCGATGACCCTCGAAAACAGCTTATAAACATGGCTCAAAAGCGAGATGGGTCCGTAATTCTTAAGCAAGGTGTTGTCACCTTTCTTGAAAAACAGAACCACCACGCCCCCGTTCCATGCTTTTGGCGTCGTACCTTCAAGCAAGGTGGAATTAAAGAGCTTCTGAAGGACTTTAAGTACCGGTGATCCACCCGCTTTCAGAAGCTCTGAAGTGATTCCGTCCTCACCCGGCGCCTTGTCGTTCTTAAGCTGCTTCAATGCCATCCTGAACTCATACAGGCTGATGTCCGGAATATCTTCGGTATAATGTCGGGTCAGTTTGGCTCTTGGGTCGTTGGCCGCACTGCAAACAGATTTAGTGACCGAATCGTAGAGGCGTCCATAGAACCTTTCGACTTCCCTTAACACTTCCGCTTTACTTGACGTTATGCTGCCATCTTCCCTCTTCAGCTTCGTCATGCGGCTCTGCCCAATAGAATTATCTCTCGCGAACACTTCGGAGCCTTTATTCCGCTCTATCGTATCTTTAATACGAGATGTATTATAGGTACGAATATCGTGCCGCAAGGATTTCCAAATCTTTCTATTGAGCTGCCTATGTGACTGAGCATCACCGGGAGTCTGCAGTCGCAAAGAACGTCGTTCAATCATGAGGTTACGGGTGTCATGAGAGAGTTTCTGAGGTCTATTGGTACGGGGAGGCTTAAAGAACTGGGACCCCACCGTATGGACAATATATATTTCTGTCAGTAGTTCGTTTGATTATATTTTGTATATTCATTTCGTTCTTGAACAGTTTTATAAATAAATATTTTGAAAAAGAAGTTTTCTCAAGAAAACAAGTTTGAAGAAGAAAGAAGAAGCACGCTGGTTTTTTTTCTTCACCATTTAGCAGTAAAACATCTACTGCTGAGCATAGGTTTGCCCTATTTCAAGGATGACTGATCTTACATAGCCACCCATCGACTCCCAACTTTTATTTGTATTTACTATGTAGCTGTTTTTTTCAGTTCAAATGTTATTGTATCGAAAGCAAGTATTAAAAACCAGTTATCAGTCATATAACTGTGATCAATAATTAAAATATGTCACGTACTTCAATATAATTTAATAACCAATCAATCGTGATTGGAAAAGCCACAAACAGCATAACAGTAGTTTATTTAATACCAAGCTGCAAATTCGCTTTTGACTGTGATATTTTCGTGATATTTCGCAGATATAATTTATTTACTGAAATCGGTACTTATTGGCAAAACGGTATAAAGCATTTAATTTAGCTAATATCGTTATGATAAAAAAAAAAATATGTTGCACAACTATTGTTAAGCGTATTTGGCGACTAAATATGTTTAAATTTGACGTTTTTGAATGATTTGAAAACTCCTTAAATCGTATTTAGATACTAAATGCGTTGAGGCATCGTTATTAGAAATTAACCATTTTATTACAATATTATTACATTTGACGACCTCCATGGTGCAATGGGCGAATAGCCGGCTGAGACGCAGAAAGTAGCGAGTTCGATTCCCGCCGCGGAACAAATGTTTGCACGATCTACAGATAGTTTTACCGGGTCTGGTTGTTTCTCTATATATTATAAGTATGTATTTACAAAAAAATTATAACAGTATTCTATCAGTTAACTGGTTCCCATAGTTATAAGCTTTGCTTAGTTTGGGGCTAGATAGCTCTGTGTCTAATGTCCAGCAATATTTATTTATATAGCATTTTTCAAACATTCGCGATCACTGTACATAATTATTGATTAAAACGGGTATTTATCGCGTATGTACCTTTATTATTTGTTAAACACTTGTCTCACCGCCGGCGAGTACACGATTAGCTATCAAATATTTTCTCGCTCAAGAAACGTACAAAATATATAGATTCCGTGTCAGTAAAAGAGACACGTATATAGTTGATCGCTGGCCGTTCACACTGCTGGCAAGAACTCGCTCTCCACTATTTTATCGCAGCGCTCGATTGGCGGTCAGAACACTCGCCGCACTCGCTCACTTGCTTTATAGTCCACCGAAACAACTATAGGAACTACACACTCGCTTCTCGCTGCTCGCCAACTCGTTTCTAGTTTCTAGCTCTACTCGCTTCTCGCTCATTGCCGGCGGTGAGACAAGTACCTTATCCCGACGTTTCGGTTGTGTTGCAACAGTCATCGTCACGGGTTAACGGGTTTATATATTTATTTTATATTTAATAAAATTACTTAAGTTTATATAAATTGGCCCATCTTGTGGGTGGACGTTCTACGCTGCGCTTGCCGGTCCGTGGCCTCCACTCGAGAACCTTTCGGCCCCATCGGCCATCTGTTCTGTGACTTGAGTTCTCCTACGTATCTCCTCATTTCTGATTCGATTCCGTAGAGAAACCCTGAGCATAGCAAGATGGGCAGACGACTTGGTAAGAACCGCAGGTCAGCGTTGAATGCAGGCCGCTTCCAACCGCAGTTCCTGGAGATCAATGAAGGAGGCCTTTGTCCAGCAGTGGACGTCCTGCGGCTGATATGATGATGATGATGATATAAATTGGCGCAACTATGTAAGGATTTTCTACTAATAAGTAGTGGATTTTTATATATTTTGTAAGCACGCAACCAACCTAGAACATAAATCGATACAACGTTTGGCAAATGCCTAATTTTTACTAAGTAGTTACATAATACCACAAAAATCGTCGCGTTTCTATAAAAACCTACCCATTACAAGTTGATTCACCAATTACATATCCTTAATTCAAAACTCGAGGCCCAAACAATACCGAATATCTTCAAATTATACCATTATCATGAAAGTAGCGAGCTTTAGGTATCTGAACGGATGTGCAAAAGAGATTGTTGCAGTATTACAGTAAGGATTTAAGGCTTAGATCGGTCTGCGCATAGAGCCATGAACAGGTGATAGTGATAGAAGTACTATTAAAAACTGGATTGAATAAAGTCTCTTGTGGATAATTGTAGGTCTACAAGTTTTTCATAGTAGTTTTAGTGCGATGCGAGACGTTCTTCAGACCGGATCGCACTCACCCTGATGAAGGTTCACGAATTGAATTCATTGTCGGTCAAATGCCGATAAAACGGTACATGATAAATCCCGTATTTATAATAATGATATTCATAACAACATTTTTATATTAGGTAACCGCACAATCCCGCATAACAGTATAGTAGACGATATTTTTTAGCGCAACTTTTTTTTTATTGATGATACCCAAGCGCTTGAACACTACCTCACCTGCTGGTAAGTGATGGTGTGATCGAAGATGGAGCACGTTTGCCTAGAAAGAACAATTTTACACTGTACTTGAAGATTCTTAGTTCGGAAAAACATGCGCCGAAAGTGAGTTCCACACTTTACTTGTGCTAATAAGAAAAATTGAAGCAAATCGTTTGGTACGGCAAGGTGGTATGCCTACCAGGTATGGGTGATACTTCTCGGTACGTTTGCTTGCCCGGTGGTGGAAGGGGGAAAAAGGGATAAGGTGCTGAAGATCTTGTGCATATTAATCAAAATTAATTTTGTAAAAAACTGAAAGTCTGGCTACTCGGCGGCTGTGCTCCAGACATTTTAAATTGGCTTCCCCTAGGGAGTCATCACCAATGAGTCTAGCAGCACGTCGCTCAATCAAATGAAGGGCTTCAAGCTGACTTTAAACGGTATTAGTAGTTTAGAACAGTAAACTGTCTTTTATAAATAAAATATTAAAGTAAACAAAAACTGAGTTTCAATGAGTGACAGACAAACTGGAAACGATTGGTAAGTGTACCGTTTTCTATGTAGTTTAGAATACTATGCCAAATTCAATTTACAACGAGCACTAAAATCTATCCGTCCACGTCCCATATAAAACCATTCATCCGGAGTCCGTAAAATAAATCTGTTTCAGAGGATGCCACGTACCAGGCACAGATAAAGTTGGCTCAAAATATTTCAATCGCTAGATAAATTGAAAGCTTTTTTAACCCTAGATCTATCGTTATCTAAAATACCCTAGACTCTCTTGTGATACAAAATCAAGTAAAAAACATTGTCAAAGGTTCATCATCATATCAACCGTAGGACGTCCACTGTTGGACAAAGGCCTCCCTCATTGATCCCCAGGAACTGCGGTTGGAAGCGGCCTGCATCCAACGCCAACTCGTGGTTCTTACCAAGTGGTCTTCTCATCTTATAGGTGGACGTCTTATGCTGCGGCTGCCAGTCCGTGGCTTCCATTCGAGAACTTTCCGGCCCCATCGGCTATCTGTTCTGCGCGCTATATGACCTGCCCATTGCCACTTCAACGTGCTAATCCGTCGGGCTATGTCGGTGACTTGAGTTCTCCTACGTATCTCTTCATTTCTGATTCGATCCCGTAGAGAAACCCCGAGCATAGCCCTCTCCATAGCTCGTTGAGCAACTCTGAGTCGAAGGTTATTGTATTGTATTGTATTAATTTATTTCAGATAATTATAATCCATAACCACAATCACAATAAATTATATCAAATTAAACCAAAAAAAATAAATTAAATTATGTACAATCAAACAAATTAAATCAATATTAGATAATTAATAAAAAATTAAAATAATGTAAAATTATGTATCGGTGTATGCACATGCTGGAGCAACACACCGGATGGAGTGTCCATAAAGGGGACACACAACTCCCTGCCACAGTTTGTAGGATGGTGTTAAGGCTGGCTCGCGCCTGCGGTTATGCACTAGCAATAAAGTTATATTCTGGACATTAACTGATGATTAAATGTAATTTATTATTATAAATATTATGAAATCATTATAAAAATTTTTAAAACTTGAAAAAATACAGTGGCGATTCTTTACGCTTAGCTTTAGGCTCTCTTTAAGCAATGTTTGTTGACAGCCAAATTTGTGAACTAGCACTGTATCATAAACAGCATTGTCAGCTCTGTAAGTCTTGATGAAATCAAAAAATGATTTGATGTTAATTTGAAATGATTTGATTATATTACTATTTATGGATAAAGATTGGGAAAAGTCGAACTAGATTTAATAATAAAGTTTGCATATTACCCAGCTTTTTTTTTTGCATATGCCGTAGGGCGCCGGCAATAGAATGTTGCCCCTCCGCTCTAGCCCGTGGATGCAGTAGGAGTCTGCTAAGGGATACCTCCGAAAGATGGGCAGCAGCGTCTTTTCGTGTTTTCAATATCTATACTGCGCTCGCCAGCCCGCCTGCCAAGCGTGGCGAGTATGGCAACAACCCCCTCATGATAAATTTACAACATAAAACCAGGCCCCGAGTCCCCGGCGGCCCCGCTAATCCTGGCTACGGTAGCAGTCACGGTAACGGCGGGGCCAGGGGTGCTAAGAATCCTCGGGAGACGATCGGCTACCAAACCCTACGACGACCACTGGCCCTGGTAACACACAACATCCGCACTTTGAGGACAGACGAAAAGATTATTGAGCTGGAAGAAGAAATTAGTAGATTACACTGGGGCATTTTGGGGTTATCAGAAGTCCGTAGAGAGGGCGAGGACACGATATCCCTTAAGTCTGGTAATCTACTATACTACCGGGAGGGCGACCAACAGTCCCAAGGTGGTGTTGGGTTTCTCGTTCACAAGTCACTCATCAACAACATTATCACCATCGACAGTGTGTCGAGCAGGGTCGCGTACCTGACACTCAGAATATCTAAGCGATATTCGCAGAAGGTCGTTCAGGTATATGCGTCGACCTCTTCACACCCAGATGAAGAAGTAGAGTCTATGTATGAGGACATCAATAGAGCCATACATACGATCAAAACTCACTTTATTGTTGTTATGGGGGACTTCAATGCAAAGCTAGGCATGAGAAGCGATGATGAGTTGAGAGTGGGGCAATTTGGATATGGGCAACGGAACCCCAGGGGACAGAGGCTGGCCGATTTTCTGGAGAAAGAAGGACTCTTTATGATGAATTCTTTTTTCCAGAAGCCGCCTCACAGGAAATGGACCTGGATGAGTCCCAACGGTTCCACGAGAAATGAGATTGATTTCATCTTGACCAACAAGAAAAGGATATTCAACGATGTCTCTGTGATTCACAGTGTGAAAACCGGCAGTGATCACCAAATTGTTAGAACCACATTGAATATGAACGTTAAACTTGAAAGGTCTCGTTTGATGAAATCCACGCTCCGACCCACTCGCGCACATATCCAGAATCTCGAGAGCTTTCAACTCGAACTTGCAAATTGCTTTGACTGTCTAGAAGTAGATGCATCAGTGGACGAGATCAATAACAGGTTCGTAGAAACCGTCCATACGGTGGGGTCCCAGTTCTTTAAGACCCCCCGTACCAATACACCTCAAAAACTCTCTGATGACACCCTTAACCTCATAGCTGAACGACGTTCTTTGCGACTGCAGTCTCCCGATGATGCTCAGTCACATAGGCAACTCAATAGAAATATTTGGAAATCCTTGTGGCACGATATTTGTACCTTTAAAACATCTCGTATTAAAGATACAATAGAGCGGAATAAAGGCTCCAAAGTGTTCGCGAGAGATAATTATATTGGGCAGAGCCGCATGACGAAGCTGAAGAGGGAAGATGGCAGCATAACGTCAAGTAAAGCGGAAGTGTTAAGGGAAGTCGAAAGGTTCTATGGACGGCTCTACGATATGGTCACTAAACCTGTTTGCAGTGCGGCCAACGACCCAAGAGCCAAACTGACCCGACATTATACCGAAGATATTCCGGACATCAGCCTGTATGAGTTCAGGATGGCATTGAAGCAGCTTAAGAACGACAAGGCGCCGGGTGAGGACGGAATCACTTCAGAGCTTCTGAAAGCGGGTGGATCACCGGTACTTAAAGTCCTTCAGAAGCTCTTTAATTCCACCTTGCTTGAAGGTACGACGCCAAAAGCATGGAACGGGGGCGTGGTGGTTCTGTTTTTCAAGAAAGGTGACAACACCTTGCTTAAGAATTACGGACCCATCTCGCTTTTGAGCCATGTTTATAAGCTGTTTTCGAGGGTCATCGCGAACCGTCTCGAACGCAGGTTTGATGACTTCCAGCCTCCCGAACAAGCCGGGTTCCGTAAAGGCTACAGTACCATAGACCACATACATACGCTGCGGCAAGTCGTACAAAAGACCGAAGAGTATAACTTGCCGCTATGTCTCGCGTTTGTGGACTATGAGAAAGCCTTCGATTCGATCGAAACATGGGCAGTGCTTGCGTCTCTAAAACGATGCCGTATTGACTATCGGTACATCGAAGTGTTGAAGTGTTTGTATGAAAACGCCACTATGTCAGTCCGAGTACACGAACAGAGCTCCAAGGCGATTCCCTTAAAAAGAGGCGTAAGACAAGACAGATGTAATCTCTTTAAACTGTTTACGACCGTATTGGAAGATGCCTTCAAGCTTCTGGAATAGAAAGGACTGAGCATCAATATAAACGGCGAATACATCACTCACCATCGGTTTGCCGACGATATTGTGGTCATGGCAAAGTCGATGGAAGAGCTCAGCACGATGCTCCAAGGCCTCAATCGAGTCTCCCAACGGGTAGGACTTAAAATGAACATGGACAAGATGAAAATCATGTCGAATGTCCATGTCGTCTCTGCCCCAGTTATGGTTAAGAACTCGGCTCTTGAAGTTGTCGACGTGTATGTATACCTAGGACAAACAGTCCAATTAGGTAGGTCCAACTTCGAGAAAGAGGTCAATCGTCGAATCAAACTCGGATGGGCAGCGTTTGGGAAACTTCGCAACGTCTTTTCGTCCAACATACCTCAGTGCCTTAAGACGAAAGTCTTCAATCAGTGTGTGTTACCAGTGATGACATATGGAACCGAGACGTGGTCCTTCACTATTGCCCTTATGAATAGGCTCAGAGTCGCTCAACGAGCTATGGAGAGGGCTATGCTCGGGGTTTCTCTACGGGATCGAATCAGAAATGAGGAGATACGTAGGAGAACTCAAGTCACCGACATAGCCCGACGGATTAGCACGTTGAAGTGGCAATGGGCAGGCCATATAGCGCGCAGAACAGATGGCCGATGGGGCCGAAAGGTTCTCGAGTGGAGGCCACGGACCGGCAAGCGCAGCGTAGGACGTCCACCCACAAGATGGGCAGACGACTTGGTAAGAACGGCAGGTCGGCGTTGGATGCAGGCCGTTTCCAACCGCAGTTGCTGGAGATCAATGAGGGAGGCCTTTGTCCAGCAGTGGACGTCCTACGGCTGATATGATGATGATGATTACCAAGCTAAGTTTAATCAACTTATTTTGATTGAACTTTTTAGTCCCGAGGTTAATATCATCCGCCGGACTTTGCAGCGTCATCGTGCCAGCCGTTCTCGACCCGAACGATCTGATACGTGACGATAGTAAGAGGCATGACGGTATGACTCTTATACCTCGGGAGAAGGGTAGGCGTTTGGTGTGCGTCGATACCCTTGCGCCATCTCATCTGTCGGGTACAGCAGTTAGGGCCGGTGCTGCGGCAAATTCAGCCGAAGATCTCAAGCGGTGCTTATTGCGGTGTATTTGAGCCATTTGGGGTCCATGGGGTACCGGAGCCCATCGCGTTTTCAAAATTTTTTCTGGGTGTCTTATCGAAGCGAAGAGTGCTGGCGCTTATCTGGGTCAACGCATAAGCATTGCAATTCAGCGGGGCAATGCAGCCAGTGTCTTTGGGACTTTTCCGCCTGGTAGTGATCTGGAGCAGTTGAGCTATTTACACGGTGTCCTTTAAATCACTGTTTTTCCCGAACAAACGTTGCTCAGACCACGGTCTACTAACAGTTTATAACATCAAAAAAGAAAACAAATTGGTTTTTGAAAAATATAAAAAGTAGCGAACTAAAAACGTTTATCTTAACGTTACGCCTTACAACATAGCGCGCTGACCGGTAGCTACCAGGTACTAAGGAGTAGGTAATACGCTACGGCTAGCGTAAGTTCATGGGATCTTTATGTCACGGTTAGTTTTTGAACAAAGTAAGACTTATTTGAGAAGGTCTAGATTTTATTTTTTATTCTCTTATTTGATGTTATAAGCAGTTATTAGACCATAGTTTGAGCAACGTTTGTTTTGAGGAAACAGTGATTTAAAGGACACCGTGTATATATCATTTGCAACGGTCTTTAGATAATTCAAATGTTTCTTCTGTGTTTTAGTCATGTAAATATTTATTGTTATTAAAGGCATTTTGCCCCTCTTTTATCAGTACCTACTAATCTACTAATCATGTTTTGATATATGTAATAGTTTTAGTTGTGAGAACATAATAATAAGTACGATGAAAATGTTATTTTTTTTCTCATTGCTAGATGATAAAAGTACAAACTCCTTGATTTTAATTATGAGTCAATTAGATAAATCCATTATAATTGCGACAGAAAATACAGACACAAAATATTATTCAAAACGCAAACCCCACACTTTACACATCCTTTTCGAGAAAACTAATTCAATTTTGCACCAAAACTAAACGTGCTCTCAAAATTCTAATTTTAAATTCCTTAGCTTGGACGTGTTGAGAGCCAGGAAAAGGCGAAACACTTGAATTTAAATTCTGGACGCGAAACGATCGAGTGTGTCCGAATTTCGAAATTCGATTCGACGGAGCATGTAACTATTTGCAAACAATACGTCGAAATGAATTGGTGAATTGTACGAGTACAAGCATTTTCGATCTCAATAAATAAATAAATAATGATGGACAAATATTACTGGACATTTTACACAACGCTATCTAGCCCCAAAGTAAGCAGAGCTTGTATTATGGGAACCAGATAACTGATAGAATACTTATATACCTTCTTTTTTTTGTAAATACATACTTATATAATATATTTAGAAAAACATCCAGACCCGGAACAAATATCTGTAGATCATGCAAACATTTGTTCCGCGGCGGGAATCGAACCCGCTACCTCCTGCGTCTCAGCCGGCTATTCGTCCACTGCACCACGGAGGTCGTCAAAAAATGCTGAGACAGTTGATTAAATAAACTGCTTGATAAGTCTTCATACTTGATTTCTTTTTAACATTCTCTTTAATCCCACTTCATCTTCTTATCTAAAGGAGTGTTTCGAGTTTCTGCATCAGGCACACTCTCGAAACCTTCATTCTTCCAAAGCTTTACAGCTTCGAACTCTCGTCTACAGTTCATAATTTTATGGTGACTCGTTCACAGTATAAGCTCTGCGACTGTGGTACGCTTTACCAACGTCCGTACCTCGTCCCCATCTCTTCCCATTTTCAAAGTCAAGGTATACAACCATTTCCTTTCGTAGTCTCGTAACTGCTAGTTATGTTTATGTTATGTATCCTCCTTATGTACTGTAGTTTATTTATTTATTATTTGTAGTATTTAAGTTTATGTTTATTAGTATAATCAATAGGTATATTTTATTTTGTGGGTTCTGTTTATGTATGTACTCTAACACCGCCGTCTTTTGATTTTTGTTTATCATGTCCATCTAAAGATTGTTTGAAAGAGATCGCTTTTAGCGATAAGACCACCCATTATACCTTTATTTAATATTTATTTCCTTTGTATACTTTGTATATATTTGTTTGTTGTGCAATAAAGAGGATTTCATTGATTCATTCATGCATAATTGTTAGTGAACTCTAGGTAAAAATACGAAAATATATATTTTGAGTTGAATCAAATATTGAAGTAAATACATATTTTGAGTGAGTATAGTATACGAAAATAGATATTATTATTTTGAGTGAATCTAAAATTAATATTATTTAATTTTTGACGACCTCCGTGGCGCAGTGAGCAAAAAGCCGGCTGAGACGCAGGAGGTAGTGGGTTAGATTCCCGCCGCGGAACAAATATTTGCATTATCTACAGATATTTGTTCCGGGTCTGGTTGTATTTCTATATATTATAAATATTTATTTACAAAAAAAATGTATATAAGTATTCTATCAGTTATCTGGTTTCCATAGTACAAGTTCTGCTTAGTTTGGGGCTAGGTAGCGCTGTGTGAGATGTCTAGCAATATTTATTATTTAATTTAATTTTAACAACAAACACAAATTGGGTTAAATTATCATTATGGGACGAAATTTTGCATGCTTTACCTATATTAGGGTTTAAGTTTGTGGTGCTATATTATTAGTAGTGTCTGTAAACGGAATTTTTCTATTTTTTTATTTAGTGATGTTTGAAAACTTTTCAAAAACATACCATGACTGAACAAACAGGTTTTTGAAAAAATCGGTTCTTACTGAATCCAAACATCATGCTTACCTGAAACAAGCAAAATAAATAAATTAAACACAATTTTAAAACAATTATAAAACAAACACATTATTTTAAAATATGAACCCATAAATGAGCTGAAATGAGCATTATCCCGTGCCATTAAAACCACAGATTAAAAAAAGAACAAACGAAAAAACAACACGTTGAAATAACTGTGTATAACATTCATCTGACATATTTTGTTAGTACGTCCACGCTAAATCTGCTAAACGCTAATTTTTTTATGTTATTTATGGTGAAACAGGCTTACGGCCCACCTGATGGTAAGCGGTCACCGTCGCCTATTGACACCGGCAACACCCGGGGTATTGTCGATGCGTTCCTTACACTGTAGAAACCTCTTTACGTTTCTCTTGAAGCGTACCATGTCGTAGCTTAATGGGAAAACCTCAGATGGTAGCTCATTTCACATCTTGCAAGTATGGGGTAGAAAAGATCGCGTAAAGCGTGTGGTGCGCGATACCTAATTGTCGATGATATGTGGATGAGCTTTATTACGTTGTCGAGAAGTTTGGTGGTAAAATCTAGACAACGGGATGAGATCAAATAGCTCCTCAGAACATTCCCCATTATACAGGCGGTAGAATACTCTGAGCGATTCGATGTCATGGCGCTGACTCAGCGGTTCCAGCCTGTCGGCGAGTTTGGGATCACCGATGATTCTAATGGCTCTTCTCTGAAGGGAGTCAAAACGAAGCAATTGGTACTTTGGAGCTCCGTGCCAAAGATGGGAACAGTATTCTACGTGCGGCCGAACTTGCGCTTTGAACAGCAATAGCCGTTGTTGTGCCGTAAAATACTGTTAGGCACGGTTAAGGACTCCAAGATTTTTAAGGTTAGCGCAGCTTATTTCTTACATATTTATTCGTTTTGAGAGAAGTTGCAAAAAAAGCAAAAAAGGGTTGAGTGACCTTTGCTAAGCAAATACAAAGCAAGGAAATATAGGTTAATAAATTTTGTAAAAGAAAACTATGTCTATTTCCAACTGATGTGGCGTCACTGAAAATTAACGCCACAGTAGCGTCAGGAATTAAGGTTCCACACTGCTGAGTGTTGAAGTCTAGATTACCATTATTGTGTTGTAAAATATTATAGGTACTTATTAACGCAAAATTAATATTTATGTAATGTAGTGTAATAATTTTCTTATATACTACTTATATGGCAAACGAGCATGCAGTCCACCAGATGTTAAGTGGCTACTGCAGCCCATGGATATTCACATAGAATTCAAAACAAGCTATTAATTTGTCGTGATTTCTATATGGATACGTTGCCATACTATAGGACTTAGCTGTTATGGCTATGTGCCAGTAATTACAGGAACATACTATTACCATCTAATCGGAACACAGCAGCACAAGTACTGCTATTTGACGGCAGATAAAGGTAAGGCAGTGGTGCCGACTTCGTCGAGCCCGTTCACAAAAGCTCTACCACCACTAAAAAAAATATACTATCAATAGCTTCTATTTTAATTTAAAGATGCGTTTAGGTTTGTAGCAACCCAGTAGTGGATAATTATAGACTGTGGATCATAGTGAGGTGTATTTATTATTGTGTATGTTAGTATCTAGTACACACGGCTACACATCAAGCTATAAATTTCCAGTATAAGCTGACCTCTCATTCCACGAAAATCCTACACAATGCGATGTCAGATTATACTGGAAGTGTATAGCTTGATGTGTAGCCGTATGTACGATAAGTATTTTTTTTTTTACTATGGATCTAAAAAATGTGAAATTTTTTATTCTGTGCACTCCCGGCACATTTTTATCCGAGATACACAAAGGTTATCCTTATAGAGAATGCTTTTCAGTAATATACTATTTTTATCAATATACTAGTGGTCCCGCCGAACTTCGTATCGGCTTGACATGCATAGGTATAACGCGGGCTGTCAATATAAGTCACCCTGGTAGAATTGTCAATTGTTGTCCCCGGCCATCATTATGTATGAGAAAATGAATGACTTCCACAAATAATTCAATACCAAAATTAGCCAAATCGCTCCACCTGTTCTCGAGTTTTAGCGAGACTAACGAACAGCAATTCATTTTTATATATATAGACAAAATATCGGGATAACTCCGACCAAAGCATCTGTTTCAAACGATATTAATTGTTTTACATCCTCCTTGACGATATTTGCAGCACGCATTCTGTCAATTCCATGTCAAACGTCATAAGGTTACATTATAAAAGCGCTAAGGTTAGATTATAAATAATTTTATATGGTGGTTAAGTATTCTTAAAATTTCTAATTTTGCGCGCAATTTTCTTAATTTTTTCTTTCATAAGAACCTTCTTCTGACAATAAGAAATACAACAAAAAAGAATTGGCCAAATTGGTCCAGGCGTTTTTGAGTTATGCGCTTACCAACACATTTTGCGATTCATTTTTAAATTATAGAAGATATCAATGTGCATTATGAAACGGATGGTTTTTAAGCCAAGCGCAAGAAAACTGCATCCCTGATTCGCAGAGTGCGGGGCAGTCAAAACAGCATCCTGAAAACTGTATCGGACCGAGCTACCTCTCCGATATGGAAGTGCTTCGTTTTGAGAGTGATCAAACCGACCTAGGTTGGTCACTCTCAACGCGAAGAGCTTTTTTCCTTTTGTTTGTGTTTTGTATTTTAATGTTATTTTTACACAACAATCTTTGGATTTGTGTAATCTGTAACAAAATATATTTATATTATTTATTTATTTATTATAGAATATAAGATTCTTTAGAATGTTAGACGTCTAAATAATCTCAAATTTTACAATGCCTACCGCTATGCAGAGTAACCTTGACCAGACTATAACTCACTCGTTATATAATCTGGCGTCTGCCACAGGTCGTTTAAATATTTTCAACGGAGGCCGGATGGTTAAGCGCAGGTGCGCTTGAACCCGGCCTAAATGATCACAACTCCTTTACAAGCTAAGCCGATGTGAACTTGGATTGAGGCGTTTATCTTTGGTCTGGACTGATTTAAAAGGGTTTCAAGGACTACATTAATGGGCTACCTTAGGAGTGCAATTTTTAGATAAAATTACGATTTTTACCTAAATGTTAATCTTTATTACAGTTTTTTTTAAATTATAGGCTAGTGTTTGACCACAATCTCGCCTGATAGTAAGCGATGACGCAGTCAACGATGGTACACGCTTGCCTAGAAGAAACCATTTCACTCGCGACTTAAAGATACCCAGGTTGTAGCTATCATAAAACATAGACTCTGGCAAGGCATTCCACTCCTTGGCGATGCGCATAATATAGGTGGAAGAGTACCGCTTTGTGCGTATGGGAGGTATGTCTAAGATGTAGCGGTGGCGATAATTTAAGTACATTTAAACACCAATATCCATAGTCTACTTACAATAACGTTAAGTTACCTATTGTGTCTAGAAATATGTGGTGATGCAGCATAAAATATATATTTTTCCTTTTTATTATTCGATTTTGTAAACTAGGATAACGTGGATTGGAGTGAAACCATGGTAGTTTTCAAAGCTATATCACCAACATTTTGTCCCGAAACGGAAGTCAAAAATGTATTTTGTGACCTGTCCCTATCTTTTCATTTTGTACCGAACACAATGAATGTTAATGTGTGCATTGAACTCAATACTTGCGTGAATGCACAGCAAGGCACATTACCTTCTGTGTTTGCGCAGTCGGTTAAACATCCTCTCGGCAATAACTTGGTTACTGACCTTGATTTCCTGTTCTACTCTCGTTTAACGAGAGTGGACGGGCTTGATTCATTTTGATAGGACATGTTTGTATTGTATTATTTTCGATTCCCTTCCCTCAAAAAGAGGGTATAGCATTCTAATGTTATAAGTGCGAAAGTTTGGATGTTTCTTTGTTTGTTACGTAATCACGTCGTAACGGCTTAACCCATTTTGATGAAATGTGGTATGTACATAGATTATAACTTAGATTAACGCATAGGCTAATTTTTGTTGACAAACAACGCGTGCGAAGCCGGTGGCGGAAGCTAGTATTATCATACTTTGTTTTAATTTTGTGTTCATTATACATATATTATTTGTGAATAAAATAAGACTCAAATATCACTTGGATTCTATAAATAAACTAACATTAAATTAAATTAGCCATAGACCGTCAACTGCTAAACATAGAATTCCCAATAGATTTACAAAACGTTTTCCAGTCCGTGGTCTCTCGAGAACATTTCGGCCCAATGTCCGTTTTTCGAGTTACGGCACATAACTCGTAAATCCCCCCCCCCCCCCCCCCCCCCCGGCCCTCCCACAAGTTGTGTACAATATTGTTGTTATTAATTAAAATTTTATCACGTTGACATGTTTAACTATAATGGTATCTGAATATTTAAGGCAATAACAATTAATATTCAAATAATGAAAGTTTCAAGGGTTCTTTACACCAAAGCTGGCAATCTGGGGCGGCACAACCCGCCGGGCTTATCCTGAAACAATCATGATAGCAAGTTGTGCTGCCGGCTTTCATCAGGTAGAACTGTGAACGTAACATACCGCAGATGCCGGGGTACTCGTGCTGCCCGTAATATTGTTTCAGCTTGCAACGTCCTGACGCCGCCGACCTGGCGGCTTTGGTGTGTAGAGAACTTTATGTATACATGTAAAGCTCAGAGAAAAAAACACTATTTTAATAATAATTATTTATGTCAACTAGTGGACCCGCCGAACTTCGTACCGCCTTGACATGCATATAACGCGGGCTGTCAATATTCGTCACCCTGGTAGAATTGTCAATTGTTGTTCCCGGCCATCATTATGTATGAGAAAATGAATGACTTCCACAAATAATTCAATACCAAAATTAGCCAAATCGCTCCACCCGTTCTCGAGTTTTAGCGAGACTAACGAACAGCAATTAATTTTTATATATATAGACAATATATCTCGGGATAACTCCTACCGAAGCATCTGTTTCAAACTATATTAATTTTTTTACATCCTCTTTGACGATATTTGCAGCACGCATTCTGTCAATTCTATGTCAAACGTCATAAGGTTACATTATAAAAGCGCTAAGGTTAGATTATAAATAATTTTATATGGTGGTTAAGTATTCTTAAATTTGCTAATTTTGCGCGCAGTTTTCTTATTTTTTCTTTCATAAGAACCTTCTCCTGACAATAAGAAATACAACAAAAAAAGAACTAGCGAAATCGGTCCAGCCGTTCACACGTGATGGCGTGACCAAGGGAAATAGGGATTTATTTTTATATATAGAGAGATTGTACTAACATAAAAAATCTTACTTCTATACAATCGAAAGTAGCTCTGTCTTTGTCTTTATTTTTGTCTGTTTGTTACGGTTTCTTTTAGTATACAAATAGATTATGACTGTGGTTGAGACATAGGCTGCTTTTTACACGACTGCGTAGAAGTCTGATGTTTTTCATTGAGAAACCGCGCGTGCGAATCCTTACGCTAAAACCCACGGCGTGTCTCAACTATGTTTATGACCCGATGATCGAAAGCTATAGTGGTGTTTTGAATATTACCCACATTTTTAATTCGTGCATTAATTATTTATCACTTTCCTCTCTGGTTGCAAAAGCGTATTTTCCTCTCAGTAAAAGCTTATTTCGGATAAAATGAAAATACATTTTTTAAACGCCTGTAGATTGCATAGTTACAATTTCCATTATTGGATCCGTTTTGTAATAAAATGTTAATCACTATGAGGTGCTGCTTTTTTCATATGAAAAATTAAGTAGGTATAATCGATTAGATTATAGTACAGAAAACTTGCGAGCTATGGAGAGGGCTATGCTCAAGGTTTCTTTGCGTGACAAAATCCGCAATTAAGAAATCCGCAGAAAAAATAAAGTTGCCGACATAGCTCTCAAAATTAGCAAGTTGAAGTGGCAATAAGCGGGCCACATCGCCCGTAGAACCGATAACCGTTGGGGAAGAAAGGTTCTCGAGTGGAGACCACGGACTGGAAGAAGCAGCGTAGGCCGGCCCGCCACAAGGTGGACTGACGATCTAGTAAGAATCGCGAGGAGCCGTTGGGCGCAAACGGCTACCAACCGCTCGTTGTGGCAATCTAAGGGGAAGGCCTATGTTCAGCAGTGGACGTCTTCTTGATGATTATGATGATGACAGAGAACTTAATGCTACTTAGCAATTTCTTCCAGCCTTTGTGTAGTAGATTGAGTGGTACGAATGTCCAAAGTGTGTTGGCCTGTAAGGGTTGCTGCGAGTCATTAGGTGAAGTTCGCATAAGATCGGTCGCTCTGGAAATATATGGGAAGGCCTATGTTCAGCAGAGAACATCGTACGGTTGATAATTAAAATAGGTAATTATTTTTCTCTTTCAATGATAAAGCAGCCCAATGCCAAAATTTTATTATAAGTTCTTTAATAAATCTTAGGTACAATAAGTCGTAAATATATTTATATGTGATTTTTTTTAATAAAGCTTAGACCTCAACGTCTCTCTGACTATCCTTAATCTATATTCTATACTAATATTATAACGAGGAAAGATTTGTATTTTTGTGTGTGTGTATGTTTGTAATGAATAAACTCAAAAACTACTGTGCCGATTTCAAAACTTATTTCACCATTTAAAAGCTACATTCACTCTAAGTAACATAGGCTATATTTATTGCCAGAAAAGATTAGGAATCCTTACTAAAACTTAAATAACGTAAGCCAAGGTGGAAAAAGTGTCATAAAACGTCTTTCATCGCATGCGCTGCGGAACTTATTGATGATAGAACAAAAGTATTTTCTACAGTATTAAACAACAAAAATAAAAATAAAATAGAAATATACCGACAAAAACTTCGGGATACCGATTTAAAAAATTCTTTCACTGTACGAAGCTACACTATCCCCAGGTGACACATGCTACTTTTTACCCAACTGCGCAGAAGGAGGGTAATGTTTTTAATGAAAAACTACGCTTACGAAACTGCGGATTGGTCAGCTAGTTTGAAAATATTTATAAATAAAAAAACCACTAAACTAAAATATACTTGTTTATCTACCAACCAAATAAAAGTGATTAGTGTAATCTATGTTTTATTTTGTTATGCAAACATCAAAACTAACGTCTACAAGTATCCTGAATCTGGTTTATTGTTAAACTGAAAACAACAGGTTTATCACAGCCAACTAAAAGTCAGTGGCGGGTCGAGTCGCCCACCGTAAATTAAACAAGGGAACTATCCAGTTATTTCCCCGGGGCGGGCAGGATCGTACGATTTCAATCAGCAGACATACTCGTAAGATTACTTGTGTACTCTCAACTTTCTAGCTCAATAGAAATTCTTTTTTAGCTTCGTTGGTTTGCAGGCCTTTAGTTGACTTGCATGCTTACAAGTGTGTTTTTAATGTTGGTTTGTTTAGTAAAAATCTTGGTCGTATTTGCGTCCAATCGAGCAAGATCAAACTTAAAGACCGATAAAACGAAGTCGAACCGATATGTTCACAAAATGTAAAAGCGTACTTGCTGGTCGACAATAAAATTTTATAGAGAGGCACGATAACATGCCAATTGGAAAATGTTTCTGTTATTGAATGAAACTTTAATCATCATCATTATCATATCAGCCGTAGGACTTCCACTGCTGGACAAAGGCCTCCCTCATTGATCTCCAGGAACTGCGGTTGGAAGCGGCCTGCATCCAACGCTGACCTGCGGTTCTTACCAAGTCGTCTGCCCATCTTGTAGGTGGACGTCCTACGCTGCGCTTGCCGGTCCGTGGCCTCCATTCGATAACTTTCCGGCCACATCGGCCATCTGTTCTGCGCGCTATATGGCCTGCCCATTGCCACTTCAACGTGCTAACCCGTCGGGCTATGTCGGTGACTTGAGTTCTCCTACGTATCTACTCATTTCTGATTCGATCCCATAGAGAAACCCCGAGCATAGCCCTCTCCATAGCTCGTTGAGCGACTCTGAGCTTATTCATAAGGCCAATAGTGAAGGACCACGTCTCGGTTCCATATGTCATCACTGGTAACACACACTTTAATACCTGTCAAGTTTTGAGTTGAGTTTGAGCTGAATTTTATATTGCAAATAACGCTCATACTTGCCAGAATCTACAATCGCTATGGAGTGAACGTCATTGGATTTGCAAGAGCGAGAAAGAATGACGGTTTTACTCAAAATAATTGTTCTAGGTTATTATATATCGCATCGAGCCTGAACGACTGGACGAGCCAGAAAGAATGAACATAAGTGGCTGGGCCACTATTATTTAATCAACTTCACCGATATGTAAACCTTCACCGAATGGTAATATATTATAATTATAGACTTGTATTTTGACCTAAAAATAATTAAGGTATATTAACTTTTAATGCTTAATGATTTCTTCTAAATTAACCGATCTGTATATACCATTTTATTTTGTAAAATCTCTTTCTTATGACGGTGTGCACCTGGATCTTAAGATCTAGGCTAGTTTATCATTGACATTTAACATTTCAGTTTAAACTTACATTCGATAAGCAACTGAATTAATATTGTCATAGACATAGACATACATTTATTTGCTACCATAGCACATACATATTCACACAATACAATCAAAAGCTATAACATCAAAGAGAAAGGACAAGTAAGAGAAAACAGAAAATTGCATACAACAAACATAGGAACAATAGAATGAAATAATAAACTTACAATATAGTCAGGGAAAAATTAAAAAGAGGCGAGTATTACTCATGCGCGATAACTTGGGACCTGCTAGGAATGCGATTCCCCGACCGCTTCCCCTGCACTTCCCCGATGGCGCCCGTATTGTACCGTTCGCATCACTATTTTTTACTAGGGTTTTTAGTCTCATACTGGCCTACGTCACGTAACGACGCGCTCTGGAATTCTTTTAGTTTTCGTTTGTGTTATTGTTTTGTTGTTGTAGTTTTTGTTGTTATAGTTTGTGTCATTGTTTTGTTTTTGTTGTGACATGATGACCTCTTACAAGAGACGAATGAATCGCAATTAATTGTAAATTTATCGGATACCTCTTCGTCAAGTGATTATAGTGAGACTGAGGACGAAGAACAACCTCTAGAAGGCATAAATCCACTAAGTAGTGACGAAGATGAGATAATGTAAATAATAGATAAAATAAATGTACAAACTTAAACATTGTATTTTTATTTTATTCAAATAGTGTAAAAAAGATTAGATAAAAAGCAGCGTCCTCCCTGAGTAACATAATAAATTAGGTTAAAAAAACAAAGACGAAGCCGCGGGCGGCTGCTTGTTATGTTCGCTTTTTGCGGGCGGTACAAACACGCCAATATAACGTCACCGCGCTCAGGTCCCAACTTATCGCGCACGGGTAATAGGTGTGTATGTGCTACTGCAGCAAATGGATTCCAGCTCAGCATTATGGCTCGCCACCGATCGACAGCTTGGCACTATTATTCTGCAGAAACCTTTTTAGGCAAGTCATTAGAATATTGTATAAACATTTAAATAGTTATCAGTAAAAAACATTTCATAACATTTATACTGGCTCAGAAATATAAAACTTACATTCTGAACATGAATTTTCCATTTATTTTGCGGCTAGCTCACTCGGACCGTGGACGTCCGGACAAAATGCGGTATTTTATAAGTTGGGTAATATTTCAGTTCGAGGCTCGTAGCTTATGTTTTAGTGCAGCTTGGGAACTTGTATTGTGATATCAGCTGTAGCTTCGAGTCTCAAGACTTTATTACACGTAGTTTATTGAACTAGTCTTTTGATTTAGTAATTTTATATTAGCTTATATTCCGCCTGATAGTTTAATTGTACCTAATGTAAGTATAGCTAGGTGTGGACTTGCAAAGAAGCGAAGGGAATCATATAAATATAATTAGGTGAAAGTGAGTTTGCTCATCTGTTTGTTATGCTTTTACGTCGTAACGGCTGAACCGATTTCGATGACATTAGTATATTGATAGATATTGAACTGGATTGAAACATAGACGGAAGCTAGTAGCGTAATAAAGATGAGACAGTGGGTAATAATCAAGACGCTAAATTACCATAGTTGTGAGTCAAACTATTTATCTTTAATAAGAATAATCACTCTTTAGGTATTTGAAGTCGCGTACAATGTCGAGGCGCTATACAGAATTCGAAAACAAGATATATTATTTATCTAAAGATTGCTTTATATTCTATTTATCTTGTAAAACTAGTTGCACCGATTCTGTAGTGAGTCTTTCTTAGAAGATGGATCGGTTCACTAGCGGCAATGTTTTTACTGCTGTGATTATTTACCTCAATATCTCTTTATTCGTTTAGCTACTGGATATTTCTATCTTATTGTAAGCCCATTTGTCTTATTGCTAGACAAATTCCTTTGTTTCTGATGTTGGTAAGCTACTTTTGAGAGGGAAGGGTACTGAAAAGGACTGTACAAGGGGTTTGACTTCCAGTTTTTGGATTAGCAGCATCTTCTCTGATGTAGTTTGAAGTATTTTAACTTCATCATCATCATATCGGCTATGCCTCCTCCATAGATTTCCAGAGCGCCTGATCTTGTGCGGTCTGCACCCAATGGCTCCATCGGGTAATTCGTCATTCGATGTAGCTGGAGGCCTTCCTACGCAACGCTTACCAGTGCGTGATCTACACTCGAGAACCTTTCGGCTACAACGGTCGACAGTTCTTTGAGCTATGTACCCTACCCACTGCCATATCAATCCTTTGGACTATATCAGTGACATTAGTTTATCTGACGTTAGTGAATCTATCAGTTCAGTTCAGATTCATTTATTCCACACAGATACCACAGTATACTTGGAAAAGTTAATATTTTATATTATAACAATTAAAGTATCGCCATATGAACAAAAATAAATATAAATCAACTAATTTTAACTAACATAAAACATTGATTACAAAGTATAAATATATATTTCAAAGAATAGCCAAATAATTCAACTAAATATATGAAATAAATAAATTTACAGTGTACTAAGATCGTCAGCAAGTGCTTCGTCAGTCGTATAATATGATTTGTCCAATTAAATCTTTCTTATTTCATTACTGAAGTCGGCATGGCTTGTAGTCCGCAGATTATATGATAATTTAATAAATAATTTAACACTTAGACATAAGAAACTTTTTCCGACTGACGCTAGTCTATGTGTCCTAAAAGTCCGACAGATGCAAGAACCATGTTCAAAATTCAAAGCTTTTCTGAAATACGAAATGTTTTTAATTGCTCATGAGAGCATGGTGTTCCTTAACTTCTTAATCGCTACAGTATTAATACTTCTTTATTGTGCAATTAGAATCTAATAAAATGTTTGTTGGCGGAGTTTTGCTTTGTTCTGTTGTATGAGAATACATTTTATCAAATTTGACTAACTTCTGCGGTTAAATTTTTTTTTATCTGGTACAATAAAATGATCATTACAAAGGATTGCATCGATCTGCATCAAAAAAAATTTTTACCAGCTTGATTCATTTTATGGCGCTACTCACGCTTGACCAAAAAAAAATATATGCCAAAATGTTTTTCTTTGAAAACGAGCTGATGTTTTAAAAGAAACTGCACCTGTATCTCCTCTGGTTATGGGTGCTGCTGTACTGTTCCAGTTAAAAAAAACACTGTATATCTTTTTTATTTCTAGTATTATATTTATGAATGTCACTTTTCAATTTCAATTTATTTCATTTCAATTTTACATACATAAGATTTTGAAATATGTACTCTCCTGTCATCGTCATAATTTCTAGTTGTCTAAACTTTTGTAAGTCTTGCTTTGGAGAGGGATATGAAACACCAAGCAAGCCCTTTCCTTAGCACGTTGAAGAACCTTGAGACTTCTTATGAGGCCCATAGTGAGAGACCGCTTCTATTCTTACTTACACATACCCCTTTTTTATCATTATTTTGGGAAATATTACGTCTTACTTTCCACTATTTCAATTAAAGACTAGTCTTTTTTATGTTATTTGTGGGGAAACAGGCTTACGGCCCACCTGATGGTAAGTGATCACCGTCGCCTATTGACACCGGCAACAGCCGGGGTATTGTCGATGCGTTCCCTACACTGTAACAACCTCTTTACATTTCTCTTGAAGCTTGCCATGTCGTAGTCTAATGGGAAAACCTCAGATGGTAGCTCATTCCCCATCTTGCAAGCATGGGGTAGAAAAGATCGCGTGAAGCGTGTTGTGCGCGATACCCAATTGTCGATTATATGTGGATGAGCTTTATTACGTTGTCGAGAAGTGCGGTGGTAAAATCTCGACGACAGGATGAGATCAAATATCTCCTCAGAACATTCCCCATTATACATGCGGTAGAATACACTGAGCGATCCGATGTCATGGCGTTGACTCAGCGGTTCCAGCCTGTCGGCGAGTTTGGGATCACCGATGATTCTAATGGCTCTTCTCTGGAGGGAGTCAAAACGAAGCAATTGGTACTTTGGAGCTCCGTGCCAAAGATGGGAACAGTATTCTAAGTGCGGTCGAACACGCGCTTTGTACAGCAATAGCCGTTGTTGTAGTCTATGTCAATTTCACCCTAATGTAGTTTTTACATGTTCAATTTTGTATGAAATAATTTTACGGCATATCAATTGAATAGACAAAGGATTATTGGAGCGAGCTGGCGCCATAGCGTTTGCATATTGCCATAGATTGCTTGAAAACCTCGGGAAACTACAATTTAATCGTAAATAATGTTACGTCTGCTACTATGTAGTTGCTAAGGGTGCAAAGTTTGGTTTTACCGTCACTTTTATTGAATACTAGCTAACAAATCCGCTAACAAATGACTTCTCACGCGTATTTTTTCAAAAAAATATTACCCACCTGCGCAGTTGGGTACAAAGTAGTGTATGTCATCCTGGGATAGTGTAGCTTCCCAACAGTGAAAATTTTTTTTTAAATCGGTTAAATAGTTTTGGAGCCTATTCAATACAAACAAAGAAATCTATCTTCTTTATAATATTAGTGTAGATAAATCTACTTTTTTGTAACGCTTTTATTAAATATTCACAAAAATCTGTCAGAAATGAACATAGATGCATAAACAAAGTCATAGAACACAAGCCTTTTACTACTTTTAATTTTTGTAAAAAAGAAGCCACTAATCCCCGAAAAAACCACGAGGTGAAATTGATAAAAACCCGAAACCTGATGAAGCCGGAACGACACGTGAGTGGATGGTCCGGTATGACAGCACGGTGGAATTGGACCGGTGAGATTGCCAGCAGTATATTCAACGTGATATTAGCCAGCACAGTACAAATCTCGTTAAAATTTGTATCTCGCCCTTCTAGTCGAATTCAGAATCGGAAAACATTTTTTTTTCACATTTGTCGCACTAACTACGGTCAATACTCGCCGTTGTACCGCATGTGCTCCTACTACAAAGAACACCTCAATCTATTCGATATATTTGGTGCATTGGTCAAAACGGCCAAAAAACTCCTGCTTTCGAAACCTGGTTTTGGGAACTGGTAAGTGTATCGCAATTATAATTTTGTTATCTCTTTTTTGTCTGTTAAAGTTATGTACCTTCCATTTCAAACTATTTTTACATGCTGTGCCTAAAAGGACGTCTACCGTCTTTGGTAAAATGATATATTGTT
The DNA here is from genome assembly GCA_918857605.2 of Philereme vetulata. Taxonomy (NCBI): domain Eukaryota; kingdom Metazoa; phylum Arthropoda; class Insecta; order Lepidoptera; family Geometridae; genus Philereme; species Philereme vetulata. The sequence continues at coordinate 3,380,850 of OU975462.1, forward strand.
TTCCTTATATTGTTTCGTGTAAAGTCCAGTTTAATGGTCCAAATAATAAAAAAGCCGTAGGTTTCGAAATTGAAAAGCAGAGGTCAAAAGTGGAGTTATGTTAATGCAAAAACCGCTATCGCTACACTAAAATACTACTACTAATTACTGGCACATAGGCATAACAGCTAAGTCCTATAGTATTGCAACGTATCCACATAGAGATCAAGACAACATAATACCTTGTTTTGAATTCTATGTGGATATCCATGGGCTGCAGTAGCCACTTAACATCTGGTGGGCTGCATGCTCGTTTGCCATATAAGTAGTATAAAAAAAACTTCAATTTTAATACTCGATTTTGCGATGCTTTTCAGAGATCTATTATAGAATCTAGTTTAATAGCCTATCTAGGCTTGTAATAAACATCATCATTTTAAACTTAAATGATAGTTTATGATAATGATTTAACCACTATTGGGTATAAGTGACATTGTTCAAACGCCACTCGAAGCGATCCTGTGCTTATTTTTACAGTAAAATAAGTAGTCACAAATCCAAATATTAGCTGGTTATTATCGTTAGTGTCCTCTACATTTGTCATTAATTTCTTTTTGAGGTGTTCATTGACAGACCAACATTTCTACTTTCGCGTTGTTTGAGCGTTTCCTGTAGGCTTCTCGCGTCATCTGTAATAAGTATCAGATCCTCTGCGAATCTAAGGTGGTTCAAATGTATAGTTAGTCCATGGTTGTCCAATAGTTAGTACTCACCTCAGAAGTTTAATCTCAATCGTATCAAATCCCGGTTGTGCTAATCTTCTTCTTCTTTCGTGTCAATGGCTATTTGACTTTTAAACTGATAAGCTCAATAGAGAGCAACTTCCACACCCCTCTCTGTTGCCTGGTACATTCCGTGTGCAGGTTGGGCATAGAGGACATGAGAGCAATTTGCAGGTGGGCAATTTTTTTTTAAACATGATAGAACTTCGTTTGAGCACAATCTCACCTGATGGTAAGCGATGATGTGGTATAAGATGTAGCACGAAGATCTAGAAGAAACCTATTCACTATTACCTTAAAGAGGCCCAGATTGTATTTATTAGGAAAAACAGACGACGGTAAAGTGTTCCATACCTTAGCTGTAAGTATCAAGAACGTAGAACCAAAACGGTGTGTGCGAATGGGTGGTATATCAACTAGGTACGGATGGTACTGAGCCGTGCGCCTGCTTGTTTTTTGTTTGTGTGGTGGTCCCGCAGTGGCACTGGTTCCAGAATGGATCGATGTATCCCCACTTGCATATATTGTCTCGGCAGCGGCCACTTGAGTGCGCAACCGGTTTAGGGACTTCCAAATTGGCCACTGCAGCTTGTAGCCGGAAGGAAAATGCTCCGCTGGTGGAATGTAATCAAGAGGAGCAGTGTGCTAATTTTATCATGTCATTTGAATGTACCAGCGATTTAAAATTCTTTGCCGGCATCTCTACTTATCTGAAGGAACGTCTAGGAATCAAAATCAGTCATCGTAAAAGCAGACACTAGAAAGCTAAAAGAGTTTTACCGCCAGTTTAGATTAGACTAAAACTACCGGAAAATTACAAACGCAACTAAAATATATCCGTGAAACCGGATAAATCGGGAACATCAGGAAAAAAATCGGCAGCGTAAAATTGTCGGCAACCATTTTTATAACAGCTGCGGTTATACGGAGATTGTGTGTGAACATTCAATATAGTTTTAAATTAATTTTCAGCCACATTGATTTTATCATTTTCAACGGTTTTGGTGACGTGTTATTCAATTTGAATCATAATATTAAACTGGTTAAATTATGAATACCCGTTTCATACAGGTAATCAGTGCCTCAATTAATTATGATGACGCGGTCATTCCTAGAGTTTCCTCGATATAATCAGTGTTGATGGATTCGTTATAATGGGTGTAAATTGGCCGTTGGGGCAAGAAGGTTCATAAGTGGAGACGACGTACTGGAAAGCGCAGCGTAGGACGGCCCCCAACTGGATGGAAAGACGATCTGATACAGAATAGAATAGAATAGAATAATCATTTATTTGGCACACACAAAATGACACATGAAATATTTTAAAGGAACAGTAGATACAATTGAATAGATAGATACAGGTTGCTGGGAGCCGTTGGGTGCAGGCCGCACAAAATCAGTCGCTCTGGAAATCTGCTGGAAGGCCGATATGATGCTAATGAATGGGTCCATAATGTTTTTGAAGTAAAAACTTCTTAAGAGTTGACCTCAGCCCAAACTCGAATTTCACCCCCGCTTCTCCGCGCGCCGCTGCACGTCCTATCTCGCCATGGTTCATATGTTTGCTGGGTTTTTATCATTCAGTCCCTTCATTATCTTGTTGTGTTTATTTCTCATTACTGCGTCTTTACAAAAACCAACTAAATATAAATTCTACCTTAGAATTACGTATTCGTTTGGAGTGACAAGCATCACGGATACCCCGTCTGAAAGCCAAGGCTAGACTGAATCGCGGAACGGGCGTCCGGAGCGAATGGTTTTATTAGTACAAACTTAGATGTTTTCGTTTATTGGTAAAATCAGAAGGTATTTAGAAAATTTAAAACACAGGTAGCCTTATTTATGTTCTGTAGAATTACTGTATAAAGTTTTAAGATCTAAATTGTAGTATTCATCGCATAAGAACGGTTTTAAGATAAATTTAGAGTCATCTTTGAATTTTTTTCTATCGAGAAAATTTTACGGAATCGTGTTTTCACAACACACGCGTTCTAGCTCGTATTCTTAACTATAACATATATTAATTACAGATTGAAAGGACACAATTTGTTGAACAAAACATTGTTTCTCAACAAGCGATTTAACGTCTCCCCAGGTATAGTGCGAACTTAAAGCGCGTTGGGCATTTTCTGAGATGGGAAAATAAAAAACATAAAAAACCATTGAACTCGCGACACTGTTACCATTACCGACACCTCTGTATATAAGTAGTGAAAACTTCTTTAGGCGCATTGGGCATTTTCTGAGATGGGAAAACATGATGAACTCGCGACACTGTTACCGTTACCGACACCTCTGTATTTAAGTATCTAGTAACTGTTGAAGTTTGCACTTCTGTCAGCACTCCCGGAGTGCCACATTTTTATACAATTTAACGCAAATGATGCGGAATAGGAAAAACGGATGTATGATTTGAGTTTGTTTGTTTCACAGGTACAGATAGTAGTAGGTATTCTGTGGTTGATAGCTGTTGGGTGCTATTTATATATATAAGAGAACTGTAAATATATTTTTGGCAATTTCATAAGTTCACTAACTGACTCGCCCGTGGCTTCGCACGCTAAAGTTTCCTCTTCCTGTGGGGAATTCAGGATAAAAACTATTTAATCAAAGTAACGCGACACTTCATGTAAATGACTTCACGTCAATGAACGATGCTTCATTTATATGGATATTGTTCATACTAAAATCACGATAAAAAATGGAGGGTGGGGGTAGGTGGATAAAAAATACTTTACGAATTCTTATACCTACCAAATGTATAAAAAAATCATTAAAATCGGTCTACTTGTTTCGGAAGAGTGCGACCACAAAACACACGAGATTTTTATTTAATAGATAAGTAAGATTTGAGCAAAGATGCATTATCGTATTTAGAGCCTAAATATGAAAAAAATAGTTGTCAAATCATACAAATACGTCAATTTTAAACAAGTTTAGTGGTTCACATAATACTACTCGGCTTAATGTTTAGATAATTTAGACAAACAAATCTCCATACGACACAGATTAGACGACCTCTGTGGCGCAGTGATTGAATAGCCGTCTGAGACGCAGGAGGTTGCGGGTTCGATTCCCACAGCGGAGCAAATGTTGACATGATCTACAGATATTTGTTCCGGGTATTGCTGTTTCGCAATATACGACAGGAATGTATTTAAAAAAAAAGTATAACAGAATTCTATCAGTTATCTGGTTCCCATTCTACTAGATTTGCTTAGTTTGGAGCTAGATAGCGCTGTGTTAAATGTCCAACATTGTTTATTTATTTATAAACTCATACAAATTCAATTCGAATCTTATTTTTGCTTTCCGTTGCCGAGTCGTTAAATCTAAATGTAACCGGCTAAATAGTAGTCGGACTCGTGCACGAACGGTTCCGTACCATTATCTATGAAAACGGCAAAAAAATCATATCTGTTGTATCGGAGCTCCACTTAAATATTTATTTTATTCAATAATTGTATTTATTTACCTTATTTGAGGCTGGTTAGTCCTTTAAATTGTATGAGCGCCTATACAACTTAGAGGACTATCTTAGTTGGCGTCAACTAGTTGTACACTGTATAATTTTCCACTTTTTTTTATTTATTGGAATTTTTCCTTTATTGTGCTGTAACCTTTTTATTCTACTCGGTTCTTTGTATCGTGTTGACTTAGGACCTTGATTTTTATACAACTAATAGCGACTATAGACCTCAGTATCTGGTATAAATTTCAACTTGCTAGGTTCACCCGTGCCCGAGAAAATCGATGGTGATACACATACAGATTCATATTTCTGATTTTCGCACAGAGCTCAAGCGGCTCCCCATCCGTCTTCGCCGGAATGTACACATACTGTCCCTTTTGTATAACATCATTTTTAACCCTTCTTCTCCCTTCTATCTTAAGGAGCGTTTTGTGTTTCTCCACCAGGCTAATGATCGCAATTTGCGTTCTTCAGATTCCCTCCAACTTAAAACTCCTGTCCATACGACAGAGTTTTTTAGTCGATCCTTCACAGTAACGGCCGTACGATTGTGGAACGCTTTGCCCCTCTATAAGAACATCCAAGTCTATTAGTAATTTTAAAACAAAAGTGCACACCCATTACCTGTCCTTGTGTTGAAGTTGTAGCTGCTTGTTAATTCATCATAACCACTTTTGGAGTTGCTTATTTAAATTAAATTTGTGTTATTATTGGTAATTTAGGTATATAGTATGTAGATATGTTTTTAAATTTATATAGATGCACCGCCGTCATGTGCTAAATTTTGATCCTGTCCATACAAAGGTTGCCTGGAAGAGATCGTTTTTAGCGATAAGACCGCCCATTGTACTAAATCTATATGTAAGAATTATGTTCTGTATTTTACTTTGGTGTACAATAAAGAGTTATCTTATCTTACAGACACACGGACAGACCGACAAGAGAGTAATCTTAAAAGGACTCTTTTTTTTTAATTTTTAGCAACGGAACCCTAACACACATAAAACATGTAAGATCACATCTAAATGAAGCCTCAAAGTAAACAATTACTTACAGGATTAATAAACATAAAATTATTCGCAGAATGGATCATAAAACCGGAAGTGATCACAAAGGCTGCACAAAGAAGGTTACAGGCTATATTCTCACAAGTAGCCATAACAAGGGTTGTAAAGGGGATGGATATACACTGACGCTTTGGAACAGCAATTTTTTGAAAAGTGGCGAATGAAGTTGTTAAAATTTTGCTTTGAGCGGTAAATGTAGTTTTTTTACTCGGGGTACAAAAACTTAAACCGTTTTTTTACTCTTAGAAAATGGGGTGATAAAAACTATGATACCAATTATGTTAGGATTTTGGTTCTTAGCTGTCATAGTCTTTTTTAAACGCTTCGAAAACAGAGTGGTGAAAAAATAACTACTATGAAATGTCGCAGGGGTAATGATTTAATTTATATTCATAGAAAACGAGACGGGCTGAAAATTATCTTTTCGTTCTATTATCGTTTATATCGAATGCGGGTTCGATTCCCGCCGCAGAACAAATGTTTGTATGATCTACGGATATTTGTTTCGGGTCTGGTTCGTTCTCTATATATTTTAAGTATGTATTAACAAAAACAAAGTATACATGTATTCTTCGAGTTAACTAGTTCCCATACTACAAGCTTTGCTTAGTTTCGGACAAGATGGTGATGTCTGAAATGTCCAGCATTATTAAAGATTTCTAATATTTTTTGTTAATGTTTATGTTTTTTTCATTGTATTAATTCAGTGAATAAGTATCTTAGAAAACATTGATTTCAATCATTATTATAAAAAACGGGATTTATCACGTACCATTTATCGGTGTTTCGACCGAAAATGTTTCAGTTCAATCCGTGAACTTTCATCAAGGTGAGTGCGATCCGCACCGAACAACGTCGCGCCTCGCACTGTGTGAGGCTAGACGTTTCTGATCGAACCGATACATTGTCACCGATAAAACGGTACGTGTTAAATCCATTTTTTATAATTTTAAATAAATATCTATTTATTTTTAATTCGTGCCAGGTCCTGCAAGTCCAAGGTTTTGGATATAACCGCATAACTAAATGAAAAAGCTAGATAAGCGCAAAATTGTCCAACAAGCAACATTTTATTTGCTCCTTGTCTGTTTACTTCACAGGCAGTTTATTCGGGCTCAGTCAGCGTAGTCTACTATAACGGCCCATCCCGCAACGTTGATCATTATCACGTACTCTGTTGATGTATATTTGATATCTAAATACACTTCTATAGTAATATTTGTTTTTTTGTGTGTATGTTTGTAATGAATAAACTCAAAAACTACTGGTCCGATTTCAAAAATTCTTTCACCATTTGAAAGCTACATTCACCTTAAGTTACATGGGCTACTTTTTATCCAATTGCGCAGAAGAAAGGTAATTTTTTTATTGAAAAACTACGTGTGTGAAGCTGCGGATTGGTCAGCTAGTATTCTATAAGAATTTGCTATTCTTTTTTTAAACGACTTGTAGATGCAACACTTACGCCTCCCACATTATGGTGGGTGGAGTACGTGGTAACCATCCGCCTATAATAAGGTATTGCTTGTTAGATCTCGCAAAAACCTTAGATACGTGCCCTCCGATGCACTGCTCTGCGTCCATCAACTTGACGCTAATATGTTTAAGGCCTCATGTGCCTGTAATTTCACCGGCAGCCATACCCTTCAAACCGAAACACCGTAATGCTGCTTGGCGGCAGAAATTGATATGGTGGTAGTACTTCTCCGGACGAGCCCTGAACTCTACTATTCTTAACACGTTCCCAGCGGCACAGATTTATCTGTACTTTCCATTACTGCGTAACGGGTCGTTTTAAACCTTGTCTTAAACCAGAGATAGTGGCGACACGAGGCATTTTAAACCCCACCGCCCGTAGGAGACCAAAATCCTTTTTTTGACGCCAAATAAGACAAAGTGTACGGTTTTTTTTTGTGTGCGGCACGAGGTCTAAGAAACCCGGCATTGAGGTCGGTATACCATAGAACTAGAAATCATTAGCACATCTCAGATATATAGTTATCTCTTTCCTACACTGAACCAGATAGAAGTTATGCGTCCCGCACGACAGAGATGTTTAAGTTTTTTCTTACCGCTATAAAGACGAGACGCGGACAGGGTGTTTCAAGCCCTGTTTCGCACTTTTCGTGTTAAACTTCTCTACTATCCTGATTTTGCTATAAATCTTCTATTGTTAAGTTTTAAGATATTATATCACAATCATCATGGTAGGTTAATATTAATTCTCCTACCTAATGCTACTCTTACCATCTAGTCAAGTTCCAGTGGTCGACACTTGACAATGCAACGTTTGAAATAAAAGGTGCCTCGTCACCATCATTATCATATCATCCATATAACGTCCGCTGCTAATTATAGGCCTCCCTCATAATTTCTAATATAGACATTTATTTCGACACAGGTATCAAACACACAGACACTACATACAGTGGATAATTAACGACAGGCAATTAAATACACACAATTAAAACACGTTAACTTAAACAAATTAAATAAATATAAATTTTGCTGGACATTTCACACAGCGCTATCTAGCCCTAAACTAAGCAGAGCTTGTACTATAGGAACCAGATAATTGATAGAATACATACTTATATACATTGTTTTTTTTTTAATACATACTTATAAAAATATACAGAGCTCATTCCTTAACACAAACAACCTCCTGAATCCCTTTCAGTCCGGGTTTCGCCCAGGCCATAGCACTGTTTCTGCTCTCATCAAAATCACCGATGCTATCAGGCGTATTATGGAATCTGGGCTGGTCACTGCCCTCTCCTTGCTGGATTTCAGCAGTGCCTTTAACAATGTGGATTTTGATATACTGTTAGCTTTTCTTCGCTCTCTTAACATATCTCCAACAGTAGTTGACTGGTTTCGTAGTTACCTGTTTGGACGCCGGCAACGTATTCGTATTGACGACACATTTTCCTCTTGGTGTCAATTGAGTGCTGGTGTACCTCAGGGCGGCGTTTTATCTCCTCTTCTTTTTGCCATTTTTATTAACTCCATCTCTAAACAACTCTCTTCGTCCTACCACCTCTATGCAGATGATTTGCAAATTTATACCCAAGCCCCTGTTGGATGGTTACGTGAAGCAATCACTGATATAAATAGTGATCTCTAAAATATTCTTCAGTGGAGCAAATCATACGGGCTGAAAGTAAATCCAACTCAAGTAGTTGTAATAGGAAGCTCGCGGATGATTACACAGATCGATTGACTTGATCTGCCTCAAGTTAAATTTGACGGTACATCTATAGAAATTAGCAAGGTTGTAAAAAATCTGGGGATACTCATAGATAGTCAGTTATCTTGGGGACCTCAACTAGCAGCGGTAAGCCGAAATACCTTTGCTGCAGCTGCCTCTTTTAAACGGCTGCGAAACTTCCTTCCAACTTCCACCAAAATTGCACTTGCACAGACATTGTTGCATCCCATTCTCGATTACGCTGACGCCAGCTATCTTGATTTACCTGAAGACCAACTCAATAAGCTTGAGCGTCTCCAAAATTTCTCTATTAGATTCATATTTGGCTTGCGCAAGTACGATCATATTTCCGAGTATCGCCACAGACTTAAGTGGTTACCTATCCGTTTCGCCGGAATGCGCACATTCTTTCCCTCCTTTACAGCATCCTTTTCATTCCTTCTACTCCATCCTTCCTTAAAAAAACGCTTTGACTTTCTTCACCTTTCCAACTCTCGATCCTAACGTTCCTCTGAAACCCTTCAATTAAAAACACCCCATCATACCTCAGTATTTTATAGTACCTCTTTTACTCTGCAGGCTACCAGGCTCTGGAATGCCCTACCTGTCTCAATTCGTCACGCTGAATCTCTCCCCATCTTTAAAAATATGGTCAGACAACACTATCTGTCAAACATCGCTCATTAGGCCATTTATTAATTTATGTATTATTATAATTTATATATGTAGGTATGTATATTTTATGTAGTATAATAGTAATATTTATGTAATTTTATGATTATATTACATGCATTTTATTTTATATTATATTTAATATGGCCGTCGTCCTTATTTGTTCACATAGATCCTGCCCATCCAAAGGTTGCCTGGAAGAGATCGCTTTTAGCGATAAGGCCGCCCATTGTACCTATAATTTAAAAATGTATTTTCTTTTGTATGTTAAAATGTAATGGTGTGCAATAAAGAAATTATCTATCTATCTACAGAGAAACAACCAGACCCGGAACAAATATCTGTAGATCGTGCAAACATTTGTTTCGCGGCGGGAATCGAACCCGCTACCTCCTGCGTCTCAGCCGGTTATTCGCCCACTGCATCACGGAGGTAGTAAAATAATAAAAATAAAACAAATGATACGTACCCAGTCACTATGAGCCCTGCGCCGAAAAAGGGGAATGGCTCAGCGTTATGATGTACAATTAACATAATGTTCAGCGCTGGTTTTAAGCCATCAAACTTGTATTGACGTCACTGACATCAGTTAAAGTGCCTTATTTAAAAAAAAATATAATTAATAAAAGAATAACAGAATTTGCTTGCCCAAACAATCGTACCTAAGATGGCGAGTATATAAATATGCTAATGGCGGGTTCCTATAAATCGTAATCTGACCGAAAATTGACTTAATCTTACGAGACCTGGTACTATTACTAATTAAATTTTTTTGATAAATTTAAATGAGTATGCATGTGTGTGCTTTATGCAGAGGTACCCAAAACATGCCCTCAAATAATCTTGATATCAAAAACTATAACGCAGGGGATGATATGTAGATTTTTTTGGAATTGGAGACTTATACTCAGCAATAGGAAATACAGTTTACAATGACAATGATGATTTTGATTCGTGAAAGCTATTAATAACCATGTCGTATTTATAACATGACATAGATGCTCACGCAGGAGGCTGTGTACAGGTTAAGAGTTGCACAGAGAGCCATGAAGCGTACAATGCTCGGCATCAAACTCTTAAATCAAGTTCTAAACGTTGAGATCCGTAAAAGAACAAAGGTTCATGACGTTGGGAATCGAGTAGGTATGGAGCTTAAATGGTCTTAGGCAAGACGTGGTGATGACTTTAACAAATTTATTTATGTTCTGACTTGATTCACATTATTACTTATATCGACATTTTCTACTATGACTAATGTTGGATCTTTGCTCATTAAAAATATAAGGTAGATGAATTCAGTTTGGCATCCGCTTTTTCTACGGCTACCGTCGTTTTGAAAAAAGTTTGGATAGGTCGGCGATAACTGCCGTGCCTCGCCCCGCGCCACTCCATAGACGCGCGGGCGCCGTCCAGTTGACTTGCACGACTGCACCATGCTGGCCGCGTTCTTACCTTCTGAAGAAACTATTCCGTGAATAGACAAGTTTTAACTCTATTTTATAAATCCTGTGAACGAGACGTTCTCGTGAAGTGCTGTTCATTTTTCAATTGTGCTTCAAAAGACATTCTGCCATCAGGACACTGTGCTAAAAAAAACCAACGTTTTGAACGTGCGGTTTGAAGTAATTAAGGTAGGTGGCATTCCTTGTTTGTCTACCTTGTATAATTGAGCAAAAATTTTTTTTCATATAGCATACCTACATGTAATCTACACTTATCATTTCAATTTAAAAGGTCCTTCGATATTATTTAAACTCATTTACCAGCGCCCATTATTCATCCCCAACAACTATATTAGTATATTTTGACACAATATGACATATCTAACATGACACATAATATTTTTACTTGACAACACAATACTCTCAAGGTCTAGTGGCTAAATGGAGCGGTCTCGACAGAATATCAGCGCTTACCATTACGGCGGGCATAATGCTGAGTCGAGTCCCATTTACTGCTGCAGCAGCACACAGTATCTACCAAGGTCTCCTTTTTTTTGTGTATGTTTTACGTTTATATTATACTAGCTGACCCGCCGAACTTCGTACCGCCTTGACATACATATGACGCGGGCTGCCAATATACGGCACCCCAGTAGAATTGTCAATCGGTTATTATTAGCTGCATATATGTATGAGAAAATACATTACTTCATATTTTATTTGCGTGATTTATTCTGATATTTTGATAGTTATTCTGCTATTCGGGGCGGAAACAAATCCTACAAATCATAGATCATGAAAATCCGTCCAGCCGTTCTTGAGTTATAAATGGTGTAACTAACCCGACTTTGTTTTATATATTTAGATAATTGTATAATTTTTTTTTGTATTTCCTGTCTTAAAATCATCTTAAAATGTAACTGTATTGTATATTTTGTGCTAATGAAGTGAATACATGATTGTATATGTCTATGTCTATGACAGATAGAGTAGGGTAGCGACTGAATGGTGGCCGAGGGATGGCTGTAGAAGGGTAGACGTTCGGCAGCGAGATGGGTGGATGACATCGTTAGAGTCACGAGCCGTCTCTAGCGCAGGATCGTGGCGGATGGAACAAACTTAGGGAGGCCTATACCGAGCAGTGGGTAAAGTCAGGCTGTGGATGATGATGATAATTTATAACCATCAAGTTTTAGTTAAATAAATCTTTCAATAGGACTTGAAAGGCTTGTGCTACTATTGTTTATACTATGGCTCAACCAACTTCAACTCCTAGTCGGATATTCAAACTCATTAATAATGCATTCGATTTGAGACAATACGTCATACTCTGTACGTGAAGTGAATAGATTTCAAGCTTGGTATTGATTTGAAGAAGGGAACGGTAAACGAATACTCCAATACTCGTAAAGATACTATAGTCACTTTTGCTGCAGCTACATTACCGGGATTCGGCGAATGTTCGTGCTGCGTGACTTTCATGATACGACTACTCCAAGTTTGACAGACACATGCAACACGATTATTTGCCAAATCCCGACATTCTATTAGTTAAATTACGATATTGATTGAATTGTATGTCTAAGGTTTATTGATATGCAAGTATTAGAAAGTAAATTTAATGAAATACCTTGTATTTGTCTAGATTTAGTTATAACTGTGTCTTGGCAATCAATTGAACTTTTCCCACAGATATGCACTACTAACTATTTTTCCGGTTCCAAAGATTAACTGGATGAGAATGCTATCTAACATTATGTACGCCTACGTTTCTAAGAAGCGTTTTTAAACTGAAGGTATTTCTGAAATAATGATTTAAGGTAATGCACGAACACACACACTCACACACACAATATTATTTAAGTAGGAATAGTGTGAATCCTAACCCTTAAGTAAACTAATATCAAGTGATCTTGCTTGCCTTGTCTACAAATCTATATCTGTACTAATCTACACTAATATTACAACGAGGAAAGATTTTTATTTTTGTATTTTTGAGTGTGTATATGTTTGTTATGAAAAAACTCAAAAACTACTGAGCCGATTTCAAAAGATCTTTCACTATTGGTAAACTACATTTACCCTTAGTGAGATAGGCTAATTGATAATTGAGATAGGATAATTGGTAGAAAAGATTAGGGATCCTTACTAAAACTTAAGTAACGTAACCCAAGGCGAAGCTGCGGATTGGTCAGTTACTATTGATTTTATTTTAGACTAGCTGACCAATCCTTAGCTTCACACGTGTAGTTTGATATTAATATGTTCTTTAATATTGAAGAACATACTTTTGTTCTATCGACAATAGTTTCCGCAGCGCACGCGACGAAAGACGTTTTAGGGCACTTTTTTTACACCTGTTGTTACGTTTCTTAAGTTTTAGTAAGGATCCCTAATCTTTTCTAGCAATAAATATAGCCTATGTCACTCAAGGTGAATGTAGCTTTCCAATGGTGAAAGATATTTTAAAATCGGCACAGTAGTTTTTGAGTTTATTCATTACAACAATACACACACACACACACAAATACAAATCTTTCCTCGTTATAATAGTAATAGGTATTATATAGTTAAATAAAATAAATAGTAACTGTAATATTTAATCAGATAATTTATGTATTACTGTATATTGTAACTTTTTTTGAAGTGAAAACTTTTTTAGGCGCGTTGAAGATTTTTTTAGATAGGGAAAAAACCATTAAACTCGCGACACTGTTCTCGTCACCTATCGCTGACTACTGATACTGCCTGTTACTGACAGGTATTATAATGCTTTTTCGTTATTGACATCTTTGTATATAAGTATATGTAGTTTAGTCTGCTTTTATTCAAGTTTTCACTTCAGTCGGCACTTCCGGAGTGCCACTTTTTTTTGTTTATTTAATTTGTCTTTAGTTCACATCTCTGTAAGTAGATATAATCAAAAGGAAGAGCTCTAATTGCCAAGATACAATTAGTACAATTAGTACCATACAATAGTTTGGCAAGTAGGCTGCCATTTATTGTACAGCATGACAGAGTAAATAAAGAGTTTTTTTTTACCTACGTGGGTCTGCTTTGCTACATATATAGGCGATGGTTACTACTTAAGATCTGGTAGGTGTGCAGCTATTGGCTTGATACATCTCCAAGCTGTACAAAAAAAATGTGGCCGTGTTTTTCTATACTAATATTATAAAGAGGAAAGATTTGTATTTTTGTGTGTATGTTTGTAATGAATAATCTCAAAAACTACTATGCTGATTTCAAAATTTCGTTCACCATTGGTAAGCTATATTTACTCTGAGTGACATAGGCTATATCTATTGCTATAAAAAATTAGGGATCCTTACTAAAACTTAAGTAACGTAATCCAAGGTGTAAAAAAAGTGCCCTAAAACGTCTTTCGTCGCATGCGCTGCGGAAACTATTGATGGTGGAACAAAAGTATGTTTTACAATATTAAAGAACATATCAATATCTACAAAATATAATATTATAAAGAGGAAAGGTTTGTTTGTTTGCATTGAATAGGCTCCAAAACTACTGGACCGATTTAAAAAAATATTTCACCGTTGGGAAGCTACACTATCCCCGGGTGATATAGGTTACTTTTTACCCAACGGCGCAGAAGGAGGGTTATATTTTTATTGAAAAACTACGCGCGCGAAGCTGCGGATTGGTCAGCTAGTACATAATAAAGAGATTGTTTCTGTTTGATGTTGCATTGACAGGCAGGAGTTTTATAAGTTGAAGTAACGGCGCAAGTATATGGCGCAGCCTGACCAGCCAGAATACTCCCTGCAATCATTGCATTACCCCACAAGTTATGTCTAAATTAGACTTGACCTACATGATCGCATTACTCCCGTCACTACAATTAGATCTAAGTGATTAGATCATCGAGCAGCATTATTGCTGATATGTCTACATCACTCATTGTTAAAAGTATCTTATTGTTCACTTACGTTGTTATACGGCGCAGAGACATGGTGCCTCTATAAAACAGACATCAAGAAACTTGACGCGTACCAATTAAGGTGTCTAAGATTCATCCTGAAGATCAAGTGGGAGAACCGCGTGCCAAATACGGAAGTTCTGTTTTGTTCCGGAATGCACGGCATGGAGGCTCTCCTTATGCAGTGACAGCTCAGATGGTGCGGACATGTCCTTCGCATGGATGACCAACGTTTAGCCAAAGCTGTATTTTACTCTGAGATGGCAGAGGGTAAGCGGAAGCACAGTGGTCAGCATCTGCGCTATAGGGATGTGTTCAAGAGACATTTGCATACCTGTGCTATTGACCCTGCAGCTTGGGAGGAGCTTGCTTTACAAAGGTCGTCCTGGCGCTCAACCTTTTATAACAACATCAAAGCATTTAAAAAAAGTCGTCTTGACACACTCGACGTAAAACGTCGGACACGTAAAGAGAAACCTAAGCCCTGGTATACATACACATATAACGCTGCAGGTCAACTCTGTTGCCATACTTGTGACAGGATATTTAAAACAAAGTTCGAATTAACGAGCCATATAAGGGCTCACGCTAGAATGCAAATATTAATAAAAATTTAGGTTAATCAAATTAGTTTAGATTTTATATTAGTTTCATTTATTTTGTTTATTGATGAAGCAGAAACAACAGTTTTTCGTAGTATGTTACTGACCACCATGTTACTGTTATTAGCTACGGGAAATGTGTTAACAGCCGATAATTATAGAATCAAAAAGATATGACAATAAATTTTAACTTCTAATATCGGGGTACTAATTTATCCGATCAACTTTTTTTTTCTTTTTTTTAAATTGGATTGAACTTTGTTTGACCACAGTCTCACCTGATGGTAAGCGATGATGTGGTTTAAGAGGAAGCACGAAGAAACCTATTTACTCTTACCTTAAAGAAGCCAGGATTGTATTGATTAGAAAAAACAGACAACGGTAAATTATTCCATACTTTAGCTGGAACATACATATGTACCTTAGCATCAAGAACGTAGAACCAAAACGTTGTGTGCGAATGGGTGGTATATCATCTAAGTACGGATGGTACTGAGCCGTGTGCCTGTTTGTCCTTTAATGGAAGAGGGATCAGATTGTATAGTTCCTGGGCCCATTCCCCAAAATGTATTCTGTAAAAGATCGATAGGCTTTACGGCGGTGTTCGAGACTTTGGGTCTTAGTCTCCGCCATAATATACTGCTCACCTATAAGCCTAAAAGCCCTAAGTTTTATCGAGTCTAAGGTAGCGAGCTGGTATTTAGCCAAACTATCCCGAAGGTGGCAGCAGTACTGGTAGCAGTACCAGACCGGACTTGAGCATACCACATTATTATTTCATACCCCTAGGGTTATGATAAGTTGTGTACAAATATTTGCGCACATTATCATTAGAACTCACACGCCAACCGCAGGCTGAAGTGGGTCTTCAAAAAACCCATCCAATGAGTGCTTACCCAAATTGGGACGATGCGAATTTCAGTGTAAAACTCTTGAGCAAAATTGGCTGGAGCAGCCATGAAAATTTAATTGAGAACAATTTTGAATACATTTTGAATAATTCGGAATTTTGCAGCCAATTTTTATGGACGCTATTTTGAATGACATCGAATGGATATAAGCTCAGGTTTGCTAACAATCTGTACGTTATGAATAAGAGATTATAAATAAATACTATATATTTTGCTGGACATTTCACACAGCACTATCTAGCCCCAAACTAAGCTGAGCTTGTACTATGGGAACCAGATACCTGATAGAACACTTATGTACATTTTTTTTGAAAATACATAAACATATATAGAGAAACAATCAGACCCAAAACAAATATCTGTAGATCGCGCAAACATTTGTTCAGCGGCGGGAACCGAACCCGCTACCTCCTGCGTCTAAGCCGACTATTCGCCCACTGCGCCACAGAGGTCGTCATTAGTTAGAGACCAAGTGTTTCTTGCACGTAAAATGTAAATATAATTTTTAGAATGTATGGAAGGTTTACTTTTTTTTACGTCCTGGTGATATAACAGGCATATGGCCCACCTGATGGTGGTAACTGTCGTCTATAACAACGTACTGCCTCGTAGGTTACCTTAGAAATTTGCCCTACAATTCAGTTCCCTGCATCAACTTGTAGCTTACTGGTGTAAAACTTTATGTGCCTGTAATTTCACTACAACCATACCCTTCAAACACAGCGATGCTGCTTGGCGGCTGGACGAGGTATGCCCCGGGCGAGCCCTTTCACAAGGAACTTTACAACTCTTGTAAATGTTATTTATTTATTCATTCATACATGATATTCTTAGAAGTGTTAAAATGACAGGTAGAGATGGAGGTGATCGTCTGCCGGCTAAATCAGTACACGACTTAGTAAAAACCTCAGTTCGTACGTGAGTCAGACCAATACAGACAAGACGAAAAGAAGCCTATGCCCAGCAGTGAGATGAGAAGAGCTTACAATGATGATAATTCTTAGAAGATTTAGAATTAAAAATACATCTGAAAAATAGCTGTGGACTTCATTTTTCAGTAATGTTAATAGAGATTTTACCCTGCTTTAATACTACACATTTTCTTTTAAATGTAATCAATTTTTCGTGTTCACGTAGAGCAGACTATTGTATCAATTTTCCTTATTTTCAAAGATAATCTTTTAGAAGCCGTCGTCTTACCGTCTACAGATATTATGAAAGGAAAATTAGAAAAAGAATTTATCTGGTTTCCGCGATGATAACATTAAGTCTTGAAGATAAATTAATATTAATCAACGTAGTTATGATTGTAGGTATATTTAATCTAAAATTTATAATTCCTTAAATGTCTGTAAACCTAGGTATATACATAAGATTGTTGAGCTTAATAATTAACATTACTAGGCTTCACAATTTTAGCGAACAAACATTACAATTAGTCACATAAGTAAATACAATAAAGTGTAATTAAACCAAATACATAATTAATTATCGCAGGGCTGCAGTGGAGATGGGCTGGACACTTGGCTAGGAGGGATGACGGGCGTTGGACGAAGGCCATTACAGAGTGGTGGCCAAGGGATGCTTGCAGACCGAGAGGCAGACCACCCGGAGGATTGCAAGGCTGAAGTAGAGATGGGCTGGACACTTGGCTAGGAGGGATGACGGGCGTTGGACGAAGGCCATTACAGAGTGGTGGCCAAGGGATGCTTGTAGACCGAGAGGCAGACCACCCGGAGGATCGCAAGGCTGAAGTGGAGATGGGCTGGACACTTGGCTAGGAGGGATGACGGGCGTTGGACGAAGGTCATTACAGAGTGGTGGCCAAGGGATGCTTGTAGACCAAGAGGCAGACCACCCGGAGGATCGCAAGGCTGAAGTGGAGATGGGCTGGACACTTGGCTAGGAGGGATGACGGGCGTTGGACGAAGGTCATTACAGAGTGGTGGCCAAGGGATGCTTGTAGACCAAGAGGCAGACCACCCGGAGGATCGCAAGGCTGAAGTGGAGATGGGCTGGACACTTGGCTAGGAGGGATGACGGGCGTTGGACGAAGGTCATTACAGAGTGGTGGCCATGGGATGCTTGTAGACCAAGAGGCAGACCACCCGGAGGATCGCAAGGCTGAAGTGGAGATGGGCTGGACACTTG
This sequence comes from Philereme vetulata, assembly GCA_918857605.2. Lineage (NCBI taxonomy): Eukaryota > Metazoa > Arthropoda > Insecta > Lepidoptera > Geometridae > Philereme > Philereme vetulata. Next base: position 3,399,076 of record OU975462.1, read on the forward strand.
GCTAGGAGGGATGACGGGCGTTGGACGAAGGTCATTACAGAGTGGTGGCCAAAGGATGCTTGTAGACCAAGAGGCAGAGCACCCGGAGGATCGCAAGGCTGAAGTGGAGATGGGCTGGACACTTGGCTAGAGGGATGACGGGCGTTGGACGAAGGTCATTACAGAGTGGTGGCCAAGGGATGCTTGTAGACCGAGAGGCAGACCACCCGGAGGATCGCAAGGCTGAAGTGGAGATGGGCTGGACACTTGGCTAGGAGGGATGACGGGCATTGGACGAAGGTCATTACAGAGTGGTGGCCAAGGGATGCTTGTAGACCAAGAAGCAGACCACCCGGAGGATCGCAAGGCTGAAGTGGAGATGGGCTGGACACTTGGCTAGGAGGGATGACGGGCGTTGGACGAAGGTCATTACAGAGTGGTGGCCAAGGGATGCTTGTAGACCAAGAGGCAGACCACCCGGAGGATCGCAAGGCTGAAGTGGAGATGGGCTGGACACTTGGCTAGGAGGGATGACGGGCGTTGGACGAAGGTCATTACAGAGTGGTGGCCAAGGGATGCTTGTAGACCAAGAGGCAGACCACCCGGAGGATCGCAATGCTGAAGTGGAGATGGGCTGGACACTTGGCTAGGAGGGATGACGGGCGTTGGACGAAGGTCATTACAGAGTGGTGGCCAAGGGATGCTTGTAGACCAAGAGGCAGACCACCCGGAGGATCGCAAGGCTGAAGTGGAGATGGGCTGGACACTTGGCTAGGAGGGATGACAGGCGTTGGACGAAGGCCATTACAGAGTGGTGGCCAAGGGATGCTTGTAGACCAAGAGGCAGACCACCCGGAGGATCGCAAGGCTGAAGTGGAGATGGGCTGGACACTTGGCTAGGAGGGATGACAGGCGTTGGACGAAGGTCATTACAGAGTGGTGGCCAAGGGATGCTTGTAGACCAAGAGGCAGACCACCCGGAGGATCGCAAGGCTGAAGTGGAGATGGGCTGGACACTTGGCTAGGAGGGATGACAGGCGTTGGACGAAGGTCATTACAGAGTGGTGGCCAAGGGATGCTTGTAGACCAAGAGGCAGACCACCCGGAGGATCGCAAGGCTGAAGTGGAGATGGGCTGGACACTTGGTTAGGAGGGATGACGGGCGTTGGACGAAGGTCATTACAGAGTGGTGGCCAAGGGATGCTTGTAGACCAAGAGGCAGACCACCCGGAGGATCGCAAGGCTGAAGTGGAGATGGGCTGGACACTTGGCTAGGAGGGATGACGGGCGTTGGACGAAGGTCATTACAGAGTGGTGGCCAAGGGATGCTTGTAGACCAAGAGGCAGACCACCCGGAGGATCGCAAGGCTTAAGTGGAGATGGGCTGGACACTTGGCTAGGAGGGATGACGGGCGTTGGACGAAGGTCATTACAGAGTGGTGGCCAAGGGATGCTTGTAGACCAAGAGGCAGACCACCCGGAGGATCGCAAGGCTGAAGTGGAGATGGGCTGAACACTTGGCTAGGAGGGATTACAGGCGTTGGACGAAGGTCATTACAGAGTGGTGGCCAAGGGATGCTTGTAGACCAAGAGGCAGACCACCCGGAGGATCGCAAGGCTGAAGTGGAGATGGGCTGGACACTTGGCTAGGAGGGATGACGGGCGTTGGACGAAGGTCATTACAGAGTGGTGGCCAAAGGATGCTTGTAGACCAAGAGGCAGACCACCCGGAGGATCGCAAGGCTGAAGTGGAGATGGGCTGAACACTTGGCTAGGAGGGATTACAGGCGTTGGACGAAGGTCATTACAGAGTGGTGGCCAAGGGATGCTTGTAGACCAAGAGGCAGACCACCCGGAGGATCGCAAGGCTGAAGTGGAGATGGGCTGAACACTTGGCTAGGAGGGATTACAGGCGTTGGACGAAGGTCATTACAGAGTGGTGGCCAAGGGATGCTTGTAGACCAAGAGGCAGAGGCAGACCACCCGGAGGATCGCAAGGCTGAAGTGGAGATGGGCTGGACACTTGGCTAGGAGGGATGACGGGCGTTGGACGAAGGTCATTACAGAGTGGTGGCCAAGGGATGCTTGTAAACCAAGAGGCAGACCACCCGGAGGATCGCAAGGCTGAAGTGGAGATGGGCTGAACACTTGGCTAGGAGGGATGACGGGCGTACATGCGCAGTGCCTAAACTAGATACACTTACATCCTTACTCTATTGCTTTCTTCTTCTGCGTTTGCATAATGTTTTATGTGTATGATTAGGCCATTTAGCTATAAATTTAATTTAATTTGATCCTGAGTAACTGTATGTGGAATAATTATGGTAAGTTGTCTGAAATAAATGAATATGTTATATTATTATTATTTTTGTCTGTTGGTATATGTAACACCCGATTACTTCGATTAACCCAAGTAAATATCTAAACAAACGATTGAGAAATGTGACACCAATGTAAACTATGGATGTTCATTAATTTTCCTTTCTTTCTCAAAATAGCTAATCATCTTGTGATTAGTTTTAGATAGTTCTTCCAAATAACAGTTTTATTTCTAGTAAATATCGTAAATTTCCGGATAGCATTAGAAAACAGAAATAGGCGAGGCTGAACAGCAGTCTCCGACCTTTTCACTTACTAATATAATACCTAATTGTTACTACCATAATATAACAATGTCCCTATTGTAATATATACCTGTATAGCTCTGCTCTAATGTAACTGTATATACCAATTTAGGTAATATTATCTAGGTATTAAGCACTATTATATAAGTATTAGGTATATCTTCTCGTCCAAAATTCCCCAGAGCCTGTGCGTGCCAGAACCAGTGTGTGTTGCCATGACCTATGGCACTGAAACGTGGTCCTTTACTCATGGCCTCATGACCAAGCTCAAGGTCGCTCAACGAGCTATGGAGAGGGCTATGCTCGGGATTTCTTTGCGTGACAAAATCCGCAATGAGGAAATCCGCAGAAGAACTAAAGTCGCCAACATAGCTCTCAAAATTAGCAAGTTGAAGTGGCAATGGGCAGGCCACATCGCTCGTAGAACCGATAACCGTTGGGGAAGAAAGGTTATCGAGAGGAGACCAGCGTAGGCCGGCCCCCCACAAGGTGGACCGACGATCTAGTAAGGGTCGTCTAGTAGTTGGGCTACCAACCGCTCGTTGTGGCGATCTAAGGGGGAAGCCTATGTTCAGTAGTGGACGTCTTCCGGCTGATGATGATGATGATGATTAGGCGCTAACTTGTAAACATTTGTGTGGTAAATTATTGAATGCTCTTTTACTTAGAAAACTTTTGTGATTGATTTCAATAATTATTATAAAAACGGGATTTATCACGTACTGTCTTATCGGTAGTTCGACCGACAATGATGCAGTGCCGACAGTGAGTGCGATCCGCTTCGAATAACGTCTCGCCTTTCTCTGTTACTCCTTTATTTTCTCTTTTATTTTTCATACCTAGGACGGTGTTTAAGGGCTTGTTTATTAATTTCAGTACCCTGAAACTAAGGTACATAAATCCATTAACAAATCCTAAAAAGCAATAATGTAAGATATTGTTCGCTTTTTAATAATTCAAACAGAGCAAAAGCCGAATAATTTTTTTAAGGACTTACCAAGATTGCCCCAATTTAATTGAAAAACTTTTCGGGGCCAACTCGAAAAGAACGAAATGTCTTCCAGAATCTCAAATTGTTTTTGTTTGTCGCGGTGCGCAGGCTCGTTTGATTCTCAGCATATTTAATTTTATTTTTAATGTTACACAGAAACATTTCAAGCGTTACAGAATGTTGGTTTCTTGAGTCGTTTAACTTCTGTTAGGGCACTAACAATTCAATTTTAAAAGTTCTTTATTAGATAATATACATAATAGTTCAGCAGCCACCTCCTGTGTTTTAAGAGAGAGATAACAGGCTGAATCTTCGTGAGCAGGTTCAGTTCGACGCCCTAGGTAAGTTTAACTAGTACAAGTCCAGTGTGAATTTAATCCTAGAATGAACATGCATATCACACTAATCACAGTAATATTATAAAAAATTATAAATAAAAAAGAAAGTTTGGATGTTTTTTTGTTACTCAATCACGCTGTAACGGCTAAACCGATTGCAATTAAATTTGGTATATGCGTAGATTATAACCTGGATCACCGCATACGCTACCATTTATCCCTAAATCAGTTCCCATGGGATGAAAATGTGATACCAAAGTTTATATATGTATTTTGCACGCCAGAACAACGCGGGCGGAGCCGCTGGCAACAACTAATGTCTATATAATGGCCTTATCACGGCATGTTTCCAACGAGACGATTTCTGAACGGTTTCGATACTTGCACGCAGAGTTCTCAATAGACACGTGCGTCCTGCCAAACTTCAACCAGTTATATTGTAGTACTATTGTAGCTTAAAATTTAAGTATTGTAACATCGCGGCGTTTGGAACTCGATCTAACAGTCTGATGCCGAGACTGGTACGCTCCATGGCCCTTTGTGCAATTCTTAATCTGTACACAGCCTCCTGCGTGAGCGTTCATGTCTCGCCACCGTAGGTCATGGTGGGCAGAACACATTGGTTGAATAAGCGGATCTTCAGACACTGTGGAAATTAAGGCGACCTAAGGATGTCGTCTAACTTGCCGAATGCAGCCCATCCCAATTGGATCCGTTTAGAGATCTCCTTCTGCTGATGCTCTTTACCAAACGATAGAATATGTCCAAGATAAACATAACTTCGAGATCCGTAGACGAACGAAGGTTCATGACGTTGGGATTCGAGTTATGGAGCTCAAATTGTCTTGGGCGAAACAATTAACTAGACGTGGTGATGACAGATGGAGCAGAACAGTGACTGAATGGTGGCCTAGGAGCGGGTATAGAAGGGTAGGGTGACTAGTAGCGAGATGGGTGGACGACATCGTAAAGGTCGCGGGCCGTCAGTGGGTGAGACTAGCGCAGGATCGTGGTGGATGGCACAAACTTGGGGAGGCCTATACCCAACAATGGGTGAAGTCAGGCTGTGGATGATAATGATGAACATCGCGGCATACACATCGCAAATTCGCGCCGAGTTGACGATGCACTCGCGTTGAACAGGTTCTCGAATCGCCTCGCCGGAAAAACGCTTGCAACTCACCAATGCTATAACGTTAGCTAGTGTATAGAGAGTTCAGAATTAACCAGTTAGCCTTTAAGATTAAGAATAATTTATTGAGGTCTTAAAATTATAGTAGGTTTACTAGGTTACATGAAATGTTAGCATAAATGAAAAAAAAAATAATGTCCAGATGACAATTTGATGTGGCATTTTGAGTTCAGTATCTGACGTAGCTCTATTTCTCACACTAGGTCTTTCGAGCCTGTGTTGTGAGGATTACAGTGATTCGCTTCGGACTCTCGTTAAATAAAAGTAGTAACTGACCCACTTTGATTAGCTATGTACATAAATTATAATCTAAATTAAAAGCTAGAATTAAAGTACTTAATAATAACAATGAAAGCAAGGAATGTGTAAGGTCCAACATGTAAGAGGTGTGATTGTGAGTGTACGGAGCAAGTAGTTATGAAATTAGTATTTTTATTTATAGTGTTATCCGAGACATGTTTTCTGCACAGTTCACAGTTGGTTAGTGCATCCTTGTATCAAGAGGAAGGTCGCGGGTTCAAGTCCCGTCTATACTTGAAATATTTAAGATGATTTTAAAAATCTTATTAAAATAATCTTATAAACGTTTTTCATACCTACTTACTACAATAAGTTTGTAACACTTATATAACAATTAACTAGGTTAGATAAAGTTAACGGAGTTATAGATAAGATTCTTTATAACTAGCACGATCTTGTTTGCTGGGCTGCAAAAATAGGCCAAATTCATATATACGCGCGGTACCGCGCGGAACTACTGAACGCGCGGTACAAGATCAAACTAAATAGTCTTTATTATTATAGTCTACGAGCGCGCGGTAATGTAGACGATAAACACTATTAAGTGCGATCTTGTACCGCGCGGTTAGTAGTTCCGCGCGTGGTGGCACCTTGTGACTAATGCCATAATGAAAAAAGTTGCTTGGAGGAGATCGCTCTCGGCAATAAGGCCACTTTTAACTTAGTATTTGTATTGTTTTGTGTGATAATTTAATGACGAGTTATCTACCTAAGTATAAAATTATCTTATTTTTAATTATAATTGACGTAGATAGATGTATAAACAGTGTTATATTAGTTTTATCTGAGCTTGGCTTAGTTTAATATAAAACTATTATTATTTACATAAATCTATATATAAATTTACATACAATTACATTAAACATTATAGGTATATACTAGTGGTTCGCCCCGAACTGAGATCTCGCGAGTCTCCGATTAAAACAAAAAAAATATTATGTGTAATCTTTTACTACCAAAATAGTGTCACGAAATATATAACCAACTAACTTAACCTACAGTTTCATTCAAATTACAGGTATTTCAGGAGTTCATGTATTTGGTGATTCTTTTTTGGGGTATAAATTGCAGTTATTCTGGATTTCAGACTTTTGCCTATATTTGTGTCACTTATGCTACACGCATACTAAATACCAGCACTGTGGGGTCACTGGTGTACCCTGTGATTTTTGTGAAAGTTTAGTTTTTATAATGGCTAATAACTGAAAAACTATTGAGAATTTACGAAAAATAAAAACGGAATTATTTATTTATTTTATATTACGTGTTTTGTTATGTGCGACATTACATGAAAACACGGGTAGGGCTAATTGCTAGTATGCTGTTAATTAAAATGGTTTTTTTTTCAAATTATTTCCATAGAAAAATTTTAATTTTCAAACAATAGAATAGAATAAAATACATTTTATTGCACACCAACAAAATTAAAAATTCACAAAAATAAACGTAAGTACAATGGGCGGTCTTATCGCTAAAAGCGATCTGTTCCAGACAACCTTTGTATGGACAGGACAAAACAAAATCAAAAAGACGGCGGTGTATCTATGTTCATAAACCTACATAAACTACCTATACCTACTTACTAAAAAACTAAAAATATATACAAACATAAACTACAACAAAGGAGATAAACATGCGAAGACAGAGAAAGGTAATTGTTGTATACCTTAGCTTTAAAGATAGGAAGAGATTTTGATGATCTGATAGAGAAAGGTAAAACGTTCCACAGCAGCACAGCTTCAACTGTAAAGGAGTCGCCATAAAATTGAGAACTGTGGACAGGGGTTTAGAGACTTAGAGTTTCAGATAAGCGTAGGTTTTGATCATGCGTCTGGTGCAAGAACACAAAACGCTGTTTTAGATAGGATGGTGAAGAAGGATTGAAAAGAATGTTATATGGACAGAATATTTGCATTCCAGCGAAGATGGATAGGGACCACTAGAGTTTTGCGTGAAATTCTGAAACATGGTCATACTTGCTACAAACAACTTCATTAACAAGTTCTAAAATATCAATGAAACTGCCTGCATAGAAAAGGTTTTCAAATCATATTCACTCATCATGCAAGTAGCCTGCTATACTAACAAAGTGGCATCGTCACAAAGGCACTGCCGATTAAGGTTAAAAATTGTTTATTGGAAATGTATCGATTACTAGATAAGCATTGAAGCTATCGGTATTAAGCCCACCTTTAAAATCAGTTAATACAATTTCGAACGTGTGTTTAAATTAATATTAAACAGAGTTATGAGTTAATCCTCTTAATACACAGACCATCATACTGGGAAGTTCACGCACCTTATCGAAAATAAACTGAACAACACTCTCTCAAATTAAGTTTGATAATGTAACTGTTCCGTACTCAAAGGTTGTGAAAAATTTGGGCATCTTCATGGATAGCTGTATGTCGTGGGGTCCTCAGCTCGAATCTGTGAACCGAAAGCTATTTGCCTCTGCTGGTTCGCTCAGGAGACTGCGAAACTTTCATCCGATAGCTATTAAAATGGCGCTTGCAAAATCTCTTATTCTCCCAATTTTAGATTACGCTGATTCCTGCTATCTTGATCTCACGGATGAACAGCTATATAAGCTTGAGCGTCTTCAAAATTTTTGCATAGTGATATTTATTTATTCACAATTATGTATGTATATATAACTATAGAAGGTTAAGTAATATTTCTTTTTCTCTTATTAAGTTTATTCTTTTTACACCTCGGCCAATCTTCCAATAAGCAATGATCCTCTCCATCCAAAGGTTGCCTGAAAGAAATTGCTTTGTTAAGCGATAAGACCGCCCATTATACTTACATTTATATGTTTATATCTTTAAATCTGTTGTGTCTAGCTTGTAAGGCATAATAAAGAATGTTCATTCATTCACTCATTCATCATACATAGCAAAACAGATTGTATGGAATATGGTCTGAATATGGATATCTATTTTTCATGAAAATACAGATGAAACCACTTAGTTTTTGCTCTCGTCTTTTGTGAAACGGCTCACTCAAAGCTTCCAGCAGGTGAAGACAACGTTGTCTTAACCAATGCAAGACATTCTAAAACATGCATCACGATTTTATTTTAAAGCCATGCTCAAACGTCTGCACGGCGAGGATCTCTGAAATTTAAATTGGACACGGCGGTGGCACGCGGCGTCGTGCTCAACCGAGGACGTTTAAATTGAATTCTCCGAGTACTGAGAAGAGAGCAGACCCGTGTCACTCGAAATCGTCTTAGAATATGAGCTTTATTGCTTCAATCACTGAGATGGCTGTTGTAGTTGGCTTCTATACTATATATTAACATATTTATGATAGTATTACACTGGCAATCACATAAACAGTTAGAGCCAGAGCACACGACGCGTTGCGGCGCCGCACCGCAAAGATTTCGCCGTATCGGCGGGCATACGAGCGGTGCGGCGCCGCAGCGCTGTTATGTCGCAGCGGCGCCGCCGGCGCCCACGTAGCGTGGACATGTTCTGTACTTACATAAAACAAAAACAGCTTAACTTCTACTACTTAGTAAGCTTACGCAGCAAAAAGGAAATTAAATGTTTTTATCAAACCATGTTTTATATCAAAATAATTGAGGTTATTAGTAGGTACTTAATAATCATATCTTATACTAGAATCAGCGCGTGTGGCACCACGCTCAGTTCCGTAGTCAGTTCGGCGCAAGCGGCTTTATCTAATTTCTTTATTTTTCATTTATTGAAATGTCCAACAACTACTAGTACTAACGTAGCGGCCAAGTGCGAGTCGGACTCGCCCATGAAGGGTTTCGTAGCAGCAACTAACATCATATAAAAGTTCTTGTAGTTCGTTGTAACTTTTTTTTCTATTTGAGTTGATTGAATGAAAGGTAAATTGCGGTTTACGATTTATGACGTATTAAAGAAAACTACTAACTAGATCTCGTTCAAACCAAATTTCTGTGGAATTTTATGGTAATGTAGGTACATCATATATTTTGTAGTTTTATCATTCTCTTATTTTAGAAGTTACAGGGGTGGGGGGAAACACATTTTACCACTTTGGAAGTGTCTCTCGCGCAAACTATTCGGTTTAGAAAAAAATGATATTAAAAACCTCAATATAATTTTTGAAGACCATAGATAAACCACACGTATGGATTCGATGAAAAAAAAAACATTTTTGAGTTTCAGTTTCTAAGTATGGGGAACCCCCAAAATGTATTGTTTTTTCTATTTGAAGACCATAGATAAACCACACGTATGGATTCGATGAAAAAAAAACATTTTTGAGTTTCAGTTTCTAAGTATGGGGAACCCCCAAAATTTATTGTTTTTTTCTATTTGTGTGTGAAAATCTTAATGCGGTTCACAGAATACATCTACTTACCAAGTTTCAACAGGATAGTTGTTATAGTTTCGGAAAAAAGTGGCTGTGACATACGGACGGAAAAACAGACAGACATGACGAATCCATAAGAGTTCCGTTTTTTGCCATTTGGCTACGGAACCCTAAAAACGGGATATTTATCATGATTTGTGAGTTTTTGAGTGTACTGATATTTCGACGCAGTTGCATGCGCCATAATCACGGGTAAACTGAAGTCTTTGCGAGTGGATGGATATTGGTCGATATAACGATCTACCCTCTTTCTCAGTATATTGCTAGGAATTAATTCGCTTATACTACATACTACTACTACCACCGGTAACATTCTCGATCATAACATCAAATCAAGGTAAATATCCCGTTTTTAGTACAAACAACAGCTACAAGTTTAAAAAAAGTATATTTTTACTAGTGAAATAATACTGCTAATTACAAGTCTCTCTCGATATAACTAAATTCACATTTTAATATCAGCTTTCCATTTTCGAAATTCCATATTTTGGATACAGCAAAACCAAACAATAGGACAGGCAAGAAATGTACCTAACTGAATAGTTCCCTAGAGAAGGAAAAAGCAAGGAGATCATTCTGAAAGTTGAAAGAGGATTTTGAAGCTAAAGCAGAAATACTTTGAAAAAGTCTGAGGAAGACCTAATACTCAAAATCGTGATATTACCGATACATAGATGACCTAAGTGGTGCAGTGGGCGAATAGCCGGCTGAGACGCAAGAGGTAGCGGGTTCGATTCCCGCTGCGGAACAACTTATAGTACTATAAGTATGTATTTAAAAAAAAAAAAAAATATGAATTCTATCAGTTATCTGGTTCCCATAGTACAAGCTCTGCTTAGTTTGGGGCTAGATAGCGCTGTGTGAAATGTCCAGAAATATTTATTATTTATTTTTTTATTTATTATAGAACATATCATCTTCATTTATACTAAAAACGGGATATTTACCATGATTTGTGAGTATTTGAGTATCCCGATATTTCGGCGCAGTTGCATGCGCCATGATCACGGGTAAACTACCATGATTTGTGAGTATTTGAGTATCCCGATATTTCGGCGCAGTTGCATGCGCCATGATCACGGGTAAACTACCATGATTTGTGAGTATTTGAGTATCCCGATATTTCGGCGCAGTTGCATGCGCCATGATCACGGGTAAACTACCATGATTTGTGAGTATTTGAGTATCCCGATATTTCGGCGCAGTTGCATGCGCCATGATCACGGGTAAAAAAATAGTGTTCATAACCATGATAGTTTCAAAAGTTATATCATCATCATCATCATCTCAGCCCACATCCACCCACTGCTGGGTACAGGCCTCCTCGCTATCACGCCATTCTCTGCGGTCCTGTGCCAAGTGCATCCATTGCCTTCCCGCAACTGTCGCGATGTCGTCCGACCATTTGGTTGGTGGTCTGCCAACTGGTCTGCGCCCTTCTTCCGGCCACCACTTGGTTGCTGCCCTAGTCCATCTTCCGTCATTCCTCCTTGCCAAGTGTCCAGCCCATCTCCACTTTAGCTGGTTTATCCTACAGTATTTTATAGAACATGTATTAAATTATTAGTGTAAACTTAGTAATAAGATTATTAGTTAATGGCCATATATAAAAGGTGTATCAAATAAACGTATTTCCTTTCATCTTTCTTTTTTTACCATATATACGTACCACAGATTTGTAATAGGTAGAATATTTTAAGTGTTATTTCTCTAATTTTTTTCTGCTCTTGGAGTTACGCTGATAAATATGTAAGTCTGTCAGCTTTCTTTTGACACGTTCTAGCAAATTTATGAATATTTCGAATTGGAGCCGTGCTTTCACCCTTTATCGCTCTCTCTGATAAAACAGTAAAACGAAATATAGTTATGTTTTATTCATGAGTAACGACTGTCGTTGAACTTACCAAGCTGCATTTTACTGGTCATTTTAAGTCCAATTTTAATTTAGCACGTAACTTGTTCCCGTCTATCTTTATTCCTCTCAATGGATAAAATCTGAATATAGTTTTTCATTACTCTAATAATTTAAACTAACGTTAATACGTTTTTAAAACTGCTTCCATACTGTGAGGCAAATCAAAAAATGAATGATAACAAAATCGGGGGATACAGTTTGGTGTTGCAGCTACATATATATCATCTCCATCCAAAATGTAATTACACCATTGGTTAGCTAAATTACGTTAAGACTGTGACGCATCGCGCGCGGTGGAGGGGGAAACGCCGCCATTTTGAGGTCATTGTGCTACGTTTCGAGATTTCCATTTAGTACGACCCGAAAGACTTCTTAGTGTTCAAACATGATTGTAACATACATAAAATAGAGTATATAGTTATTATGTACACGTATTCACGTTCAACACACGGCCATTTCCATGACACAGCCCCAGCACACTTAGGATTTATCTGTTTACACAAAGCATTGTGAGCCCCCTTATAACCAAGATAATAAATACTTTAATTTATTTAGTAAACCAAACAGTATAAGAACAAAATTAGGTTAAAGTTACATCTAGGTATGTTATTTCTAGTCATATTCTAGTTTAGTTCCCAAAACATGTTTACATGGCATGATTACTGATTTAATTTGTATTTTGTAGTATTAGCAGATCAATCCAATAATAATCTCGTGTTACAGTTTTTGTGGTCGCACTCCTCCGTAACGGGTAGACCGATTTTAATGATTTTTTCTGTACATTTGGTAGGTATGAGAATAAAAATCGTATTTTTTACCCTTCTACTCCCATTCCCCATTTTTAATCGCGATATTTGTATGAACAATATCCATATAATTTCACCGTCGTTCATTGACGGGAAGTCATTTACGTGATGTTCGCGTCACTTTGACAAGTGTTTTATATAGTTTTAATGCTGAAGTTCCCACGGGAACGGAAAATTTCAAGCGTTCCAGGCCACGGGCGGGTCAGATAATTACAGATAAATAAGCTTAGCTTAACCCTAACACGAGTAATCTTACAGTAAACCTTTGAGAACAAGGGAATTGTAGTTACACTCGTAGGTCGAATACGACAACCTCCGTGGCACAGTGGGTGAATAGCCAGCTGAAACGCAGAAGGGTTCAATTCCCGCCGCGGAACAAATATGTGCATGATCTTCAGTTATTTGTACCGGGTCTGTATGTTTTTCTATGTATTATAGGTATAGGTTTACAAAGAAACGTATATAAGTATTCTATCAGTTACCTAGTTCCCATAGCTCTGCTTAGTTTGGGCCTAGATAGCGCTGTGAGAAATATCCATATAAGATTTATTAACTATTTATTTATGTATACAAAACCAAAATTCTTGTTTTGTAAATATTTCTATTAGCATATCCTTCTGAATTTTCTCGTAGCGAAATTGAACAGCAGACAAGTGACATTAATACCAAAATAGAACCAATTGAAATTCCGCCTCACACTTTCCAAATACCAATTTAAGACGTGTTGCACGAACCGTGCCGAGTATTCGTGGCCGAACGGGAATGAACCGAACGGATATATTATGTTTGCACAGAGACGAACCGGGAGCGGCGAAATTGTACGGGTTCATGTTTGGGCATGCGACTCTACGAGTATGCCGCTGATTTCTGACACGAATTTTGGATTCAATGCAGTTGTAGGTATTTCTATTGTAATAAAACTCCCGTTGTCCTTTCAATCACTCCTTTATATTCTTCACTTTCCTAGTCGTTACAAACTCTTAGCACTTATTTAAAGTTAACAGCTCAAAACCACGTGGTTAGACTCAGTAGCTCGCATACGACCAACACTCCCAAGCGCTTCTTTCAGACTGCCGTTTGAATATTCGGGCCGCCCCACCATCTTTTTTTCCGGAAGCGTTGCCAGTATGCAGAGCAACTATTTTAAATCAATTACATGTACGTTAATACTTTTTCATCATTATATTAACAAAATAGTTTCAAAAATAGTTATCTTAATTTACAATAGCAATTATATAATTATTTATTATGATTAAATTATTCAGATTTATTAATACAAACTTATTTTAAATCAATTGAGTCAACTGACTGTCTGTACATAATTACTTTTGAATCAATATATTCATAGCGTCGTTCCTAAAATCATGATTTATTTATACAACTGTTATTGATTATTGTTAAAATGATTTACTAAGCTAGTGAACGCTAAAACTAGTAATGAATAGGTACTGTACCGCCCAACCACAGATGACGCTGTCGCAGTGGCCAAGTATTGGCAAAACAAAATTTGAAACAAATTATAAGAAGCATTTCCTACTAATATTATAAACGCGAAAGTTTGTATGTATGGATGTTTGTTACTTCACGCCGAAACGGCTAAACCGATTGCGATGAAATTTGGTATGTACGTAGATCATAACCTGGATTAACACATAGGATACTTTTTATTTTTAAACTTAAATCCCTCGTATCTTCTAAACGGGAAGAAATAGCTATAGTAAACTTTTACAAAATTACGGTTTTTCATACAAAACTTAAATCGCTTGTATCTTCTAAACGGGTAGAGAAAGCCATAGTTAGCTATATCAAAATGATGGTTTTTCATACAAAACTTAAATTTGCTTTTTGCTTCTTCCACCCACGCGTGCGAAGCCGCTGGCAACAGCTAGTATATAATAAATGTAATGTTAGTTGTATATTATCCGGGTTAATAAATGTATTATACTATGTATCTGTATTTGAGAAGCATATTGATTAATGAAAATATTTTATGACACACCTTAAAATAACTAGTTAACTAAATAGAATACATATGAACTTTAAAAAAGGAGGAGGTTCTCAATTCGACTGTATTTTTTTTATGTTTGTACCTTAGAACTTTCGACTATGTGAACAGATTTTGATGATTCTGTATTAATTTGAAAGCTGGTGCTTTCGTGTGGTCCTATTTCTATTTGGTCTAGTTTTGACAATGGCATCCATGAGAAAACCATATAAGTCTTACATTTGTTTAATTTGTATGTTATGTTATGTTTGTTAGCTCAGAAATCCGTTATATGTCAACCGATTCAGAAAATTCGTTTTTTATTAGAAAGAATATATTTTTAGATTTATTCCATGGAAATTTTATTAAAATTGGTAGAGTAGTTTGGTTTTTACTGTTACCTGAAGTCGATTATATTTTTGTTAAAAAGTTACTTGTTGTAAAGGAAAGCACCCAGACCCGATGATGATTAGATAAATCAAAAGTTACGTTGTTTCTGTCTATCTGTCTGTCGCCATGACTAAACGGCTGGACCGATTTCGATGAAATTTTATATAGATACTTGGATTGAGACATATACTTATTTTTATTGACAAACCAGTCGCAAAGTCGCGGGCGGAAGCTTCTAGTCAATAAGAAGTAACTTTTACCAACGAAATATCTGATTATTTTTTTTAACCTGAAATACAACGAGAATAATACAGAACTGACGGTAATTAACAGCGTCGCTTTCAAAATGTTAGCTTAACATTTCACTCGAATAACGCTCAGTGTAAATAGAAGAAAAATCCCTCTCAGTTCTTTTCGTACATATCAGTGGCCAGAACTCCCGTTTAAGCTAAGGCCACACCAACTGTAAAACGGGACCGTATTTGTTTGGAGATTGGCGTTTATATCTTGCATTTGTTTTATACCGGGCTTAGTTTTTATTAGAATTGCATAAAGAATGTACAAATATCCACAAAGTATTCTACAGAAAATTTTTTATGCTACTGGTCCCAACCAATGAACCGTTGGTCTTAACTAGTGGTTCGCCCCGAACGCCCCAATTCATAACCTTTTATCAAAATAGTGGCACGAAACGAATAACCTACTAATTTGACTTACAAATTCAATTCAATTACAGGTAACGGGAGTTCATGTTAATTAGTTACTCTTTTTTGGGGTAGGTATAAATTGCAGTTATTGTAGATTTAGATTAGTCACCGACATAGCCCGACAGATTAGCACGTTGAAGTGGCAATGTGCAGGCCTTATAGCGCGCAGAACAGATGGCCGATGGGACCGGAAGATTCTCGAGTGGAGGCCACGGACCGGCAAGCGCAGCGTAGCACGTCCACCTACAAGATGGGCATACGACTTGGTAAGAACCGCAGGTCGGTGTTGGATGCAGGCCGCTTCCAACCGCAGTTCCTGGAGATCAATAAGGGAGGCCTTTGTCCAGCAGACGTCCTACGACTGATATGATGATGATGATTGTAGATTTCAGACTTTTGTCTATATTTATATTACATAAGCTACACGGCTACCAAATTACAGCACTGTGGGGTCACTGGTGTACCCTGTGAATTTCGTCAAAGTTCAGTTTTTATTATGGCTAATAACTCAAAATCAATAAATCAAAAGTTATTGTAAAAAATAATGCTAGACATATAACACAGCGCTATCTGGCCCCATACTAAGCAACGCTTGTACTATGAGAGCTAGATGTTAATATATTTTTTATTGGAAATGTTTAAATACTCAATATATACGTATTATCCACCCAGACTAGCTATAATTATATGTACATCATGCAAACATTTGTTTTGCATAGACTTCAGCTCAAGTTGGCTATTCAGCCACTGCGCTGCATAGGTCGATTTTTCTAACTCTTGCATACTGGTTTAAGATAAGATAACTCTTTATTGTACTTACCTCACAGAAACAATATAACACTAAAGTAAACCTAAAAAGGCAATACAATTAGCGGCCTTTTCACTGAGAACGATCTCTTTCTGGAAAACTTTAGATGCAAAGAAATTAGTGAAGTTACGACGGAGTGCTGTTTACTCTAAGGTTCGTCACCTTAGAGTCGGTTTTCGCTTGCACCAGTGATGCAAGAATCAATTAATTCTTTTTGACAAGATAAGTAGTCAAACAACTTTGGTCTTATTTTCTCTGACTCAGTCTATTCTGTAACAACGTTTTAAAAGGTAATATGTACGCGCGATACGTTGAACAAATCAATTTGAATATTGAGGAACCTATTCATTCTGTCAATTTACATCCCCGCTTCGTTCGTGTCAGTCTAACCGCACCCTAAATACTTATTTACATAGCCCTCTGCGCAACGAACCGCGTTCGAATAATTTTACTAAGGAAATAGTTATTTCCATTCCTCGCTGGAAAATAAAAATGGGATTTGCGGCAAGTTTTACAGCGAGATGTGCTAATGAATATTCATTTATTTGCTCAATTTATAAAGGAGTTATTAAATAGTGGTAATATTGGAAATATGTATAGGTAACATAATATACAGCAAGAAAAAGACATTTGCTTTTTCGAAAACTGTGATCGTGTGTTTTATGATTACGAAAGCGAGCAGTTTAGCAAATCGCTGGAAAATAAAAATGGGATGTGCGGCAAGTTTTACAGCGAGATGTGCTAATGAATATTCATGCATTTGCTCAATTTATAAAGGAGTTATTAAATGGTGGTAATATTGGAAATATGTATAGGTTACATAATATACAGCAAGAAAAAGACATTTGCTTTTTCGAAATCTGTGATCGTGTGTTTTATGATTACGAAAACGAGCAGTTTAGCAAAATGTTTGTAAAGAGGTAATCCTGTTTAGGTGGGGAGGGGGGGGGGGGGTAGTAGTTGACCGTGCGTTGTATAGTCTTTCCCTACAATGAGAAGTCAGGTCATACTGGCAATGTATAACTTGATGTGTACTTGAAGTTCCTGGTGTCCACGATACACAGAATCCTAGAAATAATGGCTGGAATAAAGTGTTTTGTGTCAGATGGATTTTCCTTTTTTTTACCGAATATAATATATAGAAATATTGAATAATTCAAAATTTATATCTCCGATTTAATTTATCAAATATTGTTCAATATTTTCGTCAATTTTGAAAATACAATCCCACCACAAAATACCTAACAAAGAACATAACATAAAACGTTATTATATTCAGAAAAATAACATTGGATTCTCATTTACGAAGTCGCTTGTCAAACTTATTGATGTATTCCTAACACCTGTTGGTGGGATCGTAACAAACAATGTTATTGCCTGTCTGGCGATTCGAGAAGCTTTTATTAGTTATTTCACATCATTTGCCATTTGTCGCTAGTTGTTCTATGCCGGTATGACGATCGTATAAATTAAACTATGCTTTCAAATATCATATCGCTGGCAAACATAATATTCTCGAATACATAGACGCGCAACTTGTGATTTTGTAACAAAAGGTCATTGTAATGTAACTCATGGCAACGTGGAATCGCAAGGATGTTCAATAATACTGGAATATTCAGCGAGGTAGATTATTTTCGAAGTGATAAAAGCCGTTATAAGAATTTTGTTATTTTGTGGAATACATTTTTGATTCATGGCAGTATTTTTTAGCATATTAACACAGATTGCCGACAGATTGGCTGACGACCATTTAAAATAATATTAAATATTACCACGTAGCCATAGCAAGTAATGGTAAGATTGTCAACGTCAAACAAGATTGTTTTTTTTATGTTATTTGTGAGGAAACAGGCTTACGGCCCACCTGATGGTAAGCGGTCACCGTCGCCTATTGACACCGGCAACACCCGGGGTATTTTCGATGTGTTCCTTATCCTGTACAAACCTCTTTACGTTTCTCTTGAAGCGTGCCAAATCGTAGCCTAAAGGAAAAACCTCAGATAGTTAGCTCATTCCACATCTTGCAAGTATGGGGTAGAAAAGCGTGAAGCGTGCGCGATATGTGGACGAGTTTTATTAAGTTGTCGAGAAGTGCGGTGGTAAAATCTCGACGATGGGATCAGATCGAATAGCTCCTCAGAACATTCCCCGTTGTACAGTCGGTAGAAAACACTAACCGATGTCACGGAGTTTACATAGTGGTTCCAGCCTGTAGGGGAGTTTGGGATCGATGATTCTAATGGCTCTTCTCTGAAGGGAGTCAAAACCAAGCAATTGGTACTTTGTAGCTCCGAACTTGCGCTTTGTACAGCAATAGCCGTTGTTGTGCCGTAAAATACTGGTTGGCACAGTTAGGGAAGTTTTTTTGGAGGTGAGCACAGCTTTTGCTGCATTGTTGATGCCATCGTTATAAGTTTATGCAATTTTGTTGCTCAAATTTTACAATATTTATATAGCATTGCTTGCCACTAGCTAAGTAAGTTCTTTCTGTTATTAAAATTAAGTAGCCTTTGTAATTGATAACATATTTTTTTATTTGTACGTACTCCTAAAAATGTATTGTTTCAGAAGATAACGTGTTCTACCTTAACGCTGTTCCTGACTCATAGTATCGTAATCGTCGATATAAAATTTACAGGAGAAATAAATTCCGTATTTTGTCAATAACTTCTAAACCACCATACAAGAAAGAAAGAAAGAAAGATTGGACATACACAGGTTTTAACAGACAACACTACTTACTAAATAACACAATAGAATATAAATACAAATGTTACAAGATACAAAGAAAGGTGTACAACATGAAGCTAGAAAAAGTAGATTATTGGTAAGCACTGCGTGCATGAACCAAATGGTCCTGTCACAGCATAATGCTGTACACAGGCATGGATACGTAGCAGCGTAATAGGGTCACTTATATCGACGTCCTTTGCTGAACATAGGCCTCCCTGATAGATTGCCAGAGCAACCGATCTTCTGGCACCTGCACCTAATGACTGCCAGCAATCTTTATCAGTCATGTTTCTTAAGCTACGCGTCTCCACTCTAGAAACTTCTGCGCCAATGACCGTCAGATCTTCGAGCTATTTGCCCCGCCCACTGCCACTCCATGCAAGTTACAATAGTCAAGTAATAGGTGTCATCAATTGATCGGACCGGGCCACGTAACATCGGTCCCGGTTACAAAATTACTATAGTTTTAATTGAGTTTGAGAATTGAAAGCAATTTCGGCTGATTGAGAATTTGAGTTAAGGAATTGGCTTGTAAGATTGCAGCTGTAAATCAAATGGCATACTTACAATCTAACTAAAGTGACTATCATTAGTTTGAAAATCAGTGAAGCTTTATATACCTACGACTTAATAAGAGGTTTGGGTTACTACCCAAACCGATTTAAAGACGCCACTATTGTGGTGTCTTTTTAGTGTTCCGTACCCAAAGGATCAAACAGGACCCTATTACTAAGACTCCGCTGTCTGTCTGTCCGTTTGTCACCTGGCTGTATCTCATGAACCGTGATAGTTAGACAATTGAAATCACAGATGATGTACTAAGACTCCGCTGTCTGTCTGTCCGTTTGTCACCTGGCTGTATCTCATGAACCGTGATAGTTAGACAATTGAAATCACAGATGATATACTCGTATTTCTGTTGCCGCTATAACAACAAATACTAAATACCGAATAAAATAATTATTTAAGGGGGGCTCGCATACAACATACGTGATTTTTTTGCTCGTTATTGCTCGATGTTGATAACGGTAACAAGTAGATGCTTGTTGAAATATTCACAGAATATTTGATTATATTATTCACTTTAAAAACTAAACAATTAAAATAAAATAAAATTTATATTTACAGGGGGGCTCCCATACGACGTACTTGATTTTTTGCCGTTTTTACGTACGGAACCCTTCGTGCGCGAGTCCCACTCGCACTTTTTTTTGCTTGGTTATTTGTAAAGAACTAATATTAAGAAATAGAATATTGAGATGCATCGGAGGATATCGACCATCAAAATAAAAATATTTCTTTAATGTCACTATGGTATAGTTGACGCCCGTCTGAACGGACTTTAGCTGTAACAAAACATGTTACTCGTAGAAGTCTATAGTACCTATGCATGCAACGGTCAGTTGACTTATAAAGACAGCATAGATGACATGTGGTTGGCTCGATAACTGCGCTCACGATATCAAAGAGCATTGCAGTATCTGAATTGGACCTGACAATGATAAATTCTGTATCGGGGATTGGCAACACTAGAGGCGACTTTTGAATTGTTTGCGTTAGAAACAATGAGAAATCTGAACGTTTATTTGCGAGAATGTAGGTACATATTATTGATGTTACAATACAATAACAACTGTTAAGGTACTTGATTGATTGATAATACTTTATTGCACTTATAAAACTTGTACAAAGGCGAACATAATGTTAAAGAGCATTCTCCTCCAGATAACCTTTGTGTATTGTAGGTAAAGATGTGTAGGTAGTGCACAGAAAAGGGAACTAATGAAAATTAGCACAGGACTAATAAAAATACCTTAATATAGGTAAATACTACATAAATAAACCTACTTAAATAATTTATATGATAGACTACACTATACCAATATCAAATAAAATACATATTTAACAATAGAAGAAGTGATAAGGGAAGATTAAGTTGCAAATTTTTGGTTGGTTTGACCGAGAAAAAAGGCCTTCAAGATCCTCAATCTGAATGCTTCCACTGAAGTAGCCTCGACATAGTTTGATGGCATATTATTCTAGAGACGAGTAGCGGTTATGGTGTAAGAGTCAGAGTAAGTAGCCGTGTTATGCTGTGGAGTAATCAATTGGAAACGACGAGACGATCGCACAGGTCATAGTCACATTATTTGACTTTTACCAGATAACTGCAGAAATTTCTAAACATATGCGATCTATTCAGTTATTTCTTATCCAGCAAAATCAATGAAATTGCACACATCTTTGTAGTTTTTGCATCGGATACAAGCTGCCAGAGAATATTTTATTTTCATACTATCAATATAAAATCAACCACTGCCTGCGCAGACGTAGACACCCTTTGTGTCTAGTTGCTTCCACAGGATCTCGATTTCATGTGATTGTCTCCTGTGTCAGCAACAAAAAGTATCTACGTTTGCACAACGCCGAAAGATACATTCGAGGGGCACACTAAAAGTTTCCGGAATTGGCCACTTACATAAACAATATTTAAAAAGTTATTACTAGATTTGAAAATTGAACTCTTTAGAATAAAATTTGTTTCATCTGATTGTCATTTGTTTTCTCAGTGTGGCGTCATTTTAAACATTTCGTGATTACAATAAAATGGATTTAACTCGAGGAAAAATTTCGATTTTTTTAAGATTTTATGTGTAATTTGGCAGCTCAGCAGAGCGTCGTTCGGCTTCAATCTGCTTTTGGCGAATGAGCACCATGCAAGACGACTATTTATAGCTGGTTTACAGAATTCAAACGCGGTCGTGTCAATCCGCATGATATTTGCATTATGGGTTTATTTTTTTAATAAATAGGTTATGCAAGCTTTTGAATTAAATATTTAAAGTATTTAGGTCCGTACAATATATCAAAACAACCACTTTAAACAATCAATGTCTTAGTTTTACCTTGGCATTACTCCGGAATGTTATTAAGCACTGAAATAGAACGTAATGTACTGCCGTTGTTTCCAACAAGCCTAGTATTTGGGTAACAGGCACCTTAGAGTCCATTGTATCGCTGTTCCTAATCATAGCACGGTAACCCGGAACACTAAACGTATCGGTCGGATAAGGTTAGTACACTCGACTGTACGTGGGCTAAGTAATTACTGGACTAAAGTTCTGTAGAAGTTATAAGGCGTAATAAAGGTATTCGAATGTTGCGTTTGTTATGTTCATGTATCAAAACATGGTGTTCTACACTTTTATAATGTTGATTGACATATACTTTACGAATGAGCGCTTTAGTATATAATATAAAATACAAACAAAGGCATAAATACAGTAAAATGACAATGATCATCATCATCATCAGCCCACATTAGTCCACTGCTGGACATAGGCCTCTCCCAATACGCGCCACTGAGCCCGGTCTTCGGCTCTTCTCATCCAATTTCTGTCCACCACCTTCCTTATGTCATCGCTCCACCTACCCCACACGCCCCACACTACGTTTTCCGAGACGCGGTCTCTACTCCAGAACTCGTTTACCCCAACGGTTGTCGGTTCTCCGGCATATATGACCAGTCCACTGCCACTTCAGTTTGCTAATCCGTTGAGCTATATCGGTAACTTTGGTTCTCTGTCGGATAACCTCGTTACGGATTGTATCCTTCAAAAAAACTCCAAGCATAGCCCGTTCCATAGCTCGCTGCGCAACTTTAAATTGGTGGACTAGTCCTACTATCGTGAGCGTCCACGTCTCAGCACCGTAGGTCATTACGGGTAGAACAATGAACATACGCTAGAATAAATAAAATAAGGTTATTTTTTTATGATCTTAAAAGAATAACGTCTTGCTGAAACTACCATAGTTTAGAACATGTTTTTATATGTTTAACTGACTTCAAAAACAGGAAGAGGACAATCCGATTGTATTTTTGATGTGAAAACATCTTTAGACGCGTTGGGCATTTTTGAGATGGGAAAAAACTATTGAACTCGCGACACTGTTACCACTTTTGAAACTATCATGGTTATGAACACTATTTATACTAAAAACGGGATATTTACCATGATTTGTGAGTATTTGAGTATCCCGATATTTCGGCGCAGTTGCATGCGCCATGATGATGATGAGAGTTTACCCGTGATCATGGCGCATGCAACTGCACCGAAATATCGGGATACTCAAATACTCACAAATCATGGTAAATATTCCGTTTTTAGTATAAATAGTGACACTGTTACCGTTAACTACACCTCTGTATATAATTTGAGATGGGAAAAAACTCATTGAACTCGCGATACTGTTAGCCTTAGCGACACCTCTGTTTATAAATATCTGTAGTTTAGTCTGTTAAATTAACTCAGACCTACGGAGGTCAACCGATTTTACTTGAAAGGATATACGAGTACATTCAGATTGGTTCCATATAAATTTCATTAAAATTAGTTCAGTAGATTGTTTATTCTGTTATTTGAAATTAGCTATATTTTTGTTAAAAAGTTACTTGTTTACTTTAAAGAAGCGATCATTTGTAAAAATTTTATATCTGGCAATCACCACGACGTGGTTAAAGCCTTAGTGATATTGTTGCTTTATAATCATTTAAAATCAATTAGACAAGCTGCCTTGTAAATCAAATCAAATCTGAAGCAGACCTAGTCAAAATAACTTAAAAAAGCGGAATCCTATGGAAACCAGTTACGATAAATTCTGTTTTTTTGTTCAACGTTGAATGGGCAGTGGCTGAGCGTCTCACGGTTTCTATCCTAAACTACCCAAATTTACACATTTTGTTTTTTGGGAATCTTTAAATATTTTTTATTTCATGCTAATATTTTATTGAATGATAAGTTTTAAATGCAAATATCAATTTTATTAAATAATAATTACAAATAATGTTAAATTATGTTTTTTGAAGTTTTTGTGGTGATAATAATGTTGTGTAATGGAAAGTATTAAGTAAATAAATGAATAAATATTGCTGAACATTTCACACAGCGCTATCTAGCCCCAAACTAAGAAGAGCTTGTACTATGGGAACCAGATAAATGATAGAATACTTATATACATTTTTTTTTTTTCGTAAATACATACTTATAATATATAGAGAAACAACCAGCTGCGTCTCAGCTTCGCCCACTGCACGACGGAGGTCGTCAAGTATATGTGATGTAAGTATATTTAATATAATGATTAGAAAATGATTTATACTGATCACTGCATCGAACAACTATTTTAAACGTAAGTTTCTCAGTAAGTGATTTGTTGTAAATCTCTTGAGAAATAAAGAATCTTAAGCCTGAAATAACTATACCAAAATTAACAACAATGTCTTCCACATTAATTTTAAGGCTAGTGCAAATGAAAACCTACAGTCCAGGTGTTACACCTCCGCCGCTGTTCTTGGCCGCAACCGGTATGCATTAGACAGTTGTGTACAGAACGGCTTTGCGGTCTATGTCGGCGATTTGTACCTAGTCCGGTGGCGATCTCATATCTCTACGAAATTCATGGAGCACTGAATGTAAATTGAATTCCCTGGCGGCTTTCTCGCACTGCGAATTTAGTCTAAACGGTTCATGGTATATGTTTTAGTTGGGAAAGAGGTAAAATAATACTCGTTAGAGGAGTGTCCGTGCGTGATGTTAGTTGCAATTGGACAAGCGTTTCGTCAGGTTACCCAGCCAAAGATTAAAGATTTTGGGGGCGTTGATTTTCTTGTTGAGTGCGCTCTTTTTACTTTTGAAACTATCATGGTTATGAACACTATTTATACTAAAAACGGGATATTTACCGAACATAGGAACTTATCAGGGCGGTGAAGCATGTTGACAGATAAAAGTCTGCCATAGCGGAACATCTGCTGGACTCAGGCTCAAACCACTGGATCGAGCTACACAACCCACAAGTAATCTTAACTGAGCGACATTACATGCCAAGACTGGTTCAAGAGGCAATTGAGATTGCCAAACACAAGAATTTCAATCGTGAAGATGGTTTTTAATTATCTGGAGCCTGGAATCCTGCGGTGAGAATGTGTAAGAACCGAAGAAGTGAAGTGTCAATTACGCGTCCTGATACCGTGAGTGTTGTATGTCGGAATCGAGATATGATCGATAATGAAACCGGTGGTAGTAATAGAATTATCGAATTCATTCCTAGCAAAATACTAAGAAAGATGGTAGATCGTTATATCTGCCAATAACTATCCACTCGCAAAGACTTCAGTTTACCCGTGATCATGGCGCATGCAACTGCGCCGAAATATCAGTATACACAAAAACTCACAAATCATGGTAAATATCCCGTTTTTAGTATAAATATTGCGCTTTTTTGTTCGCGAAATGAGATGAATTTAATTGATACTTCTATCTCTATACTACTATAGAGCTGATGTTGCTAACAGATCTTAGGGAAAGGTGACATGTATAATAGAAAGAATTTGAGGGTAAGCGTAATAGAGTTACTTGTGAAATGTGCACCCGGGGAAGTACTAGTACCATAACTATTTCTGCCGGGAAGCAGCATTGCTGTGTTTCGGTTTGAAGGGTATGGTTGCCGGTGAAATTACAGGCACATGATGCTTAAAGCATTGTATGGCTCAAGTTGATGGACGTATGTCAGTGCATCGTAGAACATATTAAAGTTTGTAATATTACCTACGACGCCAGGAGTACTAATTATTAAAAGACACGTATTTTTTTAACAAAATATAATCGACTTACATATTACTTTATACAATAAAAGTGTAGTCTGCATGGTTGTGCGTTTGTATAATCATCTCCCAAAGAGTGTGCTGGATAGTCTTAGTTTAAATTTATTTAAATTGAAATTTAAAAAGCTATTAATAGAAAAGCATACTATAGTGTTAATGATTACCTAGAGCCGATGACAATTTTGATTGACCAAATTATAATTTTATTTTTATTTCAAGTTTGACTAATATTATTAATACTTCCCAAACGCTGGGAAGTTTTGCGTTTAGAAAACTTCGCAACGTCTTTTCGTCCAACATACCTCAGTGCCTTAAAACGAAAGTCTTCAATCAGTGTGTGTTACCAGTGATGACATATGGAACCGAGACGTGGCCCTTCACTATTGGCCTTATGAATAAGCTCAGAGTCGCTCAACGAGCTATGGAGAGGGCTATGCTCGGGGTTTCTCTACGGGATCGAATCAGAAATGAGGAGATACGTAGGAGAACTCAAGTCACCAACATAGCCCGACGGATTAGCACGTTGAAGTGGCAATGGGCAGGCCATATAGCGCGCAGAACAGATGGCTGATGGGGCCGGAAGGTTCTCGAGTGGAGGCCACGGACCGGCAAACGCAGCGTAGGACGTCCACCTACAAGATGGGCAGACGACTTGGTAAGAACCGCAGGTCGGCGTTGGATGCAGGCCGCTTCCAACCGCAGTTCCTGGTGATCGATGAGGGAGGCTTTTGTCCAGCAGTGGACGTCCTACGGCTGATATGATGATATGATGATGATTAATACTTTTTAATTTAATTTTATATGAGGTGCAAACAATAATAAATTGTAATTATTATAAATAAATAACCCTGACATTGAGCTTAGAGAAAAACACGTTATAAAAAATAAATGTGTAACTTTAACATTGCATGCATTAAACGCTGAATATGGCTGCGCCTACACAAAAACTGTACAACACCTTGTTATTCCCCATATTACGTAATGAATACAATTTGATTTGACTTCATATAACAGTAAAGACCAAACTACTCTACTAATTTTATTGAAATTTTCATGAGATCAATCTAAAAGTATATCCTTTCAAACAAAAAACAAATTTTCTATATCGGTTGATATATATTGGAGTTCTAAGCTAACAAACATAACATAAAAATTAAACAATCATTATTATAAATACGGGATTTATCACGTACCGTCTTATCGGTGTTTCGACCGACAATGTTTCGGTTCAATTCGTGAACCTTCATCAGGGTGAGTGCGATCCGCTCCGAATAACGTCTCGCCTCGCACTGAGTGAGACGTTATTCGGAGCGGATCGCACTCACCCTGATGAAGGTTCTCCTGAACACCTCACCCTGAACAACTTTATGGAGTCTACAACGGGCAACAGCGAGTTTATTTTTATTTCTAGTATTACAATTATGATTGTCCCTATTTTTCTCAAACAAACTTAAGATATACTTTTCTTATTGATACCATTGTTAGAACTAAACCAAATAGGCATGAGACTACACGGAAAGTACCAGCTTTGAAATAGAAAAAATCATAAAAATTGGGTCACCCATTCCAAAGTTCTGAGGTAACAAACATAAACAAAAAAATACAGTCGAATTAAAAACCTCCTCCTTTTTTGGAGTCCGTTAAAAATCAACTGAAAGACATATGAAGTTTTAAAAACTAGAATCAAAACAAGAACAGCATGGACAGGGCCAGCTTTAAAAGTATATATATTACAAAGCTCGATCCAGCAAGGTTTTATTACAACTGCATTCCGTCGAGTCCAAACTTTATTTTTGAACATAAGAGATGATAAAATGCAGCAGCTACCATCAACGAGGCCATATTTCAAGCCCAAACAAAAACAGACCAGCCAATATGGAAAGCCACGTAGCACGTATTCTGTGGCAGCAGTAAAACTTGTCACTTTATGCTGCCAATCCTTTTTAGCTAATTTTAGAAATTATGGAGTTTTTTATATGACCTGGAGATGATGGAACAAGCATATGGCACACCTGTTGTTACCATCGCCTATAACAAAGTATTGCCGCGTATGTTACGCACCCTAAAAACGTGCCCTACGGTGCTATGCCCTACGTCCATCAACTTGAGGAGTACAGGTGTAAAGCCTCATGTGCCTAAATTTGCCGGCAGAAATACCCTTTAAACTGAAACACAACAATGCTGCTTGGCGGCAAAAATAGTTATGGTGGTAGCATTTTCCCCGGCAAGCCCTTTCTAGGAACTCTACTACTCTTATTAGTCTAGTTTTAGACTACACTTACAAGAGTTGTAGAGAGCCTTGTGAAAACTTATGGTTTGTTAGTTGGTTCAGGAGTTAAATGAAAAATAAATTACACTTACGCATCTTTAAAGCTGTAATATACAATTACGTCTTAGATATATTATATACCTACATAAAGGTGCAGGGTAGAACATCGTTGAGTAAGTTCCTAAGGTGCGTGACCTACGAGGAATATTTTTTTAATAAAAGCGCTAGTTACCACATCCATCTGCTTGTTTCATCTCAAGGTCTGTTAAAAAAATTTAATAACTTCGATTCTAATCAATTTATTTTCGTAAGTAGCTTCAAGTAACCTTAGGATCCTTTTATCTATTTTTTGTAACTAACCTCTAAAAAAAGCGTTTTTTTTCAATATTCGAATTCCCAGCTTCAGCGGCCATCTTGTCACGGAGGAGGGATTACGTCATTATTCATAAGTTTAAGGGTTGAACTTAGATAAATTAGTTTTATAAATTAATAAAATCTTATTATTATGATAAAAAGTTACAATTTACTTTATAGCATGCGAGCTTAACACTAGTATTATTTATTGACAAGCTGCCGTCTATGGCTTCGCATGTATGAGACTATAATGTTAATTTAAATCAATATATGTATATAAAAATGAATCCCTATTTCCCTTGGTCACGCCATCACGTGTGAACGGTGGGACCGATTTCGCTAATTCTTTTTTTAATGTATTTCTTATTGTCAGGAAAAGGTTCTTATGAAAGAAAATTAAGAAAATAGCGCGCACTATTAGAAAATTTAAGAATACTAACCACTTTTTAATCCAACCTTAGCGCTTTTATAATGTAACCTTATGACGTTTGACATAGAATTTACAGAATGCGTGCTGCAAATATCGTCAAAGAGGATGTAAAAAAAATTAATATCGTTTGAAATAGATGCTTCGGTCGGAGTTATCCCGAGATATATTGTCTATATATATAAAAATGAATTGCTGTTCTTTAGTCACGCTAAAACTCGAGAACGGGTAAAGCGATTTGGCTAATTTTGGTATTGAATTATTTGTGGAAGTCATTCATTTTCTCATACATAATGATGGCCGGGGACAACAATTGACAATTCCACCAGGGTGACGTATATTGACAGCCCGCGTTATATGCATGTCAAGGCGGTACGAAGTTCGGCGGGTCCACTAGTAGTACTATAAATATAGCTGGGTTTTGTTACGTTACTTTTTCATTAGTCAATTAATAGTTAGGTAACTGTTATGAAAAGATTATTTTTACTTATAAAACGTCTAGACGTACCTACTTCCTTCCTACTGGCTATAGTATAATAATTTAACACGATCAATGACTTATTTTGTTTTATATCTAATTTAATTGCAATTGCCTACTAACATAGTTGAAAGATTGTATTATTGTTTACTAACAAAATGGATGACATGTCTAAATAAATTAATGAATTGAAATTGAAAATTGAATTGAATTGAAAAGAGGATAAAATGAGCTATTCTTAAAAAGTAACCTAATTATTAATTAAATACTACAAAAGTAACGTACCAAATGCCAGCTGTATTTATAATAGTATTTATTTTATATATATATTAATTGTAATTGAAAATTGAAACGAATTGAAAAGAGGAAAAAATGAGCTATTCTTATAAAGTAACCTAATTAATAATTAAATACTACAAAACTAACGTACCAAATGCCAGCTATATTTAAAATAGTATTTAATTTATTTATATGAATCGAAATTGAAAATTGAATTGAATTGAAAAGAGGATCAAATGAGCTATTCTTAAAAAGTAACCTAATTATTAATTAAATACTACAAAAGTAACGAACCAAATGCCAGCTATATTTATAATAGTATTTAATTTATTTATATGAATTTAAATTGAAAATTGAATTGAATTGAAAAGAGGATCAAATGAGTTATTCTTAAAAAGTAACCTAATTATTAATTAATACTACAAAACTAACGTACCAAATGCCAGCTATATTTAAAATAGTATTTAATTTATTTATATGAATTGAAATTGAAAATTGAATTGAATTGAACAGAGGATCAAATGAGCTATTCTTAAAAAGTAACCTAATTATTAATTAAATACTACAAAAGTAACGAACCAAATGCCAGCTATATTTATAATAGTATTTAATTTATTTATATGAATTGAAATTGAAAATTGAATTGAATTGAAAAGAGGATCAAATGAGTTATTCTTAAAAAGTAACCTAATTATTAATTAATACTACAAAAGTAACGAACCAAATGCCAGCTATATTTATAATAGTATTTAATTTAACATTATAATCTAATACTTATTACAGCTCATTACCAACGATTAGCTTTCTCTGTCTACGCACTGCTAATTTATCGTTATGTTTATCTCGTTTGTTATATATATATATATATATATATTATTATATTAGGATATATTTTAGTTTATTAGTAAGTAGGTATAGGTAGTTTATGTAGGTTTATGAACAGAGATACACCGCCGTCTTTTTGATTTTGTTTTGTCCTGTCCATTCAAAGGTTGCCTGGAAGAGATCGCTTTTAGCGATAAGACCACCCCATTGTACTTACCTTTTTTTTGTGTAGTTCTTTGTATTTTTAATTTTGTTGGTGTGCAAAAAAGCGTATTCTATTTTATTCTCATAATGTATGTAAAAAGAAAGAATAACTCGAACTAGAACTAGGAGAATACACTCGAAAGACCACAAAGCACATTGATAATAGAAAAACACACAAGGATAGAAAGAAACAGTACATGGGTAGGCGAGCAGCAAGAATAGTTTTCCGTACTGTGTGGGACGAACAGGCTCCATCGCGACGTACTGCCGCCATCCATCCGAGGATGGTAAGCGCCGCTGGTTTCCAGACAGGATCTATGGGTAGCCTCACGAACGCAGAATCGTTTGGTATATATCTATACCAAACAATCTGTATCATAATCTATATGGCGGGTTCCTATATCCGTCGGTAAACGACTACGACTCGTATCTCCTTGAAACACTGTCAAACTAGTGTCAAACCTTTGACACTTTTTCAAGGTACGAGTCGTAGCTGGTTACAGACAAAAGTTACTTGCGAATTTATAATATTAGTATGGATACGAATTCGGAGTGAATATTCTGTATGTTACATATATTTATTCTGTGCCGATACGAATAGTTCTATACGATAAATCGGGCTATTGGTCGTTCAAAACAAAGGGTATTGGCCGTTTAAACGTCACAAGTGACTGCAGGCGTTTGCGTATATAAATAAAGCTTGCTATTGAGCAACGAAAAGCGCGTTTTTATATTAATTACAAGCTTTCGAACGCGGCTTCGCACGCTTGCTTTGCCAATAAAAAGTATCCTATGTGTTAATCCAAGTTAAGATCTACGTATGAACCAAATTTCATCGCAATCGGTTCAGCCGTTCCGACGTGAAAGAGTAACAACGCGAAATTTTGTATGTATGTATACATACAAAATTTCGCGTTTATAATATTAGTGGGATTAGTTTTAATAAATTAAGCAAAGCATGTACAAGAAATCCGATAATTTACAGTTTTTTTTTTGTAAATTTATTTTTATAATCTAAATAAAAGCACCCAAATCTGAAACATATATGTATATATTAAGCAAACATTTGTTTTAGGAGCGAAATTAGATCCGCAACCTCCTGTGTCTCAAGCAACTATTCGCCCACGGAGGTCGTATATTAAAACTTCCAGTAAATAATAGTAGTTTTTTTCACTACTTATATGGCAAACGAGCATGCAGTCCACCAGATGTTAAGTGGCTACTCCAGCCCATGGATATTCACATAGAATTCAAAACAAGCTATTATGTTGTTTTAATCTCTGTGTGTATACGTTGCCATACTATAGGACTAAGCTGTTATGCCTATGTGCCAGTAATTACAGGAACATACCATTACCATCTAACCGGAACACAGCAGCACAATTACTGCTATTTGGCGGCAGATAAAGGTAAGGCGGTGGTGCCCACTTCCTCGAACCCGTTCACAAAAGCTCCCACCAAATAAACAAATGAAGAATAACACAAATGTTTTAATCTTCTATAATTTAAAAATGAATCGCAAAATGTGTTGGTAAGCGCATAACTCAACAACGCCTGCACCAATTTGGCCAATTCTTTTTTTGTTGTATTTCTAAATGTCAGGAGAAGGTTTTTATGAAAGAAAAAATTAAGAAAATTGCGCGCAAAATTATAAAATTTAAGAATACTTAACCACAATATAAAATTATTTATAATCTAACTTATGACGTTTGACATAGAATTGACATAATGCGTGCTGCAAATATCGTCAAAGAGGATGTACAAAAAATTAATACAGATGCTTCGGTAGGAGTTATCCCGAGATATATTGTCTATATACATAAAAATTAATTGCTGTTCGTTAGTCTCGCTAAAACTCGAGATCGGGTGGAGCGATTTGGCTAATTTTGGTATTGAATTATTTGTGGAAGTCATTCATTTTCTCATACATAATGATGGCCGGGGACAACAATTGACAATTCTACCAGAGTGACTTATATTGAGAGCCCGCGTTATACCTATGCATATCAAGCCGATACGAAGTTCGGGGGGTCCACTAGTAATTACTATAAATTCGATGATTAATTGCGATAAATGTGCAAATAATGTAATGGACAGCTAGTTTATCCATAAAAGGTAATGTGAAATAAAATATCATTCGCAATAATACGAATGCAAACATCAGTCTGTCAAATTACAAATGGAAAAGTGCACTATACCTGCGATTCATGCGAAGTTCATGTGAAGCGAATGACGGCGAGTGGCGCCGTCATTCGCTTCACATGAACTTATGTAAATTTATTCACACAGAAATATAACCGACTTCAAATAACAGTAAAAACTAAACTACTATACCAATTTTGATGAAATTTCCATGAGATCAATCTAAAAGTATATCCTAATAAATAAAAAACTAATTTTCCAAATCGGTTGATAAATAACGGAGTTCTGAGTTAACAAACATAACATAACATAAAATTAAACAAATTTAAGACTTTTAGGGTTTTCTCATGGATGCAATTGTCAGAAATGGGCACCACACGGGAAGCACCAGCTTTCAAATAAAAAAAGAGTCATCAAAATCAGTTCACCCAGTCGAAATTTCTGAGGTAACAAACATAAAAAAAATCTACAGTCGAATTGAGAACCTCCTCTTTTATTGAAGTCGGTTAAAAATGCACACTATTCTATTAATTTGGTAAGGTCTGGATAAGAGACGCACAGGGCAGAACCTTTTCAGATTAAGAATGGCAAAATGAGGAGTTGAATAGAATAGAATAGAATTATTTATTTGACACACTCAAAGAAACATAGAACGGATCACAAACAAAATAGGTAGATAGACAGGAAAATTACAAAACAATGAGATTTAGAACACATACGTACCTACCCCACCAGTAGGTAGTAGGTAGGTGTACCAACTAGTCCCGCTCCGTGTCTCGCGTGACCTATGTTTAAGTAATGTCTTTGCCTTGATTTTAGACTGGAAGTCGATATAAATGCTTATATTTTACGACCTCCATGGCGCAGTGGATGAACTGCAGACTAAGACGCAGAAGGTTGTGGGTTTGATTCCAGCTGCGGAACAAATGTTTGCATGATCTACTGATATTTGTTCCGGGTCTGTTTGTTTCCTCTATATATTAAAAGTACAAAAAAGTATATAAGTATTCTATCAGTTATCTGGTTTCTATAGCACAAGGTTTGCTTAGTTTGACTAGATGGCGCTGTGTGATATGATATGACCTACATTATATATTTTTATTAAAAAAATTTTAGAAAGTTATATAATTCTTTACTTATGGAAAGTCTTGTTAAATTTAATGTGGTTAATTTAAAACAATTCTTAGTACAGAAAAGAGAAATCTCCTAATACAGAAATTTTATAGTTAAATGGAAGTATCAAATACTAGATAAGCTCTTGTAAACCCAAGATAATGAAATAAAAACACACCCTCCAATGCACAAAAGCATCATCTGTATGGCCCCATTCATTTAAAACAAGCTCCCGGAGTCACTAAGAGCTACCTTGTTCAATGTTTCGGAAAAAGCTAAAAACTGCACTATGAAATAAATGTTATTATACCATAAATGAACATCTAAATGAATAAAATTAGCTAGGATTATACCAATTTTATTTTATAATTTTAATTATTTTATTTTTTATATATTTACTAGTTTTATTTTATTTTATATAATTATTCTAATTGATTTTGTTCAGGTGTTATTATTACTTAGGACTTTGTAATTTTAATATTGCATGCCGGAAAGGCAGAAATGTATTGATACCAATTTCCTTCTGACATCTTTGTAACATGACATATATTTCAAGCAATAAATACATTTGATTTGATTTTGATTTGAACCCTTTTACGTCTACAGTGCGTATGTCAAGGCCTGACCAGAGACAACGACGCGGGTATTATGGATACCGCTCTATACTCCAAAACTGTGAAATCTCGTCCAGCTCAAATGTTTCTAAAGAGGATTCAAAAACTTATCACTGACTGCATCAGATTCCTAAATTTTAACGTTTAATGAGTTTTAGAACTGTAAAGATGGTGCGACCCAAAAAACACCGAACAATACTGAACACAAAGTTACAGTGCGCAACTCGTAAACAAAATAACATAAGTTACCATAAGTCAGGAAAAACAATCGCCTAGTACAGGCATTATGTATTATATACAGTACACTATATAATGTGCTATGTATGGTACATTGCACGCGACAGAGAATAATTGCCGAACGAATGTTGACGGGTAGTTAATTCCGCTTATTTGTACTGTGTCCCGTTTTGTTAACGTTTCGGGGTTCCTTCGAAAACTCAAACGCAAATTGAAAAGTTTTGGGCGACATGGCAGAATGTATGGTAGTAGGGTTGTGTTATTTTGAATCAGCTTATAATGTAAAATGGACTTTATGGAGCAGACTTTTAGTTTTCTATTCATTTTATTTTGATTCATATTTCAATGTGCATTCAACAGTTCACCGAAAATAATACTTGATATTTCATATAATTGAAAGGATTTAAAGCTCCGCATTTACACTATTGTCCGGCCGCTCCGGTGACCACCGCAAGGTCTGTCGGTTTGGTGAAACCCAAATCATCATCATTATCTACAGCCCGACTTCACCCACTGCTGGGTATAGGCCTCTCCAAGTTTGTGCCATCCGCCACGATCCTGCGCTAGTCTCACCCATTGACGGCCCGCGACTCTAACGATGTCGTCCACCCATCTCGCTGCCAGACGTCCTATCCTTCTACAGCCATTCTTCGGCCACCATTTAGACGCTACCCTGCTCCACCTGTCAGCATCACGTTTTGCCAAGTGTCCCGCCCAAGATCATTTGAGCTCCATAACTCGAATCCCAACGGCATGAACCTTCGTTCTTCTACGGAACTCGACGTTTGGAACTCGATCTAAGAGTTTGATGCCGAGCATGGTACGCTCCATGGCTCTCTGTACAACTGTTAACCTGTAGACAGCCTCCTGCGTGAGCGTCCATGTCCCGGCACCGTAAGTCATGGTGGGCAGAACACATTGGCTAAATAAGCGGGTCTTCAGACTCTGTAGAGTTTTAGGCGACTAAGGATGTCATCTAGCTTGCCAAACGCGGCCCATCCCGTGTTGCGTACTGGACTTTTGTGTTTGAAAATGTTTGGTGTTTTTTTGGGTTGAACCATTTTTCTTGACGGTTCTTAAACCCAAAATCCGAATATAATTAAAAGAATTCATAGGTTGTTTTCAACTTCCTGTATTGAAGTGATCCTGGCGAGATACGCTCATGATGACGAATTTTGATTAAAATTAATGATCTTGACGATACTGGTAGCCGCCAATATGCCGCAGGCTGCACCTTGTTTCACAAGCCGTTATGGCAGCCAATCGTGGCCGCTCTCATCACTTACCGCTGAATACTTACAAATTTATAAAGGTAAACGTGAATGCCGATACCTGGTCGCCGCGGCCCGCACAAGCCCTCAAATCTTATCTTCCCCAACTAGTAAACAGTGATAAATTCTTCAAATTCATTGATATTTATTGAAGAAAGGCTTTTTTTATATATTATATGCTTGCGTTTGACCACGATCACTCCTGATGGTAAGCGATGATGCAGTCTACGAGTACAAGCTTGCCTAGAAGAAACCTATTCACTCGCGACTTAAAGATACCCTGGTTGTAGTTATCAGGAAACACAGACTCTGGCAAGGCGTTCCACTTTTTGGCGGTGCGCATAATAAAGGTTGGAAAGAACGAATGGGATGTATTTCAACCATATAACGGTGACGCACTGCACGCTTGGTGGTAAACTCTGCTATTTTGGTCACTCAATCTTATTATTTTAATAGCCAAAGAATGTAGAATAATTCTCATAGTTTTAAATTAAAGTCAAGATGTAGGCAGGACAGGGCAGTATTTTTATTACTTGTAATGAAAATACTGTATTTTATTTTTCAAAAACACGATTATAAATATTTTGTATTTTAAATACTTGCGATATAATATTTTGTAATTTTTATTTTAATTAATAACGAGCTATGGAGAGGGCTATGCTCGGGGTTTCTCTACGGGATCGAATCAGAAATGAGGAGATACGTAGGAGAACTCAAGTCACCGTCATAGCCCGACGGATTAGCACGTTGAAGTGGCAATGGGCAGGCCATATAGCGCGCAGAACAGATGGCCGATGGGGCCGAAAGGTTCTCGAGTGGAGGCCACGGACCGGCAAGCGCAGCGTAGGACGTCCACCCACAAGATGGGCAGACGACTTGGTAAGAACCGCAGGTCGGCGTTGGATGCAGGCCGCTTCCAACCGCAGTTCCTGGAGATCAATGAGGGAGGCCTTTGTCCAGCAGTGGACGTCCTACGGCTGATATGATGATGATGATGATGATGATTTTAATTAAAGCAAATCGTGTATTTTGTCCAGCTCTGAGTGTAGGCGACGTAATGATCTCTAGAAGCACTACCTTTACCAAGTAAAGTATAACATTACATTAAAAAACATCAAGACGAAATCAAAACTTATTGACGAATTCGACGTCGACAACGACTTAATAAGGATTAAAAAAACAAAAAATCCGTTAAGTATAGATTTGATTACTGTGAAAGATTGGGGTTAAAGTTGTCGTTATAGTCCAGCTGCCACCGCCTGTGTTTTTTTAGTAATAACAGGCTGAATCTTCGTGAGCAGGTTCGGTTCGACGCGACGCGCAAGGTTGTTCCTCTGAAAATTCTCTAGTAGCTTATGTAGACGCAGGTTTAAATTATGTCACGCGCCGAATCGACATGTTTTATACCTGCGCTCTGCATTAGCTACCTCTATCGAGAATTTTCAGAGGAACAACTAACCGAATCTTTTCACGAAGATTCAGCCTGTTATTATTCACTGAAAAACACAGGCAATGGCTGCTGGACTATTATATAATATCTTCGCTTTCAGCTTCAATGAATCTTTATAATTTGGAAAGTTATTGTGCAAACTAATCATATTTTAAAACTGGTAGCTGGTACTGCCTTCTGATACAAACGTCTTTTTTTGATGATTATAATTACTATAGATACCCGTAGAAGGCAAAAGATGCGGTTGTTCGAGAAAACTTTTGAAAACCTGTACCTCTTTAGCAGAGAATGGATAAAATTGGCTAAAGGCTGAAAATTCAAACGATTAGAAAGGCCTTTGTATAGCAGTGGAACAGTATAGGTTAAATACAAAAAACTGGGACTTCGGGAGTGCCGACAGAAGTGAAACCTTAAAACAATTACGAGATACTTATATACAGAGGTGTCGGTAACGGTAACAGTGTCGCGAGTTCAATGGTTTTTCCCATCTCAAAAAATGGCCAACACAACTCAAGAAGTTTTCACTAATTATGTACAGAAGTGTCAGTAACGGTAACAGTGTCGCGAGTTCAATGGTTTTTTCCTATAACAAAAATGCCCGACGCGCCTATATAAGTTTTCTACTAACACTTGTCTCTATTGTGAAACAACACGATATAACGTATTAAAGTATACAACGGCGAAACTAACACGATCCATTCCAGCCGAAGGTAGTGATTGCTGCTTAGCGATAAGACCGCCAATTGAACACCTTAATTTAGAGTATGGTAATATTTTTTTCGTTGTTTATGATTTCCAATAAGGTGTTATCTATCTATATATATCACAGGCAAACATGCCCGGTACGCCTCTTGTTTGCAAAAGTTAATGAAAGTGAGCTTTGTCAAAAGAATATTCAGATTCAGCTTCAAAGTTATTGGGTCTAGAGTTAATAAAATCAATTTTATGCAAAACTTGTGGGTTAATTTATGGCATTTCTGGCTGGTGCATCCTTATTAAAAATAGAACTGGCGAAGCTTAAAGTTTCCTGAAAATAAACAGAGATATGAACTTTTTAATTATCGTAATTTCACCCAATTCTAGTATAAGATGTAGGTTATTGCCATCTATAGCTGCGGTACTATGACCCATCCACGACATAATTATTTGCCACCACCAATTAGAAATGCCAAAAAAGGCAACTGAGAAAAAAACTTTTTAGAAAAAAACTAAAAATATTTCTAATGGAAGCCCAAATACAACATGGTATACATCCATGTCGACCTCTCTTTGATCTATTCATCCAATAACTCTTATTACATAAGTATATCTAAATCAATATATTTTATATATTTACCCATATTTATTTATATACCTTCTTATACTATGAATTCGTATGTAAAATAAGCACCTAAGTCATATATTTATATATAACATTATTTTAGAAAAGTATGTTTCTAAAATTAATATACATATACATTTTAATAAAACTGTACACACCTTTTATTTAATCACTCCTTTATTTATTTTTTATTTTACTACGTAGCTGCTGCACTACCTTCGCTTCTGGTTTCAGCTGAAAATCAGATATGTTTGACATAATGTTGGATGCATAACATCCAACATTATGCTGAGCTGAACGCCATATTGGTACGCAGAAACATGACTCGAACTGTCTTATTGGATTCAATTGTATCTATACCGTTCCATAAAATTGTGTCATTTTGTGTGTACCATATAAATGATTATTCTATTCTTCTAATCGTTAACTTAATAAGTTGCCTGTTTTTAGGGACTTCTAGTTTACGCCAGTAGAAAAGACAAGCTCAACCCAGGTCATTAACTTATCTGGTAGGCTTTGCTGCGTAGTAGACAAGTATAGTCTCAATCCCGGTCATAATCAATTTGTATACAAAATTGAATTGAAATTGTCCAGCTGTTTAGTCGTGAAAAAATAGCAGACGGACATACAAAGAGACAGATATCTTTCTTTCTTCTCTTCTTCTTTCAGAGATACTGTTACTTTCGCATTTAAAATATTTGTTTTTTATAAAGTGTAAATGTAGATTGTGTATGTTTGTAAGTATCTACTCACTATTCAAGTACTTCAGTATTCGTGCGATGACGTCACGAAAGTAAGCATAATATTCAGGTTTCGGGGCCTGTAGTTGGTACTTTATCGTAAAGGGGCTGTAAAATCTAACGTCAGCTTTACGATAAAGATGTACGTTAGGAGCACGGTATAGTCTATTGACTATTTTATACCTCTGTCGTGTTTCTAAACAGCCTTTTGTATGCTTCGACTAAGGTTTTATGTTTGTACATCCGACTTGTGAAGTCAGTTATTTTTGAGAACGACACTTATTTCGTCATTTTTGGGCGATAAAGCGACTAAACCGCAACAAATGCTTGCATGAGACCCAACAATTGTCCTGGTCTGGGTATTGTGGCTCCTTTGTACAAGTAGTTTCTGTTCCTTACAAGGAATTTCAGTATGGGGTTAGGACTTTGACCTAATAAATGGAGATCTCGCCAGCATTCTATTATTAGTTAAGTATACCGATGTTATGTTAGTTATGTTAAGTCCCCTATTGTATTTGTTTTTGTTGTGTTTGTGTGTACCTTTTTGAACTTAAATATGTAAGTTTTAAAATTAATGTACCTATATTATAAATTGTATTTTTTCTTGTGGTAGTTTTAGATATAGCGTTTTAGATTAATTCTGTAAATTTATATTTATGTATAAACAAATTTGAATTTGGATTTGAACAAATTTGAATTATAAAATTATTAGGTATTTATCATGTTCGACAATAAAAATAGTGCCAAGTAAACTTTGCAGAGTAAACTATCGACGAAATAAACGAAAATTAATTTGACCTACAGTTGTATTCAAATTCATTTTGAATTTTTTTTTCTTTCATAAAAAAAATGTTTAACTGAAATGTGGACGTCATATTACTTAATTTATTTATTTATTTAATTTTTGTATATTTTAATTTAAAATTTTAAATACCTATTATATTATAATACTGATTGATTTTATTTAAATTTAATTTATTTTTATTGTAATTAATTTGTTTTAACTTATTGTGATTATGGATAAAATTATCTGAAATAAATTAATACAATACAATACAATATGGC
The DNA here is from genome assembly GCA_918857605.2 of Philereme vetulata. NCBI lineage: Eukaryota > Metazoa > Arthropoda > Insecta > Lepidoptera > Geometridae > Philereme > Philereme vetulata. The sequence goes on from OU975462.1 coordinate 3,439,676, forward strand.
TGATATGATTTAGGGCTAGATAGCGTTGTGTGTAATCTGAGCTATCTAGCCCCAAACCATATCATAGTTTTCCAGAGTGACCGATCTTGTGCTGCTGCAGCTGATCTGCATCAGCTTCCGGTGCACTTCCAAGTGCGTGGTCTCCACTCGAGGACATTTCTACCCCAACGGCCGTCAGTTCTTCGAGCTATGTTCAACTCATAAAGATTAACTCTTTATTAATGGTTAATCTATCTACGAGTATGTACACACAGCTACACATCAAGCTATACATTTCCAGTATAAGCTGACCTCTCATTCAACGAAAAGCCTACACAATGCGAGGTCATCTTATACTGAAAATGTAAAGCTTGATGTGTAGCCGTGTGTACGACCCTTTAAGGCTACTGCTATTTGAGGGAATTGAAGCTTATCTGTTTCCGCTTTAAACCATTTCCTCCACTGATCTCAAACTAATTGAAAAATAATTATCGGATGCTTCCCTGGTATTAAAATCGCATTATCAAAGGGTTTCATTCGCTTGATTGCTTTTTACCTGTTGATTTTATGAAGTTTGGAAAATATCTCTCTTGTTAAACAATGTAACAGACTGCCAAAAAAATTTCATTTTAAATCACAGTTTGAAACTAAAAAAAACGCTGTAGTTTCTTTACAGATTAAAGGCACGGTTTTGCTACATCTCGCTTATTTACGATAGAACACGCTTCCATTGCAACCTCCGTGGCGCAGTGGGCGAACAGCCGGCTGAGACGCATGAGGTGGCGAGTTCGATTCCTGCCGCGGAACAAATGTTTTGCATGATCTACAGATATTTGTTCCGGGTCTGGATCTTTTTCTATATACTATAAGTATGTATTTACAAAAAAAAGTATTTATGCATTCTATCAGTTACCTGGTTCCCATAATACAAGCTCTGCTTAGTTTAGGGCTAGATAGCGCTGTGTCAAATGTCCAGCAATATTTAATATTTATTCATTGAAGGAATCTGTTCACTTGTGATTTGAACACAAAACAAAAACACTGCATTGAAATTTACACATTACTTTGGGAATTCGATGCCACAGTTAAACACCCAGATCCGGTAAAAATATATGCAAACCGCGGCGGGTATTGATCTCGCTACCTCCTGCATCTCAGCCAGCTACGACTACGTCCACTGCACCATAGGTTTTCATTTGAATTTACATATTATAAGGCGGTTCGATTCATATGCAAACAATCAGAGCACATTCACTAGATAATTGAACAGTGTCTTATTAATGTCGGCGATTCAATAAAAATCTATATATATATATATATAAAACCTATGGTATATATGGTATATATATATACAAAACACAGTCGGGTTAAGTTACTATGAACGTCTGGACCGATTTTGATGAAGTTTGATTTGTTGGATTTTTCTCCGCCCAGAATAGCAGAATAACTATTAAAATATTGAAAATAAAATTCACGCAAAAAGAAATTATGAAAAAAAATCCTTTTATCATATATAGATACAGCTAGATGGCTAATTGACAATTCTACAACGTACAGCAGCCCGCGTCATATACATATTAAGGCGTTAAGAAGTTTGGCGGGTCAACCAGTAATTCATAAATATCTAAGTATTCATCATTTTCACTTTTTTGAAATGTGACTTTTTCGAGTTATTATGTCATTTAGAATAGAATAGAATAATCAATTCTTTTTATTATTCATTTGTTTCACCGTCGAGGACCGCCGGTAAAATTTCCCGTCACGCTAGCCTTAAATGATATCATCCACCGGTCTTTTTGCAGCGTCATCGTTCCAGCCGTTCTCGAACCGAACGGTCTGATACGTGACGATAATAAAACGCCTGACGGTATGACTCTTATACCTTGGGAGAAGGGTAGGCTTTTGGTGTAGGACGCCACGTGCATCGATACCCTTGCGCCATCTCATCTGTCTGGTACAGTTGGGGCTGGTGCGGCAGCAATTTCAGCCGAATATGCGAAATCTCAAGCAGCGTGAATATGGAAGTCTCGACAGAGCGTACGTGTTTGAGCTATTTGGGATCGAGACACTGGGTCCATGGGGGTCGAAGCAACATGTGATCCGAGAGCTGGCGCTTATCTGGGTCAACGCATAAGCATTGCAATTCAGCGGGGCAATGCAGCCAGTGTCTTGGGGACACTTCCGCCTAGTAATAATCTGGAGCAGTTGAGCTATCTATAGATCGTATGCAACTATCTTTAGATGATTCAAATGTTTCTTCTGTATTTTAGTCATGTATTCTTATTAACGGCATTTTTCCTCCCCTTAACAAAAATTATTTGGTTCACACAAAATGACACGTGAAACAATTACCTAGTCAGGTCATAAATTCTGTCACATGTTTAATATAAAATAATTGAAACAAGTTTATTCATTATGTTACCATTTATGTATATACTAAAATGAACTTTACAAAACAAAGATTCTTATGACACTAAAGTTTATTCAAAATGACCTTCGTGATTTTGAATACAGGCCTTCAATCTGCGCGGCCAGTCGTCTATCGCAGCACAAACGAGGTCCATGTCAATATCGGCGGCTGCCTTAATCAAGGATGTCTTGAGTGACACCAAATTGGGATGAGGCTTTGAGCACGCCTTTTCCTCCAAGTGTTGCCATATCTTGTAATCTAACGGATTCAAATCTGGACTGGAGGAGGGCCAGTCTTCGTGCCGGATGAAGTCGATTTCATGCGCCACCAGCCAGTCTTGTGTGCTCTTCGCTCTATGAGCTGGCGCCGAATCTTGTTGGAATACCCAGTGCCTGTTATTGAACATGGTATGAGAAACAGGTTCCACAAGGTTCGTCAGGACTGTATTTTGATACACAACTGCATTCGTTTTTACACCTTTCTCACAAAAATGTACCTCTGTTAAGCTCCAATAAGAAACTCCCAACCATACCATGAGCGAGGATGGAAAATGACCTCGTTGGACACGCGGAATACGGTTGCTTGCTTCTTCACTACTGTGTGCGTACACCTTATCATTTTGTTTGTTGTAGCTCTCTTCTACGGTAAAAATGTTTTCATCCGAAAAAATAATTTCCCGATATTTTTTTCCCGCGTACCGCTTCAACAAAGCGCGGCATCTCTTCAGTCTCAGGTCCATTAGACGAGCATTCAAACGATGTCCTGTTTTTCTTCGATTTGCCCGAAGCCCTAAGTCTTTATTTAACACCCTTTTCACCGTGGTTCTGCTTAACCCCATCTGAAGGGCCAACAGTTTCTGCTTACGTTTGGGATTTCTTTGAATTCGCGCCTTCACAGCTTTTATCACTGCTGGAGTCCTAACAGACCGAAGGCGACCACTTCTTGACCTGTCATCTACACTAGAGTCTTCATTGTATCGTTTGATGGTGCGATAAACGAATCTTTTGCTTATATTCAAATTTTTCAGTATGTCAAAAATTTGAATTGGCGCGTAACCGCAACGATGCAACACAATAACTGCAACACGGTCTTCTTTAAGCGTCCACTCCATATTTAAAAATGAGTAAAATTTTAAAAAGTATACATTTTTATTTTGATGAACAATTCGAAATTCGAATTCTATAAACTTTTTTGTGGCCAGCATTCTAAAAGAAAAGTTTTTACTGTGTGACAATACTTATGACCTGACTAGGTATATGGAATGAAAGATGATGACGATGATAATTTTTTTTAAGGAAAGTTTGCGATTTATATAACATATAACTTATTCAATACACTTATGTTATGACATTTGTACTGTTCAGTTATCTTGTGAGTGTGCACTGACTGTTTGTATAGGAATCGAACCACCTTATAGCAAACTAGTAACCAGTTCATAGTGGACGAAATTTAACCGTCACTCATACGTCTTTTTTTAGCTTTATTTATGCATTCGCTCGTTTATATCAAATTAAACTTAAACCATGCCAAATCGCATACTCCTCCGTGCGCGGAATAAGCTTAATCTTTTTGATGATGACTATGATATCCCTACTTAAGATAAGGTAACTCTTTATTGTACACCAAAGTAAAATACAGAACATAATTCTTACGATTTAGTACAATGGGCGGTCTTATCGCTAAAAGTGATCTCTTCCAGACAACCTTTGTATGGACAGAATTGTAATGTATCACACGACGGCGGTGCATCTATATACAATTAAAAACATACCTAAATACTCTAAACCTGAAATACTAGTATTAACACACATTTAATTTTAATACAATAAGCAACTATAAGTATGGTTATGATGAATAAACAAGCAGTTACAACTTCAAGACAGGGAAAGATAAAGGGTCTGCACTTTTGTTTCAAAATTACTAATTTATTTATTTAATACTTTATTGCATAAAAATACAAATTACATGTACAAAATGTGGGCTTAATGCTAATAGCATTTTCTACCTGCCAACCTCAGAGGTAACAAAAAAGGTTGGCGTGCTAACTTTTAACAATATTAATTATTAAGTTTATTAATTTATTAAGAAAAAAAAACAAAAGAAACACAAAAAAAATATACTATTACATACAACACACATAGGTACTACGTTTTCATATATTTTAATAGCCAGTGGAGGACTGCAAGAAATGACTGTAGACTAGTCGTCTGAAAACCGGTTTACTAGGCGCCTTTTTAATATGAGTAGGGAGAGAGTTCCATAGACCCACAGCTACCACCTCAAAGGAGTTGCCACGGAAGGCCGTTGAGTGTTTCGGGGTAGCGAGAAGGAGAGAATAAGTGAATCTGAAGTTTTGGTCATGGGTGTCAGAGAGGTAGGAAAATTTGCATTTAAGATAATGAGGAGTAAAGGGGTCTCTAAGAATTGAAAAAAGAAGACATACAATTTTTAACTTTCTCCTGTCACGAATTGAGAGCCATTTCAGTTTGGAGCGATACTTAGACACATGATCATACTTACGGAAACCGTAGATGAACCTAATGCACGTATTGAGCAGTCGATCCAATTTGTATCCTAATAGACTTGGATATTCTTTAAACTAGAGCGCCTTCAGAATGTCTGTATTAGATTTATTTTTGGCCTGCGAAAATATGACCACGTCTCTGATTTTCACAACAAGCTCAAGTGGTTACCCATTCGCTGCCGCAGGAATACGCATATTCTCTTTCTCTTGTACAGTATAATGTTTAACCCTTCTAGTCCTTCTTATCTCAGAGAGCGCTTTGAGTATCTTCATCAGTCAAATCCTCGAGACTTGCGCTCCTCTGAGACCTTGCAACTTAAAACTCCTGTACACTCTTCTAACTTTAATGATAAATCCTTCACTGTAAAAGCTATCCGTCTATGGAACTCTCTTCCTCCACACATTAGAACTGCCCTTCCCATCTTTGAAACAGTTCTATTTAAACATCTGTCTGCACTACAATGTTGATTTCTCATTTTCTCATCTATCGTTACACTACTCCTGGTTTTTTATTTCACCCTTCTATTGTACACCTATATGTACCTACTTATAGTATTTTATATAATATACCTTTTTTATTATTAGTATGGAATATTTATGATAAAACATTATGCACTTTATTTATTTATTTATATATTTGTTTGTAATTATTAATTTTGCTTATGTAAATACACTGTTTATTCAATATTCAATTATTTTTATTAATAGCTACCGTCCTATAACGTTCTTGTGAAATCCAGTCCATCCAAAGGTTGTCTGGAAGAGATCGCTTTTAGCGATAAGACCGCCACTTGTATTTCTGCGTGTATTGTTATTTGTTTTTTATATTGTTTTTTTTTTATTTAAGTGTGATTTACAATAAAGCGTTTTCTATCTACAGAGAGGGGCAAAGCGTTCCACAATCGTATGGCTGTTACAGTAAAGAATTGACCAATAAACTTTGTCGTATGGACAGGAGTTTTAAGTTGCAGGGAATCTGAAGAACGCAAATTGCGATCGTGGGGTAGAAGAAACCTTTATCTTTACGTATTAATATATAATACAACTAGTTGTTGCTAGCGGCTTTGCCCGCGTCGTTCTGGGGTGCAAAATACATATATAAACTTTGAAATCCCATTTCTACCCCCTGGAAACTGATTTATCGGATAAATGGTAGCGTATGTGGTGATCCACGTTATAATATACTATACCAAATTTCATCAGAATCGGTTCAGCCGTTACGGCGTGATTAAGTAACGAACAAAGATCCAAACTTTCGCATTTATATTAGTGTGATAAATTCTAATTTTCAATACAAACCCATTCACTATGTGATCGTTATTTTCTGCTCGTTAAACAGTTGTGTTATTTCCATTCGAGTAAATAACATTTGGTTCTGCCCTACGATCAACAATAACAATTAGTTAAGCCGCTGCTTATCCGTTAATCCTTTCACAAAAGGTAAGTACGCTATTGCTCTATTTACCGTTGTTATGCGTGATCTTGTGGATGTGTCCGCAATTCGACAGCTCTGTCTCCATCCATAGCCGTTTTGCTCCAGCACTCCTTTTATGTGTGAGAGCTCGCGGTTTACGTACTGAGAGTCACATAGCCTTAGTGCTCTATTAATCAGAGTACGCGGTACCGAGGCTAAGTGAGCTGGACGGTGGTTCGAGTCAGCTCTAAGATACCTGTCTGTGTCTGTTGATATGTCTGTGTCTAAGATACCTGGTATTAGTCACTTAGTTTACTGGTATAAGTCATTGGGTTAGTAGTATTGGAGTCACTTAGAAGCAAAAGCTGTGTTCACCTCCAAAATACTTGGAGTTCTTAACCGTGCCAAACAGTATTTTACGGCACAACAGCGGCTATTGCTGTACAAAGCGCAAGTTCGGCCGCACGTAGAATACTGTTCCCATTTTTGGCACGGAGCTCCAAAGTACCAATTGCGTCGTTTTGACTCCCTTCAGAGAATAGCCATTAGAATCATCGGTGATCCAAACCCACCGACAAACAGGAACCGCTGAGTCAACGCCGTGACATCGGATCGCTCAGTGAATACTACCGCCTGTATAATGGGGAATATTCTGAGGAGCTATTTCATCTCATCCCGTCGTCGAGATTTTACCACCGCACTTCTCGACAACGTAATAAAACTCACCCACATTATCACCGACAATCGGGTATCGCGCACCACACGCTTCACGCGATATTTTCTACCCCATACTTGCAAGATGTGGAATGAGCTACCATATGAGGTTTTCTCATTAGGCTACGACATGGCACGCTTCAGTCAAGAGAAATGTAAAGAGGTTTCTACAGTGTAGGGAACGCATCGACAATACCCCGGGTGTTGCCGGTGTCAATAGGCGACGGTGACCGCTTACCATCAGGTGGGTCGTTAGCCTGTTTCCCCACAAATAACATTAAAAAAATGTAAATACATATTGATATATATAAGAAAACATCCAGACCCGGAACTAATAACTGTAGATAATTCAAACATATTTGTTTCGCGGCAGGAATCGAACTCGCTACCTCTGCGTCTCAGCCGACTATTTGCCCACTGCACCACGGAGGTCGTCAAATGATAACGAAATAATCCCTTGAAAGCTGAAAATAAACGTAATGTTGTTGATTTGATAGACCGTGCTGAGTTGATTTAATTAGTCCCAGACGAGCTCATTACATTATCCTTAATACCAAGACATCTCAATTCTGTGTTGACAGTCACCACGTGTAAATAGCAATCTGTATCCGCCTTCTGTGTATGTCAACTGCTTTCCTAATAATAGAATATTAGATAAAGTCCGGACACGCTAAGTCTCCATATCAGAACGTACGAATTTTTTTTTTCAACCTTCGTCATCCCACTGCTGGGCATTATTAAATAAATAAATAATGCCGCAACTTTTTAAATTTAAGTGTGATGTACAGACGGCTACACATAAAGCTATACATTTCCAGTATAAGCTGACCTCTCATTCTACGAAAAGCCTACACAATGCGAGGTAAGCTTATACTGGAAATGTATAGCTTGATGTGTAGCCGTGTGTACAATAAAGTGTTATCCTTTTCTATTCTTTGTCAATTCTTCTGAAGTTGTCTTTGCCCCGAGCAGGCTCAATAAGGTTTCTTCCTAGACAAGAGAAGAATACTCTGTATGTAGCAATGTACAGTAACGGAATGAAAAGGTTCGTCAAACTAGAGTCGGTTTTCGCTTGCATCAACAATGCAAGAATCAATTAATTCTTTTTGACAAGATGAATAGTCGAACAACTTTGATCTGAACTTTGTTTTGAACTTTATGAACTTTATTATTTCTGTAACAAAGTTTCAGAAGGTGATATTTACTTGCAATACGTTGAACGAATCAATTAGAAAATTGACAAACCTTTTCATCCCGTAAATTTACGTTGACAAATAATTAAAAACCTAACCAAAACTTGTTGGCAAGCGCGCGATTGAGAAGAGTGCAAAAGAGACAACTTGAGAAGACAGCGTTGTCTAGGCATCGCAAGACCTAGACAATTTCAGAAGAAAAATTTCAATCCCTAAATGTAAGGTAGAAAAAATTATAGTTATCATGCTCGGCGTTGATACTATCGAGGAAGTGTCAACAACGTTTCTTCCCGTTCACTCTCGCAATCGTTGAGCTCGAGACGATCGACAAATGTCTTCTTTCTTTCAAAAAAATGTCCCTATTTCTACAGTTACTGTGCTAGGCCAACAGGATATTTACAAACGCTATCTAACTAAACTATGCAAAATATTAAAATAATAACTATTTTATTTTTACTAAATTCATGAAATTTTGTGTATAATTTTATAAATTTTTTTGCAACTGTAATTTACACGCCGGTAGTCAGTGAAATATATGAAACCTACCTATATAGCTGTATCAACTTATCTATCATGCTTTTAGCAAATCAATTTCATTTCATGTCAAAACTGTTACTATGGACACCAGATAACTGATAGAAATACTTGTCTTGTTTTAAAATACATACTTGTAGTATATAGAAAAACATCCATACCCGGAACAAATATCTGTAGTCATGCAAACATGTTGCACGGAAATTTGTTAATGAATGAATTTTTTTTTGTAATTTCATAAGCGATGGAGCGCATTAATTTAGGTGTCAAGAGAAAAAACAGGATTCGGGACACCTCGCTGCGCTCAAAGACCGGCATCGCTGACGTCGGTATCAAGGCTGCCAAGTTAAAATGGGATTGGGCGGGTCATGTCTCCCGCATGCAAGCAAATAGGTGGGCTAAGGTCGTAAATGGATGGATCCCTGATCCCGGATGGAAAGCGACCCCGTGGAAGGCCTAAGAAGCGTTGGCGAGATGATTTGGACGCTTTTTATAGGGGAGTGGGGGGGGGATTTGGTACAGGATCAAGATAAATAGAGAGATGAGGGGGAGGCTTTTTCCCAGCAGGGGGACAGCATAGGCTAGATAATAGAAAAATGCATAACAATGTTATGCAGAAATAGCGTGGTCGGCTCTCCTTACCTTGCATAGGGTTTTCACGAGCTGGGTTGGTTAGCTTAATATAATTTATATTAATAAGCCGCTCTATCTCCCTTTTGTGCAGACTCCTTACACAATCTACTTCGGTTTTACTACTTTCCCACTAAGAATTTAATATAATGAGTGTAAGATAAATATTTTAAACTAGCTGACCTTCTTTGCACGGATTTTTTTTAAATAAAACATTCTGGGATAGTTTTTTTTATCACAAATAAATAGTCCTTCCATGGGCCAAATGGGCCAACATCGTAACACCTTGGGTACCGGAAGATGGACAGCGACGTCGGGGTCGGCCGGGAAAGCGTTGCCGCGACGATATCAGTGGATTAGACAAGGAATGGTGGGAATCTGCCAAGGATCGGGGTAGGTGGAAAGAGTTGGAGAAAGCTTTTGCCTAGCAGTGGGAAAAATGACATAGTAAAAAAAAATGTAAGTTCTTCTTTTTACCACAGTCTCACTTGATGGTAAGCGATGATGTGAATGAATGAATGAAAATTCTTTATTATACCTTAGAAACTAGACAGAACAGTTAAAACGAAATAAAGAATCAAATAAATATAAGCATAATTGGGCGGTCTTATCGCTTAACAAAACGATCTCTTCCAGATAACATTTGGACGAGGAGGATAATTGCTTAATGGAAGATTGGCCGAGGCGTAAAAAAGAATATACATAATAATAGAAAAAGAAAAATTACGTAACATTAAATAGATACATATTTGGTACCTAAAAACTGTTAGTAACTAAATACCATATATTAGGCCTTTACCTATGAAATTGCCGTTATGTATGGAATAAGTGAAGTATTTATTTATTTAAACTTTTTTATTTCTGTTATTCAAAGGAATCACCCAAGCAATCGACGCATCTTTGCCAACACATTGGCAGTTTATTGATGCCCTTCTTGTAAAAATCAGCTGGACGAGAGGCAACAAACTCTTCAAAGGCATTTTGTACTGCCTCTCGGGAAACCCAGTAAAAAGTTGTCTAAATTTTGGAAAAAGTAATAGTCGGTAGGTGCAAGGTCTGGTGAGTATGGCGGATGAGGGAGAGCTTCCAACCCCAGTTCTTGCAGCTTGGAGACTTTCTGTTGTGCAGTATGGGGTCGCGAGTTGTCGTGAAGGAGCAGTGGGGACGACCGATTGACCAAATCTGGTTGCCGATGTGCAAGCTTCTCCATCATTGTCTCCAGGTCTTCACAGTACACGTTTGCAGTAATGCTCATGCCGTTTTAGAGTTAAGAGCTGTGGTGAATCACACCTGCACTAAAACACCAAACAGTGACCATCACCTTTTTAGAGGTCATTTTTGGTTTAGGGCATTGTTTTGGTGCTGAACCAGGATCTAATCAACTTGCTGAGCGCTTTCGATTGTCGAACAGAATCCATTTTTCATCGCACGTAACAATTCGGTTCAAAATTCCTTCATTTCTTTGCCTATTGAGCAGCGCGAGGCAGATCTCGACGCGTACGTTACGCTGGCGGTCGTTAAGTTCGTGGGGCACCCATCTATCAAGTATTTTTACCTTGCCTATTTGTCGCAAATGGATCAAAATTTTTTTGATGCTAACATCAAAAGCTGCTGCTAGCTCAGCTGTAGATTGAGTTTCGTCAGCTTCCACAAGTTGTAAGAGTTTGTAAAAAAAATGTCATGTTTTTAAAACAAAATTAATTTGAATTAAGAATACAAAGCCTTTCCAAACTTTTTTTCTATTTGAAATGACCAGTACTGAAGAACGGCAATTTCATAGGTAAAAACCTATAATAAAATAAATTTAGTCTGAGATGAAGCACGAATAGTATAGTTTTCTATCAGTCCACCTGATTTTAAGTGGTAACCATCGCCTACTACAAAGTATACAGTGTTTTTTTTAACTGTAACAGTACGGCAGCACCCTTAACCATAGGAGATTCAGGTGCAGTTTCTTTTAAAACATCAGCTCGTTTTTGAAGAAAAACATTTTGGCATTAAAATTTTTTTGGTCAAATGTGAGTAGCGCCTTGAAATGAATCAAGTTGGTAAAATTTTTTCTGATGTTGATCGATGCAATCCTATGTAAAGATCATTTTATTGTATCGGATAAAAAAAATCTGAGCAGCGGAAGTTAGTCAAATTTGATAAAAAGTATTCTCATACAACAGGACAAACAAAATTCCTTCTACAAACATTTTATTAGATTCTAATTGCACATTAAAGAAGTATTAATACTGAAGTGATTAAGAAGTTTAGGAACTCAAAAACATTTCATATTTCAGAACAATTTTGAATTTCGAACATGGTTCGTGCATCTGTCGGACTTGTATATCAGTCATTACATCATCTTATTTGTCATATAATGGCATTGTCAAATACGCAAAAATTAGACTTAATTGAAGCATACTTCCTTAACCGACGAAGCCCAACTAATGCGCTGAAGTGGTATCAGGAACGCTACCCAGACTGCGATTGAGGAGTACTTTTTATCAAATTTGACTAACTTTCGCTGCTCAAATTTTTTTTATCCGATACAATAAAATGGTCCTTACATTCCTGGTCCTGCATCGATCGACATCAAAAAAAAATTTTACCAACTTGATTCATTTTAAGACGCTACTCACACTTGACCAAAAAAAATTTAATGCCAAAATGTTTATCTTCGAAAACGAGCTGATGTTTAAAAAGAAACTGCACCTGTATCTCCTCTGGTTATGGGTGCTGCCGTACTGTCACAGTTAAAAAACACTGTATTGTTAGAAATATAAAAATTGTAACTTGAAATCCATAATGATAGATGGCAACACTTAGCCATCAATTCATTGTAACCGAGTGTTCTTGCAAATTATGTCTGTACCAAATAAAATAAATAAGTTTTGTACTGTTTCATCAAACTGTTTTCAATCAGAAACCCATAATCCAATAGGTTATGGGCCCAGGAAACACTGAACGTAAAAGTACAGAAGAAATCGGCAAAGAAAAAGTTACAATCGTGTCTGAGAAATCATTGCCAAAATAACCTCAAACTGGATTCCATGCGGACAATGAATGTAGAAAAATTTGATGGAAACAATTTTCGTCAGTGGAAATTCCAAATAAAATGTGCTCTAAAAGCTAAAAGAATAGATATTTCGAAACCGAAACCACAAGAAGACTGTGCAGATTGGTTTAAAAGTGACGGTATGGCAATGTTCATCATAACTTCTTCTATGGACTTCAAACAAATTACACTAATAGCAAATTGCGAAACTGCCTTGGAGATTATGTCAAAATTAGAATCAATATATGAACAAAAGAGTGAACTATGCAAAATGTTGATCCATGAAAAGTTTTATCAGTACAAGATGTCGCCGGCTGACAGTGTAGCTCAACACATTTCAAAAGTGGAAACCTTAGCTAAACAGCTAAAAGAAAGTTGTGAAGCTATCAGTGACATGGCAATTATAACAAAAATATTGGGAACTTTGCCTTCCAAGTACAGAGCACTGCGACAAGCATGGATGTCATTGGACTCAAAACAACAAACTATTGTTAATCTAACTGCACGTTTACTGGATGAAGAGGCGAGCTTAGCAGATCAAGAGGAACAGAAGACAGCTCTCCTTGTTGCCAATAAAGAGTGGAAAACAAAGCCTAAACAAAATCAAGTAGTGAGTGAGAGCAATACAAATCAGAACAATAAAGCAAATAAACATCAGTTCGAATGCTATAATTGTGGCAAGCGGGGGCATTTCGCCAGAGAATGTCGTGCTCCTAAACAATCCAAGACTAGAAAACCTCAGCAAGAAGGTGCAGATATGTTAGCATTTTATGTGGAAAATATTTCATGTAATGCTGAAGAGAATACTTGGATTCTAGATAGTGGTGCCTCTGCCCACATGACATTTAGAAAGAATTTCTTTGTGGAACTATTTGAATGTAACCAGAAATCATTGACATTGGGAAATAAACAATCTGTGGAAGTATCTGGCATTGGAAAAGTGATGATACAGAGATATGTCAATGAACAGCGGGAGACCAGTGAACTGAATGATGTGTTGTATGTTCCAAGTTTAAGAAGAAACATATTCTCTGAAGGGGTCATTGTACGAAAATTCTATTCTATTGTAAAGAAAGACAAAAGTGCCCTGATTTATAAAAACAATAAAGTTGTGATGAGTGCAAATATTATAGAAAACAATTTATATGTGTTGAACATAAAAACAGTGGTTCCAGATACATGTAACTTGGTTCAAAATAGCCAAATTGATATGAAAATGTGGCATGAAAGGTTAAGATATATTAATGTGAAACAAATTAAAAACATGAGTGCAAATAGTGTTGTGAATGGACTGAAAATGATTGACAATGGACAAAACAATTTTGTATGTGAAGCATGTGCATATGGGAAGCAGTGCAAGTTTCCATTTTATAAATCTGAGCAAGGAGAACTACAGCCAGGTGACCTAGTTTATAGCGATGTTTGTGGACCTATGAGTATCTCATCTATTCAAGGTATGAGATATTTCTTACTCTTCAAGGATGCTGCAACAGGTTACAGGCATGTATATTTTATGAAACATAAAAGTGATGTCATGGAAGCCTTTAGAAGGTACAATGCTATGATTAAGAATAAATTCATGCACAATGTCAGAATCTTACATACCGACAATGGAACAGAGTATGTAAATAAAATTTTTAAAGAGTTTTTGGAGAGAGAGGGGATAGTTCATGAGCGTACTGCACCCTATACACCAGAACAAAATGGTCGTACCATAGTGGAGAGTGCACGTTCAATGTTGTATGCACGAGATGTCTCATTGGAGCTGTGGGCAGAAGCTGTACAATATGCTACATATATATTGAATAGAACATCCTCCACCCAGACCCCAAATACAACAGCTTTTGAATTGTGGAACGGCATCAAGCCCCAATTAGGACATGTGAATGTGTTTGGTAGTATAGGCTATGTTCATGTTCCAGATCAATTGAGAGCAAAGTTGGAGAAGAAAAGCAAGAAAATGATACTAGTTGGCTATGACAACGTCAACTACAGAATGTATGATATAGATACAAAGAAAATAACCATCTCAAAAAATTTAATGTTTGATGAACATCATGTTCCAAGCACAAGGAAAAATATTGCACAAATAAGTATTGTTGATGATGAAGTTAAAAATATAAATGAGAGTGAAGCACAAGAATCCAATGTGGATAATACTCTGGTTGACAGTCCATCAACAGAGGGTGAAAATAGCATGCTGAGTTGTAACAGTGATGATCCAGACTATGAACCATCTCTTGAATTGGAAGATTCAACAATACATACAATAAATTTGAGACCACGCCACATCAATAGAAATTGTAAAGCAAATCTTGTAGAGCTGTCATTGCCTCAAACATATGCAGAGGCACTGAATAGTCCACAAAAAGCTGAATGGTCAAAAGCTATTAAAGAAGTATTTTCAGCACATAGAGAAAACAATACCTGGACTGCGGTTGAAAGGTCTGGTCAACGAACCCTTACTACGAAGTGGGTTTTTACCATAAAGAAGAATGAGAATAATCAAATTGAACGCTATAAGGCTCGTTTATGTGCACGAGGGTTTAATTAGATTATATATTCTAACGAAAGTTATTCTGACATAGATTCTGTTTCAACTTCATCTTCCATTTCATATCACGAGATAACGCACGACCCATCTTTGAATATTTATCCCGTGTGCGTCTGACATAGACCGTCCAGTACAAAAGCTACCTACCGCCGTGAGCGTTGACGGCAGACTGATAGATCGGAGCGGCCGACACATCCCCCCCGTCTCGCCACGCGCATACCTCAGGGAGTGCACAGCTCTAATGGTCACACTATACATATTAAGTTGATCGAGAAATTGACGCGTGACGTTTACATTCGACCCAATCGTGGAAAATCTCTCTTCGTGCGAGGGATTAAAATAACGTTGATACTTTTTACGTCAGTTTGTCGATCGACGTTCAGTACTGGACACTGCTGATCTGGTGCATATAAGGTATGATAAGATAACTCTATGATGTAACTACCACACATAAACGATATAACACTAAAAAGGCAATACAATGAACATATAACGACTTAAGGAGTACTTTAGAACGCAAAAGGAATGTTTAAATATAAGCTTAAACATAATGGTAGAAGGTATTTAAAAAAAAACCGGCCATAAATAAAAACGGCAAAAAAATCACGTTTATTGTACGGGAGCCCTGTTTTATTTTAATTAATTTATTTATTTTTATAGTGATTATACCACTTAATATTTTGTGAATATTTCAAGCATATACCTGTTGCCGTTAACAATATCGAGCTAAAACGAGCAATACGTTTGTTGTATCGGAGCCCTCCATAAATGTTTTTTTATTCGGTTTTTATTATTGTTATAACGGAAAAAAACACATCATCTGTGAAAATTTCAACTGTCTAACTATCACAGTTCATGACCATACAGCCTGATGACAAACGGACAGACAGACGGACAGACAGCGAAGTCTTAGTAATAGGGCGCCGTTTTACCCTTTGGGTACGGAACCCTGCTAAAAAGTACATCAAAAAACAACTGAGAGGAGGCACAATCTGTCTCACATTTTCTAAAACCATAAATACACTCAGGCAATAAATAACAAAAAAAATTGCACACAGCCAAATACCTCAGGAGCTTAAAGGATTTTGAGTATAGGAGTTTTATCACGCGTAAAGAAAGTTGTAGAGTACATTCGTATGAGAAAAAAAATATTATGTCGACAAAGATATCGCTCGTAAAATGTCAAACGTGATATATTTGAAAAGAATAGCAAAAACATTGAAGCAGATCAATGAATTATTATGAACACACGGCTACACATTGAGCTATACATTTTCAGTATAAGCTGACCTCTTATTCTACGAAAAGCCTACACAATGCGAGGTCATCTTATACTGGAACTGTATAGCTTGATGCGTAGCCGTGTGAACAAGCTTCACCTGCGTAGGTTGTCAATAGCATCCAAATATATGTATGTATATATTAATTGTATAGGGTGTTTGATAATATACGCACACAAATCAACGGGGTTATTTTGATGAACATAATAAATAAATTTGTGAAATGTTTACCATACAAATGTGACATTTATTTTGGCATGTAAAAACAAACACTTTATTTAACGTTGTGCTATAGCGCAATGCTTGCCATCTAACCACAGATATTGTATTGGTGTCGTCTCGAGATATCTCTTGTTGTCCCTTTCTAACCCAAAACCCGCAGCCAATTCCGAAAGAGATATCAATTCGGCAAAATAGAAAAATGTGTATGTAGATTGCAAGAGTTTTATAAGTAGTTTAAGAAGCATTAAGTTTTATATCGAATTAATCACCTAAACTTAGTCGATTTCCTCTAAAATTTGATATTATAACTAGTAATTTTTTTTTATCGAGAAAACTTTTTTTTATTTTTTGTGAAACCATCACTTGAATATCGTCAGTATGTTATACCAAACAGCCTGTATACCAAATTTCATCGAAATTGGTCGACACGTTCAGTCGAAAAAACGTAACTGAGGGACAAATGTACTTTTATTTAGCTTGCTAATTTTTTGGGTTATGTGGTTTGTCTACGAGTTTGTGGTTGAATGACCTTCGTTTCTGAGCCTTCCGACAATTTGACTGGCGCAAATGTCGTGGTCACGGGCAGATAATATAAATGTATATATATTGATCGTGAGGACATATTTGACCACACCATCACATCGCTTACCATCAGGTAAGATCATTGTTATACGAAGATCTATTACTTATGAAAACAATTGGTGTTTCCCGCGAGTTCGTACGCGTTACATTACTAAAGTCTAACTTTTTATTAGCTGCAGTAAAATGACATTTTGTGGGTTGCCGGTTTTTGAAGAAAAATAAATAGGGATGTAGCTAAATGAGTGAATCATAAATGAATAATCAGTTTTTTTTGAGATTTAATATTAAGTTGTAATGTATTTTTTTATTCTATTATTATAACTATACTAGAGGATTGATCTTTTTTAGTGGAAGTATAGGGAGGTACATTCAAAATGAAACAAAAACGTCATAATAATGTTATTTAATTAATTTTTGTGAACTGAATCACATCCCTATTGAGATTAGGCTGGCAACATTATTTTACGGAATGACATTTAGAAACGTCATTTTACTGCAGCTAATAAAAAGTTAGACTATAATTGTGTAGGTAACCCAGAAATAAAGCTAAACTCGCTGTTGCAACTTAATTTGACACCCCATTTTTATCCCATGGGAACTGATTTATCCGCTAAAAGGTAGCCTATGTTGTAATCCAGGTTATAATCTACGTATATACTAAATTTCAAATTTCAGCCGTTACAACGTGATTCAGTAACAAACAAACAAATGAATAAACAAACATCCAAACTTTCACATTTATAATATTAGTGTGATGTGATAACTACGCCTTAGTACGGCCTCTCTTTGATCTAGTCATCCAATAACTCTTCTTACATAAGTTTAACTGAATCAATATATTTTAAATGGTTACCCATATTTATTTATTTAAATATATATATATATACATATATAGCCATTTACCATAACCTTATAATTCGCAAATAAGTTCATAGGTCATATATTTATATATATAGGTATAAAATATTATTTTAGATAAGAATGTTTATAAAATTTATATTTACATTTTAATAAAACTGAACACACCTTTTATTTACTCAATTCTTTGTTTATTTTACTACGTAGCTGCTGCACTACCTTCGCTTCTGGTTTCAGATGAAAATCAGCGTTGGGTGCTTAACATCCAACATTATGCTGAGCTGAACGCCATATTGGTGCGCAGACACATGAGTCGAACCTGTTTTATTGGATTCAATTGTATCTACTGTTTCGTAGAATTGTTTCATGTGTCATTTTGTGTGTAACAAATAAATGATTATTCTATTCTAGTACACGCCCTGGTAAAAATGAGTGCTCACGAAAGTTTCACTTAAACAGCTCTGTTTACCGAAAGAAAGGAAACCTTCAGTAAATAAAAGAAGAGCTTAACGCGTTTAAATCGAAATGTTCCGTAAAAATGTTGATAAAGGAAATTATAAGGCGAGTGTTATCTGAGCAGCATTTTAAATAGAAGAAAACGAAATGCTTAGCTTAGTTAGAGATTGAGCTTCGAAAATGTAGAAGATTTGAAGTAACTTTAATATGATAATAAAGTTAGTAAATCGTTGAAAGGGCAAGGTGTTCGCTTTTATAACAAACTCCCAAGTGATGTACAACAATTGACAATTAACAAATTTAAAAACGCAATTAAACAAAATCATTATAAAAAGCCTACTATAAAATATCGGATTATTTAGATGATAGAGAAGCTTGGGATTGAAATTGCTCCAACTCTTTAAAACTGTTACAATTTAGACGTAATTTATTACCTGTATTGTTATGTATTCTAAAAGGATCATTAATAAAAACAACCAGTCTTATTTCTTGCCTTTCTTTCCTGCCTTGGTCTCAAAGGAACAGGCAGTAAAATTGACGTTTCACAGTGATTCTTGTGATTTTAATGAATAAAAGATTTTGACTTTGACTTTGTAAATTGCCATTTTCTGGTTGCTCAAAAATCTTGTCACATTCAAGTTTGGACCTTGTTAATTTGTCGTAACTGAACATTGATACTGCCTGTACATGCGAATGCGGCCGAAGTTGACTTCAATTAGGACAATAGGTGCTTGCGGCATCCATGTTACGGTGTCACGGCTAACTCACAAATGTGTCACAAATCACCTCATACGCTCGGAAATCACCAGTATTACGCCCTCCCTCCCTTCTTTCCAGTTTTTCTGTCCCCTGCTTTAGTGGGTTAGTCTGGTAAATGCACATTCAAGTCGTCACGCCATCTCCGTGGTGGTCTGCCGCGTGGGCGAGTTGCGTTAGGGACCCAATCAGTTATTATCATTGCCCATAGATCTTCGGGCATGCGACAGACGAATAATAATACATGCGAATGGTAATAATTGAATAACCAAAAATTGTTTGCTCTCTGTTTTTCTTAAATTGAGTTTCCTCTATCGGTGCCAATATTTTTAAATGCGTGACATAACTTTAACAAAGTTACCAAGAATTACGCAGTGAAATGATTTAAATAATAAAGCAATTTGTTTACATCCTAAAAATGGTAATGAAAATTGCAGAAACGAATTCTCTACAATACTCGTAATTGGAAAGTTATACAGACTAAAGAATATTTCAAACTATTCGAGAGCCAAAGAAAAACTTTGAGCTCGAAAAATTTCATCAACGATTCATTTGATCAAATTACAGCCGAATTAAGTTTCTACCTCCGCCAAAAACAGCAAACGTAGTTACCGCGAACGAATGAATCGAAATCTGATTTGGGAGAAAGCTGCACCTTTCTCCTAAAACCTTTTGAGCCGTTCAAACATCCGCCGCTGAGTACACAAACATACATTGATTGGATACAAAATCTGAAGCAGTTATATTGAATATTTCAATGACTATCTCTCACAACACTCTCAGAAGCAAACATCTTTTGCCCTTCCCCCAAAACGGTGTTTACGCAAACACATCGAGGAGGCCACCAGCGCACTCAGACCTGGTCTTCCTCCCGCTGAGGTTTATTAATAAGACGCCGGGGGGAATTTTAGAGGTCAAAATTTAATGGTCTCGTTGTCATGGCCGGGTTTATGACCGAATCTAATATTCCATTTTAAACGGAAAGCGGCTGCGACTAGGACTTTAATGGAGTGTACCTAAGTCTTCAAGAGCTAACTTTTAGTATAGAAGCCTCTGATTACTCTGTTTATAAGCAACTATTCAGGAATTGCGAATGATGTGGGACATTGTTTTTTATGTATTCCGACAGCTTTCTAAGCATGCGTTGAATAAAACATGAGGGTACAATTTTGTATTAGATGATTCATATTTGAGACGTTGAAAAATATAAATACGAATTTTGGGACTGGAAGAAGGTTATTTTGCGACTAAAATAGATCGGAGCTATGGATTTTTGTGACACGTTTATAAGAAAATAATTTTGATGTCTGGCCGAAAGGGGTAGAAATCTGTTTAGTTAGATAAATATAAAAAAAATTGTTAATAAATGGTGCTAAGAATAAAAAAGTGCTACGGGAGGGCCGACTCAAGTGAAAACTTGAATAAAAGCGGACTACACTATAGATCTAGGCACGTGACTTATATACCGAGATATAAGTGTCAGTAGTCAGTGACAGGTGTCGCTAACAGTGTTGCGAGTTCAATGGTTTTTTCCCACTCAAAGAATGCTCAATGCGCCATAAGAAGTTTTTACTGGTTTTTAAGACAAAACGTGTCTTTTCGCACACAGATTTATATCAAAATTATAATTTTGACTAACCTCGACGTTTCGGCGAAGTTACATCGGCCGTGGTCACGAGAGACTCTCACTTGAAGTTTTCACTTCATAAATATGATATTTTTGATCTATCTATATTTATAGTCTATAGTATATACTCTATATGTCAGAAAGAAAAAAACTTAACCGCTTCAAAATAGTAGTATCAGAATTAATATTATTAAAAAAAAATTAAAATATCAGAACATGAAAATAGTCTAGAGTCATAGAGTCTATAGATAGTAATATTTTAAAGAGGTTAAGTTTGTTCTTTGTTTGCAGAAAAACAGCTGAACCGATTCGGAAAATTCTTACACTGATAAAAGGCTACACTATCCATGAGTATTTTAGAATATTATAATTAAAAAAAAAACGTGCGACGCCGGGCGGACTAGCTAGTCAATTAATATAAGAATTAGACAATACGAGCTCTTCGTTTACGTTAGCTTCAATACCGTGTTCTAAAATTAGAAATGGAATAAATGGTGAACTGCAGAGTCGAACAAAGCAAGTCGGGGTTCCGTACATTTTCCAATCAGATGGGGGCATAACGTTTATTTAGCAGCGTCGGCGTCGGAGTCGGCTATGCTCGGCTTACAATGAAATGTTGACGTTTGATTTCAATGCTCTATCAAGCTCTGTGTCAACGGGCGTGGTTTAATCTTCTTTTATTTACGAAACACGATTGTTAAGAAGAACATTGGTATAACTTAAGTACTTATACATTATATACATGTATATAAATATAATAAATAAATATTGCTGGACAATTCAGACAACGCTATCTAGCCCCAAACTAAGCAGAGCTTGTATTATGGGAACCAGATAACTGATAGAATACTTATATACTTTTTTGTAAATACATACATAAAATATATAGAAAAACAACCAGACCCGGAACAAATATCTGTAGATCATGCAAACATTTGTTCCGCGGCGGGAATCGAACCCGCTACCGCCTGCGTCTCAGCCGGCTATTCGCGCACTGCGCCACGGAGGACATCATTATATATATATATATATATATATATATATATATATATATATATATATCAGTTTTAACTTAACGCCTGCTTGATTTGTAAGTTATTTAAGCTGTAGATACGCTGCATTTACAGTTAGACTATACAATAAAAACACATATCTACAATATAGAATACCTACCTAATATGAAACAGATTATGAACTATTCAAATATAGCTGCAGACGATCTATACTTGTCCTAATTAATATAACTATTTATTGTCTTAAAATTCCAACCCATTCGGTTTACCTACAACTTTTAAATTTATTTCAAATAAAACTTGTTATGCAAAAGTTATGTAAAATGATAACTATACGTATATGTATATAGAACCTATGTACATAATAATCTTTATATACTATTTACACTCAATTAGTACAGCATGTCTTTACTCAATGTTATCTATTTATTTATTTTATTAGTTCTCACTTATTGTTATGCAAGATGTGATCCTAAACGACCACAGTCAAGAGGGGACTCTTCTAATACAGGTTAATGCAACTTAAAAGAAGAGTTTCCAACCCTAGTTTTAAATATACTTTTGTAAAAGACAGTACAAATAAAAGATTTTTGATTTTGATTTTTTTTTTTAATTTTATTTGTTATTTAACGCACAAAACACATTACAATCACTTACAAAATCACTTACTTCCCAGATATGGGACACTATGCGCTGTAGGGTTAAAGATTACAAAAATGCTGTTATGATCTGGATTGTAACATAAACACATGTGCATATCTACAGCTCAAATAACTTATAAATCAAGCAGGCGTTAAGTTGAAACTGATAGAATATATATATATATATATTCTATATAAATTTAAAATTGTAAATACATATTGTAAATAATGAATAAAAACAAATAAATAATCCCGTAATAAAATTATTATATATGAGGGCAATTGCACAGAGAATTTGAATAATTATCTAAAACACAGATTACAAAGTGATGATGATTGCAAAGTTGAAACAGGTATCGGAAGTTGAATTTGAAGTTTGAAGTTGAATTGCCTTGTTGCACAGATGGTAGTGCATCCTCGTATCAAGAGGAAAGTAGCGGGTTCAAGTCCCGTCTAGGCTTGAAATTTTTGAGATGATTTTAAAAAAATCTTGGAATTTTCCGCATGTGTTCGGATAACACTATAAATAAAAATACTATTTGAAATAAGCAACGCGACATCTCTTGTCAATATACTAAACTGCAACGTTCGGCATTGAGCAGGTACAAAGAACTATATAAGTTTTCCTGTAGATGGAGCTAACGGCGCTTTAGTCGTAATTCTGAATGATCTCACTAATTTCGACCTAGACGTGAATTGCCTTGTAGCACAGATGGTAGTGCATCCTCGTATCCAGAGGAAGGTCGCGGGTTCAAGTTCCGTCTAGGCTTGATATTTTTGAGATGATTGTAAAAAAAAATCTTGGAATTTTCCGCATGTGTTCGGATAACACTATAAATAAAAATACTATTTGAAATAAGCAACGCGACATCTCTTGTCAATGTACTAAACTGCAACGTTCGGCATTGAGCAGTTACAAAGAACTATATAAGTTTTCCTGTAGATGGAGCTAACGGCGCTTTAGTCGTAATTCTGAATGATCTCACTAATTTCGACCTAGACGTGAATTGCCTTGTAGCACAGATGGTAGTGCATCCTCGTATCAAGAGGAAGGTCGCGGGTTCAAGTTCCGTCTAGGCTTGATATTTTTGAGATGATTGTAAAAAAAAATCTTGGAATTTTCCGCATGTGTTCGGATAACACTATAAATAAAAATACTATTTGAAACAGGTAGTAAGTGGATAATTTTACATAATAAACCCTGATAGCGTAAAAAATCAGAAAGGCAGACCATATTTAGATTAGCATTCAAAAAATATTCGATATTTTTTTCTGTATTATGCATCTTTTTAACCTTAGTTAGGCTTTAGTAAGTAGGATAGTTGATGACGGTATTATATTGATAATTTTAGTATTTTTGATTCATTATTTACTAATAAGCGTGTGTTTCACTCACACTGGAAACGATGGAATATTAATAGGGATACACAAATGAGAATTTAATACAAAATTAATTTTATTATTCGAAGGATCCAGGCTATAACAAATTTGACGGGCGAACGATAAGTATCCAAAAGTTGCCTGGAACAGTCTTTTAGTGATGTATTCGCTTGTCTAGTCAGGTTTTTATCATTGTTTGTGGTGTACAATTAAGCGTTATCTAAGTACTACAAATACCTATTAAAACTTATTCTAAACAGCTGTTACTGTAATGAAGTACAGATAAAATTTTCTGTCAAATGAATTATTGAAAGCCTATCTCGATGTCAACCCTTCATTACGTCAGCTCACATCGACAATACCACGTTAATTAAACGTCTATAGGCCCGCATGTCTGTCTGTGATACCTACGCGTCTCAATTGGAGACCTTTTTTGAATAATTTTACATATAATGAATAAATAAATACAACACAGTTCACACATCGCTATCTAGCCCTAAACTATGCAAGGCTTGTACTATAAAACTATATAATGATCATTAATTATGAACATTTTTTATTTTGTGAACACATTCTCATTCTGCGGGTATGTAGGTAACATTTTTTTTTTTTAAATATATTATAGCCTTGCGTTTGACCACGATCTCGCCTGATGCTAAGCGATGATGCAGTCTACGATGGTACACGCTTGCCTAGAAGAAACCTATTCTTTCGCGACTTGAAGACCCCTAGGTAGTTATCAGGAAACACAGACTCAAGGCGTTCCACTCTTTGGCAGTACGCATAATAAAGGTCGAAGAGAACCGCTTTGTGCGAATGGGAGGTATTTCTACCATATAGCGGTGGCGCACCGCAGAGCGTCTGGTTGTCCGTTGATAGAAAGGAGATGGTGGGATCAGGTTGAAAAGTTCCGCCGCACACTCCCCGAAATGTACTCGATAAAAAACCGAGAGGCTAGCAACCTTTCGTCGATGCTTCAGGCTGAGGAGCCTTGCATCAACTAGCTCATCGTTGCCTATGAGCTTCTTGGCTCTTCTCTCAATTGATTCCAGAGCTTCAAGTTGGTACTTCGCTGATCCGTCCCAGAGGTGAGAACAGTACTCCAAACACGATTGGACTTGTGCTTGGTACAAGTTGAGCAATTGTCCCGGTGTGAAGTAGTGCCTCACCTTTGCGAGTAGGTATACCAAGCTTTTTAGCAGCCAACTGGTTTTTCGGCTCAATATAGGAGCCGAAATTGAGAGTCGGAGTTAATGTGATACCAAGAAGCTCGAGGTGGTCAGATATCGGCACGGATACATTTCGGAAAGTAGGAGTCAGACTAAATTGACTTCGTTTTGCGGACATCACATCTGTTTTTTTTAACATGTTTTTTCCTGCTTACGAATAAATAAATACCTATTTGTTCTTTTGCACTGATGACATCCATCTAAATTTATAATACAAATGCGAAAGTGTGTGTGTCTGGTACGTTTTCACGGTTGAAATAATCTTGATTAAGTTTGGCGTAGAGATAGCTTGTAGAAAGACATCGATTTTATCCCGGGAAAATATCTCAGTCCTTTTAATAAAAATGGGATTTATAAATCTAAACATATAAAACAAAGTCGGGTTAGTTACACCACTTATAACTCAAGAACGGCTACTATGAATATAGTTCTATGAAATTTGTTATATAGATTGAAACATAGGCTACTTTTTACTCGACTGCACAGAAGGAGGGTAATGTTTTTATGGACAAACCACGCGTGCGAAGCTGCGGGCGGGTCAGCTAGTAATTCATAAAATGATTAAGTACGAAAGTTTTTAAGATACAAGATAATTATTTGCATAAACTAGTGTATAAACAGATTTTAAAGCTAGATAATGGCAATTTATACTTATTTGCCCTTTACGAGTATCACCAATTACTGATTATTTTTTTATAAAATGTCTCTCTTACCAAAATGATAATAAGTTTTTTGTTGAAAAAATACATATTCAAAACAAGCTTTTATAAAATTCATAATCGGAATTGCAACCAGATTCAAATGAGCCGAAACGCTAGTATTTATAAATTCGGAAGTTACGTTGTCTAGCATCCGTCTCCATCATGAGGTCACGTCCATGGTACCATATTATTGCATTGTCACCAAAGTTACATATGTATGTATTTTAAATTTCAGCTCAATCGGTTGAGGGGAACGGGTTTAAAATTCAGTTGTAAGATTCCACTCGGGCAAACATACATACATACATTGCAAGTTAATAAAAAGCTTGTAAAAATGTACTGGCGTTAGTAAGTTCTCGAGCCGAACGTTCTGATACGTGACGATGGTAAGCGGCCTCACAGTATGACTCTTGTAGGTAACCTTGGGAGAAAGGTAACTTTGTAATAACCAGCCTTGTTTCTTGTCTGATTCTTTCCTGGTTTAGTCGCGGAGAAACAGGTGGTGAAATTGACATTTACAAATGATCCTTGTAATAATAATGAACAAACTAATATTAACTTAGTCTTTGTAGGCTTTTGGTGTGGGACGCCACGTGCGTCGATATCATTGCACCATTTCATCTGTCTGGTACAGCAGTTAGGGCTGGGCGGCAGATTCAGCCGAAGATCTCTAGCAGCACAAGTATGGAAATATAGACAGAGCTTACGTATTTGAGCCATTTGGGGTCGATATGGGTGCATGCGGTACTGGCGTTTTCAAAATTATTTCTGGTCGTCTGGTCAAAGCATGGTGTGATTCGAGAGCTGGTGCTTGTCTGGATTAACATATAAGCATTGCAATTCAGCGGTGCCATGCAACAAAGGTCCTGGGGACACTTCCGCCTGGTAGTAATGTAGAGCAGTTGATTGTTTGCGACGCTCTTTAGATAATTCAATTGTTTTTATGTATTTTCTAGTCATGGTAATAATTGTATATTATTTGTCGTCATAAATGTATTTTAATATTAGGAACTGATGCTTTCTGAACAAAATATCTCTAAGCGGGCGAAAGTCCAAGCCTCAGATCAATCTATTTTATAGCTCTACAAAAAAGCTTATTCTAGTCTTGGAGAAAAACAAACTTGCTCATTCCGCTCCAAAACGTAAAGCTCTTTGTACGAAACTTCACAAACAAACTTACGAAACTATTTTCTATTGTGTATTTCTGTTCCAAGGAACTCTTACTAATGATAATTAGGAGCTAAAGAAACGGGAGCCACAAATAAAATAATAGCAACGAGAAAGAACCGCGATTAACTCACACTCGGGTCTTTGTCTCCGCATTTAATATCTTTAAGTGGACGTAGGCAATTTTACAAAAAGCCAAAAAAAGGAAAATCCTCAGTAATTTGCGGAATCCACTTGGCTATAAATGAAATGAAAAGGAGACTGGGTGAAGTGTAGGCGACTGGCCCTAAACGCGACCAGAGATCTGACATATCTTATTGGGAAGAGTTTTTTAAGCTGATTATTTCGTAAAAATTTAAAACTATATAAAAACAAAAACTATGTTAAACAAAAATTATGTATGTTTAATTTGACTTTTCGTTTCTTTTATTAACTATGACTCTTAGTGTCGTAGCGTTGATATAAATTCCATCAAAAACATAAATGTGAAATAAGAACCAAGTTCAATAGTTTGACGACCTCCGTGGTGCAGTGGGCGAATAGCCGGCTGAGACGCAGGAGGTAGCAGGTTCGATTCCCGCTGCGGAACAAATGTTTGCATGATCTACAGATATTTGTTCCGGGTCTGGTTGTTTCTCTATGTATTATAAGTATGTATTTATAAAAAAAAAAGTATATAAGTATTCTATCAGTTATCTGGTTCCCATAGTACAAACTATGCTTAGTTTGGGGCTAGATAGCTCTGTGTGAAATGTCCAGCAAATATTTATTTTTTTATTTTTATTGAATACTAAGAATCTTGGTTGTTGACTTCAACGACAAAAGAAGTGAAATCTAAATGGGTTATAAAATATTTTATGTTATAAATATATTTCAGGACTGACCATTTCACTTGGCACCCATTTAGATCTCACTTCTTTTATCGTTGAAGTCAACAACCAAAGCATTTATCATAATATTAAACTTGGCTCTTATTTCACACTCATGGTTTTGATGGGATATCATTACGTATTGTACAGAAATTATAAGTACTTATTCATAAAAAAATTAATACCAAATGGTGTTTGTTAAACTACCGTATTTTCTTACGTTTACACGGGTATAATTGTCTTTTTTGTGATTTTTCTATCAGCTGTTTGCAATCAAATATAATTGGCTTTTTTTGTGATTTTTCTATCAGTTATTTGCAATCAATTTTGATTGCTGATCCTTGTGTTGATCCTTGTAGTGATTGTAGTGAAGTGTTGCTAATAGAACCATTTAATTGAAAAATTATATTAAAACGATAAAAAATTACTAGTGTCTGATTTATTCCTTTATATTCACGCAACTACCTATCTGGGTGCCAAATTTGAACTTTCTAGATCATCTGGAACTGTGTTAGAGATTTGATCTATCTATAGATAAATAAATAAATATTGCTGGACATTTCACACAGCGCTATGTAGCCCCAAACTTAGCAGAGCTTGTACTATGGGAACCAGTTATCTAATAGAATACTTATATGGTTTTTTTTTGTAAATACATACTTATAATATATAGAAAAACAACCAGACCTGGAACAAATATCTGTAGATCATGCAAACATTTGTTCCGCGGCAGGAATCAAACCCACTACCACCTGCGTCTCAGCCGGCTGTTCGCCCGCTGCGCCACGGTGGTCGTCAGTCAGTGATAAAAATAAAGATTTTAGACGTAAATATCTAAATAACCGTTTGAGCTGGTTTATGAAATTTGGAGCACATATGTATCTCGTAAGTCTCAAAATATGAGCCTTTAACATGTTTATGTGATATATGTAAATGTATATTGTTTTTGAGTTATGAGGTGGTCAAAATTGGTTCCAAATGGTTCGTGTAATATTACACATGGTGCTGCTCGCCAGTTCTGTTAGCTTGAACTTAGCTTCACACGCTACCGCGTGTCTAGATAGTATTACTAAGACGTTACATTCTGCCATTCATAGGTTCATGGTAATTATGCTCACAGTTACGTTTCTCTTTGCACACTTAAATTGCAAAGAAGTATTGAAGACATAACGAGCTTAAAACCCCTATAAGTAGTTATGTAGCGTTATGTCACATCTTTGAAAACAAATCTAACTTTGGACCAGCATTGCCTTGTCTCCTTTAAGATGAGAACAAAAAGTGGAGCGAAATTGCTCGTCAGTCTAAGGGCTTTTTCGAGATGAAATTTTGAGAATTATACTCCTAATTTTTGGAAGCTTT
Organism: Philereme vetulata; assembly: GCA_918857605.2. Lineage (NCBI taxonomy): Eukaryota > Metazoa > Arthropoda > Insecta > Lepidoptera > Geometridae > Philereme > Philereme vetulata. Next base: position 3,468,811 of record OU975462.1, read on the forward strand.
GATAACTACGCTTTGCTTGACAATGAGATATGATGATGTGTTTATAATTTTCCAGTAATTGCTTTTTAATATTATATAGGATGTTTAATAATATACGCACAAAAATGAAAGGCGTTATTTTAATGAGCATATTAAATAAATTTGTGAAATGTTTAACATAGAAATGTGAAATTTATTTTGGCCTGTAAATACAAACACTTTCATAAATTTAAGTTGTGATATTGCATAATGCTTGCCATCTAACCATAGATACTGTATTGGTGACATATTAAGATATCTCTTGCTGTCCCTTTCTAACCCAAAACCCGCAGCCATTTCCGAAAGAGATATCAAATCGGCCTTTATTTTATGATGTCGATTGCAAGAGTAGGCAGTAAGTTTTATATCGAATTAATAACCTCAACTTTTTCGTCGATGTTCTTTAAAATAGTTTTTCTTCGAGAAGTTTTTTTTATGTTTTGAGAAACCTTCACTTGAATATCGTCAGTATATTACCAAACACCCTGTATTGTAGGAATTTATATTAGAAATTTATTTTTTTCTATTTTAATTAACGGAATGCTTAAGGAAAATTCTGACTAAAGTTCGAGATTAAATAAAAATCAACTTGGATTTGAAAAATTAAATGAGATGCCATAAGTCAAATCGTGTTTAAACGTAGTTTATATATACTAATATTATAAAGATGAAAGATTTGTATGTTTGTAACGAATAAATTCAAAAATTTCGATGCTGATTTCAAAAATTCTTTCACCATTAGAATGCTTCATTATCCCTGAGTAACATAGGCTACTTTTTACCCGACTGCGCAGAAGGAGGGTAATGTTTTTTTTTAAGAAACCATGCGTGTGAATCCGGAGGCAGGTCAGCTAGTTTTACAAATAAGTAATACTAACCCACCGCAAAATTCCATCCATATGTTATTTATGACTCAAACTTAATTCAAATCTAATCCAAACTCGTATGCTAAGAGTCTGCATCCCATAGGAGATCATATCCATCTATAAATATTAATGCATCTACATACCAACTTCGCTTTGAGTTAATTGAAAATATAGAAATCGGTAGAAAACTTAATTCGATAGACGTTGTAGATAGAAAACGCGTTAAGTAAGTAAAATATGTATATTTTTTATAGGTAATGTATTTTATTTATTTTTAATGTAGGTATAGTTTTGATTAAAACGGGTATTTATCGCGTATGTACCTTTTTTATTTGTTATCCCGACGTTTCGGCTGTGTTGCAACAGTCATGGTCTCGGGCTGACTGAGACCATGACTGTTGCAACACAGCCGAAACGTCGGGATAACAAATAAAAAAGGTACATACGCGATAAATACCCGTTTTAATCAATAATTATGTACAGTGATCGCGAAAGTTTGAAAAATACTAGGTATAGTTTATAGGTATTATTTTTAATATGTATAAGTATTGTATTTATTATGGTATATATTATGTATAACTATAGAAAGATCATTGGGCGGTTTTGACCCACTTTTTTTTTTCGCGCACAGTGTTCAAATCACTTTTAAAGTAAAGTATTCAATTCCACTTTTCTAAATATGTAAATTTTTTTTATGTATCTGCTGGAGGAAAAATGTTATGTAACAGTATGTATGTGAGTCTAACTATAATTCTATTAGACTAAAAACTAAAGATTTTACTGTCAGCATTGTGAAAATGTATGTACAAGCATAAGAAAAATGTTTGTATCGCATAACAGATTGTATGTCTCTCTCGCTCGCACTTTCGACAGGTAGAAAATAACAGTAAGGTATCGAAGTGCGCGTGCGACGCGCCGCCTGCGCCCCACCCGCTCTGACCGCCCCGCAGTCGTACGTCATCCTTCGTTTCGATCTGTGCGTTTAAACTCGTGTTTCCGATTTTTGCATTTTATTGATTACTTGAGCGTGTTTTATGGACCCCTGATTTTGCTTGACGATTGGTTTACATTAACATGGAAAGACAAAATAGTTGCGTGTCGTGTAATCGATCTGTTTTACGTCGACGAAAACACATATTGACAGTTCTCTTTTTGGAAAGACAAAGGGATCTTGTAGATTTATTATTGCAAGAAATAATACCACGTGAGGTAAGTACACTACACTGTCATCGTATGTGTATGACTCGTCGCGTGCTCTTGATTGTACAAATGTTGCTTTGCTCAATGTAATGGCTCATTTTACTTCTTGATAAATGGAGGAATATATATTTTTTTTTTTCAATTGTTTCAGATTACTTTTAATGGCTCACGGGCCATGTGCCATGCTTGTTGGTCAAGGTTAGATCGTCGTTTACGGAATCAACCCGTACAAAATGAACAAGTACAAAATATACCAGTACAAGATCAGCCAGTTGAAGAGCAACCAGTGCAAGATCAAGTACAATTGCAGCCTAGTTTTGTTACGCCTAGAGGATATAAGCGAGCATCGAATACAGCGAGACATTGTATTTTTACAAACTGTAGAAATGTAGTGGCCCATAATGTTCCACTATATGCTAAGTTCCAACTCTTACACAATCACAATTTTTATATACCAGAATTAGCTCGGGTTTGCAATGCTCATTTTATGAGGAATGATTGGGTAGACTTGCTCAACACTACATCCCACGAAAACTTTGACAGTACTCATGTTGTTGGTATGATGAATTTATATAAATGGGGTATCGAACAAAGAAGCAACCTTGATTTCGAAAATATTGAAGAAATAGAGGACAATGAATTTCACTTTTGGACGGGACTAACAAAATATCAATTTAATGTTATTTTGAACCAAACGCCTTCACTGGGTGATCGATCAGTTCATCCTGCCACAGTTCTTGGAATTTTTTTAACAAAAATAAGAACCGGTGAACCAGATGAGCGATTAGCCACTAAATTCAATATGTCGAGGAGAACCCTAGAAAGGAAGTTGGCGATAGCAAGAGAATGCTTAAGTAATGATTTTGTTCCACAGCATTTGGGCTTAAATCATATTACTAGGGAAGATGTGGTGGCCAAGAATCTTGCAATTCCAAGCCATTTTTTTGGTGGTAACTATAATGAACCGGCGGCCATTCTCGTATGTGATGGAACATATATTTATCTACAAAAGAGTTCGAATTTCCTTTTCCAGCGCAAAACTTACAGTCTTCATAAGTTTCGGAACTTAGTAAAACCCTTCCTTATAGTATGTACCGACGGCTACATAGTAGATGTTACGGGGCCTTACACTGCGACTACTTCGGACGCAAGCATTATGCGTGACCTGATGCAAGAAGATTCTCCGATTCATGGGTTCTTGAGAGTTAATGATGTTTTTATATTGGATAGTGGATTTCGGGATTCGATTGATAAAATTGAGGAATGCGGGTATAATCCTCACATGCCGCCTACAAGAGTAAGAGGAGAACAACTGACGACACTAGATGCTAATAAATCTAGATTAATAACAATGATCCGGTGGGTAGTGGAAACCATTAACGGCAGATGATTCAAGAAAGATTTTAAAATCTTCCGCCATGTATATTTTAACGTTGCCATGAGAAACATGATGGTCGACTTCAAAATAACTGCGGCCATAATTAATGCTACTCGCCATCCATATGAGGACCATATGTATGCGGAACAATTCATAAGAATTATAAATGAACGAATGAATGAACCCAATGAGATGGCAGAATATGTGATTAACCATAATTTAAACAGGCAGAGAGTAGCGTTTGTGCGACTCGATGGCAATGATCCGGATTTTGATGACTTTCCTCGGCTTACATTTGACGAATTAATATTGTTTACGTTGGGATCATACCACTTGAGAATCGCAAGATCGTATTGCCACGAGCACATGCGTGAGGATGGTGTATACACTATCGAACTATACCGGCACCAAGAAATGATTGAAAATAAGATATTGATAAGAGGCAGAATACAGTCACGACACGTCCGTGCAAAGCAGTACTACACCTATATTTTAGTAGATCCTACCCATATTGGAAGAAATAGCATCCAACAGTATTACTGCTCGTGTATACACGGCCGTCGCACTGTCGGAAGCTGTGCACATGTTGTAAGCGTCGTATACTTTCTGTCATGGGCCAGGCATCAAGACGTGATAGACGCGCCTGCAGCCTTTTTAGATGAATTAACTATAGATTTTGATAATGCAGAATAAAAATATTATTACCGCAAAATGGATTTTATTTTCGTATTCCTGGAAATTGTTCCAAACAACTGTTTTACAAAGTATTTTTACAGTCAGGCCAATAGTTTTTACTTAGTTCATTATAAAAATGCTATAATAATAATTTAAAAATGCTATAATAATTATTTTAAAAATGCTATAATATTAATTAAAAAAATTTTTTTTGCGGTTCTCCCATATCCTGCAATAATGCGACCCATACCATTAAGTAACATATACATTTAACTACATACCTAGCCCTGTTTCGTTTTTGTGCGCCGTGGGTCATATGTCCGAACAAAATGCCCAATGACCTTTATTACTATTTTACATCAATGTCCTTTTCTGTGAACGTACCCACTATAATCAATCAAACTAAAAATATATCTTCAAAGGTTAACTCTTATTAGGGTTAAGCTCGCCTTTGTACATGTCTATTTTGTGAGTTGTTTTGTCTGTAATCTATTTGTGTACAATAAAAAATATTAGTATGTATAAAACACCACACATAAAGAAGGTAACGAAAAATATTAGGCGGTTGCAAGTTCAATTTGAATGATCTGCATCGTTTGTTTCTTAAGTATGTATTTACAAAAAAAAAAATGTATTCGATCAGTTTACTTGCAGTGCTTAGTTTGGTTAATTTATTATTTAATATTATTTATATATAGAAGATTTTTTTTTATTTATTTTAATAGAATTGATCATTATTGTCATAGCGGAATCAAAATATTTTTTTTTTAAACTCGAGACTATTCTTTCATTAGCCTATTAAATTGTTTTTGTATTACAAAGTAATAAAGTATACCATCGAACATTTTATTAAACTAGTTGACCAATCCGCAGCATCGCACGCGCAGTTTTTCAATGAAAACATTACCCTCCTGTGCAGTTAGGTAAAAAGTAGCCTATGTCACTTTAGGTGAATGTAGCTTTCCAATGATGAAAGAATTTTTGAAATCGCCACAGTAGTTTTTGAGTTTTTTCATTACAAACATACACACAAAAATACAAATCTTTTCTCTTTATAATATTATAGTATAGACAAATATGCAAAACCCAACCCTGCCTTAAAAATATGCCGCTGGCGCTGTTCTATTCGTCTAACTATTCAAAATATCACAATCAAAGCTATACGAAACATAATCTTTTTAATCACCATCATAAAGCCTTCATCCCCTTTTTCATTGGGCAAAAATTCAAAAAACGTCCCTTCGAGCTGGTTCGAATAAAAATGCAAATGTGCCTTTTGACCTGTCCTACGCCGAACTAATTGCAAAAAAAGACTGATAAAAAAGGCTACAACAGTTGTGTATCTACGGAACAGAAGCATATATTGTGCCGGTTTTGCATCACAAAGCTGTCATCCAATTTATTTGTGGCGAGTAAACATGGCGCACGGGGAGACATGTAAGTAATATTGTAAATGAGAATCCTGCGACAACTCACCCAAAACAAGTTAAAGTTCCATACATACCCCATACGTATGGGTTTGATGATTTTTTTTTTTAAATTTTAGTTCTTAGTCTGGGGAACTCCCAAAATTTATTGTATTTTTTGTATTTTTGTGCTAAAATCCTAATGCAGTTAACAGAATACATCTACTTACCAAGTGTCAATAGTATAGTTTTTATAGTTTCGGAAAAAAGTGGCTGTGACATACGGACGGCCAGACAGACACACAGACATGATGAATCCATAAAGGTTCCGTTTTTTGCCATTTGGCTACGGAACCCTAAAATTTATATAAATATACTATCAGTTATCTGGTTCCCATAGTACAAGCTCTGCTTAGTTTGGGGCTAGATAGCGCTGTGTGAAATATCCAGCAATATTTATTGACGGTATCCTAACATAACGACATTAGGTAAACGCTCTTTCCATGTTCTAGAATACTATTTTCTTGCAACCTTTTACAGCAAAGTATTATCACCCATAGGTCGTAAATACCTATAACATTATGACATTATCTTGAACGCTTCGACCGACGACGCGATATATTAGGAAAATAAGTCTCTTTTACGGCCCATAAGGAAATTCAACAGCAATAATCCGAAAATAACATGTCATCAAATTATAGCGATGGTATCTTGGAAAATATGATATTTCTCTACAGAAAAAAAGGCTACGTACAACCTAGTTTATAAATCATATTTGTTTGCTGTAGAAGTATTTTACATTATTTTTTCTAGATCTATGGTCTATTGATACTATATGGCCAAGAAAAGGTTTTGTGACAATAAATTTGCAAGTGTAATGAAAGGATTAGAACACCCTTCGGGGCTTCTACCCAACAATTTAAATGGATATGAAAACATTCATTCATTTTGGATATGGATATTGAAACTTCGAGAAAGAGGTCAATCGTCGAATCCAACTCGGATGGGCAGCGTTTGAGAAACTTCGCAACGTCTTTTCGTCCAACATACCTCAGTACCTTAAGATGAAAGTCTACAATCAGTGTGTGCTACCAGTGATGACATATGGAACCGAGACGTGGTCCTTCACTATTGGCCTTATGAATAAGCTCAGAGTCGCTCAACGAGCTATGGAGAGGGCTATGCTCGGGGTTTCTCTACGGGATCGAATCAGAAATGAGGAGATACGTAGGAGAACTCAAGTCACCGACATAGCCCGACGGATTAGCACGTTGAAGTGGCAATGGGCAGGCCATATAGCGCGCAGAACAGATGGCCGATGGGTCCGAAAGGTTCTCGAGTGGAGGCCACGGACCGGCAAGCGCAGCGTAGGACGTCCACCCACAAGATGGGCAGACGACTTGGTAAGAACCGCAGGTCGGCGTTGGATGCAGGCCGCTTCCAACCGCAGTTCCTGGAGATCAATGAGGGAGGCCTTTGTCCAGCAGTGGACGTCCTACGGCTGATATGATGATGATGATGATGATGAAAACATTTATTTGACATGACACATGGACACTATCGACAAAAGAAGGTGATGTGGCTGGCTCTAAGTAGGTGGGTGTTTTTTTTTTTGGTTTTACATGTTCTTTATTGAACCTAAATGTTTACAGCGTATTACAACTAAACACAGTTTAGCATAATAGTACCTTAATTAGAATAACTCAGCAGGCTATAGCACCTTTATAAGTTTTTTGATAAAATTAGTATTTATGAGAGTAACACTTTTTAAATCAGTTTTCTTATTTTTATGTAGCCAAAATTTTCCCAAAAGTACTTATTAAAAAGTTGATGTGAGCACTTTGTATAGCGCGCATTTTTAAGGTCTAAGGTTAAGTATTTTGAAGCATTAAGCTATGTTAAGCATTTTTAAGGTTAAGTAGGTGGGTGTATATAGAAAGATAAGTAGGTACAAAAATGTCAGAAGTCGAAAATTACAGGTTAATACATATAAGTTTTTTGTTGAAAAATTACTTTTTTAAAACAAGCTTTTATAAAATTCATAATCGGAACCGCAAGCAGATTCAAAAGAGCCCAAACACTAGTAGCCTACTATAATCCATTCAGAAGTTCCGTTGAGACCATAACATACGTTCCATCATGAGACCACCTCCATGATACCATATTATTGCATTGTTACCGAAGTTACATATGTCATCCAAATTTCATTTCAATCGGCTGAGGGGAACTGGTTTAAAATTCAGTTGCATGATTTTTAGGTGTGTAGGTGAGGTAAAAACTAGAAAAATATAACTATAAAAAATATTTTAACAGCAGTATAATGTACCTATTTTAAAAATATACCTAGTATTAGAACTAAACCCCAGTAATTGGAGCCTTTGCAATTTTTTATTGATGATAGCCAAGCGATTGACCACTACCTCACCCGGTAGCAAGCGATGGTGTGATCGAAGATGGAGCACGCTTACCTGGAAATAACCTACTCGTATTCACTCTAGACTTGAATACTCCGAGATTATAATGGTTTGGAAAAACATACACCGGAAATGAGTTCCACTCCTTACTTGTGCTAACAAGAAACGTTGAAGCAAATCGTTTGGTACGGTAAGGTGGTATACCACCCATACCTGATGGGTGGTACTTCTCGGTACGTCTACTTGTCCGGTGGTGGAAGGGGAAGGGAAGAATAAGGTCATGAAGATCTTGCGCACATTCACCAAAATGTGAAAACAGTCAACTAAAATTTGGTTCATACATATCATGGATTATGACGTGACTTTTTTTTTTATTATCATACCTGTTGATTGAGCCAGCATATGGCCCAGCTGGTGTTAAGTGGTAACCATCGCGTATAACACAGTAATGCCTCATAGGCCACGCACCTTTGAAACATGCCCTACGATGCACTGCCCTGCGTCCATTAACTTGAGGCATACAAATGTAAAGCCTCATGTGTCTGTAATTTAATTTGAACCATATACCAATTTTTATTAAAAAAACACACGTGCAGAAGCTTGTGATTAATATACTTAAATGAATGAATGAACATTCATTATTATACCTTACAAGCTGTGTACAACACAATTAGAAACCGGTTAATGTATAATGGACGATCTTATCGCTAATGATAGCGATCTCTTCCTTCCAGATAACCTTTGAATACATGTTTAAATAATTCACAACAAAGTGACTTTCTTGCCGCTAAGTAGCGGTCTAAACCAGATAAAAAGTAGTAAAGAACGTAGAAGTATCTACTTTCATAAAGTGGACATAAATTCTCCAATACACTTCAAAACTTTAGACTCAGAATGAAGTCGGTAGTTGCCTTTTACGACTGCACATGTCAATGATCATAAATTCGCTGTGAAGCTGTAAAATGTCATTTGAAATGACATTTATGCAATGTTACAATTCGGTAAATAACTAAAAAGTTGGGAGAATTTTAAATGTAAGCGTAGGGGGTAAAAGTTTAAGAAATTGTCGTTGCCTTGTTCACCTTAGTTATAAATGGTACAAAATTATCATTTCGTTAATCATTTTGATGACGAAAATACATGTACGTGTTTTAATTATATTTGTGGACTCAGATATTGCAAACAAATTTAAGTATGTAAATAATTTAAAAAAATAATTTAAAAAAGCATGCTTAAAGGTAATGGAGCTTTAAAAAAATGGTGTCGTACGTTCAGATAACTTGTCCTTTGAAACCTTTATGAGTCAATGGCTATAAACAATTTTTATTTAGTTTATTTTATTGCCTGAAATCCCAATTCTTGAACATAGACAAATATGTCTAAGCCCTGTCAGTAGTGACCTAAACTGTTTAACAGATCTGTCAGACTGAAAATAAAAATATAGAGTTCGGACGGCGTAAAAATAATTTGGAGTAAAATGTTTCTAGGAAAGGGGTGTCTAAAGTTTTCGTACGACAGGCCTCTTTGACATGCCGCCCAGGTCCGGAGTTGTACGTTCTGTACCTGACATGATCTATATAGAACACCTTTTATGTACTTTGTGTCAAATATATGTTCAAAGGAACGTTGAAGGATAAAGAGTAGTATCTAAAATGTACTACAACCGAAAGTCTATAGACCAACTCCTGTTATTAAATTGTTTAAGTTTCTATTTAATCTGACGTTACTGAAAGGTGTCTGTGTAAATTGTAATGATTATAACTGGTCGTTGAACCGTAATTGACCTAAATCTGTTATGAATTGTATTAAGACTGAAATTTTGTAGAGATGAAAACTAAGAATATTTAGTGTTAGGTCAGTTTTTTTTAACTCGGAAGTTTGAGTCCTATACATAAAATTATATAGATGTTCATACCACTCTTTTCAGTCCCTTCTCTCCTCACTATCTGAAAGATAGATTTTAATGTCTTCATTCTTCAAAGAACTATACTCTTTGGTCATCAGAAAACTTGATACTCAGAACTCCTTCGCACAGCACTTCTTTTTACAGCGCTTCTTTTACTGTCCAGGCAGTTTGGCTGTGGAATGCTCTGCCCGAAGAAATAAGACGGTCATCCTACTTACACACCTTCAAGTTGAAGGTGAAACAACATTACCTGACGATGTCATCTTCCTAGCGTTATTTATTAACTATTTCAGTATTTTATCTGTTAGTTTAGTTTGCTATATGCATATAGGCTATTTTATAGGTATTTTAAGTATTAGGATTAAACCACTATTATATTTTTATTGTACCTAAGATACTCGTATGTGTAAATGTATCGTCCAAAGTACACCGCACTCCGATATTCGTAAACTTTGCTACATCCAAAATTTGCCAGGAAGAGATCGCTTTCAGTGATAAGGCCGCCCATTGTATTGCCTTATGTATTCTAGCCTAGTACTTATTTTTGTATTATTTCTGTTTATGTGGTTATTCAATAAAGAGTTATCTATCTATCTTTACCTTCTTTACCTGCCTAATGCTCATTTATTTTCATATTATTTATTAATAAAAGTCCAAACCCCGGGTGTTTAACCAATGTGTCCTGCTCATTCTTACTTACGGTTCACGGGCAACAGAGCGCGCAATGCTCGGTATATCACTCTTGGACCACATACCCAATGTCAAAATACCAATGTCGCACAAAGGGGATTGAAGATTGCAGTGCTGAAGTGAAGATGGGCTGGACACTTGGCTAGGAGGGATGACGGGCGTGGACGAAGGCGATTACAGAGTGGTGGCCAAGGGGTTCTCGTAGATCAAGAGGTAGACCACCCGCCCGATGCTCGAATGACATTGAAAGCGTAGCTGGGTGTCAATGGATGAGACTAGCAAGGGACTGGAAACAATGGCGTAATAAAGAGGAGCTTTATAGGAGAGCGCATACGGGCTGAGATGATATTTATAAAATGATGATGAGATTTATAAAAAGCTGTGCGGAATTCTAACAGATGAAAAGACATTAAAATGTTCCCAAACTCTACAACAAGACCCTAACCCGTTTATTATTACATAAAGAGGCCGGGACTCCGCAAATATAATAAAATCTTTAAGTGAAGTTCATTTGCTTAGTGACCGCGCAATATGATGAAAATATGCTAATGTACAAAGTTGCTTGGTTGCTTCAGTTAATTGGATGGACCGCTTTTAGCAACCACAAACACAACAGCTAATAATTTATTTAATATCCAGTCCTTTTTATTTATAAATACTTTTTTTTGGTACATTTAAGTAAAATGCGAGTAGCGTTTACTCCTGACAAAATATGTCAAATAATGTCTTTGGTGTCGAATTTTTAACATATATATATATATGTATATATGTGTTAAATAGATGGGTCACACGTCGATCTATATATATACAATGTATATATATATATATATATAGATTGTTAAATAGATGGGTAACACGTCGATCCTAGAATGATAAATATAATGGCAAATGTTAAAAATTCGAAAACAAAGACATTATTTGACATATTTTGTCAGGAGTAAACGCTACTCGCATTTTACTTAAATGTACCAAAAAAGTATTTATAAATAAAAAGGATATATATATATATATATATATAAAAAATTATATATATATAATTTTTTTTCTTTTTTTATATACCACCTGGAGCTGATACAAGCATATGGCCCACCTGATGTTAAGTGGTAACCATCGCCTACAACAAAATACTGCCCTGCGTTCATCAACTTGAGAAATACAGGTGTAAAGCCTCACGTGCCTGCAATTACACCGGCAACTATACCCTTCAAACCCAAACATAACAATGCTGCTTGGCGGCAGAATAGGTATGATGGTAGTAAATCTCCGGCGAGCCCCTTCACAAATATCTCAACTACTCTTAACGCAGACTGATTATTTAAAAACAAGTCTATGTTTTACTGTAAAACAATATTTACTGATAATTTTTTCTTCATATTATAATATACTTAATGTATATTTTTTATTTAATAGTTTTTCAGAATCACATTTAGGATTATAAATTTGTGTTTTGTATATACGTAATATACTAGGCTATGTATTTATAACATACACAATCCATGACATGTACCTATATACCAAATTTTTGGTAACTAATTTCACATTTTGGTGAATGTGCGCAAGATCTTCATGACCTTATCCCTCCTTTCCCCTTCCACCACCGAACAAGCAGACGTACCGAGAAGTACCACCCATACCTGGTCGGCATAACACCTTGTCGTACCAAACGATTTGCTTCAACTATTCTTGTTCGCACAAGTAAGGAGTGGAACTCACTTCCGGCGTACGTTTTTCCAAACCAGTATAATCTTGGAGTCTTCAAGTCCAGAGTGAATAGGTTCTTTCTAGGCAAGCGTGCTCCATCTTCGATCACACCTTCACTTACCATCAGGTGAGGTAGTGGTCAAGCGCTTGGCTATCATCAATAAAAAAAATCGAAATCGGTCCAGCTGTAACGACATCATTGAGTTTCAGTCAAGCAAATAATCATCCAAAGATTCGCATATAATATGATTGTGATGTGATCACATCAGACGTAGTTATAGTAATAACAAATGCGCCCACCGAAATTCGTACCGCCATGACATGCATATCACACGGGCTGTCAATAAACGACACCTTAGTAGAATTGTCAATTGTTATCCCCGGCCATCATTATACAACCATACTTAACCATAGACCAAATTACGTTTAGCTGTCATTTGCTGTCATAGCTGTTTTGTTATTCCATGTCAGATGCGTTTTTGTTGTACGACGTTTTATAGTGACTTGTATTCTCTTTGATGTCCAACGGGAACAACGGAAAAGTATTCTATGTCCTTCTTCTGGTTCTTAGCTACCGCCGTATCAGTTTTCAGACAAATCGGTTCAGCCGTTCTTGAGTTATAAATAGTGTAACTAACACGACTTTCTTTTATATAGATAAGATTGTGTTATTCACTTATACTTTTTTAAAACATAACTTGTATTTGTGCATGATTCTGTTATATTAGTTATTATATATATTATTATTTACCTTTTTAGTTTTCCTTGTATTTACTGTAAACTCTTAATAAAACGATTTACTACTTACAATTTTACAAGCAATAAAAAATAATAAATATCACTTACAGTCAAAATTAACGATTCTTCAAAAGTTCCAGGAAAATTTGTGTAACTCCATTTTTATTTCACAATAAAAAAAAAGTTGGTCCGTAAGAATAAGGGCCCGTAAAATTTGATGACCTCCTGGATGGAAATTAAGTGTTGATAGGACTAATCAAAACAACCAAGTTGAAACAACAGAGTTTACAACTCCATGAAAATTTATTTGACACAGATCCGATATTATGTCAGAAGATAATAACACTAATTTTCAGAACCTACTCTCAGTTCAAATATGCTTTTGGTAAGGAATTAATTAGTTTGGTTGATCGTTCTTGTTAATAGAACTTTTTAAATTTTCGCGAACTATACTCATGTTTTTAAGACAAAACGGGTCGGTTAATCGTGAGGACGGCTTTAGATTATCTGCATCGTGGAATCTAGTTATTGTTAGGTGTTCACGTCGCGATTTAGAACCACGCGTAACTTTAGATACTGTTAGTATTGTGTGTCGAAACAGTGATACGTGCAATTCAGAAAACCATATGCGGGTAGTTTGTGACAACATTCGCGCTTCCCGGCAATGACACCCGCCCGCTTCAGTCTCTCGTGACTACGACCGATGTAACTTGGCCGAAACGTCGAGGTTAGTCAAAATTATGATTTTGATATAAATCTGTGCGCGAAAAGGACCCGTTTTGTCTTAAAAACATTCATGTTAATTTTGTAAATCTTAAAATTTTGTTTTATTTCATAGGAGGGATAAATAAATATAATTATTGCTGAACATTTAACACAGCGCTATCTAGCCCCAAGCTAAGCAGTGCTTGTACTATGGGAACCAGATAACTGATAGAATACTTTTTTTTTTGTAAATACATGCTTATAATATATAGAAAAACAACCAGACCCGGAACAAATATCTGTAGATCATGCAAACATTTGTTCCGCGGTGGGGATCGAAACCACTACTTCCTGCGTCTCAGCCGGTTGTTCGCCCACTGTGCCACGGAGGTCGTCAATGAAGATTTGAATAGAAAATACTCTGTTAAACTCTGCTAGCGGTTCCGCCTGGGGTTTTGCACGTTTGAAACTTCCCGTTCTCGTGGGAACTTCGGTATAAAAAGTATATAAAAACACTCCTAATAGAAATGCAATGTTGCGTAAAATTTTACGACTACTTTTCTTTAAATCTAAGTTAGTTTAACGCGATTTTAGCAACTTCTACCAGACTATCTTTGGATGGAATTGACTAGTGTATTTTAAGTTGACCTACATGATAAATACTTATACATATATTATTAATATATCTACTTAATTTTAAAAATACTAAATCTAATATGCAGCTTTACAATTTAAAGACGGTTTTAGTACGATTGATCCCCATTACGTTACTGAACTTCAATAAAATACAAAATATTATGTATGTATGAAAAACATGGCTTATTCCACGAATCCCTTAGACAATCCCGAAGGGGATTTCGGGACGTTTTGTCTATAATTCTCTAAGCGTTCCCTTCGAATGCCGGAAGGGGATTTTTTTAATCGAATACAGACAACTAATTAGGTAATTACAGTTTTTTTATGTAAGCAGGCGTAACCTATAGATATGTGTGCTTATAACAATATTCACTAGTATATTCTAGTCCAAATAAGATAAGATAAGATAACTATTTATTGTACACCAAAGTAAAATACAGAACATAATTCTTACAAATAGATTTAGTACAATAGGCGGTTTTATCGCTAAAAGCGATCCCTTCCAGACAACCTTTGTATGGACAGGATTATAATGTATCACATGACGGCGGTGCATCTATATACAATTAAAAACATACCTACATACTATAAACCTAAAATACTAGTACTAACACACATTTAATTTTAATACATTATTCAAATATAAAAATGGTTATGATGAATTAACTAGCAGGTAGAACTTCAACACAGGGACAGATAATGGGTGTGCACTTTTGTTTTAAAATTACTATTAGACTTTCTGCCTTAATAAGTCCTTCTGCAGTCGTATTTAAGGTTATTTTATATTAAATTAATTAAAAGAACATAGATAGTTTTGTTACGTTTTTTATAGCGCTACGGCTGTAGTACCTATGATTTAATATGTGTTTTCTTTCAGTTTATTTTGAATGGTAAGCAATAAATACATTATCTATCTTATACATTGCTAGATATTAAGCGGTTATCGAAGCTTATGGACGTTTGACCAAAGGCATTATTTGCCTTGCCGACCGAGAAAATCGTCTATATATATAAAACAAAGTCGGGTTAAATACACCATTTATTACTTAAGAACGGCGGGACCGATTTAGATGATCTTTGATTTGTTGGATTTTTCTGTGCCCCTAATAGCAGAATAAATCTAGAGCCGGGTAGCCAGACTTAAAATTTTTTACAAGATTTATTTTGGTGAATGACCCCTTCCATCACTGGACAAGCAGACGTACCGAGAAGTACCACGCATACCTGGTCGGTATACCACTTTGCCGTACCAAACGATTTGCTTCAACTTTTCTTGTTCGCAAAAATAAGGAGTGGAACTCACTTCCGGCGTATGTTTTTCCGAACCAGTATATACTCGGTATTCAAGTCCAGAGTGAATAGGGTTTTTTAGGCAAGCGTGCTCCATCTTCGATCACACCATCACTTACCACGAGGTGAGGTAGTGGTCAAGCGCTTAAGCTAATACAAATAAATGAAAAAAACTATTTTATATCGGAAAATTGACGAAAAAAGAAATTCTGAAGAAAGTTCATTTTCTCATACATAGATGCAGCTAATGATGGGCGATTGACAATTGTACCGGAGACGTACATTAGCAGCCCGCGTCACATGCATGTCATGGCGATACAAAGTTCGCCGGGTCAACTAGTTATATATAAAAAATACTTTACAACAGCAACCCAATTCATATAAGCAAGCTATGATCTAATCTCAATGCCTGTCAATGCAGTGCTTGTCGTTACCATACGACCGACGGTTGAAGTTAATTATCTGAAGCTAACGGAATACTGTGGGGGGCTAATGGGCTACTGTTTATATAACTAGTGGTTCGTGCCGAACTGAGATCTCGCGAGTCTCACAAAACACAAAAAAATATTCTTAGGGTGACTCGCGCAACGATGCCTAAACGTATTAAGTGGCTAAGTATGATTTAAGGAGTTGGGAAATCATACAAATACGAAAAATTTAAACATGTTTAGTCGCTAAATACGTTAAGGGATCATTTTGCAAGCCAGCCTTAATCTTTGACTAATAAAATAGTGCCACGAAACGGAATCAATTTACTTGACCTACAGTTTCATTCATATTACAGGTAACGGGAGTTCATGTAAATTGGTTATACTCTTTTGGGGTACAAATTGCAGTTATTTTATATTTCAGACTTTTGTCAATATTTGTGTTAATAAAGCTACACGCATGCCAATTTTCAGTACTGTTGGGTCACTGGTGTACCCGGTGAATTTGGTCAAAATGTTGTATTTATCATGGCTAATAACTCAACAACTATAAATAACTTACGAAAAATAAAACGGAATCTAAATTTACTAATGAATACTTATCATTTGATGTGAAACTTGGAGCTGCTAGTCTCATTTTAATTTTTTTTACCGCTCTTGAATCCCAATATCTCAAACACTCCCCAACATTATTAGCTCATTTAGTCACACCAACATTGTTCCATCGCCTCCTACCTATGTATTAAATTTCACGATGATCGGATCAACGTTACGAAAGTTATCCTCGGACAAACATACATACATACAACGCCGATTTTCCCAAGTTGATTTAGAGATTTCGCTTCGCTCGATCAATTACATATGTGGGTTAGAGTACGTATAAATCAGTAGGCAGATTTATAAATAGGGGAACGTTCTCAGCGCAAAGTGAATGCGGGATTCATGTTTGATTGAACTCAAATCGTATACCAAGTCAAGCCCGACCCGCATACTGTGGCAATTTCTTTATTCCTTTTTCCTAAAGACTTTGAAGGGGACCCTTGTAAATTCTAATAGAGAATACAGATTTATTTAAGGTCTAGTAATTAGCGTGGTTTATGGTTAATTAGTAACTTATTTCTTTCAAAAGTTAATGAGTGTCTCAAGGAAATTAATGATTTTTATAACGGGAAATTGAAGTAATACATTAAATGATATTATAAAACTTGGTATCTACTGAAAAGGAATAGAGAGTATCTGTTTTTAAATGATCTGTATTTACATAAAATGACATGGTTTTTCTGATTTAGTAAATATATCAGAAATTTAAATTTTGATCCAAAAGGGCCTTTGTCCTAGCAAATGATATTATTATCATAAAAATAAAATTGAATTGTTTTAGTTAGTATACTAAATGATGTGAGCAAAAATCGACCAATTGGAAAAGAAAGATCTCGGCGAACGTATTCTGACTACATAAAGATTCTAATTTGAAAGATCAGCTTGTAAGGTAGCTTGAGAGAATAATTATGATTCAATTAAAGGTATGCAGGATATTTTTTTTTGATTAGTAAAGGATTCTGACTCAGAATTAGTATGTAACATTAATACGTGGATACACGTCTCTGCACAAACTCTCAGAGAAATCGGAGTAACATACTCGTAATCTATTACTAGTGGTTCTGTGGGAACAGTTTTTTTTTTGCGAATGGACTTATCTCGCTGTTGGTCTCTGAGGCCATTGCAGCTTAACCGAGCTTTTAGCGAGCGCAGAAGGCGCTCAGCCCTATAATTTTATTTTTTTTGATGAGGCAACTAGCGCAAGGGCACCACTTAGGTACGAACCTCGGCTTGGGCTGTTGCCGGGACGGGGATAGGAGAGAAACACCCGGGTACGTGCTTGTACCTCGTGTAGGCGGCG
This sequence comes from Philereme vetulata, assembly GCA_918857605.2. NCBI lineage: Eukaryota > Metazoa > Arthropoda > Insecta > Lepidoptera > Geometridae > Philereme > Philereme vetulata. Next base: position 3,486,762 of record OU975462.1, read on the forward strand.
ACTAAAGGGACTCGTCGACCTCGCCGGCGAGGTCGGTGTATTTGTGGAGTGTTTGCTCTGTCTAATGTGGATGACTCACCCGCATTAGCGGAAGTGTTTTCGTCATCCGGGTCTCCGAGAACGTGTCTCGGACGTCGGAGGGTTTGGGTGGGAACAGTAGACCTTGCGAGCTCTTATAACTATGCAATAACCAGCACTTTCCCCTTTCCCCTGGCTTTGTCATTTCAGAGTTTTGAAACCAACCTAGTTATTTTGGAGAAAAATTAAAAAAAAAATATTATCGGAGATTTTACAAAAGCAAGGCGATAGTTGCCAAAATACACCTAACAACCGACCGGAAAGGAATTGATGTTAAACTAAAAAATATTACAGAATTAGGCTATATGTTTTATTTTAATGAAGTAATTTGCGCACCAAATTAACGAAGAAAGTCCAACTAATATCGAATTTCAGGTACTTGAATTTTCCAATAGACTTGCCTATGTAGACTTTTGAGCAAAAAACTGGTATAAGTTTAAGCGATTACTCGCGTTCCCTTGGTCCTAGAAAGTCGAATCCAGTGTCTACGGGTTCCTCTTGCGAAGACTTCTTAGTCTGATTGGTATAGATAGGTATTTTCCGAAAATAAATCTAAAATTGGAATCCGTCTTTATATAACATTACAGCAAACTACCCCCCCCATAACCCCCCCCCCCCCATAACCCCCCCATACCCCCCCATACCCCCCAATACCCCTTACACCAATACATCTTACGTATCCTAGTCATGGGAACATAGATTATATCGTCTAGTTACAGAATAACAACACAATGAGAAAAATACAACAAGTTTTCAGTCATCATTTTTGGTATTACGGAACACGGTCAAAATCTAATCAAATTTAGAATCATTCTATTGCTATCACTGTCGCTCTGCGTGGCTAAACTTCGTCACTAAACAGGGATAGCGATATTCAGGCCGAAGTTTTTGACGCGGCCGAATTGAAGTTGTGCTGGGGGTTCGCCGGCGCGTTAAGGGGAAGACACTTTGTTCATGTGTTCTTTATGAATAGCACTAACACTGACACTATATTACACTATTGTACGCTATATTGACTTAAAAGGTTTTGTCCTTTTTAGTCTTCTCACTATATCCGTGATGTCGAGGAGCTGGATTGCCTCGATGTTCACATGATGGCGAAGTCTTTGTTCGTGAGCTTCTGCATATTTTCGTATCACTCTATCGACGAACTCTATATTGAGGTCCCGGTGAAGCTCGTCATTTCTAATATACCAGGGTGCATCTACAATGTCCCCGAGTACTTTATTTTGGAATCGTTTGATGATTAGAATGTTCAGTTTCCAGCGCAGCTTTGCGTAGCAAGGGTCATGCCCAAATACTTTACCTACTTACATGCTGAATGAATATGATTTGTTTACCTTTTTTATACAGTCTGTTTCATTGTTATGGTGGTTTGTAAAGTAAACATTTTCTATGCTCCTGAATCTAAAAAAACCTATTTACAACATTACCAACCTATTTTTTCATTTAATGTCGTACAGAATAAAGTACGTAGTTTTGCTAAGAAAACTTTCGTGATTGATTTCAATCATTATTATAAAACACTTAGTTATTAGCAAATAAGCGTTTTTCCTTCCGTCATCATACTGCTAAGCCATGGAAAAACGATATTTAAATGCAGACAAAAAGAGAAGATCCCAGGAGGATATAAAATGCTACAGCACATTGCGGTGTGGCACGCTCCGTGCAGCTGTCGTCGTGTAAAATATGACACTGCAATGCTTGGCAGTAAGCCGATAGCATTGGGAATCCTGTCCTATACTACTTATATTGTAATGCAAAAGTTCTATGTATCTTTGCTGCTCGATAATAGTTGAAATCCATTCAAACTAATATTAAAAATTCGAAAGTATCTCTTTCTGTATGTTACGGTTTCACGACTAAACTGCTGGACCGAACTTGATGAGACTTAACAAGGAAAAACTATGTATCATCTTAAAATCAATCAAAACGTAAAGCTAGGACTGCACCACATATTAAATATTAGTCTCGTGTCAATGTTTGAAGATATATCGCAATGCATGATTTTATTTGTAATGGAGTACTCTACACGTACGTTAATGCTCGATGACCAAGTATAATAGTGTTCAACATTTTGACATTTTGTGAGCATTTCGATTTGAACCTTAATGACAAATCCTTATTTCAATTAAATACTAGCTGACCAATCCGCGGCTTCGCACGCGTGGTTTGCCAATAAAAAGTAGCCTATGTGTTAATCCAGGTTATGATCTACGTACATACTAAATTTCATCGCAATTGATTCAGCCGTTGCGACGTGAAAGAGTAACAAACATCCATAAATACAAACTTTCGCGTTTATAATATTAGTAGGAAGAGAGTTTGCCATAGCCATAGTTTAGTTGCAAAAAAATGGATACCGGGAACGCAAATTTTTTTAGCAACAAACTGTTTTAAAGTCCTTTTTAATTTCCTTGCAATCGTGATGAAAAGTTATGTGTTATACTTGGGTGCAATTTATCGCTGAAGCCACTTGTATAACAAGGTGCATATACCCTTTTCTAGTTATAAAAACTCTCGTATAGGTAGGTTTTTCGCAGTCTTAGACAGTAACTGCTAGTTATTTTTAACACAAACTTGCCCAGATATTTTTGCTCAGTGAATCATTAAGCAGTCGAGTGAATTCCGCTTTGCTTGGTATAAAAGTTTGATGTTTTTGTTTTAAGAGTCGTACCTAATTATTTTATTGATCGAGCGAAACGCGATCTCCAAATCAACTTGGGCAAATCGGCGTCGTATGTATGTATGTTAGTTTGTCCGAGGATAACTTTTAAAGCGTTGATCCGATCATCGTGAAATTTGATATATAGATAGGTAGTGATAGCACAATCCTGGTGTGACTAAATGAGTTAAAAATATAAGGGGGTTGTTGAGATATTGGGGTTCAAGAGGGATACAAAATATACAAAATTAGACTATTAGATCAAATGGGACGTTTAATAAAAGGTCATTATTTTAGTTCATTTAGTAGTTGAGTTGTTAGCCATAGTATAAACTGAACTTTGATTAAATTCACAGGGTACACCAGTGACCCCACAGTGAAATTTGGTATTCATGTAACTATAATGACACAAAGGGGAAAATCTGAACTTCAAAACAACTGTAATTTACCACTAAACAGATTCACAAGAATAGTACAAGCAAAAATATGAGTAAAGAGAAAAGTTACTAGGGAAGTAACGGCGCTAACAACGAGAATAATTAAGATTAATAATCAGATTTCTAAAATTAGTTCATAAATCATCAATTGATTACTTTGAGTTTATTATGATGTTAAAATAACGTTAAGCAGCATGTTATTATTTCTCTTATTGTAATTTCAATACTTAACCTAAAAACTTGAGAAACACGTGCACGTGCACCGGGCCCTATAAATACGGCCGCACTGTCGCCATTCGTGCTCGAGCCGTCGTACAGTACGGACCTCTCTGGGACGTCGTTACGCTGCCCGTTGAATATACGAAGCTTACCTACTACTCGTTAAGTTTTCTTTCGAGGACCCAAACATGAGTCATCATCAGGAAGTCAACAATTGTGACGTCAGCATTGCTGACGTCACACTTTTTAACACTACGGAGGTACCTCCCACGTCATAAATAGAGAAATATAGGCTATTTTTATCGTAAAATAAAAATAGTTTTTATTTCTACTACTTTAGCAAGTGTCTTAAGATTAGTAATATATTATATATTAAAATATATAAATGCATAACGTTGTGTATATATATATAAGTATATAGGTATATTTAATTTTTATTAGATGCGAGAGGCACGGGAACGTGATACGTGGAAAGGTTTAGGAGAGGCCTACGCCGAAGAGGCGACTGCTACTAATAAAAATATATAGGTATATATATATATATATATATAACCGAGTTTAAATAATTACCCTGATTTCTAAAGTTTATATTAAATGAATGTATGACCGGTGTTATTATTAGTTTGCAATTGAAGGGTATTAATGAGAACACATATTGGTAAGAACCGCAGGTCGGCGTTGGATGCAGGCCGCTTCCAACCGCAGTTCCTGGAGATCAATGAGGGAGGCCTCTGTCCAGCAGTGGACGTCCTACGGCTGATATGATGATCATGATGAATGAGAACATAACAAAGCACTATAAAATACATCCCACACCACACGCGCTAGGTACACTATACACACATAAACACACATACACACTCCAAATGCGATCAAGCAAAAATTCGCTTAAGGGGCTCAAGAATATATAAATTATTGATAAGGTTATCAATAACTTATATATTCTAAAAATTTGTAAGAGGTACTCACTTAATATTGTAAACTATTTCTTGATTTTTTTTTTATTTATGTAAAAATGTATGTTGATAAAGTATGTTAAAGTTAACGGGCGGGCTACTTTGCCGCGTCAAATTTATAAAAGTTTAGTATTACTTAATGTAGGTTCAATTTGGTTTAAGTTCAGTTCTATGCTAAGTAGTTTTTAATATACCGTAATTTAACTGTGAATCTAAGTATAAATAAATAAAATTAAAAAAAATTCTAATAATTTTACACAGCGCTATCTAACCTCAAATTAAACAAAGTTTTTATGTGATCCAGATAACAGATAGATTTGTTTTGTGAATATCTTCTTCTAATATTTAGAGAAACACCCATACCTGTAAAAATACGAGTATATGTAAATCATGCAGTGTACCACGGTGAGAATCAAACCCACAACATCTGGCATCTCAGCCAGCTATACCTATTTCTGCCGCCAAGCAGTATTGCTGTGTTTCGGTATGAAGGTTTCCGGTGAAATTAAGGCTTTACACATGTATGCCTCAAGTTGATAGATATAGGACAGTGCATCGTAGGCCACGTTTCAAAGGTGCCTAACCTACGAGGTAAAACTTTGCTATAGGCGATGGTTACCACTTATTATCAGGTGGGTCATATGATTGTACCATTAAAAAAAACTATGCACCCACTACGCTACAGGGGCAAACATATTATTATATCCAAAGCCCGACTTCACCCACTGTTCTGGAGCTGGCAAGAGGTTCGTGTGCGTTCGGAAAACACCCTAAGAGTAGTTATGAGTTGGCTTCGGTCAAATCTCCTAACTCTAAATATCTCTAAAACAAAGTTCATTCCTTTTGCCTTCAACTTAGCCTCTCAAGCCCCCTCTTCCCTTTCCGTGTGTGCCCATGTTTGTCCTGCTGGTTCCGTTCCCGACAAATGCACTTGTACATCCATTGAACGGACATACTCTCACAAGTACCTTGGAGTTTTGATCGACAGCTTTATGTCATGGGAACCCCAAATTGAATCGACTATCTCACGAGTCAGAAAACTTATATACGTGTTTAAAACATTAAGATCAGTTCTGGATTTCAATAGTTTAAAAACAGTATATCTTGCACTCACCCAGTCTGTTCTCTCCTACTGCATCTCGTCATGGGGCTGTGCGGTTAAAACCCGAATGATTAGACTTGAAAGAGCCCAAAGAGCTGTGCTTAAGGTATTGTCTAAGAAACCCTTCCTTTTCCCTACCTCTGATCTTTTCTCGCTATGCCAAGTACCCTCGGTCCGACAACTTTTTATTCTGCAGACTGTCCTTCGGAAACACTCCCAACTTTATTATGATCCCGAGTTGACTAAATCTAAACGAAGATCGGACAACGTTTGTGCGATCGAACGTCGCCGCACAGCTTTAGCTAGTCGCCACTTCCACTGCATAAGTCCATCACTGTACAACAGATTAAACCAATTGCTTAACATTTATCCATTACCATACTACAAATGCAAGTTGAAATGTTTAAAATGGCTGATATCCTTATCCTACGATGACACTGAAAATCTTCTGCTTTTTGCTGAATAACACACATTCGCTATATTCACCCTAGACTACATTTTCCACACACTTACACATCCTTACATTCTTACACACTGCACACACGCTTGTAGTAATCTACTCTGTTATTACTTAAAATTCAAAATAAAATATAATTTAGATAATTCAAATTTATCATAGTTACTATTCTTGTTATTATATATTTGTAAATCGTATCGATACTCGATTCTTTTAAATTGTCTGTTTAACATTAAATTAACTTTAGTCTTTCGTTAACTTAGCTTCTCTCTTAGTCTAAATATTGAACTCTTTATTTGTTAAGGTTTATGGAGGCGGGCGTTGATGCCTGCGACACAGTATTTTTTACTCCTGCAGGTATCACCGTTTTCATATTGTTTCTGTACGCTGTTTATGTACTAAATAAAGACATTTTGATTTTTTTTTTTTTTGATTTTTTGTTCTTCCCCACAACAAGCCACTGTTGCTGGCTTCCCCAAGTTCGTGCCATCCGCCACCATCCTGCGTTAGTCTCACCCATTAACGGCCCTCGACTCTAATTATGTCGTCCACCCATCCCGCTGCCGTACGTCCTACCCTTCTACAGCCATTCCTCGGCCACCATTCAGTTGCTACCCTGCTCTACCTGTCATCGCCACGTCTCAAGTGTCCCGCTCAAGACCATTTGAGCTCCATATCTCGATTCCCAACGTCATGAACCTTCGTTCTTCTATGGATCTCGTCCAATCGTCGATCTAAGAGTTTGATGCCGAGCATGATACGCTCCATGACTCTCTGTGCAACTCTCAACCTGTACACAGCCTCCTGCGTGAGCGTCCATGTCTCGGCACCGTAAGTCATGGTGGGCAGAACACATTGACTGAATAGGTATTCAGACTCTGTGGAGTTTAGGCGACTCAAGGATGTCATCCAGCATTATATAATTATCAATAAAAAATTTCAACTGCTCATTATAAGCCAGGTTTTGTCATTGTACTCCCAATTATTAAGTAAAGGGATGCTTTTGCCTAAACCTTGCTACATTTCAGCTATACTCAGCAACTGGACAGTGATTCCACGTGAACATTTCCATAGAGACTTGCAATTCTAATGCACAGCTTTATTAAATTTTCCGGTTGCTGGCGTTTAGCAGTACAGAGGCTTGGGTCACTTTGAGTTGACTTTCAATGTAAAATAAGCTTTATAGCGCTGAGTTTAGAGATAGGTATGTAGATAGATAGCTGTAGTTTAAATTAATAAATAAATATATAACATACATTTATTTCAAGCAATTATGTAGCTCATATAGGAAAACGCACAACACAATAAGTAAGCTAAGGTTTATACAGGGTTTTTGAGAGCATGCCTGTGACAGCAATGTCTGGTGTACGGGCAGTCTACTCTGCCGGCTATCATTGCCAAGACGGTGCTGGCACTGGCCCGCAGCCTGCGCACCAGGGACGCGGCTCGCTTGCGCATGACGGTATGGAAGCAGTCGACTCGCGCCGCCGCGAACATCCCTGATGCACTGCAGTACCGGGGCAATCCCCGTGGGACGCATCGCCCTGAGTGCATTGTTATACTGGACGCCGAGTGCGCTATACGCTGCCTGCGTATACTTCGCTCACAGGCTGTACGAGTACAGAGAGGTACAATACGCCCGAAATAAAGTCAGCTTAACCCCCTCTGAACTACGCGCAAATGTCGTATGCAATATTACCATGTTATATATTGTGGACGTTTAATACAATAAAAGTTATATAAAAATGTTACATAATTGATAGCCTCCTATACTGTATCTAATAAATTACCCAGTAAGCCCGGAACAACGATCCTTAAACGTATTTAGCGACGCAACATGTTTAAATATGACGTATTTGTATGATTTGACAACTCTCTTTATCATATTTAGCCACTAGGTTTAGGCGTCATTGCGCAAGTCACCGAGTGATTTTGGCAATAATTATAGATTAAAATGTTGAATTAAACAATTGTTACCACAAAAAACTTAAACAACTTAATAACGCGTGTTTAAAATCCTTATATTTTTAAAACAAAACGGGTCTTTTTGAGCACATATTTATATCATAATTATAATTTTGACTAATCTCGACGTTTCGGCCAAGTTTGATCGGGCGTGGTCACGAGAGACTGAAAGCCACGACCACGGCCGATGGAACTGGGCCGAAACGTCCAGGTTAGTCAAAACTATAATTTTGATCTAAATCTGTGGGCAAAAAGATCCGTTTTGTTTTAAAAACATGAGTATAATTCGCGAAAACTAAAAAAAAATCATTGGCAATTTTTGTATAGGATTTTTTTAAACAAGCGCTAAACAGTTTTTCTTTTTTTGGTGAGATCCTAATTGTTAGTAAGCGTATAACTTGTCAAAGGTTGGTCAAAAGGTGATTTTCAAGATATATGAAGAATAGAAGGGTAGTTCTATGACGGTTTTTATTGTAGTTTGAGTAAAATTTTCAGTACCTTAACACTATTATCTCTGCTGGGGTTCAGACTAGATCCTTTGAACGCTTTGACGTCACTGCGGGCTAAAACAGATGGCGTTCGGCCCGTAGGGAAGTGTCGCGTTCAATGTTAAATCCTATTTGAAATGCCATGTACAAAAGCTGGGTGCTGTATTTGCTGAAGTGCGAATATTTCAAATTGGAAAGTGGTTTATGTTCTAGACTCTGGGGAGTTATGGAAAATATTGCACGTTTAAATTTCAATGTTTGGTTAGTTCTTGAAATTTTAATTAAGACAACTTCTGTCGTAATGCAATCCTAAGGCATCATATTTTAATTTTTTTCTAAGAAAACTATCGTGATTGATTTCAATCATTATTATAAACACGAATAACGTCTCAGCGCGAGGTGAGATGTTATTCGGAGCGGATCGCACTCACCCTGATGAAGGTTCACGAATAGAACTGAAACATTATCGGTCGAACCACCGATAAGAAGGTACGTGATAAATCCCGTATTTAAAATAATGATATTTCAATGTAATTGACGAGCTCCGAGACGGAGGAGGTTGCTGGTTGCGATTCCCGTCACGGAACAAATAGTAATGCTACAACTTTTAAAACTATCATGGTTATGAGCACAATTTGCACTAAAAACGGGATATTTACCATGATTTGTGAATATCGGGATACTCAGAAACTCACAAATCACGGTAAATATCCCATTTTAGTGCAAATAGATGGTAGTGCTGTCTAAAGGATGAGCATTATTTACAAACATTTAATATAAAAAAAAATATTGCTGGACATTTCACACAGCGCTATCTAGCCCCAAACTAAGCAGAGCTTGTACTATGAGAACTAGACAACTGATAGAATACATAAATACTTTTTTTTTGTAAATACATACTTATAATATATAGAAAAACATCCAGACCCGGAACAAACATCTGTTTATCATGCAAACATTTGATCCGCCTCGGGAATCGAACCCGCTACCTTCAGCGTCTCAGCCGACTATTCGCCCTACGCGCGACGGAGGTCGTCAAATCGTTCTGGCCTTCTGTTATTAATTTTGCTTAACTTTACATACTACTTTACCAGGCACATGAACGCAACCTACGCTCATCTGAAGCTCTTAAGTCTCCAAACCCCTGCCCACAGACCTCAATTTTATGGTGACTCCTGTACAGTTCAAGATGTGCGGGTGTGGAAAGCTTTACCTTTCTCTATCAGACCATCTAAATCTCTTCCTATCTTTAAAGCTAAGGTATACAACTATTTCCTTTCTGTATCTTCGCACTGCTAGTTTATCGTTATCTTTTTTTACTGTATACTATTTTACTGTTTGTTAATATATATTATATTTAGTTTATTAGTAAGTATTACTCGTGCGCGATAACTTGGGACCTGCTAGGAATGCGACTCCCCGACCGCTTCCCTTGCACTTCCCCGATGGCACCCGTATTGTACCGTTCGCATCACTATTTTTTACTAGGGTTTTTAGTCTCGTACTGGCCTACGTCACGTAACGACGCGCTCTGGAATTCTTTTAGTTTTCGTTTGTGTTATTGTTTTGTTGTCTGGAAAAAAGAAGTCAACCATGTGGACAGGCTTCGACAAAAGTATTGGGACGATGACCTCTTATAAGAGACGAATGAATCGCAATTAATTGTAAATTTATCGGATACCTCTTCGTCAAGTGATTATAGTGAGACTGAGGACGAAGAACAACCTCTAGAAGGCATAAATCCACTAAGTAGTGACGAAGATGAGATAATGTAAATAATAGATAAAATAAATGTATAAACTTAAACATTGTATTTTTATTTTATTCAAATAGTGGAAAAAAGATTAGATAAAAAGCAGCGTCCTCCCTGAGTAACATAATAAATTTGGTTAAAAAAACAAAGACGAAGCCGCGGGCGGCTGCTTGTTATGTTTGCTTTTTTGCGGGCGGTACAAACACGCCAATATGACGTCACTACGCTCAGGTCCCAACTTATAGCGCACGGGTAATATAGGTAGTTTATGTAGGTTTATGATCATAGATGCCGTCTTTTTGATTTTGTTTGTTCCTGTCCATCCAAAGATTGTCTGGAAGAGATTGATTTTAGCGATAATACCACCAATTGTACTGACCTTTATTTATGTATGTATATTTATTTGTATTTTTAATTTTGTTTGGTGTGCAATAAAGAGCTATTCTTTTCTACTTTATATTAATCACGACATGCCTTTGTTTTAGTACTTAATTATGCCTAGTGTGTATTACACAAAATCTAAAATCTCATAACCCCTTTACCAGAGTAAATACCTAGAAAGTCTACTATTAGAGATTTCATGCTCACCTTTTAACATCAGGTCTCCCAACTAACTCGTTAGGAAGTCAACAATATATAAAATATTAATTTATGAACTTCCTCGTAGGTCACGCACCTTAGAAATGTGGCCTACCTTGCATTGGTATAGTGTGACCATTAGTGCTGTGCACTCCCTGAGGTATGCGCGCGGCTAAACGGGGGGGAGAATCGGCTGCTGCGCTCTGTCAGTACGCCGTCAACGCTCGTGGCGGCAGGTAGTGTTATTTGTATCGGACTGTCTATGTCAGCAGCCGATTCTCCCCCCCCCCCCGTCTCGCCGCGCGCATACCTCAGGGAGTGCACAGCACTAATGGTCACACTATAGTACCACCTACCACCACTTAGGTTACCTATGTATATTATTTATTTTTTCTTTCTATTTGCACTGTTTATTGTTCTATTTATAAAGCGCGCGGCGCAGTCGCACAACGGTGCCGGCACCCGTTTACGTGATGAATTTGATTGACTAATTGATCTAACTGTCCTGCCATCCTGTGATGTAAGTTTTGGCATTAAGCTCACTAATTCTAATAATGTTACTTGCATATTTTTGTTTGTATGTATTATGCTAGTTGGGTTTTAATATAAGTACTTGTTTATTTTTATGTTTTTGTGTGTGTTAGCAGACTTCCGTGTACTCACAATGGTTCCAACGGAAGACCAGCGCTATGTTACTTTGCTGTGACATAGCAAAATGCTGAGTCGGAACCTTTTTTGTGGCGGCTACTAATAGCAAATAACTAATATCAATGTTATCTTTTGTTGTTCTGTATTTTGTTTTTGTGTTGTAAATTATTGGTTTTAGTGGTTGGCATAATAATTGATATTCTCTTTATTTTTTTCTCTTTCATTTCCCTGCGTGCACAACTTGAGGCATACATGCAAAGCCTCATGTGTCTGTAATTTCACCGGCAACCATACCTTTCAAACCGAAACACAGCAATGCTGATTGGCGGCAGAAATGGATATGGTGGAAGTAATGCCCCGGATGAGCCCTTTCACAAGGAACTCTAAAAGGAAACTAGGATAAAACTAGTAGAGAGGTTATATACGTTTAATTGTATTTTTACAAACCCATTTCTCTCCTAAGAAATCTAAGTCCACATTAAGTGCAGCAAACAATACAAACAAATGGCTAACGTTGCATGGACACACAAAAAGCACTTTACTTCTTTTCCTGACGTTTCATTTTTCACTCGCTACGATTTTCAGGACTAGAGAAAAATGAAGTACTTGAAGCTTTCAGAATTAATTGACTAAATGTAGTTTTAAAAGCAAGCTTCGGCAAGCTGGAAGACATCCCTAAGTCGCCTTAAACTCCACAGAGTCTGAAGACCCGCTTATTTAGCCAATGTTTTCTACCCACTATGACTTACGGTGCCGGGACATGGACGCTCACGCAGGAGGCTGTGTAAAGGTTAAGAGTTGCACAGAGAGCCATGGAGCGTACCATGCTCGGTTTCAAACTCTTAGATCAAGTTCCAAACGACGAGATCCGTAGACGAACGAAGGTTCATGACGTTGGGAATTGAGTTATGGATTTCAAGTGGTCTTGGGCGGGACACTTGACAAGACGAGGTGATGACAAGTAGAGTAGTGTAGCGACTGAATTGTGGCTGAGGAATGGCTGAAGAGGGGTAAGAGGTCCGGCAGCGAAATAGGTGGACGACATCGTTAAAGTCGCAGGCCGTCAATGGGTGAGAATAGTGCAGGATCGTGGCGGATAGCACTAACTTGGGGAGGCCTTTACCCATCAGTGGGAGGGCTGTGGATAATGAGTTTTAAAGGTTTCGTATCCAAAGCGTACCGACGGGCCAGTAATATATGCTTCTGTGTGTCGGTTACAAAGGTATAACTGGCAATCGAATGAGTTTTGCTTTCGTTTTGGCTGGACGTACTTGACACCTACAATTCCACCTTCACAAACAATACAAAAAAATGTTTGGCACCCAGCGACCGCTCCAGAACTAATTGCCCAACCATTTAGAAAATACACTCTGATCTGTTGTTTATTAGGTATAATCAATAGGTATATTGTACTTTATAGGTTATGTTTTGCGTGTCAAAAGTACTCCTACACTTTTTTAATTTTTGTTTATCCTGTCCATCTAAAGGTTGTCTGGAATAGATTTCTTTTAGCGATAGTTACCACCCATTGTACCGTTATTTATTCCTCCGTGGCGCAGTAGATGAATAGCCGGCTGAAATGCAGGAGGTAGCAGGTTCGATTCCTGCTGCGGAATAAACGTTTGCATTATCTTCAGACATTTGTTACGGGTCTGGCTGTTATTATATATTATATTATAAGTATGTAATTACAAAGAAAAATTATATAACTTCTCTATCTGGTTCTCATAGTACAAGCTCTGCTTAGTTTTGGGCTAGATAGCGCTGTGTAAAATGTCCAGCAATATTTGTTACTGTAATTTTATTTGGTGTACAACAAAGAGTAAATCTATCTATCTATCTGTTTCTCGTAAAGCACCAAAAGAAGTATAATTTCAATAAGTTTTCTTACTCTCCCAAGATAATCCGTAGTTATGTTGTAAAATACATTCCGTTCCTTCCTCACATTTGCAAAGTCGTACAAAAAGCCAATTCCCGTACATTAGCGTCGACATACGGTGCACTTTTACGACCGTTCTCGCAGCAGAATCGCTCCCTAGGGGAATAGAAACTAGTAATGCCTAGGGCTGAACATGTTTGAATACTGCTTATGTAGTGATTTCGATAATTAGTTGGAAGATAAATTGATCGGAAATTACTATTAAGTAGGAGTTTATTAGGTACTGAAACAATTCGATTTTTTTTGTCTACCGATGTCTAGTCCATCCTGTTTGTTATATAATGTCGCAGCCAACTCGCTTAATTAGCCGTTCAATCAACAGCCTCTTTACTAAACAGCGCCGTTCAACTAGCGGCATGAATGATATTCAGCCGCAGCGTTTGTTACATCATTTAAATTCTAGTTGGGGGGTTGTTCTCTTTGAGTCTGCACTCTTAGTTTTCATACATATTAAGGTACATAAAACATAATTCTTTATTATTTATTAAAAAAAACCTAACGACCTACTGCCATACGGTATGTCTATGTATTATGTACCTCAAACCTTGTTTGAGGAATCTAGTTGAACGACGCTGTTTAGTAAAGAGGCTAGGCTGTAGATTGAGCAGCTAATTAAGCTAGTTAGCTGCGACATATACATAAAATTCCTGCTAGCAGGCGAAACATAGCTAATCTGACTATCATAACCTGCGACCTGTTGTGTATCTAACCTACGCACCTTTCGAACAAATAAAGAAATGTGTATTTGAACTTGTCATTAGATTTTTTAAGTTAAAATATATTAAATAGCTCGCAAAGACCGGCATCGCAGATGTTGGCGACAAAACTGCCAGGCTGAAGTGGGACTGAGCGGGTCACATCAGTCGTATAGTCACAGACAAATGGGCAACAGTCGTCACACAATGGGTGCCTGCAGATGGGCGTCGCAGCCGGGGCAGGCCGAGGAAGCGTTGGTGTAACGACCTCGATGCATTTCAAGATGGTTGGTGGGACGTGGCGAGTGATCGTGAGATGTGGAGGAACGGGGGGAGACTTTTGCCCAGCAGTGGGAAAATATAGATTAAAAAAAATATTGAATTGATTTAAGTAATTCGATCAAAAGTAAGTACCTTTGGTACTTATATAGATTGCGACCAGGATTGGGACATATGCTACTTTTTACCCTACTGCGCAGAAGGAGGGTAATGTTTTTATTGACAAACGACGCGCGCGAAGCAGCGGGCGGGTCTGCTAGTGGTTTATATATTCATAAAACGACGGCTCCGTCGTAAAATCTTCCCGTATACCTTACATATTGCCAAAAGTGTTCATGTTCACTGTGCGTTGCAAATTGTGAAAAATCGTTTCTTCTTATAATGTATATTTTTTCCGAGAAATATTATGGGTGTGATCAGTCCCATGATAGATGGATAGATAACTCTTCTTACATTACCAATGCAACAGTAAAATAATACAAAAATAAGTCATCATCATCATACCAGCCAAAGGACGTTCACTGATGTACATAGGCCTCCCCCATAAATTTCGACTGCGACCGACCTTATGCGGCCTGCACCCAACGGCTCCCAGCAACCTTTATCAGGTCATCTTTCCATCTAGTAGGAGGCCATCCTACGCTACATGGTCTCAACTCGAGAACTTTTCTGCCGCAACGGCGGTCAGTTCTTCGAGATACTGTCCCTGTCCACTGCCACTTCACCTAGCTAATCCCTTGTGCTATGTCGGTGAATTTCATTCATCTTCGAATCTCCTTTCTTATTCGATCTCGTAGATAAACAATATAGCCCAAGCATAGCCCTTTTCATAACACGCTGAGTCATGAGCGACTTTGAGCCTTCTTATGAAAACTAAGGACTAAGCTCATTATTATAAATACGGGATTTATCACGGACCGTCTAATCGATGTTTCGACCGACAATGTTTCGGTTCAATTCGTGAACCTTCATCAGAGTCAGTGCGATCCGCTCCGAATAACGTCTTGCTTCGCACAGTACTAAGCAATACAATGGGCAGCCTTGTCACTTAAACAATCTCTTCCAGGCAACCTTTGGATGGAGCGAAATTTACGAAGACATAACTGAATGCGGTGTTCTCTGACGGATATAACTTTACATATTCAAGACCATACGTACTTTACATATGGTTTCAATCCTCATACTTATATAGGTAATATCTATATATTTATACATAGGGTGTTTGATAATATACGTACAAAAGAGAAAGGGGTTATTTTGATGAGCATAATAAAAAATTTGTGAAATGTTTACCATAGAAATGTGAAATTTATTTTGGCACGTAACAACAAACACTATAAAGTTATGCTGTGCTATTGCATAATGCTTGCCATCTAACCTCAGATATGTATGGTGACGTCTCGAGATATCTCTTGTTGTCCCTTTCTAACCAAAATCCCGCAGTCATTTCCGAAAGAGATATCAAAACGGCCTCCAATTTTGGATGTCGATTGCAAGAGTAGGCAGTATGTTTTATATCGAATTAATCACCTAATCTTAGTTCATTTTCTTTAAAATTTGATATTATAACTAGTAGTTTTTTTTTGAGTAATCTTTATTTATATTATGAGAAACCGTCACTTGAATATCGTCACTACCAAACACTCTGTATAGGTATATATACGCAAGAAACTACTTATTTTTACACATTTCTAGTACATTCACATTTATACTGATTATGCATTCCTTTTTGGATATTGCAGTCGTAGAGTTCAACACAATGCATTTTAAAAATCAAAGTTATATACGTTTATAAA
Organism: Philereme vetulata; assembly: GCA_918857605.2. Lineage (NCBI taxonomy): Eukaryota > Metazoa > Arthropoda > Insecta > Lepidoptera > Geometridae > Philereme > Philereme vetulata. The sequence goes on from OU975462.1 coordinate 3,502,818, forward strand.
AATATTTTTATCGCCACTAAGTGCACGCGCACCCACGACGACAGTCGCGCGACAGCGCAGCGTCAGTCTCGCCGTGAGCGTTGAGGAAGGTGCACGTGTTTATTTTATGAATGTATAGTTTCATTTCATAAACTAAATAAAATGAAACAAAAATTGTATTAAATTAAACAAGAATGAAATTAAAATTATACAATTTAATTAAATGACACATAAACATATACCTACATAATACATACACGTACGCGTACTGATAATCTCAACATGCAACCAGAGGCTCCATATTTACTCACAACATGAACAACACGGCCGTCTCTCTCGAGTACTACTCGTATCGTAATGATCGCTTCCCGCACGACTTCTATCGTAACGACTGGTCGCCGACGCAAGCGACAGCTCCGCGTCTAGTCGCGGCGACTAGACGCGGCGACAAGTCGCTTAGTTTGCGATGGCCCTAAGGGCATTGCAATCTTAGATATAATTTAAACATCAAATGCTATAATTTTATAAGTTTTCTCGCAAGTTGAAGATTTTAATATTAAAATAGCTACTTTAAGTTTTTTGAGATTAATTTTGTCTGGAATTACGTTTCATCTTTGTTTGCTTTGCCGTTTATTCTATGCAATTTCATAAGCTTAAGTTTTGCGACTATGCAAATTAGTTTGCTAGATTTCAGGTGATTAATTACGAGATTACTTTTTCCTTAAAAACCATGGATTTAAGAAAATTTATCTATATCTCACCAGTGTTTTTTTGACATTTATGCGAAAATCATGTAATGTGTAATGCGGATCGACCGGATTCCAAACTCCTGGCTGCGCTCGAAGACCGACATCGCTGACGTGGGCATCAAAGCTGCAAAGCTGAAATGGGACTGGGCGGGTCATGTCTCCCGTATGCAACCCGATAGGCGGGCCAAGAAGACAAGCACATGGACTCCTAAAGACGGAAAGCGACGCCGAGGAAGGCCTAAAAAGCGCTGGAGCGATGACTTGGACGTCTTCCAAAAAGACTGGCGGGATATGGCTCTAGACCGTGATAAGTGGAAGGAAGAGGGGGAGACCTTTGCCCAGCAGTGGGATAGTATGGGCGATTAAAAATAAAATGGGAAAATCAAAAAAGTTTATGAGCGATCCTTATGATTTTAATAAGTAAAATTATGAATTTGTTTTTTTAATATTATTTATTAAACGCACTGAACACATTTCAACCACTTACAATTAAATATTACAGAATGCAGTTTTGATCTGGATTGCAACATAAACCCATGTGCGTATAGCTAAATTAAGTTACAAATCAAGCAGACGTTAAGTAGAAACATATATATAAATTTTAAATACTTATTGTATATAATGAATAAAAAATAAATGAATCTGTGAATCCCTTTATTTGTATGCGAGCAATTGCACAGAGATTTTGAATACATAACTGAACTGAATACATGTAACAGAACTGAATACATATTTATTACAATTAGGAATGTAACAGCTCAAATTATGCATCTGAAGTGAATTTGATTTGAACCCGGGCTCAATTTACTAAAGTTGGGAGTCGTCGGGTCATGCACGGTCGCTCCGGAAATATTTGGGGGAGGCCTATGTTCAACAGTGAGCGTCCTAATGATGGTAATGATTTACGAAAAGAGAATAGTTCCACTCAGTTAAGTTAATACGGTTTCTGTTCTATTCAATGGACAACGTTACCTACAGCTATGTAAATCGATGAGAGATGTATGCTATACAAATTCGTGTAACGGGTTCAAATCCTGTCTTATTCGTAATGTTTGTAATGATTTAAAACGTTGTAAACTCTAGATCGTCTCGTTGGCGTGACGATCTTGTTGCCTTCAAGCAGGAGTAGTGGAGTATCGCACAGGACAGAGATAGATGGAGAGACTTAGGGGAGACCTTTGCCCAGCAGTGGGACAATATAGGTTGACAAAAAAAAATCTGGATAATAGTTTGTAAAATTCTAGTTATTACAAAGGTATTTAGTACAAACTGGTTTTAACTAGAAAACGCGTACTCACTAAGAACGTGGGTTTACTGTAACATATACTAATTCAAATATAGTATGTTTTTGGTTTTTTCGAGACACTGCGTACTGAGTCCATCATCGTATCCCACTAATATTATAAACGCGAAAGTTTGTATGGATGTACATACATATGTGTGGATGTTTCTTGCTCTTTAACGCAAAAACTACTGAATGGATTTTAATTAAATTTGGTATGTCGATAGATTATGACGACTTCCATGGCGGAGTGGGCAAATAGCGGGTATGATTTCCGCTGCGGACAAATGTTTGCATGATCTACAGATATTTGTTCTGGATATTTATGTATTTCTATATATTGTGTGTATAAGTATTTATTTACAAAAATAATGTATATAAGTATTCTATCAGTTATCTGGTGGTAGTACAAGCTCTGCTGAGTTTGGGACTAGATAGCGTTGTGTGAAATGGCCAGCAATATTAATATTATGACCTGGATTGACACATAGGCTACTTTTAATAGACTAAACACGCGTGAGAAGCCGCGAGCGGAAGCTAGTAATCCATAATTTACAATTGGTTAGACCTAGACGTCTTCTAAACTGTCATTTCAATTCACCATTTTCATGTTACCATTCAAAAGTTTAGCAACGAATCGCACTCTCACGTACGGAACGAATGCCGTGCAAAGTTTAAAATCCGTATTTACACGTGTCAAGCGGAAATTTTCAAACTTATAATACAGTCGACAGCGCGCTGAGGGTAGCGTGGTGCAAGCGACGGGGATATTGGCAATTATTGAAGAAATTTTCGCGTCAGGTAGGTTTACAATATCATCATCATAATCCAGGTGAGACGCAGGAGATTGCGGGTTCGATTCCCACCGCGTGACAAATGTTTGCATGGTCTAGAGATATTTGTTTCAAGTTTGGTTGTTTTTCTATATATTAGTAGAACTTTTTTAAAGTTCGCGAACTATACTCATATTTTTAGGACAAACCGGGTCTTTTCGCGCACAGATTTATATCAAAATTATAATTTACACTAACCTCGACATTTCGGCCAAGTTACATCGGCCGTGGTCACGAGAGATGAGAGACGAGAGTCTCCCGTGACCATAGCCGATGTAACTTGACGAAACGTCGAGGTTAGTCAAAATTATAATTATGATATAAATCTGTGCGCGAAAAGACCCTTTTTGTTTTAACAACATATATATTACCTACTAGCTGACCCGCCTTGTACTACTTTGTACCGCCTTGACATGCATATGACACGGGCTGCCAATTTACGTCGCACCAGTAGAATTGTCAATTGGCCATCATTAGCTGCATCGATGTATGAGATTTTTTTTTTTTTTAATAATTTCTTTTTATGTGATTTTTTACGAAATTTTAATAGTTATTATTAAAATACCGTAGAAATTCACGCAATAGCGGAATAAATGTTATTCTGCTATTCAGGGCGGAGACAAATCCAACAATCCAAAGATCATCAAAATCGATCCAGCCGTTTTTGAGTTGTAAGTGATGTAACTAACTCGGCTTTGTTATATATTATATAGTAGGTACGTTTTTACAAAAAAAATATTTAAGTTTTCTATCAGTTATCTGGTTCCCATAGTACAAGCTCTGCTAAGTTTGGGGCTAGATAGCGTTGTGTGAAATGTATGTAAAATATGTAATGTGTGTAAATGGGAACTTTTTTTTTAATGATGTTAGCCAAGCGCTTGACCACTACCTCACCTGATGGTAAGTGAAGGTGTGATCGAAGATGGAGCACGCTTGCCTAGAAAGAACCTATTCACTCTGGACTTGAAGACTCCAAGATTATACTGGAAAACCGGATACTGGATTTACCTTATATTTGTTCCGCGGTGGGAATCAAACCCGCAACCGCCTGCATCTCAGCCGGCTATTTACCCACTCACGGTGGTTATGACAGTAACAGTGTGTGTCTAAACATAAAGCTATAAATTCATCGGGAGTCTAATAAAACTACTAAATGAATAAATAATGCTGGAGATTTCACACAACACATTATCCCAAAACTAAACAAAGCTTGTACTATGGGAACCAGTTATGATACTTATACAACCTGTCTTGTTATGTACGACACTAATTTAAAACACACATCTGGAATTGTATTAACTGATTTTAGAGGTGGGTTTAATTCCAGTATCATGAATTATTTATCAATAAACAATTTTTAGTGTTAATCGGCGGTGTCTTTGCAATGATGCCGCTTAGTCGGTTTAACAGGTATCTGCTTACGTGATTAAATAATATGATTTGTTTACCTATTTTATACAGGCTGTTTTATTTATATTTTAGGACTTGATATTAAGGTTGTTAAAAATTTAAATATTATAAATTTTATTTTTTCCGAATTAAAAAAAGCTTTATTTAAAAACAATATTAGCCATTAGCCCTACCTGTGTTTTCATTTAATGTCGTACTTAACAAAGCACGTACTACGATTAAAAGCAAATGTCATCTATGTTCGGAAATATGGAATCTACAAACTTCTACTGGAACCGCGAAGCCTTTGAAAGTCGCTGGTGACTGGCGAGCCGTCACATTGGTTGCATAATCGTACTAATGCAGAAACACGAACGTTACCGAGGCGTTTAAATTACATCGTAGTATTGTATTTTTTATAGATAGCTTAAAGCACCATCATCATAACAACCAAAAAACGCCCACTTCTGAACACGTGCCTCCCCCATAGAAACTTTCTGCCCACTGCCTACCATGCCAACTCTTTTGAAGTTAAGGCAGTGGGCTTATGGAATGCTCTTCCCCTCAGTATTAGAAAAATATCACCGAAACCAGCTTTAAAACATTCTGTCCATAGTCACTATTTGAATACTAATTCCACTTGAGCTTTCCGTATAACTTTATTTATTGTTAGATTTTTTTTATTTATTTATTTAGAGAAACCGACGGCGATACAAATTGTTTGGTTAAGTAGCTTAGAACTAAACGTTAATATATTTATTTATTATATATTAATTTATGTTATCTATTTATGTGTTATATTTGTGTATTTTATAATTATATTGTATTTGTGAGTACTATAATATTTATGTAGGTAATAGTTAGTAGTTTTTATTTCTACTTGTATTTTTTGTTAGTACCTAGTTAAGAGGAAACACAATGGCCGTTTTTCTATACAAACATAGTCCCGTGTTTCCTCCCTGGATAATGCCAGTATGGCAATATTTTTTTTTATTCAAATCTATAGCCACTATTCGCATGTTCCTATTTTTTCCTTTTATTTATAAATTAATTATTAAAAGAAATATGAACATTCAAAAACTTATAAAATTTGTCAGATTTTCCGCTGTGTTTAAACATCCAGAACACAAATTTGACTAGATTATATAAAAAAAGAGAACATAGAAACACGGTCAAAGCCTATCTTTATTTTTAAAGTGAAAAAAATTGTTAAATCGGTCAAGTTTTGGAGAAGGAATCAGGAGACTACGAAACGTTGATTTTGTGTAATTTTAATAGGTATTTTCGGTCTAAGTTGAAGTCAAAATCTTTTATTCATTAAAAACACAAGGATCACTTTGAAACGTCAAACCTAAGCTGCAGTGGTCTCTATCGCGCTTGTTTGAACTACTTATTTTTCAATTCTCTAGCCCTTGGTGTTTCCTCTTAAGCACGCCAACCTAAGTCTTTTACCTGTCACGGCTGACGGGTAGAAAATGCTATTAGCATTAAGTTCTCCATTTGTACATTTTTCTTTTTGTGCAATAATGAATTAAAACAAACAAAACAAACTATTACTTCAGCTAATCTTTTGTGATATGTTAGTGACTTTGGTTCGTCTACGAATCTCCTCATTCCTTATTGGATCTCGTAGAGAAACACCAAGCATAGCCCTCTCCATAGCACGCTGAGCGACCATAAGCCTTCGTATGAGACTAATAGTGAAAGACCACGTTTCACATAAAACAGAATAATAGTGAAATACCCAGAACTGTAGAACCGCTAGTAGTAATCACTTGATCCACAACACAAGTTGAAATTGTTACTCAAGTCCCGCGACATAGAGGCGACATTGTTTGTGGAAATTGAAATTTTCACGGCACTGCACAAAGTATAGGAAATATCACTCAAGCTGAATGTACTGGGAGACGTTTGGGCTCAGCTGTGGGGATACAGCTAGACCACTTTTCGAGAAACATGCATTTTGCGTGATTTATTATTTTTAGAACTAGAATATGCTAAATGTAATAAAACGGGATGGAAAGTAATGCAAGCGTTAGTGCAAGCCGCACAAAATCGGTCGATCTAAAAATCTATGGGAAACTCTATGTTCAGTAATAGATGTATAATTTGCAGCGTTGGCTATCATTAACTTGCCTAAAATAGTCCTTACTGAGCACGGAATCATTATCAGGAGCTGAAGACCCTTTCGCCACCATACTTAGCGTAATTAATAGCAGATTAGTAGTAATTATAAGTAATAACTAATTGTGTTTTACTTTCGGGATTGATTTCAATCATTATTATAAATACGAGATTTATCACGTATGTGCGAGGCGAGACGTTATTCGGAGTGGATTGCACTCACCCTGATGAAGGTTCACGAATTGAACTGAAACATTGTCGGTTGATACACCGATAAGTTCAACCGTACGGAATGTACGGATCGTACGGATCACATGTTGCAGTGACCTAGCTGTTCCTCAGCTACGTTTGTTACTGAGACGTCACACTCACATTAGGAGGAAATGTTGGTCGTTGTCGAAATTAATATTTTGCAGTGTGTTTAACTTTAAAATGTTTTATTGTTAAACTGAAATGAGTTTTGTTCGGTTTCAAAATTACGTGTTTTGTAAATATGTTACTTTTATGTGACATAAAGTTATGATTATTGCTCTTTGTTATTTGATATGAATATCCAATTTTCTATTTTGGAAGTAAAGATGATTTTTATGATGCGGTAGGTAAACTCCTAAAACACAGCAGCATTATTGTGTTTCGGTTTGATGGGTATGGTTGCCAATGGGTACAGGCAGATGGGACTTTACAACTGTATGCCTTAAGTTGATGGAGGCAAAGCAATGCATCATAGGGCACTTTCCTAATGTGTATGATTTACAAGGCAATATTTTGTTGGCGATGGTTACCGAAATTATTATTTTTGTTCGGCTGCTCAAAAAAGTGTGTTATTTCAGTATTCATGTATATTATGTTGTGTTGCAGTTTAAATGTTTGAATTTCCTCCAAATACTAGTTCAATGGTTTTTATAGCTACTGATACCTACTAAAGAAAGAAAACCTTAAGGTTGCTGGGAGCCGTTGGGTGCAAGCCACAGATATCTGTCACTCAAATCTCTAAGGAGGCCTATGTAAAAGGCCTTAAAACAGAGATATGTGTAAGCAGTGGACGTCTTACAGCTGTTATGATGATGTTTTGACACAAAAACATATCAATTTGCCCTTGTCCCATTTAGGGGTTAGGTATAATAAAAAAACAAACTATGATAGCCACATATATAACTGTAATAAATATAAGTTATAGCGTTTGAAAGCAATGGAGATCTCATTCAGAGAGCCTAGCATGTCTATTTACGTTAGCAATAGATACAAGTTTAGCTAATCAAAGCAGCGTTCAAGCTGATGGCGACCAATAAGGACTGTCTACTCTGTCCATTTAAAGTAGATGTAGAAAGAAAATATTGTTAGCAACTCCCCCACCAGTGACTTTTGCTCAAGCAACCAATCTACCGTGCGAAACGTTGTTCGGGGGTCAGTTAAACCCTCCGTCGTCCGAGAAACCCTCCGTCGTCCGAGACACGTTCTCGGAGACCCGGATGACGAAATCACTTCCGCTAATGCGGGTGAGTCATCCACATTAGACAGAGCAAACACTCCACAAATACACCGACCTCGCCGGCGAGGTCGACGAGTCCCTTTAGTCGCCGCCTACACGAGGTACAAGCACGTATCCGGGCGTTTCTCTCCTATCCCCGTCCCGGCAACAGCCCAAGCCGAGGTTCGTACCTAAGTGGTGCCCTTGCGCTAGTTGCCTTATCAAAAAAAAAAAATTATAGGGCGGAGCGCCTTCTGCGCTCGCCAAAAGCTCGGTTAAGCTGCAACAGCCTCAGAGGCCAACAGCGAGATAAGTGCATTCGAAAAAAAATAAAAAAATTCGGGGGTCAGTTTGTTCGTGTCGCTCAACAGTGTAACAGCTAAGGACAGTCAAATTAGGTTGCTTTCGTATAAAGGTCACTTCAATTATTTTGTGCTTTTTTATCGTTTTATGTGTAATCTGATCATTATCAATGTGTGTGTGTTTTTAATTATGTTTTTATGTAATTAATTTAGTTTTGTATTGATTATAAATGGTCAGTTACCGATTATGTTAACATATTGTTTTATTTTTTTTCATTCTATTAGAGCTATGATTCTAAAAATATATTTATTCGAACTCAGATGACATCACACACAATAAAAAGCGCAATAAAAACAAAGGAAAAGTCAAGCTTTACCCAGACAGACAATGGTGGTATTGCGTGGGGCAAAAGGGTCCCTGTCTCAGCATAAGCTGTTTCGTGCCACGGTGACGACACGATCATTAGAAAAGACAATACAAATAGAATAACAAAAAAATTACATGTAGACAAATTAAAGGAAAGGATACCCAATAAATTAACAATACATAAAATACACGAATTGCAGAATAAATAGCTACGAACATTACATAAATACATTGAAAATTAAAAACATGAAGAAAACATAAAATAAATATTTAATAATAAAAATATATGATTAGATACACTAATCATTCTAACGCCATCTACAACTCCTACGTTAAATCGAATAAACACAGCAGCAGAAAACAGCTAATCAATCAATATTTACTGTCCAGGATTGATTAGATGTAGAACGTGTTTTAAAAGTTTTCAAACTTAAATTGCACGAACACTTTTTTTTTCTACTAAGGTAGCTAAGGTAGCAAACGAGCATATGGCCTCCCTGATGGTAAGTGGTAACCGTAGCCTATGGACGTTTGTAACACCAAAGATATATTACCTGCGCGTTGCCAACCCTTTAAAATTTGGAAAACTTTTTTTTAAAGTTATAGTATGCTGAAACTATTTAAAATACTAGGATTTTCACCCATAACCTAAAATAACACGGTGAATTTCAGTTAACAAATGGCAATTATTTTAGCAAGTTTAAATACATACGGTTAATCATAGATGGCGCTACATTACATATTATTTTTGTGACTGATACCAGTTAAAATAACAATACGCAATTTTAGCACACAAAGAAGAAGTCACAAATCTATCATTTTTTTTCTTTATTAGATAACTAGTTTCTGCAGCGGCTTCGCATGCGTGGATTGTCAAAAGTAGCCTGAATTCAGTGTCTCTATTTAGGTAATAATTTTCTATCTAATTACCAACCGTTTAATGGTGAAATAAATAGATAAATAGATAATGCTGGACATTTCACACAGCGTCCTCTAGCCCCAAACTAAGCAAAGCTATGGGAACTAGATAACTGATATAATACTTCTATACATTTTTTTATAAATACAGACTTATAAAACACCCAAAACCTAGAACAAATATCTGTAGACCTTGCAATATGTCCCGCACCAGTTATCAAACCAGTTATCTCCTGTGTCTCAGCCGACTAGCCACTATGCCACGGAGGTCGCCACTTGAGATAGCAAATTTTACTCAAAGGAAACATTTTTGTTTTCGAAGATACAAAACTGCATTTGTTGTAGTTATATTTACTTATGTATATTGTTTTATTTCATTGTCAATGATCAGCACTCTCCTATAATTTAGTTTTTGTGTTATTAATGTAGGTACACCCCCCTCTCTTATTGTAATGTTACAAAAGTCCTCTCCATCCAATGGTTGTCTGGAAGTAATCGCTTTTAAGTGATAAGACCGTCCATTGCACCTGTTGCTTTGTTATTTTTTTATCTATGTCTGTTTCTTTTGAAGTGTACAATAAAGTATTTTCATTCAATCATTCAGATTCTTTTAAAATACGCTTGCAAATCATGGAAACATGTAACACAGATTTAAAGCACAGATCGATTGAAACAATCTTAACCCGTGAGAAGGCGCGCTATAAGCAATTTGCTCACACTAAAATTGATTGCAAAAGTTTTTGGTGATCCTGACTTCATAGCTTCCCGAGCGCCTAGGTACCTTCCTAACTATTCAGCCACTGTTCCTCGCGCTACTCACGCGCTGCTCCATCCCACTGCGACTGCGCAGTAAAGCACTCGTAGAGGCCCCCTGCACCGTCGCGCGGCAATTTGCTCATCGCGCGCCCATCCGCGTAAGTATTTTTTCACGTATAAAAACCAAATTATTTAGTTTTATTTGTGTATTAAGTTGTTTTGCTTTTGTTAAATTGTATTAAATTGGTTATTTATTACACAAGTACTCTAGTCCTATTTTAATGCTAATGATTTTTTTTCAGCTACAACATTCTGTGCGATATGTCCTAGATGTATGAATAAACGGTAAAAAAAAAGCATGCACTTCGTGCAAGCAATTACTGTGCACCGAGCACATAATATACTTGTGTTCATTGTGTTTCAAGAGGCACACTTATCCTTATTTTATAGAAGAGTGAACATTTTTAGTTTTATTTGCGTAATATTATTTATCGTGATTTTTTAATACAACCAAAGACCCGAAAGATCCGAAATTATTTAATTTGTTATTTGCTGTAGAAATTGTATTTATATTTCCTAATTTTAATTAAAACTATTGTTTTCGTATTAAATAAATATTTTTTTATTCATTTTGATCCAATTTATAGCCAAACATATCAAAAATGCAGAAATTTAAGCATTTAAAATTAGTGTGAGCAATTTGCTAACGCGCGCTTATCCGTGTAACAACACACGGCGCGCGTTCTCACGGGTTAAGGATCAAATCTATTTAAAAAAACATAGTAACATAAAGGAAAACCAAATAAAAAAAACATTTCTATAAAAAAATACAAGAGAAACGCTTGAATCATCTAAATACTGTTTATTTCTGTTTTTCTTTTTCGTGCTAGGTCCTCAGGCTCATTTTCGCGATATCGCGTAAATATTACCCGTCCGGGAATTGAGGAGACGTATAAAACTAATATATTGTCCCATTTGCCCCCTATTAACTATATCCGCATATTATAAGGCCCTATAAAAGGTGGTAAGGGGTTATTACTGATAACAAAAAATATAAAACATCCGTTTTCTGTGTCTTCGTTTTTATCATGTTGAAATGTAAAATCCTACCATCCGCATTCTATCATCGAACATCCAGACGCTCCGCGGTACGCCACCGCTACATGGTAGATATACCTCCCATACGCACAAAGCGGTATTCTTCCACCTTTATTATGCGCACCCCAACCGCCAAAGCGTGGAACGCCTTGCTTGAGTGTGTGTTTCCTGCACCTAGGGATCTTCAAGTCGCGAGTGTATAGGTTTCTTCTAGGCAAGCGTGTATCATCGTAGACTGCATCATCGCTTATCAAAAGGCGAGATCGTGGTCAAACGCTAGCCTATAATTTATAAAAAAAGGGTATGGGATACTCTACCGCCACGAAAGTCCTGGGTACTACAACAATCTGGGTCTATTTTTTGATTCGTCTAGTATATATTAAGAGTGGATAGAACTTTTTGATCTTCATGCTTCATTTCAAGCAACGCTTACGCATTAAGTGAGATTTTGGTCAGGCAAAGATGTGTTCCGTGATAAAAAGAAATATATTTTTGCCTTTTTATCAAATAGCAGGGAGAAGGGACGTAAAAGCGTAACTCATGAATTATTTCTCATATTTAGTTTGGATTTTCCTCAACTAACATCTTTGCAAGCATAACATGTCGTTATTTCTTTAGTATGCGGAAAACGTCTGCAAAAATAATGGAATATATTTGAAGATTCACCCTTAGATAAAAGTCTTTTTGGGACTACATATAATGTACGTTATTTTTACCTTTATTATCTGACTTCAAATAAGGAGTCTCTCAATTTGATTTTTTTATGTTCGTTGCCAGAATTCCGACATTTATCAACCTATTTGATATAATATTTTTTATTTGAATGGACGTATTTACAAATTGGTCCCATAGAAAGTTCATCAAATACGTTGTTATGATAAAATGGTGACAGATTTAGCTAAAACAAAATGATTTTGCAATAAAATATTCATAACCATTTTAATGATCACTAGCAACAGGGTTACATTAGTCCGCTGCTGAACATAGGCATCTCTTTCTCATCCACTTTCTGCCCGCTTCTTTTCCACCTAGCCAAGGGAGGGGGGAGGGGGAGGCTACGTTTCCCAAGACGCGGTCTCCACTCAAAACCTCGTTTGCACAACGGTTATCAGTTCTTTGGTGTTCTTTGGGACCTGTTTGGCCCACACAGCACGGAAGACCATGTTATCTGTACCTACTTATGTATACTTAAGAACTAAATTTTTATCTTGTGTTTTTTCTTTAATTCTGTACTTAAATAATTTTTCTTTTTACTATTATATTCTTTAGGTAAGTAGGTATGTTTTTTGTATTTGTTCTGTTCTGAATGGTATGTCCTGTGTGTGTGTCAAATAAATGTATTTTCTTTCTTTCTTTCTTTCTTTATATATGGCTAGCTCACTGCCATTTCGCATTGCTTACCGCTGAGCTATGGTTCTAAATCAGATAGTCTTGTAGCGTACCGATAGCTCGCTGTAAAACCTTAAACTGGTGGACTAGACCTACGGTGAGGTTCCAGGCCTCAGCACCGTAGGTTATTATGGGTAGGGCGCACTGATTGAAAACTTTAACAATATCTTAGTACATGGCGCCCTAATATTATTAAAAAACAAATGATTTATAAAGCAAAACTTTCTCCTTTCTGAGGTAGCGTATGAAATCGGAAATCTGTATTGTTTTTGAATAACTTACTACTCGTTTGATGAAGTTTCAGGAGTCATGAGTTTTCTTATTGTCTCCGAAGGCCTAAATACCTATTTATTTAAAACCCTACATATGTTCAATAAATAAGACCCAACCAAAGCGGTTCACAGGCAATACGCAATGACTAAAACTGGAAATATATTCCACCAAGTCTCTTTCAACATCCAGTTTTAAAGATCTACAATGACTTCACAACTCTTTCATTTCAGGGATCAACTTCAACTGGTTATTTTAGTAAGCGACCAGTTATGAAGAGCCGTAGAGCTTTGGATGCCGTAGGGAATGTAAAGGTTGAGAGGGGTCTAGGTTTGTTGGAGCATTATGACCAATGTTGGGTTTGATGTATCGTACACCCGGATTTTAGTGCGGGATTATTCGAGTAAATATTGGCATCACAATTTTTACTTAGCTTTCATTTTATTTTTTGAAGATGACGTCTAAACACATATCATATAAGTACTTATCTTACGAACTTGGGACTCGTTCATAGTGGTTGATTGAAACTTACCTGTAACAAAAGACAATACACGAAGATAAGTTAAAGGTGAAGGCAATGACCAGCCACATTTATATTGTAGTTTCGATGTCATTATCATAACCGATATGTGGCAGTCCACTGCTGGACGTTGGTGTCTACCAAAAATAATCCTTAGCACCCTTAGAACCCTTAGATTTTCTCATCCAGTCTCTGCGAGCTAGAGCGCGAAGATCGTCGATAGAGTGCGAGCGTGATTATCCATCTAGTTAATGTTATGTGTTCGATGTGTAAATTAATAAATAAATAATAATTAATATTGCTGGACATTTCACACAGTTATATCCAGCCCCAAACTAAGCAGATCTATAGGAACCAGATAATTGATAGAATACTTATATATTTCTTTTTTTGTAAATACATACTTATCTATTCTATATATGTATATAAAAGAAAGTCGTGTTAGTTACACTATTTATAACTCAAGAGCGGCTGAACCGATTTGGCTGAAAATTGGTGGTGAGGTAGCTTAGAGCCAGAAGACGGACATAGAATACTTTTTATCCCGTTCGACCACCAGGAGATGGACATAGAATACTTTTTATCCCGTTCGACCACGTTCCCGTATGACGTAACATATAACGTCAAAGAGAATACAAGTCGCTATAAAACGTGGTATAACAAAAACGCATCTGACATGGAAAAACAAAACACAAATGACAGCTAAACGTAATTTTGTCTATGGTTACGTGTGGTTGTAAATATATATATATATATATATATATAAATCGAGTTAGTACTGATGGCCGGGGACAACAATTGACAATTCTACCAGGGTGACGTATATTGACAGCCCGCGTTATATGCATGTCAAGGCGGTACGAAGTTCGGCGGGTCAACTAGTAATATATAGAAAAACAACCAGATCCGAAACAAATATCTGTAGATCATGCAAACATTTGTTCCTGGGCGGGAATCGAACTCGCTACCTCCTGTGTCTCAGCCGGCTATACGCCCATTGCGCCACGGAGGTCGTCAATCAACCATGATTTTAGATTTTGGCTTCCTTATGTAGGTTTTACTATCCTTTCCTATCCCTCCACTACTCTGACCATCTCTGATATAGATAATATGAAATCCTGCCACCAATACCGCCGCGATAATAATATCACGATAATACTATCGCGATCCAGTATTCATAATGTAACCGCCCCCATTTGTAAAATCATCATCATCATCATTTCAGCCGTAGGACGTCCACTGCTGGACAAAGGCCTCCCTCATTGATCTCCAGGAACTGTGGTTGGAAGCGGCCTGCATCCAACGCCGACCTGCGGTTCTTACCAAGTCGTCTGCCCATCTTGTGGGTGGACGTCCTACGCTGCGCTTGCCGGTCCGTGGCCTCCACTCGAGAACCTTTCGGCCCCATCGGCCATCTGTTCTGCGCGCTATATGGCCTGCCCATTGCCACTTCAACGTGCTAATCCGTCGGGCTATGCCGGTGACTTGAGTTCTCCTACGTATTTCCTCATTTCTGATTCGATCCCGTAGAGAAACCCCGAGCATAGCCCTCTCCATAGCTCGTTGAGCGACTTTAAGCTTATTCATAAGGCCAATAGTGAAGGACCACGTCTCGGTTCCATATGTCATCACTGGTAACACACACTGATTGAAGACTTTCGTCTTAAGGCACTGAGGTATGTTGGACGAAAAGACGTTGCGAAGTTTCCCAAACGCTGCTCATCCGAGTTGGATTCGACGATTGACCTCTTTCTCGAAGTTGGACCTACCTAATTGGACTGTTTGTCCTAGGTATACATACGCGTCGGCAACTTCAAGAGCCGAGTTCTCAACCATAACTGGGGCAGGGACGACATGGACATTCGACATGATTTTCGTCTTCTCCATGTTCATTTTAAGTCCTACCCGATTGAGACTCGATTGAGGCCTTCGAGCATAGTGCTGAGCTCTTCCATCGACTTTGCCATGACCACAATATCGTCGGCAAACCGAAGGTGAGTGATGTATTCGCCGTTAATATTGATGCCCAGTCCTTTCCATTCCAGAAGCTTGAAGGCATCTTCCAATGCGGTCGTAAACAGTTTCGGAGAGATTACATCTCCCTGTCTTACGCCTCTTTTTAAGGGAATCGCCTTCGAGCTCTGTTCGTGTACTCGGACTGACATAGTGGCGTTTTTATACAAACACTTCAACACTTCGATGTACCGATAGTCAATACGGCATCGTTGGAGAGACTCAAGCACTGCCCATGTTTCGATCGAATCGAAGGCTTTCTCATAGTCCACAAACGCGAGACATAGCGGCAAGTTATACTCTTCGGTCTTCTGTATGACTTGCCGCAGCGTATGTATGTGGTCTATGGTACTGTAGCCTTTACGGAACCCCATTTGTAAAATAATTTCATGCAATACTTATCTTGTTAGTTAGAACTGCGGCAGAACTTGTGAAATACGTACACAGCTCGAAATAATACAATTTGAATTTAATTCTCCTAACGATGCGGATAAACTTGTATGTATTTAAACAGAACACACCGCAGTACGCCATTCTAGGCGAGGCAGGTAATATTATAAATCTCAGCTACATAGCAAACTGGAACTTATGAATAATTTATTTAGGATAGTTTTCTGAGTGACCAGGGTTCTGATATATAGGGTACTAGCTGTTGCCCGCGACTTCATACGCGTTGCAATAATAAATGTGTAGGTAACCTAGAAATAAAGCTAAACTCGCTGTTGCAACTTGACTTGTCACCCCATTTTTATCGCATGGTACCTGATTTATAGGATAAAAGGTAGCGTATGTAATCCAGCTTATAATCTACGTATGTACCAAATTTCATTGAAATCGGTTCAGTCGTTACGACGTGATTGAGTAACCAACAAATTAATAAATAAACAAAAATCCAAAACTTTCACATTTGTAATATTAGTGTGATGGTCTAATCTGATTACTTGCGCTGGCAGAAAATAATCTCAATTTCGATAAATGAAAATTATTTCAGTTTTGAAGGGTTATATCAATCTTTTTTCTACACTTCAGATCAAAAAATACTGCTCTTTTCAACGATGTAGAAATATAATAAATTCTTAAATAACAAAACAAAATCCTTCAAAAAGCAGCCTATGTCATTCCCCAGGATATAATCTATCTCCTTGCCAAATTTCATTCCGATCCGTTCAGCCGTTTAGATATGAAAAGGTAACAAACAAACTAACAAACAAACAGTTACTTTCGCAGTTACTATGTACGTATTATACATATAAACCTTCATTTTGAATCACTGCTGAAAACTGCATTAAAATCAGTTGTGTAGTTTAAATGATCTAAGGGAACAGACAACGGAAGCGATTTCATTTTATACTATGTAAAGTACAAGTATAACTCCGAATATAGAATAGATTAGAATGTTCTTTTTTGCCAAAACTAAATATATTATACAAAGATATATACAAAAATAAAGTTACAAAAAGAAAATATAATAAAATGTCAATTTAACACTTAACTTAGCTTAATTTAACTTAGCCCGATATCAAAACGTCGCGACGGGTATTTAAATTACGTCCGTATTTGTATGATTTGACAACTCTCTAAATCATATTTAGCGACTATGCGCAAGTCGCCCTTATTTTTTTAATAAGACTCAATCCTCTAGCTCTCTACATTTGCACCAAGTGTAACCAGGCATGCTGTGGCGGCATAAAGTATTAACGCTACCAGCTACATGCTACTTTACTAAACAAAACGAATTAGCTATCGTCCGCGCGGCAAATAGCAAGCTGTCAAGCGCCGAGCACAATTACACTCCATGTTTGTACTTGTAACTCGGATTTGAAATCTGCTTAAGAAGCCGGCGAAACCCGAGCGCAACTTCAATTCGGAGCGTCAAAAGTTTTGCTGAATATCGCTATCCCTGTTTAGTGACGAAGTTTAGCCACGCAGAACGACAGTGATAGCAATAGAACGATTCCAAATTTGATTAGATTTTGACCGTGTTCCGTAATACCAAAAATGATAATAAATCTTTATTCAGTACATAATACAACAATAAATATACTATAACTAAAATAAGCATGTTAAAAGAAAAAAAAACAAAACTAATGTAAAGTATGAATAGATAATTAGATAGTTATAGTCTCAATTTATATTGTTCCCTAACCTCCACCCTAGGAAAACCCTGTGTTGTGGGACTAGACGATGTAATCTATGTTCCCATGACTAGGATACGTAAGATGTTGTTGTTTTTAATACAAAACAATTAGGTTGAAAACAGGTCTTTTATGACGTAAAACATGCAGATTGCGATACGCTTCTATTTCATTTTAGGTAGGTATTTTGATATAATATATGGTTGGGAACCTAGATAAATACTATTCAAATTAAAATAATATCTTATTAAGGTAGAAATATGCTCCAATTAGAAATGATCTTGGTAGTACGTGTTGTATGGGCGATTCCCATCCGGTGTACCCTTAAGCTCCGAAGAGAATAACTTTGCTTTGTTTTTAAATTCCATTCTTTACGCATAACGTATTTGTTATTAGAACGTCTTTTCAGCAACGTTATAAGGTGATGATCTCTATAAATTGTAATGCGAACAAAAATTTACTAAAGTTTAAATAACGAGATGCTCATACATTTCCCACGGCACAACTTTTGAAACTATCATTGCCTATGAACACTATTTGCACTAAACACTATTTGCAATTGCGTTGAACTATAGGGATACTCAAAAACTCACAAATCATGGTAAATAATGGTTTTTAGTGCAAATAATTTCACACGGCGCTATCTACTAGTAGCTGCAAATGAACAAAAGCCTATGGAACCCAGATCACTGATTTAATACTTTTTAGGGTTCCGCACCCAAAGGGTTAAACGGCACCCTATTACTAAGTCTCCGCTGTCTGTCTTTCCGTCTATCAACAGGCTGTATCTCATGAACCGTGACAGTTAGACAGCTGAAATGTTCACAGATGATGTATATTTGTTGCCGCTATAACAAAAAATACTAAAAACAGAATAAAAATAAATATTTAAGGGGGGCTCCCATACAACAAACGTGATTTTTTGCTATTTTGGGCCCGATATTGATAACGACAACAGGTAGACGCTTGAAATATTCACAAGATATTTTGTTTTTATTCACTTTAAAAATAAATAATTAAATTAAAATAAAACAAATATTTAAAGGGAGCTCCCATGATACATATGTGATTTTTTGCCGTTTTTATAGATAATGGTACGGAACCCTTAGTGCGGGAGTCCGACTCGCACTTGGCTGGTTTTATTATATATTTTTTAAATACGTACATAATATTATTTATAGAAACACCTACACCCGGAAAAAAATTGTGGAATAAGCAAACATTTGTTCCGTGTTCGGAATCAAACCTCCTGCGTTCAGCCTGCTATTCGCTCACGGCGCCAATTAGATCGCCGGTAGAATCAGGGCTTGGAGAAAAGATTTCAGTAAACCCCTTGTAAAAACCAGACAAATGAGAGTCGGTCTCGCTAACCGGGTATTCCGTACAAATTTGCACCGACTGTTTCGATGATTGATCACATACTTTATATTAGACTATATTTTTTATGATTTACTAACGAATGTACAGTTTTCAGATTTTTCTCTGTATTTGTCAAATTTCATAGATCTAGGTCAACGGAAAGTACCCTTTAAATTTTAATACTCTTGAGAGTGTCAAAATAAATAAATAAAATCAATAAATAAATATTGCAGGACATTTCACACAGCGCTATCTAGCCCCAAACTAAACTGAGCTTGTACTATGGGAACCAGACAACTGATAGAATACTGATATACATCTTTTTTTTGTAAATACATACTTATATTAAATAGAGAAACAACCAGACCCGGAACAAATATCTGTAAATCATGCAAACATTTGTTCCGCGGCGGAAATCGAACCCACTACCTCCTGCGTCTGAGTCAGCTATTCGCCCACTGCACTACGGAGGTCGTCATACGTTTTTTGCGGCATAAACGGCCATATATTTTTTTTTGTTAACTTAGAAGCTTGATTTTTTTACAGCTTCAAGGGATTGGAGGCCTGAGTATATGGTTTTAATTTCAACGATATCTCCACGTGTTTTCGAGAAATAGGGTATTGGCAGACAGACAGACTGAGAACAATGTGATCCTATGAGGGTTTCGTTTTTCCTTTTGAGGTATGGAACCCTAAAAAGATCTCTGCCCAGAGATGTTTGATCCCAAACGAGTTCCAGTAACTAATTAAATCGTACAACAATTACAGAAAATACATTTACAATGTTTTAAAAGGAATAACGCACTTTGAAGCTTAGCATTCGGTATTATACCTTGAAATGCCTTAAATTATTCATTCAAAAGGTTCGGCCGATTGTAACATTTTTTCACCCCTACGGGAGTTTGTTCTCTGCCCTCTTTTATTTCGAAATAATAAAAATTTAAGAAAACCTTTCGCTGAACATGTCAGTTATGGATTAGGGATAAAAAATTCGGATTCTCTGAATTTCTTATTTCACATTTTATGCCCATTGTAATGGGCAAGTTCAGAGCTCAGAGCTCAGAGAGAAGCTTAGAGTCGCTCAACGAGCTATGGAAAGGGATATGCTCGGGGCTTCTCTACGGGATCGAATCAGAAAAGAGGAGATACGTAGGAGAACTCAAGTCACCAACATAGCCCGACGGATTAGCACGTTGAAGTGGCAATGGGCAGGCCATATAGCGCGCAGAACAGATAGCCGATGGGGCCGGAAAGTTATCGAATGGAGGCCACGGACCAGCAAGCGCAGCGTAGGACGTCCACCTACAAGATGGGCAGACGACTTGGTAAGAACCGCAGGTCGGCGTTGGATGCAGGCCGCTTCCAACCGCAGTTCCTGGAGATCAATGAGGGAGGCCTTTGTCCAGCAGTGAACGTCCTACGGCTGATATGATGATGATGAATGGGCAAGTTTAAAGAATTTATATGTATCTTGTACATGATATCCTTATCAATATAAAAAAAATGATAAAAATAAAGACTACGAGTTTGACTCGCTAAGAACGCCTTTTTCAGAACTCAATCACTAAGGTGCTATAAAAAAATTAAGGCTTTTCCAATTCAAGACAATTCATACAGCGCTTAGTAGCAATTTGCAGCACTAGTTGAGTTAGAACTATAGTTAACTAGCTGTTGCTCGCGACTTCGTATGAGTTACACTACTAGATGTGTAGATAACCCAGAAATAACGCTAAACTCGCTGTTGCAACTTGACTTGACACCCCATTTTTATCGTATGGGAACGGATTTATGGGATAAATAGTAGCTTATGTGGTGATCTAGGTTATAATATACGTATATACCAAATTTAATCTAAATTGATTCAGGCGTTACGACGTGATCGAGTGACAAACAAACATCCAAACTTTCGCATTTATAATATTAGTGTGATATGGACGCAATCACTATAGTGTATTTTGCTTTAATAGTGGTATATAAATGACATGTTTAAAACTGGTTTGATCAAAACGGGTCCAACCGAAGACGGACAACGCTGGGTAGCCAGCGCGATCCAGCACATGCTTTTTTGTAGCATTTTTGTACTATTTTTAGTGGTTACGAAGATTGATATATGTTATAATGATACTGTAAGTTATTTAAACATGACTTTTATTGATGCTATCAATGTAGCCAAGTCCCTATCTAATAAAACAAAAGTGGAAGACACGCTAAGAAGAAGTTATTTTTATCGAAGAATCAAATAGTTCTAATTAGGTATCAACTAGCAGCAAAAATACGCTCCATAAATCGTGACGTCAGCGTAAATCTTTCTAATCTCTACACAAACTTTTCAAAGTTAATCCCATACATGAAACACCGCGCTAGTTCCGACCGCCTACGTCTTCTGAATGACAAAAGCGCCTCTCAAAGTGCTTCGCGAAACAAGCCTTGGTTTCCTTTAAAATGGTTACTGTATTCTTACGGCCGTAAATACAGCGGTAAAAAAACTGAGTTCTTTTGAAAATGATTAATCCTGAATCAGTAGCTCCTTGGCTACGGCTAGGCGACGCCCGCTGTTTGTCAGCTAGGTGGCACCAGTTTCACCGCTCGAGTACGGAGAGACGTAAGCGCGGGTACGGAGGGACGTAAGCGCACCGCACCGCGGTTCGTGAGCTTGTCGCGAGGCGAGGAGATTACGTTACGATTCCGATTAGTGTGCGTTGAAGTAGAATTTCAGAAGTAGAGTTTCATACAAAGAACACTGAACGGCTCGAGTGGATACGGTGACGATCTCTTTCCGAGTTTATATGTATGATATGACCACACGCAACGCAACAACCTGACGCTGCAACTTACCACGTGTCAAAAAAACGTCATTAATTGACATGTTAACCATAAGGCGTCGCTAGACCACATATATTATGATGACCTCAGTGGTACAGTAAGCGAATAGCCGGCTGAGACGCAGGAGGTAGAAGGTTCGATTCCCACTGCGGAACAAATGTTTGGATGATCTACATATATTGGTTCCGGGTCTGGATGTTTTTTCTATATATTATAAGTAAGTATTTAGAAAAAAAAGTATATAAGTATTCTATCAGTTATCTGGTTCCCATAGTACAAGCTCTGCTTAATTTGGGGCTAGATAGCACTGTGTGGAATGTCCAGCCATATATCTTAGATTATAAAAATGAATCGCAAAATGAGTTGGTAAGCGCATAACTCAACAACGCCTGGACCAATTTGGTCAATTCTATTTTTGTTGTATTTCTTATTATCAGGAGAAGGTTCTTATGAAAGATAAAATTAAGAAAATTGCCCGCAAAATTAGAAAATTTAAGATTACTTAACCACCATATAAAATTATTTATTATCTAACCTTAGCGCTTTTATAATGTAACCTTATGACGTTTGACATAGAATTTACAGATTGCGTGCTGCAAATATCGTCAAAGAGAATGTAAAAAAAATGAATATCGTTTGAAACAGATGCTTCGGTAGGAGTTTTTCCGAGATATATTGTCTATATATATAAAAATTAATTGCTGTTCTTTAGTCTCGCTAAAACTCGAGAACGGGTGGAGCGATTTGGTTAATTTTGTTATTGAATTATTTGTAGAAGTCATTCATTTTCTCATCGATAATGATGGCCGGGTACAACAATTGACAATTCTACCAGGGTGACTTTTATTAACAGCCCGCTTTATACCTATGCATGCCAAGCCGATACGAAGTTCGGCGGGACCACTAGTTGTTACTAAAATTAAATAGAAATTTATCGCGTATACACCATTTTATTTATTATACTGACTTTTAACTGTGTTGCAACAGACGTGGAAGGCTGGCAGCTGCACCAACTACTCTCACTAATTGGTCTTCAGAATGAAAACCAAGGGAATTGAAACGTCGGGTTAATAATTATAGGTTAACATACGAGTTAAATTCCCGTTTAATTATGTGTAGTGATCGCTAAAGTTTGCAAAATACTATTATCAGGGTTGGCTAGTTATTCGTAGAAACTTAGTTCATAAGGTAATTTTGAAATGGTGTCTGATAATATACGCACAAAAATGAAAGAGGTTATTTTGATGAAGTTAATAAATAAATTTGTGAAACATTTACAGTAGAAATGTAAAATTTATTTTGGAATATAATAACAAACACTTTATTAAACTTATGTTGTGCTATTGCATAATGCTTGCCATCTAACCACAGATACTGTATTGGTGACGTCTCGACATATCTCTTGATGTCCCTTTCTAACCCAAAACGCGCAGCCATTTCCGAAAGAGATATCAAATCGACCTTTATTTTTGGATGTCGATTGCAAGAGTAGGCAGTAAGTTTTATATCGAATAAATCACCTAAACTTAGTAAATTTTTTTTAGTATCTGTTAATTTAACTAGTTTTATTTATTTCGAGAAGTCTTTTTTTATGTATTAACGCGCCGGCGAACCCTGAGCGCAACTTCAATTTGGCCGCGTCAAAAACTTCAGCCTGAATATCGCTATCCCTGTTCAGTGACGAAGTTTAGCCACGCAGAGCGACAGTGATAGCAATAGAACGATTCTAAATATGATTAGATTTTGACCGTGTTCCGTAATACCAAAAATGATGACTGAAAACTTGTTGTATTTTTCTCATTGTGTTGTTATTCTGTAACTAGACAATATAATCTATGTTCCCATGACAAGGATACGTAAGATGTTGTTGTTTTTAATATGAAACAATTAGGTTGAAAACAGGTCTTTTATGACGTAAAAACATGCAGAATGCGATGCGCTTCTATTTCATTTTAGGTAAGTATTTTGATCTAATATATGGTTGGGAACCTAGATAAATACCATTCAAATTAAAATAATACCTTATTAAGGTAGAAATATGATCTTGGTAGTACGTGTTGTACGGGCGATTGTCCCTCCGGTGTCCCCTTAAGAAACTGTCACTTGAATATCGGCAATACCAAACACCCTGTATATACCTCTATATTCGGCCATCATAAGACGGTCGACGAGTTTTTAAGATACCAGAGTTTTACAAAGTTATGTGATGAGCCTCTCTTCGGATACTTCAAAGAGTTTGCGAGCCGCTTTTTCGCAGCTCGTTTACAATATTTTTTGTAAGTTATCGAGTGTCTTCGTAGTTGATTTATTTGTTTACTCTATGACAGATTTGTGGTGATGCTTCAACTTTTCCGCCTTTGGAATGAGATTTAAGTGTTCTGTATACATATTTTCTGTTGCTATTTTCGATGAATTATTAGAGCAGCCAAAACAGCCAATCTAGATTCATAGCTCACAGGATATATGGTTATATGATTAGAACGGATGTCTCAATAAGACTGCACTTTTTAAATTTCCACATCTTTGTCAAAATGTCATCGAAAATTTCATGAAAAGAGTAATGGCCTGACATCAGAGCCGGGGGGCCATTTGCCGGATATTTTATTCCATACATAATCGGAACACATGCGAAAGTTTGTATGTTTGTTTGTTTGTTACTCAATCACGCCGTAACACCGATCTATTCCCATCTAATACCAAAAACTAATTTATTTTATTTTATTTCGAACAAATACCAATGGTAATTGTTTAATATCGTAATTAATATACTATTCCTAACGAATCCCACTCATAAACGAATCCCAAAACAAGTTAAATGGTATGAGGTACAGTCAGTAATAAAAATGCTTTTAATTATAGTGTATTATGAAAACTTTAAAATGAAATATAAATAACTAAACATATAATTATAATTATATGAAAGTGAAATTGACGCTTTTTAGGTCTTTTTGCCAGACTATTTACACGTGGCAACTCTGGACAGAGTATACTAAAAAGTCCCATGACAGTATAAGGGTAGCCTGTAATAACATTTTTAGACAACTGATGGGCTTAAAGCGCTAATGTAGTGCCTCTGAAATGTTTAAAGAAGCATGCGTTGATACTTTCAACGCTATTCAGCGTAGGAGGATAGCGTCTTTCATGTCCAGAGTTGACACTTGTAATAACGCTATCATTAGAAGTCTGGCAGAAAGGCTTATACATTCTAAGATGTATAGACGTTGGGTGGGCATTGCCACCTAAACTACTTAAGGTGATTTATTGTGAATTATGTGTATTGTATTGTGTGTAGTAAATGTGTATGGACCTCATGAGTCTGAAATAAAGATCATTACTATTATTTATATTACAATCATATAAATCAAAATAAATTATTTCTGTGACAGTTTTGGTATTCTTTAGGAATAGAAAATACATTACGTCAATAAACAAATACCATTGGTATTAATTTTTGGTATTATGTAACGCCTTAACTGATTTCGATAAAATTTGGTATATACGTAGATTATAACGTAGATCACAATATAGGCTACAACATATCCCATAAATCAGTTTCCATGGGATAAAAATCATGTCAAGTTGTGACAGCGGGTTTAGCTTTATTTCTAGGTTATCTACACATTTAGTAGTGTAACGCGTACGAAGTCGCGGGCAACAGCAAGTGCAATATAAATATCAGAACTAATTAAAAAAATACGTGTTTTTGTTTATAAACAAAATAGCGCAGTCTTATTGTGACATCCATTAGTACGATCATTATTATGAATACGGGATTTATCACGTACCGTGTTATCAGTGTAACGATCGACAATGTTTAATTTTATTTCGTGAACCGTAATTTTAATTTCATTTAATTTATTCTCTAAAAATAAAATACTGTGTCGGAACTTTTCTCATTATATAACTAGAAAATATTTTACAAATAAGTATATAATGCGAATGAACAACGGTTTTGGTAAATACATAATACAAAATGATAATCAATAACCAGACAAAAAAAATAAAAATACATTATGATATAACATGTCAACGAAAAATGATACTAATAATTAATAACATGTCAAGTAAATTCTTATTACTAAATGGTATGGATAGTCAAAATATAAAGTTTAAAAATTATTACAATGTCAAAATAAAAACTAAGTTAGAAATAAAAGATTTTATATCCGCTATATGGTAGAAATACCCACAGAACACAAAAAACAATAGAAGTCGTAAGTAGGCGGAGCCCGCGTAACACCAAGTACGCGGAGTTCCGCGCACTACAAGTTTCGCTCACTTCAGTCGTGTTTCAATTATTGTGGGGTAAACTACTTCAAAAAAATACAAAAATGCCATATTGTGCCGTTTTGGAGTGTAAATATTATAGCCGAACCAAAAATTTAACAAAAGGGGGCATATCCTATCACCGGTAAGTATTATTTTATTGTTTTTTGTTAGTTTTGTTTAAAATGCAAAATCGTCAAACAAAATAGACTGTGAATCATAATCCTTAAGGTCGCGTTTCTCTTAAACCTCAACTTACGCTACTCAATTAGGGATGTGACCCCAATATACCGATGAATGTGTTATCGATAGCTTTAATTAGTTACCCCCTATTAAAATGTGTATCAGTTTTAGGGCGTTAATTCCTTTTGTTGTTTTATTGATGATTTTTGAATGCATTTTAGACCTATGGTGTGATATATTATTATAACTTCTGTTTTCAGTTTCCCCAAGGCGCCAGACATAAAAATAAATAAAAAAAACGTACAACTTATGAGTCATCCAGTATACAGAGTCCTGACCTGGCACCGTGTGACTTTTTCTGTTCCCAAAAATCAAGAACCAATTACCCGATCAACGGTTTTCATCACCTGAAGAGGCTGTCGAATAGTATTAAAAAAATGTATCTGACGTCACCACCGGAGGAGTAGCACAAATGTTTTCAAAATTGGTTCAATTGTATGAAAAAGTGCATTGACGCAAAGGGAGAATATTTTGAGAAATAAAATAAAATTCATTTTTGACTATTAATAGTAATTTTGTATTATTGATTCCGGAAACTTTAAGTGTTCCCCTCGTATAATAATTCAGTATTAATATTCCAGTAATATAATATTTTTAAGTAATTAAGTAGTTTATTAGTATTTTAAGTATTTATGAGTTGGAAACCTGTGATTGTGTAATGAAAGAAAGAAAAGAAGCTGTTTATTTCGACTACCTATATTATAACCAGACCTACCTATTTCGTTATCCATAGTAGGTAGGTGATAATCGATATCGATACATTCGTCTTGTATCCTTATAGGTACATCACTAAAGTAGTAGCAAAGTATTTTGGACTAGAGAGTAACATCCATGGCATTATCAATCTTATTATTTGCTGTTAGAGACTATAACAAAAATCGTTAGCCACAGCGCCATCTGTTGTTGAGTGGCTTTGTTTTGTGGGTAATCAAGTAACAGCCATTGCATTATCAGTCTTATTCCTAATTAATAGAGACTAAAATAAAAATATTTTCTAAAGCGCCATCTTTTGGTGAGTAGACTTTAATTTTTTATTACTATTCATTTTATTAAATTTTAAACCATGTTCCCTTAGTGGCTAAGGTTTTATATCCGTAAAATTAGTTTTATGGTTTTATGACTTTTTGAACGTCCTCTTTCAACCAATTATAACTTTTATTTCTAAGTGTGCTAGTTTTTACATGTGTGAGTTTAGCTACACTGGTTTTCATAGTGAAAAGTCATCATGCTAGTTCTATTATTTTTTATATTCTGTGGAAATACCTCTCATTCGCACAAAGCGGTTCTCTTCGACCTTTATTATGCGCACCGTCAAAGAGTGGAACGACTTGCCAGAGTCTGTGTTTCCAGATAGCTACAACCTGGGTATCTTTAAGTCGCGAGTGAATAGGTTTCTTCTAGGCAAGCGTGTACCATCGTAGACTGCATAATCGCTTACCATCAGGCGAGATCGTGGTCAAACGCAAGCCTGTAATATATATATAAAAAAAATTGCATCAATATATAAACTCAAAATATAATCAAGGTTTACGAATAAAACTGTAAGAGATAATGATTAAAATAAATAACGAACGTTTTTAACGTCAGATTATCGGTAAACAAAATGATTTAAGACATTAAGTCTATATAAGTTCTTATTAAAATAAAATAAATATTCCTTAGCTGAAATATAGATTCTAATTTAATCAATACAAGGCCCATCGCGTTTTCAAAATTCTTTCTGGGCGTCTGGTCGAAGCGACGTATGATCCGAGAGCTGGCGCTTATCTGGGTCAACGCATAAAGATTGCGTGTCTTGGGGACACTTCTGTCTGGTAGTGAGCAGTTGAGCTATCTATAGATCGTTTGCAACGGTCTTTAGATGATTCAACTGTTTCTTCTGTATTTTAGTCATGTAAATATTTATTGTTATTAAAGGAATATTGCCCCTAAAAAAATTAAAAAACATTATCATGGTAACACTCATTCATAGTTGAAGTAGCTACTAAGATTTTACAAAAGTTTGAACCATAAACTCATATAAAAAAATAATTTTCAATAAAATTAAATTTAGAATAGTGTGAAAATATTTTATTATGCTTGATGTCAATTGTTATGAATATTTTATTGATTAGTAAAAGTAGTCATTTTGAACATATCTTTAAAAGCACCTCTCGCTATTTACATTATAATACATTTTTTTGTTATTCAAACTATTCTAAACTTAAATTTATTGAAGACTAGATGTATCTAGCGGCTTCGCACGCGTGGTTTGCTAATAAAAAGTAACCTATGTGTTAATCCTGGCTATGATCTACGTACATACCAAATTTCATCGCAATCGGTTCAGCCGTCCCGGCATGAAAGAGTTACAAACATCCATACCTCCATACATACAAACTTTCGCTTTTATAAGATAAGATAAGATAAGATAACTCTTTATTGTACACCAAAGTAAAATACAGACCATAATTCTTACAAATACATTTAGTACAATGGGCGGTCTTATCGCTAAAAGCGATCTCTTTCAGACAACCTTTGTATGGACAGGATCAAAATATAACACATGACGGCGGTGCATCCTATAAACCTAAATTACCAATAATAACACAAATTTAATTTAAATAAGCAACTCTAAAAGTGGTTATGATGAATTAACAAAGAGCTACAACTTCAACACAAGGACAGATAATGGGTGTGCACTGTTGTTTTAAAATTACTAATAGACTTGGATGTTCTTATAGAGGGGCAAAGCGTTCCACAATCGTACGGCCGTTACAGTGAAGGATCGACTATAAAACTCTGTCGTATGGACAGGAGTTTTAAGTTGGAGGGAATCTGAAGAACGCAAATTGCGATCATTAGCCTGGTGAAGAAATTCAAAACGCTCCTTAAGATAGAAGGGAGAAGAAGGGTTAAAAAGGATGTTATACAAAAGGGACAGTATGTGTGCATTCCGGCGAAGACGGATGGGGAGCCACTTGAACTTTGTGCGAAAATCAGATATATGGTCATACTTGCGCAAGCCAAATATGAACCGAATACAGAGGTTTTGAAGGCGCTCAAGTTTGCTCAGTTGGGTTTCAGTGATGCCAAGATAGCAGGCGTCGGCGTAGTCCAGGATTGGAAGTAAAAGGGTTTGTGCAAGCGTAACCTTGGTAGCAGTCGGCAAGAAGTTTATAATATTAGTAGGATTTTTTTCTACTTAATATTTCAGTTGTTAAATGTATTTCATTTTTTTACTATTATTTATTTTCTATTGTTTAGTTTTGCTACAAAAGCGTATTTTTATGGACATATTTTTTATGATTACATTTTTATGGACTTAAGTTAATTCGACGTTTTGAAATGGGTGAAAATCAAGTTCAGAGATACCACTACATACGTACATACATACATACCAAGCTAATAAAAGCGCTCGTCTGTTTTAAGATCAATACAAGGTTTGGCTCGAAGCTAAGTCAGCCATACTTCGAGATAAACCTGCACATTACGAAGCACCATTTGTCAGGAGCAGAAGCTAAGACTTTCAACTTATGGTTCTAGCTCATTTTGTACAAGAAATACAAAATGGTATATAAACTTGGCCTTTCACTAATGCGCCTTATAAAGCTGAGGGTCGCGTGCTATGGAGAGGGCTATGCTTAGTGTTTCTCTACAAGATCGAATCAAAAATGAGAAGATTCGTTGATGAACCAACAGTGTAAAACTGAATAGGTTGTTTTAACCTTTTTCAACCTATATTTTAGGTTAATATAGCACCTACGAGTACTGACATGATTTGTTGAATTAACAACATAAAAATAGTTGAATTATAAAGGTAAATTTGACCTGATTATATACATCCAACTCGGATGGGCAGCGTTTGGGAAACTTCGCAACGTCTTTTCTAATCGTCATAACTCAGTGCCTTAAGACGAAGGTCTTCAATCAGTGTGTATTACCAGTGATGACATATGGAACCGAGGCGTGGTCCTTCACTTATAAATAAGCTCAGAGTCCCTCAATGAGCTATGGAAAGGGCTATGCTCGGGGTTTTGCTACGGGATCGAATCAGAAATGAGGAGATACGTAGGAGAACTCAAGTCACCGACATAGCCCGACGGATTAGCACGTTGAAGTGGCAATGGGCAGGCCATATAGCGCGCAAAACAGATGGCCGATGGGGCCGGAAAGTTCTCGAATGGAGGCCACGGACCGGCAAGCGCAGCGTAGGACGTCCACCTACAAGATGGGCAGACCACATGGTAAGAACCGCAGGTCGGCGTTGGATGCAGGCCGCTTTCAACCGCAGTTCCTGGAGATCAATGAGGGAGGCCTTTGTCCAGCAGTGGACGTCCTGCGGCAGATATGATGATGATGATTTTAGGTTAATATAATACCTACCGACATGATTTGTTGAATTAACAACATAAAAATAGTTGAACTATAAAGGTAAATTTGACTTGATTATATATATTTTTGGGACGTCCACCAGCGAGATGGGTCAACGACATCCATAAGACCGTGGGTCGAACGTGGTTCATACTGGCACAGGATCGGGAAGAATGGTAGAAGCAAAGAGAGGCCTATGCCCAGCAGTGTCGACCCACTGCTGGGTATAGGCCTTTCTTTGTTGACGGGCTGAAAATGATGATGATGATGATCTATTTTTACTTCAGTTTGTTGACTCTACTTCGTTAACTTATCGGCTTTCCTAAATAATCAGTTAGACTTATTTAGATTCGAATATACCAAAAATGTTGTGTGGTAATAACCTCTTTTAGTAGTTGGTTTAATCTAATATTGTTATTTATTTATTTTTAACTGATTGGGTCCCTAACGCAACTCGCCCACGCGGCAGACCACCACGGAGATGGCGTGACGACTTGAATGTGCATTTACCAGACTGGCCCACTACAGCAGGGGATAGAAAAAACTTGAAAGAAGGGAGGGAGGCCTTTGCCCTGCAGTGGGACAACATAGGTTAATCTATTAATTAAAAAAAAAATTTAGAAATAAATGTACTACAATAGTTGTTTAAACATAATATTAGGTTGACATGAAATAAATAGAATCAACATTATGAAGTTCAACCTATTCGGTTATTCAGTGAAGGTTACCGACATAGCACAAAGGATTAGCAAGCTAAAGTGGTAGCATGCAGGGCACATATCTCGAAGAACTGACGACCTTTGTGGCAAAAATGCTAACATGTGGAGACCGCGCTCTGGAAAGTGCAGCGTAGGACGCCCTCTGCTAGACGGAAGGAATGACGACGTGAGAAATAAATCACGACAGTTTTCTAAGTTGGGTGAAGGCCGCACACGATCGATCACTCTGGAAATCTATGGGGGGTGGGGGGCTACGTTCAGCAGAGGAACTCCTATGGCTGATATGATGAAGGCTTTCAAACTGACTGCTGTTACATGGCACGTAACTGTTATTTCAATCACGGTCTGCCAAACATTTCTACTATATTGACGACCATCGTGGCGCAGTGGGCGTATAGCCGGCTAAGACGCAGGGGGTAGCGGGATCGATTCCCGCCGTATTTGTTCCTTGTCTGGGTGTTTTTTATATATTATAAGTACGTACTTACAAATAAAAAAGTATATAAGTATTATATCAGTTATCTGGTTCCATAGTACAAGCTAGGCTTAGTTTGGGGCTAGATAACGCTGTGTGAAATGTCCAGCAATATTTATATTTATATATGTTACACCTTTACTGGTTGGTTCCGGATTCATTGTTTTTCGTATCATGATGTACAAAGGATAAATTGATTCGAAAGTGTGGTCCTACTCTTACGTTAAAATATTATGATACTCGTAAGTTGCGCGTTTAAATGAATCCTGTCAAATTCCTTATTTTCGGGTTGATTTTAAAAAATCATATGGCTATCACATTTTTAATTTGAAAGTGCAGTTGTTATTTCTTCAAAATAAACCTTATAATTTTCTAAGAACAAAACCTTAGAAAAAAAGGTAGCTGCCCTCAATGAGGTAAAATTTTTCTCCAACCTGTATAGTTGGGAGATTCTTCAAAAAGAGCGTTTTGAAAATTTTAAAGGGTCGGCAACGCGCACTAACGAGTTCCGTGGTGAAACATTTGGTGTTACAAACGTCCATAGGCTACGGTAACCGCTTACCATCAGGTACCAATACGTGTGCTAGTTTGCTAACTTAGTGTTATAAAAAAATTAGTGTATATGTATTTATAATTTAAGTAAGTCATACGACTCTGAGTGTTGCTACTTAATAACTATATATTTTGTCGATTGGTATCAAAAAATAAGCATCACATTAATATATGAAAGTTTCAATGTTTCTTTATTTATTTGTTTGTTTGTTACTCCATCGCGTCGTAACGGCTAAACCAATTTCGATGAAAATTGATACATACGTAGATTATAACCTGGATTATCACATAGGCTACCTTATATCCCATAAATAAGTTTCCATGGGATAAAAATGGGGTGTCAAGTCAAGTTGCAACAGTGAGTTTCGCTTTATTTCTAGGTTACCTACACGTTTAATAGTGTAACGCGTACGAAGTCGTGGGCAACAGCTAGTATTACAAATGTAATAGTATAGATATTTGTTTGTTACGCAATCGATTTTGAATGAAATTTAGTATATACGTAGATTATAACCTGGAATACCACATAGGCTACTTTTTGTTGACAAACAACGCGTGCGAAGCCGCTGGTGGAAGCTAGTGTACACCTAGAAAAGGTAACATTCATACCACACCAACATGTAGGTAATCAAACACAATTTTTACAAAAACAAACATGCTGTATTACTCGCAAGCTACATAACACCATTACGTAGCTAATGTACAAGCTTTAAAAAACAATTTGCAAGCCTCTGGTCAAGCTGAGCTAAGCTTATAGCCCCAACATGTGTTCCTAACGCGATAAAGCCGGAGTATTATGAGAAATCATAGAATTATACGTTGCAAAATTTTTACGAGCTGAAATGGAAGATTTTGAGATAGTAAATCTTCTATATTGCACTGGCGTCAACTGATTCTGAAACTGCAGTAAGGTTTGTTTTTTGGATGTTCTAAAATGACTGGGGACATTATTATTGTCTCTGCTAAGTATGGTTTGTTTTGTCATAAATGTATTTACTAACAAACATACTTAGTAGTAGCACGATCGTAAGTTTTCAAATTAATTCCTACATACGCATGGTAGGTGCGTACTACATGCGCATTTTGGACAAAAAAACTAGTGGGTATGGTGTATCCAATGTTTATTTTTATCAAAAAATATAAAATAATATCTTGTTTTCGCTTTTCATGGTACAATGCGAGTTCTTTTTTTATCTTTCATTACAGAAGGAACATACAATTATTTACAATAAAATACAGAAGAAATAGTTGAATAATCTACTCGTAAAAAGGTGGCAAACTATCTATAGATAGCTCAACTGCTCCAGATCACTACCAGGCGGAAGAATCCCTAAGACACTGGCTGCATTGCCCCGCTGAATTGCAATGCTTATGAGTTTACCCAGATAAGCGCCAGCTTTAGGATCCCACGTCACTTCGAGCAGACGCCCGGAAATAATTTTTAAAACGCGATGGGCCCCGGTACCCCATGGACCCAGGGTCTCGACCTCGAATCGACGTAAGCTCTGGCGAGACTTTGCGCCGCTTGTGATCTTCGGCTTAATTTGCTGCCGTACCGGCCCCAACTGCTGTACCAGATAGATGAGATGGCGCAAGGATATCGACGCACGTTGTGTCCCACACCAAAGGCCTACTCTTCTCCCAAGGTATAAGAGTCATACCGTCAGGCCTCTTACTATCGTCACGTATCAGACCAT
Source organism: Philereme vetulata (assembly GCA_918857605.2). Taxonomy (NCBI): domain Eukaryota; kingdom Metazoa; phylum Arthropoda; class Insecta; order Lepidoptera; family Geometridae; genus Philereme; species Philereme vetulata. The sequence continues at coordinate 3,536,897 of OU975462.1, forward strand.
TTGGTTCGAGAACGGCTGGAACGTTGACGCTGCAAAAAGCCTGGCGGATGATATTATTAAGGCTAGCATGACGGGAAATACTACCGGCGGCCCCGGAACACGATAATCCATGGTGACCAAGCTGTTCGACTGCCGAACCGCACTGGCACTGATGAGGGGCGCAGCACCACGCACCCGACCGTAAACAAGTTGCAGTCTGGAAAGTCATAGGATCCAATAAAGTACCAGTATTGTGAGAAGAAGAAAGTCCTGACCCCCATTTGGAAACAGCAAGGAGACGCGCACGATCTGTGTAGCTTGAACGCGTTTGTAACAGACAATTCCGCATCAACTCGCACAGAAACCTGTCTATATGAGTTCTGTAGTATCACTGAAAAAAAAAACCGGCCAAGTGCGAGTCGGACTCACGCATGAAGGGTTCTGTACCATTACCTACAATAACGGCAAAAAAATAACGTTTGTTGTATGGGAGCCCTCCTTAAATATTTATTTTAATTTAACTATTTACTTTTAAAGTGAATATAAAACAAGCGTCTACCTATTGTCGTTATCAATATCGAGCTAAAACGAGCAAAAAAATCAGGTTTGTTGTATGGGAGCCCCCCTTAAATATTTATTTTATTTTATTTTTAGTATTTGTTGTTATAGCGCATCATCTGTGAAAATTTCAACTGTCTAACTATCACAGTTCATGAGATCCAGCCTGGTGACAGACGGACAGACAGATAGACAGCGGAGCCTTAGTAATAGGGTGCAATTTTACCTTTTGGGTACGGAACCCTAAAAACATAAGGTCACGTGAAGGTACCTGAGATAGTTAAGTGAAATAGCTCACTCAGCGTACTGAAAATGTTAAAATACCTATAATTATAGGTAATATAGAACAAAATACAATTAAATCTTTACAAAAAGGCCTTTACCTGTTGATCGCCTCATTTACTTTAACTCTAAACAAATCTTTAATGAAAATCAACATCCAATATAGCTAGGTAGAGGTAAAGGCGTAATTTCAAGAAAATTACATCAGTTAATACGGTAAGAAAGCGTAGGAACGCCGGGGGTCGTACTTAACGGCGCTAACGGTCAATAACGATCGTAAATAACGGCGCGTGGCTGGACCGGGCTTAGATGGGACTACTGAGAAAGCACTGGTAATATTGGTGTCGCTTATTAGAAGTACTATATCTCTTTGTACAGCACTAGTTCATAACTGATTGTATTTGTAACATTAAATTGAGTCTTACTTTAAAAAAAATATAAAGATGGAATAGAACAATGGCTTACCTGATATTAATTCCGACCCTGACGTGATATGGCCTGGTTGTACAATTGGATAGTGCGTCCTCGTATCAAGAACTTTTGAGATGGTTTTAAAAATCTTGGAATTTTTATGTATGTGTTCGGATAACATAAAAAAATTAAAGTACTACCCGATGTCAGTTATAATCATCCCTTTTTACTGAAAAAAGAATGAACGGACAAAAATCCTAAACCCTCACAAGCTAGATACAACAAAAAGGATAAGCAAGTTAATGTACAATGGGTACTCTTATCGCTAAAGAAAGCGAACTCTTGCAGACAATCTTTATTATAAATAATATTAATAAATAATAAATATTGCTGGACATTTCACACAGCGCTATCTAGCCCCAAACTAAGCCGAGCTTGTACTATAGGAATCAGATAACTGATAGAATACTTATATATATTTTTTTGTAAATACATACTTATAATACACAGAGAAACAACCAGACCCGGAACAAATATCTGTAGATCATGCAAACATTTGTTCCGCAGCGGGAGTCGAATCCGCTACCTCCTGCGTCTCAGCCGGCTATTTGCCCATCGCACCACGGAGGTCGTCGAACAATAGGACAATATGGGCTAATATAAATAGTAATAATATGTACCTAGGTATTTGATTTTATCCAAAAAACTTTGCTACGAAGTTTTAACAGAACTGAACACAGATATTAAAGATTGTCAATAAAAGTAGTAAATGACAACGTTTGTTTGACCGGGCTTAGTCCGGCTCTATCGTGAAAGCACTAGTAATATCGAATATTTTTCAAGAAAATTTACAGATTAAAATATAAAGTACCTAATGTTAACAGTTTTATGGCTCAGATTAAAATAATCGGGGTTTGTAGAACCCGTAGTTGCAAAAATATAAAAAAAAACTAGTGCTTTAGACCACACGACTGAAGTAAAACTTCTTTTTCCAAATATTATTTATAAATTTAATATGAATAAGCTCAGAGTCGCTCAACGAGCTATGGAGAGGGTTAAGCTCGGGGTTCCTCTACGGGATCGAATCAGAAATGAGGAGATACGTAGGAGAACTCAAGTCACCGACGTAGCCCGACGGATTAGCACGTGGAATTGGCAATGGCCAGGCCATATAGCGCGCAGAACAGATGGCCGATGAGGCCGAAAAGTTCTCGAATGGAAGCCACGGACCGGCAAGCGCAGCGTAGGACGTCCACCTACAAGATGGGCAGACGACTTGGTAAGAACCGCAGGTCGGCGTTGGATGCAGGCCGCTTCCAACCGCAGTTCCTGGAGATCAATGAGGGAAGCCTTTGTCCAGCAGTGGACGTCCTACGGCTGATATGATGATGATTTATAAAAATGATCAGTTACAAAATTGTCCACACGTCTGTAGGTCGATCAGTCTATGTTCATTCTGGACAGAAGCAACTCGCACTCCCACATTAACGTTTAAAAATATACGAAACTTAACACTCTCTCTTTTTTCTTCGCTAACTTATATCTCCCTCTCAACTTCCGGTTGTACTTTTTGTAACGCATTCACCAGCTTACTCGCCAAGTCAAGCGTGCGTAAAGAAGTTTTACTTCAAAATTGACCAAAGCAGCAGATAAGACGTAAACAGACATACTGGGTCAAATCTACCTGTGTTTTCTACTTTAAAAGTGCTGAGTTCTTGTAATTGTTAAAAATATTATTAACCGGCTGTTGCTCGCGACTTCGTACGCGTTACGCTACTCAATGTGTAGGTAACCTAGAAATAAAGCTAAACTCGTTGTTGAAATTTACTTGACACCCCATTTTTATCCCATGGGACCTGATTTATGGGATAAAAAGTAGCATATGTGGTTATCCAGGTTTTAATCTATAAACATACTAATTTCATCGAAATCAGTTCATCCGTTACGACGTGATTGAGTAACAAACAAACATCCAAACTTTCGCATTTATAATATTAGTGTGACTAACTTTCGCCAACATCTTCGCATGCATGGTTTGTAAAAGAAAAGAAGCCTATGTTTCAATTCAGGACTATGTAGATATGTAGATCTCTATGTATATATAAAACTTAATCAATGATGATGTTGAGTAATAAACAAAATTCCAAAGTTTCGTATTTTTTTTAACTTTACAAAAACAGATCATGTACCATTATTTGGGAGTTTTTGAGAGACCCAATAAGCCAAAAAAAATTTTCAAAAAATAATTTGCATTTAACAAAATAAATTACTACGCTATCTAGCCCTAAACTAAGCAAAGCTTTATCTATGGAAACCATATAACTAATATAATCACACTTTACACTAATATTATATATGCGAAAGTTTGGATGATTGTTTGTTGGTTTGTTACTCAATCACGCCTTTACGGCTGAACTGATTTCGATGAAATGTAGTATGCGTAGATTATAACTTAGATCACCACTTAAGCTACCATTTATACCATAAACTAGTTCCCATTGGATTAAAATGGGGTGTCAAATCAAGTTGCAACAGCGATTTTAGCTATATTTTTAGGTTACCTACACATTTAGTTGTGTAACGCGAACGAACTCGCGGACAACAGCTAGTACTAATATATATTTTATTTTGTAAAAACATACGTTTTATTAAATCAAATCAAAATGTTATAATTCCTTAAAATCACAAGCATCACTGTGAAACGTCAATTTTACCGCCTGTTCCATCGCGACCAAACTAGGAAAGAGTTGCAAGAAACAATGCTGGTTGTTGTTTTTAATGCTCCTTTTAGAATACTTATTGTTCAAGAAAATGATGAAAATGATGAAGATGCAGGAGAGTCGGTTGCGATGGTACGGTCACAACTTTCCATCCCTGGTCGATGATCTAGAGGTAGGCCCAAGACAAGGTGGAGAGATGTAGTGTCAAAAGACATGAGAGAGTGCCAAGTTTCTGATGACGACGTCGAGGATAGAGCGAAGTGGAGAAGAACGACCAGGAAAGCTGACCCCGCCACCATGTGGGATACATAGCTGGGAAAAGAGAGAGAGATTATTAAAGAAAATAAATTACGTCTAATTTTTAAAATTTTGACCGAATTGCAGCTAGAATAGCAAACGGAACAAATGGCTGTAAATCATGCAAACATTCTACCGCGGCGGGAATCGAACCACAGATATAATATCATTTCCATTTCCTACAAACCAATTAGTCCCGTAAAATCTTTCTCAGTAGAACCAATAAGACACGGGTGGATTTTACGACTGCCACATGTGAACAACTCAGCTCCGTCGAATTATTAGAGACGGAGGTGACATTTTGCTTTATCAACCTTGTTTTCTGTTGACAGATCTATTTGTTGTACAAAAATCACTGGTAATGACGTTGACGTTGTATTTTTCGGATTTCATTTTATTCAGTGGATTTTTCTATAATGGTCATGGCAAGACATTGAAATAGAATAGATCATTGTTTTTATATGAGACATGTTTTACAGAATTAAGATTTAGTTGCCTAAACATTTTGTGTGAATAGATTTTATTAATGAAAAATATGAAATGAAAATGAAAACATTTAATGGACACGACACACGTACAAAAGATGGTGACAAAGTTGTAATGTAGAATCTTGACTTCTGGCTCTAAGAAGTAGATGGGTGTAAATAAAAGGATATAAAACATAGGAGAAGAATGCCAAAAGTCAAAGATTACAGGTTAATCAAAAAAAAACAGGAATATCTCACGCAACTTCCATCATAATTACAAGGTCGAGTCATGCCAAAATGGCGTCAGCTCAGCATGTCAGCGTCACATTAACTCCGACTCTCAATTTCGGCTCTTACATTGAGTCGAAAGCCCAGTAGACTGCTAAAAAGCTTGGTATACTTGCAAAGGTAAGGCACTACTTCACACCGGGACAGTTGCTCAACTTGTACCAAGCACAAGTCCGTTCGTGTTTAGAGTAATGTTCTCACCTCTGGGACGGATCAGCGAAGTACCAACTTGAAGCTCTGGAATCAATTGAGAGAAGAGCCAAAAAGCTCATAGGCAACGATGAGCTAGTTGATGCAAGGCTCCTCAGCCTGGAGCATCGACGAAAGGTTTCTAGCCTCTCGGTTTTTTATCGAGTACATTTCGGGGAGTGTGCGGCGGAACTTTTCAACCTGATTCCACCATCTCCTTTCTATCAACGGACAACCAGACGCTCTGCGGTGCGCCACCGCTATATGGTAGAAATACCTCCCATTCGCACAAAGCGGTTCTCTTCGACCTTTATTATGAGTACCGCCAAAGAGTGGAACGACTTGCCAGAGTCTGTTTCCAGATAGCTACAGCCTGGGTATCTTTAAGTCGCGAGTGAATAGGTTTCTTCTAGGCAAGCGTATACCATCGTAGACTGCATCATCGCTTACCATCAGGCGAGATCGTGGTCAAACGCAAATCTATAATATATATATAAAAAAAAATAAAAAAAATGTGCCAAGTACGTAGGCTAGAACCTAGCTACTAAACGCTGGTATTCTGCTGACCCCAGATAGTGTCGTTACGGACGTCAGTAGCTTTCACAGCTCTCGGGGATTGAGTGAAAGGTAGGTACCTATGTGTGAAATGTAAATACAATATACATTTAATAAATGTTATTAAGGGGACACCGGAGGGACAATCGTTCATACAACACGTACTACCAAGATCATTTCTAATTGGAGCATATTTCTACCTTAATAAGATGTTATTTTAATTTGAATAGTATTTATCTAGGTTCTCAACCATATATTAGATCAAAATACTTACCTAAAATGAAATAGAAGCGTATCGCATTCTGCATGTTTTTACGTCATAAAAGACCTATTGTCAACCCAATTGTTTCGTATTAAAAACAACAACATCTTACGTATCATAGTCATGGGAACATAGATTATATCGTATAGTTACAGAATAACAACACAATGAGAAAAATACATCAAGTTTTCAGTCATCATTTTTGGTATTACGGAACACGGTCAAAATCTAATCAAATTTAGAATCGTTCTATTGCCATCACTGTCGCTCTGCGTGGGGATAGCGATATTCTGGCCGAAGTTTTTGACGCGGCCGAATTGAAGTTGCGCTCAGGGTTTGCAGGCGCGTTAAAAATTTATAAAAAAGTACGACTATAAAAAGTGACACTCCGGAAGTGCCGACAGAAGTGAAAACTTGAACAATTACGTGTGGTAATGTACATTATATATTTTTTTTAGTTTTATCATTATCTTATTTTAGAAGTTACAGGGTACAGGGGGGGGGGGGGGGGGCACATTTTACCACTTTGAAAGTGTCTCTCGCGAAAACTTTTCAGTTTAGATAAAAATTATATAAGAAACCTCAATATGAGCTGAGACGCAGGAGGTAGCGGGTTCGATTCCCGCCGCGGAACAAATGTTTGCATGATCTACAGATATTTGTTCCGGGTCTGGATGTTTTTCTATATAAGTATATTAAGTAATGTATTTACAAAAAAAAGTATATATAAGTATTCTATCAGTTATTTGGTTCCCATAGTACAATCTCGGCTTAGTTTGGGGCTAAATAGCGCTGTGTGAAATGTTCAGCAATATTTATTTATTTAATTTTATTATTTTTTATATCATTTTTGAAATAGATACTAACACAACACGTATGGCTTTGATGAAAAAAAAATTTTGAGTGTCAGTTCTAAGTATGGGGATTCCCTAAAATTTCATGTATTTTTTTTCTATTTTTGTGTTAAAATCTTAATGCGATTCACAGAATACATCTACTAACAAAGTTTCAACAGTAGTGACATACGGACGGACACACAGACAGACATGACGAATCCATAAGGGTTCCGTTTTTTGCCGTTTGGCTACGGAACACTAAAAAAATACGCAACCGTCAGTGCGTGAGTCAGAGTCGCTCTGTTATTGATTTCTTTCTTTGTTTGTGTCAACATCATAAGACATCGATGTTGTCTTAGAAAGGGCATCGTAATACTTATATTTTATGTAGGTAACCTTTTATCCTATCCTGTGTACGAGTAAAGTATACAAATGTTTTATTGTGTTATTCATTAATCTTTGTCGAAGACTTTATTACAAGTCTTTTATGGTTACGGCCTCTTAAAAACCATAATACTGCTGACCGTACTCATACAGAAAAAATGTTTATTAATTAATTAGTTACGTAATTACTGATTTAAATGGGTATCTCTCGCGTGTATGCGCTGTTGCAACACAGTCGAAACGACGAGATAACATATAAAAAACTGGCTAAGTGCTAGTCGGACTTTATAAAAAGGCCAATAAATCACGTTTGTTGTATGGGAGCCCCCCTTAAATATTTGTTTTATTTTAATTAAATTATTTATTTTTAAAGCGAATACTTATCTAAATATTCTGTGAATATTTCAAGCGTCTACCTGTTGCCGTTATCAATATCGAGCACAAAAGAGCAAAAAAATCACGTTTGTTGCATGGGAGGCCCCTTAAATATTTATTATATTCTATATTTAGTATTTTTTGATATAACGGCAACAGAAATACATCATGTGTGAAAATTTCAACCGTCTAACTATCACGGTTCACGAGATACAGCCGGGTGACAGACGGACAGACAGACAGACAGCGGAGCCTTAGTAATAGGGTGCCGTTTTACCCTTTGGGCACGGAACCTTAAAAGGTGTACAGTTATCGCGAAAGTTTATCAAATACTAATTGGTTATTAATTAGTAGATGGACGCAGGTCAGTGCATCGTAGGATACATTTCTAAAGTTCGTGACTTACCAGGCAATACTTTGTTATAGGCGATGACTACCACTTAACATCAAGTGGGCCACAAGCTTGTTCCTATAAGTAGTAAAAATAACCGTCTGATTTCTTATGGCTTTCGGATTGTTTGGTTAATTTTTTCATTTGTACGTGAAAAGGAAGACTTTACGAGCAATTATTAAGATTATCTACAATACCCATATTGCTTGCTTGTAACTGCGAACGTTGAAGTGGCAATGGGCAGGCCATATAGCGCGCAGAACAGATGGCCGATGGGGCCGGAAAGTTCTCGAATGGAGGCCACGGACCGGCAAACGCAGCGTAGGACGTCCACCTACAAGATGGGCAGACGACTTTGTAAGAACCGCAGGTCGGCGTTGGATGCAGGCCGCTTCCAACCGCAGTTCCTGGAGATCAATGAGGGAGGCCTTTGTCCAGCAGTGGACGTCCTACGGCTGATATGATGATGAACTGCGAACAGTTTAAAGGTCCAACTTTAGGTGCCGAGCTACCTGCTACAGCCATGGTTGCTGTCACGCGCCTGCTGCGTGTCGCAGACACTCCTGTAGCGAGTGGTTGCCACTGGCCACACGTGTGCTGTGAATCCATTCAAAATTTATGAGCGTGTGAACTGTCTGTCGTTGACCACCGGTGTCTGTGGCCGATGGCTCATTTGCAGTAACAGTGTGTGTGAGAGAGAGAGAGAGAGAGAGATAATTCATTATTGTTACACCAAATTAAAATAACTTAACCTAGAAACTTATAGACTAATACATAGTGGTACAATAGGCGGCCTTATCGCTCAAAGCGATCTCTTCCAGGCAACCTTTGGATGGACTGGATTGAAAAAACGTGTGAAGAGGCGATGTAACGATGTAAGTTTAATCTCGCTAAGTGATAATCAAACTTCAAAGTATCTGGCAGTTGCACCAACACTTCAAGTCAACTTAAGTAAATTGATCTAAAGTCTAACAGAAGTCTGCAGCGTACTAAACAGTAACATAGCACTTTTAAAGCTCCCTCTAAAAGGTCGCCGATTCTTGATGAGAAAACTCAATTATTTCACCCACTCCGCAAATTGCTAGCTCTTATTCCATTACAATAAAGTCCATTTCATAACGATAAAACTTCATTACCGCACTCCGCTGAGCAAGGCGTTAGTCATGTTTCGTGACACAAATTTTGAGGTCAACTTTAGCAGTAATTTTTGAGAAGTGAGTTATAGGGTACCATTTGAGTAGAATTTGGAAATTAAATTACATATTCATAGCTTGTGAAACTAGGTATAGGTTTTGTTTCAATTAGTGTTATTTTTAAATATAGTTTTCAATAGCATTTACTTTAAAATAAAAATATAGTTAGGCTCGCCGACTTGGCATCATCGAAATCGATAAGGAGGACTATTTACAATATATACACAATATATACATTTTCGTCTTTTTATAAATGACAGTATAGGGACTGGCACTAAGGCCCATTAGTTCCTACGGAAATAGGCGCACACAAACTTATTACCACATTAGATAATATTAATCACTTATAAAAAATCCTAATTATATACATAATAGCGTCATCTTGCCAAAGTGTGCATTGAAAAATGTTTTAAGATAGAGTCGCTATTTGTTTGTGTAGCCATAAGCGAAAGCATGCTAGTATGCTTAGTTGATCGAGCGAAGCGTGATCTCCGAATCAACCTGGGCAACTCGGCATTGTATGTATGTTTGTTTGTCCGAGGATAACTTTCGAATCATTTACCCAATCATCGTCAAATTTGGTATATAGGTGATGGCACAATTTTGATGTGATTAAATGAGTTAAAAATGTGCGGAGCTTGTTGAGATATTGAGGTTCAAGAGGAGTAAAAAATAGATGGAACTATCCGGTCAAATGGTACGTTTAATAAAAGGTATTTGTGAGTACATTTCGACCTCGTTTTTATTTTTAGTTTAAACCTTGTAATTTTTAAGTTATTAGCTATAATAAAAACTGAACTTTGACAAAACTCACAACTCAAAACCACAATTCTGAAGTTTGGTATGCGTGTGGCTTTAGTGACATAAATATAGGGTAAAGTCTGAAATTTAGAATAACTTCAATTTCTACCCCCAAATAATAAATCCAAATGACATGAACTCCTGTTACCTGTAACTTGAATGAAACTGTAGGTCGAGTAAGTTGGTTGTTCATTTTGTGGCTCTATTTTGGTAGTGAAAGGTAACAAATAATATTTTTTGTTTTTATGAGAGACTCGCGAGATCTAAGTTCGAGACGAACCACTAGTTACAATAATTCAATGTGTTAAAATTATTGTTGATAAAGCTGTAGACGAAGATTGTCGCATTCTGTTTAAAGAAGTTGAACAAAATTACAGAGGAAGTTTTTCTTTTGAAACTATCATGGTAATGAACACTATTTTCACTAAAACTCACGAATAATAAAATATTCCTTTTTAGTGGAAATAGTCATCTTAAGATCTTCTAGTTCATTCATAAAGAAGACAGCTCTGACAAAAAATACTAAACTTCCATCTAGCATGAAAAAAAGGCTCTGAAAATAAAAATATGTTCTACGATGCGACGACACGACTAAAAGCATAGACCGAGAGTGCATTTCAAAAAACCCTCAATGTAAAAGCTGACATTTTATACCTTTCGCTGCAACTCAATGCTGTCATTTCCAATGCTTCTCTAGGACGTGTGAAGTTGGCTCACCCTCTTATAAAAGTGCCATGTAGCGTTATTATCTTCCTGAAAGTGTGTTTTTTTTTGTACCCAATACAAGGCATCACTGTGGATTCATCACACATTCATCACAAGTTTACAGTGGCGAAGGGTAAAAATAATCAGAAGGTAACACGGTCGAAAACAAAATGTAAGTCGCACTTACCACATGCATTCACTTTTCTACGTTATTTCATGATTCATGCTCTCCTCACCGAGGATCTAACGCGCCATTTTTAATTTCAAACAGTAAACAAACTTATACTCTGCCAAATAATGATGTAGCAAAATTATAATCCTGCTTGAATAAATAATGACGTCGCAATTTGGCCATATAGTACCTATAACTCGCAATCCAGTCGAGTTATTTTACCCACCTTACTATAAAATACTGTTGACGTACTTTAGTGCACTAATTCTAGTGTTCGTTATACATTGACGGTTTTCTTGAATTTTGTAAAAACAATGATAGAACCCAAAATGCGTTGTACGCATTTTGGTTATGGATACGAAATGTTTTCAACAAGCCGGAGATATTTAGTTTTACCGCAGAGTTTTATGCAAAAACATACCCTAACTTTATACGTTTAGAGTCCGGTTTTTAATTAGTACGGAAAAACGACGGATTATATAAAGATAATTTTACTAACATTCAAATTTTAAATGGCTTCAAAATACATTGCTAAGGTGAATTTTTAAGGCGTTATTATTTTCTAGAATTTTGAAGGTGACGGAACAGTCAGGAGCCCTGACTGAAGTAAACTCGATAGGAATCTGCTTGTATGAACCTCTCGCCACTGCAAAATTATGTAATTTCCATTCAATGTCGTATTAAAAAAAACAAGTGCGAGTCTGACTCACGCATAAAGGGTTCCGTATAAAATATTTTATTTTATATTACTTCTTCTTCTTTCGTTTTGGCTGTTTGACTACTAAATTATTAGCCCAATAGAGAGCAACTTCCACACTCCTCTCTGTTGCCTGGTACAAGTCATTCCGAGTGTAGGTGGTTGGGCATAGAGGACATGAGAGCAGGTGGGCCCATGATTGTACTATGCACGATATTACTACAAACTAACCTCTTGCTGTGAAACTTTGATATACGACTTAAATGACCGTATTTTTGGATCGCGTTGACTTAAAAGCTTGATTTTTTTACAGCTCCAAGTCAGTTTAATACACGTTCCTGAGAAGAAGGGTCTTGCCAGACGGACAGGCAGGTAGACAATGAAGTGATACTATAAGCGTTCCTTTTTAGGGTTCCGTAGCTAAAAATTAATTCATTAAACCCATACATGTGGGGTATCAATAGATAGGTCTTCAAAAATTATATTGAGGATTTTAATATAATTTTTTTCAAAACCGAATAGTTTGCGAGAGAGACACTTACAAAGTGGTAAAATGTGTGAAACTCCCCCCCCCCCCCTGTTACTTCTAAAATAAGAGAATGATAAAACTAAAAAAATATGTGATGTACATTACCATGCAAACTTCTACCGAAACTTGGTTTGAACGAGATCTAGTAAGTAGTTTTTTTTAATACGTCATAAATAGTAAACCGCAAATTACCTTTCATTCAATCAACTCAAATATAAAAAAGCTACAACGAACTTTAAAAACTTTTATATTATGTTACTTACTGCTACGGAACCCTTCATGGGCGAGTCCGACTCGCACTTGGCCGCTTGTTTGCTTTTGTGAACAAATCCTTAAAAAACATCGACTACACTCAACTTTCAACCAAACGGTATCTAATCTAGCATTGTTACTCTGAAAATGGACATAAAACAAGACTAGACGAGCTGTAAGTATCCAGCGAGCGGCCGGCCCCGAAAAACACGTCGAGACGTTCTGAAGTAGAGTCAGCCGCAGTCACTGGCTGTGACAGTGGAGCGTGTGATGTAAAGGGAAGGAGGGAGACCTTTAGCCAGCAGTGGGATACATTCGTTTGATAAATTTGACGACCCTATGGCGCCGAGGGCGAATAGCCGTCTTAGACGCAAGAGGTGGCGGGTTCGATTCGCGGAACAAATATTTGCATGATCTACAGATATTTGTACGAAGTCTGGTTGTTTCTCTCGATATCACACTACACATCACACTAATAATATTATAATTGCGAAAGTTTGGATGTTTGTTTATTTATTTGTTTGTTTGTTAATCACGTCGTAACTGCTAAACCGATTTCGATGAAATTTGGTATATACGTAGATTATAACCTGGATTACTACATAGAATACCATTATCCTATAAACTAGTTCCCACGGGATAAAAATGAGATGTCAAGGCAAGTTGCAAAAGCGAGTTTAGCTTTATTTCTAGGTACCTATACACATTACAGTTACACATTTAATAGTATAACGCGTACGAAGTCGCGGGCAACAGCTAGTATATTATAAGTATGTACTAACAAAAAAAGTCTGTAAGTAGATGAATAGATAGATAATTTCTTTATTGTACACTATTAAAAATAAAACAAACATAACAGAATACACAATTAAATCAAAGGTATTCTATTGGTTATCTGGTTCCCATAGTACAAGTTTTGCTTAGTTTGGGGCTAGATGGCGCTGTGTGATATGTCCACCACTATTTTTAGATTCATAAAATAATATCATTATTTATAGATATTGTTTTATTTTTAGAAACTCGCGCATATACTCACATACATGAACCCCCAAAAAGTTTCAGTTTTTTATTAAAGAACATAAAATTTGAGTGTTATGCTTTTATTTCGTCACGTACTCTGAATACATACTGTCTACATAGCCCTAATGTAACAGATGCCCCGAATACAAAACACGCTGAAAACTTCCTAAGGCTCAATAAATCTAAGTTAACTTTATTGACGTTTTTATATGAGTACTGAAAGAAGCTAATGAAACTTAACTCGCGGCTGGGAACTTTGTTATTGAGCCATACTTCATGATTAGCCTGGGGTCAGACATGTGATTAGAGAAATTGCTTCAAATTACTTCAAGGCTACCTAATGTTATACATTCATAAGTTACGCACCTCTGTAATCGGTAAAAATCAGTAACTCTAGTATAGACGCTGCTCCCTACTGACTGTGCTCACTATGTGAAGGCAACCACAGCTAACGCAGGTTCAACACAATAATTATTGAAAATAGAGTAGAGCAATAATCAAAATAAACATTATGAATTTTAAGCTGAATAGAGAATGTTTCGCTATCAGAATTTCTTATAAATATTATAATCTCAACATGGATCCGACTGTATGTGGTCGACCCCTGCTGGGCCAAAGAGGAGCCCATCAGTGGGCGGCCACTTACAATGTTTTGAAAACAGCAATTCCTTACAAAAAAAGGGCCTTATCGCGCACGTACAGTAATTTCCCATTCGATTTATTTACCTTTTTTGAATGGATTTACTTCCTTGGAAATTCCGAATCAACATTCCGAAGCGGAACTCCGACTGTATGTGGACGGCCTTATCCGTCAAAATCGTAATGTCACCGAACACAAATGTTCAGTGCGCAATTACGATAATATAACAAAGTAATGAAACTGTAGTAATATCCAGAATAGGCCTTCAGATCGGGATCTACGCTGTCACAATAACGATAAGATTTCATCAATTGCGCTGGAAACTGGGCTTATCCCCTTTCTTCGGCGGTTTTTTGTGAGTTTCGCCTTTTGATATTCTGGCTAAAAAAGGGTTTTATTGTAGTTGGGTCCCAATTGCAGTAAATGGCCGGTTAGCCATTTTTATTATAAAAATCTATTATGGTTTTGTGACCTACGACAAAATCAAAATTTTTTATTGTATTTGGATTTAAAAAAAATCTAAATCTTTTTATTCATTACAATAAACTTTGAAACGTCAATTTTACTGTTAGTTTCTTCGCGAACAATTTAAGAAAAAAAGGCAAGTAACAAGGCTGGTTGTTCTTTTAAATGATTATTTTAGAATACATTAAAGAAAATAAATTACGTCTAAATTGTAACATTTTTGAACGAGTTGGAGCAATTTCAATCCTAAGCTTTTCTATCATCTAAATAATCCGATTTGTTATAGTATGCGTTTTTATAAAGATATTGTTTTATTACGTCATTATTATAAATACGGGATTTATCACGTACCGTCTTATCGGTCTTATCAGTGCGAGGCGAGACGTTATTCGGAGCGAATCGCACTCACCCTGATGAAGGTTCACGAATTGAACCGAAACATTGTCGGTTGAAACACTAATAAGACGGTACGTGATAAATCCCGTATTTATAACAATGATTGAAATCAATCACGAAAGTTTTCTTAGTAAAGTTTTATTACGTGTTTAAATTTAATAATTGACAATTTTTGTACATCACTTGATTTTGTAATAAAAGCGTACACCTTGCCCTTTAAACGATTTATTAACTTTTTGGAGTCTACAAGTAGCAATAGTAAATTTATCTTTATTTCTAGTATTAAAATTATGATGATCGCTATTTTTTCTTAAACAAATTAATATTTTTGTGAACATACATCGAATTTTCATAGATGTATTGACAAGAGAATGTCTTAATATTTATTTTTTTTAACCTATGGCGCAATCTGGGTGATATTACCGCTTACTTCCCCTTGTGGGACGGCTAGATAGGTCTGATGCCCACTATTTAAGAGATCAGAGGATGTTGGGATTAATATAGTAGTGAGCTATATTGTTATTTATTATTATTATTATCTCGCTTTCTAATCCCTTCGGAAGGACTGACCTAAAATTGAAATCAGCCCTTTCTAAGTGGGGATGTTTTACGGGCATTATAGTTTAAATAATGGGGGTATGCGAGTTTTCTTCTTGAGCGTTGGTGTTAGTTTATTGCGGTCAATCTTATATGGAGGAAGTCTCTAGGGCTTTTCTGCAAAATATGCGGGTAGAATTGAATTTTTGTTATGCAAACGTGCTGATTTCAGCTGAGGAAATTGTAATAAACTGCACTTACTATTACAAAGTATTTTTTAATTTATGATTAAGATAAGATAACTTTATATTGCCGTGTGGTCCCGGCGTAATAATAGGGCCACCCCTTCTCATCCCGCGGGAGCCGTGTGAGCCGGCAAAGGGAGTTGTGTCAGGGAATGGGCAGCAGCATTATTCTGTGTACTAATCACCAACCAATGCGATCACCAAGCCGCCTGCCAAGCGTGGTGATTATGGCAAAACCCCCCTATGGCAGACACAACATACAAACGGCCCCCAGTCCCCGGCGGCTCCGTCATCCCTGGAAGTGGTAGCAACCAGGGCAGTGGCGGAGCAGGGGGTGCTAAGAATCCCCGGCAGCGATCCAGCTACCACCACCGCCGAATGGACCTGGTTTTTGTTATGCAAACGTGCTGATTTCAACTGAGGAAATTGTTATAAACTGCACTTACTATTACAAAGTTATTTTAAATGTAAGATTAAGATAAGATAACTTTATATTGCCGTGTGGTTCCGGCGTAATAATAGGGCCACCCGTTCTCATCCCGCGGGAGCCGTGTGAGCCGGCAAAGGGAGTTGTTCCAGGGAATGGGCAGCAGCATTATTCTGTGTACTAATCACCAACCACTGCGATCACCAAGCCGCCTGCCAAGCGTGGTGATTATGGCAAAACCCCCCTATGGCAGACACAACATACAAACGGCCCCCAGTCCCCGGCGGCTCTGTCATCGCTGGAAGTGGTAGCAACCAGGGCAGTGGCGGAGCAGGGGCTGCTAAGAATCCCCGGCAGCGATCCAGCTACCACCACCGACGAATGGACCTGGCAACGTACAACACACGAACGCTCAGGGCTGACGAGAAGATTGTCAAGCTGGAAGAAGAATTGAGCAAGCTACGTTGGGACATCCTAGGATTGTCGGAAGTCCGAAGACAGGGTAAGGACACGATGATCCTTAACTTCGGTAACTTGCTCTTCTACCGGGAGGGAGATTAACTATCCCAGGGTGGTGTCGGGTTTCTCGTCCGCGAGTCCCTCGTTAACAACGTGACAAAAGTCGACAGTGTGTCGAACAGGGTAGCATACCTTATACTCAGAATTACCGAAAGGTATTCGTTGAAGGTCATACAGGTATATACGCCGACCTCGACACACCCAGACGATGAAGAGGAAGCCATGTATGAAGAGATCTCCGAGGCCATTTATACTTCCAAGACTCATTTCACGGTTGTAATGGGGGACTTCAACGCAAAACTAGGCACAACGAAAGACGATGAGCTAAGAGTGGGGCCATTTGGATTCGGGCGGCGGAATCAAAGGGGCCAGAGACTGGCCGACTTCATGGAGAAGAATAGCCACTTCATGATAAACTCCTTCTATGAGAAGCAGCTAGCCAGAAAGTGGACGTGGATAAGCCCCGACGGTTTCACTAGAAATGAGATAGACTTCATTATGACGACCAAGAAGCAAGTATTTGATGATGTCTCCGTGATCAGCAGGGTGAAAACCGAGAGCGATCACCACATTGTTAGAGGCACATTGAATATCGATGTTAAGCTTGAAAGGGCACGTCTGATGAAGTCCAAATCCTGCCCAAATCCAAAACCCCGAGAGTTTTCAGCTAGAACTGCACAATCGCTTCCAGTGCCTAGCCAGCTGCAATGATATTGACGAGATAAACAACGGGTTGGTGGAAACTGTCCAAGCGGTGGGATCTAAGTTTTTAAGGCCCCCCCGCTGAACTAAGCACCAGAAAATTTCAGATGAAACCATTAAGCTAATGGAGGACCGGGATGAAATGAGATTGCAGTCTTCAGCTGATATGTCGGCCTACGGCGTGCTTAATAGACGAATCTCGAAATCTGTGCGACACGATCTGCGTACCTTTAATACATCTCGTATTAAGGTCGCAATAGAAAGGAACAAAAGTTCAAAAGTGTTTGCAAAGCATTCGTCTATACGGCAAAGCCAAATGACTAAGCTGAAGACCGACAGCGGCACTATCATTTTGTCGAAACCGGAGATTCTGAGAGAGGTCGAAAAGTTCTATGGACAAATGTACACCTCAACACAAAACCCCGTTGGTCAGTTGGCTCAGGACACCAGAGCCAAACTTACCCGACCCTATACCGAAGACATCCCGGACATCAGCCTGTACGAGATTAGGATCGCTCTGAAACAGCTTAAAAACAACAAGGCACCAGGTGAGGATGGAGTTACGACAGAAATTCTGAGAGCGGGTGGAAAACTGGTACTTCAAGTCCTCCAGAAGTTATTTAACTCCGTCGTCCTTGAAGGAACCACGCCAAAAACGTGGGATAAGAGAGCGATTTCTATAAAAAAAGGTGATAAAACCTTATTAAAAAACTACAGGCCCATCTCGCTCTTGAGCCACGTTTACAAGCTGTTTTCGAGAGTGATAACGAACCGTCTCGCACGCAGGTTCGATGACTTCCAGCCTCCCGAACAAGCCGGTTTCCGAAAAGGCTTTAGTACCATAGACCACATCCACACGCTAAGCCAGATTATACAGAAGACCGAGGAGTATAATCGGCCATTATGTCTAGCGTTTGTGGACTATGAAAAAGCCTTCCATTTAATCGAGACCTGGGCGGTACTGCAGTCTCTTCAGCGATACCAAATCGACTATAGGTATATCGAAGTGTTAAGTGTGTGTATAGTAACGCCACTATGTCAGTCCGTCTACAGGACCAGAGTACCAATCCAATTGCAGAGAGGCGTGAGACAGGGAGACGTAATTTCTCCGAAACTGTTCACGAACGCATTGGAGGACGTTTTCAAACTCTTGGTCTGGGACAGACTTGGCATCACTATCAATGGCGAATACATCACTCATCTTCGTTTTGCCGATGATACCTAGTCAGGTCATAAGTATTGTCACACAGTAAAAACTTTTCTTTTAGAATGCTGGCCACAAAAAAGTTTATAGAATTCGAATTTCGAATTGTTCATGAAAATAAAAATGTATACTTTTTAGAATTTTACTCATTTTTAAGTATGGAGTGGACTCTTAAAGAAGACCGTGTTGCAGTTATTGCGTTGCATCGTAGCGGTTACGCGCCAATTCAAATTTTAGACATACTGAAAAATTTGAATATAACCAAAAGATTCGTTTATCGCACCATCAAACGATACAATGAAGACTCTAGTGTAGATGACAGGTCAAGAAGTGGTCGCCTTCGGTCTGTTAGGACTCCAGCAGTAATAAAAGCTGTGAAGGCGCGAATTCAAAGAAATCCCAAACGTAAGCAGAAACTGTTGGCCCTTCAGATGAGGTTAAGCAGAACCACGGTGAAAAGGGTATTAAATGAAGACTTATGGCTTCGGGCATATCGAAGAAAAACAGAACATCGTTTGAATGCTCGTCTAATGGACCTGAGACTGAAGAGATGCCGCGCTTTGTTGAAGCGGTACGCGGGAAAAAATATCAGAAATTCTTTTTTCGGATGAAAAATTTTTACCGTAGAAGAGAGCTACAACAAACAACATGATAAGGTGTACGCACACAGTAGTGAAGAAGCGAGCAACCGTATTCCGCGTGTCCAACGAGGTCATTTTCCATCCTCGCTCATGGTATGGTTGGGAGTTTCTTATTGGGGCTTAACAGAGGTACATTTTTGTGAGAAAGGTGTAAAAACGAATGCAGTTGTGTATCAAAATACAGTCCTGACGAATCTTGTGGAACCTGTTTCTCATACCATGTTCAATAACAGGCACTGGGTATACCAACAAGATACGGCGCCAGCTCATAGAGCGAAGAGCACACAAAACTGGCTGGCGGCGCGTGAAATCGACTTCATCCGGCACGAAGACTGGCCCTCCTCCAGTCCAGATTTGATTCCGTTAGATTACAAGATATGGCAACACTTGGAGAAAAAGGCGTGCTCAAAGCCTCATCCCAATTTGGAGTCACTCAAGACATCCTTGATTAAGGCAGCCGCCGATATTGACATGGACCTCGTTCGTGCTGCGATAGACGACTGGCCGCGCAGATTGAAGGCCTGTATTCAAAATCACGGAGGTCTTTTTGAATAAACTTTAATGTCATAAGAGTCTATGTTTTGTTAAGTTCATTTTGGTATATAAATGGTTACATAATGAATAAACTTGTTTCAATTATTTTATAGTAAACATGTGACAAAATTTATGACCTGACTAGGTATAGTCATTATGGCCGAATCGCTCGAGGAACTCGGTACCATCCTCAACGACCTTAGTAGGGGCTCCCAACAGCATGGGTGCAACATGGATATTTGACATAATTTTCGTATGGACCGGTAGTTGTTGGGGGCGATACTCTCGAAGTTGTCGACGAATATGTATACCTAGGACAAACTGTCCAAGTAGGTTAGTCCAACTTCGACAAAGAGGTGGCACGAAGAATCCAACTCGGCTGGGCAGCGTTCGGGAAACTTCGCGATAACTTCTCGTCCAAAATTCTCCAGAGCCTAAAGACTAAAGTCTTCAACCAGTGTGTGTTGCCAGTGATGACCTATGGCACTGAAACGTGGTCCTTTACTCATGGCCTCATGACCAAGCTCAAGGTCGCTCAACAAGCTATGGAGAGGGCTATGCTCGGGGTATTTTGCGTGACAAAATCCGCAATGAGAAAATCCGCAGAAGAACTAAAGTTGCCGACATAGCTCTCAAAATTAGCAAGTTGAAGTGGCAATGGGCAGGCAATATCGCTCGTAGAACCGATAACCGTTGGGGAAGAAAGGTTCTCGAGTGGAGACCACGGACTGGAAGACGCAGCGTAGGCCGGCCCCCCACAAGGTGGACCGACGATCTAGTAAGAATCGCGGGGATCCGTTGGGCGCAAACGGCTACCAACCGCTCGTTGTGGCGATCTAAGGGGGAGGCCTATGTTTAGCAGTGGATGTCATCCGGCTGATGATGATGATGATGAACTTTATATTGTTATTACCACTCAGAAATAATATTCTTGGAATATCGGAACACTTTATAGTTTAAGTATGTATTAAATATATGTAAAATTTCAATTATCTTTTTACCGCTGTTGGCTAATCACACTAATATTTGTTTCATAACACTAATATAAGTTTGGGCGTTTGTTTATTTATTTGTTTGTTACTCAATCACGTCGTAACGGCGGAATCGATTTCAATGAAATTATGTTTATACGTAGATTATAACTTGGATTAATACATAGGCTACTTTTCATTGACAAAAAAAGCGAGCGAAACCGCTGGTGGAAGCTAGTGTTGTATACATCTGTAAATTAGTACACGTATCAGTACCGTGTTACGATATCAGTATTTAAAACTGGACTTAGCTTTAAACTGAACTTAAGTTTGCAAGATCTACAGATATTTGCTCCACGTCGGGGTATTTCTCAAATAATACATATTAGGAAACAAAAATACGACCACACGACTGAAGTAAAACTTCGTTTTCAAAATATTAATTTATAAAAATGTTCAATTAAAAAATTGCCCACACGTCTGTAGGTCGATCAGTCTATGTTCATTCTGACCGTGTTCTGGTCAGACGCAACTCGCACTCGCATACCAACGTTTAAAAATATCGAAACGTAACTCTCTCTCTTTCTATCTTCACTTACTTATTTCTCCCTGTCAACTTGCGTTTGCACTTTTCGTAACGCATTCACCACCTTACTCCCCAAGTCAAGCGTTTGTTAAGAAGTTTTACTTCAAAAAACCATCTAGGTATTTATAATTTTTATCAGATATCTGGTTCCTAGAGTACAAGATTTGCTTAGTTTGGGTTATTCATCGGTATGTAAAATTTTATTACTTACTTATTTAAACAATAGGGTTATGAAATGTATAATTTTGTCAAAAAGGCACATTAAAAAAGTTAAACGCCATTGTAATGTACAGTCAGCTCAATACAGGTCGTTTACGACTGCCCTGCGAGTTACCGAGCTATAAAGACTACATAATTGAATGTAGCATATATGTGCTCTATTGTTTGGGCGGTCCGTTTTAATACCCGTAAAGTTTATAAACTGAGTTTGAGTTCAAAGTATAACACACTGTATGACGATTGTTGTGTAGGTAAGGGTATTTTATAAAGTTTTATTTAAGTTGTAGCGTTACCCACGTAACCTGTTGGGATTTTACCGGCCGCCTACGTGCCCAATGCTATGCAGCAAGTAGTGGATTTGGGTTCATTATACCAAGAACAAAGGTACGAACTATATGAACAACTAATCCGAGTTGAATAACCGGTAAAAATGAGTCATCATCATCGTCATCCACAGCCTGATTTCACCCATTGTTGGGTATAGGCCTCCCCAAGTTTGTGCCATCCACCACGATCTTGCGCTAGTCTCACCCACTGACGGCCCGCGACCTTTACGATGTCGTCCACCCATTTCGCTGCTGGTCGTCCTTCCCTTCTATACCCGCTCCTCTGCCACCATTCAGTCACTGACCTGCTCCATCTGTCATCACCATGTCTAGCCAAGTGTCCAGCCAAGACCATTTGAGCTCCATAACTCGAATCCCAACGTCATGAACTTTTGTTCGTCTACGGATCTCAACGTTTGGAACCCGATCTTACAGTCTGATGCCGAGCATGGTACGCTCTATGGTTCTTTATGCAACTCTTAATCTGTACACAGCCTTCTGCGTGAGCGTCCATGTCTCGGCATCGTAGGTCATGGTGGGCAGAACACATTGGTTGAATAAGCGGATTTTCAGACACTGTGGAGTTTTAGGCGCTAAGGATGTCGTCTAACTTGCCGAATGCGGCCCATCCCAATTGGATCATTTTAGAGATCTCCTCCTGCTGAGTATGAGTATTAAGTATGAGTCTGAGTATGAGTATGAGTCTGGGTCTGGTGTGGAGTACTGCTGCCATAATTGAGATGGTTCAGCCAAATACCAGCTCGATACCTTAGACTCGATAGAACGTAGGGCTTCTAGGCTTACAGGTGAGCCATATATGGCGGAGACTAAGGCCCAAAGTTTTGAACACTGCCGTAAAGTTGCAAGCCTATCGATCTTTTACAAAATACATTTTGGGGAATGTTACCAGCAACTATACGATCTGATCCCGCCACCCCCCTTCCATCAAAGGACAAGCAGGCGCACGGCTCAGTACCATCCGTACATAGTTGATATACCACCCATTCGCACACACCGTTTTGGTTCTACGTTCTTGATACTTACAGCTAAGGTATGGAACACTTTACCGTCGTCTGTTTTTCCTATTAAATACGATCCGGGCCTCTTTAAGGTAAGAATGAATAGGTTTCTTTTAGATCTTCGTGCTACATCTTAGACCACATCATCGCTTACCATCAGGTGAGATTATGGTCAAACGAAGTTCTATCATGTTTAAAAAAAAAGTTGAACAAAAAACAAAGAGTTCTTGGTATTTCAATATAGTTCTGAATACTAACTATAGCTAAGAGCAAGCATTAGGAACAAACAGACAAATTTCAAGATGTGTGTTACAGGATATATTAATATCAAAGCTCCACTTGCTATATTTACCCCAGGAAACTCAGTTAAAAACACCTCGTTTGCGTCTCCATCATAAACGCGCAAAGCTTTTTTTAACACCATCAAAAATAATCTACATGAGAATCTAAATCAAGTGTGTAGACACACCAAAGCCGCTACCGACAAAGCCTGGCGGCTTTTTGTCCGTGGCTTTATTTTGGCAATCGTATTGGCGACTTGCATCCGCGTGTGTTATCTGGCGACACACCGCCAACAACTGTGCTGTGTCGGCGGGTTGGCTTTGAAGTGTAGACTGCTTTCGACCTTTTTGATAATAACGCGTATAGGAACAATAAATTTCCACTGATTTCCAGAGTGACTGCCAGCAACATTTAGTTGGATCTTTCCATCTAGTACCCGTCTCCACTCAAGAGCCTATCTGCTCTAACGGTTGTTATTTGAGAGGTCTTTGAGATATGTGGTCACTGCCACGTCTAAACAATATCCTTTCCTAACACTTTTACAATATTTTATAAAATAAGTAATGCTTGACATTTCACACAGCGCCATCTAGCCTGAAACTAAGCAAATCTTGTATTATTGCAACCAGATAACTGATAGAATACTTATATACTTTTTTTTTGTACATACTTATAATATATAAAAAAACATCCAGACCCGAAACAAATATCTGTAGATAATGCAAACATTTGTTCCGCGGCGGGAATTGAACCCGCTATCTCCTGCGTCTATTCGCTTACTGTGCCACGGAGGTCGTCGAAAAGGAACTATAAACTAATCTGTGACCTTTATTTTACATAGTTACTATTTATCTATCTGTGACAACGTGTTAGTAACTAAAAGCTAATCTGTGTGCTGTGCCAAGTTTTTAACTAACTGTTTAAGCATCTGTCTATAGTAATGAGTAAAAAATGTACGGCAAAGCATGTTATGGAAACCAGATAACTGATAGAATACTTATATACTCTTTTCTTCTTTTTGTAAATACATATAGAGAAATAACCAGACCCGGAAGAAATATCTGTAGATCATGCAAATATTCGAATCAAATCCTCATACGTCTCCGGCTATTCGCCTTATGCAGCACGGAGGTCGACAAGAATCATTTCCTTAATGAATTTACCAAAAGCTGCATACTTCTCTAAAAGACTCACTCACTTATTATCAATTTTTTTTTAAAATTCTTTATTTACCATTGGAGTTTTAACCAGACAATGGTTATGTCA
This sequence comes from Philereme vetulata, assembly GCA_918857605.2. Lineage (NCBI taxonomy): Eukaryota > Metazoa > Arthropoda > Insecta > Lepidoptera > Geometridae > Philereme > Philereme vetulata. The sequence continues at coordinate 3,561,239 of OU975462.1, forward strand.
CTCCCGTAAGTCTGAACTTCAAATTACATCTACTTTTTTAAAAAAAAAAACAAAAAATAACAATTAACTACCTACCTACGTATTGCCCTCCAGCGAAGAGAGGTAAATTTTAAGCAGTCTCCTGACCTCATCAGATGATGGTGAAGCCAAGCAACTGTTACACGTCCCTACGCTGTTATCAGTAAACAACATAGAGGTATGGCGCACTTATTATCAAGCAACGTGAATTCACTTAATATTCCATTAAAACAACAAAGATTTAATAAATCTTTAAAAACAAAGCTCTTATAATCCTTTCGCTTTTCCTTTCATCTCTTTATACTAATTAAGCAGAAATCTGTTTAATTTTAGGTCAATTATTTTGTAAGTGAAGTTACAAACAAAGCAATTACGTACATTCGGTTCGTTTATTTAGAACCTCTTCGATACGACGTCGAAGTAATTACAGATATGCTATACGAGTAGGGATGTTGTTTGTAATAGAATCCCTTTATAAATGTTGAACAATAAAGTCTTCTCCTTCGCGTGTCAATAGCTTTTTTTTTATACATATATTTTTATATACATTTTATATTTTATACATTATAGGCTTGCGTTTGACCACGATCTCGCCTGATGGTAAGCGATGATGCAGTCTACGATGGTACACGCTTGCCTAGAAGAAACCTATTCACTCGCCACTTAAAGATACCCAAGCTGTTGCTATCTGGAAACATAAACTCTGGCAAGGCGTTCCACTCTTTGGCGGTGCGCATAATAAAAGTCGAAGAGAAACGCTTTGTGCGAATGGGAGGTATTTCTGCCATATAGCGGTGACGCACCGCAGAGCGTCTATTAGCTCTATTTACCTAGTGTTAGATAGGTACTTGGCTATATTGATGGCGTCAGGAGAAGGCATTTTTAAGTTTTCCATCGTGCAGGTGTTCGGGCTCAAGGGGCATTTCAATAAAGTTAATGTTTATTAAGCGTGTTGTTCGTATATTTTTTAAAGTTCCCTACCAGAATGGTAAAAACGGTGACTTTGTCAATTCGTTTATAACAGCTGATTAAAGACATTGACAGACATTTATTTGCTACCATAGCACACACAAATTCACACTATACAATCAAAAGGTTTAACATCAAAGAGAAAGCACAAGTAAGAGAAAACAGAAAATTACATTCAACAAACATAGGAACAATAGAATGAAATAATAAATTTCCAATGTAGTCAGGGAAAAGTTAAAAAGAGGCAAGTAGGTGTGTATGTGCTACTGCAAGAAATGGGTTCCAGCTCAGCATTATGCCTCGCCACCGATCGACAGCTCGGATCTCAGCAACTACTGAACTAATCGGTGTGCGAAATTGGAATACTCGTAAATATATACTACTGACTATTGCAATTAACAAAAAAACATTTTGACTTTGATGGCCAAAAGAACCAGAATGTCGTTGGAGGGGAGGTGGGATCTATATCAAAGAGATTGATTTCCATTTCCATATTCCAAAACCAATTTTGTTTCTTTTTACTTTGACAATTTAGGAATTGGGATGAAAAATGACGAAAAATATACCGTTCAATTATCTCCGAAGTTTGTAAAATGAAAAATCGGAAATTATTATATGTCAAAATAACAAAAAAAATATAACGAAGTCTCTACATAGAACATTTTTTTAGATTTAGATTTTTTTTATTAGTTTTTTTTGTTTACATAAATAAACTTATCTAGATTTGGAACCCACGGTGCGCGAGTTCTACTCGTTCATGACCGGTCCATTTTATATCTACAATATACATTTTATATCATAAATAAGTACTGATAAACGTAGAAAGACCCAAACTAGATGGAAAGACGACCAGCCGCTGAATACAAACCCAGGCATTAGAAATTTATGGGGAAGGCTTTGGTTCATTTCAGCAGTGGATGACCTATGGTTTTGGAAATGTAACTAAACAAATAACTGGTACGAAGGTAAGTAGACATAGATTTATTGTATTGGATCTCCACAATTCAGTATTTGATCTTCACAATACAGGGAATCCTAGTGCGGAGGTCAATGTTAACGCTCAAAACTGTTATAGAATGATCATGTAAGCTGATTTAGATAATTTCTTAATAAATAAGTATACAATAGTAGATTATTAAACAAGGGGATAAAGCAGTGTCTTGCGTCATGGGCACTATCTTGAATTCCGAACATAACAAAGGATTCTAGAGTTAACTCGTGAGCAGAGCGGGGGAGTTACTAGAATCTTTGAAAGCAGAGATTGATATAAGCACGCCCAAGATGCAGACAGTTTTATACACGAAGAGAATATTCTTCTTTTGACACTTTATGCGAGACAATATAAAGCAAATTTAAGTTGGTGCTTACTGTGCAGAGGATAATACGATTTACGAATTATTTCTTATGGTGTGGGTATCTTTGGTTCAAATTTTAATACAGATGAGGTTCCCAATTCAAATCACATTATGCCCGCAAGGGTTTAATGAAATTCAGTACAACTTTACTCCCGGCTCAGCCGTAGGGATTTAATCATCTGCTTTCGGTGACGTTTACATTACATATAATTTGACATTGTCGAGCAGGTGATGTGAAAAATATTATAATAGTTATTTCATGTTCCTGGTTCCAATAAAGATTGTTTATTTGTTATTATCTAATAAATGTAGTGAATTGTTATAATGGGCTATCTGACCAGCCGAAGTAACTCTTTGCGTTTGCAAAATGAACAAAAGTATGTCTTTAGAGTCCACCCTAAAAGCTTTTTCCTCTCATTACATTTATTCTTCCATCATCCGTAGAGGCTTATTTGGAGCCAAACTGACGTACTTAATTACATCATCCAACGGTCATAGCCAAAACCCAACGGCGCGTTATCTTTAGTATATTCTATTGCGCGGTCCAGTGGCCCAGCTTTTATTCCGCAGACGTGAGTAGAATACCAAATAATTCCCATCGTGTTGAATGAAACTAGAGGCTTTATTGAAAAAGGTTTTCTGATAGACGTTAGGGCGCAAATTGACGGAATGAGCTGATTTCGTTGACGTTTTTTACGTGATTCTAAAAGGATTTTTATGGGCTGCAACAGTTGGAAGACGAGAAGAATGATTAGATAAATCATGTCCCAGGTATTTATAGGCAACGGATATTTGTGCGAACGAAGTGACAAAAAAACAAAAGAAGAAATGGGTTTTCGATTCGACGCGTATATTTTAAAAACCTTGCCTAGGCGTAGTTAGTAGGTTGTTTGCGGATAGTGAAAATCCATTGTGGTGACAAAATTCAGTGTGATTGGATCTTGTAAAAAACGGGTTTTTTATACTGCCTGGAGATATAACAAGCATAAGGCCCACCTGATGTTAAGTGGTAACCATCGCCTATAACAAAACATTGCCTTGTAGATAACGCACCTTAAATACGTGGCCTATGATGCACTGCTCTGCGTCTATCAACTTGAGGCATACAGGTGTAAAGCCTCATGTGCGTGCAATTTCACCGTCAACCATAACCTTCAAAGCAATACTGCTTGGCGGCAGAAATAGATATTGCTAAGGCTAACTAGGGCGTCTTTCATCTATAATATCAACAAGGGCTTTGTACAGTACTCAAACAAGAAAACAGGAGATTCGTAGACGAACCCAAGCCACCAACGTAGCACAAAGGATTAGCAAGCTGAAGTGGCAGTGGGCAGGGCACACAGCTCGAAGAACTAACAACCGTTGGGGTAGGAAGGTTCTCGAGTGGTGACCACGCACTGGAAAGCGCAGCGTAGAACGGCCCCCACTAGATGGAAAGACGACCTGATGAAGGTCGCTAGGAGTTCGACCGCTCTGGAAATCTAAGGGAAGGCCTATGTTTAGTAGTGAACATCCTTTAGCTGGTATGATGATGATAATGTACATTACAGCTGCTAGATAGTATTTGTACAAATGATGAAACCACATTCCTATTCCAAAGATAAAATTTTGTTCTAAATCGAACACGATTTTAATATTTTCTGGTGGTAGTTTCTAACCCCATCAAGTAGTGCAAACTTTAACCTATGGAAACCTAGGTTTTAAAACCTAGAATTATAAAAAAAAATGTAATATGACCTAAAACTTAAACTGCCACAAAACAGATAACCGTTGGGGTAAACGTGTTCTGGAGTGGAGACCACGTCACAAGCGAAGTGTAGGACGCCCTCCGGCTAGATAGAGTGACGGTTTGCGCGCTGTGGCTGGCAAAGATTGGATGAGAAGAGCTGAGGAGCGGGCTCAATGGTGCACCCTGGGAGAGACCTACGGCTAACAGTGACTGTTATACGTCGATGATGATGAAAAACTACGCGTGCGAAGCTGCGGTTTGGTCAGCTAGTAATAATAGAAAGAGGAAATATTTGTATTTTTGTGTCATCATCATCATCGTCAGTATCAGTCGTAGGACGACCACTGCTGGACAAAGGCCTCCCTCATTGATCTCCAGGAACTGCGGTTGGAAGCGACCTGCATCCAACGCCGACCTGCGGTTCTTACCAAGTCGTCTGCCCATCTTGTAGGTGGACGTCCTAAGCTGCGCTTGCCGGTCCGTGGCCTCCAGTCGAGAACCTTCCGGCCCCATCGGCCATCTGTTCTGCGCGCTATATGGCATGCCCATTGCCACTTCAACGTGCTAATCCGTCGGGCTATTTCGGTGACTTGAGTCCTCCTACGTATCTCCTTATTTCTGATTCGATCCCGTAGAGAAACCCCGAGCATAGCCCTCTCCATATCTCGTTGAGCGACTCTAAGCTTATTCGGGTATTTTTGTGTGTATGTTTGTAATGAATAAACTCAAAAACTAATTTGCCGATTTCGAAACTTCTTTTACCATTGGAAAGCTACATTCACCTTGAGTGACACAGGCTATATTTATTGCTAGAACCGATTAGGGATCCTTACTAAAACTTAAGTAACGTAACCCAAGGTGTAAAAGTGCCCAATAACGTCTTATGTCGCATGCGCTGCAGAATCTATTGATGAGAGAAGAAAAGTATGTTGTACAATATTAAAGAACATATCAATATCCACAAGAAATTTCGTAATATTATAAAGAGGAAAGATTTGTTTGTTTGTTTGTAATGAATAGGCTCCGAAACTACTGGACCGATTTATAAAATTCTTTCACTGTTGGGTAGCTACACTATCTCCGGGTGACTCAGGTTACTTTTACCCGCGAGAAGGAGGGCAATGTTTTTATTAAAAAACTGGTCAACTTTATTGATATTTTTATTTGATTTTTTAGTTTGATTTTGACCTGTAAAGAGCCCTCTACTTACACCATGAATTTTCCTTATAGCTGACTTTCCATAACTTCATCGCCCTAATACGTGTAGTGTTCTTTCAAAATTATTGGGCGATAAATTCAAAACACTTGGCATAAAATGCGACATGAAATTATACGAAGTCGAGTAAGTATATATATGAAGTTATTTGTTGCCTATAAAATTTTATATGATGAAGCGGTGGTCGTTTCATTTGATTGTATTGAACGACGTATATTAATGTAAGTTGCTTACTTTTCTTATGTGACGACACGATATTCTTATAGCAATAAATAAATAACAAGTGGAATGATAATAAAATAGGTTTTGTTTTGCAAAAAAACCGTTGTACATTACTTCATTACATTTTCAGTTCCAGTTCTGCCAGTATGAATGAATGAATGAAAATCTTTTAGACCTTATTAGATACAACAAAAAATAGTAACAAGTTAAAGTATAATAGGTGGTCTTATCGCTAAAGAAAGCAACCTCTAAGTTGCATTTAGATGGTGAGGTGTAATTTAAAGAATAATTTAACAAAGAGATTCAGATCTGCATATAAAATATGAGTATAATTTTGTTTAGCCCGATACAATAGTATTTTTTACAAACTTTTTATTATCATTATTATAAATACGGGATTTATCACGTACCGTCTTATCGGTGTTTCGACCGACAATGTTTCGGTTCAATTCGTGAACCTTCATCAGGGTGAGTGCGATCCGCTCAGTGCGAGGCGAGACGTTATTCGGAGCGGATCGCACTCACCCTGATGAAGGTTCACAAATTGAACCGAAACATTGTCGGTCGAAACACCGATAAGACGGTACGTGATAAATCCCGTATTTATAATAATGATTGAAATCAATCACGAAAGTTTGTATTATCATACAATGTTTGTATGTTTGTCCGGGTGGAATCTTCCAACTGAATTTTAAACCCGTTTCCCTCAACCGATTAAGCTGAAATTTGCAATACACACCTAGGTAACTTCGGTAAAAATGCAATAATATGGTACCATGGAGGGTGGTCTTATGATGGAGACGGATGCTAGACAAAATCAATTCTGAATGGATTATAGTAGGCTACTAGTGTTTGGGCTCATTTGAATCTGCTTGCGTTTATAAAAGCTTGTTTTCAAAAGTAATTTTTCAACAAAAAACTATATTTATTTTTTTACTAGCTCGTGCCCGCAACTTCGTACGCGTTACACTACTAAATGTGTAGGTAACCTAGAAATTCCTGGTTTATAGGATAAAAAGTAGTCTATGTGGTAATCCAAAGCTATAATCTACGTACACACTAAATTTCATCAAAATCTGTTTCGCTGTTACGACGTGCTAGAGTAACAAATAAATAAACAAACATCCAAGCTTTCGCATTTCTAATATTAGTGTGATAGGCATCACTCCGATGACTCCGAGGTTATGAAAATTGTTTTTTTTGTTTAGATTTGTAAATGTTTGAGTGTCTCTCTTGAATTAAAACAATCATTTAATTCAGAAACAAATAAATACAAAACGGTTGCCCAATCACGTCCACTTACTTTCGGCGTAACTAAAAAAAACACAACTCAGTTGTCTAACGGAATCGTCACTGGCCTATCCGTCTACAAATTGGTATGACAGAAACGGGCCACATTGAAAATACCACTTTAGACATCTTACAAGAAAACAGGGGTTATTGTTGCCATATTATATTACATTTAATGTAACAAAATATGGCAACCTCATAACAACAATATATTTATATATATATTTCTATATATACAAATGAATCCCTATTTCCCTTGGTCACGCCATCACGCATGAACGGCGCGACCGATTTCGCTAATTCTTTTTTTGTTGTATTTCTTATTGTCAGGAGAAGGTTCATATAAAAGAAAAATGCGCGCAAAATTAGAAATTTTAAGAATACTTACTTAACCACCATATAAAATTATTTATATTCTAACCTTACCGCTTTTATAACGTTACCTTATGACGTTTGAAATAGAATTGACAGAATGCGTGCTGCAAATGTCATCAAAGAGGATGTAAAAAAAATTAATATCGTTTGAAACAGATGCTTCGGTCGGAGTTATCCCGAGATATTGTCTATCTATATATATAAAAATGAATTGCTGTTCGTTAGTCTCGCTAAAACTCAAGAACGGGTGGAGCGATTTGGCTAATTTTGGTGTTGAATTATTTGTGGAAGTTATTCATTTTCTCATACATAATGATGGCCGGGGACAACAATTGACAATTCTACCAGGGTGACGTATATTGACAGCCCACTTTATATGCATGTCAAGGCGGTACGAAGTTCGCCGGGTCAACTAGTAATATATATATATACTAGTGAATCCGCCGAACTTTGTACCATCTTGACATGCATATGACACGGGCTGTCAATATACGTCGTCATAATTATCTGCATCAATGTATGAGAAAATTATTTTCTTCGTTATATCTTTTTGCAGAATTTTTCCGATATTTCAATAGTTATTCTGCTATTCGGGACGGAGACAAATACAACAAATCTAAAATCATCAAAATCGGTCTAGCTGTTCTTGAATTTTAAGTGTTCGAACAAACCCGACTTGGTTTTATATATTAAGATATATATGGTAGGTACCTAACCTACTTAAAATTAGGTATGGATTAGTACAATCATTTTTTTTTTAATATCTAGCCTATGCTGTCCCACTGCGGGGCAAAGGCCTCCCCCTCATCTCTCCACTTTTCTCGATCTTGAACTGAATTCCGCCAATCCCTATAAAAAGCGTCCAAATCATCGCGCCACCGCTTCTTAGGCAATCCACGGTGTCGCTTTTCATCCACAGGGATCCATCCAGTTACGACCTTAGCCCACCTATTTGGTTGCATGCGGGAGATATGACCCGCCCAATCCCACTTCAACTTGGCAGCCTTGATACCGACGTCAGCGATGCCGGTCCTTGAGCGCAGCGAGGTGTTCCGAATCCTGTCTATTCTCTTGACACCCAAAATGCTGCGCTCTATGGCTCTTTGGCAAACCCCGAGTCTGGACTTTTGAGATTCAGTCAGTGACCAATACTGGGCACTTCAGACTGTACAATCATTACAAAAAGCAAAGTATACTATTTTTTTCTTGTGCGACTGTGACCTACATGACTACATGTATACAAGAAAAAAATATAGAATTATAGAAATACACAATTTATTAAAGAATTTCATAGAAACTGGCACGGTTCTGGATGAGTGGCAAAAACAAAGAAAACCCATGCCTAGCAATGAACCATTTCTGAGAACTACGAAATTATATAGTTTTGTGAATTTATTTATAACTAGTTGACCCGCCTCCGGCTTCGCATTCGTGGTATTTCAATAAAAAACATAACCTTCCTTTTACGAACTTGGGTAAAAAGTAGCCTATGTCCTTCCCCAGGATATAATCTAAATTCTCGCCAAATGTAATAACGATCCATTCAGCGTTTAGCTATGAAAAGGTAACAAACAAACAGTTACTTTCGCAGTTACTATGTATGTATTATACATACATATAAACAATCCTCTTGAATCACTCTATTTATAGCTGAAAACTGTATTAAAATCCGTTGAATAATTTAAAAGGCCTAAGTGAACAGACAGCGGAAGTGACTTCATTTTAAAGGCTGTATAACATGTCTCACTTTATAATAAATGGCTAAGAGGCATGGCCTTCAGTGGTAGACTATTTTAGTTGTACGAAACTTATATAAATGAAACAACCTTAATTTACCACTTAGAAGTTTAAGCTCCTTCAAATGTCAACTCTAATAATTCATACACTAAGTCTAAACTACAAGTAAAAGTAACTAAGACTTCAGTCGTTTTGCAATACAACCGCAGTAACGTAGAGTAGACAATAGGCCGTTGTAGATTTTTATACCGAGGTCGTTGCACTCGAGGGTTAGCACGACTCGAGTTAGCAACATTGCAAAGTTACTGTCAGTTACATAGATTTGCGAGGGTAAGAATTAACAGTGACGTATAGCAATTTGAAGTCTAAGCGAGTTTAATAAGATTACTGAATTCATATTACAAAATGTAGGTATCATATTCCTTCACATAAAGATGTTGTTCGATAAACGAGTTGACCCGCCGAATTTCGTACCACCTTGATATGCATATAACGCGGGCTGTCAATATAGATAGATAGATAGATAGATAGATAATTTCTTTATTGCACACCATTAAAAATAAAACAAACAAAAGAGAATACAAAATTAAATCAAAGGTACAATGGGCGGCCTTATCGCTAAAAGCGATCTCTTCCAGGCAACCTTTGGATGGACAGGATCTGTGTGAACAAAAGAGAACGGCGGCGTTAATCAAATAATAACTAACAGAATTAGTACATAAATGACTAAAATAAAATATACATATAAATAAATATAAATAATTTTATAATATTAAATAACCTACTTCAAAATACATACATAGGTAATTAGAAAAAACAATAAAAAATTATATACAAAATTTAAGTTGCAAAGTCTTAGTGAGCGATGGACGACAGATAATGATTATTAACCATGTTTTTAAAAACAGGAAGGGATTTGGCGTTACGAATTGAAACAGGTAGTGCATTCCAGAGTCTGGTAGCCTGAAGAGTGAAGGAGTTAGTATAAAATACTGAGGTATGATGAGGATATATGTCACCCTAGTAGAATTGTCAATGGTTGTCCCCGGCCTTCATTTTACAACCATACTTAACCATAGACAAAATTACGTTTAGCTGTAATTTGCGTTTTGTTATTCCTTGTCAGATGCTTTTTTCTTATAGCACGTTTTATAATGACTTGTATTCTCTTTGACGTTTAATGTGACGTCACACATTTTCAACCAAATCGGTTCAGCCGTTCTTGAGTTATAAATAGTGTAACACGACTTTCTTTTATATATATATATATATATATAGATAGAATATCATATGGATAGGAGTATTCCCACTAATTTGTTTGGAATTTTAATAAATTGACATAGTTTTATAATAATCGTATTAGCTTTTAGTTTTCATTAATTAGCAAATAACATTTAATTGTACTAATGTAATTATTCTTTAGACCACTATCTCTAATGCTCAATTCAACTAATATTTATAAACCTACTGTTTTTGTCTTAATGGTTTCAAGATATATAAATTATATCGGAGATAGCCAAGCGTACCGCGGCAGTGGGCGGTGAGCTCCAAGATTAGTTAAGTTTGTGTACTTAACTAATATTTCTACTATAACAAAATTTGTATATGATTTGTATGATGCTGTGATGATGATATGATGTGTAAGTGAAAAACTAAATTTATATAAAAAAAAAGCTTTATATTTTAAGTTTATGTAGAGACGTAGTTATTAATCAAATTTAAGTATGTTTCCTTAGAATTTTAGGGTACGGAAAACGTTTGTCAAGAAGAATTACTGATGTGAATTACTACATTATCATGTCAATAGAAGAGATATTATGTCAATTGACGAGCAATGTTATGACTTGTTAACGTTGTGACTGCAAAATTAACCTGAGAACTATTGGCAATACAGTTTTTTGTTAGTATATACAAAAGTTATATATAGTTTTGTATATACAAAAGTTATATATAGTTTTGTATATACGAGATTTCCAGTGTGAGGGTCGGGTATTTTTATTATTATCAATAAACAATGACATCATATATTTGTTTAATCATGTAAAAGTATAAAATTTATACAAATGCACAGTGAATTACCTAGAACTAGCCAGCTGGACAAAAGTCGATTCCTAGAATCGATTAAATCATAATCTTGTCTCATTAACCACACCTCAAAACTCAGAATTCCAGGTATAACACGTGCCTTACCCTTTGTAGCACACCGCCATAGTACTGGAAAGTGAGGTAATAAGGAAAATGCATTTATGCAAATAAATCAGTTGATAGTTTGCAGTGCTTACGACAACATCTTATGACCACTTGTGCTATTTATATTATTGTGAGTGTTATGGATTTTCTACTTGAAGGTATGTACTTTAAATTTCTTCATAAATTGGGATCATTTAACTTGTTGACGTTGATGTTTATAGGCTTTATAGAAATGGACATTTATATCGTGTAAATTTTTCTATTTAGTAACTTTCATCGAGTGTAACTTTTTTTATCCAAATATATCCAGGCCGTTATTTACGTATGTAATAGCCACAATATTTAACTTTAAAATGATATATAGTTTTGCCACCCCAACTCACCCCATTTTTTTTAATTATTTTTTTCAGAAGTTGTGATTTCGATTTCAAAAATCGATTTCTTTGAAGAATGGCGTAAACACAAGAAAGAGGACCGTAATTCAAAGCTCACAGAGTTTGTATTGAACAAAATCAACTGTTCAGATGTCACTCTTGATTCAAAGAAGAATATTTGTACGAAAATTTCAAGTATTTCTTCAAAATTTGCTGAAAAGTGGTCCGCATCGAAAAATACCCTCAATAGGCTTTTGAATAACAATAAGGATTGGTTAGAGGGTAATGAAATACAATTTGAAGTTCAAGTACATCGCCCGTCTGCGTCTTCGTCATCTGGACCAAGTCGGACTACAGGCAGACCCAGAAAAGAATTTGACGAATCGTCATTCAAAACCAAAAAACGGAGGGTTGAAGATTTAGTGCAATCGCGAAGTGCTAGTGAGTTAACCATAGCCGCTGAAGTAGCCAATCGAGTATCTGGTCGAAGAAATGTAGCTAGTTCAATTCATAAAATATCTGACAACCCTCCAAAAGCTAAAACAACCAATGTTGCGTGTGGTGGTCGTCAATTGAGCAGTGATGAAGCTTTAGCTCATTATGTTGATGCTAAGTGTACCAGCCATAGTTACAAACAGACGCGTAAGGTGTCATTGAAGGCGGGACATCAGATATTTCCATCTTATCATAGTGTAGTTAAGTCTAAAAAAATGTGTTATCCTTTAGATGAGTATATTTCTGTGACGGAAACGCGCGCTGAAATTAATCTACAAGGCATTTTAAACAAAACTGCTGATCGTTTAATTGAAGCGCAAAGTGATGTTATAAGAAATGTTGTGTCTTCTAATTCATCCCTTACATTAATTAGCAAATGGGGCTGTGACGGCAGTTCAGGCCACAGTACCTATAAGCAAAGGTTCGAAGATGCTAATGCTACTGATGAATTCCTGTTCATGTTTTCATTAGTTCCTTTGAAATTATGTGACGGCCAACATATTATATGGCAAAATCCACGGCCTTCGTCAACTCTCTATTGCCGACCAATCAAATTTATTTTTTCAAAGGAAACTAATGAATTCACCAAAGCCGAAACCAACAAAGTCTTGGAAGAAATATCTCAGCTTCTTCCAACTATTTGTAATGTTGAAGAATATGAAATTACTATAAAACATGACCTCTTACTGACTATGACAGACGGAAAAGTATGTAACGCTTTGACTGACACACGCTCCCCTCAAAAATGTTATATATGTGGTGCTACCCCGACAATGATGAATGGTGATTTAAAAGACGTAGTCGTTAATAAAGAACATTACGGTTTTGGTTTGTCTACTTTACATGCATGGATACGTTGTTTTGAGTGTTTACTACATATTAGTTATCGTTTGGATATAAAAAAGTGGCAAGCTAGGGGCGCTGACGATAAAATTAGTGTAAAGTTACGTTCAGAGAAAATTAAGTTAGATTTTAAAACTCAGATGGGGCTTATTGTAGACAAACCAAAACCGGGTTATGGTAACACAAATGATGGTAACACTGCACGTAGGTTTTTTATGAATCCGGAACTAAGCGGTGAGATTACAGGATTGGATGTTAATTTAATTAAAAAAATGTGTATATTACTTCGAACATTATCTTCTGGGTATGATATTAATTGCATAGAATTTGAAAAAGTTTGCTCTGAGACTCGATCTCTTTACCTTAGTCTGTATCCGTGGTATAATATGCCTGTTACTGTGCATAAAATCTTATTACATAGTACAGAAGTCATCCAAAGCTGTATTGTTCCAATCGGACAGCTATCGGAGGAGGCTCAAGAAGCCCGTAACAAAGACTGTCGTAGATTCCGAGAGCATCATAGCAGAAAACAGTCACGTATTGCCACGAATACAGATTTATTATATATGCTGCTGATAACATCTGATCCTGTAATCAACTCGCTTAGGGAAATTCCTAAGAAAAGACCTGAAAAATTGCCCGCAGAAGTGCTAAGCTTGATAGTTCCGCCTTCCATACCTACTACACATCAAGTACCACGTGAAGTTACTTTATGTGAGGAGAACGATTATGTGGTACCTGATTCGTCTAACTGTGACAGCGATGATGAATCATCTGACGATTTCTATTTGTAATTTATTATAATAGTAGATATTATTATAGTTAAGTAATTTAAAGTGGGTGTAGTAATACACCTCTGCCACCCCTTCGGGGAATAAGGCGTGATGATATGTTATGTTATGTTAAGTAATTTAAGTTAAGTTTTTTAAATTGTGTAGATATATAATTTAAATTATTTCGTTAATATGTATTCTTTTAGACTTCTATTTTCAATAAATTTTTATTTCGTACTAAGTTTTTTTATTTTACCACATAACGCAAAAAAAATGATTCAGTATATGTTATTATGGCTGTAGCGATCATGTGAACCCATAAAATAATTTTGTCCAGCTACCATGTTCTAGACGATTCACTGTGAAATGGTATGAATTCACTTGGAAGAATGCTATTTGACTTACATCCAAAGCCGAAATCGTGTTCTTCGTAGAATTTCTAGCAGCATCTTGCTGTTTACGTTACATTTTTTGAGTAAAACTTCTTTAGTTAATGCGTGACGAGAGCGTTACGAAAAGTGTGATCGGGCGAGGCAAACGGAAGTTGAGAGGGAAATATAAGTTAGTGAAGATAGAAAGAGAAAGAGTAACGTTTCATATATTACTTTAGGGGCAAGAGAGAGAGGTGCGAGCACACATTTTCTTTCTCTTTTTCTCTCATAGCCAATTACGTTTCGTATATCTAAGACACAGTGCGGGCCTATTGTCTGTATCATATTGTAGGAGCAAGAGAGAGCAGTGCGCGCGCACATTTTCTTTCTCTCTTCCTCTCATAGCCAGTGCATGAAATATATAGTAGTAGTTCGTTTGCGAGTTTGATATCATTACGTGAACGGTGATTTCTTGATTATTTTTTGTAATTTCATTTCGTTGGTGGACAATTTTATAAATTAATATTTTGAAAAAGAAGTTTTACATTAGTCAGTCGTTTTTTTGTGTTTATATCGTAGCGTCTAGTCAATATTTTATCTTTATTTGAAATTTGAAAAGCTAAGTCGACTAGCGGAGCTATTTTAAAACATTGTTCGAACAGTTAGATTCAAAATCATCCGTGGACACTATTTTGTAAACTTTGTAAATTTTGTAAACCTTTGAATAGTTGTCGGAAATGTAGCCGAGCTTTCGTCAATACGAAATAGTTGTGAATCTTGCAGCCGTTTTAAAATAGCCCCGCAGGTAATAGTATTGTCTGTGTTGTGCTGTATAACTGCAGTATTGTGGATTATGTCTAGATTGACAAACAAATATGAAAACAAGTAGATTAAATCAATAAATAAAATTATAAATTTATTAAAAATAAATTTTTAATAAAAATTGAGCACTTTATGTACCGTTATAGTTTATGTAGGTATGTGCATTAATATTAATTTTTGTAAGTTTATTTTATGTTACAAATTAAGTTACCGGTTCAAAGCAGTTCTCATCCACCTTTATTATGCGCACCGCCAAAGAGTGGAACGCCTTGCCAGAGTCTGTGTTTCCTGATAGCTAAAACCTGGGTATCTTTAAGTCGCGAATGAATAGGTTTCTTCTAAGCAAGGGTGTACTATCGTAGGCTACATCATCGCTTGCCATCAGGCGAGATCTCAAACGCAATGTATAAAAAAAAACCTGTGTTAAATATTGTTTATCTATTTTCTGGCACTACCACTTTATCCATACTACACAAAGGTTAGCTGGAAGAAAATGATTATTAGCAAAAGTTCGCCTATGTCATATTTGTTTTAGTGCAATAAAGAATTATTTCCAAACTCAAGGTTTGCCAAAGAGCCATGGAACGCAGCGTGTTAGGGGTAAAGAGAATGGACAGGATCCGGAATACCACACTGCGCGCGAAGACCGGCATCGCAGATGTTGGTGGCAAGACTGCCAGGCTGAAGTGTGACTGGTTGGGTCACATCAGTCGTATGGTTACAGACAAATGGGCAACAGTCGTCACACAATGGGTGCCTGCAGATGGGCGTCGAAGCCGGGGCAGGCCGAGGAAGTGTTGGCGTGACGACCTCGATGCATTCCAAGATGGCTGGTGGGACGTGGCGAGTGATCGTGAGATGTGAAGGAACATGGGGGAGACCTTTGCCCAGCAGTGGGAAAGTATAGGTTAAAATAACAAGAGTTATCTAATCAAAATAATAATTCTCGAAAATACAAATATGTTTTATTACAAACCCTTTCAAGAAACCTTTCAAAGATAAATAAATAAATAAATATTTCTGGACATTTAACACAGCGCTATCTAGCCCCAAACTAAGCAGATCTTGTACTATAGGAACCAGATAACTGATAGAATACTTATATACTTTTTTTTTGTAAATACATACTTACTATAGAGAAACAATCAGACCCGGAACAAATATCTGTAGATCATGCAAACGTTTGTTCAGCAGGCATCGAACCCGCTACCTCCTGCGTCTCAGTCGGCTATTCGCCCACTGCACCACGGAGGTCGTAAAAGAAGTATGAATGTATTTATTGCACTCGCTAAACATACATTTTCAAAACCACTCCTCGCTTTTTAATGCTTAATTATTATTACTTCTAGTGATGTATGTAGAGAATTAATGAACTTTCCTAAAATCAATACACAATTTTACGGCTAGGTATTGTGGCAAAACATTTTACAAAACCTACCCAGTATTACAAACTACAACCTCACATTAATATAGATTTTAGTGGTAAATTTTGCTAATAAAATAATAATACAACCGCCGTTGTACTGCTGCCAATAACCTTTCGTAGCCAAGCTAATTTGGCTCCTATTTGCAATACCGCAGAGTTATTTACACGCTAACTTACGAGTATATTAAATACTAGCTGACAAATCCGCAGCTTCGCACGGGTAGTTTCTCAATAAAAACATTACCCTCCTGCCGCGCAGTTGGGTAAATAGTAGCTTATGTCACCCGGGGATAGTGTAGCTTCCCAACAGTGAAATATTTTTTGAAATCGGTCCAGTAGCTTCGGAGCCTATTCAATACAAACAAACAAATCTGTCCTCTTTATAATATTATAGTATAGACTATACAGAGTGCGTACATGTGAAGCAGGTTGTTCTCTGAAAATAACTAGTGGTTCGCCCCGATCTGAGATCTCGCGAGACTTCCATAGAAACAAAAAAATATTATTCGTAATCTTTGACTATCAAGTTAGTGTCACGAAATATATACCCAAATTACGTGAACTAAAGTTATATTTAAATAATAGGTAATGGGAGTTCATGTAAATTGTTTATTTGGGGTACACATTGCAGTTATTTTGGATTTTAGACTTTTGCCATTCTTTAACAAAAGCTACACATATATAAAGTTTTGGCACTATGGGATCACTGCCTACCCTGTGAATTTTGTCAAAGTTCGGTTTTTATCATGGCTAATAACTTAATAAAAACCGGCCAAGTGCGAGTCGGACTCGAGCAATAAAGCTACACGCATACCAAATGATAGCACTGGGGAGTCGATGGTGTGTGAATTTTGTCACAGCTCAGTTGTTATGAGGGCTAATAACTTAAAAACTACAAGGTTTAAACTAAAAATAAAAACTGTCGAAATGTACTCACAACCCCCCCCCCCCCCCCACAAACACATGGGTATCACTACCAATGTATCAAATTTCACGATGATCTGATCAACGCTTTGGACAAACAAATATATTAGGTCCTTACATATGAAATTGGCGTTTTGTACGGGAGGAATATAAAGTCATTTTTTTTGTAAAATATATTTAATTAATTAAAGTATGCACCGTTATTATCTATGCACTTTTGTCATCTCATAGGTAGTTCATTGATCCCTTTACTAAAAAGAAACCATGGGGCGAGAATCAATAAACTCTTTGAAGGCGGTTTGGACTGCCGCACCGGAGTTGAATTTTTTTTCTTGTAAGAAGTTGTCTAAATTCCGGAAAAAATGGTAATCTATTGGAACAAGGTCCAGAGAGTACGGTGAATGTCGCAGACATTTCAATAAAATTGTAGCTCATCTAACGTAGTTGTTGTTTGTTGTGCAGTGTGTGGTTTTGCGTTGTCGTGAAGCAGCAGTGCCCTAGAGCGATTGACCAATCTCGGTTGTTTAGCAGCTAGTTCTTCATGGTTTGCAATTGCTAACAATAGATATCTGCCGTAATCGTTTGGCCAGATTTTAGAAAACTGTAGTTAACGTCACCGGCGCTAGTCCACCAAACACTCACAAGTAACTTTTTCTGAGTCAATTTTCGTTTAGGGCAGGATTTAGCTGGGTCTCCAGGGTTCAGCCATTGCGATGAGCGCTTCCGATTATCGCACAGTCTCCATTTTTCATCACAAGTAATGATTTGATTAAAAATCCCTTCATTATTGTGTCGGTTGAGCAAAGTAACACAGCAGTCGACGCGTGTTTGCAAGTTCGATTCACTCAATTCATGAAGTACGTTTAAGTTTTTTTTACATTCCCGATTTGCTTCAAGTGGATTAATACAGTTTTTTCACTTACCCAAAGCCTGCAGCTATCTCTGAAGTACTTTGTGATGGATCTGCTCCTACAATAGCCTTTAATTCTTCATTTTCCACTTTGGTCTCTAGCCGTCCACGGGGTTGGTTCTGAAGGTCTAAATTTCCAGAACGAAAACGTTGAAACTAAAAACGTACCTTACTTTCTTTTGCGACTCCAGGCCATACACACCATTATTCTTTCGAGCTGTTTCTGCAGCACTGGTGCCACGGTAGAACTCGTACTTGTAAATATACCGATATTTCATGTTTTCCATTGTGCGGTAATAAGCGACGCCAAAGAAAAAAATAATGACAAAAAAACATATAAATGACTGTTTTCAAAATTCAAATGTACTAGCTAACTTAATTTATAAATTTGAATTAGGAACTCTTAACAAAAGAGGAGATATATTAGATCAAAGTGGTCAGTATGACAAAACGCTAATTTCATATGTAAGGACCTAATATACTCGTATATAGGGTTACACCAATACAGGTGTTACATCTAGTGCAGAGCACATACATGTTAAATCCGATTTGGAAAATAAAATTATATGTATTTGTATTATTTTTATATATATATATGCAACCTCAATTTGCCCAAGTTGATTTAGAGATCTCACTTTGCTCGATCAAATACGTTTTCGCAAAAACAGATCAGGAAATAATCTTGAATGAATATGGTTAGTAAACCGTTGGGAGCAGACTGAACAAGATCGATTGCTCTGTAAATCTCTATGGGAGGCCTGTGTTCAGCAGTGTTTTATAGTTTGTATGACGATGATGATGGAGAAGTGTTTTATTAAAGGTAAATGAAAATACAGTTTTACTACAAAAACCTTTTTGATTCATATAAAATAAAACACTTTAAATTAAAATAAACGAGATATGAACAGGCTATAATCCCCCAGTCACATAGATAAAATATTCACGTAATCCTCAAAGGAACACCGAAGGGAAAAATTAATTATAGCATCTAGATAAACATCTCTCTGTAATAGAGCCAAGAGCAGCCTTGGAGTTTAAAACAAATTTATATAAGACTGGCTGATATTAACGTTACCTACGTTGCTTTTCGGGATAAAATATTTGTGTTTTAATTTCCTTAATTAATATTTTGCCGGAAGCAAGGTTGTATAAAATTATTGATCAAACGAAACGAAAGGTATGTATCTATGCACCTATGTGTGTATGTATGTATGCATGTTTGTTTGTCCGAGGATAACTTTCGAAGCGTTTATCCGATCATCGTGAAATTTGGTATATTGGTAGGTAGTGTTGGCACAAATTTGGTGTGACTAAATGTGCTAAAAATGTGAGGGGTTTGTTGAGATATTGGGGTTCAAGGGGGGGTAAAAAAACAAAGTTGGACTGTCCGGTCAAATGGCATTTTAGAAGATCTTTGTGAGTACATTTTGACACCGTTTTTAGTTTTAGTCAAAACCTTGTAGTTTCTAAGTTATTAAAAACTTAAACTTACTTAGGTCTAGTTAATTGGCACTATATTGATAGGCAAAGATTAGGTACAAATCATATTTTTTAGTTTTTATGGCGACTCGCGAGATCTCAGTTCGAGGCGAACTACTGGTTAGATATAGTTAAGTATACACACTTAACGTAGGAAAACTCAAGTGACAGACATAGCCCGACGGATTAGCACGTTGAAGTGGCAATGGGCAGGCCATATAGCGCGCAGAACAGTGGGCCGATGGGGCCGAAAAGTTCTCGAATGGAGGCCACGGACCGGCAAGCGCAGCGTAGGACGTCCACCTACAAGATGGGAAGACGACTTGGTAAGAACCGCAGGTCGGCGTTGGATGCAGGCCGCTTCCAACCGCAGTTCCTGGAGATCAATGAGGGAATGGGAGGCATTTGTCCAGCAGTGGACGTCCTACGGCTGATATGATGATGATGATACACACTTCCCGAGGGCAGTGCATTCTTCTGACATCTTTGACGACACCATCATCATTTGGGGTCAGCAGAATACCAGCGTTATTGAGTACGTATTTAACCTACCTACTTAGCACATGATGAGCTGGCGACATTTCGCAACAGTTTAATTGGAGCTGCAATTGGTTGGTAGTTGCATGGGATGTTCCTGTTTCCTAAGTATTTTATATTATTTGATTTTTATGGATTATTTTATTGTACAAATTATTGTATTAAGCCAGAATAATAAATAAATAAATATTGCTGGACATTTCACACAGCGCTATCTAGTCCCAAACTAAGCAGACTTTGTATTATGGGAACCAAATAACCGATAGAATACTTATATACAATTTTTTTTGTAAATACATACTTATAATATATAGGGAAACAACCAAACCCGGAACAAATATTTGTAGCTCATGCAAACATTTGTTCCGCGGTGGGAATCGAACCCGCTTCCTCCTGCGTCTCAGCCAGCTATTCGCCCACTGCACCACGGAGTTTGTCAGAAAATGGAGAAGTTTAGATATCTCACCATCTGTTATTTTGTTTACTTTGTATGTCATCATCGTTTACCATCAGGTGATACCATCAGGTCATAGTGGTCAAACGAAAATAAATCCATTAAAAAAATGCCATGTCATGTCAAATAAATATATTGATATCATTTTATGGTTGATTAGTTACAAAAACTTCACTGTTTATTGCATTCAAACAAAAAAATCTACATCCACAACCTGACTTCACCCATGGCCTCTCCAAGTTTGTGCCATCCACCACGATCCTGCGCTAGTCTCACCCACTGACGGTCCGTGACCTAACATAAACTGGTGGTTCGCCCCGAACTGAGATCTCGCGAGTCGCCCAAAACAAAAAAAAAAAAAGCTTAGGGTGACTCAAAACGATTCCTAAACGTATTTAGTGGCTAATTAAGATTTAAGGAGTTGTCAAATCATACGAATACGTACAATTTAAACATGTTTAGTTGCTAAATACGTTAAGGGATCGGTGTGCAAGCCGGCTTTAACTAATAAAATAGTGCCACGAAATAAAACTAAACAACTTGACCTACAGTTTTATTCAAATTACAGGTAACTGGACTTCATATACGTACATACAACGCCGATTTGCCCAAGTTGACTTACGAGGCCCTCTCATCCGTAAGTTTCAGATCGGTCGGTTACTGTCATCTGTCGGTTGATTTTCAATTTTATAGGAACGCTGTTGACATACGCCCTGTTGATTTTTTTACGAGTCGTAGCAAATACGAGGCGTATATTGGATATAGAAACCGGCCATTAGAGATCTCGCTTCTCTCGATCAATAAATAATAAAAATAATAAAACAAATAAATAAATTAATGAAATTGTAATAATTAATGAACAAGGCATCAGCTGTTCGATTCAAAAATATTTTGGATTTATTCCAAAATATTTGTCCGAGTAATAAATCAGTCTCTTTAGGAAAGTTAATTCTACTCATGGAACCTAGGTGGAAATTTTACTGTTCTGTTTTACCACAAAAAAAAACGTGCTACGGTTGTTCTAGGAAACCGTTCTAAGGCGGCTTTAAATACAGTTCTCGAATCTCGATTTTAATCTTATGTCAAGTAAAAAATTAACAAACCTGCTTGTGCAAATAATTTGGAACCTGTACTGTCCCAGTGCAAAGCGAAGGCCTCCTTTCTAAGCGAAGGCTTCCTTTCTGTTGTCTGAAGACCACAACGCCGATGAAAAGATGAACCCATATCGCTTAAAGAAGACTGGTCCACGCACACTCAGAATAGAGTGAAATTTATAAGTAAAAAAAATCCGTTCCTCCCTTAAAAACCAGAAAGGCAGAGTTGATAATATTAATATTTATCTCGATAGGCGAAACTTTGGCAATCCACTAAAACAAATCCAATCATGACTATACCAACTCAATACCGTAATACATAAAAAGTTGTATAAAACATCGATATTCTGGTATCATTTAGCAGACTCGCGCCGGTGCTTGGAACTTTCTGGAACTTCTTTCGACCAAGTTATCCTTAGAATCGTGCGATCGTGACTACGCTGATTAATTCATCCTAGTTGATGGGGGCCTATTGTTTTTCGCCTTTTTTAGGTTATTTGGCTTTGATAAATGAGTGCGATTTATCTGTTGTGTCCCGGAGTCGATTTCAGTCGGGAAGTGAGGGTAGATAATTAATATTTTTATCTGTACAGAGAGAGTGACGGCGTAATTTTTTCTTTTCAATTTGGACGTCGTTACTCGATTAGGGGCGACAGGTGCTTGTAAATTGATGGCTTTTCTACTAAAACAGAAAATGAGATTACAAAAAATCTAAACTCTAGTAGAAATTAATTTGTACATTTTTGTTTTGACTACTAATGAAGTGCCCAAAATAATTCATACTTTATAGAGAAGTAAAGTTTGTACGTTGTAAACTTAAGTACTGATTGATTCAGAAGAATAGATTATTTTACTATTAAAAACCTACACTATAATTTAGTGGTAAGCTATACTTTATTTGACTAAAAATAGATATTTGTAATTAATTAGATTTAATCTAACCAAAATTGCTAACGAAGTTGTGAGCGGTTCAGCAACACTAGCTATAATATAAATTATATGTATTATGCTAATAATATATTTACTTTAAACAAATATTGTGTAATATTGATTTAACATAAAATCACAAACAATGGCCAGTTTATATAGTTAGTAGTATAGTACAGAACTAGCAAATAACCAGGCTGCTTTCAAATGACTAGACTTGTATATTTTTTAATGTTATTTGTGGGGAAACAGGCTTACGGCCCACCTGATGGTAAGCGGTCACCGTCGCCTATTGACACCGACAACACCCGGGGTATTGTCGATGCATTCCCTACACTGTAGAAACCTCTTTACATTTCTCTTGAAGCGTGCCATGTCGTAGCCTCATTCCACATCTTGCAAGTATGGGGTAGAAAAGATCGCATGAAGCGTGTGGTGCGCGATACCCAATTGTCGATGATATGTGGATGCGCTTTATTACGTTGTCGAGAAGTGCGGTGGTAAAATCTCGACGCCGGGATGAGATGAAATAGCTCCTCAGAACATTCCCCATTATACAGGCGGTAGTATTCACTGAGCGATCCGATGTCATGGCGTTGACTCAGCGGTTCCAGCTTGTCGGCGAGTTTGGGATCACCGATGATTCTAATGGCTATTCTCTGAAGGGAGTCAAAACGAAGCAATTGGTACTTTGGAGCTCCGTGCCAAAGATGGGAGCAGTATTCTACGTGCGGCCGAACGTGCCCATTATTTAATAAAACGGGTATTTATCGCGTATGTACTTTTTTTTAGTCAACTCGAGACAATGACTGTTGCAACACAGCCGAACATAAAAAAGGTACATACGCGATAAATACCCGTTTCAATCAATAATTATGTACAGTGATCGCGAAAGTTTGAAAAATACAACCAGACTTGTACCAAGACTTGTGTTCTTGCCTTTTTGTTTTCACAAGACCGGCGAAGCATGAAGTCAAAACGTTTATACGCTCAATATTCCAGTCAATCTCGGCATTAAACATTTTACGAAGCGAGCTATCGTCTTGTTGTTTTAATAAAACATCCTTGCTTAGGCTCGATTCATACTAAAGTTTGTTTAAATTTACACCGGGATGTAATGAAATTATGACAAGTAAATTTTTGTCCCCAAGACACTGGCTGCATTTATACAAATTCAGTACAAAATGATCATGTATTCGGTATTTTTTTGGCATGATAGCTTGTCTTATTGATTTTAATTGAAAAAGCTTGAATTCTTGTTACACACCGGTGTAAGGACGGATAAGCCGTAGGCGTTACTCGTATTACTTGTTAAAGGCTCGCTCGGAGCTGACATAATTAGTTCGTAGCTTGTAAGACGAGTATTTAGAACGAGTGATTTATATCTGATAACAAAGTAGTCAATATAATGGTAATTTAATATAAGATAATACAATTTTCTCTTTCTAAGAGAATCAACCGGAACCCCAATTCATGTAATTTTAACATCAGGTCGCATTACGAGTTTTAGATAATGAAGGGACGTCAATCGGGTTAGACCAAACTTGAATATGACTAGATTTATGGACGCGAATTGGTTGCATTATGTTTTATACTATACTAGCTGACAAATCCGCAGCTTTACACGCGTAATTTTTCAATAAAAACATTACCCTCCTTCTGCGCAGTTAGGTAAAAAGTAGCCTATGTCACTCGGGGATAGTGTAGCTTCCCAACAGTGAAAGATTTTTTTAAATCGGTCCAGTAGTTTCGGAGCCTATTCAATACAAACAAACAAATCTTTCCTCTTTATAATATTGTAGTATAGTATAGATAGTGATGACAAGTAGCGTAGATACTGACCCGCTGCATAAAAGCTGAAATAAACGAAATCAATCGCGGTTTTTCCGGTTCAAAATGTTTAAATCAAGTTTGAGTTGACCTACTTTGGAAGGGTACAAATAAATGGTTCAAGGTAACCCCAGGTTAAGTGGAATGGTTAAATAGGCAAGCGGATACAGGTTATTGGGTAATTTTAACCCACTGTTTCATTATGCATGGCTCAGTAATTGAGTGTTGTTCAGTCGAAAAGCGCGCTTTGTGTAGACTGTGTACATTAGCTGTGCCTTTGCAATAAACTGTTGCTTGTTATTACGAGTTTGTGTATCGTGTGGTCCACTACACACACACACACACACACACACACATTCTTAGCCCGGAGGAGCTAACAGCTATCACCCCTAAGAATATTCTACAGTTTTTATCAGCTGTAGGACTAAGGGCCGGTTTTTTGATCCATAGTTGAGGCAACAAATAGTTAAATATTGTAAAAAAATAGTTAAATTTCTTATAAATTGGTTTTTTGATCCATAGTTAACACAACCAGTGGTTAAATAAGTAACCATTGGTCATAATAGTTAACCACGGCTCCATCGAGGGATTAGCAAGATGGCGGCTAGTTAACTCTTGGTTGTTACAGCTGTTTCGTCCATGTGATTTGATTGCAGTTGAGTGAATTTGCTAGTTTTCCATTTTATTATGATTTTAAATATAGCAGTGCAGTCAAAGATCTGATCCAATCCGAGCAATTTGGCAGATGCAGTCTATTGGGCGATCGAAGCCTTAAAAATATGCTTTAACAAACATTTTGCTCACACCGTTTTCAAACCCACAAACTGCTGCTGAGAAGCTATACAATGAAAGCCAATTACGAACAAGAAATGTAGTTGAACGAACATTTTGTGTGTAGAAGCGGAGGTTCCCATGTGTGGGATCCAAGCTAAGAGTAAAACTAACATAGGTACAAGCAATAATTGTGAGCACGGTAATTCTTCATAATATTTGTGTGGATAAAAATGATACTTTGCCAGAGGACACACTAATTT
This sequence comes from Philereme vetulata, assembly GCA_918857605.2. Lineage (NCBI taxonomy): Eukaryota > Metazoa > Arthropoda > Insecta > Lepidoptera > Geometridae > Philereme > Philereme vetulata. The sequence continues at coordinate 3,586,633 of OU975462.1, forward strand.
CCAATAATAGAATGCAGGTTATGGAAGAAAATATCACTTGGATATCGTTTCAATGTGATCAACAATATCGGAAACAATTAATCGATACATACTTCACATTATTGCTGAACTCAAGAGTAATGCATAACTAACTAGTTATGATGTTGTAGATACCTAATTTAAGTAATAAAGTATAAATGACTAGGTACAAAACTTTTATCATTTAATAATTTATTTATAAATTACATAGTATCGCACTGCCATCCATCTTTTCGAAACTCAAGTTTCTGTTGATATAATAAATTCATTTTTTAATTTGTTCGATTTCTAATGTAGTTTTTTCTAAAAGTTAATTTGTTTTATTTTCCTAAACTGTATTTCAATGCTATGCAACTCTTTCTGTTGATTTAAGTCCAAAGAATGGTTTTCTTCCATGATATTCAACTTCTCTCAATTATTAAAAATACCACGAAATCACATTCAAAAACATCAACAACGGAACAATAACATTTGAACACAGACGATACCTTGATAATTTACTTAATCACCTCCGATAAACGTCAAAATCATTCGGATATACAAGTGTTGCCACGAAAAATAATGACTCCCTACTGAAATATCGGGTATCTCAGTGTTCATTACAATGGCATCATAGTTAACCATTAGTCATTATTACCATTAGTTAAAATAGCGATAAAAAACGAAATCTTGATTTAACAATTGGTTAGTTTCTAAGCCATGGTCAGCTTAACTATTGGTCAATTCGATTTTTACTACGGATCAAAAAACCGGCCCTTAGTGGTGAACTTTAAACGCCCCCATAAGCTAGGGGCGACAGAAAAACAAGTGGCGATCACGATAGGCCTCGTGGCCGCAGTGGAACTAAAGCCGCAAAAGCTAATGACCTCCATGGTGTACTGGGCGAATAACCGACTTAGACGCAGGAGGGTTCGATTCCCGCCGCGGAATAAATGTTTGCATGATTTACAGATATTTGTACGGGGTCTGGTTGTTTCTCTATATATTATAACTTATAATATATAGAGAAAAATATTTGTAATCCTTGACTATCCTAATAGTGCCACAAAATGCATAACCAACTAACTTGACCTATAGTTTCATTCAAACAACCACTCGTAATTTTCTTATTGATCGAGCAAAGCGAGATCTCCAAATCTACTTAGGTGTTGTATTTATGTATGTTTGTTTGTTTGAGCGTTTATCCGATCATTGTGAAATTTAGTATATAGTTAGGTAGTGATGGCAGAATTTTAGGTGTGACCTAAATAAGCTACAATAGGTAATGGTGGGGGGGGGGGGGGGGGGGGGGGTTGTTGTTGAGATAATTTAAATGAAATTGCATGTCAAGATAGTTAGTGTTTTGTGGCACTATTTTTATTTATGGGAGACTCGCGAAATCTCAGTTCGGGGCTAACCCCTAGTAACTTTTTTAGAGAAACTATTAGAAGTAATATCGAACTTAGTTTTTTTATGCTTTGGGCAAAATTATTTTAATAATAATAAATATATATATACATGACTAAAATAGTTGAACTTAGTTGAATTAATATCTGATGCTGTTCTACAAGCAATTATTAATTAATTAATACCAAATGATTCTAAATCATTAGTATTGAACTGTATTAAACTTGCAATGTGTGGTGTATAAGCATAGTAACAGAAAATAAATCTAGTTAATAGTGAGGTTGTGAGTTAGTCAGTTAATTTCTAGTAAAGTGTAGGCGTACCAGTAAGACATGGGTCCTCCTTGGTTGCGTCATCGACAGACCGAGACTTACCTGTAAAGAGAAAACACAATATAATTACAGAAAAATTGTTCAAGACATATTGTGAACAAAACTCATTTTGCATAATTGTGATTAGGTGTATTTATATATTCGTATGATCCTGATCTAAAATCATTACGTCGGCTCAACACGGTGCACCATGAGCTGATATACTGATGTATTTTTCATTATTAAAAGATTTTTTTAAGTGGAGACTACGCCTAATATTTCTTGCTGGATGCAGCCGGGCTAGCTACTCGTAGGCTAGGCCGCTGTAGGAAAGTTTATCTGTACGGAAAATAGAGTTAAATTACATTTAAGCGTAGAGAATAGAAATATTTGTACGGACGTCTACTCTCTATGCTTAAATGTAATTTGACTGCTTTCTTCCGTAGAGATACACTTTTACAGAGCGGTCATGCAGTGCTGGGTGCAAAAAATCTGTAATCTATGAAGTTATTTTTTTTAATGTTATTTGTGAGGAAACAGGCTTACGGCCCACCTGATGGTAAGCGGTCACCGTTGCCTATGGACACCGGCAACACCCTGGGTATTGTCGATGCGTTCCCTTCACTGTAGAAACCTCTTTCTATTTTTCTTGATGCGTGTCATGTCGTAGTCTAATGGGAAAACCTCAGATGGTAGCTCATTCTACATCTTGCAAGTATGGTTTAGAAAAGATCGCGTGAAGCGTGTGGTGCACGATACCCAATTGTCGATTATATGTGAATGAGCTTTATTACGTTGTCGATAAGTGCGGTGGTAAAATCTCGACGACGGGATAAGATCAAATAGCTCCTCAGAACATTCCCTATTATATAGGCGGTAGAATACACTGAGCGATCCGATGTCACGGCGTTGACTCAGCGGTTCCAGCCTATCGGCGAGTTTGGGATCACCGATGATTCTAATGGCTATTCTCTGAAGGGAGTCAAAACGAAACAATTAGTACTTTGGAGTTCCGTGCCAAAGATGGCAACGGTATTCTACGTGCGGCCGAACTTGCGCTTTGTACAGCAATAGCCGCTGTTGTGCCGTAAAATACTGATTGGCACGGTTAAGGACTCCAAGTTTTTTGGAGGTGAGCACAGCTTTTGCTTCTAAGTGACTCCCATACTGGACCTCATTAGAAATTTCGACTCCCAGAATCCCTATACTTTTATGGTCGAAGTACGAGTAGGCCTAAGTTTAGCAAGTTGCGGTATCAGCTAGATAAAAGACGCCACTGTATTGCCAGATACAAAACTTCATAGACACTTCGTATCGTTTACGTCCATAGAGGATATTTCAAAGTTTGTGCAGATAAAATGTGCCTCTTAGTTTTTCATGTACAATATTTTGTCCCACAAAAAGGCTGATTGACAGCCCATTCATTACCGCACTCAAAGTTCGTAAAACAACATTTCGCGACATCGAAACAAAGTTCCCAACTTGATGATCACGCGGAACACCAATTCTTTTAGGGTTCTGTAAGAGCCTTCGTAAATTTTAGACTGCCCAGATTGAGGCATAAATGAACTGAAAAGAGGAAAGCGCATTTTGCTAACTATTAATCAACGACAAGTATTTTATTAACAAAAATATAACCGACTTCAGATAACAGAAAAACAAACTAGGAACCAATTTCGATGAAATTTCTATGGCATAAATCTGAAAGTATATCCTTTTAAATATTTAAAGAATTTTCTAAATCGGTTGGTAAAAAAATACAGTCGAATTAAAAATCTCCTCCTATAAATTAGTAAATTTAATGTCATCATATAAATAGTTGACCTGAGTTCTCCTACGTATCTCCTCATTTCTGATTCGATCCCGTAGAGAAACCCCGAGCATAGCCCTCTCCATAGCTCGTTGAGCGACTCTGAGCTTATTCATAAGGCCAATAGTGAAGGACCACGTCTCGGTTCCATATGTCATCACCGGTAACACACACTGATTGAAGACTTTCGTCTTAAGGCACTGAGGTATGTTGGACGAAAAGACGTTGCGAAGTTTCCCAAACGCTGCCCATCCGAGTTGGATTCGACGATTGACCTCTTTCTCGAAGTTGGACCTACCTAATTGGACTGTTTGTCCTAGGTATACATACGCGTCGACAACTTTAAGAGCCAAGTTCTCAACCATAACTGGGGCAGGGACGACATGGACATTCGACATGATTTTCGTCTTGTCCATGTTCATTTTAAGTCCTACCCGTTGGGAGACTCGATTGAGGTCTTCGAGCATCGTGCTGAGCTCTTCCATCGACTTTGCCATGACCACAATATCGTCGGCAAACCGAAGGTGAGTGATGTATTCGCCGTTAATATTGATGCCCAGTCCTTTCCATTCCAGAAGCTTGAAGGCATCTTCCAATGCGGTCGTAAACAGTTTCGGAGAGATTACATCTCCCTGTCTTACGCCTCTTTTTAAGGGAATCGCCTTCGAGCTCTGTTCGTGTACTCGGACTGACATAGTGGCGTTTTTATACAAACACTTCAACACTTCGATGTACCGATAGTCTATACGGCATCGTTGGAGAGACTCAAGCACTGCCCATGTTTCGATCGAATCGAAGGCTTTCTCATAGTCTACAAACCGACATAGCCCGACGGATTAGCAAGTTGAAGTGGCAATGGGCAGGCTATATATCGCGCAGAACAGATGGCCGATGGGGCCGAAAGGTTCTCGAGTGGAGGCCACGGACTGGCAAGCGCAGCGTAGGACGTCCACCCACAAGATGGGCAGACGACTTGGTAAGAACCGCAGGTCGGCGTTGGATGCAGGCCGCTTCCAACCGCAGTTCCTGGAGATCAATGAGGGAGGCCTTTGTCCAGCAGTGGACGTCCTACGGCTGATATGATGATGATGATATAAATAGTTACGTCATTATTAATTCGTTTAGAGTTCCTTAAAACCATTGTAATGTTCAATGTATTATTTTAGATCGCTTTAAAAAGTTTAATTTAGGCTGTCGCTCAGACGATACTAAACATTCGCAGGTTGCAAGCGTATACTCGACTGCCAGTAACCATCGCTTGAGATTTGATCGCGAAGGGCATTAGTAGGTATATTCATTCATTCATCCATTTATTCAATTTTAAGATGTCAAAGATCCATTTAGTTATTAGTAAAAAAAAAAACTTAAATCATACATGTCACATGGGTTAGTACAAAGTATAGGCACAATAAAACAAACAAAAATTAAATAAAAACAATAAAAGTTAAATTTAAGTCCCTCACTCAAGTCCTGAGCCAATAGTATCTCACAAAAACTATTCGATCAGAACCCGATTGAATTACTTCATAATCGGTGAGTCATATTTGTCTGCAATGACCTGCAGGATGGTGTTGGTGCTGCCTCATACTCTACTGAGCAGTGAGGCAGTCTTTTTGCGGATGATGGCGTTAAACCCATCGCCCCGCGCCTCCGCAAACGTGCTCGAAGCGCTGCAGAAGCGAGGCAGCCCCACCAACATCCTGAATCCATTATTATTGTACCACGACGTTTGTTTTCAACCTAAAATGGATAGTACCAATATATACTAAATTTTTTAAGTCTCAAATTAAATTGGATCATGATGTCATGGTCGTAGCTCAACGTCGAAAAAGCAGTGAGGGTATTGGACAAAATTGTGGGGACAATTTTGACACTTATGTAATTTTATAGCCTAACCCATGAAACAAATAACGAATTGTATTCGAGTATAGTAATATTACTACAAAAAAAAGTATTAATAACCTACAGAACCCAAGCTTATCCGACGCGCTCTCACACCAGTTTCATTTTTCATTCACAAAGTTCTAAAACTTTACAAGATTGCTTGGGCTTTGAAAATGATTTCAGCGGCTTATTTTGTTCTTAAAGATTACATTGATAGGCTTATTCTGGTTCAGAAACTGTGAGGACTTTTAATAATGATCATGACTTTAGGACTTGAACTAACTTTTAAATGAATTTGAGCACCAGAATCTAAATTGGATGATAATGTGCAATGTACCAGAAGTCCACTAACAGAAACAAGCGAGACATCGTGATGCGTTTAACTCACATTATTATTTAACTTATTTAATTCACATTATTTTTACATCTACATGGACTTACTTCATCAACAATTATACACGGTGTCCTTTTAATCGCTGTTTTCCCAGAACAAACATTGTTTACACCATGGTCTACAAAGGGTTTATAATATAAAATTAAAAATTAAAAAAATCGGTCTTTGAATAACATTAAAAGTTGCGAACTTAAAACGCCTATTTTAACGTTACGCCCTACAACATGCCGCCGTGTCGCAACAAAAGTAACAATAGTTATACGCTACGGCTAGCGTGCCAATGTACTTTATGTCACGGTTAGTTTTTAAACAAAGTTAGACTTATTTGAGAAAGTCTAGATTTTTTATTTAATTCCTTTGTTTGATGCTATAAACTGTTAGTAGACCATGGTCTGAGCAACGATTGTTCTAGGAAAACAGTGATTTAAAGAACACCGTGTATAGACAAATAAGGACAACATAAAAACAATCGCTACCGTAATTGAATTTACTACCAACGTACTTACACTTACAGGTGACTGTTGGAGGACAACTGAGAGCCTACTAACAGCAGTTTTTGGAAACACCGTTTTTGTGCTGCAGAAGAGAGCTGTTCGTGCAATTTCTAATATGGGCACCAGAGAACCATTACGCATTAAGTTTAAACAAATAAATAGTACGACATTACCTTGTCAATACATCTATGAAAATCTAATGTATGTTCACATAAATATTAATTTGTTATATTATAATTTTAGTACTAGAAATAAAGATAAACTCGCTGTTGCCACTTGTAGACTCCATAAAGTTAGTAAATCGTTTAAAGGGCAAGGTGTTTGCTTTTATAACAAACTCCCAAGTGATGTACAAAAATTGACAATTAACAAATTTAAAAACGTAATTAAACAAAATCTTTATACAAAAGCCTACTATAAAACATCGAATTATGTAGATGATAGAGAAGCTTGGGATTGAAATTACTCCAACTCGTTCAAAATGTTACAATTTTGACGTAATTTATTTCCTATATAGTTATGTATTCTAAAAGGATCATTAAAAAAAACAACCAGCCTTGTTTCTTGCCTTTATTTCCTGGCTTGGTCTCAAAGGAACAGGCACTAAAATTGACGTTTCAAAGTGATCCTTGTAATTATAATGAATGAAATACTTTGACTTTGAGTGAATGCTTTAAATAGTTGAGCGATGGTGGCGCGACTCGTAATTTCAAATAACCGCTAACAAATATGTGAGGAGCCCATAAAAATAATGATACGTTCGTCATTCTCGACGGGTGTACACACGGCTACACATCAAGCTATACATTTCCAGTATAAGCTGACCTCTCATTCTACTAAAAGCTTTCACAATGCGAGGTCAGCTTATTCTGAAAATGTATAGCTTGATGTGTAACCGTGTGTACTACGAAAGTTCGACGCACGTAATTTCGATGCACGTTAGCGCGACAAATGTAAATGTTTCGCACTGGTTCTGTTCACTGGTAGACATCTATACTAATATTATAAAGAGGAAAGATTTGTTTGTATTGAATAGGCTCTGAAACTACTGGACCGATTAAAAAAAATCTTTCTCTGTTGGGAAGCTACACTATCCCCGGGTGACATAGGCTACTTTTTACCCAACGGAGAAGGGAGGTAGTATTTTTATTGTAAAACTACGCGTGCGAAGCTGCGGGTTGGTCATCTAGTATTGTATATACTTACGATAACAAAGCTTATAATGAGCTGGTCGCGTAGGCAAAGTACCAACAATCGAAAACCAATATTCAATTACCACGGTGACCAACAAAACATTTCACTAGTAATACCGGTATGCTGTTATCTCATTTTACACGCGGTACAGTCGAACGCATAATCATCATCATCATCATATTATTATAAAACCATAAAACGCCAGTAAGTAAGCCAATTAAGTTCTATAGCAAAAAAAATCTCTTCCAGACTTTATACCTTTGGAATAAATAATCTTTATAATTGTTAAGTTACTTATTGCTATACTAGTTGTAGCCAGCGGCTTCGCCCGCGTTATTCTGAGGTGCAAAATACATATCCCCGTCCCCGTCTCGGCGAGTATAGTGATTCTGGGAGTCGAAATTTCTAATGAGGTCCAGTATGGGAGGCACTTAGAAGCAAAAGCTGTGCTAACCTCCAAAAACTTGGGAGCTCTTAACCGTGCGAAACAGTATTTTACGGCACCACAACGGCTATTGCTGTACAAAGCGCAAGTTTGACCGCACGTAGAATACTGTTCCCATCTTTGGCACGGAGCTCCAAAGTACCAATTGCTTCGTTTTGACTCCCTTCAGAGAAGAGCCATTAGAATCATCGGTGATCCCAAACTCGCCGACAGGCTGAAACCGCTGAGTCAAAGCCGTGACATCGGATCGCTCAGTGTATTCTACCGCCTGTATAATAGGGAATGTTCTGAGGAGCTATTTGATCTCATCCCCTCGTCAAGATTTTACCACCGCACTTCTCGACAACGCAATAAAGCTCATCCACATATCATCGACAATTGGGTACCACACGCTTCACGCGATCTTTTCTACCCCATACTTGCAAGATGTGGAATGAGGCTACGACATGGCACGCTTCAAGAAATATGTAAAGAGGTTGATACAGTGTAGGAAACGCATCGACAATACCCCGGGTGTTGCCGGTGTCAATAGGCGACGGTGACCGCTTACCATCAGGTGGGCCGTAATCCTGTTTCCCCGCAAATAAAATAAAATGAAAAAAACATATGTAAACTTTAACATCCTATTTTTATTCCATGGAAACTGTTTTATAAGATAAATGGTAGCCTATGTGGTTATCTACGTGTATACCAAATTTCATCGAAATCGGTTAAGCCGCTATAGCGTGGTTGAGTAACAAACAAGCATCCAAACTTTCGAATTTATAATATTAGTGTGATTCAACTCGTTGTATGACTGCAATTTCATCCGCAATTTTGTGGATCTCAACAACAGCGCCTACCGGACCAATTGTGAATCTAAACAACCATGACTCACCCAAACACACCCAAAAAAATCGTCAAAATTGGTTTAGCCGTTTAGGAAGACTTCAGTGACATACGTACAGAAGAATCCATATTAATAATATTATACATTCGGAAGTAACTCTCTCTCTAGTTTGTTTGTAACGTTCTCATGACCGAAAGGCTGCACCGATTTTGATGAAATTTAGTTTATAAATAGATTTTGACCGGGACTGGAACAAACTGTTTTTACCTGACTGCACGGAGGGAGGGTAATGTTTTTATTAACAAAACGAGCGAAGCCGCGAATGGGTATGACCACTGCCTCGCCCGATGGTAAGTGATGACTTTTTTAAATAAATATTGCTGGACATTTCACACAGTGCTATCTAGCCCCAAACTAAGTAGAGCTTGTACTATGGGAACCAGATAACTGATAGAATACTGATATATATTTTTTTGTAAATATATAGAGAAACATCCAGACCCGGAACAAATATATGTAGATCATGCAAACATTAGTTCCGCAGCGGGAATCGAACCCTGCGTCTACCTCCTGCGTCTCAGCCACGGAAGTCGTTACTAATCACCACACAATCTATTCACTCTGGACTTGCGCTTTTGGTGGTGGCTGTACCATATTTCACAATTTGTAGGTATGTACTGCGGTGGTTTCAGTGCTTACAAAGAAAATTAATGGATATCCAACCAATAACCTAAATTGGAAGCTGGACACCACATTGATAGATTTGGCTTATGAAATTAATTGCCTATATCGTGCATGTTCGGTTTGATGAAGTATTGGAAATGCTTGAATTAGGTGCGAAGAGATAACAAACATGCATCATCACACGTTTAATACACGTTATTTGCGTATATTATTTCGGTATTGTTGATAAATATTTAAATTGTTAATATTCTGTAGTACTTTTGCTACGTAGAATTTTTAAATTGAATGTTCAGTACAAATTCAGGTTTTCCCAGTTCAGGCATTGAATAAAGTGTTAGCTATAAGTAGATATTAATCCCTAATATAACTATTAGCGATAATAAAAAATAATAACAATTTATTAATTTCATCCTCTCCAAGTTTGTGCCATCCGCCACGATCCTGCGCTAGTCTCACCCGTTGACGGTCCGCGACTCTAACGATGTCGTCCACCCATCTCGCTGCCGGACGTCCTACCCTTCTACAGCCATTTCTCGGCCACGATTCAGTTGCTATCCTGCTCCACCTGTCATCACCACGTCTTCTCAAGTGTCTCGCTCAAGGCAATTTGAGCTCCATAACTCAATTCCCAACGTCATGAACCTTCGTTCTTCTAAGGATCTAGACAATTATTAAAATTATTTTTGTTCAATTTATTTAAAAAGAAATAAAAAACAACTTAAGTTTTAAGATCTAAGTTGACTTCTTTGTAAATTTGATTAACAAGCCATGTTTTAATCAGTTTTGGACTAATATATGGTTTAAAAAAGTTAACAATGAGACACTTCGCGCATGTCAAAGTCATAGCATAAACAAATAAGAAATATACATTATCCTATTCTATCCAGCCGCCAATAAAATCACTATAACTCTGAAATATAAAAACGCACAGTGTTTTCTGAGTTATTTTCGTAAAAACCCAAAATAATTGAAGGAAATATGTTGAAAACTTACTGTACCCAAAGAAAACAATCCCAGAAATAACGACAATATCCCATAAACTTCCAGCGTTGATACTTTATCCTAGAAAAGTATACAAAAATAGAGAGGTTAATATTATCTTACCTGCTAAGATAAAATATATCCTGTCATAGATTTTTTTTGTTAAAATCAGATAAAATACAATTTAGTATATAGTTATTATTTAATATAATACCATAGCTTAGTTGGCAAATAGCCCGCTGAAACGAGGGAGGTTGCAAGTTCGATTACCGCCGCGGAACAAATATTAGCATGTTCTACTTTGGGCCTGGATAGCGCTGTGTGAAATATTCAACATTTTAAATTTCTATAACAGTTATTATGGTGGAGTGGCATAGCTCAAAGAACTAACAAAAGTTGGGGTAGAAAGATTTTGGAGTGGACACCGCGCACTAGACGTACGGCCCCCACTAGATTGAGAGACGACATCAAAGGTTGCTGGGAGCCATTGGTCCCAATTTGAATGCAGGCAACATAAGATCGGTCTGAAAATCTATGGGGGAGGCCTGTGTTCAGCAGTATATGTCAAGCAAAAATAACTTATCCGATGACAAACTGCTTCAAAGCTATACCACGCTAATAAAAACTATCTAAGTAGAAACTAAGATAACACAACAGAAGAAAATATAAAAAAATACCCTATAATGTAGCCACATCTATTTTGCGACCTGAACGTTGCCACATATATTTTGTAAGACGGATTTGGCATAATCCAATTTCCCGTTTGATGTTGAATCTTGTGAATTATGGGAAAAGTTTTTATGCATTATACATGAAGAGAATGTAGGACTTCCTTGACACACTGGTAGAGCTTCTTGCCTAGAGAGACGACTTTGTTTTTATCAGACTTTTAGGAAAAGTGAAATCTATTACTTATTCAAAAAACTGTATCTGATATAACGATACAATTTTTTGAATAAGTAATAGATTTATTTGACACACGTTAAACGCACAGTTAACATAAAATAAGAGACATTATTTAAAAAATATAACCGGCCAAGTGCGAGTCGGACTCGCGTACGAAGGGTTCTGTACCATTATCTGTAAAAACGGCAAAAATCACATTTGTGTACGGTAGCCCCCCTTAAATATTTGTTTTATTTTATTTTAATTATTTATTTTTAAATTGAATATATAACTAAATATTCTGTGAATATTTCAAGCGTCTACCTGTTGCCGTTATCCATAACGAGCTAAAACGAACAAAACAATCACGTCTGTTATATGGGAGCTCCCCCTATATATTTATTTTATTATAGTTTTAGTATATGTTGTTATGGCGGCAACAGAAAATACATCATCTGTGAAAATGACAACCGTCTAACTATCACGGTTCATGAGATACAGCCTGGTGACATACAGAGAGACATACATACAGAAAGACAGACAGACAGCGGAGCCTTAGTAATAGGGTGCCGTTTTACCCTTTGGGGACGGAACCCCTAAAACGTAAAATCAAACACAATTACATAAAATAAAAAAATATGAAGACTTTGATAGGTACACAAAACATTGGACAATTTAAAAAGAATATTATCAATGGTTTGTTATCAGTGGAGGGTACTAGGAGATAGATTCAAAATAAAAGGTATCTACCTATCCATCCAAATAACCACTTAACTACTGGCATCTTTTACTAGTGGTAGAGCTTTTGTGAACGAGCTAGAGGAAGTGGGCACCACCGCCTTACCTTTATCTGCCGCCAAATAGCAGTACTTGTACTGCTGTGTTCGGGTTAGATGGTAATGGTATGTTCCTGTAATTACTGGCACATAGGCATAACAGCCAAGTCCTATAGTATATAATAATACCTTGTTTTGAACTCTATGTGGATATCCATGGGCTGCAGTAGCCACTTAATATCTGGTGGACTGCATGCTTGTTTGCCATATAAGTAGTGTAAAAAATATCTATATATATAAATATCTATTGGATGGAATTGTGTGTGCAATGGAAAAAATATGTTTACGTGGCAAAGAACTATGAACTATAAATGGCAGTGTCGTGTTAGGACGAGAGAATTTCCGTAATTGGAATGTTTTAAACACCTCGGCATACAAACTGAATAACGTTTTTTCGTAAACGCTCAGTTGTCTCATCACCAGTTAAAATGCTGCTGATACTTGGTTGGCTTGGCATATTCATTGCAATTCAGGACAACAATACAGCTAATTGGGGACGCATACACCTGGTGAGAGCTGAGCTGTCTATAAATCGTTGGTCTATACATGATTTAATTGCTTTATCTTAAAGAGATGTGTAGTTATTTCTGAGTAAATAAATTATAAATGATTGATATTTTTTAATAGATCACAGTAAAGTTTCATGATTACTTTAAAATCAGGAACCCAAATGGGCAAACGCGCTAATTCTGAACAGTTATAAAAAGTAAAAACACATCAAAAAAATTTACGCTAAGCACATTTCGTATCACGTTAATTATTAAAAAAAAAATTCAGACTGGTTAAATTAACGGCCTCCGTGGGGCAGTGGGCGTATAGCCGGCTGAGACGTAAGAGGTAGCGGGTTCGATTTCCACCGCGGAACAAATTTTTGCATGATCTACAGATATTTGTTCCGGGTCTGGTTGTTTCGCTATATAATCATCATCATCATTAAATGCAAGCCTATAATACATATATAAAAAAAAACATCATCATCGTCATATCAGCCGTAGGACGTCCACTGCTGGACAAAGGCCTCCCTCATTGATATCCAGGAACTGCGGTTGGAAGCGACCTGCATCCAACGCCGACCTGCGGTTCTTACCAAGTCGTCTGCCCATCTTGTAGGTGGACGTCCTACGCTGCGCTTGCCGGTCCGTGGCCTCCACTCGAGAACCTTCCGGCCCCATCGGCCATCTGTTCTGCGCGTGGCCTGCCCATTGCCACTTCAACGTGCTAATCCATCGAGCTATGTTAGTGACTTGAGTTCTCCTACGTATCTCCTCATTTCTGATTCGATCCCGTAGAGAAACCCCGAGTATAGCCCTCTCCATTGCTTGTTGAGCAACTCTGACCTTATTCATAAGGCCAATAGTGAAGGACCACGTCTCAGTTCCATATGTCATCACTGGTAACACACACTGATTGAAGACTGATTGACCACGGACCAAATGCTTGCATGATCCACAGATATTTGTTCCCGATCTGGTTGTTTCTCTTAATAATATAAGTATGTATTTACAATTAAAATGTATATACGTATTCTTTCATTTATCTGGTTCCTATAGTACAAGCTCTGCTTAGTTTGGGGCTAGATAAAGCTGTGTGAAATGTCTAGCAATATTTATAAATATTATTTATTATTATTAATTAACAGCCCACAGTGAAAATAAGCTGAAAGAGTTTGATGTGCATCGAACATGAGGAATGGGATGAGATGATATTCTACAAATAGTTTATTAATAACTTATTTTGTTATTATCTTTTATTGCCCTGTGTTCTCTTTCTGTAGATAAAGCTTTTACATTTTAAAGACAAAATTTGCATAACTTAACAATAACTCAATAGTTTCATAGAAAAATAATGATGGGCCTAAAAAGGTAGGAGCGCCCCGAGCGGACCCTCGACCGCGTTAAGCGTTACTTGAGCGCCGCAAAAGGCCACGAGAGCCGTTAAACATTTCAATAACAACACAAGTAGGACAAGGGCGAAGCTATTTATATTTTTCCCCGACTGTGCAAAAAGGGATAGTTTTTAGGGTGTATATATGTATGTATGGCAACTATAGAAAAAAACATTAAAACTAATAGTATGTTGAAAAACACTAAACGAATCCCTTGTTAGTACACCATACTCGTTCTAGCTTCGCTAATTGCGATCTATCTAAAGATTACTTACTTAAAAGATATATACTAAAAACGGGATATTTACCATGATTTGTGAGTGTTTATAAATAAATATAAATATTGCTGGACATTTCACACAGCGCTATCTAACCCCAAACTAAGCAGAGCTTTTATTAAGGGAACCAGATTACTGATAGAATACTTATATACAGTTTTTTTTTGTAAATACATACTTATAATGTATAGAGAAATAACCAGACCCGGAACAAATATCTGTAGATAATGCAAACATTTGTTTCGCGGCGAGAATCGAACCCGCTACCTCCTGCGTCTCAGCCGGCTATTCGGCCAGTGCGCCACGGAGGTCGTCGTTTGAGTATCCCGATATTTCGGCGCAGTTTACCCGTGATCATGGCGCATGCAACTGCGCCGAAATATCGGGATACTCAAACACTCACAAATCATGGTAAATGTCCCGTTTTTAGTATAAATAGTGTTCATAACCACGATAGTCTCAAATGTTATACTTAAAAGATATCGCTTTCAGCAATAAGGCTGCCTATTGAAATGCCTTATTGGTCTTGTTTAGTACGTACCTATTTTTGTTTGGTTTCTGTGCGGTAATTCAATACTTTCCTATTATTTAATCAAAGTTTTTACCTACAAAAATATTGTAGTTATTTAAATTACTTACAAACGAATTACAAAGCATTAAAACCAATGTTCATTGAAATACCTTGACGTGTATTTAAAAGTTGGCGTTAATTTGCCCACATAAAGGTAGCTGCAAAAACAAGTGAGACAGAGATATACAACTAAACGAGTTGGAGTGAGAGAAATCGTGTGGATTCAGGAGCAGATTTACGTACAAAGTCTCATCCTTGCACAGAGGGAGTGGAAAACATTAGTTTAACGTAAGTAGCGTTAAGCGGAGCGGATGTTAATTTGCTGGACATTTAATTAAATGACATATTGTCACATACATACACTACACTAACATTTTCTGTACCGTGAGTATCAGTAACATCAAGGCCCTGAAGAAATATTTTGCAGATATTGCAAACATTTTTTTGCAGAAAGAATCGAACCAAATTCATTAGTATTGTAATTTAGATAATAGTACATCTGTGTGATGAAAGACTATGAAGGTATGAGGCGTGAACAATGATGAGTCGAGAGACAGATAAAATTGGAAGGTTTTATGATGTGCTGGAAGCGAATAGAGAGAATAAACAGGACAGAAAAGTGACATAAAGAGAAGTATTAAAAAGAGTGAATGAGAAAAGATCTCTAATGAGAACTGTAGAGAATGGAAGAGGAATCATGGTCCTCTTTGTCTTTATACGACTCAAAAGCAGTTTATGAACAATAATCAAAGTAAAAATAGAAGGAAATGAGAAAGAGGAAGGCCGTAAATAAGCAACATGAGCTAGATTATGGCGAAGGTGTCACGGATCACCTTAAAACAATAAACATGGAGAGAATTGCATCAGTTGCATTAGAGCAAAGCAGTTTAATACGAGACGAAGATGACTAAATAAATTTAACACCGACTGCATAAAGCACTTAAATTCTACTCTATCAAAAAGTGCCCTTAGAAATTTAATTGTGGTGCTCGGTTTGTATTTCTATAGTTTAATTTGTTTCTTCTTCAACCTTCCTCAAGATGAAATAATTTTTATCATCTCTGTATAATTTTATCTGATCCGAGAAGTAAATTAAATAAAATGTATATATTAAAAACGGGACTTATCACGTGTTATGACCGACAATGTTTCGGTTAAATTCGTGAACAGGACAGCGGCGCGCAGTGCGAGGTGAGACGCAGTGCGGATCGCACTCACCCTGGTGAAGGAATTGAATAAAAACATTGTCAATCATAATTTGTACCTAAAACGGGATATTTAACGTGATTTGTGAGTTTTTGAGTATCCCGAAAAGTATCCGTATCCGAAGTTATATTGTCATCATAATACCAATAAAACTGTACGTGATAAATCTCATATCATCACACTAATATTATAAATGCGAATGTTTGGATGTTTGTTTGTTACTCAATCACGCCGTAACGGCTTAACCGACTTCAATGAATTTTGGTATATACTCGGTATAACCTGGATCACCACATAGACTACAATTTATCTCATAAATAAGTTTCCATGGGATAAAAATGGGGTGTCAAGTCAAGTTGCAACATTGAGTTTAGCTTTATTTCTAGGTTACCTACACATTTAGTAGTGTAGCGCGTACGAAGTCGCGGGCAACAGCTAGTATTATTATAATAATTGAAATAAATCACGAAAGTTTTCGTAAATAAAAATTACCTGTCAAGTGTTCTACCTGTCAATCTATTAGCTTTTGAACTATTTTTGGAGCATCGGTTAGGCACCACACGTTCCTTGATGGGTTAAGTAGTAGTAACAGTCTTTGTGAAAGTGTTCGTCCAGGGAATTACTACCACGGTAATTTTTTCTACCTCCGAGCAGTAATGCTCGCATTGCTATATTCTAGTTTGTAAGGTGGTTGTTGAAATTCTTCTTCTTAGTCGTAGCACTCTTGGCAGAGTGGTCGTGATCGTCATGTCAGGGTTATGGCGCGCTTAACTTTGCCACTCCTCTCGCACCGCTGCTTTTCTGGCACATTCGTTCAAAGGAACATCTATGGCAGCCTTTATTTGATTCGTCCATCTCAAAGGCGATCTGCCATGCGCTCTTTTGCCGTTAACCTTCCCTTGCAACACCAAGCGTTCAATGGAGAGCTGCTCGCGCCGCGACACGTGTCCAAAGAAGGTGAGGATGCGAGATTGTACCGTGGAAGAGAAACGCTGCTTGATACCGAATTCTTGAAGTATGGACTGATTGGTATGGAATTCTGTCCATGATACCCCATGCATTCTTCTCCAGCACCACATCTCTAGAGCGTTTACCTTCTTTTTCTCATTTTCCCGGAGACTCCATGTCTCTGAAGCGTACAGGAATATGGGAAATGTGCTCTTACAAGACGAGTCTTGGTGGCTTTCGTAATGTTCCTGTTTCTCATGTTGAAATTACAGACACATAAGACTTCACCCGTATGTCTTTCAGGTTACAAAGCGTGAATGTTGCCTTCGGTGTTACAAACATTCATGTAGTCTATGTGGTAATCGTTTATCATAAGGAAGGCCGTTTGCATGTTTGCTACCATCATGATAATTATATAAGCCATAAGACGTAGACAGCTAAACATATGCCTACCCATAGATTTCCAGAACGACGGTCTTCTTTATAACATCCTTCAAAATTCTCTGTCTCCTTGTTATCTTAAAGAACGTGTTTCTCCTCTTTTTTCACCTGATCGTCCTTCTCGTTCTTCTCAACATATTTTATTCAAGACGCCTGAGGATAACCTTCTTTCTTCACTAACTCTTTCACTGTGACTGCTATCTGCTTGTGGAACTGTCTTCCAGTGGAAATCCGCAAGGCCGCCTCTATGGGAATCTTCAAATCCAAACTCTTTAAACACTTCATCTCTACTCACACCTTGTAATTATGATGGAAGTTGCGTGAGATATTCCTGTATTTTTTTATTAACCTCTAATCTTCGACTTTTGGCATTCTTGTCCTTTTATGTCTTCATATCCTTGTATTTACACCCACCTACTTCTTAGATCCAGAAGTTAAGAAACTTGTCACTATCTTCTTTTTTGTTTTTATTTCGTCGTGTCGTGTCAAATAAATGTTTTAATTTTAATTTTTTTTTCTTCAAGATACTCAACAAAATTGAGCACTTTATGTAGATATATTTGTGTATTTCGTTTATTTATGTATTATTATTATTTTTAATTTTGTAAGTTTATTTCTAACTTAAAGTTTGTTTAAATTTATATTTTCTGGCACTACCACTTTCTCCACACTACACAAAGGTTGGCTGGAAGAAAATACTAATTAGCATTATGTATTATTTTGTTAGTGCAATAAAAAAATTCTAATCTAATCTAATCTAATCTTGTGCGGCCTGCACCCAACGGCTCCTAGAACCCTAACTCCTGTACTATGGGGACCAGATAACTGATTGAAAACCTATATATTTTTTTTGTAAATATTTTGTACTGAGAAATTCTCTGCGGTGGGAATCTAACCCGCTAACCCGTGACTAAGCCCATTGCGCCAGGTCGAGTAGTATAAAAGTTATATCTTATTACACGCCCCCGCTGATCGCTATGCTTATGCAAAACGATCTGTAAGGGTAACTTTGAATGGGTCACAACAATCGATTTAGCCTGTGGGCGACGGAACGTGTTCTAGTGGCTTGATTTGGGATTTGTACAAGTTAAGCAATATCGGAGAGCGACTGAGACTGTGACGTCAGACAGTATTAGAATAAAGATGACTTTCTTTTGAATTGAGCTATTTTTGTGTGATGTTATTTGATTTTTATTTATATTGAGGAATCTCTAACGGGTCTCTGAGCTTACTATATATAGTTTTAATTTTTAATCTATGCGTAAACTATTAAAGTCAAGTAATACTTATTTGACATATATTTACTACTAGCTTCCGCCCGTGGCTTCGCACGCGTAGTTTGCCAATTCAAAGTACCCTATGTATTAATCCAGTGTTATTTATATGAAATTTTGTACGTATGTAACAAATTTCATCGAAATCGGTTCAGCCGTTACAACGTGATTGAGTAACAAACAAGCAAAAAAAACGTGTGTGCTTTAGACCATACGACTAACGTAAAACTTTTTTTTTCAAAATATTAATTTATAAATTTGTTCAATTACATAATTGTCCACACGTCTGTAGGTCGATCAGTCTATGCTCATTCTGGACAGACGCAACTTGCACTGGCACATTAACGTTTAAAAATATACGAAACGTAACTCTCTCTCTTTCTATCTTCACTAACTTATATCTCCCACTCAACTTTGGTTCGTAGTTTACGTAACGCATTCACCAGCTTACTCCCCAAGTCAAGTGTGCGCAAAGAAGTTTCTTCAAGAAACATTCAAACTTTCGCATTTATAATATTAATGTGATTAAGTGAGTGATGTTGTGTTACTGATAAAAACATAGAATCATATGAAATTACGCACTAGAAAGTGCAGCGTAGGATGGTCCCCCAATAGATGGAAAGTCTTTTTTTATACATTACTAGCTGTTGCCAGCGGCTTCGCACGCGTGCTTTTCCAATAAAAAGTAGCCTTTGTGTTAATCCAGGTTCTGATCTACGAACATACCAAATTTTATCACAATCGGTTTAGCCATTCCGGCATGAAAGAGTAACAAACATCCATACATCCATACATACAAACTTTCGCGTTTATAATATTAGTAGGATAGGCTTGCGTTTGACCACCATCTCGCCTGATGGTAAGCGATGATGCAGTCTACGATGGTACACGCTTGCCTAGAAGAAATCTATTCACTCGCGACTTAAAGTTACCCAGGTTGTAGCTATCAGGAAACACAGACTCTGGCAAGGCATTCCACTCTTTGACGGTGCGCTTATTAAAGGTCGAAGAGAACCGCTTTGTGCGAATGGGAGGTATTTCTACCATATAGCGGTGACGCACCGCAGAGCGTCTGGTTCTCTGTTGATAGAATGGAGATGGTGAGATTAGGTTGAAGAGAAGACTAAGACTACCTATTAAAGGTAACTGGGAGCTGTTGGGTACAGGCCACACAAGATCGGTCGGTAAAATCTACGGGGGACAAGATCAACATGGGCCATGTTCAGCATTGAACGTCATGTGGCTGGTAAGATGATAAGAATGATATGAAATTACCTGAGGAAGCATGGATCCATAAATAAAACAAAATAAATAAATAAATATTGCTGGATATTTCACACAGCGCTATCTACCCCAAACTAAGCAGAGCTTATACTATGGGAACCAGATAACTGATCGAATACTTATGTATATACATTTTTTTTTGTAGATACATACTTATAATATATAGAGAAACAACCAAATCGGGAACAAATATCTGAGGATCATGGAAACATTTGTTCCGCGGCGGGAATCGAACCCGCTACATCCTGCGTCTCAGCCGGCTTATACGATAAGGAATTAGTATGCTTATGGTGTAAATTTGGGATCACTTCAAGTCAGGATTGTTTTTCGACGTGTGTAGTTATTTGTTTTAACATTGTTTGTTATTAGGTATGTTCAATAAAGCGTTTTTATCTATTATCTATCCCGTTCTATCATTGGACATCCAAACGCTCTGCGGTGTGCCAACGCTATGTGGTTGAAATACCTCCCATATGTCCAAAACGGTTCTCTTCCACCTTTATTATGCGCACCGCCAAGGAGTGGAACGCCTGAGTCTGTGTTTCCTGATAATTACAACCTAGGTGCCTTCAAGTCAGTCAACAAGTAAACAGGTCTCTTCTAGGCGTGACCCATCGCGAATTGCATCATCGTTTACCATCAGAAGAGATCGAAGTAAACGCGAACCTATAATGTATAGAAAAATATTTCTCACTAACCACCACACTTATATTCTCTAGCTTTCGCACTTTCTTTGTACTTATAAGATAACTGGCTTCCGCCAACGGCTTTGCATGCGTTGTTTGTCACCAAAAAGTAGCCTATGTATTTATACAGGTTATATCTACGTATTACTCGTGCGCGATAACTTGGGACCTGCTAGGAATGCGACTCCCTGACCGCTTCCCCTGCACTTCCCCGATGGCGCCCGTATTGTACCGTTTGCATCACTATTTTTTACTAGGGTTTTTAGTCTCGTACTGGCCTACGTCACGTACCGACGCGCTCTGGAATTCTTTTAGTTTTCGTTTGTGTTATTGTTTTGTTGTTGTAGTTTTTGTTGTTATAGTTTGTGTCATTGTTTTGTTGTTGTAGTTTTTGTTGTGACATGATGACCTCTTACAAGAGACGAATGAATCGCAATTAATTGTAAATTTATCGGATACCTCTTCGTCAAGTGATTATAGTGAGACTGAGAACGAAGAACAACCTCTAGAAGACATAAATCCACTAAGTATTGACGAAGATGAGATAATGTAAATAATATATAAAATAAATGTATAAACTTAAACATTGTATTTTTATTTTATTCAAATAGTGTAAAAAAGATTAGATAAAAAGCAGCGTCCTCCCTGAGTAACATAATAAATTAGGTTAAAAAAAACAAAGACGAAGCCGCGGGCGGCTGCTTGTTATGTTCGCTTTTTTGCGGGCGGTACAAAAACGCCAATATGACGTCACCGCGCTCAGGTCCCAACTTATCGCGCACGGGGAATACATACCAAATATCATCGAAATCGCTTCAGCTATTATGACGTGATTGAGTAACAAACAAAAAAACCAACATCCAAACTTTCGCATTTATAATATTTGCTTTCACCTGCGGCTTCGCACGCGTAGTTTTTCAATAAACATAACCCTCCTTCTGCGCAGTTGAGTAAAAATAGCCTATGTCACCCGGGGATAGTGTAGCTTTCCAACAGTGAAAGAACTTTTTAAATCGGTCTAGTAGTTTCGGAGCCTATTAAATACAAACTTACAAATAAATAAATAAAAAAATAAATCTTTAATCGTTTTTCATATTGCTAAGATTAACATTAGGGATTAATATCCACTTATAGGTTAGATTTTATACATTGCCTGAACTAGGAAAACCTGTATCTCAGGCGAAAAAGGCTGGACTGGCGTAACTTATGAATACTCAAATTAGCAAAACTTTGAATCTATTTACATAATGCAGAAAAATCAAAATAATTAAATAAACTAAGTGCAACCATGGAAGGTATGTGTTTACGTAACAATCTTTACAATTTTACTTTATTACGGTTAGTAATTCCTCAGTTTCCTCGTAAGATAGATTGGATAGAGCAGTCTGTAAGGCTCTTTTACAGTTTGACAAGTTCATTGAAACTCAATTTACGAAATAAATCTTTCCTCTTTAAAATATAAGTATAGAGTTACATACCAAATATCATCGAAATCGGTTCAGCCGTTACGACGTGATTGATTGTCAAACAAATAAATAAACAAACATCCAAACTTTCGCATTTATAATATTGGTGTGATTAATGTGATTATCAAACATTAACTCAGATTCTGAATAATAAAAGTCCGAATAAAACATTAAAAAGGGACTTCTAAGGATACATTTCTTTTTAAATTTCTGTCTAAATCTGTTTTACGCGTCGATTTCAACGAATTCATTTGACGACAAAAAGCGACCCTTGCTTAGCATTTAATCTCCTTTAAAATGGTATCGGGAATGAATTCATCATTTTACAAAGACTGCCTTTGGAGAAGGCGTGGAAATGTACCCCGGGAAGTAAAACGGATAAAATATACTGCAAGTGTGGGGTAAGCTAGGATCTTGTGGTCTTTTTCATGCTTTTGACAAAATTACTGTGGAGTTTTTAGTCATGATATTTATTCCGGCTTGCACAACGATCCCTAAACGTATTTAGCGACTAAACATGTTAAAATTAGACGTATTTGTATGATTTGACAACTCTAAATCATATTTAGCCACTAAATAGGTTTAGGCATTGTTAGGCAAGTCGACCTTAATGTATCAATGCCAATTAAGTATATCACAGAAGAAATATGCTACGTACAAAATATGAACTGTTTATAAACCAAATTACAGACATAAGTAGGTTGACTGTTGCGTAATCCAGTAGAATCCTCTCAGCTTTGATAGTTCTACTTGAAAACTAAAATTGGCTATGCTAGTCATCAAAGAGCTGCTAACCCGCCCGCGGCTGGTTACGCCTAGTTTGTCAATAAAACATTACCCTCTTGTGCAAGTGCTTATCTTAAGTCCATTTATAATCTATCTAGGTATATAGATACCAAATTCCATCGAAATCGGTTGAGCCGTTAAGTCGTGAAAAGGTAACAAACAGAGAGAGAGACTTTCGACTTTATAGTTACTTTCAAATCGTTATGTACGTTGATTATAACCTGGATTAACACATAGGCTATTTTTTGTTGAAAAAATACGCGTGTGAAACCGCTGACAGAAGCTAGTTATACATATTAACCTTCCTCTTGAATCACTCTATTTATTCCTGAAAACTACATTAAAATCCGTAGTTTAAAAGATCTAAGGTAGCAGACAGCGGAAGCGACTTCATTTTATACTATGTAAAGAAGGAGTACAAAATCAGTCGCTTTGGATATTTATTAGAGGAATTTATATGCTGAATATAGTGGACGTACTTAGGCTGATAATAATATGATGATATTGAAGTTTGCCATTGATTGGTGGCCGATGAGTGCTTGCAAAAATGTAGAACCGTAGCCTTGTTACCTAAGCCTAATTGCTGTCGCTTCGCTATCGCTAGTCAGGCCATCCCTTTCACACGTGAGGTTTTTAATACACCTATGAAAGGGATGACCTGACTAGCGATAGCGACACGAAAGCAATTTGGCTTTGGTAATAAGGAGGCCGGTAGCGAAGTGAAAGACATAGTTAAAGTCGCGGGCCGTCGATTGGTCAGACTACAAGATCGCGGTAGATACCACAAGCTTATGGACGCTTATACTCGGCTATGGAGTGAAGGGGGGTAAGGCTGTGAATTATGGTGAAAGAACTATGTAGATTCGTTTCTTTCTAGGCGACACAATAACAGTAGATTGGAAGACGCAAGGATAACGCCTGGAAAAGCAATTGGTCCATGAAAGACCTAATAAAAGGACCCCTTTCACTTTCTCTAAAGCGGAAACACATGAGCATTCTCCCCATCCTCACCTATGGTGCGCAAACCTGTTCGCTAACAAATCCTCAAAAGTCCTACCTTGGGATATGCCAACGAGCAATGTACCGTAGTATCCTGGGCGTGAAACTCACGGGCCGAATTAGAAACTCGGTTATACGCTCCCGAACACAGGTAGCCGATGTCGCACAAAAGTAGTAGCCAGACACAATATGGGCAATGACCACCACAGAATGGGTCCCAAACAAAGGATGACGCCCGCGTGGAAGGCCCAGGCGAAGATGAGCTAAACTCCTACCTCAAGGATTGGCCCTTACTTGCGAAAACGAGAAACGAGTGGAAAGAGGGAAGGGATGCCTTTGCCTTGCAGTGGGACACAACAGGCTTATAATAATAAATTTGTGGAGACGTTGTAGAAAAAAAAAACTTTGTTCCAAACATTTCGTTGAGTGTGCGGTGTAACTTTGCAACCTAATCCCACCATCTCCATTCTATCATCATTCAACCAGACGCTCTGCGGTGCGCCACCGTTATATGGTAGAAATACCTCCCATTCGCACAAAGCGGTTCTCTCGACCATTATTATGCGCACTGCCAACGAATGGACCGCCTTTCCAGAGTATGTGTTTCCTGATAGCTACAACCTGGGTATCTTTAAGCCGCGAGTGAATAGGTTTTTTCTAGGTTAGCGTAGCATCGTAGACTTCATCATCGCTTACCATCAGGTGAGATCGTGGTCAAACGCAAGCCTATAATGTATAAAAATAGCTAATTTTCTTTAAGCTTCTCTTATCAAATAATCTAGTACCTATATTGGCTTTTCATTTGACGATCGTCGGCGATCTCAAGATCCATTAAAACGAGGGCTCTCACATATGCCATTACAATGCCTTTTGTCCTCCCTGACAGGAATCTGACGGATATTAATTGACAGACGGCCTTTTAATTGATGGGAACTCAAACGGGCGTGACACACCGCGCGGTCGATCGACTGATTTTGATGACTGATTGATTAATAGTGGTAGAATTGCGGGTTCTTCAATGCGTGTGTTTTGTGAACGAAATCGGGAATTGAACTTTTGAAAATAGAGGTTCGTTTTGTTATTCACACTGGGAGTTAGAACTAAGCGATGTGTTTGTTGTTAAGGCTGTAAAAAATATTAAATCATTTATTGTTATAATCACGCTACTGTCAGGTGAATGTATCAAACGTGATGTTTGGACTTGACTCTGACTACTTCTTTGTAAAGTGGGAATAAAAGATCCACGGAAGTTTATCATTATTACGCTTTGTAACAGAATTGCGTTTTTTTTACAATGAATTGGTTCATCAAAAACACAGCATTACTTACTTGTTTTGAGTCTTTCCTGAGTCTCATATGGTTAGATTACGTTTGATTTTAACAATTAGATGGGTGACCGGTAGTAGTATTTAGAACTAAGCAATTCTGTGCTTCAGAGTTACCTTTTTATTATACGTTTGTAGTTTTTGCTAAGTCACGTTTTCGACATATGAATGGTCACTAACGAGACTGTGTACCGATTACAAATTGCGATTAGCACAAATTTATTGACGTTGGGGTCAGAGCAAAAACTCTCAAATGAAGTTGAACGGGAAAACTGGTTAGGCATGGTGATGGCCGATAGAACAAAGCCGAGACTGAAGGTGGTAGCCGAAGTCGGACTAGATAAACGTGTCGTCCGAATATGAGATGGGTAGGCAACGTCGTAATGTTCGGGGAGAACACCTGAATGAGAGTCGCACAGGATAGATGGCTGGCAGAAAACAAGAGAGGCCTATACCCAGGAATAGGTTATTCCGGGCTGAATATATAATGATGAAGTTATGTTTAAGACTTGCAGGCAGCTTTTAAGATAAGATTAGATAAATCCTTATTGTAATTACTAGACTAAAACTAGACAAAACTAAAAGGGCAATATAATGGGTGGCGTTATCGCTGAGAGTGCATTTAAACGGCGACCACGAAATGATTTATCGTAAAAATGTAAGCTAAATATATTACCCGGTTCGCCCCGAACTGAAAAAAATGTTCTTAATAATCTTTGACTAATAAAATGGTGTCACAAAATTCACAACCAACTTAGTTGACCTACAGTTTAATTTAAAATACAATAGTCATAATTTAACCTAATAGTCTAATTTTGATTTTTTTTACCCCTCTTGAACCCATCAACAACTCCTCAAAATTTTTAGCACATTTAGTCACAGCAGGGTCAGGTACATCAAAAAGGCATAGGTATATAAAAAAGGACCGATAATTGGAACACTGCTTCGAAAGTTATCCTTAGACAAACAAACATACATTCAACGCCGATTTGCCCAAGTTGGTTGGGGGATCTCACTTCGCTCGATCAAAAACGATACCTACACCCATCTAGTCACACAACAGTCCCGGTGTATGAAAAATCATGTCACTCACGAGTAAAACGCGGGAACCGTGGCTCCGCATAAAAAAGCCTCCAAAACGAGCTCCATAAAGAAAGGTATAAAATTATATGACGACAGAACTTTGAATCGCAAATTCGCTCTTCAAACATTCGTTACTGCATTATTCAAGTTTTTTTCTTTAGATGCAAAGTGCGAAATAGAATTTGCGAAGTGCTCGCGAAGTTTTACGGCAGTGTGTCGCGAGTTCTTCGAGAATTCAGAGTGAGTTAAGAGGTTTTATTGTTAAAGAATGAGAAATACGCGGGGATTCAGATAGCGCTTAGAGTAATTACTTTATCTATATTACAAAGCATCGATTTAGCAGAGACCATGCACTGGAAAGTGCAGCATAACCCCCCCCCCCCCCCCCCCACACACACAAACTAGATGGAAGAATGAACTAATACAGTTTTCTTGGAACAGTTAGGTGTAGGCCCCACAAGATGGCCGCCCTGTAAATCTACTTATGATTAGCAGTGGATGTCCTATAGCTGAAATGATAATGATCATAGTGATGTACATATCGGCGTGCAGAATAGTTTTCTAGCCTCGACACTAACTGAAAAAACAAACTTACTCTTTTCTCCTTTTTTACACTATCTGCGATCCCGCCATCTCTTTTCCGAGAAAGGACAAGCAGACGCATTCATTACCATGTACCTCGGTAATATACCATCCATTGCACTTACCGCGTTAAAATCCCAAAACAAATATCCTGTAGACCTTGTCCCGCAGCGGGAATCGAACTCGCAACCTCCTGCATCTTAGACGGTTATTCGCCCACTGCGCCTCAGAGGTCGTCATTAAGTTTGGTATAACTAAAACTAAGCCCGACTTGAGAAGAATTCCAGTTTTTTACTGCCCATTTTTGTTTTCCAGAGTGCACTTTTTTAATTCTCGGCTTAACTTTCACTTAATTTAAAAAAAACTAATATATATTATGTAAAACTGTGCTGTCTGTTTGTCCTTAAAATTAATTAATATAAATACAGAGTCTAGAGTGAATAGGTTCTTTCTAGGCAAGCGTGCTCCATCTTCGATCACACCATCACTAAGTGGTAAGTTTTACCGTCAGGTGAGGTAGTGGTCAAGCGCTTGGCTATCATCAAACAAAAACAAAGACTGAAAATGTACTTGTAATAAACAATGAAAGTGCTCTTTTTCAATGCTCGGCTTAACTTTCAATTATATTGCAAATGATTTTATATTAATAACACAATAATGTACAAATGCTCACTTTCTTACACATACACTTTGTTAATAAACACCTAGATTCATAATTTAAATTAATAATTAATAATTTAAATTACATGGACATTAAACAAACTTTTTATCCTCAAAACTCAATTCAATCGGGAAAACAGTAAGAGATGAAACCGCGTGGGAGAGTAACCATTTTATAAAGTAGTATTCGAGCGATTTGAACGATGCCTCGGACCTTGTAATGAAGGACGTTGAACCGATCGGATCGTTTTAAAAAGTTTAAAATAGTTGGCTATTTATAAGAATCTGCTCAGCTATAGCATTGCTAAAAGTTGATTTGAAACTTGTGTTCTCATTTTGTTATAATTTAAAATTTACAATCCAACATTTTAATAAAAAAAAATATTCATGCTCATCGTCCTGTATCGTGTTTGTGGTTTATCTACTCTGTAAATTGTGTTGTAAGTGCTGTTATATTAAATTATTATGTATGCTGTTGTTAGGATTGTTTTTTCAGATTTTAGTTAGAAAAACTTCGTGATTTATTTCATTCATCGATCAAGCGAAGCGAGATCTCCGTATCAACTTGGGAAAATCGGCGTTGTATGTAGGTATGTCTGTTTGTTTGTCCGAGGCTAACTTTCAAAGCGTTTATCCGATCATCGTGAAATTTGTTATATTGGTAGGTAATGGAATAATTTTAGTGTGACTAAATTAGCTAAAAATGTGGGGGGGTTGTTGAGCTAATAGGGTTTAAGAGGGGTAAAAAAATAACAAAATAGAACTATCCGGTCAGACGGAACGTTTAATAAACGGTCTTTGTAAGTACCATTTAGACCCCGTTTTTATATTTAGTTTTAGAGTTATTAGAGAGCCATAATAAAAACTGATCTTATACTAAATTCACAGGGTACACCAGTGACCCCACAGTAATGGGTCACTTGATATGCGTTTAGCTTTAGTGACACAAATATAGGGAAAAGTCTGAAATCCAGAATAACTGCAACTTTTACCACAAAAACAACCAAATTACATGAACTTCCGTTACCTGTAATTTGAATGAAACTGTTGTTCAAGTAAATTGGTTATTTATTTTGCGGCACTATTTTGATAGTCAAAGATTACAAATAATATTATTTTTTTTGTTTTTATGGGACGCTCGCGAGATCTAAGTTCGGGGCGAACCACTAATTATTATATACGGGATTTATCTCGCACTACGCATCAATACGCACTCAGCGCGAGTCGAGGCGTTATTCGGAGCGGATCGCACTCACCCTGATGAAGGTTCACGAATTTAACCGAAACATTGTCGGTCTAAACACCGATAGAACGGTACGTGATAAATTCCGGATTTATATTAATGGTAATTTATGATGTACGTTCTATCTTTCATAATTTTAGAAACTGTGTTGTAGTTATAAACATCTATTCTTATTACTACTTTTACAGCACTT
This sequence comes from Philereme vetulata, assembly GCA_918857605.2. NCBI lineage: Eukaryota > Metazoa > Arthropoda > Insecta > Lepidoptera > Geometridae > Philereme > Philereme vetulata. The sequence continues at coordinate 3,615,694 of OU975462.1, forward strand.
TATAACTATTCTTATTTACACTTTTTTAATGAAATGTATTATGTTTACCTGCGTTAGCTGTGGTTGCCTTAACAGAGTGAGCACAGGGAGCGCGTCTGTATTTTATTTAAGTTTATGTATTTCTTATATGAAATTTTAAATAAATAAAATAAATCAAACTATCATTATCGTCGATTATCGTCGTGACGCAGTGAGCGAACCGACTGAGATAGACGGGAAAATAGTTGCAGGCACAATTTCCGCCGCACTACAAATGTTCTCATGATTTAAAGATTTACTTTTGGTCTCTCTTTTTATATTACTTGCTTACGCCCGCGGCATCGAACGCGTTACTTGTTAATAAAACAATACCCCGAATAAACACTTCAATGTGCCAATGGTAATCGGTCGAACGGCGGTAGAGTTTTTGGATATTAGTATTATTATTTGGAGTCTGTACTGACCCACTGCAGTGCAAAGGCCTCCCTTTCTATCTTCCACTCTAATCTATAATGCGAATGTATAGACCAGTCTTCCATATACAAATCGAGTTCATCTTTCCATAGGCGTCGCGGTCTGCCACGTGGTCGTTTTCTGTCGTTTTGGATCCACTCTGTGGTGGATTTTGCCCATAACTCCTCCAACATGCGGTAGAGATGGCCCGCCCAGTCCCACTTTATCACATATACTAACAAAAAAAATTATGTACATACTAGCTTCCACCAACGGCTTCGCACGCATTGTTTGTTGACAAAGAGTAGCCTGTTTGAATCCAGGTCATAATCCATCAACACACATTCTTCAGCCATTACTACGTGATTGAGTAACAAAAAAACAAACATCCATACTTTCACATATATAGTAAACATGCCTTGTGAAAATTCTAAAAAAAAATATTTTATTTGAGATTGTTTGAATGTTGTCTCTGCAAATAAAATGTTTATATCCTGACTTTACCTTGACTTAAACGCTCATTGCCCTAAACTACATAGCAAAAAACATAGTGAAATCAAATACTAAAGGCTACCTTTTATCCCATAAATCAGGTCCTATGGGATACAAATGGGGTGACAAAGTCTAGTTGCAACACCAAGATTAACTTTATTTCTAGGTTACCTAAACAGATAGTAGTGTAAAGAGTACGAAGTCGCGTTCAACAGCTAGTATACCACTATAATAACAAATACGTGCAGCGCAAAGCTTAAAAACCAACACAGCTCCAACGCGAATCCGCCAATAATACCATTCTCAGAGTTCCTTCACACCACATCCAATATTTATCGAGTGAACGTCACCGAGAACAGATTAGAGGAAAAACAACAATGCCACTTGCTGCAAGATTTATGTTGAGTCTAGACAAGATAGAGATAATTACTTTGTATTCAAATACAAAGTAATTTTAAAGATATATCAATAGTATCTTTTGAATTGAACACAAGTAACATTTTAACAAAAATATAACCAACTTCAGACAACAGAAAATCGTAAGAAATCGGAACTACAAAATAAAAATGACGGAATGGAATGCAAGCTATTTTGTTTTTCGTCACCTTTCATTGAAAAGTACCTTCAAAATTGTTTTACCTCAAAGAAAAAGGACGATTTGAGAACCTTAACCTGTTTTTTGAAGACGTTTCAATTAATTTTAATTTTAAATGTCACTCAACCGTATTGTTTCACGTGTGATCCGAGAGCTGGTCTGGATTTGGTCAACGCATACGCATTGCAACGGGGCAATGCAGCCAGTGTCTTTGAGACACTTCCGCCTAATAGTGATCTGAAGCAGTTGAGCTATCTATAGATCGTTGGCAGCAGCCTAGATTATTCAATTGTTTTTTATGTATTGTATAGTCCAGTAAATAATTGTATAATTTTATCTCTTGAGTCAATTAAAGAAAGAAGTCTTTATTTTAACGACTTGAAAATAATTCTGGCTAATAATAGAGTACTGTTTGGTGGATTAGGATAATAATAGTATTGTCAATAAATTATCTCGGTCTTTGTCAATACAATTAAAGATTAAAGATGTTTACTTTGTAACCAAAAAGAGAACAGAAACAAATAGAAAATGAATATTCAAACTAAGCGTAGACTAAAATAATCGTGACAAAAATGGCCACCCCTCAGCATGTGTTAGTGCAAATTTTCTCTGCCATGATCCTGGTTTTTTGTAGTTATCGTGGCTGTGTATAGTGGTTACTGAGAAAATAGGTGCAATATCACTTAGCCAGAGAACTGTCGGCCTGCCTTTAAAGGTAGGCACGGTTACCCTCGAAACGCTAAAAACTACCTTATGAGCAGATGACGAAGTTCTTTACAATATTGCTTGTAATTTCAAAACGAATGAACCCATCTCTTTCATTCTTTCAAACTTCCATCCTCCATTGACAAAGCTAGATAATTAATAATAATAATAATTAATAGATTATTTATGAATGGATAATTAATAGATAGACCAAAAAGCTGGGTCCAGAAAAGTTTAAGGGAAACGGAACATAGAAATTGTTTACGTTTCACGCCATTTCGAGTGTATTTTTTGTTTACGTCAAATTAATTCTCTGATAATGTTTTCATCTTACGTAATTTAACATTCGTATTTGTTTTTGTTTTACAGGTGTAACTATCTGCAGCTTTTGGAATATGTATTTACGAAGGTAATACATTATTATTCATACATTGAGAGTTTTTGTATTATAAAAATATCTATTAGGTATCTTCGTGTCGTTATCTACTCGCCGACGGGCACCTGTTTATTTGGCTTTAGTGAAAACATGAAAATAAATATATTAGGTCTATCATATAGACCTAATATATTTATTTTCATGTTTAGTTGGAATATTAATAATATAAATAATTTATAAATTAAAACTCGTGTCATAATGACATACTTTTAAAAATAATTATCATTTACATAAATAACAATAATATTTTTTAAATCATTTTAATCTAAAAATCGGAAAAAATATATAAAATTGTTCAACCTGTGATTTTGAATACAATTTACAAATAAAATGGCGTAAAAAATTAACATTCAGGGAGCCTTTTTATCTTAAGATAATTTTTAAGATTTTAGTACTTATTATTAGTAAAAATATTATTAAATCTTAGACCATACGCAATGAGGTATTTTTCGCGCGTTCGCTCGTTTAAATTTGGCAACACCCCGAGAAATTACAGCGCGAACTCACGCGTGGGGTCAGGCCGTTAAAAGGTTAGATAAAATTTAATGTTATATTATATTAAAAATCACCCAAACTGTATTGTAACAAGCTTGAAAATATGACGCGCCAGAGTGTGCTATTCGCAGAAATTCTAACGCTACAGACCATAGAAACATTTTATCCAAAGCTGCCTCCTCTAAAGCACCATCTAAAAAACGCGACTGATTTATCACGAAAGCATACCACTTCGATCGGCGCACCGAGCTGAATATTCAACAAAACTGTCCAAAAATCAACAAAGTAGACCCAAAATATAGAAGTACATATGCGGAAACCCACAAAAAATCGAGGCAAAAAGAGGCGAAATGTCCGAACCAATGTAGGTATTCCCCTACGCCCCACTAGTTATATTCTGATAAATGATAGCTGATGTGTAGTAACTGTTTTGTGCGGATACCCGCGTTTTTGTTTCGGTCTCTGTGACGCTGATTTTAGGGCGGAAATGTGGAGTTCCGTAATTTTATAAATGGTGGGTGTTTTTTGGTGAAATAGAACTAGAAATAATATTGATAAAAATCCGATGTTGGATTAACTAAACGATTCGTGTTGGAGTGCTACGGCGTAGCTCGTAGCCTTAGGCGGCGTAGCAACGTCGTAGAGCTTTCATAACAACATTTTGTTAATCATCGTCGTTTGTTATAAGTTCATGTTTGAAGTAACTAGTGGTTCGCCTCGAACTGACATCTCGCGAGTCTGCCATAAATACAAAAATATATTATTCGTCTTATATATTATCTTTGAGCTCAGCTCAGCACGATGCTCGAAGGCCTCAATCGAGTCTCCCAACGGGTAGGACTTAAAATGAACATGGACAAGACGAAAATCATGTCGAATGTCCATGTCGTCCCTGCCCCAGTTATGGTTGAGAACTCGGCTCTTGAAGTTGTCGACGCGTATGTATACCTAGGACAAACAGTCCAATTAGGTAGGTTCAACTTCGAGAAAGAGGTCAATCGTCGAATCCAACTCGGATGGGCAGCGTTTGGGAAACTTTGCAACGTCTTTTCGTCCAACATACCTCAGTGCCTTAAGACGAAAGTCTACAATCAGTGTGTGTTACCAGTGGTGACATATGGAACCGAGACGTGGTCCTTCATTATTGGCCTTATGAATAAGCTCAGAGTCGCTCAACGAGCTATGGAGAGGGCTATGCTCGGGGTTTCTCTACGGGATCGAATCAGAAATGAGGAGATACGTAGGAGAACTCAAGTCACCGACATAGCCTGACGGATTAGCACGTTGAAATGGCAATGGGCAGGCCATATAGCGCGCAGAACAGATGGCCGTTGGGGCCGAAAGGTTCTCGAGTGGAGGCCAAGGACCGGCAAGCGCAGCGTAGGACGTCCACCCACAAGATGGGCAGACGACTTGGTAAGAACCGCAGGTCGGCGTTGGATGCAGGCCGTTTCCAACCGCAGTTCCTGGAGATCAATGAGAGAGGCCTTTGTCCAGCAGTGGACGTCATACGGCTGATATGATGATGATGATAATGATGATATTATCTTTGACTATCAAAATAGTGCCACGAAATAACTAACCAAATAACTTAACCTACAGGTTCATTCATATTACTGGTAACGGGAGTTCATGTTAATTGGTTCCTTTTTTTGAGTACAACTTGCAGCTATTCTGGATTTCAGACTTTTGCCTATTATATTATATTTATGCTACACGCATACCAAATTTCAGTACTCTGGGGTCACTGGTGTACCCTGTAAATTTTGTCAAAGTTCAGTTTTTACTATCGATTATAACTCAAAAACTACAAAAAATTTACAAAAAATAAAAACGTAGTCAAAATGTACTAATGAAGACCTTATATTTGAAGTCCTACTTAACCTAACCTCATTTTTTTTACCCCTCTTGAACCGCGATATCTCAACAACCCCCCAACATTTTTATCTTATTAAGTCACACTAAATATGTGCTATCACTACCTACCTATGTATCAAACTTAAACATGATCAGATAAACGCTTCGAAGGTTATCCTCGAACAAACTAACACATACATACGAGAACTAACCCAACTAACTCGTACATACAACGCCGATTTGCCCAAGTTGATTTGGAGTTCTCGCTTTGTTCGATCAAATCGTGTAATTTTACAGTAGTTATGAATACGTTTGTTACCAGAGACATTCACTTTTGTCAATGCTCCTAAAAACGTTAACAGACAGTGTTGTTAGAAACCTGACCGTTAAGTTGATGGACCCGTTGCATATCAAAATACCTAATGTTACGTCTACCTTTGATTTTATAAAATAATTATTGGTATTTTTATATATTAAACTATTATCCCAATTCGCAGCTTTGCACGCGTAATTTTGTAATAAAAAACATTACACTCATTACAACGAATTACATAACAGTCATAAACATAGAACGAAAAGAAAATTCATTTATTCGTACTACAATGAACAAAAATATAACAGAAAAAACTGATCATAATATATTCAAACTTAAATAAAAATTATCCATTTTAAACTAGATACAGGTTATGATTATAAGACCGGTTTGCACAACGATCCCTAAACGTATTTAGTGACTAAACATGTTTAAATATGACGTGTTTGTATGATTTGACAGCTCCTTATATCATATACTAGCTGACCGATCCGCAGCTTCGCACGCGTAGTTTCATGACATGGCACAAAATAAAACTCTCCTTCTGCGCAGTTGGGTAAAAAGTTACCTATGTCACCCGGAAATAGTGTAGCTTTCCAAAAGTGAAATATTTTTTTAAATCGGTCCAGTAGTTTCGGAGCCTATTCAATACAAACAAACAAATATTTTCTTTTTATAATATTACAAAGTTTTTTGTAGATATTGATATGTTTTTTAATATTGTGAAACATACTTTTGTTCTTTCATCAATAGTTTCCGCAGCGCATGCGACGAAATATGTTTTAGGGCACTTTTTACATCTTGGGTTACGTTACTTAAGTTTTAATGAAGAGCCTTATCTGTTCTTGCAATAAATATAACCTATGTCACTCAAAGTGAATGTATCTTTCTAATGGTGAAAGAATTTTTGAAATTAGCATGTTAGTTTTTGAGTTTATCCATTTTAAACATACACACAAACATACAAAAATACAAATCTTTCCTCTTTATAATATTAGTATAGATATCATATTATATAGATTTATGTATGTTTCTGTTAATTATATATTATTTAGATTTAATTAGGATACCAAGTGCAAGTCAAATGAACATTGTGACTAAAACGGTAACTGCCTACGGAACCTTTAAAATCACCGAAAATACTCAAATCTCGCCAAAGTTTTTGTGCTGTATGATCCTTGAAATACAAGTGTGGTGTAAGAAAGTTATAATGCTTTGTTTTTATAGTTGATCTGTTCTTCTATGTAGGGCTATTGGAAGCATATATCTTTCAAATCACCATCTATAGATATTAAAGTAACCGATAAAAAATAATGAACATCTCTACAAAAAAAAAATTACAAAGTAAAATTAGTGGTCTTATTGAGTTGAATATATAATATGCATAGTAATTACACCAATATTATAAATACGAAACGGCTAAACCGATTTCGATGAAATTTAGTATGTGGTAGATTATAACCTAGATTAGTATATAGGCTAATTTTTATCCCATAAAGTAGGTTCCATGGAATAAAAATAGTGTGTCAAGTCAAGTTGCAACAGCGAGTTTAGCTTTATTTCTAGGTTACTTATACATTTAATAGTGTAACACGTACGAAGTCGCGGGCAACAGCTAAGAAAATAATTAATTTTGTATATCCCAAATAATTGTTTACCCTAGAAATTCCACATTACACAAAGGTTAACTGGAAGATAAAGCCTTCTTGTATCAAGTTCGCCTATGTGTAGATTATTTTTAGGGTTCCATACCCAAAGAGTTAACCGGCATCCTATTACTAAGGCTCCGCTGTCTGTCCATCTGTCACCGGGCTGTATAAAATGAGCCGTGATAGTAAAACAATTGAAATTTTCTCAGATGATGTTTTTCTGTTGCCGCTTTAACAAAATAAAATAAATATTTTAATGGGGGCTCCCATACAACAAACGTGATTTTTTTGCTCGTTTTTGCCTGATATTATAAACAGGTAGACGCTTGAAATAATAACAGAATATTTAGTTATATATTCACTTTAAACATAATGATTTAAACTAAAATAAAACTAACATTTAGGGAGCCTCCTATACAACAAAAGTGATATTTTTGCCGTTTTTATAGATAATGGTACGGAATCGTGCGCGAGTCCGATTCGTACACACGGCTACACATCAAGCTATACAATTCCAGTATAAGCTGATCTCGCATTGTGTAGGCTTTTCGTAAAATGAGAGGTCAGCTTATACTGGAAATGTATAGCTTGATGTGTAGCCGTGTGTACATGGACGGTTTTTTTGTAATAAAAAAATTAAACTTGTCTATCAATTGTTGACGAAGCAGTTTATATGTAACTAATAAAAATATATTTATTTTTAATCGTTGACTTGTAGTTTAAGCATCATAAGCGAAAATTGTTTTTTTTTATATTGAAGTTAATATATGTATATCAAATATAAACTTTATTTAAAGCCATTTTATGTGATCATCCCTTTTCAATATAAAAAGCAATGATAGGCTTGTGTCTATATCGAATTTGAAACTAAATTCGATATAGACGCTCGTATTCCGAAGATTGTGGTTATTTTTGGCCGATGAAACTAGGTTATTTCGATACGACCAATACTTCGGGAAACTGTCAAAATTGGATGAAACAGTCGCAGCCACAAAACCTTAGAACGAATTACATAACAGTCATAAACATAGAACGAAAAGAAAATTCATTTATTCGTACTACAATGAACAAAAATATAACAGAAAAAACTGATCATAATATATTCAAACTTAAATAAAAATTATCCATTTTAAACTAGATACAGGTTATGATTATAAGACCGGTTTGCACAACGATCCCTAAACGTATTTAGTGACTAAACATGTTTAACTATGACGTGTTTGTATGATTTGACAACTCCTTATATCATATACTAGCTGACCAATCCGCAGCTTCGCACGCGTAGTTTCATGATATGGCACAAAATAAAACTCTCCTTCTGCGCAGTTGGGTAAAAAGTTACCTATATCACCCGGGGATAGTCTTCTTCTTCTTAGCGTGTCAATAGTTCTACTTATATTGTCTTAGATAGGTACTTGGCTACATTGATGGCGTCAGGAGAAGCCATTTTTAAATCAACAATTATGCAGGTGTTCGGGCACAGAGGGCACATTAACAGATGTTTCATCGACTGTGTGGGGTCACCACAGTCGCATTGCGTTTGTCTGGAATCCCTGAACCCCCATTTGCACATATTGACTCTGCAGCGACCAACCTGTGTGCGAAGCCTATTTAAGGACTTCCACACTGGCCACGGCAGGTCGTGCCCTGGTGGAAGCTGTTCTTGAGGGGGAATGAAGTCTGGTGGTGGGGGGTTACTATCTATCCACAGTGCGCGTCTAGCAATGGATGGGTCGTCGCTGGTGGCCTGCGTGAAACGCTGAAAACTCTTACGACTTTTCAGGCGGCCTTGTGGAATTTGATGGCTATATAGAGGGTGTCGACTGTCATGCTCCTGCTTATATTTTTCTATGGAGCAGGCCACATCCCGACGCACTCCGGGGGGTGGTATGCCTGCCAAAGGGTAGATGAGGTTTAGAGGGGTTGGCTTCAGACATCCTGTTATAATACGGCATGTGTCATTCAGCGCAACATCGACGACCCTAGCGTGTGCGGACCGGTTCCAGACTGGGCAAGCATATTCGCCGGCTGAAAAGCACAATGCCAGACCCGTCGTGCGTAGGACCTCTGGAGCTGCTCCCCATTTGGTAGATGTTAATCGACGGAGGAGGTTGTTTCGTGCACCCACTTTCATTTTGGTCTTGTGGCAGTGAACCTTATAATTTAAAGACCGGTCTAACGTTACCCCCAGGTATTTTGAGAGGTTTTCATGTTTGATAGTTACTCCTTGCCAGGTTATGTTTAAAGTCCGCTTGGCATGTTGATTAGCAGGTGAAAGGCACAGGTTTGGGTTTTTGACGGATTTGGTCTGAGGCCATTGACTTCGTAGTACTCCTCCAGCTCAGTCAGCGCTGCCATAAGCTTGACTTCGGCCTCTTCAAAAGTGGATGTTTGGGTAGTCAATGCTAGGTCGTCCGCATACAAAAAGCGAGTAGTAGATGGACTGCTGGGTTGGTCATTTGTATATATGTTGAAGAGAGTTGGTGCAAGCACGCTCCCTTGGGGAAGACCGTTGTTAAGGCAGCGCCATCTGCTTTTGTCTGATAAGAGATGAACTTGGAAGCGACGGTTATGAAGAAGTTCACCCAGAATTTGAACGAACCCAATGTCGCAAGTCAGGTCTTCGACTTTACGAACAGTGAAATATTTTTTTAAATCGGTTTAGTAGTTTCGGAGCCTTTTCATTACAAACAAACAAACAAATCTTTCCTCTTTTTAATATTATAGTATAGACATTTAACTACCTCCGTTGCGCAGTGGATGAACAGCCGGCTGAGACACAGGAGGTAGCGGGTTCGATTCCCGCTGCGGAACAAATGTTTACATGTTTGTTCCGGATCTGGTTAGTATCTGTTATCAGGTTCTCATAGTACAAGCTCTGCTTAGGTTGGAGCTAGATAGCGCTGTGTGTTATACCCAACAATATATATTTATTTATTCATATTATAGCCACAAAATACGTTAGATATCGATATCGCCCTTAATGTATTAAACTCAATGTAAGTTTTCTAGAAATTATTCTAGATCTTCGTGCTTCATCTTAGACCACATCATCGCTTACCATCAGATGAGATTGTGTTTAAACAAAGATATATTTAGTAAAAAAATAAACATAAAAATATATTTCTTCCCCAAACTAGTATACCTCTTTTTGGAAGTTAATCATAACTGTCTAAATCAGTAGGTACTTCACAAAACATCAGAAAATGCAGTCTTATTTGATGATTTACGAGTTTTTAATTTTATGTTTATTTCTTTTGTGATGTACAATAAAGTATTTTCATTCATTTATTACTTGCACAACATATAATACATATCTGTATTACCCGTGCGCGATAAGTTGGGACCTGAGCGCGGTGACGTCATATTGGCGTGTTTGTACCGCCCGCAAAAAAGCGAACATAACAAGCAGCCGCCCGCGGCTTCGTCTTTGTTTTTTTTAACCTAATTACTCAGGGAGGACGCTGCTTTTTAACTAATCTTTTTTACACTATTTGAATAAATTAAAAATACAATGTTTAAGTTTATACATTTATTTTATCTATTATTTACATAATCTCATCTTCGTCACTATTTAGTGGATTTATGCCTTCTAGAGGTTGTTCTTCATCCTCAGTCTCACTATAATCACTTGACGAAGAGGTATCCGATAAATTTACAATTAATTGCGATTTATTCGTCTCTTGTAAGAGGTCATCGTCTCAATACTTTTGTCGAAGCCTGTCCACATGGTTGACTTCTTTTTTCCAGACAACAAAACAATAACACAAACGAAAACTAAAAGAATTCCAGAGCGCGTCGTTACGTGACGTAGGCCAGTACGAGACTAAAAACCCTAGTAAAAAATAGTGATACGAACGGTACAATACGGGCGCCATCGGGGAAGTGCAGGGGAAGCGGTCGGGGAGTCGCATTCCTAGCAGGTCCCAAGTTATCGCGCACGAGTAATACTATACTTAATGTAATTAATGCTAGAAAGCATTTGCTTCTAGTTAACCTTTGCTCAATGTGGAAAATATATATTTGTACCATCTCAGGTGTTTTATTAATTACAAGGTTAACGATGTTACCTCAGAATTGGCCTCTTTGCATAAATTAACGTCACTAGTTGATACCTCTTCTCTATATAGTAGTTTGGCAGATGGTGATAAGATAATAAAGTGAAGATAAGTGAGATAAGAGCGTGACGTCACCAGAATTCGCCAAAAACTTTCCTTGTCCTTTTCAGGTATCACGAGGTATGCACGTGTGAATATTTTATCAAGTAATTTTTTTTTCAAGCTATTTCGATTTTATACATGAAAGTATATTTTTCTTTACTTCTACCGAGAGGCACAGACGTAAAATTTTTGTAGAAAATATATGTTTAACAAAACTTATCGTGTTTAATTCCTTAAAAATAAAGATAAAGAATAAAGATATGTTATGAATAAAAAGAATCAATAGGTGTTGCTCGGATTTTTTTAATGTATGAACAGAATTTAATATGTTTTAAGACATAATTTAAAAGACGAGAAAACATCAACTGTCAACGCAATATAAGCTGTGTAATAACCAAAATAAGTTCCAAAACAGCTAACACTTTTTTTAATTTTTTATAACAGTATGATTTTATTCTGTGATTAGGCTTTCCAAATGTCCATCCCTATAGTATAAGAGGGTAGAAATAAATTCACTGGTTCAGAAAGAAGACCATTCCGTACTGGCGACTCGCACCCTTTGGCCCTTAGATTTGTTAGATTTCACACTTGTTGGGACCTAACGAGTTCCTAACGGGATATTGAAATAGTTAAATTGTCACGTGCATAAAAAAAAACTTTTAATTCAGTTTATTTATTCAGTTTTCAGATGTCAAAGATCAATATTTGTTAGTATAAAACTTAACTCAAACATGTCTCATTAGTTAGTACAAAGTATAGGCACAATAAAACATTTAAATTCAAATACTAACAATAAAAGTTTAAATCAAAGTCCCTCACTCAAGTCCCTCACTCAAGTCCCTCACTCAAGTCCCTCACTCAAGTCCCTCACTCAAGTTCTGAGCCTCAAGTCCCTCACTCAAGTCCTGAGCCTCAAGTCCCTCACTCAAGTCCTGAGCTTCAAGTCCCTCACTCAAGTCCCTCACTCAAGTCCCTCACTCAAGTCCTGAGCCTCAAGTCCCTCACTCAAGTCCTGAGCCTCAAGTCCCTCACTCAAGTCCCTCACTCAAGTCCCTCACTCAAGTCTTGAGCCTCAAGTCCCTCACTCAAGTCCAGAGCCTCAAGTCCCTCACTCAAGTCCCTCACTCAAGTCCCTCACTCAAGTCCTGAGCCTCAAGTCCCTCACTCAAGTCCTGAGCCTCAAGTCCCTCATCAAGTCCCTCACTCAAGTCCCTCACTCAAGTCCTGAGCCTCAAGTCCCTCACTCAAGTCCCTCACTCAAGTCCTGAGCCTCAAGTCCCTCACTCAAGTCCTGAGCCTTAAGTCCCTCACTCAAGTCCTGAGCCTCAAGTCCCTCACTCAAGTCCTGAGCCTCAAGTCTCTCACAAAGACTATTCGATCAGAAACCGATTGAAGGACTTCATAATCGGTGAGTAGTCTTATCTACGTAAGTTTTAGCATAGAAACAACAATATTGAGTAACACAGGATTTCTTCGTACAGAGAATGAGATGATAATATCTGGAAAGTCAACATAAAAATAATATAATTTGTATATTAAAAACGTCTATTCTAACTTATATTCGACGACCAGCAGCGAGATGGGTGGACGGCATCGTAAAGGTCGTGGGCTGTCAGTGGGTGAGACTAGCGCAGGATCGTGGTGGATGGCACAAACTTGGGGAGGCCTATACCCAACAATGGGTGAAGTTAGGCTGTGGATGATGATGATGATGATTCAAAACGTCTAGTGTACACACGGCTACACATCAAGCTATACTTTACCAGTATAAGCTGACCTCGCATTGTGTAGGCTTTATGTAGAATGAGAGGTTAGTTTATACTGGAAATTTATAGTTTGGTGTGTAACCGTGCGTACGAACAAAATTACTACGATACAAAGTTTACGATGATTTAGTTTAATTAGCAGTAGTAGAAAAAACCATGTCTTAGTGTGTTGTATTCTTGGTATTTATAGCTAAATTTGAAGAACAAATAGGGGATAATAACGAGATGGACCATTTTACGCTGCGCTCCCAATACATGGTCACCGAAAATCGAGAATCGGTCGTTCAGCCCCCAAAGGCTTTCGATCTATGTGCTTTACCCACTGCCACTTCAGTTTGCTAATCTTTTGAGCTATATCAGTAACTTGGTTGGTCTACGCATCTCCTCATTTCTGTTTCATGATGAACCATGAATAAATGAAAAAAAATATATATATAGAAAATCATACCTCGAATTTTGAACCTTGTATTCTTTATTCAACCAGCCTAAACATTTGTTACAGCGAGCTTAGTTGCTAGGCACGCTCTCACTGCAAAAATATGTTTCATTTTTCATAAGATAAAAAAGTATGAACAATGTAAAAATCTTTTAAATTTTTCTCCTAAAGTAAACCAACATTAACCTCCCTATTCTGAAATATGTATCTTTAAAATCAGCTGGTGCCGTTTGATAAATGAAACGCTTATTGCCTGCCTATCATTCAGGTCAGGCCGTCCCTTATGGAGCCCACACAACCTGCGCAACAAATTGAACAAATTATTCCAACAGAGGCTTGCGCAAACCTTTTACTTTACACAAGCTATGTTTGCAATAAGGCTTGCGAAAATAAATCGTTGACATCAGGAGCAATTATATACGTGAGGTATGAAATCAGCGAGTTGAGTACTACATACATCTTTAATACCACAATACATCAGGCTCGCCAACATCTTTCTAAATTGAACAAAAAAACGATACCATTACAATTGTGCCATTTTCAAAGTTAGCGATGGATAAATAAAAAACTATTTATAGTTACGTAGTATAGTATAAGTTTACTTATATAACACCTAATGAATAGGGAAAAATGCTTTTAATAACAAAAATAATATACTATTATTTACAATAAAATATAGAAGAAACAGTTGAATCATCTAAAAACCGTTGCAAACGATCTATAGATAGCACAACTGCTCCAAATTACTACCAGGCGGAAGTGTCCCCAAGAATCGCAATGCTTATGCGTTGACCCAGATAAGCGCCAGCTCTCGGATCACACGTCGCTTCGAACAGACGCCCAGAAAGAATTTTGAAAACGCGATGGGCCCCGGTACCCCAGGGACCTAGGGTCTCGACCCCAAACGGCTCCAATATGTAAGCTCTGTCGAGACTTCCATATTTGCGCCACTTGAAATCTTCGGCTGAATTCGCCGCCGCACCGGCCCTAATTGAAACGACAAACTGTTTAATAGGGACAATTCTGTTTGCACAAACTTTACGTAAGTGCGAGGCGAGACGTTATTCGGAGCAGATCGCACTCACCCTGATGAAGGTTCACGAATTGAAACGAAACATAATCGGTCGAAACACCGAGAAGACGGTACGTGATAAATCCCGTATTTATAATAATGATTGAAATCAGTCACGAAAGTTTTCTAATTAAAATATATGTTTAGGTTTGACAGCAATTATATTACTGACATTTTTTTTTGGTTTCGTATAGACAGAGAGTTCAACTAAGCTTTATCTTATCAGAATTTCCACCAATATGTATATAAAATAACAATGGGAAATAGTCTTATATTAAAATCTTAATTGGGTGAAACTGTGCGCAAAAACAAAGTATTTTAAAGTCTGATAACAAATCAACATATCTTTTGGTATATTTCGTCTTTTGTTGTGAGATAAACTATAGGAAAGAGAGATACAATATTTCGTCCCAAATATTTACTGAAAGAGCCTAATAGAACATCCCCAACTTTCCCAACTTCAAATACATACAGAGCAAAAATCAAAACAACCCTTTATATCGAAGAGCCTCCAGCAATTTGCGAAACAACAAATTTTCAACATGAACTTGGCCTGTATCACTTCGAATAAGATTTGTATTAGAAAAAATATTTTAGCACTAGATTTTTAATGACATAAATAATAAAGTGCTATAATATACAAAAGTAGTAGTTGATTTTTTTTTCGAGTCAAAAAAAAAGTTTTCGGTTCACTTTGCATTATGAATAAATAAAAAATAGCCACGTCTATTGTGTTGACAGTCGCTTGACAGTTGACCATGTGAGTCATGCTTAAAGTCAGGCCATTTCAATAGGTAACATTTGACGTCTGTTGACGTCTGTCAGTTCGGTACAACTCGTTCTGAACTCGTACTCGTATCGGTCATTATTACAATAAATATGTATCCGTAATTGAAAAAAGTTAAGCAATTGTGCAGTTCTAACAAAACGAAAAAATATATTATTTTATGCCCGCCGTTACAAGGTTACGTTGTTGAATTTTGATGAATTGTCACATGTTACCTATTAAAATGGCCTGACTTTAGTTTTTTTTTTGGCAGTCACAGCTAGTTAAGTAGGGTCCCGCATAATTCCCTATGTACACATCTACTGCACTGGCCGACCTGAGCTCAGAGTTTCTGAGTGACAGTTGAGTTACATAAAGACCATTGCAAATGATCGATTTTCTTATTCCCTCTTGTTTTCCCATAGATGTCCAGAATGACATAGGCTCGCAGTTATTTTTAGTTGGTTATTTTAGATTATTATATAAATGTTAATAAGTCTTGTAGCACTGAACTTATCCCTCCGTAGACAGATACATGTTTTCGGTGATCCAAAAATTATGAATCCAGATGAAAATACCGTTACGACGGAAAAGATTTCAAATCCATCTACTCTCGACAGAGCAAACACTTCACAGATACAACCCTTCTGTTGCCACCTATACTTTAACATGGTTCAGACATTTACCAGGGCTTTTTTCTCCAATCCTAACAACAGTCCAAGCCAAAGTACGAACTTTGGCCTGTAACCTTGTACTAGCTGCAACATAAAAACTTACTGAGCTGAGTGCCTTCTGCGCTTGCAAAAAGTTTGGTAAGGCTGCATCGGCCTCATTGGGCAACAGCAAGATAATAAGCGTAAAATATATTAGCCTTGAACTCATATTAACTTAAAATCAGGTGCATGTATTATTGCTCCATAATTTACATAATTCAGCCATCCAGACTTATCTCTAAACCAAACACATTCAACACCTAGAAACGATAATTACTTTATATTAGTACAATTTCTGAAAGCATGCATAATTGAACTGCATTCAATGTTTTATATCCATGTCAGTGAACTGATCTTTGTGCCGTTTGATCGCATCCTCATGACGTTTTATTTGATCCTGATGGAATGAAATCTCCTTGTCGAGGTGACCCTTCAGGTTATGGAGTTGTTCCCTTTGCTTCTTGTAGAAATATTTTTCCTTCCGAGCAGCCTCTATCTTGCCAAAAGCGCCACCAGCTTCGCGGATGGTGCCACCGCCGCCGCCTCCCTTGCCAGCGCCAGAGCCCGGTTCTTCAGAGTACATCCAGTTGATAATCGCTTTTCCACTGTTCAATACCGAAGCCCTAGTCCTAGCAATAAAACTCATGATTCGACTTTATAAAATAATGTCTTTAAAAATTGTTCAAACCCAGTTCTTTAGAGCTGTAGCAAACCATATGTATTTATAGAGGTATCTACGAATTTAGTCACTAGCTGCCTAATGTTATGAGTTGATTTTTTTAACCTTCTAAGAAGTTCAATATATTATGCCGCCGAGTCAGTGAAACATTTTTATGGTACTACTATTATATCATCTGTACCTTGAATCCTTCAACCGAATCCATGCCCGACAAAAGAAAATCCAGAACTTTCCATAATCACAAACTGCGCAAAGTTTTTGAATAAAATCCCAATAATATACCTTCTTCGAACTTCGAGAGAAGAGGGACTTTCGCAAGAAAATGTCATTAAAATCAGACGGTAATCGGCATAAAAACTACGTCTCGAAGTGCAGACAGGCGGTGTGTCTCTTGTAAAGGATTTTCAGTCTAATTTATTATGTTTTCTTGAAAGAAGTTAGTTATACTGAACTTTAAAATTTATTAGATCGTTGTCATCATAACATTATATAGACCGGCAGCTCGCGACAGATTTTATCGATCAATCGTACCACGTATGCCCTTCAAGTTGTTGATTATATAATAGGTTTAACTAAAAAATGGATTTAAGCGAGATCGTGATTTTTTTTGCAAATGCGAGGATTGAGTTCAGCTACAGGGACCCGACCTACACGTATGCTGATCCTTGTCCACTAGATTTATTCTTCATAAATTGCATCATGGCATGAGTGACATACGTGATACGATTGATTAAAAATTTTTTTTTTTGCGATTTCACATGGTATTGCACGCTACATGTCCCGCTCTCACGATCTCGCTTAAATCCATTTTTTAGTTAAACCTACTATATAATCAACCACTTGAAGGGCATACGTGGTACGATTTATCGATAAAATCTGTCTCGAGCTGCCGGTCTAATAGGTAACTTCCCACTGACCTAGAATCATGAAATATGGTAAAAAGCAAAGTATCTTAGCACAAACAAAGGAAAAAATAAGAAAAATTTTAGTTAGATCACAAAAAAATATATTTAAGGAACTCTCGGTGTGCGTGTCAGACTCGCACTTATCCGCTTTTTTTAATAACAAGTGGCCGGTGCTTCAAATCGTGTGAATCTCTTTTGAGTTTGATTGCTGTCAGAACTCCACGTACTACAGTGGGCGTTTCTAACGTTTATTTTCGGTGGCTGACCCAAAAAACGCCAACATTAGAAAAAATTATGTCTACGTATTAATAATGCCAAAATTTGGATGTTTCTTTGTTTGTTACTCAAACACGTTCAAACGGCTGAACCGATGTTGCTGAAATATATTACGTACGTACATTTTTATCCCATAAATCAGGTCCAAAGTCAAACTGAAACAGCGAGTTAAGCTTCTAGGTTACCTATAAATTTAATAGTGTAACGGGTACGAAGTCGCGGGCATCATCTAGTTTTCCATAAAAAAAATCTCCTATTCCAAACAATGCAACTTAATGCCTTTTTGTAAAATCGTAGAACCGTGTGAGATGTAACCCAACTTCCTTTATAGAGGTTGTGAGTTTACACAAATGGATTTTTGTATTGGAATATGTATGTGCGCATTTACGCGTGTACAAAACGGTAAAGGAAACAATGTGAGGACACCCGAGATTTGTTTGCTTCTTGTAGATGTATCTTTAGTAGCAAATGCCTTTGCAGCTTCAATTTTTTGTGCAACTTGAAGTATCTCAAGATGAAAAGGTTTGTAAAACTTCGAGTTAAAACAGCGAACTGATAAATAACTTTGCAAAAGCTTTGTTTAGATACAAAACCGTTAAGCTTCCCTCGCATTGTAAAGGCTTTTCGTAGAATGAGAGGTCAGGATATACTGGAATTTATAGCTTGATGAGTAGCCGTGTGTCCTATCAATTTATTTCTTTTAATTTCGTTCCATCCAAAGGCCCGGTACAAAAGACTCTTAGCGATAAATCCAATGGGAGGCCTTATCGCTATACCGCCGTTATTGCTTGTAACCTTAGTGCTTATATTATTTCTCTTTCCATACTCGTGTTACTACCAGTCTAAGTACACACGGCTACACATCAAGCTATACATTTCCAGTATAAGCTGACCTCTCATTCTACGAAAAGCCTAGACAATGCGAGGTCAGCTTATACTGAAAATGTATAGCTTGATCTGTAGCCGTGTGTACCAGTAGTAACATGGTAAATTTTTGCTCGTATTACAGTCATAACATCGGACAAAAAAAATTGCTACTTCTGATAAAAACTTCTTCTAATGTCAAAAGTAATGTCACTTGTATGCCTCAAGTTGATGGAGGTAGAACAGTGCAAAGTAGGGCACATTTCTAACGTGCGTGACCTACGAGGCAGTTCTCTGCTGTCAACCGTACTGAACGTATTTTGAAAACTAGGTCGTAATATGGATCGTAAAAAGAAGTGTGCACTTTTGTTATTGCTAAGGAGATACAGAAAAAATGAGATGCGAATCAATTCGCAAGTTCTTGAGATGCGTAGAGGGAGCTCGCAGGATGGTTACCACTTAACATCAGGTTGGCCATAAGCTTGTTCCATCTCCATATAGGATAAAAAGTGATACTTCTGTGTGGTTCTCTAAAGGGTTTTTTATCAATCCACAAATGGGCCCGCCGAACTTCGTACCGCCTTGACATGCATATAACGCGGGCTGGCATTAAACGTCACCCTGGTAGAATTGTCAATTGTTGTCCCCGGCCATCATTATATAACCATACTTAACCATAGACAAAATTACGTTTAGCTGTTATTTGCTGTCATAGCTGTTTTGTTATTCCATGTCAGATGCGTTTTTGTTATACGACGTTTTATAGTAGTTTTAACTGTAACAGTACGGCAGCACCCATAACCAGAGAAAATACCGGTGCAGTTTATTTTAAACCGATCAGCTTGTTTTCGAAAAAAACATTTTGGCATTAAAAATTTTTTGGTCAAGTGTGAGTAGCGCCTTAAAATGAATCATGTTGGTAATTTTTTTTTTGATGCCGATCCATGCAGTCTTTTGTAAGGATCATTTTATTGTATATGATGAAAAAAATCTGAGCAGCGGACGTTAGTCAAATTTGATAAAAAGTATTCTCATACAACAGGACAAACAAAATTCTTTCTACAAACATTCTATTAGATTCTAAACTGTAGTGATTTAGAAGTTTAGGAACTCCATGCTCTCATTAGCAATTCAAAAACATTTTGTATTTCAGAACAATATTGAATTTTGAACATGGTTCTTGCACCTGTGGGACTTTTATATCAGTCATTGCATCATCTTATTTGTCCTATCATGGCATTGTCAAATACACAAAAAGTAAACTTAATTGAAGCATACTTCCTCAATAGCGTTCCTGATACCACTTCAGCGCATTAGTTGGGCTTCGTCGGTTGCTTCAATTAAGTCTACTTTTTGCGTATATTTGACAATGCCATGATAGGACAAATTAAATGATTTAATGACTGATATAAAAGTCCGACAGGTGCAAGAACCATATTCGAAATTCAAAATTGTTATGAAATACGAAATGTTTTTGAATTGCTTATGAGAGCATGGAGTTCCTAAACTTCTTAATCGCTACAGTATTAATATTTCTTTAATGTGCAATTAGAATCTAATAAAATGTTTGTAGAAGGAATTTCATGTGTCCTATTGTATGAGAATACTTTTTATCAAATTTGACTAACTTCCGCTGCTCAGATTTTTTTAATCCGATACAATAAAATGATCCTTACAAAGAACTGCATCGATCACAATCAAAAAAAAATTTACCAACTTGATTCATTTTAAGGCGCTACTCTCACTTAACCAAAAAAATTAGAATGCCAAAATGTTTTTCTTCGAAAACGAATTGATGTTTTAAAAGAAACTGCACCAGTATCTCCTCCGGTTATGGGTGCTGCCGTACTGTTACAGTTAAAAAAAAAACACTGTATATAGATTTCCATTGATTCTCTATAAAACATTCAACAAACATATTTTTTATTCCAAACGGTATATTAGCCAGTAATGTAGCTCACAAAAGCTTTAACTGCAAAACGTTTATCTTGTACAAAATATTGTAATTGATGAACATTTTAAATACCTGCCTCTTTAACATATTTTTTGTGTTCATTGTATAGGCAGAATTTACAGGCCGTTTTATAAAATCACAGACTTATTCGCGAGTACGAGCTAGTTAATAGATCGGCAAGGACGAACTCCGCCCGCCTGTTATTTTTAATTAAATTTTCAATCTTTTCATTTATGAAAATGGACGTACTGATATTTAGAAAGCTTTTTATTGTAACATGGTATTTTATGAGTGTAAGTTTTGGTTTAAAATGGGTATAATATACCTTTAGAGTTAGAGATATTCCATTAACCTAGTTAACTTTAGATGTGCTCGCTAAAGTAATAATAATTGGTTCTTAAAACAAACTAACTAGTGGTTCGCCTTGAACTTCGATTAAAACAAAAAATATTATTTGTAATCTTTGACTATTAAAATAGTGCCACGAAATAAATAACCAAATTGACCTACAGAGTCATTCAAATTACAGATAACGGGAGTTAATGTACTGTGGTTCCTCTTTTTTGGGGTACAAATAACTTGTATTCTGGATTTCAGATTTTAGCCTACATTTCTGTCACTTAAGCTACACGCATACTAAATCACAGTACTGTGGGATCACTGGTGTACCCTGTGAATTTTGTCAAAGTTTAGTTTTTATTATGTCTTATAACTCAAAAACTATAAAGAATTTACGAAAAATAAAAACTGTGCAATAAAACACACCAAAATTGTGCCATAACTACCTACCTATGTATTAAACTTCACGATGATCAAATCAACGCTTCGAAAGTTATCCTCAGACAAACATACATACATACGACGCCGATTTGACTAATATGATTTAGAGATCTCGTTTCTCTCGATCAAATATATTTTTAGAGTTAGAGATATTCCAATAACCTAGTTAGCTTTAGGTGTGTTCGCTAAAACAATAATTACTCTTTCTTAAAACAAAGTAATCAAATTGTTGACGTGTCATTGGCGGCTATCTTAACATTTAAAGGAATAGTAGTAACAAAACTATAATAGATCCGAATTACAAAAAGGTACAGTTATATTCTGTTTTGATATAAATCCGTGCGAAGCTGGGACGCACAACTAGTATTTAATACATTTTATACTCATAAAAGTTTTGATAGAATAGAATATGGCGAGGTGAGACGTTATTCGGAGCGGATCGCACTCACCCTGATGAAGGTTCACGAATTGAACCGAAACATTGTCGGTCGAAACACCGATAAGACGGTACGTGATAAATCCCGTAATTATAATAACGATTATAATAGAATATATTAATTTGACATACACAAAGAAACACAGAACGGATCACAAACAAAATAGGTAGACGGTCAGGAAAAAATACAATAAAATGAGATATAACTATATTAGACCTACTATTAAACTAGCTAAAACACATCGGTACCTATCCAACCAGTCGGTAGGTGGACTAACTAGTCCCGCTCCGTGCTACACGTGCTTAAACAGGTTCTGCCTCAGCTTAATGCTCCTTTGCAATAAATGGTGCAAAGCAGTGCTGGTTTTTAGGCATGGTCTTATGTAGTGTGACGTCATAAATTTATCAATCATTTTCAATAAAATTATTCAAAGACTTCAATTATCAAATACGGGATGTATTAGTGTTACAATATATCGGTTCAATTCGTGAAAAACGCTGTCAGTCGTAGCACCGATATAACGGTACGTGATAAATCCCGTATTTACAATCTTGGTTTAGTTTAGCAATTAATACTTTTGTCAGGTAAACAAGTTTTACTATCCGAAGTTTATTTTAAGTACCTTTGTTTCGCCGTAACAAATTACATAGTTCTAGATCCTACTAATATTATAAACGCGAGAGTTTGTATGTATGGATGTTTGTTATTCTTTCACGCCGGAACGGCTAATCCGATTGTGATGAAATTTGCTATGTATGTACGTAGATCATAATCTCGATTAACACAAAGACTACTTTTTATTGGCAAACCACGAGTGCGAAGCCGCTGGCAACAGCTAGTATTATATAATTTAGTTGATACCGAAGTACCTGGAATCATTGTTTGTGCAACTATACAATATAGGTCACTCTACAGGTAATTCTGTCTGCAGACTTACTAGGTAAAATACACTGCTGACTTGATTTTGAATGTACTGATATTACCATAAAAGTAACTTTTCGTGGTAGACCCAGAAAAATATGGAGACGACCTTAATGATCTCGAATCAGATTTTTCTTTTTCGATTAATAAGTTTATTCTTTTTACACCTCTGCCAATCTTCCATTGAGCAATGATCCTCTCCATCCAAAGGTTGTTGTGGTGGTTGGTAGTTGTCTGGAAGAGATCGCTACGTTAAGCGATAAGACCACTCATTACATACATTAATTGCTTACATTTATTTGTTTATATATTTATTTTTACTGTTGTAAGGTATAATAAAGAATGTTCATTCATTCATTCAGATTAGTTAAAATTTGCTATGAAATTCGATGGAAGGAGAGGGGAAAGGAAAGCATGTGCCCAGCAGTGGGGACATACTAATTGAAAAAAGAAACAATTGATTGGTTCAACAAAAAAATACATTCTTGTTATCATTGATCCTTTTTAGCTGAACTATTTTTGATAGGTTTTCATTATAATAGAAAAACACATATAAACTGTTCCTTACAGATGAGAAGAATGATAAGCTTATAAATCATGACAAAATAACAAAAGCCAACACAATGAGCTTAATACAAAGGAAACTATACATATATCTAGCCTAAACAAAAAAAATACACTTTCTCTACAAAACAACTATTTCCTCGTGAAGTGAGATGTTGAATCTCGGAACAGGGTGTAATTAGCTCGCCTATGTCCGTGTATAGACAATGGATATCAAGTTACAAAGGTAACGCTACAAATAAGGCTACATTATAGCTATTAGATTATTGAGTGAAAATTGTTTTTTGGATGTTCCTAGCACCACTGAAGCAGCAATGATGAACCTCATGATATATTTATGCTTGTGGGTCAAAGGTGGTTCAAACTGGCATATATCGAGACATCACTACCTCACCTGAAGGTAGGTAATGGTGCGGACAAAGATGGAGCACGCTTGCCTAAAAAAACCTGTTCACTCTATACATGAAGACCCCGTGATTATAGTGGTCCCAAAAAATAGATGCCCACAGCGTGTTTAACTCCTTACTCGTATAACAATGAAAGTCGAAGCAAATCTACGGCAAGGTATGCCGACTAGTATTTGTCTTAGATTGATAGATAGCGGGAGTTGCAGGAAGGCAATGGATGCGGTTGGCATTGGACCGGAGAGAGTGGCGTGATAACGAGGAGTCCTTTACCCAGCAGTGGGTGGATGTGGGCTGTGATGATGATGATGATAATAGACAGATATGCTCTTTATTGCACACCAAACAAAATTATAGTGTTAAAGAAATACACAAAATAAAGGTAAGTACAGTGGGTGGTTTTATCGCTAAAAACGATCTCTTCCAGACAATATGTGGGTAGACACGACAAATTAAAATCAAAAACCAGCCAATTGCGAGTCGGACTCGCGCACGAAGGGTTCCGTAGCATTATCTATAAAAACGGCAAAAAATCACGTTTGTTGTATTGGAGCCTCCCTTAAACATTTGTTTTATTTTAATTTAATTATTTATTCTTAAATTGAATATATAACTAAATATTCTGTGAATATTTCAAGCGTCTACATGTGTCCGGTATCAATATCAAACTAAAACGAGCAAAAAAATCACGTTTGTTGTATGGGAGCCTCCCTTAAATATATGTTTTATTCTGTTTTAGTATTTATTGTTATAGCGGCAACAAAAATACATCATCTGTGAAAATTTAAACTGTCTATTTATCACGGTTCATGAGATGCAGCCTGGTGACAGACGGACAGACACAGCGGAGAGAGCAATAGGGTGTCGTTTTATCCGTTGGGTACGAAACCTCAAAAAGATTTTTATTCTTCTAGCCTTCATCTAAAAAGTCCCAAGTGGTTCATATTATGTATATTTTAGTCTGTTTAGAATATACATAAACTATGCCCCAACTTAGGCACCCAACTTATCTTTCAAGTTAGCTAAAGCGGATCACCCGGCATTCCAAAGACGGACTATTTGCGTTACTTAGGTACAAATATTCAGGTCAGCTTTATTAACCTTACATAAAGACTATTGTGCTCAAATTTTTATAGCTCCAGACTTTATTGTTATAGCGAAGCTAAATCTCTAAATCTACTTCGGCAAATCGGCGTTGTACATATGTATGTTTGTTTGTCTGAGGTTAAAATTTGGAGCGTTTGATCCGATCATCGAAAAATTTGAGATATATAGGTAGGTATTAAATGAGCTAAAAATGTAGGCGGTGGATATTGGGGTTTAAGAAGGGTAAAAAAGAGACAATTAGGTCAAATGGAATGTTTAATGAAAGGTCATCAGTAGATTTCGACACCATTTTTATTTTTAATTTATTCTTTGTACTTTGAGTTAATAGTTATGATAAACATTTAACTTTGAAGAAATCACAGGGTACACCAGTGACCCCACTGTGCTGAAATTTAGTATGCATGTAGCTTTAGTAACTCAAATATAGGAAAAAAGTCTGAACATAATTATTGATTAAAACGGGTATTTATCGCGTATGTACCTTTTTTATTTGTTATCCCGACGTTTCGGCTGTGTTGCAACAGTCATGGTCTCGGGATGTCGGGATAACAAATAAAAAAGGTACATACGCGATAAATACCCGTTTTAATCAATAATTATAAAAAGTCTGAAATCCAGAATAACTGCAATTTCTACCCCAAAAAAGAGGACCATATTACAAGAACTTCCGTTATTTGTAAATTGAATGAAACTTTAGGTCAGTTAATTTGGAAAGCTTTTCGTGGTTCTATTAAAATACTCAAAGCTTACAAATAATATTTTTTCGTTTTTATGGGAGACTCGCGAGATCACAGTTCGGGGCGAACCACTAGTCTGATATACATATACGGGTTTTAAGTATAAATAAATAAATATTGCTGGACATTTCACACAGCGCTATCCAGCCCCAAACTAAGCAGAGCTTGTACTACTTGGGAACCAGATAACTGATAGAATACTTATATACTTTTTTTGTAAATACATACTTATAATATATAGAAAAACAACCAGACCCGGAACAAATATCTGTAGATCATGCAAACATTTGTTCCGCTACGGGAATCGAACCCACTACCTCCTGCGTCTCAGCCGGCTGTTCGCCCACTGCGCCACGGAGGTCGTCATGTATCTTTATGTTTTATATATTACTATTAGTATGTATTTTTTTGTCGAATAGTTATTGTCGAATAAATACAATACAGAAAAATACATTACTTTACCAGTAAAAGGTATTTAAACAGAGCCTTGGAAATCTGGTTGGATGTATCCAAACTTCCGAATCAGGTTGTGGTTCAAATTCCGGCTGTGCGCTGATGGTTTTTTCTACTCAAAACATGTATTTACGGTTAAAGAAACTTTATTTTCAAAAAAGAATTATGCATTCACTTAATATGAGAACTTAAAATAACTAAATAGGTGCTTAAAACATTTGACAGTATGCGAGCGCATTAAATCCTACTAATATTATATATGCAAAGGTTTGTATGTATGGATGTTTGTTACTCTTTCACGCCGGAACGGCTAAACCGATTGCAATGAAATTTGGTACGTACGTAGATCATAACTTGGATTAACACATAGGCTTTTTATCGGCAAACCACGCGTGCGAAGCCGCGGATTGGTCAGCTAGTCACAGTCAATTTATAAAGGCGATATAACTTGCCGTTTGGGATGAAGAAACGTTCATCACACTTATATTATAAATGTGTAAGTTTGGAGGTTTATTTATTTGTTTGTTTGTTTGTTATTCAATCACGTCGTAACAGCTGAACCGATTTCGATGAAATTTAGTATGCACGTAGATTATAACCTGGATTAACCCATAGGCTACTTTTGATCCTATAAATCAGGTCCCATGGGATAAAAATGGGGTGACAAGTCAAGTTACAACGAGTTTCGCTTTATTTCTAGTTTACCTACACATTTATTAGTGAAAAGCGTACGAAGTCGCGAGCAACAGCTAGTGGTTAATAAAACTAAAATTAAGTAGGTACATTATTTCTGCTTGTTTGTTCAATATTTGTATGGAGTGGGTAGTTTTGTATTACTCTAACAATAACACACCACCACGTTCTACGATGACATTTCGGTACCAGCGAAGTGTAGTGAGCGAGTTTACATACATTAATCGGCAACAACTAGATGCGACAACGCCGTTTAAGTGTGAATTATATTTGAGTTTATGAATTTTGGTTGGCCAAATGTATGTTAAGTAATTTTTTGAAGTATTTACGCACACAAATATGCTAAATTGGTGAAGATAACCGACATAAAGCTTGAAAGATAAATTTAAAGGTTCATGTCATTAGACTAGTATTCTAAAAAGTAATGGGCTTGCAACCTGTTCATCATATCCACATATGGAAGTCCACTGCTGGGCATAGGGATTTAGTGCGGCTTGCACCCAACGGCTCTTAGCAACCTTTATCAGGTCAGCTTTCCATTTAGTGGGGGCCGTCCTACGTTACGCTTCCTATTGCGTGGTTTCCACTTCAGAATATTTTTCAAGGACTGTAAGGTCTCTATCTCTCACTGTCACTTCAGCTTCCTAATCCTATGTGCTATGTCGGTGACTGCGGTTCGTCTGTAAATCTCTTCGTTTCCGTTTCAATCTCGTAAACAAACACCAATCATAGCCTTCCACATAGCATGCTGATCAACCTTGAGGCTTCTTATGAAGCCCAAGTGAAATACCAAAGATATTTGTATTTACCTAGTCTGGTCATAAGTATTGTCACACAGTAAAAACTTTTCTTTTAGAATGCTGGCCGCAAAAAAGTTTAAAGAATTCGAATTTCGAATTGTTCATGAAAATAAAAATGTTTACCTTTTAGAATTTTACTCATTTTTAAATATGGAGTGGACGCTTAAAGAAGATCGTGTTACAGTTATTGCGTTGCATCGTTGCGGTTACGCGCCAATTAAAATTTTTGAAATACTAAAATATTTGAATATAACCAAAAGATTCGTTTATCGCACCATTAAACGATACAATGAAGACTCTAGTGTAGATGACAGGTCAAGAAGTGGTCGCCCTCGGTCTGTTAGGACTCCAGCAGTGATAAAAGTTATGAAGGCGCGAATTCAAAGAAATCCCAAACATAAGCAGAGACTGTTGGCCCTTCAGATGGGGTTAAGCCACGGTGAAAAGGGTGTTAAATGAAGACTTAGGGCTTCGGGCATATCGAAGAAAAACAGGACATCGTTTGAATGCTCGTCTAATGGACCTGAAACTGAAGAGATGCCGCGCTTTGTTGAAGCGGTACGCGGGAAAAAAATATCGGGAAATTCTTTTTTCGGATGAAAAAAGTTTTACCGTATAAGAGAGCTACAACAAACAAAATGATAAGGTGTACGCACACAGTAGTGAAGAAGCGAGCAACCGTATTCCGCGTGTCCAACGAGGTCATTTTCCATCCTCGCTCATGGTATGATGGGAGTTTCTTATTGGGGCTTAACAGAGGTACATTTTTGTGAGAAAGGTGTAAAAACGAATGCAGTTGTGTATCAAAATACAGTCCTGACGAACCTTGTGGAACGTGTTTCTCATACCATTTCAATAACAGGCACTGGGTATTCCAACAAGATTCGGGATCGCACTCACCCTGATGAAGGTTAACGAATTGAACCGAAACATTGTCGGTCGAAACACCGATAAGACGGTACGTGATAAATCCCGTATTTATAATAATGATTACATAATAGTACTTAAAGTATACCTGTATCGCCGAAAATTCTCTGTTCAGCCGCAGTCCACACAATAGATCTAGATCTAATAAAAAGATACAAGAAAAATTTGTTTCTGTGGCTTGCTCGCCACAGAAACGAATTTTGCTTGTAGACCAATTACAGAGATATGGATATGAGGATAAAATCTCCGCCATGCTCGGCTCACACTCTTAGATCAAGTTCCCAATACCGAAATTCGCAAGCAGACTAAAGTACAAGACGTCAGCAAGCGAATATTGGGGCTCAAGTGGAGTTGGGCAGGACACTTGGCCAGACGTAGTGACGACAGGTGGACTAAGGCTCTAACAGAGTGGAGGCCGAGAACTGGCCATCGAAATAGGGGACGTCCACCAGCGAAATGGGTCGACAACGTCCACAAGACCGTGGGTCGTACGTGGTTTAGACTGGCACAGGATCGGGAAGAATGGCAGAAACAAAGAGAGGCCTATGCCCAGCAGTGGGTCGACACGGGCTGAGAATGATGAATGATGATGAATGTAATGTAATGGTGTATAAATGAATACTGAATACCACGTTCCTGTGCCATATATCATCACTGGTAACACACACTGATCATAGACTTTTGTCTTTAACTGAATTTTGATTTAACGTGTTGCAATAATGCTTATCATTAACTACTCCCTTGTGGAATATCCCCATGGGGCTATGTACTAAGTAATAGAACCGAGAATGTCCATGATGAGAATAATGTAGTCGTGGGTTATCTCTATATATAAAAATGAATCCCTACTTCCCTTGGTCACGTCATCACGCGTGAACGGCTGGACCGATTTCGCTATATCTTTTTTTGTTGTATTTCTTATTGTCAGGAAAAGGTTTCTATGAAAGAAAAAATTAGGAAAGTTGCGCGCAAATTTAGAAGATTTAAGAATACTTAACCTACATATAAAATTATTTATAATCTAACCTTAGCGCTTTTATAATGTAACCTTATGACGTTTGACATAGAATTGACAGAATGCGTGCTGCAAATATCGTCAAAGAGGATGTAAAAAAATAAATACCGTTTGAAACAGATGGTTTGGTCGGAGTTATCCGGAGATATTGTCTATATATATTAAAATGAATTGCTGTTCGTTAGTCTCGCTAAAACTCGAGAACGGGTGGAGCCATTTGGCTAATTTTGGTATTGAATTATTTGTGGAAGTCATTCATTTTCTCATACATAATGATGGCCGGGGACAACAATTGACAATTCTACCAGGGTGACGTATATTGACAGCCCGCGTTATATGCATGTCAAGGGAGTACGAAGTTCGGCGAGCCCACTAGTATTACTATATTTTATATCATCATTATGGGCGTTTACATCTATAGAAGTTGATTTAAGTAAGCGTCAGGTTGGAAAGTTTAGACACTTTCTTTCTTGGCTAAAGAGGCCTATTTTGGAGCAGCAGCCACGATTTTAAAGACGACCCCTGGAGATGGTCCAGGGTTTGCGGCACGTTCATGCCTTAGCGTCCGCTTATGTGCTAGATGGTCGAGCCAGGCATTGTCATGAGCGACTACTCCACTGGCGACGGATTTCCTCCAAGAGTCACGGTCTTCTGCCTCCCCTGTTTATCTATACTAATATTAAACCGATTTAAAAAATTCTTTTACTGTTCGGAAGCTACACTATCCCCGGGTGACATAGGTTACTTTTTACCCAGCTTCGCAGAAGGAGGGTAATGTTTTGATTGAAAAACTACGCGGGCAAAGCTGCGAATTGGTCAGCTAGTCTATACTGTCTATACTAATATTATAAAGAGGAAAGATTTGTATTTTTGTGTGTATGTTTGTGAGTAATGAATAAACTCAAAAACTACTGGACCGATTTAAAAAAATATTTCACTATTGCAAAGCTGCTTACTATCAAACATACGCTACTTTTTACCCAACTGAGCAAAAGGAGGGTGATGTTTTTATTGAAAAACTATGCGTGCGAAGCTGCGGATTGGTCAGCGAGCATATTATATAAACAGTGGCTATTTCCACAAGTAAAAATGGGTTTACCTATACACAGGTTGGTCGCTGCAGACTCAACATTTGCAAATGAGGGCTCAGGGGTCATAGTCTGAATATGCTGATTCTGCACAGTCAATCCAACACTATGGGCCGCATAAGAACGCTCAAGGTCACTCAGCGTGCTGTAAGTTATACTTGGTGTTTGTGAAAGAATCATAAATGAGGAGATCCGTAGACAAATCTAGGTCCTATAGTCAAGAGGATTAGCAAGCTGAAGTGGCAGTGGGACGACTGTTGGGGCAGAAAGGTTCTAGAGAGGAGACTACGCAATGGGTAGTGTAGCGAAAGACAGCCCCCCATCCCACTAGGTTTAATCAGACGACCTGATAAAGGTTGTTGAGAGTCGTTGGGTGTAAGCGGCACAAGATCGGCCATTTTGGAAATCTATGGGGAGGTTTAGCAGTGGACGTCTTCCGGCTGATATGATGATGATGAATGCAACATTTTTTTTTTAAACACTTCTGTTCAAACTCTTGCACGACTGAGGATCTAAAGACTGGCACAACTGACGCTATTAACTTGCCGAAATACCTCTTGTATGTCCCGAGGATTTTTAATAATTAGTCAGGACCATAACTTAGCAATACGTGTAACTAAATATTGTTAGGGTCCAAACATTTGTAAAGTTGCACAGATGCTATTTTGATTAATTAATTCGTTTACTCGATATTATTTGAAAGCTGCCAACTATTTTTAAAATATTGTCAGCAATGCTTTCCAGTTGGGACTCATCGATTGGTCAACGCAAAATGGCGCGAGCCAATCAGTGAGCTCTTCGTGTCGGACGATTTTATATTGAAACCTTTGGGCAGTTACACATTCTCTTGGTGGCTTTTGAACAAGGAACATTGTAAGCTTATACACAAGTTTAAAATAAAAAGTAATTACGTATTCGGCGTTCTTTTTTCCTACGGATCCTGATATTGAGCCAAGCCTACAAATAAATAATAATATTAAAATAAATTAATAATGCTGGTAATTTCACACAGCGCTACTAACCCTTAACTAAGCAAAGCTTATAGGAACCAACTATCTAATAGAACTTCTATTTTTTTTAAATAGACCCCAAAACAAATATCTGTAGATCAAGGAAACATTTGTTCCGCGGCGTGAATTAAACCCCCAACCTTTTGAGACTCAGCAGGCTATTCCACAACTGTGCCACATGAGTTGATAATCGACTAGTCAGTCAGCGATCGTCATGACGTCATGACCAAAAAATCATAATGTTCTACTCAACGTCAGTTGTTTTTAATCACAGTATATATATTTATCTCATTACGTTTATGTCTTATTACATTACTCCACCGCCGAGCACATGTGCGTCAAATTTGCGTGACGTCATAACGAGAACGTGTGCTACCTGGCTCTGCCATAGTAGATAGATAACCAGTATTGCATCTTATTATAAAATTAAGTCGCTTCCGCTGTCTCTTCGCTTAGATCTTTTGAATTACTCAACGTATTTTAATTCAGTTTTCAGCAATATATAAAGTGTTTCAAACAAAGGTTTATATGTTATTGATTAAAACGGGTATTTATCGCGTATGTACCTTTTTTATTTGTTATACCGACGTTTTGGCTGCGTTGAAACAGTCATGGTCTCGGGCTGACGGGTTATATGTTTAATAACTGTTTGTTTGTTAGTTTGTTTGTTACTTTTTCATAACTAAACGGATTTACGGATCGTTATAAAATTTGGCAAGGAGATATAATAGATCCTGAGAAAGGATATTGGCTACTTTTTACTCGAATGCGCAAAAGGAGGGTAATGCTTTTATTAAAATACCATGCATGCGAAGCCGCGAGTGGGTCAGCTAGTTATTTATAAAAACCGGCCAAAGGCGAGTCGGACTCGCGCACGAAGGGTTCCGTACCATTATCTATAAAAACGGCAAAAATCACGTTTATTGTTTATGAGCTCCCTTAAATATTTGTTTTATTTTAATTTAATTATTTATTTTTAAAGTGAATATATACCTAAATATTCTGTAAATTTTTCAAGCATCCACCTGTTCCCGTTATCAATATCGAGCTAAAACGAGCAAAAAAATCTCGTTTGTTGTATGGGAGCCCCCCTCAAATATTTGTTTTATTCTATTTTAAATATTTGCGGCAACAGAAATACGTCATCTGTGATAATTTCAACTGTCTAACTATCACGGTTCATGAGATACAGTCTGGTGACAGACGGAAAGACAGACAAACAGACAGACAGACAGCGGAGGCTTAGTAATAGGGTGCCGTTTTACCCTTTGGGTACGGAACCCTAAAAACGATTCAATCTATTAAAAACACAGTGTTTTGTTATTTTTTTAAAATTCACTCTATTTAGTATTTATTACAAAAAAAATGAACATTCCAGCCCACTCAGAACACGTTTGTCGCAAAGGTTATTGATTATTTAGCAGGATATGACAGTCATAATACCACTTCAGCTAACAATCTGTTATAGGTGAAATAAAACCTATTATCACACTATTATTATAACTGCGAAAGTTTGGAAGTTTGTTTATTTATTTGTTTGTATTTTCGTTTGTTACTCAATCACTTCGTGACGGCAGCATCGATAAAATTTTGTACGTGCGTAGATTATAACCTGGATTAACACATAGGCTACTTTTCATCCCATAAATCAGGTCCCATGGGATAAAAATGTGGTGTCAATACCAGTCGCAACAGCGAGATTAGCTTTATTTCTAGGTTACATAAACATTTTTTAGTGTAACGCGTACGAAGACGCGGGAAACAGCTAGTAATATAATAAAATTAAAATCTTCAAATTATTGTCATAAATCGAACCACACTATCAAAAGTCGCTAAAATCACACTAATATTATAAATGCGAAAGTTTGGATGTTTGTTTGTGTGTTACTCAATCACGCCGTAACTGCTGAACCGATTTTGTTGAAATTTGGTATATACGTAGATTATAACCTGGATCACCACATAGGCTACCAGTAAATAAATAAATAAATATTCCTGGACATGTCACACAGTGCTATCTAGCCCCAAACTAAGCAGAGCTTGTATTTTGGGTACCAGATAACTGATAGAATACTTATATACTTCTTTATTTGTAATACATACTTAGAAGATAATCAATATAATATAAATATTAATATTAAATAGAGAAACCTCCAGATCCGGAACAAATATCTAAATATTATGCAAACATTTGTTCCGCGGCGGTTTATCCCATAAAACAGTTCCCATGGGACAAAAATGGGATGTTAAAGTTTATAAATACATTTACCACCCCAGAAAAACGCAAGCAAAGCCGCTGGCAACAACTAGTGTAATATATGTAAGGCGGTTTTTGAATTGATTGAAAAATAATACAGTTATATAATAATTCTCCAAATTAAATGTTTATCTTAAAAAACTCAGTAAATATCCTAGTTTTCATATAACCGCTGGAAGTTGTTGGCGATTTAGGCAGCGTAGTGAAAATGCTTACTCTTAGAAGTAGGTACATAACTTAAATGTTGTTATGTGTTATATGTAACACTTATATGTTGCACAGTAGATCTCACATTTCCTTAGAGTGCAGCAAATTCACTCAGTATATATCTATTCACATTTATTACGTCGCATTCTAGTAGAACGAGCTATGGAGAGGGCTATGCTCGGGGTTTCTCTACGGGATCGAATCAGAAATGAGGAGATACGTAGGAGAACTCAAGTCACTGACATAGCCCGACGGATTAGCACGTTGAAGTGGCAATGGGCAGGTCATATAGCGCGCAGAATAGGTGGCCGATGGGGCTGGAAAGTTCTTGAATGGAGGCCACGGACGCGTAGGACGTCCACCTACAAGGTGGGCAGACGACTTGATAAGAATGGCAGGTCGGCGTTGGATGCAAGCCGGTTCCAACCGCAGTCCCTGGAGATCAATGAGGGAGGCCTTTGTCCAGCAGTGGACATCCTACGGCTGATATGATGATGATGATGATTCTAGTAGACGGCTGTGTACGCTTTTCAGTACGTGTGCTCCACTCGGAAATTTTTATGTTTTGGCCCAACGGCCTAAACAAACTGTTAAGAGCAACTGGGCCGCTCTTAGTGGTTGGTCGCTCTGTAAATCTAAAGAAGGGCTCGTTTCTTCCGCGCACCTGCAAGATTTTCTCGGTGGGCTTTAACATGATCGCCTTCAAGAGTCTCGAGTCCTGGAGGAGTTTATAGGCGACGTTGACCACTTATCACCAGGAGGCCCGTCAGCTTGTGTGTCCAAATATATAATAGAAAAAAGTGGCACTCCGGGAGTGCCGTCAGAAGTGAAAACTTAAATAAAAACGAGTGTGCTTTAGAACATACAACTAAAGTAAAACTTCTGTATCAAAATATTAATTTATAAAATTGTTCAATTACAAAATTGTTCACACGTCTGTAGGTCGATCAGACTATGTTCATTCTGGACAGACGCAACTCGCACTCGCTCATTAACGTTCAAAAATATACGAAACGTAACTCTCTCTCTTTCTACCTTCACTAACTTATATCTCCCTCTCAACTTCCGTTCGCACTTTTCGTAACACATTCACCAGCATACTCTCCAAGTTAAGTAAAGAAGTTTACTTCAAAAAAAAATGTTTACCAGTGGACATCTTACGGCTGATATAATGATGATGAAATAAATGCCGGTATAAAATGCGATCGACGCACTAGTGGACTTCAGGGGTTTACGTACCGAGTAAGAGACGTAAATATATCTACCATGATTCAAAAAAGTCGACACCCGTAATTTAGCGTTATGTTGCCTATGAAGTTGAGTTACTGGTTTTGTCGCTCTACTATGGCTCCTACCCTTTCTACCTACTAAAATAAATGTGCTTACCCGTGGCTACAGAAAATTAGGTGCGTTATGGCGTAAGCATATGTTTGTAGCCTTAATGGAATAGGGAACTAGTTACGTGAAGTAGCTGATCTCTTAACTCAATTGTTTTCTCATGTTTTATTAACATAAAACTGCTTTGTATAACGCTGGAAGATGTAATGAATGCTACAATAAAATGTCCGGTTGGCCTATCCACTAACTGTAATATTTTACTAACTAACTATAGTATTTAGTAATTGACTATTCAAAGCGATCATTGTGATTTTAATAAATAAATACATTTTGATTTTTTACCGTTTTCAAAAAACGAGTAGATTCCGAATTCATAGTTTTCAATTGTTTTGTTGTATACGGTGTGCAATAAAGTCAAAGTCAAAATTCGTTGATTCATTTAAATTAAGAGGATCACATTGATACGTAAAAGTTACTGCCTGATCTCCCGCGACCAAGCCAGGAAAATGAGGAAAGAAATAAGGCTGGTTATTTTTTTATGTTTTACAAAACAATACGTACATTGAAGTATCTAGTAAAAGTACCTATCTAGTAAAAAAATTATATGCACTAATTTATGCAAACAAATATTTTGTATTTATCTGTGACTAGTGGTCCCGCCGAACTTCGTACCGGCTTGACATGCATATAACGTGGGCTGTCAATATACGTGACCTTGGTAGAATTGTCAATTGTTGTCCCCGGTCATCAGAAAATGAATGACTTCCACAAATAGTTCAATACCAAAATTAGCCAAATCGCTCCACCCGTTCTCGAGTTTTAGCGAGACTAACGAACTGCAATTCATTTATATATATATATATATATATAGATAATATCTCGAGATAACTCCGACCGAAGCATCTGTTTCAAACGATATTCATTTTATTTACATCCTCTTTGACGATATTTGCAGCACGCATTCTCTCAATTCTATGTCAAACGTCACAAGGTTACATTATAAAAGCGCTAAGGTTAGATTATAAATAATTTTATATAATGGTTAAGTATTCTTAAGTTTTCTAATTTTGCGCGCAATTTTCTTAATTTTTTTTTTTCATAGGAACCTTTTCCTGACAATAAGAAATACAACAAAAAAAGAATTGGCCAAATTGGTCCAGGCGTTGTTGAGTTATGCGCTTACCAACACATTTTGCGATTCATTTTTATATTATAGATTATTTCCAATACAGTAAATAATGGATTACCGTTCATATTCTTTCTCGTGAAAATTTGATTAGGATACGAAATAATAATCTAGGCAGAGTACTATAAAAATCTCAATTTCCTATAATTTTTACGTTTAAATATGTAGTGGTTTTATCTGTAATTGTATCTATTTAGACCCCATATTTTGTCAGTTTCTGCGATTCTTGCGATGGTAAAATCTTATGAAAATTTGTTGTATACACTATACAGTTTTAATTTGCTGTCTCTAAAGAAATAACCTTTAATTTTGTTCCATGATATCCGCACAATTGTGATTCCTGATTCATTAAATGGTACCGGTAGTTATTTTTAAAACGGTGATATTTGTACATTTTGTAAATGGATATCAAGATTTAATCTCACACAAAACAGTTTTGACTGCACACAATACACATTAATTATCGGATTTCACGGATGTTAATGACGTTCACCATAATCGATAATGAGATTCGATTCAGGTAGCCCCACTTCCGGTCTGGAATCCGGAACCCAAACTACCAGGTCGCACCCGGGCGAGGAACTATTTGGGGCTAGGGACAGGAACTGGGAGAGTTTAAGTTTGGGACGCAAAACAGACTTTTTTCACAATTTGTTTTTAATAATACCAGCTTCCGCCCGCGGCTTCGTATACATAGTTTGCAAATTCAAAGTGGCTTATATATTAATCCAGGTTATGGTCTATGTACATACCAAATTTCATCGAAATCTGATCTGCCTTTACGACATGATTGAGTAACAAACAAACAATCAAATAAATAAAGAAACGTTCAAACTTTCGTACTTATAATATTAGTGTGATCTTGATTTTTCAATTTGCAAGCTGAAGTGGCTGTAGGCGGGGTACATAGCTCGAATAACTGACGGCCGATGGGACAGAAAGAGGTAGAGTGGAGACCGCGCACTTGAAAGTCCAGTGTAAGACGGCCCCCCACTAGATAGAAAGATGGCCTGATAAAGATTGCTAGGTGCTGTTATGTACAGGCGTCACAAGATCGGTCACACTAGAAATCTATGGGGGAAGTCTATATCTGTGACGTCCTAAGGCTGATTTGATGGTGATGATAATGGCTATCATGTATAAAGTAAAAGTTTCTTTTTACAGACATAGACACAGCTAGACTAGTTTACTTCAGCTAATTCCACAGCATTGTCATTGTATTCTGCTGTAGGGGAATGCTGCAGATATCAACACCGTTTTTGTGCTGCAGAAGAGGGCTGTTCGTGCGTTTTACAACATGGACCCTAGATAATCATTACGCAATAAGTTTAAAGAAATAAATTTTATAATATTCGCTAGCCAACAAAATATTAATTTATGTTTAAGAATAAAAACGATAATTATAATTTTAATACTAGAAATAAAGATAAATTCGCTGTTATCGTAATTAAACAAAATAATTACAAAAAAAGCCTTCTATAACATAACGAATTATTTAGATGATAGAAAAGCTTGGTATTAAAATTGCTTCAACTCGTTCAAAAATGTTACAATTTAGACGTAATTTATTTATTTAATGTATGTATTCTAACAGGATCATTAAACAAACAAGCTTTCTTTCTTCTTGCATTTCTTTCTAGGCTTAAGTGTAACAGAGACATTTTTGCATGGGCATGGTGAATAAATTATTATCCGGCGTGTATACCTGAAATTCTCACGACACAACATTATTTGAATTTGAATCAAAAAAATTGTTTTACTTGCAAACTAAATTCTACTAGTGAAATGGCCGTATGCCGTCTATTAAAAAGAACAACCAGCCTTATTATTTGCCTTTAAAGAAAGGCAAATAATAAGGCTGGTTGTTCTTTGTAGTGTTTTAGTTTGTTTTTGTAGTGCCCATGCCCAAATGCCCCTGCTACACCTCTTTAGGTGTAGCAGGGGCATTTGGGCATGGGCACTATCAAATAATTTATTATCTCACATGTATACCTGAAATTGTCAACACTACTTGAATCTGTATTTATTTTTGTTATTAAGAGCCTGTAGTGTCCCACTGCAGGGCAAAGGCCTCCCTTCCTTCTCTCCAGTCTTCTCTATTTTGGGCTATTGTGGACCAATCCTGTCAATGGGCATCAATTTCGTCCCTCCATCTTCACCGCGGTCTGACACAACGTCGTTTCCCGTTTAGAGGTGTCCACTCTGTGTTGACTTTAGCCCATAGCGCATCCGACATGCGGCAGACGTGGCCTGCCCAATCCCACTTCAGTTTACCCGCTTGTTGCCCGACATCCGCGATTTGCGTTTTAGAGCGCAGTATACTGTTACGAACGCGGTCTGTCAGTCTGACTCCCAGAATACTGCGCTCCATGGCTCGCTGACAAACCGTGAGTCTGGACTTTTGCAGATCAGTCAAAGACCAGGTCTGTGCGCCGTAGGTGAGGATGGGGAGAATACACATGTCCATGAGCTTCCGTTTCAGAGATAAAGGAAGTGTACCTTTCATTAGCTGTTTCATTGACCAATATCCCTTCCAAGCGTTCTCGGTTCTTCGGTTGAATTTGTTTATGAATAAAAAAAAAATGGTTTTACTTGCAAACTAAACTCTACTATTGGAATGGCCGTGTGCCGACGACAATTTGCGTAACGACCTACAGTTTCTCGTCCCGTGCGTAAATAGTTTGGAGTAACTATTTCAGGGTAACTACGAGGGAAACTCATAAGAGTTAGGTGGCCCTATTCCTAAGCAGCGAGCTTGCTAAATTAGTAAGTGCTGACATCCAGTAGAAAAGGTTGACTAAATTAACATAAAGGCATCGTGTAGATACAAATCGAGCTTGGACAAATAGTGTGTTTAGGTATTTCAATAAAGTATCGGCATCGTAGATTCTCGTAAAAATTGTTTATTGGAAATGTATTGATTACTGGATATTTAAGCTACCGGTATTAAACCCACCTCTAAAATCAGTTAATACGATTCCAGATATGTTTGACAAAACAGATTGTTTATACTACAATTAGATTGTTCTACAATCAGTGATATAGGTTCTCCCAATTGCCGTTAGATGTCGTCGCCGGTCTCATCGACTCCGCATTGACGCTCGCTCTGTAGGTTAGCTTGATGACAAACTAGTTCATCCGTGTAGCGATCAATATCGCTACAGGTGAAGTCGGGCTGTTGATGGTGATGATGATAATCCATACTTAACATTTAATAAATCTAATACGTTCGTGTAAAAAGAACGATCAACCATATTTTAAGTCAATACGTCACTGCTATTTCATTTTTCCATAGCGTTTTGTGAAATTCTATTACCCTCGTTATCAACTCCCTAGAGACGCCTAAAAGCCTTCTTCAAAAACCGCTCTTTATTCTAAAACTGAACACAATATTCTCAAATCGGTGTTACGTTTTATTACCAAATATATAAGCTCTAGTATCAAGGTCCACAAAGTCAACAGTTCCACATAATTGAATCGACATAGGTAAGGGTTTTAATAAGGTGGCGCTGGTGACTCACCTGTCAAAGGGGGCCCACGTGGAAGCCGGAGTGAGGGAGTGGCAGAACCTCTCGCTCGCTCTTATAGGAAGGTTTGCGACCGCAGTATCAAAGGTGAAAATGCTGGTTCAGTTTTGTTCACTTTAAAAAGGCTTTTGGGGAGTATTTATAACATTTGGATGCGCTCGACCGAGAGTAGAAATTTTTGTAGGGGTGTTGAATTGAAAACAAAATTGATAATGGATGTTATTTAGACTGGAACTAAATCTAGGGTATAACTGTCAAATCTGGACCCTTTTGAGCGGTGGCGAACTACGTAGCCACTATTTTATATTTTATTATGTACTAGCTGACCAATCCGCACACATATATACAAACATACACAAATCTTTCCTCTTTATAATATTAGTATAGAAGTATAGATTTAGTTTCAATTATCTTTATTATATACTTACGTACTGAATAAAAGTATTTTCTTTCTTTCTTTCATTTTATGTTTAATTAATATATAAACTGATTATTTCCTTTTTATCACTTACATCTTGCTCACCGTTTATATAACAACCATTATCTAGATTAATCGTAACAGTTTAAATAAATAAAATGTATATTAATATTAATCATCATCATCATATCAGCCGTAGGACGTCCACTGCTGGACAAAGGCCTCCCTCATTGATCTCCAGGAACTGCGGTTGGACTCGGGGCCTGGTTTTATGTTGCAACATCATCATAGGGGGGGAGGGGGGGGGGGGGGTTGTAGCCATACTTGCCACGCTTGGCAGGCGGGTTGGCGAGCGCAGTATAAGGTATTGAAAAACACGAAAAGATGCTGCTGCCCATCTTTCGGAGGTATCCCTTAGCAGATTCCTACTGCATCCACGAGCAAGAGCGGAGGGGCAATATTCTACTGCCGGCACCCCATTATAATATTACTGCAGTAGAATTGAATAAAATTAAGCTAACTAAAAAAGTCTTAATATTCTAAGCTATAAGTAAAGTCATCATTTCAAGCAAATCTCATTTACTTTTGATTTTTTTAGCATGGCTCTGCGATGTCAAGCGTAGGCGTTGTCGTGCGTACTTAACCCCACCCTAAAAAGTGTAGGTGTACAATGATGATAAAGTATTCAATCAGTTGGAAGGTGGAACAAGGCCGGAACGTATTTTCACGTTCCGGTCGTAAATCCGTAACCATACAGTATATCAACGACGCATGCTTTATCTATGCCAGAAAAATACAAACATTGTCTTTGTAAACTCAATGTCATTGAAAATTATTTGTATACATTTTTTTCGGATGAGAAAATTCTAATGATAAATTTAACATGACGAATACCTTCGATATCGGTGCAATACTTTTGGTATCGCTCAACATCACTCAAATGGTAATAATTCTTCTTGTATTACTCCCCGTAATCGATATTATAACCCTCTCGAAAAACATCGATTTATTCAAGGGAAATGTGCAAAACAGTTCTTTTTATAGTACGTTAGTTGTAATATACATTATCGTTATCGTCTGCTACGGTATTTTAGGCCCTACACGGACACTGAATAAGTTGAAGGGTGTCTCGAAATCAGCCGAAACTCCTAGACAAAAGTTGATACGGGTTATCGATTCCATCAACGCTATAAGAGACTACTTGCTCGGCGGGTTGTCGCTATTTTACCTTCTTGTTGCTTGGAGACTACAGGATTACATACAATTTTCAGCGAAACTGCACGAGTTCTCCAATTTGATGGGGCAATATGAACTGATCGATGTAACGATAAGCGAAGATATACCTGAAGATATCGAACCTACTTTTACTATAGACGAAGCAATTGACGAGGAGGAATCACCACATTACTCTCCTCGCTGGCCCTCGTTTATTGAATTGGACAAAAAAGAGCGAAGCAGGTTGAAGACATTTTTCAAAAGTTCGCCTAAGAAAGGTATGACTCCGAGTTCTTCCAAAGAAAGCAAGGTTAAGCTTGAAGCGAAAACAAGGGCTACTGAAACAAAAGAGGAGTATACAGACGAAGAAATTATAGATTTTCAAAATCAAGAATCTGATTCAAAACTCAAATAAGATAAATAAAATAAAATCATTGAGAAAGAACTAATAACAAAATGATAAACATGTTCAGTGCGGCAATCGTAATTCTACTATTCGTAGAACTGGTAATTGTGGTTGGGCTCCTTAAGCCGTTCAAAGAACCATATTTTATAAGAGATATCTGGTATAAATTTATGAAAAATGTCAATGAACCATTTAAAATTGTCTCCTTATTTTTTTCCTGTCTGCTTGTGAACACATTTCTGCAGATTTTTTGGGAGAAATCATATTATGACAAACTTTTGTACCAAGTGAACGATTCTGAGTTAGCGCTTGAATTTTATGTTAGTGAAATATCTATGTGTTATACTTGCTTCTTTATGGCACTTTTCCTTTTTATATTAATAGAACGCTTAGCTCAGTTCCTTATAAGAGTAGCACGTTTGTTGGAATTTGAGTTGATGTGTCGTCACGCAATATTGACTAATGAAAATGAGACTAACATTTCTAATACCTAAGTGCTTCTTTCTCTGGATAGCTAGTGGGTTCATGCACCTTAAATTAACTAAAAAAACATTTAAACATTACATTTGAATTAAAATTATGTTTCAAACTTGCCGTTTTACTTTAGATTAGTAGAAAATGAAACACAGTGTCTTAAAAATTAAGTAGAAAAAAAATAATTAGGTTTTATAGTCCTTTAACCTCCTCATTAAAAGCTGTATTTAAAGATATGGAGAGCCCTCTGCTACGCTGTCGATAAATAAATCACACTAATTTTATAAATGAGCAAGTTTGGATGTAAATTTGTTACTCCATCACGTCATAAGGGCTCAACCAATTTCAATGAACTTTGGTATGTCGATATATTATGACCTGGATTGAAACAAAAGCAACTTTTCATTGACAAAACTCGCGTGCGTAGCCGCGGGCGGAAGCTAGTAGGACATAAATAGGGCATTGGAACTTATCTACAAAAGTGCTAACAGAGCCGATAGTTACGCACACTAACAAGTATTTAGGGAGACAAAAGACTCTTAGCAGCGCCACAACTCCACAACCTAGTTAACAATATAACGAGTGTCCAAAAAAGAACCAGTAGTACTACGAACAAATACTGAAAACCAGTTCTACATTTTCCAATAAACGGAACCGGCTTATTTC
This sequence comes from Philereme vetulata, assembly GCA_918857605.2. Lineage (NCBI taxonomy): Eukaryota > Metazoa > Arthropoda > Insecta > Lepidoptera > Geometridae > Philereme > Philereme vetulata. Next base: position 3,658,889 of record OU975462.1, read on the forward strand.
CGGTCCCCAGTTGCCTGTTACAAACAAAAAGTCCCAATAACGCTGTCAAATGACACGATAACGTCACAAAAGAATAAACTGGAAATTCACAAAAGGAACACCTGTCAGTTGTCACTATGTTGTCAGGAGACAGAGGCTGACGGACTCTGGCATGCTTTTAAAAGAATAAAAGTTAAAATTTTATTCCAAGAGCACAGAGACATACACTATTTAAAAATGCCATAGAAGTTTCAACAAATTACCAGAAAACCCAAGGCCAAGAAAATGGACTGCAGCTATATCATCCTTTCTTGTATTCTACTCCTGCAGATGATGCTAACACTGACGATGCTGAACCCGGTCTACGATGTCCAAAGACTCACCAAATACATCAAATTAATGACCAACAGATACAAACAAGCGTATTTCTTCCTGATCGGAGCGTACTTCAGTTTCGTCGTATACCTTGGCATGTACATTCCACTGCAAAATATCCATGTTTTGATATTCCACAGTTGCCTGTCCGCTTACGATAAGCTCATACTCCTGGGTCAGGTAGAGAAGAATTACATCATTGCTGGCTTTTCCCTTTTTCTTGTCGTAGTGCTGTATGGCATAAGAGCTCTGCTATTGTACACTGCAGATCTGGTGCAATTAACCAAGAGGTCCAGCCACCTCGCTATTAACACTAAAATGCCAGCTGTAGATATTCTACCCAATCTACTGCGAATGAAACGGTCGATATCGTATGAAGCGATCCTATGCACGCTTGAGTTGAAAGAGCAACTGAAGCTAATGATAAAGAACATCGATTTACCGACGAACCAATGTACCCCATCCAGCATTCAGAGGACATCTCGCGTCAACTTGACCTAGTACATAGTGGAAACTTTTCCTAATAAAACTTGCTCTCGGAATTTCTTTTAATTATTTTCTCTAGCGTAGAAACATTGGCAAGTATTCGAGAATTCCGAATTGCGTTGGGAAGGCGTTGAGAAATATTCGTAAGACAGGACCGTAAAAATAAATGCCACTTCTTCCCTTCGGTAGGGTAAAAATGTGGAACTGGAATGTTGGGAGTGCGAGAAAGGGAGCATGTACGCATTAGAGCCAAAATGTTTCCCGTTGTTTTGAGTATAGCGTTTACAGGGTTCAGTAAGCATATAATAAATTACATGGTGATTCAAAATGGTAATGATTTAGAAGATGTGAACATGAACAACAACCAAGTCAACGTGCAAAACCTAATTAGGCCACCAGGAAACGTCCGATCAATTTGGTTTCCTTATTGGTTTGAAAATCTACCAAATTATAGCCAAAAACTTAGATTAGAATTTTTTTTATTGCACTAATAAAAAATACATAGGCAAACTTAATGCTATTTAGCATTTTCTTCCAGATAACCTTTGTGTAGTGTGAAGAAAGTTAGTGCCAGAAAATGGAAGTTAAACAAACTTTAGCTTAGAAATAAATTTACAAATATTAAAAATAATACTAATACACATACATAAACGAAATATATAAATATATCTACACAAAGTGTTCAATTTTGTTGGGTATCTTGAAGAGGGATGAAGTGTTTAAAGAGTTTAGATTTGCAGATACCCATAGAGGCGGCCTTGTGAATTTCCATTAGAAGAGAGTCCCATAAGCGGATAGCAGTCACAGTGAAAGAGTTAGTGAAGAAGTTTTATGCTCAGGCGTTTTGAGTAAAAGATGTTGAGAAGAACAAAAAGGACGATCATGTGGAAAAAAAGAGGAAAACGTACTTTAAGATAGCAAGGACACAGAGGATTTTGATGGATGTTATAAAGAAGACAGAGTATAGGGGTATCCCGTTGTAACCGGATTTTGAGGCACTTTAACTGCGAGCGCTAATGTGAGATGTGGTTGTACTTGCGTAGCCCGTACCTGATGCAGAGGTACCTGACCCGTACCTGATCTTGCTATTCAGGTTAATCTGAGACATAATAACAGATATCTCACTAATATTATAAATGCGAAAGTTTGGATGTTTGTTACTCAATCACGTCATAACGGCTGAACCGATTTGATGAAATTTGGTACGCACGTAGATTATAACCTGGACCAACACATAGATAACTTTTAGTTGACAAACAACGCGTGCTAAGCCGCTGGTGGAAGTTAGTATTATGTACGATACTATTATACCTAGTACCTTAGTCGCAAGTAAAATATCTCCATCATAACTTTTCAACCAGTTAAGGCTTTCTCAAGTAAATTCTATTTTCCTAAACCTATGTATTTTAGCCACGCAACTGCAACAATGGTTTAACAGTACATCGACCAGCCACCATGCTACCCCTATGCTTGTCTTTGGCAAGGATTCAAAATTGCTCTGTGGCGCCGACGGTCGAGACCAAGTAGAGATTGACCGGTGTGAAATCCAATAGCTAGTAAAAGCCGGCAAATATTGACTTGTGTTTTGTAATTTTTAAACGGACATCGTTATGTAGCAGAAAATTATATTTCTTTCTAAACATTTCAAAACATTTTCTTTAAATATTTGTTTTTCTATAAAACTGCAAAAATTTTATTTGGAATATTTGTTTTGACTTGATAAACTCCTCGTTAAGGAGTGAACATCCTGCGGCTGATATGGTTATAATCTATCTCTTCGCATGGTTAGTGCGAAAGAGATGGTTAAATCTCATTTTTTTAGACTGGCACTGATAAAGCTATAAATAAACACGTGACGTGATTCCTAATAAGCCGGAGTCCAGTCGGTCATAGCCGGTTCACGTCCTGCTAAGCAATGCCAACACAAGCCATTTGGCAGCCCTAGTGGAGACGGAATTAATATGATACAACTTAAATTTAGCTCCGTTTTGTGCTAAATTTAGCGTTTTTGTGCGTTGACCTATGTTTATTTAACACAGGTGAGTCACGATTGTTGTGTAACTGTTTGGGCTTTCTTGTTTCATTGATGAGTTCTATATAGTAAGATTAGTAAGTTTGTCCTTGTTGGAAAATCCTCACCTGTAAACCACATAGGTTTATTTTAAAATGATCAGCGTCTTTGGTAAAATTGCAGCAAAAAAAGATTTAAAAAGAAGTAGGAAGTATAGTTAAATTAATTATTTAGTAGTTAGTTACTTATTTAAGTAAGCACAAAATAAATAGGTACAAAAGTTAAGTTTAGTACAACGAGCGATAACAGGCGCAAGTAGACGCCCGCGTAATAGTATCTCGGATCAAACCAGTCGAACGCCAGTTGTTTTCTGTGACATTATTCTCTAGCTGGTTGTGAATCATACTAACTTACCTTGAAATGTTTACGTGGCAGTGAATAAACGTTCTTATGTGTAGATTGTAGAATATTATCGGACATCAAGCTTAAGAAGTTAAAATCAAAATCGGTCAGAACTTTACTTCCGTTCCTATGTATTTTGTGATTATAGTTCCTGATACCCACGGAACAGGGATTCGTAGTGTGGTGTAAGGACTATGTTATGTTACAGTTAGATGTTCTAACTATCAAAGGTTATGACTGGATTCATTCTGAGAGTATATAAAAATTTTGGAGTTTTCCAGACAGCCCGCAGTGGTATAGCTCAACAAATTGACTCTTAATGACTAATACAGATCGAAACGACATCCATACGTTCCTTCTAAAGCACAAAAATCAGAAACCTTTTGTCGCGTCGCGTTAGTTTTGCGAGCGGCAGAATAGAGATAGAGAGTAAATATAGCAGTTATCTACCTACCTATTAGCTAGTCCTTTAGTTATATAGATAGATAGCGAAACCATAATGAGTTTAATATATATATTTACTTATACATGCTAACAGATAGAAAGATAGATAAATAGAAGATAGAGCTGGAAGAGCCTTAGACCTGGCTATGGGGGCGGGTTTGATTACTCTCTCTCTTAGGCAGACAGACAGAAGCGAGCAGAGAGACACGCGGTGGAATAGTGTTCCGGCCGAACACAGGACTGCCCTGGTGTTAGTTCCTCAGCTCTGGAGACCACGTGGCAGCGTAAAAAATGGAGACGCGCTGGAACTTTTCTTGCAAAGACACGTGCTCCGCCGCATGGAACGCTTCAATGCTTCTGTGTAAACGCTCTCATACATGGTCATATGTTCAAGTTGACAGAACGACGTGACGCACCACGTACTCAACGCTCTGCGTCTCTATAAGCGTGTCCATAATGTGAGCGGGCAGAACGTAGTCAATTAAAGCTAATCCAATAAAGAAATAAGTTTCACTATGAGCTACCATTATAAAATCCAGTATCAAAAATGATTTCAATCTCAATAAATTCGATCACATTCGAATATTCAATGAATTCATTACATTTGTCAAAGTTTCTCTGAATTGAGTCGATCGCTCAAGATTTGAAGAGAGACGTGTGTGACATTACAATTCAGTTTCAGCGAATCGGCGGGTGCATTTGCATATATCTTGATAGTACCGAACGTGGGGTGAGGCTTGGTAGTGAAGTTAGCAAGTTACCATATTCTTTATTGTACACAAGAAAATACATTATAAAGTACAGAAATAGAGGACATGTACAAAGGCGAGCTTAACCCTATGAAGAGTTTTCTTCCAGCAAACCTTTGAGGCTAGAGAGAGAGAGATGATTTTAAAGGTAGGTGCGTGAACAAGAATCATAAATATGTACATATATCTTAAACAAATAAAACTAAATATACCAAAAGAAAGTAATAAAATGAATGAATATAATAAATTTAATAAATAGACTAATATACAAAAATAAATATATACCTACAATCAAATAAAATTACAGAGAAAGATAGTGCTCTTTAACTTTCCGTTTGAAAATGTTAAACGACGGACTAGCGCGAACTTCATGGGGCAGGGCATTCCAAATTTTCACCGCATAAACGGTAAAGGAGCCACCATAGCGGCTTGAAGTGTGTTGAGGTGTTTTGAGGAGAAGAGACTTAGAGGACCGGGATGTCACACTGCGAGGGACAAGGAATTCGAAGCGTTCACGGAGGTAGGGAGGATAGAGTGGACAATATAATACTTTAAATAAGAGTGAAAGAACGGGAAGATCACGACGAAGACGAATAGGGAGCCATTTAAGTTGGGATCTGAACGTAAATACGTGATCGAACTTGCGCAGTCCAAATATAAAACGAATATTCGTATGAGTATCTAAACCATTCTGTGGCAAGTGGCCGGATAGATTGGAACTCAACAGGGTTAGGATCTAGATGCCGGAGATATCTTAACCTTAATCATCTTTATTTGGAACAATTTTTAACAGGGGTGTACTTACAAAAATGAAACGATGATACCTGCATGAATAACTAGTGGTTCGCCCAGAACTGAGATCTCGCGAGTCTCCCATAAAAACAAAAATATACCTATATTATTCTTAATCTTTGATCATCAAAATAGTGCCACGAAAACTACATAACCAATTCGTGACCTACAGTTTCATTAAAATTACAGATAACGGGAGTTCATGAATTTTGGTCACTCTTTTTCATTTAAGCTACACGCATACCAAATTACAGCACTGTGGCGTCACTGGTGTTGTACCCTTTGAATTTTGTCAAAGTTCAGTATTTATTACGACTAATAACTAAAAAACTGTAAAGAAATTACTAAAACCAAAAACGGAGTCTAAATGTACTAATTAAGACCTTTCATTTAACGTCCCACTTGACCTAATAGTCTCATTTTCATTTTACCCTTCTTGAACACCAATATCTCAACAATCCCCAACATTTTTAGCTCATTTAGTCACACAAAATCATCACTACCTACCTACTTAATGTATCAAATTTCACGATGATCGGATCAACGCTTCGAAAGTTAGCCCCGGACAACCAAACATACATACGTTCATACAATGCCGATTTGCCCAAGTTGATTTAGAGATCTCGCTTCGCTCGATCAATAAATACTGCGTCTGAGAAATATGTGCTTAATTGTAATAATTTATCTACTTATTCGAATTATAAATAAGAATATTCTTCAACAAACCACTTACATAACCCAGAGGATTAGCAAGCTAAAGTAACAGTGTCTTAGAATAGCATTTAACACAATAGTCAAGGATAGTGTAGCTTACCAGCTGTGAAAGAGTTTTAAGAATGCGTTCAGTAGTTTTTGACTTTACCCCTACTAACATGATCATAAAATTCTTAATTTGGAACTGAAAAAATGGTACAAATGCGGTGAAAAATTGTCTATCTGTAGACGTATTAAATGTGTCGCAGACATCAACGCCCTCCTCCGGGAAATATTACAGTAGCTCCCAATCAAGGTACATTAGTTACACATACAGTTTTTGTATATATATATGAAACTGTGCCTGTAAGTGCGTGTGTATATGTGTGTGCGTGTTTTTGTGTATGTGTATATCTGTGTCTCTGTGTGCGTGTGTGCACGAGGGTATACTTGGAGGTGCGTGCTTGCGTGTACCTATGTATGTCCTATACAAAATGTAACAAAAAACCTGTCAGATCCATGAAGAGCGTATTCCTACATAGAAATGAAAGTCGGACAGATGTTTAAAAGTCATCTGTATCAAATAAATGGAAAGTTATTTAATTTTTAATTTCGAGAATAATCTTAATTTTACCCCAAAAATAGGCAAATTTTGTACGATGTGCAATGTTGTACGTGGGTTATTGACCCCTCCACACTGCCCCAGCGTGGCGCGTAGCCCTGTTGGTGTTGCCAGAGGTAAGTTTTAAGTTTTGAGCATCAAATAATTAAATTACTCGGGTATTTTTTATTTTTTTTTCTGGTGAACTCTATTACAATCATCATTGTGATAAAATATCGATACTTTATCACATCCTTAAAGATCTGACAGGGTTTTGGTTACATATTGTATAAACTTAAACAGAACAAACTTTTCCTCATTTTATTATTATTAGAGATAATAAAGCAAATGTATAAGGAATTAAAAAAACACGTTCACATATTTTACAAGAAGCCGCGGAAAAAAAGGAATCTTTCCGGGGATACAAAAGTTTGTAAGTTGTATGAATTTTCCAAGTTTGAAGCGAGTTAAGGAGTAAAATTGAATGAAATCGGCAGTTATCTGTCGATGTCTCCGGGGAAGGCGTCCATGCGAACACACGAGAGATTAAACATTTTATAGATTTCTGTAACTATTGAACTTATTCAGCAACTTTTACTGCCCAATCTTTCTGCCCTTTTTTCCCACATGACGTTAGGTTGGCACAACATTTATTTTTCTTCCATACGTCTCTATCAGCTATCATTTCAGTTGCCACTTCTTTCTTACCTATATCATCCTTTAGACAGACCATCGATCTTTTCTTCGGCCTTCGTTAACTTTTAAATCCATCCATATTCATATCTAGAACTCTTTTAGTCACATAGTTTTCTTCCTTCCGCTTAACATGCTAACATGCTAACTACGATAGTCTATTAATCCACAACTTTTATATGACTAATGGTGCCTGTGAAGTGATAACTATTATTTCATGTCATTATTTTTTTTAAACGGACTATACTTACTTCAGTTGAAGGTTTTACCAAGTGGTTTTCAATACTATGTTATATTTGAAAAGTTTAATAAACGAGACTCATTATAATCATTATATCACTTTTAGCGATAAGACGCCCATTGTACTTACCTTTATTTTCTTTTTTTTATATATTATAGGCTTGCGTTTGACCACGATCTCGCTTGATGGTAAGCGATGATGCAATCTACGATGGTACACGCTTGCCTAGAAGAAACCTATTCACTCGCGACTTAAAGATACCCAGGTTGTAGCTATTTGGAAACACAGACTCTGGCAAGTCAATCCACTCCTTGGCGGTGCGCATAATAAAGTTCGAAGAGAACCGCTTTGTGCGAATGGGATGTATTTCTACCATATAGCGGTGGCGCACCGCAGAGCGTCTGGTTGTCCGTTGATAGAAAGGAGATGGTGGGATCAGGTTGAAAAGTTCCGCCGCACACTCCCCGAAATGTAATCAATGATTATTTTCGCTTGTTTAATTTTGTTTGGTGTGCACTAATGAGTATTAAATTCTATTCTATACGGTAAATGTTTATAAAGCGTTACTTTTGGGTAGATACGATCTGAGGTTTACCAAAAAGGAAGTAGTCCTTCCTAGCAACTATGGAAGTTATATAATACCTACAGAAATAATAAACAGCACGTCTCATAAAAATATTAAAGCTTATATTTTTTATACAAAGACTTTAGTCATTAATAAAATAATATGGCATCACGGAAATCTTCGAATCTCTTCGGGGTAGTCAGAAACAAGTCCAAATATAACGTTTGATACGTTAGGCCCCCTTTCTGCATTTGTATAAGTTTAGCATTCACGTGAAAGGTTGCCCATCGCCGCTTATTAGAATACTACCCGATGACAAATGTCTTCATAAGGTTCTATCTAGGACATGCCGGTTTATTGTCACGATGTTTTTCTGCACTATTTTGAGCTCATGTAAATGTTTACATTTTTTTAACTTTTTTTACCCATTTCAGCTCGTTTTAAATATGTTACAATAAGTCAAGTAGACTCAGCAAATAGAACATAAATGAATTTGAGGTTCCATCAAATATAACAAAAGTTTATACATTTCAAACGGTGACGTGTCCGTAATAAAACTGCACACTTACCGGGCTAAGCTTTGTTCTTTAAACCTGAATAGTGATGTAAAAGGTTTGAGCCGGACTTTTGTTAAACAGAAAAAAACTTGACGCTTTTTGGCAGACCGATTAAATATTACGTATCAAGTCAGGCGGCTATAATAGTACAATACCGATGACAAAACAATCTTATTCTTCCTGCCCTTTTCCCACATTACGCGGGGTCGACACAACATGTATTCCTCCTCCACATCTCTCTATCAGCCGTCATCACTGGCGCTACTTTTAAACTTCCTTTAGTATACTCATTCCTTAATTTATCTATTCTCGTTACACATCCATCTCAACATTCGCATTTCTGCCGCGTGCACTTTTCATTTCATCGACGACAAAATAATCATTATTATAAATACGAGATGTATCACGTACCAACAAAACAATCTTGATAAACTTGGTAAAATTTAAAATAAAAAAAGTGTGTAAGAATTTACTCACGTAAGAAGTTATACTTATTGTAACAGAACAAAATTAGGTGTAGATTTCATCACGTATGCCACAACTCTTTATTTGTAGCTAACTTCATCATGTCGCTTATTGGCTATCGGTGTGCGCGCTCATCGTAATAATTTTACTCTCATATTATTTTTCAAACGCGCCAAAAGAAGTATAACTTCAAAAAGTATTATAATGATTATCTTTAGATAGATAGATAGATAACTCTTTATTGAATTACCACACAAACAGAAATAATACAAAAATAAGTACTAGGCCAAAATAATAAGGCAATACAATGGGCGGCCTTATCGCTGAAAGCGATCTTTTCCAGGCAACCTTTGGATAGAGCGAAATTTACAAAGATACGGAGTGCGGTTTACTTTAGAGGATATATTTACACATATATTCTAAGGTATAATAAAATATTATATGGTTTCTAATCCTAATACGCATCCTAATACTTTATGCACTTTCTAAACATAATGCAATCGTAGCGTGGTATGATATCTTTGGAAATTACACATAACGCTAAACGGTAGATTTGGAATTATTTTATCAATCACTCTTACCATAAAATAAAGTTTTTATCGCTTAGCTTAATTTTCATGTGTTTAAGGCTTTTAGGCCAAGAACACGTCTTAAAATTACCTGTATATTTTATAAGACATAACTGACAATGTTTCGGTTCAATTCGTGAACCTTCATCAGGGTGAGTGCGATCCGCTCCGAATAACGTCTCGCTTCGCACTTACGGTACGTGATAAATCCCGTATTTATAATAATGATTGAAATCAATCACGAAAATTTTCTAAGTAAAAAGACATAACTGTATCCCCTTCGTACATAACTTGTACCAACGCTAAGTATTCTATGTTGATTTGGTTTAACATTAAGCATTAATATTCTCTAACTTATTTGTATACAATACTCATTTATAAATGAATATATTATACCTAAGTAAAATAAAGTAAAAAAATATTGTAAGAGTATTTAAATAAAAATACATTTACAATCCACATTAGAGATGAAGTGCGAGAGATTATAACATAATAGCCGACATTGCGGTCACATTTTAGATAATTAAGTACTTAATGTGTTGTGTTTTTGCATGAACTAATTATTCCCCGGAGTTTCACGACCTCTGTAGCGCAGTGGGCGAATAGCCGGCTTAGACACAGGAGGTAGCGGGTTCGATTCTCACCGCGGAACAAATGTTACTATTTACAAAAAAAATGTAAATAAGTATTCTATCAGTTATCTGGTTTCATAATTCATAGTAGCTCTGCTTAGTTTGGGTCTAGATAGCACTGTGTGAAATGTCCGGCAGTATTTATTATTTATTTTTTCTACTTTCCAAGCTTTCTAACTTGCCGGCTTTTCCGGACTTTTTTAGCCGTTTTGATAAGGGCCGACATCTCTATGGCCTGCGCATTGCGTGCTATAACTCCCCGAGGGAGCGGGTCTTCGGTCCCGGGTCACCGCAGAATCGGTACTTCGGGTTTCTTTACACAGTCCTCTGTACTTTGGTAATTATAAATGGGCCAGGTTGCCCTTGAATACTTTATGCAAGCCTTGTTTATTGTGAAGAATGGATACGAAAGCTTTGAATTCAAATGTCAATCTGTTTGTTTTGAATAGATTTGTATGCTGAGGGATTGTATAGTTTTAGTAAAATTATATGTAACTTATTTTATTAGGTCCTGAGGTTTTGTTTTGTGCACAATATTCTGTGTTTTATAAGGACAGAGCGACAATTGTAATTTTAGTGCTGGCAAACCTGAATTTAGTTAAGAATGTGCAAACAAACTGCCCCACATTGAGACAATTACTTTTCGGACATCAATTTATGCTACTTGTGTTTTGCAAGTAACTTGAATGGGCCAAAGCCAAAGAGCGGAATGCGTTGCCAGAGTCTGTGTTTCCTGATAGCTACAACCTGGGTATCTTTAAGTCGCGAGTAAATAGGTTTCTTCTAAGCACGCATTTACCATCGTAGACTGCATCATCGCTTACCATCAGGCGAGATCGTGATCAAACGCAAGCCTTGGCTTTGTGTTTGACCAATTGTTTCTTATTTATGGTAGTTTAAGTCAGAGATCTCAACGAAGGATGTAATCAAAATCTTGGAACTAAAGTATACCTAAGTTAAAGTAATAAAAATTAATATAATGAAATAGAAAGTCTATAGTTTACTTTTACTGTATATAACTTGAGGGGGATGAAATAAAGGTCATCATCAACATTATCAGCTGAAGTGGAAGTAGGCAGTTTACATAGCTCGAAACACGAAGGTCATTGGGGCAGAAAGGTTTTCCAGAAATCATGTGCTATAAAGCTCAAGCGTACTACGGCCCCCCACTTGATGCAAATGGATTGGTCGCTCTGGAAATCTAAGGGGGCCTGATTATGGTGATGATGATGTCTATAGTTCAATAGCGGGAAGAAGCAACTGGCGTGGCTATACTACGATAGAAATCGACATGTTACGACTTGCACGAGACAGTTATTTTGTATATAGTATGTAAACATAAAAATATCAAAATCGCAAACGCCAACTAATCTTTTTCAAAACAATTCAAAGAAAAAATCTATAGAATCATTTTTCTTTTAAAGTACCAACGCGAAATTCAAAAATTTACAAACAGTTCCATTATGTCACGAAAAATTTAATAGGTACTTTTACTATATGTAATTACGTTGGCTATCGAGTATTTTGGTTTAAGATTTATTTTATCCAAAAGCTCCCGCGGGGCCTGAGGCGGTCGCGACTGACGCAGGAAGAACCGCGAAGTAGATAAGGCGGTGGACCAAGAATAAAATACGTAGGGTTTAAAAGAGCGTTTTGTACAACGCTTACGCTGCTTTTCCACTAGAAATGTGTGGGTAAGCTGAGCAGTTCGAGGATGCGTAGCGAAGCTGTGAAACGGTGTGACTGTTTCTACCCGAGATGTGCAAGGAAGCTGAGCAGTGCGAGGATGCGTAGAAAAGTTCTGAAACGGTGTGACTGTTTCCACCAGAGATGTGCGAGGAATCTGGGCGGTGCGAGGATGCGTAGCGAAGTCGTAAAACGGTGTGACTGTTTCCACCAGAGATGTGCGAGGAAGCTGAGTGGTGCGAGAATGCGTAGCAAAGTTCTGAAACGGTGTGACTGTTTCCACCAGAGATGTGCAAGGAATCTGAGCGGTGCGAGGATGCGTATGCGTAGCAAAGTTTTGAAACGGTGTGACTGTTTCTACCAGAGATGTGCGAGGAATCTGAGCGGTATGAAGAGATTCAGCGGCCTGGTTCAATAGTTACCTTACCGATCGTACGCAAATTGTGCAAGTAGTAAAAGACGGATCTCGCGTTTACTCAGAGCCGATGGCAGTTGCTAGAGGAGTACCTCAAGGCTCGATTCTAGGGCCCCTACTTTTTATTGTGTATACAGTGGATATTACAAGAGAAATCCTAAACTGTAAATATCATTTGAATGCTGACGATGTTCAGATTTATATGTCTTTTAAGCCTAATGACGTGTTGGAAGCCGCTCGTAAGATCAATGCTAGATCCTCAATCGAATAGTTAGATGGACTCAAAGAAATGCCTTAATGCTGAACGCCTCCAAATCAAAACACTTGGTGCTTGGATCTAAGTGCCAGGTTAGCAAAATAACCACATCAAATCCTACCATCTGTATTCAGGGTCAGGTTATCGAACGCGTGAACGAGAATAGGAACTTGGGCATACTCATCGATAGCCGCCTTCGTTTCGAAAAGCACGTGGTATCCCTGGTCAACTGTTTTTTTAGATTAAAAGTACTATAACAGATACGAAACCTTATACGGGAGGATGTCCGTATTATGCTAACAGAAAGTCTAGTACTGTCCAAGCTGAACTATGGAGATATTGTGTTTGGACTTTGCTTGCTGGCCTTCACTAAACGCCTTATTCAACGTGTCCAAAATGCGTGCTGTCGTTTCTGTTTCACTGTACCTCCTCGCACACGTGTAACTCCCTACATTAATAAGGCTGGCCTCCGTAACATGATGTCTCGTCGTAAGTTTCATTTGGCTTCGCTCGTTTACGAGCTCATAAAGTATCAACACCCTGAGTACCTTTACGAGAAACTTGTTTGGTCCTCCTCTCAGAATCCTTATCCCACTAGAGCATCATCTTATATTCTTCTAACCCAACTCCATAAAACTACTGCCTTCAGGGGTAGTTTCCGCTACCAGGCCACCAAGTGCTGGAATAATATACCACCACCTTTGCGTCAACTGGTCCCTAAACATACGTTTAAAAGCAAACTTAAAATACATCTCCTGTCTATGCAAATGGCCTTCTAGCGGAAAACCCACTTTGCATACTTTCGCTAACATATATTACACTAAACACAAACACCCACACTGCATCAATCTGAAACGACTACGACTTGGCAACATACTCACATACATATACGTTCAATATTCTTTATATTTCTTTTTTTATATATCTGTCTTTATCTTTTCTTTAGTTCGTACTGAATGTAGGAGCCGGCGGAAGATCAGCGCGCTGCCAACTCGTATTTACTAGTGCGTGGCGCGTAATGCTGAGCCGGATCCTAGTCCTAACTGCCTATGTATATTTTATTTTTTCTATTTGTGTTTGTTATATTGCTACTCCTACTGTCATATTATTTTTGTTAATGTGTATGTCTTTGTTTTGTTGTGTCTGCAAATAAATGTAGTTTCTTTCTTTCTTTCTTTCTAGCAAAGTTCTGAAACGGTGTGACTGTTTCCACCAGAGATGTGCGAGGAATCTGAGCCGTGTGAGGATGCCTAGCAAAGTTGTTAAACGGTGTGACTGTTTCCACCAGAGATGTGCGTGGAAGATGAGCAGTGCGAGAATGCGCAGTTGTTTGCTGTTACCGTCTATTGACTGGTCCAGAAACTCTAGCTCACTATCTCGCCTCGGACATATTCCTCGCTCCACACGTGGCAACATCCGCAACTACCCTCACTTGTTCTTCAGAATGAGATAAGTCGACGTTCATATTACGGCACACTATACTAACCGTATTTACGCTTCGAACTGAACGATAGTTGTAACACATAAACGATAAATACCCGTGTATATTAGGTAAATAAGTATAGTGATCGCGAAAGATTGAAGTAGTAGTAGGTCCTAAAGTATAGTGACCTTAAAGACTGATGATTTGCAGCTAGAAGAGAAACATCTAATTTCTTTGCCCTCAAAAGAAATATTTTCACAACAAAAAAAAGGTTAAACCGCTCTCCGCTTTTCTCTTCTTTTCGCTTTTCGCTTGTCTCTTTTTCCCCGTTTTATCTCGATAAAACTTAGATATATATTCTTTTCACCGGAATCCCTTGATCTGACCTCCCCTATAATACTTTTCGGGTGTACTTATACATTCTTAGCGATTGTCTAGCTTTTTATACGAGAGTGATTTATAATATTGACGCCTTTTACTTTCATATGATAAAACGTCGATGTTGCCTGATATTTTTTATCCACGCTTCGTGAACGATATAGAAAAAAGATTTCATACTTTTTTCATTTATTACTAGCTGACCCGCCGAACTTCGTGCCGCTTTGACATGCATATATGACGTGGGCTGCCAATGTACGTGTAGAATGCCAATCAGCCATCATTAGCTGCATCTATGTATGAAAAAAATTATTTTCCTTGTAATTTTTACTCGTTTATTATTCCGATATTTTAATAGTTATTCTGCTATTCGGGGCGGAGACAAATCCAACAAATAGATCATAAAAATCGGTGCAGCCGTTCTTGAGTTATAAATGGTGTAACTAACCCGACTTTATAGATTAATAATAATATTTCATGGTCTTAAATATCATCATCATCATATCAGCCGTAGGACGTCCACTGCTAGACAAAAGCCTCCCTCATTGATCTCCAGGAACTGCGGTTGGAAGCGGCCTGCATCCAACGCCGACCTGCGGTTCTTACCAAGTCTTCTTATCTTATAGATGGACGTCCTACGCTGCGCTTGCCGGTCCGTGGCCTCCATTTGAGAACTTTCCGGCCCCATCGGCCATCTGTTCTGCGCGCTATATGGCCTGCCCATTGCCACTTCAACGTGCTGATCCGTCGGGCTATGTCGGTGACTTGAGTTCTCCTACGTATCTCCTAATTTCTGATTCGATCCCCTAGAGAAATCCCGAGCATAGCCCTCTCCATAGTTCGTTGAGCGAGTCTGAGCTTTATCATAAGGCCAATAGTGAAGGACCACGTCTCGGTTCCATATGTTATCACTGGTCCATATGTTAACACACAATCGTCTTAAATATATAGGTTTACAAATCGTAACCACTTTTATTTTAATAAAGATAAATATGTGATATATAGGTATAATATATTTTGACTACCTCCGTGGTGCAGTGGGCGAATAGCCGACTGAGACGCTGGAGGTAGCGGGCTCGATTCCCGCTGCGGAACAAATGTTTGCATGATCTACAGATATTTGTTCCGGGTCTGGTTGTTTTGATATATATTATAAGTATGTATTTACAAAAAAAAGTATATACGTATTCTATCAGTTATCTGGTTCCCATAGTACAAGCTCTGCTTAGTTTGGGGCTAGATATCGCTGTGTGAAATGGTAAAAAAAAAAATAGCGGTTACATTTTTGACCTACAATACTTAGTATAGTTATCTGATCAGAAATATTTAATAGATAAAGGGGCAAAATGCCTTTCATTACAAAAAAATATTTACGTCATAAAATACAAAAGAAACAGTTGAATCATCTAAATACCGTTGCAAACGATCTATAGATAGCTCAACTGCTCCAGATCACTACCAGGCGGAAGTGTCCACAAGATACTGGCCTTGATAATTTAAACTAATGTAGGTACCAATAATATGAGGAATGGCTGTAGAAGGGTAGGACGTCCGGCAGCAAAATGGGTGGACGACATCGTTAGAGACGGTGGCCGTCAATAGGTGAGACTAGCGCAGGATCGTAGCGGATGGCACAAACTTGGGGAGGCCTATACCCAGCAGTGAGAGAATTCGGGCTGTGGATGATGATGACCAAGAATACGTATGCTTTTATTTATATAATTTTAATTCGATTGTTTGTGAAATCAGCAGTGTTGTGTTAAACACGTGTATCAAAAAAATTGTTCGAAAAATACTTCAAATGGGCTTTTTATTCTGTTGCAAAAGTAGGATTTGATTTTTTTGTCCCTGCGTTATGATATCACAAAGAACTTTGATAAAACGCATTTCACGTATAACGAATGCTTTTTCTCTCTAAAAATAATTCGTGGAAAAAAATGGTTGAATTTTTGTATCCCCGACTAAATATGACTGGCAAAAATATTTATATTTTATTCCCCCTATATACAGGTATAAAAGGTAAAATTGTATTTATTTATTTTGATTTATTATTTACTAGCTGTTGCCAGCGGCTTTGCACGTGTGGTTTGCCAATAAAAAGTGTAATCCCGGTTATGATCTACATACATATCAAATTTCATCGCAATCGGTTAAGCGGTTCCGGCGTGAAAGAGTAACAAACATCCATACATCCACACATACTAGTAGGACTAGATTAGTAGGAATAGTATAATGGACCGAATTTTTTTTTATACTACTTATATGTATGTCAAACGAACATGCAGCCCACCAGATGTTAAGTGGCTACTGCAGCCCATGGATATCCACATAAAATTCAAATAAGCTATTATGTTGACTTGATCTCTATGTAGATACGTTGCCATACTATATGACTTAGCTGTTATGCCTATGTGCCAGTAATAACAGGAACATACCATTACCATCTAACCGGAACACAGCAGCACAAGTACTGCTATTTGCTGGAAGATAAAGGTAAGGCGGTGGTGCCCACTTCCTTGAGCCCGTTCACAAAAGCTCTGCCACCAGTAAAAATGTGTTAAATATGTTACAAAGGTAAGATTAAACATTATATTTATGTGAAATGGCGACTACTTTCAAAGCCGCAACCAATAAAATTAAATACCGAACAAGTACACACGGTTACACATCAAGCTATTCGTTTCCATTATAAGCTGACCTCGCATTGTGTAGGCTTTTCGTAGAAGGAGAGGTCAGCTTATACTGGAATGTATAGCTTGATGTGTAGCCGTGTGTACGAGTCTGGCTCGCGCGCCGTAGATATATTTAATTTATGTGATATAACCAGAATTTGCATGTGCTGTGAGACCTTGCTTCTTACCAAATTTCATGATCCTAGGAGAGGGAGGGGGAGGGGGGGAGGGGGGAAGTACCCTATAAGATTCGATTTATTCGCGAGCAAAATATGTAGCAAAAATGGCCGTATTTTTTGACTTGCATACATACACAAACAACATACATACAATATGGTTATAATATCCTTCGTGGTGCAGTGGGCGAATAGCCGTTCCCATAGTACAAGCTCTGCTTAGTTTGGGGCTAGATAGCGCTGTTTGAAATGTTCAGAAATATTTATTTAATATACATACAATATACATACGAGGTTCAATATCCTTTATATTTCTAGTTTTATATATCTGTCTTTAGTTTAAATAATTTTATTTTTAATAAAATCGGATCATCGGGTGCTAAATGTAGGAGCCGGCGGAAAATCAGCGCGCTGCGTACTCGTATTTACTAGTGCGTGGCGCATAATGCTGAGCCGGATCCTAGTTTGCGGACGCTCATAACCTGGACGTACTAACTGCCTATGCATATATTATGTTTTCTATTTGTGTTTGTTATATTGTTACTCCTACTACCGTAATATTTTTGTTACTGTTTATGTCTTTGTTTTGTTATGTCTGCAAATAAATGTATTTTCTTTCTATCTTAGAAGTTTGTTTTTTTTTTACAGCTCCAAGTGACTGGTATGGTCTGTATTTGACATTGATTTACATACGAGTATAAATACAGCCTATAGAACAACGTTAACATTAATCCATTCAAATGACTGAGCTTTTCGTTAGATTGCCTAGACAAATTAGTATTTTTTTCTAACTTTACTACAATAGTTATCAAGATTGCGTGGTTTGTCAATAAGAAGATTACTTTCCTTTGGCGCAAGCGGGTATAATGTAACCTATTTCTCAATTCCGGTCATAATCTATTTTAATACCTTTCATCGAAATCAGTCCAGTCGTTTAGTCGTGAAAATACTACAAACAACAAACATAAATAAACAGAGACTCTAGATATTTTTGACGACCTTCGTGGTGCAATGAGCGAATAGCCGGCTGAGATGCAGTAGGTAGCGGGTTTGATTCCCGCTGCGGAACAAATGTAAGCATGATCTACAGATTCGTTCCGGGTTTGGTTGTTTCTCTATAAGTATGTATTTACAAAAAAAAATGTATATAAGTATTATATCAGTTATCTGGTTCTCATAATACAAGCTCTGCTTAGTTTGGGGCTAGATAGCGTTGTGTGAAATGTCCAGCAATATTTATATTATTTATCATTATTAATCTGTGGATGACGCCGTGGGTTGTACACTCGCTATTTATTGTTTGCACCATATCATGTTACTTAATACATAATGTATAACTGTTTGTCGTTCCTAAAATAATAAAATAAAATAATTTATTTAATATTATATATTATATATTAGTAGGCATGGAATAACACAATCGACTATTTGCCGTACGCAACGGTTTCATTATCTGTTTCCACTCAGTAGATCTTAATGTGACTTCATAAACCTACGAAAGACAGTACTTAATTATAAAAATTA
Source organism: Philereme vetulata (assembly GCA_918857605.2). Lineage (NCBI taxonomy): Eukaryota > Metazoa > Arthropoda > Insecta > Lepidoptera > Geometridae > Philereme > Philereme vetulata. The sequence goes on from OU975462.1 coordinate 3,677,673, forward strand.
CATCCAAACTAAAAACAAGCGCTTTTAAAACAACGTAAATAGGTAAAGTGGGATAACTTGTGAACTAAGAGCGACCCATTTTGGAACTGATGAAAGAAACACGTCCCACATTCAGTTCAAAGTTTAAGTGTTCGCCGGAGTAAGAGCTGGAAATCTGTAAGAGATAGCTTAATACAAAATATACTGGTGGGAAAAGGACGGATGATATCCTGCTAATGGCCTAGATATAGTGGGTAGAGAATAAATGGTTAACTTTGTAAAATCATTATAAGAAGCACGGGATTTATCACGATACCGTTTTAGCTGTGTTCCGATCGACAATGTTTCGGTTCAATTCGTGAACTTTCATCAGGGTGAGTATATTCTACCTATTTATAATAATGATTGAAATAAATCACGAAAGTTTTCTAAGAAAAACTTTGTAAAATGTTTCGTAATTCATAAAAATAACAAAATTTTAACAGATTTCGGAAACTAATTAGTGTATTTTTTTTTGTTATTTGACTGATAAAGATATGTGCAGTTTAGGGTACTAAGAACAATATTTTTCTCATACCACATGCTCTACAATGTCAAATTGTATGTCTTGTAAACTTCACCGAAAGCAGGTGATTAAATCCCTTTCGTGCTATCCTTTTAGTCTGAGCCGGGAGTAAAGTTATACTGAATTTCAGCCCTTGCGGGCTTATTGTGATTTGAATTTGGAACCTCATCTGTATTAAAATTTGAACCAAAGAGACCCACATAATAAGAACTTTTTCCTAAATCGAACTAACCTGTGTACAGAATGCACCAACCTAGATTTGGTTTTTATTGTCTCGTAGAAAGTGTGAAAAGTTGAGTATTCTCTTCGTGGATAAATCTGTCTGCAATCCCTCTCTGCACTCAAGATTCTAGTAAACTCCCTCGCTTCGCTCGTGAGTCCTTTGTTACGTTCGAGATTCAATATGGCGCCCGTGACGCAAGACACTGATTTATACCCTCGTTTAATAATCTACTAATATAATACAAACTTCATTAAAGAATAATCCGTAGCTGTAATGATTACAATACCTTTATTTCTTTTTACATTAATTTATAAACATCGCCAGTTTTTGTATGACGTTTCTATCGAGACTGGCCGCCCTACCGGTGCGCGGTTGATTTTAAAATGAAATAAAAGCTTATATAACCTGTGACAAGCACATGTGTAGTAAATATAAGTACGTCGTTGTATATATCTATAGCTACGAGCTAATTTACTAAAATTGTAATATCGCTAACACTATTTATGAAAAAACTGAACTATTATATTGGTTTTCTAAGGTAAGTCAACATCCTAAGTACATATAAGATGCTATTTACATTATACTGTATTGATTATGCTAGTACTTTTAAGAAATCCAGGTATGTAATACAGCTTTATTCATACGTTAATTTGTGTAAGTTTTTTACCCAAGATTTTTTTTAGTACCTGATATACGTTTATTGGTGTGTCGATTTTATGTAATGAACCAGCTATTTTCTTTGTGTAACGGGTTAGGGCAGGCAAGCCAAAGGCGTTCTTGTAAATAAATGAGCGTGTGTTTTCCTTATTTTTAGTATTCCAAAGATAAATGGTAAAATCGTATAATCCAACTCTCTGCTTGCGATAGAACTCTATAAGAATTGTTTAGGCAGATTTAATACAACCTAAAGAGTTTTTAGGAAAACCAACTTCAGAACACATACATAAATGTGGCTCAACACACCTTGTACCATTTTTTTTCGTTTATTAACAGAGAAGAGGTAATATTTCAAAATTTCGCAATCACTGTACATAATTACTGTTTTAAATGGGTATTTATAGCGTATGTACCTTTTTTATTTGTTATCCCGACGTTTCGATTGTGTTGCAACAGCCGTGGTTGCACTATCTATCTATAATCAGTTATCTAGTTACCATAGTACAAGCTTCGCTTAGTGTGGGGCTAGATATATATAGGGAAATAACCAGACCCGGAACAAATATCGGTTTTTATAGTTATTATTATTAAATTAGTGGTTCGCCCACACTGATATCTCGCGAGTAACAAAAAAATATGATTTGTAATCTTTGACTATCAGAATAGTGTCACGAAATAATTAACCAGAAGACTTGACCTACAGATTCATTCAAATTACAGGTAACGGGAGTTCATGTAAAGGTTTCAGACTTTTGTCTATATTTGTGTCACTTAAGCTACATGCATACTAAATAACAGCACTGTGGGGTCACTGGTATACCCTGTGAATTTTGTCAAAGTTTAGTTTTTGTTATGGCTACTATCTCAAACCTATAAAGAATTTACTAAAAATAAAAACGGGGTCTACATTTACCAATTTACCTTTCATTTGACGTCCCACTTCACTAGTAAGCCTCATTTTCATTTTTTTAACCCCTTTTGAACCCCAATATCTCAACAACCTCCCAACATTTTTAGCTCATTAATAGCGGGTACCTATATCAGTCAGTAACCAGCTATGACTCGTTTCTTCTTGAAAACCTGTCAAAAGTTTGACACTGGTTTGACACATTTTCAAGGAGATGCGAGGCGTCACCGTTAGTTACCGACAGTTATAGGAACCCGCCATTAGTCACACCAAAATTGTGCCATCACTATCTACCTATGTATTAAATTTCACGATGATCAGATCAACGCTTTGAAAGTTATCCCCGGTCAAACATACAACCCCGATTTGCCCAAGTTGATTTAGAGATCTCGCTTCGCTCAATCAATTAAAAACGAGAGTTATTCATGCCTGAATATCAATACACATACTTTGCTGTGGATTTCGTGTTTTCTACCTATCCCTCTGGAAATAGGCGTGAATGTTTACTTGCACATTTGGAAATAGCGCAGTAAATTACCATTTCAGTTCCCGTACTTTTTCTTGGCATTGCTGAGTTAGGAGCGTATATGGTTGTTTATGACCCCTTAGTTCACTAGCGAGTATAAAACTGGGTTAGTTCTGTGTACTTTGGAAGGGGGTGGCTTTGTTTTAAATACGTAGGCGCTTGCTACGTATGGTACAAGGTTATGCTTCCTAGACTAATTTTCTAGATAGGTAAGGGTAGTTTTTTAAAAGCTACTAACATAACCGGCTTAACTTAGACGTCGGATCAAGGGTGGTGGAACTCAAGTAGAACTGGGCATTACACTTGGCTAGACGAGGTGATGGCAGGTGGAGTAAATATTTGACCGAATGGTGGCCAAGATAGTCGGCGACGATATGGTGTGTCGACGACATAAGGAAAGTTACGGGCAACTGGATGCGCGCAGCACAGGACCGGGAAGGGTGGCGTTTACAAAGGGAGGCATACACCCAGCAGTGGGTACTTATGGGCTGTGGATGATGATGATGATGAACTTAACTGTCACGAATTCTCACTGGTAGTACTTGACAAGGTACAGGTGTCAAGTCTCATGTGCCTGTAATTTCACCGTCAACCTACCATTCAACCGATGCTGCTTGGCGGTAGAAATAGGTATGTTACTTTCCCGGGCGAGCTCTTTCACAAGAAACTCTGCTAATCTTAAACATTGGACAAGACTTGTCTCTGACTACCACCCGTGTGGGAAATCTTCATGAGACTGCGTACTGAGTAAGATATAACAAGATGAATTATGGGGATTAATATAGGTGTTTGATTATATACTCACAAAAATTAATGAGGTTACTTTGATGAGCATAATAAAAAAAATTGTGAAATGTTTACCATAGAAACGTGAAAATTATTTTGGCATGTAAAACCAAACACTTTATTTAACTTATGTTGTGCTGTTGCATAGTGCTTGCCATCTAACCACAGATGTATTGGTAGCGTCAAGAGATATCTCTTGTTGTCCCTTTCTAACCCAAAACCCGCAGCCATTTCCAAAAGAGATATCAAATCGGCCTTTTTTTTGGATGTCGATTGCAAGAGTAAGTTTTAAATCATGAGTATGAACTAATCACATGAACTTAATCGTTTTTTTTTTAATTTTCAATATATAACGAGTAGGTTTTTTTTCGAGTAGTCTTTTTTATGTTTTGAGTAACCGTCACTTGAATATCGTCAGTATATTACCAAACATTCTGTACAAACATACTGTTTTTTTATTATTAATTAATTTCTGATTTCTTTTAGCAAAAACAGATTTTCTAATTAATTTACCATTTCTGCCCTAAGCGACAAGAAGGAATATTATCAATTCGTCTATAGCGGAGTAATATAACAAGTTTAATTACCGGTACAACTTCCGCAACATAATTAAGAAATTATTTATTAGCATTCACCAAAGTGGTACACGTTCTCTTAATTTAGAGTCCATGCGAATCCTCAAAACAATCCCCCGATTAGATTTGAACCGTATACTTTGGGAATAGAGCACAAAATAATTTACTTCCCGACGTAATTTTCAGTTGGATGAGAAGTGATGCTTAATGGTGTCGGAAGTTTTGGGTTCTGGGTGAAAAGTTTCGCTTTTAGTACTCAGACAATTTTATGAAGCGTTATTTTTGCCAAAATTATATTATTCAACTAGCTGACCTGTCCGCGACTACGCGCATGAAATTTCCCGTTCCCGTGGGAACTTAGGAATAATAACTATTTAGAACACTCTTGTCAAAGTAACGCGACGCTTCCTGTTAATGATTTCAAGTCAATAATGGATATTGTTCATAAAAATAGGGGGGGTGGAGGTAGAAGGGTAAGGAGGTACTTTACGACCAAATATACAAAAAAATCATCAAAATCGGTCTACCCGTTTCGGAGGAGTGCGACCACTAAAACCGTGACACGAGATTTTTATATATTAGAGAAGATTATCCCCTTACAGATTTTTTTATTATTTATTTATCGAGCGAAGCGAGATCTCCAAACAACTTTGGCAAATCGGCGTTGTATGTATGTACGAGTATGTTTGTCCGAAGATAACTCGAAGCTATTATCCGATCATCTTGAAAGTGATGGCACAATTTTGGTGTGACTAAATGTTCAAGAGAAGTAAATAAACCAAATTGGGACTATCCGGTCAAGTGGTACGTTTAATAAAGAGTCTTTGTGAGTACATTTTGACCCCTTGTAGTTTTAAGATGTTTTCCATACTAAAAACTGAACTTTGACAAAACTCACAGGGTACACCAGTCACCCCACAGTGCTGAAATTTGGTATGCGTGTAGTTTTAGTGACACAAATATAGGGAAAAGTCTGAAATCTAGAATAACTGCAATGTCTACCAAAAAAGGCCAACTTACATGTTATACATATATATATAATATATTTATGTAATTTGAATGAAATTGTAGGCCTAGTAATTTGGTTACGTGTTTTGTGGCACTATTTGTATAGGCAAAGATTAGGTACAAATAATATTTATTTTATAGAGGTTTCAGTTCTAGGCGAACCACTAGTTTATTACAGAATGCTTCTCCAAATGTTGCTTTTTTATAGTTAGAACTTGAGTAAGAAAAGTAACGATGTTAATTTCCGTTCTACTAAAGGTGTAGGTCCTATACCTATTTCTGCCGCCAATCAGAATTGATGTGTTTCGATTTGAAGGGTATGGTTGCCGGTGAAATTATTGTCACATAATGCTTTACACCTGTACGTCTCAAGTTGATGGATGCAGGGCAGTGCATTGTAGGGCACATTTTTAACATGCGTGACCTACAAGGCAATTCTCTGTTATAGGCGATGGTTACCATTCAACATCAGGTGGCCACAATCATGTTCCATCTCAAAGTAGTATGAAAAAAAATGGTTGTCTGTAAAATCGGTTTGCGGCCGATAATTTTACGTGATACGTGATAGATGCGTCACAAGCCGAACGCTTAGGCCGATCGTGCCTCTCTATCGCTTGTTCCGCGCTCTCGCTTGCACCCTCACGTGACAATGAGTCATGCTTTTTCGTGCGTGAAGCCGGCATTCATCGATTTATAAGACGTTATCACGTCAAAAAACAAATCTCAGTTTCCTTTAGACCTACGACACTGGAATAAGCTAATAACTCAAAATTATTTGTACTGATATCAACATCCTTAAAAATAAGAAACTGTAAGACAAATTTATCCCGTCCCGGTTTATTGTTGCTTTTTGGCACCCATTGTGTAATGGGAGGTGGGGGGGTTTAGATCGTGACTACGAATGTTTGGTGTAAAGCATAAGCGCAGTTTTTGTATGTTTCAGTTTATTTTTCTTTATTTCTTGGTATAATTTATTACTCCCTGTATCTAAAGATTTGTTTGCATTAATTAGCTCGATCGATAACTGAATTTGGTCTAAATATTGCTGACGAGACTCGGCATAGATGTCGGTTCGAGCTTCATTGAAATACATTTTGAACCAACTTCAAAAAAAAGGAGGAGGTTCTTAATTCATCTGATTCTTTTTTTTACGTAAGTTCCCCGATTATTCGAAGACGCCTGGACCAATTCGAGAAATTCTATATTTGTTTAAAAGGAAACACTTCCCAGGTGGTCCCATTGGTACCAAGTTAGATCTAATGATGGGATCCCAAACAAATCGATGGCAACACTAAAATTTTATAAGGACCCATAATTGTTTGTAGGTCGATCAGTCTATATTCATTCTGGACAGACGCAACTCGCACTCGCACATTAACGTTTAAAAATATACGAAACGTAACTCTCTCTTTTTCTATCTTCACTAACTTATATCTCCCAGGCAACTTCCATTCACACTTTTCGTAACGCATTCACCAGTTTACTCCCCAAGTCAAGCGTGCGTAAAGAAGTGTTACTTCAAAAATTCTGTTGTCACCAAATTTAAGCTTTTTCATTGACAATGGGTTATTTCCTATCACAACACAAGATGAAAAGGTTTAACACTATTTTGATAACACAGAGGAAGGGATCAAAGCACCAACAGATAATTCTACTCAATATATACAAATGAAACCCATTGAAACTTACAAGAACTCCCAATGCTTTTTTACTTCATACACATATATCTAATACAGGGTTTCCCACCTTTTTTGCCTGGCGCCCCCCGGATTGTAAAAACTAGTTTTGTACCTCCCTTTTTTCCAATGCTTTATTCAAAACACATAATTTATTTCCAAGACTTTTTTATCTCACGAAAATTAAACTACATCTCTGGTGCTACTCACTGTATACGCCTTGTTTAGTACAATGAGTGATCGAACAATAAGTGGTAGCTAGCTCGCCCGATTGGAACTAGTTGGCGCAATTAAATCTGTGTAGTGAGAGGACAAAAAATATTCGTAGCGTTAAATCCTGAAAATTAATGAGTAGGTCGATTTAAATGTCCTAACATGCCCCCATTAGGATCACTCTACACCCCCCAGGGGGGCGCGCCCCACCGGTTGGGAAGTCCTGATCTAATACTTCCTAAGAAAAAAATTATATAATAATACTAGCTGATCCGCCCGCGGCTTCACACGCTTGAAATTTTCCGTTCCCGTGAGAACTTCAGGACAACAACTATATCAACTATATAACTATAACAACGACGGTTATGTTATATGGATATTGTTTATACAGAAATATTAAAATTGCAATTCAAAATGGGGGGTGGGGGTAGGAGGGTGAAAAATACTTAACGATATATTCTCATACATACCAGATATACAAAAAAATCATCTAAATCGGTCTACCCGTTTCTGAGGAGTGCGACCACAAACACCGTGACACGAGATCTTTATATATGAAACTAGCTGACCCCGCAAACTTCGTACACACGGTATCCAGTATAAGCTGACCTCGCATTGTGTAGGCTTTTCGTAGAATGAGAGGTCAGCTTATACTGGAATTTATATCTTGATGTGTAGCCGTGTGTACCGCCTTAGAAACAATTAATTTTGTTTTCCTAAGCTGAGTTAAATTAATTTTTTTCAATGTCTTTTTCTGTGCACGTACCCAATATAGTCAACTATCTCTATAGTCAAAGTAGAAAATTATTAAAGTTCTAACATAGTTCTTAAAAAATAGGGGTTCGAGGGTAGAATGGTGAAAATTTATGTTTGTATGTATTTTTATAGCCAAATCCTAAAAAAAAATTGGGATGGACCACCCTTGTCGCATAGGGGTCTGAAAAATAGTTACTATACACAAAAAAAATCATAAGAATCGGTCAAGCCATTTCGGAGGAGTTTTGTTGCAAACACTGTGACACGATAGTTACATTTATTAGCTTAGGATTGACAAATGAACAACAATTATCAGTCACATTAACCTATATTAGTCACCGACATAGCCTAAAAGATTAGCTAACTGAAATGATAGTGAGTGTGGCACATAGTTCAAAGAACTGACGGCCGTTGGAGCAGAGAGGTTCTCGAGTGGAGATCGCGCACTGGAAAGCGCAGCGTAGGAACAGACCTGATAAATATTGCTGAGAGCTGTTGCGTGCAAGTTGCACAAAATTGGTCTCTCTGAAAATTTATGGGGAAGGTTCAGCGGTGGACATCATGGGGCTCATATGTTAAATGATTGATTGATCGGTCACAGTCCACACACTATTCTGGTTTTCTTGTGTCGTGGGAATGGAAGAATAAATAAATAAATATTGCTGGACATTTCACACTGCATTATCTAGCCGCAAACTATGCAGAGCTTGACGTATAGGAACCAGATAACTGATAGAATACTTATGTCCTCTTTTTTGTAAATATATACTTATTGATTGAGCGAAGCGAGATCTGCAAATCAACTTGGGCAAATTAACGGTGTATGTATACATGTTTGTTTGTCCGAGGATAACTTTCGAAGTGTTGATCAAATCATCGTGAAATTTGGTACATATGTAGGTAGGTAGTATAATCACAATTTTAGTGTGGATAAATGAACTAAAAATGTTTGGGAGTTGCTGAAATACTATCTGATAAAGCGGCACGTTCAATGACAGGTTTTAATAATCATTATTATAAATACGGGACGACGTCTCGCCTCGCACATCATTATTCGGAGCGGATCGCACTCACCCTGATGAAGGTTCATGAATTGAACCGAAACATTGTCGGTCGAAACACCGATAAGACGGTACGTGATAAATCCCGAGAATTATTTTTCGACACGCACAATACAATGTTTATGTATTTTTTTTTCAATTTTATTAGGAGATCTCGCTTTTCTCGATCAATCAAACAAACATGAATCAATAAAATTATAAATTAGCACCCAATGGATTTTATCCATCAAAGTTCTGCGCTTTGCACGAAGATAGAGTATTAAAAACCGGTATCAGTAAGTCTGGTGAATTTAAGTAGCTGGTAGTCGGTTTTCTTTGTAACTAAGTCTGGGTTTATCCGGGTACATCCCTATTTTGAGATCGGTCTCAAGTTTTTCACACACAATAAAGTATTCATGTTTGTGTTCGTAAGTTGTACACACATTAAGATGTGTTGTTTGCGTATTTACCGATGACGTTGAGACGAAGCCTTTATGGGAATTATATTAGTTTATTTTTGCGTAGGCGTCTCAGAAATAAATCAAGTATATACATAGTTTTTTATAAAAATTACGTCATAATTTTATACAAATAATTAGTTTCATTTGTGTTTGAGAGCGCACTCCCATTGTTACGTATGCGGTCAATATGCTTGACTCCGAGAATGCTGCACTCAATTGCACGTTGGTAAACCTTCAGCTAATACTTTGTGTGTTGGGTCTGTGCTTCAATATTAACGCTGAGTGTAAAGTAAGAACAATCAATATATCATACTCTTTGAAGTTATACTTTTGGCGCGTGTGGGAAAAAATATGAGAGTATTTTTTTATGATGTGCGCGCACACCGACAGCCAAAAAGTGACATGTTAAAGTTAGATGATAACTAATAAATAAATAAATATAAATAAATATTGCTGGACACAGCGCTATCTAACCCCAAACTAAGCAAACCTTGTACTATGGGAACCAGATAACTGATATAATACTCATATACATATTTTTTTGTAAATACATACTTATAATATATAGAGTAACAACCAGATCCGGAACAAATACCTGTAGATCATACAAACATTTGTTCTGTGGTGGGAATCGAACCCGCTACCTCCTGCGTCTGAGCCGGCTATTCGCCCACTGCGCCACGGAAGTCGTCAACTGTCTCTTACTCGTAAGTTTCTGTGAAAACTCTTATCTATATTTATTAATTTATCATTTCTTTTACAAACAAAGAGTTGTGGCATACGGGATGAAATCTTTAGTTAGTTTTGGTCTGTTACGCCAAAGAAGTATAACTTCCTACGCGCGTACTTAGAACACACACAAGTATTTTTTTAAGTAAAACTTCTTTACGCACGCTTGACTTGGGGAGTAAGCTGGTGAATGTGTTACGGAAAGTGCGAATGGAACTTGAGATGGAGATATAAGTTAGTGTAGATAAGAAAGAGTGAGAGTTACGTTTCGTAAATTTTTAAACGTTAATGTGAAAGTGCGAGTTGAGTCTGTCCAGAATGAACAAAGACTGATCGACCTACAGACGCGTGGACAATTTTGTAATTGAACAATTTTGTAATTGAACAATTTTATAAATCAAAATTTTGAAACAGAAGTTTTACTTCAGTTGTGTGGTCTAAAGCATACTCATTTTTTTAATACGACCTGAAGCTGGTTCCAGCTTATGGCTCACCTGATATTAAGTGGTAACCATAGTCTATAACAAAGTATTATCTGCGTCCATCAATTTTAGGCATACAGGTGTAAAGCCTCATCATCATCATATCAGCCGTAGGACGTCCACTGCTGGACAAAGGCCTCCCTCATTGATCTCCAGGAACTGCGGTTGGAAGCGGCTTGCATCCAACGCCGACCTGCGGTTCTTACCAAGTCGTCTGCCCATCTTGTGGGTGGACGTCCTACGCTGCGCTTGCCGGTCCGTGGCCTCCACTCGAGAACCTTTCGGCCCCATCGGCCATCTGTTCTGCGCGCTATATGGCCTGCCCATTGCCACTTCAACGCGCTAATCCGTCGGGCTATGTCGGTGACTTGAGTTCTCCTACGTATCTCCTCATTTCTGATTTGATCCCGTAGAGAAACCCCGAGCATAGCCCTCTCCATAGCTCGTTGAGCGACTCTGAGCTTATTCATAAGGCCAATAGTGAAGGACCACGTCTCGGTTCCATATGTCATCGCTGGTAACACACACTGATTGTAGACTTTCGTCTTAAGGCACTGAGGTATGTTGGACGAAAAGACGTTGCGAAGTTTCCCAAACGCTGCCCATCCGAGTAAAGCCTCATGTGCCTGTAATTTCAACGGCAACCATACCCTTCAAACCGAAACACAAACATGCTGCTTGACGGCAGAAATAGGCAGAGTAGTAGTAATTTCACGGACGAGCCCTTTCACAAGGAACTCAACTACTCTTAATTGAAATCGTTAGTGCAAAGTTAAAAGCAATTCATTAAGTATTTTTTATTTCTACATGTTTATTTGTATATCTAGTGTTTAATTAATGCACATCACATTTCATAATACAAGCTGTTGGCAGTGGCTTCGCCCGCGTTATTCTGTGGTGCAAAAATACATATAGCTCCTGCATATAGCTACATAACATCCACATATCATCGACAATTGGGTATCACGCACCACACGCTTCACGCGATCTTTTCTACCCCATACTTACAAGATGTGGAATGAGCTAGCATCTGAGGTTTTCCCCTTAGGCTACGACATGACACGCTTCAAGAGAAATGTAAAGAGGTTTCTACAGTGTAGGGAACGCATCGACAATAACTCGGGTGTTGCCAGTGTCAATAGGCGACGGTGATCGCTTACTATCAGATGGGCCGTAAGCCTGTTTACCCATAAATAACATTAGAAAAATATAGAAACTTTGAGATTAGATTTTTATTTCATGGGAACTGATTCATGGGATAAAAATGTGATAATCCTGGTTATAATCTACGTACATACCAAATTTCATCAAAAATTGCTTCAGCCGTTTCGACGTAATTGAGTAACAAACAAATATTCAAACTTTCGCATTTATAAATTAGTATGATAATAAGTTATATTTTTCATATATAAATTTCAATAACGGTTAGAATATTAACGTTTTTAAATAGTTCCTTCAAAGAGTCGCGTCGGTTTCACTCGGTCGGAGTCGATTCCATTTTGTAAATGGAACGTATTGGCCGTTTTTAGGGAACAATATATATGGCATGAATATTTGCCGCTCTCTCCCATAAAAAATACCTTATGCCATACCACTAATGGAAGTAGCTAAAATAAATTAATTCGAACTGCGTATGCCGAACCACTCTACAAACAAAAGTTTGTCAAAATTCTAAAAAAATGTTTTTCTCTATATTTAATTTGAGTACACAGAAAAATAAACAATTCAGAATATCTGAAATAAATATAGCTTTATTTACGTATGTTTTTTTATTTACTTGAGACAACAAACAATTATGCCTAAATATTACTAGACTTTATTAATATTACATGAGACTTTCACTACAGGCATAACTACATACTACACTGCACTAAGGTTAGCTGGAATAAAATGCTAAATAGCGTTAAGTTTACCTATTTATCGTGTGTGTGGGTTTTTTTTCTGTGTTAAAATATTTACGCGATGGCTTTTCGGTAATTGTCTAGTTATTTCTTCAATTACTACTTGTCAATTCAGTGCATATAAACTGACAGTTCCCGAGAACCCTATCTGTGGCGGCGGCAGCTGCAGATGTTTCTGCCAAGGCGAGGCTGAAAACCAGCGTAGCTGAGCCTTTGACCTATTTACCACCACCTTCTACCTATTGCTACCTACAATAATGTACTAATGTTACTTAGAATTAAGCCTTCTGTTATATTTACCTAGCTTAATTTAGTACTTATTGTACCTATCTACTTCTGATAGCTTAATAGGTGTGTGTGTAAATAAATTCATTTTATTATTATTCTGATGTTGTATTTATTCACTCAGTTTTACTATAACCAGGGATATACCTGAGCTGCACGGGCCTAAGCCAAGTGCACATCAGTACCTAACGTATGATAAGTGGAACTTTCAATTGGAAGTTTCGTTTGCAAGAAATTTCGCACAATTTTTGCATAAGAATATATGTGTGTTTTGGGAGATCTAATACGGCAAGTGATTGAAAAAGTTGCTTTGGGATTACACCTGTACTGGAATTGACTATTGGTACGATGGATACCTTCTGCAGGCGCCACATACGGGTGATTTTATTTTTCAGATCTATGTCCTTAGAGAGCTTTTCTGATATAGTGCTCTGTAGGTTATGAGTGTTTGGGATGGCTACATCGATAAGAAATGCTTATTATAACCAGCACTGTTGTCCACAGATTAGGTTAGACAAATGGTGGGCATGAGTGTATGTACACACGGCTACACATCAAGCTAAACATTTCCAGTTTAAGCTGACCTCGCATAGGCTTTTCGTAGAATGAGAGATCAGCTTATACTGGAAATTAATAGCTTGATGTGTAGCCGTGTGTACATACAAATACATATAAAAACATAAATGAACCTATATTATGCAGGCAAGCAAGTGCCTAGGTACATACCTACCTATCTAGACAAACATCCAAACTTTCACATTTATAACATTAGTGTAAATATTTTCCAATCCACTTTTCATCTTTAAATTAGCACACGCCACAGTCACCTGTTAAATATTTCTTTAATACTCAGCAGATCCCACATTCACTTTATGTTAATTTGTGAGGGTAGAAACACAATATTTTTCAAGGGCAACATACCATTTGTTTTTACGATACGACTTGTGTTTAAGCTCATTTTTGGGATTATCAGTTTCTGCACTCTGCGGCGTTTGGAAATGTCTGGTTTATGATAAAAAGATTAAACAGAAGAAAACTTTACAGAGTGAAACTTAGACTCAACTTAGACATATGGTTAACTTTTTTTTATACATATGATATTCATTTAATCACTATATCCAGATGGTAAGATGGTGCGGTCAAAAATAAAACAAACATGTATAAGGACTAACTAAACTTCATTCTATCATTCTAAACTTTAAGACTCTATATAATTAGTATCATACTAAATTAGGTCAGCTCAGTCAACCTTAATCCACATGATATTCATTCATTCATTCTTTATTGCACATAAGAAAATACATTTAAAAACACAAAAACAGAGGTCATGTACAAAGGCGAGCTTAACCCTAAGAAGAGTTTTATTCCAGCAAACCTTTGAGGCTAGAGAGAGATGATTTTAAAGATAGGTGAGTATACAAAAATATCGTATATATATATATATATATATATATATATATATATATATATACATATGTGTGAAAAGTGGATTGGAAAATATTTACACTAATGTTATAAATGTGAAAGTTTGGATGTTTGTCTAGATAGGTAGGTATGTACCTAGGCACTTGCTTGCCTGCATAATATAGGTTCATTTATGTTTTTATATGTATTTGTATGTACACACGGCTACACATCAAGCTATACATTTCCAGTATAAGCTGATCTCTCATTCTACGAAAAGCCTACACAATGCGAGGTCAGCTTAAACTGGAAATGTTTAGCTTGATGTGTAGCCGTGTGTACATACACATATATATATATATATATTTTCCAATATATATATACGATATTTGTGTAAAAAACTAATATGAACTATACCTAAAGTATGATATATATAATAATATAATAAATATATATTATAATTTTAATAAATAAATTATATGGAATAATATATATACCTAATATAAATATACCTATAATAATATACAATTTTGATTTTAATTATGTTAGTTGTATATTTTTGTTTTTAAGTACTATGCTAGTTGGGTTTTAATATAAGTCACCTACTTGGTTATTTTTCTACTTCCGTGTACTCACAAAGGTGCCAACGGAAGGCCAGCGCTGTGTTACCTTGCTGTGACATAGCAAAATGCTGAGTTGGGACCTTTTTGTGGCGGTTACTAATAACTTATATCAATGTTATCTTTTGTTGTACTGTATTTTGTTTTTGTGTTGTTATATATTGTTATTAGTGGTTTGCATAAAAAAAATATTTTTTTCTTTTTTCTTTAATATTACAGAGATAGAAGTCTCTCTTTAACTTTCCGTTTGAAAATGTTGAGTGATATGCTAGCGCGAACTTCATGAGGAAGGGCATTCCAAATTTTATCGCATAAAAGGTGAAGGAGCCACCATAGCGGCTAGAAGATATTCGTCATTATATCAGCCATAGGAAGTCCACTGCTGCACATTGGCTTTCACATAATTTCCCGAATGACCGATTTTGTGCTGCCTGCACCCATCGGCTCCCAGGAACCTTTACCAAGCCATATTTTTATTCAGTGGATGATCACATGTTATTCAAACATATTATCAATCCCTCTCAAACATGCACTACCCACAATAAATGATTGTCCGCAGTACACAAAAGTTAACTGGAAGAGAATGCTATCTAGCATTAAGTTCACCTATATACAGATTATTTTAATTGTTAATGAATTTTCATTAATTATTAACCAATATGTGTAAGGCTAAGCTAAATTTGTTTTTCCATCAGCAAAAAAAGTGGAATTAGTTTTTTGTTTAATATTACTTTTTCAAAATCAGCTTTTATACAATTCGTAGAAAACGCAAGCAGATTCAAATGAGCCTAAACACTAGTAGCCTACTATAATCCATACAGAAGTTCCGTTGTCTAGCATCCGTCTCCATCATGAGACCACCTCCATGGTACCATGTTTATGCATTATCACCGAAGCTACATATGTATTCCAAATTTCAGCTCAATCGGTTGAAGGGAACGGGTTTAAAATTCAGTTGCAAGATTCCACCCGGACAAAAATACATACATTGCAAGTTAATAAAAAGCTTGTAATAACAGAAGCACTGCTATTTAAACCCTCGGCATAAGGAAGTCCTACAATTATGTTGTTCTTCTATGGCCCAGGTCAGCCAACACCTGTTTGATGAGGTATCCCTTCAGTGGCCTTTGTGACGTTGATAAATAGATGATTTGGGACGTAGCGTTCATGAAACCTAAAGTTACCGTATTATTATTTATGCCTTTGTTAAATTTTGGAGGAAATTCTGTCGGCACAAACTAAACTAAGAGAGAGAATGTTGTTTAAGTTCAGTTAAGTATTAAAATGATAACTGTTTAAAGTTCTGTGGAAAATGATGTTGGATTTATGTTTTTGGACCGTTGAGGAAAATACAAAACCACGCACTAGAAAGCGCATAGTAAGACCCCTTTTCTAGATATAAATTTGTCTTTATAAAGGTCGCTGGGAGAAAGAAGCTAGAAATCTATAAGGGGAGGCTTATGTTCAACGGTAGACGTCCTATGTATAATTTGATGATTTTATAATAAGAATCGATAATCAAGGTAACCGACATAGCTCAGCGGATTAGCAAACTGAAGTGGCAATGGACTGGCCATATATGCCGGAGAATCGACAACCGTTGGGGTAAACGAGTTCTGGAGTGGAGACCGCGTCTTGGAAAACGTAGTGTGGGGCGTCCCCCGGCTAGGTGGAGCGATGAGATAATAAAAGTGGCGGACAGAAATTGGATGAGAAGAGCCGAAGACCGGGCTCAGTGGCGCGTATTGGGAGAGGCCTATGTCCAGCAGTGGACTAATGTGGGCTCATGTTAAGAATAAGAATAACTTTTGTTTGCCAGAACTTAAAAAAACAGTTGTACATATGTGCTAAGTTTTTAAATAATAAAAATACGATTTGTTGAAGGTAGATTTGCATTACGTACTAAAACCATTACCTTCCGCGCTAGTTGTAAGATGTGTTACGGCAAGGTAAGACCCTCGTCCCATACAAATAAGGTTCAGATTACTAATGTGATAGATAGATAGATAGATAACTCTTTATTGAATTACCACACAAACAGAAATAATAAAAAAAAAACAAGTACTGGGTTAAAATAAATAAGGCAATACAATGGGCGGCCTTATCGCTAAAAGCGATCTCTTCCAGGCAACCTTTGGATGGAGCGAAATTTTTAAAAATTACGGAGTGCGGTGTACACTAGCGGATACATTACATTTACACATAATATATTCTAAGATATAATAATAATATGAAGTTTTAATCCTAATACTTAATATACTTATAAAATAGACTAATATATAGGTATATACATATAGCAAACTATACTTACAGATAAAATAAGTACATAAATAGTAAATAAATAACGCTAGGAAGATGACATCGTCAGGTAATGATGTTTTACCTTCAATTTGAAGACGTGTAAGGACGATGACCGTCTTACTTCTTCGGGCAGAGCATTCCACAGCTGAACAGCCTGGACAGTAAAAGAAGCGCTGTAAAAGGAAGTGCTGTGCGAAGGAGTTCTGAGTATCAAGTTTTCTGATGACCTAAGAGTATAGTTAATGTGATTGCGGTCCAAGCAATAGAGCCGAGCGAGTCAGTTCTAATGACTCAGCCATCTGTAGTCGGACGTAAACAACTAATCGTAGTATACCTTAAGTAGCACACAAAACAGTTTGACATATTTTAATCATTAATTATAAAACTGATGATGATGATGAATCGATAACCACTCAACCTTGCAATAACTCCAACCAAATGTAACATTTGATTTGACTAATAAATCAATTTAGGCAGCAGCTAATGCTTGCTATAATGGCAAGAGATTGATGGAAGTCAGATCGATTCCCGAAGCCCATATCGTATCGTGTGTTATGGTTAGGAATTATATTCCTGTGTGTATAACGATGTTTGAAATATTGTTATTTTAGCAATTTTGAATTATTTTGGCCAAATATTATACTGATTTACATTTACTTTATTAATATTATAAAGAGGAAAGATTTGTATTTGTGTGTGTATGTGTGTATGTTTGTAATGAATAAACTCAAAAACTACTGGTCCGATTTCAACAATTCTTTCACCATTAGAATGCTTTATTATCCCTGAGTAACATAGGTTACTTTTTAACCAACTGCGCAGAGGGTGGATAATGTTTTTATTGAAAAACTACGCGTGTGAAGCTGCGGATGGGTCACCTAGTATTTTATATTTTTATCACTATGGGCCTCATAAGGAGGCTCAAGGTCGCTCAGCGTGCTATGGACAGGGCTATGCTTGGTGTTGATTTCCGAAATCGAGTCAGAAATGAGAATAGGAGACGGTAGTGGGCAGGGCACGAAGAACTGGCGGTCGTTTGGGCAGAAAATTTGTCGATTGGAGACCACGCTTTGGAAAGTGCAGTGAACGGTCCCCTACTAGATAGGAATATGATCTGACAAAGCCGATTGCCGCTGGCCGCTAAGACGTTGGGTGCAGGCCGTATAGTATCTGTCACTCTGGTTTATGGGGGAGGCCTATGTTCAGCAATGGACGTACTCAGGTTGGTATTTTATGTTGCTGATGTTAAGATAAAGTGGATTAAGATAACCATAGCCTGCTGGGTGTGTAGATGACTGAGACACAATGCATTATTATATTTGTCGTTCAAAGGCTAATCGCGGTCTGGGTAGCGTTCCTAATACCACTTCAACGCATTAGTTGGACTTCGTCGGTTGAGGAAGTATGCTTCAATTAAGTCTACTTTTTGCGTATTTGACAATGCCATGATAGGACAAATAAGATGATGCAATGACTGATATAAAAGTCGTACAGATGCAAGAACCATGTTCGATTACCAAAATTGTTCTGAAATACGAAATGTTTTTGAATTGCTCATGAGAGCATGGATTTCATAAACTTCTTAATAGCTATAGTATTAATAGTTCTTTAATGTGCAATGAGAATCTAATAAAATGTTTGTTGGAGGAATTTTGCTTTGTCCTTTGTCCTGTTGTAAAAAATACCTTTTATCAAATTTGACTGACTTTCGCTGCTCAGATTTTTTTCATCCGATACAATAAAATGATCCTTATAAAGGATTGCATCGATCGGCATCAAAAAAAAATTACCAACTTGATTAATTTTATGACGCTACTCACGTTTGACCAAAAAAAAATTAATGCCAAAATGTTTTACTTCGAAAACGAGCTGATGTTTTAAAAGAAACTGCACCTGTATCTCCTCTGGTTATGGGTTCTGCCGTTCTGTCCCAGTTAATAAATAACACACTGTATACACACCGAATTTTATTAAAATCCAATTTGTAGTTTTGGCGTGAATGAGTAACAAAGATAGATCAAACTTTCACGTTTATAATATAAGTGGGAAAAATGTATCTGAGAACCATTACAGAATAACGGAACGCATTAAACGCTTTAAAATTGTGTGGGATTTCAATACTCCTGAGTAATAGCTTTGTAAAGGTTGAGCTCTAATCTAAAAATACTATGTAGTGTAGGAGTAATACATGTTTTGTATGCAGCCCACGCATTTTGACCTTCTGACGAAAAAAGAGGAGTATAATGATTAACCTTTGTGTAACTTTGTTTGTCCGCGGTTTCGTAGCTCTTGAATGGATAGATCGGTATTGATTAGTTTTTGAAAGTGCCTCCCAGCTATGTTTGATGGATATCAATGCAACAAGTACGAGTAACAAGCAAGGTTTTAAGACTATATTTTTGGAGTTATATTTCTATTGGCGCGTTTAGAAAAATTATGAGCGTAAAATGATTAACATTCGCGCGCTTTCCGACTGCCAAAAAGCGACATGATGGTGTTAGCTGATAGCTGTTTCTCAAGTTTCCGTGAAAACTCATAACTATATTTATTAATTTATCATTCCTTTTACTAACAAAGAGTTGTAGCATACCGGGTGAAATCTATAAATATTTTTGTTGTGTTCGCGTCAAGTACACACTTTTTTAAAAAAATATTCAGCCCTCCATGCTTTTATTTGGGGTCTTTTAATTAGAACCAGTCTTTTTTTGGTAACATCGTTTAAATTGGTAGCCTAAATCACTTAATTATTTTTGTTAATGTAGTTTCACTACCAGTATAATTAAGGTCTACTTTTGCAGCCGCCAAGATTTTGCGCATTTTAGGAATTTCTTTTCTCACCGTATACATTGAATGAATGATATTTCTTAATGCTGTTAGTGAAAATCCGTCGAAATATTCCTTCCTTTGCCTGTTTGCTTTGGTAGGAGTTCTCATTTTGCTGCCACTTGCTGTTGCTGATTCATGCTCTCGTCGTAATTTCGTCACAATATTTTTTGCAACGCCTGTGGCACAAGCCACACGTTCCGTGACTTTGGTAGAATTTTGCAAAATATTCAAAATGTCTATTACTAGTTGCTTCGACATTAAAATGTCCTCAGTAGTGTTCGAAGCACTTTTTAAGGCACGGTTTATATTTTGGATAACTAACTTAGAGTCTTCTTTCTCTTTTACAAAATAATTGTCCACTTTAATTATCATTTCACGAGCACGACTGTTAATTAATTTCTTACTCATATTAACGGGTAACAGGTAACAGAACTAAACAACCAAACTCAAAAATAACAATAAAACAGGATAACAAAAACAAAAAGCTATAACAAGTACTAGATGCGCGTAAGCACGTAAGCTGACCTTGCGAACGGTACTGACATGACGGTGCGACATCGACTACGTCACCAAGATGGCCGCCAATCGCAATATGAACTTGCGGGAATAATAGTACCATCCCTATATATTAGACCCCATACGTGGCGCGGAGCAGATCGAACTCACCCAGATGAAGGTTCTAGAATTGAACCAACACAATGACGGTCATAGCAACGATAAAACGGCAAGTTATAAATCCCGTATTTATAGTAATCATCACAGTATTTTTTTTCTTTAATTTACAATTAAACATATACTATTGTGCTACGGAATATGCTCATAAACTTTTGAACTGCGTTGTCTTCTTTCAAGTTCATCATCATCATCATCATCATATCAGCCGTAGGACGTCCACTGCTGGACAAAGGCCTCCCTCATTGATCTCCAGAAACTGCGGTTGGAAGCGGCCTGCATCCAACACCGACCTGCGGTTCTTACCAAGTCGTCTGCCCATCTTGTGGGTGGACGTCCTACGCTGCGCTTGCCGGTCCGTGGCCTCCATTCGAGAACCTTTCGGCCCCATCGGCCATCTGTTCTGCGCGCTATATGGCCTGCCCATTGCCACTTCAACGTGCTAATCCGTCGGGCTATGTCGGTGACTTGAGTTCTCCTACGTATCTCCTCATTTCTGATTTGATCCCGTAGAGAAACCCCGAGCATAGCCCTCTCCATAGCTCGTTGAGCGACTCTGAGCTTATTCATAAAGCCAATAGTGAAGGACCACTTCTTTCAAGTTAATAGTATTTAATTGTAATTTAGATGAATATAAATCAGGATAATTAAGAACAAGACAAAGTTGGCATCCAAGAAGCTTGGTGTGCTGAAAAGGACAAAACAGTATTTCAGTGCGGGGCAAAGACTTTTTTTTATACATATAGCATATAGGCTTGCGTTTAACCACGATCTCGCCTGATGGTAAGCGATGATGCTGTCTACGATGGTACACGCTTGCCTAGAAGAAACCTATTCACTCGCGACTTAAAGATACCCAGGCTGTAGCTATCTGGAAACACGGACTCTGCAAAGCGTTCCACTCTTTGGCGGTGCGCATAATAAAGGTCGAAGAGAACCGCTTTGTGCAATTGGGAGGTATTTCTACCATATAGCGGTAGCGCACCGCAGAGCGTCTGGTTGTCCGTTGATAGAATGGAGATGGTGGGATCAGGTTGAAAAGTTCCGGCGCACATTCCCCGAAATGTACTCGATAAAAAACCGAAAGGCTAGCAACCTTTCGTCGATGCTCCAGGCTGAGGAGCCTTGCATCAACTAGCTCATCGTTGCCTATGAGCTTCTTGGCTTTTTTCTCAATTGATTCCAGAGCTTCAAGTTGGTACTTCGCTGATCTGTCCCAGAGGTGAGAACAGTACTCCAAACACGACTGCTTTTCTATAAGGCGCATGTCCGGCTCTACATGGAGTACCGCTGTCATTTATGGGCAGGGGCACCTGGATATCAACTAGAGCCGCCTGACTCTGTTCAAAGATGAGCTGTGAGAATTGTTGACTATCCAATTCTCACAAGCGGTATTGAGCTCTTAAGTCTCAGGAGAGATTTTGCCTTCCTGTCTGTGTTCTACCGCTTGTATAATGGATTGTGTTCTGAAGAGTTGTTTGATATGGTGCCTGCAGGTTCCTTTTATCATCGCACCGCTCGCCATCGGCAGGGAATCCATCCACACACTTTGGAGACGATGTGGCTACGTACCGTGAGGTTTCAGAGGATTTCCTGTGAACACTTCGCTTGTGGAATGGTCGTGCCGAGGTTTTCCCCAGGGACTACAGAATGGGGTTCTTCAAAAAGAGCGTTTTGAAAAATGTAAAGGGTCGGCAACGCGAAAGTAATACCTTTGGTGTTACGTCCATAGGCTACGGTAACCGCTTACCATCAGGTTTTGCAAACTTAATCATATAAAAAAAAGATACTGCTATTGCGCTGTCAGTGGATTGGTTCAGGTCGCCTTTTGTGCAGTTGGTAGAGCAAATGCAAATTCAAATATAAATCTATTTCTTGCGGAATATGGGTACGTACAAGATGTTTAATATTACATAGTATAAGTGCAGCCGTGTTCAGTATTTTTGTATTCAATGTCGAGTTTAATTAGTTAGGTGCCATTTTAATTGTTATATCAATGTCAAAATTATTGAGTTAGTCATAATTATTATTGAACAAGGAGATAAAAGACAGTCGAGCACGCGAGAAGTTCTTATAAACTAAAAAAATTTAGTTTTCCTCATTTGAAAAGCCTATATAACGTTAAAGAATTTCTAAATGATCGAAACATTATTGAAAATTATAATTATTAAATATTATGTTCGAATTTCTTATAATAACTGTTGACATTTATAATAATTTTGACATTATTATTATTCTATATTCTTTAATAAATATACGTAACCCAATATTTGAATGATTTTATTTAAGTTATAATCTGTTTTAATATTGTTGTATTCAATTCTTTGTGTTAACTGTAATTCTGTTGTGACTTCCTATGACTTATCTGATTTTATGACTATTTTATAAAGATATTCAAATCCTTTGACATTTAAAATATTCAATTTTTTTAATCATTAATTTTGCTCTTCTTTTATTGTATTCATTTATTTATTTTAACTATGTAATTATGATTAATTGTATTATAAATATGAACGCTGAAATGGCGGAACCTAGTATAGTTCTATAATAAGCTCTACCATCTATTTATTGTATCTAGGTTCACAGACAATAAATGAATTATGAGTGTCTATCAACCTTGCAGGTTTAGTAGTGGCTAGACGATAGATCTTTGTTGTTAAACAACGTCCTAAACCAGCACAAACTAATTCATACGATCATCAAACTATGCTTAGCTGCTCGCCGTCAAACTCATCCTAACTTTATAAGCTCATCAAACTGTCCTGTGCAAGCTGTTGCAGAGTTTTCGATAAATCTTCAGCACAGAATAAATAATAATGTACAGAACAGAAGTTTCACTCTGATGATACTCAATTTTTCATAGCTATACATATAAAGTACTTCAGAGCTTTCGTAATAAAATAATGAGAAAAGTGGCTTATTAAGTTATTATACATCTCTAAGACAATTTAATTAATATAACATCAAATATAATTTTAACTGCATGCTTAGCTTAAGCGAAATTTGTGGAACTTAACCTAAAATTGACATATTGTAATATAAGTATCTGTTTTTTATTAAGTGGTGGAATCCTCATGGATACCGCTCTGAACCCAGGGAGCGGTATGTCGCTCGCTTTATACCGGGGACACGGGAACAGAAAACATTCTTCCGCGATATTGTAATATATCTAAGTTAACCTATACATTTTTTTTTATTTCCTAATGTACAAGTTTAATTATACCCTAGTAATATTATTTAAATCTGGCCATGTATAGGCTAAGGAGTAATTTAATTTTGACCAAGGTTTTTTGTATAACTTCTCTGTAGTCTCTAGTTCAGTCTCTAGATTAGTCTCTAGATTTTTTCAACGCGTTTCACTAAAAAAATTGCGGATTGCTACTCTCATCAACCCTTGGGGTTTCATTGATATCTTAAGTATGGTGAAGGAATACCTCCCGCTACCTGGTGGACCAATTTTTATAACCCTTAACATCTCTCCTACGACAAGCCCGACTTGAATATGCACTGAAGTATAAAGAGAACCTGACCTTAAATAAAATAGGGAAGGGGGTAGGAAAGAAAAAAGCAACACTTCTTTTTATTGCTCAATAAATCGTCAGCCTAATTAACATAATCCCGTAAGTCTATATTGGCAAATTTTACAGGAACAACAAAAACTGATTTTCTCACAAAGTATGAGAGATTTTTATTGAGTCCCGATAGGTAAAAAAGGTAAAAAAATACTCTCATTTTATACCTAAAGTTGGAGTAAATTAGTATAAATCTCTTAAAATTTAGGACAAAATCAGTATTTATAGCTCCTGTAAAATTTGCCCATATGGACTTACGAATTCTGATATGTTTTCTTAAAAACAAGAAGGGAAAATGTACTCGTATTTTTTTATTAAACATACAGATATCGCGTACCCGGCTGCGCAATAGGAGGGTAATGTTTTTACTGTCGTGGTCACGGACAGATACGGGTAGCTCCACGTAATCCAATCAGTTCGTGACGTCGGGATAATAAATCAAAAGGTAATTCACGATAAATACCCGTGTATTAAAAATGACAACTAGATACATTTTGGTGAATGTACACAAGATCCTAATAATCTTATTCTTCGTTCGCCCTTCCAGCACCGGACAAGCAGACGTACCGACAAGTACCACCCAAACCTGGTCGGCATACCCCCTTGTCGTACCAAACGATTTGCTTCAACTTTTCTTGTTAGCACAAGTGAGGAGTGGAACTCACTTCCGGCGTATGTTTTTCCAAACCAGTATAATTTTGGAGTCTTCAAGTCCAGAGTGAATAGGTTTTTTCTAGGCAAGCGAACTCCATCTTCGATCACACCTTCACTTACCATCAGGTAGTGGTCAAGCGCTTGGCTATCATCAATAAAAAAAGACTATAATGTCTTAAAGTGAAAAATACTACTGCAGATATCATACATTTGATTTCATCTCAAAAGTTATTTTGAAATTAAGTTTTATATACGCACTAAAGCACAATTTAAAGTTGATTTGGTGTGGAACAAGCCTGTCTTTAGCTATCTGCTGGTCAAACAACAACTTTACGGAAGTTATGCAAGATTCAATATTGATCTAGAACTAAAAACTTAGTAAATTGTATTTGTAACGCAGTTTGGTATCGTTTTTATGGAAATAAGTATATTGATACAAAAAAAATTGAAAAACTGGACCTAAGCGAGATAAGAAAACATTTAACTTCATCATCAGTGTATAATTGATAGATATAATTGATTTTGAATTTTTCGCCTCAAATTATTGATCGAACGAAGCGAGATCTTTAAATCAACTTGAGCAAATCAGCATTGTATGTATGTATGATTGTTTGTCTGAAGATAACTTTCGAAGAGTTGATCAGATCATCGTGAAATTTAATACATAGGTAGGTAGTTATGGCACAATTTTGGTGTGACTAAATGAGCTAAGAATGTTAGAGGGTTGTTGAGATATTGGGGTTCAAGAAAAATGAAAAGAAGACTATTAGGTCAAATGGGACGTCAAATGGAAGGTATTTATTAGTATATGTTGATTCCGTTTTTAGTTTAAGTAAATTCTTTATATTTTTTGAGTTATAAGCCATAATAAAAACTGAACAAAAACTTTGACAAAATTCACAGGATACACCAGTGACCACACAGTAGTGTTATATGGTATAAAAAAAAATCATACATCATACAAATATTTGTTCCGCAATGGGAATGTAATCCGCAACCTCTTGTGTCTTAGGCAGTTGTTCGCCCACTGCGCCACTTAGATGGTCTGTCAAGTTCATCATACATAACTAATTGCTCGCTTTATCATCTCCAACTGTCAATCAATTACAGCATAAGTAATCGCACAGCCCAATCAGCTATGAAGACGCATTTACATAGAAAGCTATTAGCTACTGGATTTTCACGGCACGGTGTAATTGCTGTCTTTTCTTTGACGCGTTTTTAAAACTCCTTTGCGTTTGTTGTTGGATAGAAATTATACTGATTTTACATTAATCAATATTAATAATAAGAATAAAAGAAATAACATACAATAAATATTTACATGACTTAAACACAGAAGAAACAGTTGAATCATATAAATACCATTGCAAACGATCTATAGATAGGTCAACTGCTCCAGATCACTACCAGGCGGAAGTGTCCCCAAGACACTGGCTGCGTTGTCCCGCTGAATTGCAACGCTTATGCGTTGACCCAGATAAGCGCCAGCTCTCGGATCACACGTCGCTTCGACCGGACGCCCAGAAAGAATTTTGAAAACATACGATTTAGGAATAAAGATATTCATTTATTTATCTTAATTCAACAAGAAATTAAGATAAGTATGACAAGTTTGAACAGAGAAAACGACAAAAGAAGAACACAACATAACTGAAGTTTTTTTTTAAGTGAAAGTTTCTTTGGGCGCGTTGGGCATTTATTGAGATGAGAAAAGGCCATTGAACTCGCGACTCTGTTACTGTTACTGACACCTCTGTATATGAAGTGAAAACTTCTATAAGCGCGTTGGTCATTTTTTAAGATGGGAAAAAACCATTGAACTGCCGACACTGTTACCGTTACCTCTGTATATAAGTATCTCGTAATTATTGAAGTTTTCACTTTTGTCGGCACTCCCGGAGTGCCACTTTTTTATTAAGTTGAACGGTCATACCGGTAAAAGTCAAAATCTTTTAAACATTAAAATCACAAGGATCACTTTGAAACGTCAATTTTACCGCCTGTTCTTTCGCGACCAAGCCAGGAAAGAAAGGAAAAAATGATCGTTTTTTTAATGATCCTTTTAGAATACATAACAATACAGGAAATAAATAACGTCTAAATTGTAACATTCTGAACGAGTTGGAGCAATTTCAATACCAAGCTTCTCTATCATCTAAATAATCCGATATTTTATAGTAGGCTTTTATATAAAGATTTTGTTTAATTGCGTTTTTAAATTTGTTAATTGTCAATTTTTGTACATCACACAATTTTTGCACATTACTGGTAGTAGAGCTTTTAAGAACGGGCTCGAGGAAGTGGGCACCACCGCCTTACCTTGATCTGCCGCCAAATAGCAGTACTTGTGCTGCTGTGTTCCGGTTAGATGGTAATGGTATGTTCCTGTAATTACTGGCACATAGGCATAACAGCTAAGTCCTTTAGTATGGCAACGTATCCACATAGAGATCAAGACAACATAATAGCTTGTTTTGAATTCTATGTGAATATCCATGGGCTGCAGTAGCCACTTAACATCTGGTGGACTGCATGCTCGTTTGCCATATAAGTAAGTAAATAAAAAAAACTCGGAAGTTTGTTATAAAAGCGAACACCTTGCACTTTAAACGATTTACTAACTTTATGGAGTCTACAAGTAGCAATAGCGAGTTTAATTTAAATAAATAGTTTTAGTCAAACTTTCACGATCACTGTACATAATTACTGATTTATTCTTGTATTTTTTGCGTATGTACTTAAACTGTTGCAAGACGCGATCTTTTCTACCCTATACTTGCAAGATGAGGAATGAGCTACCATCTGAGGTTTTCCCATTAGGCTACGACATGGCACGCTTCAAGAGAAATGTAAAGAGGTTTCTACAGTGAAGGGAACGCATCGACAATACCCCGGGTGTTGCCGGTATCAATAGGCGACGGTGACCGCTTACCATCAGGTGGGCCGTAAGCCTGTGTTGAAACGTCAGGATAACAAATAAAAAGGTACGAACGCGATATACTCGTATACCCATTTAAATCAGTAATTATATTTCAATAAATATCTGTTTAGAAATCAGGTAAACTTCTTACTACACAAACGTGGCGCTGTAATACAGGTATTTATCAACGGCGCCAATTGACAAGCGAGACACGTGTTTAACTAATGTCATTTAGATCGCTTGTTCGAACAAATCGAATAGATTGTCCGTTGGGATATTGTTTTGGAGTAGTTGATTTGTGGGCGTTTCATTTGCGTAGAACTATTTAGACAGTATCTATACATTAACACGTAAAGAGAATCTTGTAGCCTTTGACGACCTCCGTGGCGCAGTGGGTGTATAGCCGGCTGAGACGCGAAACAAATGTTTGCAAGATCTTCTAATATTTGTTCCGGGTCTGGATGTTTTTCTATCGATACTAAATACTATAATATTATAAAGAGGAAAGATTTGTTTGTATTGAATAGGCTCCGAAACTAATGGACCGATTTAAAAAGTTATTTCACTGTTGGGAAGCTTCACTATCCCCGGGTGACATAGGTTACTTTTTACCCAACTGCGCAGAAGGAAGGTAATGTAAATATTTGAAAACTACGCGTGCGAAGCTACGGATTGGTCAGCTAGGATACTTTAAGTATGTATTTACAAAAAAAAAGTATACAAGTATTATGTCAGTTATCTGGTTCCCATAGTACAAGCTCTGCTTAGTTCGGGGCGCTATCTGCGCTACTGTGTGAAATCTCACTCTCTCTCTCTCTCTTCCCAGCTATGTATCCCACATGGTGGTGGAGTCAGCTTTCCTGGTCGTTCTTCTCCACTTCGCTCTATCCTTGACGTCGTCATCAGAAACTTGGCACTCTCTCATGTCTTTTGACACTACATCTCTCCACCTTGTCTTGGGTCTACCTCTAGATCTTCGACCGGGATGGAAAGTTGTAGTGCCAAAATCCCTAGGTAGTCAGGTGCCCTCCTCTTCACGTAACCGTACCATCGCGGCCGACTCTCCTGCATCTTTTCAACGATGTCGCGCACCCCCAGGCTTCCTCGCAAGTACTCGTTACGGATTTTAACGAGCCTGGTGACGCCGCACATCCACCTCAGCATCTTCATTTCGGCGACTCGGATGGTATGTATGTTCTTGTGTACTGTGTGAAATATCCACCAACATTTATATTTTTTTATAGCTTAGTTCGCGTACGGAGGAGATTGAGATTTTGTATATTTATAGTTTATATAGAGAGAAAGGGGCGAATGCTCCTATAAGCTAAAAAAATTGATAACGGTCGAATTTCGACCACTGTGCACTAGAAACGAGAAACAAAATAAGTAGTAACCTAAGTAACTGTCATATTCGTTTTAAAACTAAGTTGTTTTAATGCATATAATTGACAAATAAATCAACTTCAAGGTCATTTATCAAAGAATTTCCAAGATTCAAGATAAATATTTATTTTAGCACATAAACTTTTTTAACTGAAACGTATGATAAAAATAAATTAATATACAGACATAATGAACAAGAAATTACATATAATGACGTTGTTTTTAAACCGACTTCAAAAAAAGGAGGAGTTCTCAATTCGTCGGAATCTTTTTTTTTAAGTATGTTCGCCGATTTCCCGAAGATGCCTTGACCGATTCAATAAATTCTATTTTTGTTTAAAAAGCTATACTTCCCAGGTGGTTCCATTGGCACCAAGTCATGATCTGATGATGGGATCCTAAAAAGCCAGAGGGGAAACCCTTAAATTTTATAGGGAGGCAATTCGGTTTAATATTTGTTATATTACCTCAGAACTCAATCATTTATCAACAGATTTTAAATAAAATATTATTTGAAAGGATATACTGTAATATTGGTATCATAAAAATATCATCAAAATCAACTAAGTAGTTTGGTTAAGTTATATTTAGTTAAAAAGGTACTTGTTTTTATTTACATTTGGGCTATTTAAAGACCGTTAAAAACGATCTTTACGTATTTATGGTATGTAGAAATCTTCTTGTGACGGGCTTTACTGATAATATCTTTCTTTTTCATTGTTAAAATTATTAGTTTTTTTGGTATAAATATTTATTATTTTATTTGGAGCCTGTACTCTCCAACTGCAGGGCAAATACCTCCCTTCCTTCCACTCCACTCTATCATGTGCGTGTGTAGTCCATAGTGTGTATAGTCTTCCATATACAAGACGAGTTCATCTTTCTATCGGTGTCATGGTCTGTCACGTGGTTGTTTTCTGTCATTTGGGATCCACTCGGTGGTGGATTTTGCCCATAACTCTTCCGACATGCGACAGAGATGGCCCGCCCAGTCCCACTTTAACTTGCCTACTTGGTGCCCAACATCCGCGATTTGTGTTTGGGAGCGCAGTTCATTGTTTTTAATGCGGTCTGTTAATTTGACTCCTAGGATACTGCGCTCCATGGCTCGGTGATAAACCCCGAGTTTGGTTAGTAATAAATATATATTTACGAAGGTATATCGACGGTAACATAAGAAAGAAATATCAAACTACCTACTTACTAGAAAGGGTACGTCAAAATAAGCAATCGTTTAAAAAAAAATCCATTTAGAATATTTCTACTTCAGTCTCGTCAATCGAGATCAATTTCGCCCTTCCAATTGCATTTCTCATTCACTTATAGCGTCCAATCAATCGATCCCTAATTGGAGTTCAGTCGCGAACGAACGAAACTTCCGTCGAAGGTTCCCGATATCCGGACGCTTCCGATTCGTATCCGGATTCGGAGACGACTTATCCGGTATTCATTTGAATGTATTTCGTTAAGGTGTGTCTTTATTTTTCTTGAAGCAGAGTAATTCATGAATCGAACTTTAATTTTTATAATTATAATAATAATAATAAAGCCTTTTATTAACAATCTTAAATACACATTACATATTTCTACTTTTTTTCCTACAAAATTTGTTTATGTATACAAATATAATAGTGTCAGATTAGATCCCGGTTTTTTTGATTTTCTTGCTTTTCAGTATAGGGCTCCCCGAGTGTTCTCCACAAAGATCTATATCTTGCTTGCCTCGCCCAAGTCGTTCCCGCCACTTTTTTAATATCACCTTCCCATCTACGATACTGTCTACCTTTATTTCTCGTTTTATATCTAGGGCACTATTCTGTCACTTCATATGCCCATTTTTCCGTCTTATTTCTTACTAGATGCCCAGTCCATTTCTATTTTAGTTGTTGGATTCGGTATTTAATATCTGTAATGTTGGTCTGTTTTCTTATGGTTGTTAATCTAACTTTGTCTTTTAAATTTATGTTTAGTATACTTCTTTCCATTCTGGGTTGACTAGTCATTTTCCCACTGCTGGGCAAATTCCTCCCCCAACTCCTTCCTTCTATCGTGAAATTTTTGAGAAGGAATGGTGGGAATCTGCCTAGGATCACGATTTCTGTAATAACCCCTCAAAAATACTATCTGCTAGTATTTACTTATTACGATGTATTTATATTCATGAACATACTTTAATATTACCTATCAGCTTTAGGTATTTTTTTCATAAGTTTGTTCATTAGAGAGCAAAACCAAAATATACTAACGGCGACTACCAAATCGATGCCTAAACGTCGATTGCCGGCTTTGACAATGACCTATAAACGTATTTAGCGACTAAACGTGTATAAATTTGACATGTACACATATATAAATGTATGATATCAAAACTCGCTAAATCATTACCACAAAAAAAACAACTCTTTAACGATTTATTTAAAAATTCCTTAACAGTTTTTATCTTCGAATTTTTAAAAGACCAGCTAAGCAGTCTTTAATATTTTTTGTGGTGGGACACTAATTATAGGTATTTAGCAACTAAATACGTTTCGGCATAGTTGCGCAAACAGAAAATAATTGTTCTATCAATCTTATTTAAATGTATTCTAGGTAACGTATCGAGTCTTATGAGAAGTAACAATGCGAACGGTCAGTATTGTATAACTCATGTTATAGATCAAACTACAGAAATAAAATGTTCCGTGTGAAACTCAAAAATGTTGCATTTCAAAACATTTTTTCCACATTTTTAGTGCTTACCTACGTATCGACCGGCTTAAACTCCCAGACTTGGAATAGGCAGGGCATTGACACCGCAGGCTATGTAGACTGCCCAGTTTGGTCAACTTATGCCCCAGTTAAGCTTGGCGTGTAAACTAATTCCGTTAATCATTTTGTAATGAGTTTAAGGCTCGTATCGTTATTAGTTAAATAGTTAACTTTAACCGTGATATAAGTTTAAGAGAGTGATGTTATCAATTTCTGCATTAAGTTCTACACCCCACTACTGCATTACACCGAGAATGTATGTTCTATCTTGTTACACTGCTAGGCAAATACCTCCTATTCCCTTTCAAAGGTATCGATATAGGATAGTCCCTCCAATGCTCTTTCAGCCGGCCCCAAGGTCAGCTGCCTCCTGTCTTTACGTCGTCGTCAAAACTTCAAACGTCAAAACAGAATTTTTATTTATTAATAAGCCAGCTGTTGCCAGAGATCAAGACAACATAATACCTTGTTTTGAATTCTATGTGGATATCCATGGGCTGCAGTAGCCACTTAACATCTGGTGGACTGCATGCTCGTTTGCCATATAAGTAGTATAAAAAAATGCACATACATAATTATGATACTGGAAACAGAGAAAAATTATACATACCAAGAACCAGACTTGTCGAAAACTATAAACAAGGTACCTGTATAAAGTTCGCCATGTACAATGAGCTTCCGTTAGAAATAACACGACTTCCTTTGAAAGGATTTAAACTCAAACAAAACTTTATTAGAAAACTACCCATGTTATCATTTAAATGAATATATGAGCTGTTCATTTTTTCTTCTGCATGAGTAGTATCTGCTGTAATCTCTTAGTTTAGTTAGGTTAGCCACAGCTTAAGTGTAATTATTTTGTATTGATTAGTATTTTTTCTATAGTTACTTACTTAACTAACATAATTTTGTAATATATTTTTGATATACAATATTATGAAATGGTAAATAAATGAACACTAATATCCCATTTTTATCTCATGGGAACTGATTTTTGCGATAAAAAGTAGCCTTTGTGGTAATGCAGATTATAGCCTACGTACATACCTAGTTTCGGTACATACCAAATCGGTTGAGCCGTTTCGACGTGATTATGTATTAACAAAAAAATATATAAACAAACATCCAAACTTTCGCATTTATAATATTAGTGTGATTAGTGTGATAGGTGATAGTGGCTTCGCACGCGTGGTTTGTCATTAAAAATACATTTTACTCTTCTTCTGCGAAGTTGTGTAAAAAGTGAGATATGAAAGCTGCCCACTGCCACTTCAGCTTGCTAATCATTTGTGCTATGAATCCCCTTATTTCTGATTCGATCTCGTAGAGAAACACCAATTATAGCCCTCTCTATAGTACGCTGGACCTTGAGCCTTTTCATGAGGCCCATACTGAAAAACTTTTCTATACCATACGACATCACTGTAACACACACTGATCTTATCTAATCTGAGATGCATAGTTTGCTTAAACCCGCAGGTAAGAGATGGTCAATACTGACAGAGCTAACCAACCCGCAGGTATCTATACGATGTTTTCCTTCACCGGTTTGATCAAAAATGCGTCGTTTATAATAACCATTATACACTCTTCCATATTTATATTTTTAATGAAAATAATGAGTCAGAATAGTGTTATACCATACCTACTAATATAGTTTTAGGGTTCCGTACCCAAAGAGTCAAACGGGACCCTATTGACTAAGACACCGCTGTCTGTCTGTCTGTCCGTCTGTCACCAGGCTGTAACCTCATGAACCGTGATAGTTAGAAAGTTGAAATTTTCACAGGTGTTGTGAATGTTTTTCTGTATCTGCTGTAACAACAAATACTTAAAACAGAATCAAACAAATATTTAAGGCGGCTCAAATACAACAAACGTGATTTTTTTGCTCGTTTTTGCTCGATATTGATAACGGCTACAGGTAGATGCTTGAAATATTCACAGATATTGAGGTACGTTATTCACTTTAAAATAAATAATAAAATTAAAATAAAATTAATATTTGCGGGGGGCTCCTAAAACAAACGTGAGTTTTTTGTCGTTTTTATAGATACTGGTATAGAACCCTTCGTGCGCGAGTCGGACTCGCACTTGGCCGATTTTATTTTATATTAACCTATACTTTAATACTACTGGGCAAAGGTCTCCCCCATGTTCCTCCATATCCCACGATCACTCGCCACGTCCCACCATCTTGGAATGCATCGAGGTCGTCACGCTAACGCTTCCTCGGCCTGCCCCGGCTTCGACGCCCATCTGCAGGCACCCATCGTGTGACGACTGTTGCCCATTTGCCTGTGACCATACGACTGACGTGACATGCCATACTTATATTATAAATTCTTAATTAAAGTAACTATTTCACTCTGACTGTCTGGTTGTTACATTTTCAGTACTAAACAGCGGTACTAATTTCGATATAGATAGAATATGACCTGGATTGAGACAGCTACTTTCTATTGAAAAAACATGATTGCAAAGCCGCGAGCGGTAGTTATCCTATATTGTTTTCTGTTGACATAAACACATTTTTCACAGCGATATCAACATAGTCTTATTTACAGGAAAACTAAACGTACAATAAAAAGGGAGGGCTATGAATCAACCTACTCCCTACATCTATAAAGTAGTCATATAACCCCACGATAAAGCAAATGAAACTCTAAGGAAAACTCGTTGTCACAGCACTAAGGGGGTTGGGATAAAAGGGGGGTGATTTAATAAATATTCAAATATAGAAAGAGGTCCGTTCTGACCGCGTGCTCCGAACTCGGCGTTTATCTAAAAGTATCCCTAATTGAATTGTGGTATAGTCGTATTTACTAAGTTAGGGTATTGATGGAGAGTATTCGGGGCATTAGCTGTCGTTGCACTAGTTTTATTATTTTGGTGAAACTTGAGTTGGTGAAAGCTTGCGAGAAAAACGGAGGTTTATTATTTTGAGTTATCGACCACAAATATTTCAAATCAAATAGAACTAGTGCTTCACCCCGAACTAAGATCTCGGGATTCTCCATTTAAAACAAAAATATAGGTATATTATTCGTTATCTTTGACTATCAAAATAGTGCCACGAAATAAATAACCAACTTACTTGACCAAATAAGTTGTAAGTAACCAAATACGTATTTTTTATGCAAATTACAGGTAACGAGAGTTCATGAAAATTGGAAGCTCTTATTTGGGGTTTAAATTGCAGTTATTCTGGATTTTAGACTTTTGCCTATATTTGTACCACTTGAGCTACACACATGCCAAATTACAACATCGTTGGGTCACTTGTGTACACTGTGAATTTAGTCAAAGTTCAGTTTTTATTATGGCTTATAACTCAAAAACTACAAGGATTTTACAAAGTCACATTTTTATTTTTTTTACCCCTCTTGAACTCCAGTATCTCAATCACCCCTCCACATTTTTAGCTCATATAGTCATACCAAAATTGTGCCATCATTATCTACTTACGAGTATGTATCAAATTTCACGATGATCGGATCAACGCTTCGAAAGTTATCCTCAGACATACAAACATACATACTTACAACGCCAATTTACCCAAGTTGATTTGGAGATTTCGCAACGCTCGATCATTAACTATCTCTGAATCCTAGAAATTCAAATCCTGAACGTAAAAGTACGTTACCGAAATATTTTTCATTGTTTTTTGATATACTTACTTGCGTATATTAAAGTTTTAGTTATAATCCATCACATTTTTACACGATTTTGGATGCATACATAGCTATAACCACATCGAATAAATATGTACCTAGTGAATCCTAGTTCAATGTCCAAATATGATGTGGCGAGTTGAAATAACTTTCTTTAAAACACAACTACTGAAATGCCTGAGATAATACTAATAAAATAAATTTAATAAAATAGTAAGATAAAATGTCAAACCAAACAATATCGATAGTCAATAGATAGATAGATATAGCGTTTATTAGCAACATCGAACACACACAAACACATACTATTCATAAAAATATTAATTAACAAACAATATATATTATACATATATAAAGAAAGCACGAATCAAACAAAAAATATAAAAATTAACTTAACTAATAAAAGGTAACATGATAAAATGTGTGCTTTGCGGTGTCCCAAATTGGTCATAACTCAGAGGATAATCCGAGAAAACAAGTGAAAGGAGATGCAATACGGCAAAACAATTAATGTGTCGACTTATGTGTACAGTACTACTGTTCTGTTCATCAGTTAGAAAAAAATCTAAAAAAGAGATGCAGGTAAACACGATAAATCAGAGGCAGTGGTAATCTAATTTATAGTTGAGAAACGAAGCGTTTAGAAACACTCTCATTCTGCAATATTACTCGTGCGCGATAACTTGGGACCTGCTAGGAATGCGACTCCCCGACCGCTTCCCCTGCACTTCCCCGATGGCGCCCGTATTGTACCGTTCGCATCACTATTTTTTACTAGGGTTTTTAGTCTCGTACTGGCCTACGTCACGTAACGACGCGCTCTGGAATTTTTTTAGTTTTCGTTTGTGTTATTGTTTTGTTGTCTGGAAAAAAGGAGTCAACCATGTGGAAAGGCTTCGACAAAAGTATTGGGACGATGACCTCTTACAAGAGACGAATAAATCGCAATTAATTGTAAATTTATCGGATACCTCTTCGTCAAGTGATTATAGTGAGACTGAGGACAAAGAACAACCTCTAGAAGGCATAAATCCACTAAGTAGTGACGAAGATGAGATAATGTAAATAATAGATAAAATAAATGTATAAACTTAAACATTCTATTTTTATTTTATTAAAATAGTGTAAAAAAGATTAGATAAAAAGCAGCGTCCTCCCTGAGTAACATAATAAATAAGGTTAAAAAAAAAACAAAGATGACGCCGCGGGTGGCTGCTTGTTATGTTCGCTTTTTTGCGGGCGGTACAAACACGCCAATATGACGTCACCGCGCTCAGGTCCCAACTTATCGCGCACGGGTAATACATTATATTAATGACTATATCAAATCATTTTTTAACATGAAGTTTTTTCAGTAATAAACTATGTTACGGTATAGCAACACGGATGCAGACTAATACTTTAAGAAGCTATAGGTATCTAATTAAGAAGCCATTTAGTACATACGCGTGTTAGGTTTACCAGTTCATACTAATGGTATAAATGCAAAGGTAAATCTGTTTGTTTGTTACCTTTTCACGACTAAACGGCTAAACAGATCATAATGAAATTTGGCACGGAGATAGATTATATCCTGGAAAACGACATAGGCTATATTTTGTTACAAAAAAATAATCTTGAAGAGAGAGATTTTTTTTTAATATTATTTGTTGGAAAACAGGCTTACGGCCCACCTGATGGTAAGCGGTCACCGTCGCCTATTGACACCGGCAGTACCCGGGGTATTGTCGATGCATTCACTGTAGAAACTTCTTTACATTTCTCTTGAAGCGTGCCAATAAATAGGGTTGAAAGTTTGCTAAAATTCCTCAAGTTATGCATCTGAAATCTTATATGCTCAGATTTGGTATATAAATACCTAGTAAGGTCATAAATTCTGTCACATGTTTAATATAAAATAATTGAAACAAGTTTATTTATTATTTAACCATTTATATACCAA
The DNA here is from genome assembly GCA_918857605.2 of Philereme vetulata. Classification (NCBI taxonomy): domain Eukaryota; kingdom Metazoa; phylum Arthropoda; class Insecta; order Lepidoptera; family Geometridae; genus Philereme; species Philereme vetulata. Next base: position 3,715,161 of record OU975462.1, read on the forward strand.
AATGAACTTAACAAAACATAGAACCTTATGACACTAAAGTATATTCAAAATGACCTCCGTGATTTTGATACAGGCCTTCAATCTACGCGGCCAGTCGTCTATCGCAGCACGAACGATGTCCATGTCAATATCGGCGGCTGCCTTAATCAAGGAAGTCTTGAGTGACTCCAAATTGGGATGAGGCTTTGAGCACGCCTTTTCCTCCAAGTGTTGCCATATCTTGTAATCTAACGGATTCAAATCTGGACTGGAGGAGGGCCAGTCTTCGTGCCGGATGAAGTCGATTTCACGCGCGGCCAGCCAGTCTTGTGTGCTCTTCGCTCTATGAGCTGGCGCCGAATCTTGTTGGAATACCCAGTGCCTGTTATTGAACATGGTATGAGAAACAGGTTCCACAAGGTTCGTCAGGACTGTATTTTAATACACAACTGCATTCGTTTTACACCTTTCTCACAAAAACGTACCTCTGTTAAGCCCCAATAAGAAACTCCCAACCATACCATGAGCGAGGATGGAAAATGACCTCGTTGGACACGCGGAATACAGTTGCTTGCTTCTTCACTACTGTGTGCGTACACCTTATAATTTTGTTTGTTGTAGCTCTCTTCTACGGTAAAATTTTTTTCATCCGAAAAAAGAATTTCCCGTTATTTTTTTCCCGCGTACCACTTCAACAAAGCGCGGCATCTCTTCAGTCTCAAGTCCATTAGACGAGCATTCAAACGATGTCCTGTTTTTCTTCGATATGCCCGAAGCCCTAAGTCTTCATTTAACACCCTTTTCACCGTGGTTCTGCTTAACCCCATCTGAAGGGCCAACAGTTTCTGCTTACGTTTGGGATTACTTTGAATTCGCGCCTTCACAGCTTTTATTACTGTTGGAGTCCTAACAGACCGAGGGCGACCACTTCTTGACCTGTCATCTACACTAGAGTCTTCATTGTATCGTTTGATGGTGCGATAAACGAATCTTTTGGTTATATTCAAATTTTTCAGTATGTCAGAAATTTGAATTGGCGCGTAACCGCAACGATGCAACGCAATAACTGCAACACGGTCTTCTTTAAGCGTCCACTCCATATAAAAATGAGTAAAATTCTTAAAAGTATACATATTTATTTTCATGAACAATTCGAAATTGGAATTCTATAAATTTTTTTGTGGCCAGCATTCTAAAAGAAAAGTTTTTACTGTGTGACAATACTTATGACCTGACTAGGTATATTTTGACCTATATTGAGACAAGCTACTTTTTACACGACTACGCAGAAGAAGGGTAATGTTTTTATTGACAAATATCGTGCGAGCGGGTAGCTAGCTCATTATTAATAACACCACCAGCAGCGCTTGTAAAACATTACTTAGCGCCTAGAACGATAAAGTACCCAACGGTCTGTTTTACGGCCACAATAAGCCCCAGGAAATGCTGACTAAACAATATACCGACAGATAAGGGCCTCAAAAAACCTCATATTAGACACTACGCCTTGCTTCCCATAACAATCTACATTTTATATTGTGATAGATTGTACGCAACCCTAAAAGATGGGATTTGCTTTTATGCAAAAATTATGTAAGAAATTCGAATTCAGAAAGATTTTGACAAATATATTACAAAAGAGCCATGGCAGCCTAGTCGGTTGTACCCTCACTTCCGGTTCGAAGGTTGTGGGTTCATATCACGGCCTTTCATCAATAGATTATTCTATTCGAAAAATGCGTGCTATGGAGAGGGCTATGCTTGGTGTTTCTCTACAAGATCAAATGAGAAATGAGGAGATTCGTAGACGAACCAAAATCACTGACATAGCACTAAGGATGAGCAATCTGAAATGACAGTGGGCAGAGCACATAAATCAATGAACTGATGGTTGTTGTGGCAGAAAGGTTATCGAGTAGACTTACGCACTGGAAAACGCAGCGTAGCCCCCTACTAGATGGAAAGACGACCTGGTAAAGGTTGTTGAAAGCCCTTGAGTGCAGGCAGCACAAGAACGGTAGCTCTGGGTTCAGGAGTTCCGTCAGGAATAGTATAATACATGCCTACTGTTCGCATAGAAAATAAGCATTTACGGGATAGTGTGTAACTCCATCGCCGCCATATTAAATAAATGACACACTGTATTTGCTTAAGAAGTCAATAATACGACGCAGGAGGTAGCGGGTTTGATTCCCGCCCCGGTACAAATTTTTGCATGATCTACAATTATTTGTTCTGGTTTGTTTTTCTATCTATACTTATATTATATAAAGGAAAGATTTGTTTGTTTGTTTGTATTAAATAGGCTCCGAAACTGCTGGACCGATTAACAAAATTTTTTAACTGTTGGTAGCTACACCATTCCCGGGTGACAAAGGCTACTTTTTACCCAACTGGGCAGAATAAGAGTAATGTTTTTATAGAAAAACTATGCGTGCGAAGCGGCGGAGTGGTCAGCTAGTGTATTATAAGTATGTATTCACAAAAATACGTATATACGTATTCCATCAGTTATCTGGTTCCCATAATATATCTGCTTAGTTTGGGGCTAGATAGCGCTGTGTGAAATGTCCAACAGTATATATTTATTTATGTGTGCAGGCTACTAGGGTGTAGTAATAGTTATTATTATTTGCGACTTACGTAGACCGCGTAGCACATTTACCTCGCTCGTAGCACTTTCGTAGCTATTTCGTAGCACCTTACGCGCTTTAGCTTCGTTGTATTGTGTAACCTAAAGGTAACATTCGGTTCTTAGCGACCGCGACACGCGACCGGCAACCTGCATTCTCATCCGGGTCGCACGACCCACTGCTTAGTACGGATTTATATGGAATACTAAACAAACCCAGCGACCGCGTTGCGCGACCGGTGGGCGTGGCTAGAGAGCGACGTGGCGACCGCAACCCGGTCGCATCGGAGACACGCAACGCAAGCGAGAAATACATCGAAATAGCGGTGTTTTCACCGAACGAGAATGAGATGTTATTAAAATTAGTAAATAAAAACCCACCTTAATGTGATGTAACGCTCGCATCTTATACAGACAACATTGTGAGGGACAATATTTGGGAAATAATTGGCAAAGCAAGAAATAATTCCGGAGGCATAGATAATAACATACTCATAATATCATCATTTTTATCCTCCAATAGCGGCAGAATAGATTTTTCTAGCTGCGGATAAATTGGCCGACATATTGCACAGCAATAGAACACAGCCGTTAGTTATAAAAACAGCGGGAAAAGTGGCGATGTCACCGTCACGGTCGCTGACATCGAAAGGCTCAATGGTTGCAGTCGCGCGTCGCGGTCGCTAAGAACCGTATGCTACCTTAACTCGAGCAAAAGATATTCTAAGCTAAAACTCACAGTAATATGTTTCTATCTTATTATATTATCTTTCGGATAGCAATTAAAAGTGATTATAAAGTGTGCATATAAGTAGTGCATCCTCGTATCAAGAGGAAGGTCGCGGGTTCAAGTCCCGTCTAGGCTTGAAATTTTTGAGATGTTTTTTAAAAAAATTTGGAATTTTCCGCATGTGTTCGGATAACACTATAAATAAAAATACTATTTGAAATAAGCAACGCGACATCTCTTGTCAATTGCATTGAGCAGGTACAAAGAACTATATAAGTTTTCCTGTAGATGGAGCTAACGGCGCTTTAGATTTTGAATGATCTCACTAATTTCGACCTAGACGTGAATTGCCTTGTAGCACAGATGGTAGTGCATCCTCGTATCAAGAGGAAGGTCGCGGCTTCAAATCCCGTCTAGGCTTGAAAATTTTTGAGATGATTTTTAAAAAATCTTGGACTACGTCTTCTTCGTTCGTGTCACTGCTAAGTTAAAATATTAGCTTGGTTTTGTTGAGGTCATCCCTTGTGCTTGTGGTAGGGCACGAGGGACAGGAGAGCAGATGAAAGGAACTGAATAAGTGCTCCGCAGTCTCATTCAGTCCGGAAGGAGGTAATAAACTACAAATGCGTGTAGCACACGTGTACACGTGCTATGTTGTATTCATTGGATTAAGCAGTATTGAATCGAAGTGTACTTTGCCTACACTTGTGTGGATTTTTTGACTTGAAAACTTGAATCTCTGCCCGAGTTCATATATGGCATATTTTCTCCGACTCAAAAGAATATCTAAAACATAATTAATGAGAATGGTTATTGTACGGTCCGTACACTCTATTATACAGTAGAATTATAACTGATATATTGATTGATAAATAAATGATATGATAATGAGACTCGTGGTTTGATTGATGACCAAACGCGAACTGAATAACTGATGATTTTTAATATCTGGCGTTAAGTGAAAGACGCCGAAAATTATGTGGGTTAGTGTACGTGTTCGTACAGTTATGCAAGTAACTGTATCTTAAGCATATAAGATCTTAAAAATCGTTAGTTAAAGGCAAAAATCGATAGTGTATGCAGGCGCATCACTTTATAATAAACTAACTTTCATCAGCGGCTTCCTACACGTTGTTTGTTACCAAAAAGTAGTCTATGTGGTAATCCAGGTATATACATATCTACGTATATATCAAATTTAATTGAAATAGGTTCAGCCGTTACGACGTGATTATGTAAAAATCAAACATCCAATCTTCCACATTTATAATATTAGTGTGATGGTGTTATCCGAATACTTACAACACACTTTTAAAACCATTTCGACTCTGACATGTTACGTCAGAGCCTGTAGCACAATTGGCAGTGGCATCCTTATCCAAATTTCTGAGATTTTAATTTTCAAATTCATAAAAAAACGGCAAAAGTTTTACCTTCCACTAGCTACCCTCAAAATGCTCCCTCAAACATTTGTAAAAGTAAACTAACGCTCGAAACTAGATTCGTTTCACGGCGTCCAGAGTACCGACTCGAGCAGAAGGTCTCGAGAACATAACGAGGGATGCTTACTACATATATGTATATATGTGTGGGGGATACAAGTAAATATACTTGATACCTACGAGTATGCCTTATACATTTCTTTTACAGGGTGGGCCATAACTTTTTGCAAATAACAACACATGATTTCTCTAAAACCGTTAAAATGAGGGGCGCGCGGGGTGCGAGGAATGATGCGCCGCTTCATGCAATTTTAGTCACGATGGAGCGCTTCACGGGCGAACAGCGTGCTTTTTGTGTAAAATAATTTTGCAAAAACAACAACTCCTACGTTACTGTAGTAACTCAGTGGAATACGTGAAGATGTTGCGAGAGTTTTTGACACCACAGTTATATGAATTTGAAGGATACAACAGCAGGACTTGGTGCAACAAGATGGAGCAACATGCCATACGTCAAATGTGACGTTGCCGGTGGTCAAAGAAATGCTTCCTAATAAATTGATTTCTCCCAGAGGTGATATCCCATGGACTCCAAGAAGCCCAGACCTTACTCCTTGCGATTTCTTCTTGCGGGGATATCTGAAAAGTTGAGTGTACCACAATAAACCAACGACCATATCCCAATTGAAAGAAAACATCCACGAGGAGATAACGAATTATCCAAAATGTACGTAGTCGGTGGCAAAAGTGCAAGCGACGAGACAGGACACATCTCGACGATGTCATTTTTAAAAAATAAATTGCAATAAATGTTTATTACGTTAAATAAATCATCAACAAAATAATATTAGTAGTTTTATTTTTATTTATGTTTCAAATATGCAAAAATTTATGGCCCACTCTTTACCATAAATCGGATGTTTCTATATAAACTTGTATTTTTTATGGTGCAAGTAAAAACATTCGTTTATCTATCTATCTAAACCAAGTCATAGTTTAAGTCAATTATTCTTTATTAGACACTAGCTTCCGCCAGCGGCTTCGCACGCGTATTAGAATAAAAAAAAAACAAAAGAGAAAACACAAATAAATCAAAGGTACAATAATATATTATGGATAGAAACCGCACCGGGTATGCACGGAATTTTATTCAAAACTAGCTTCCGCCAGCAGCTTCGCACCCGTTGTTTGTCAACAAAAAGTAGCCCATGTGATAATCCAGGTTATAATCCACGTACATACCAAGTTTCAACGAAATCAGTTAAGCCGTTACGACGTGATTGAGCAACAAACAAACGTCCAAATACATATGGCGGGTTCCTGTACCCGTCGTATGATGTTAATATTAAGAAGCCTCTGTTTTAACCGAGGCTATAGTCTATCTATATACCAAATTTCATCAAAATCAGTTAAGCCGTGACGTGATTGAGCAAAACTTTCGCATTTTTAATATTATGTGATCTCTGCGAGTTTAAGACAAATCTTGTCAAATTACTGACATTATTTTTATCTAGATAACTCTTATAGTAAAAATTACATTGCGATGTAATTTGTATGACTAGGTGTTTAAGGATTATAGTGAAATTGAATGTTGAATAAATTTAAAATTATTGATTATATATATAATATATAACCGTTGGAGTAAACGTGTTCTGGAGTGGAGACCACGTCTAGGCAAGCGAAGTGTTGGAAGCCCTCCGGCTAGATGGAGTGACGATTTGCGCGCTGTGGCTGGCAAGAATTTGATGAGAAGAGCTGAGGATCGGGCTCAATGGCGCACCCTGACATCCGGCGAGACATTGTCTGTGCCACAGAGAAGTCAAAACAGGAATGTGATGTCCGACACTGCTTGTATGGCGTTACTCCACCAAGAAAACGGCTACGTAGTCGCAGGAGCTTTTTGCGATCCACAGAAGCCACCACAAATAATGCAAGTAATGCCCGTGTTACCCTGTGGAAAATAAATAAAGCCCCCCACCTGGCTATATTACACCTGCAGAGGAACTACCCCCTGGTCAACCTTGGCCAGTGTGGAGGACCCTCAACAAACTGTGTACCCAAGTCGGCCGCTGCAGGTGTAATCTTAGTAAACGGGGTATTATAGACGAATCGGCAACGCAATGCTAATGTGGTACCCAGCTCCAAACAATGACACACGTCCTTGCATGCCCATCCTGCCCTACCACCTGCACGATAGGGCAACAGATGACCTGCTCCGACGCTGCCATGAACGTGGCGGCGTACTGGTCAAAATGGCTATAGTATTGAGACATCGACACGAAAGAAGAAGAAGAAGAAGAATAGCGCACCCTGGGAGAGACCTACGTCCAGCAGTGGACTGCTACAGGTTGATGATGATGATGATAGTTAATGTATAAGAGGTCTAGCATAATAAATGGTGCACTAAAAAGTCAATCTCAATAAAACATGCCGGTCCTCTAAGTCCCTTCTTCTCAAAACACCGCAACACACTTCAAGCCGCTACGGTGGCTCCTTTACCGTTTATGCGGTGAAAATTAGGAATGCCCTGCCCCATGAAGTTCGCGCTAGTCCGTCGTTTAACATTTTCAAACGGAAAGTTAAAGAGTTACTATTTTTCTCTGTAATTTTATTTTAATGTAGGTATATATTTATTGTTATATATATTAGTCTATTTATTGTATTTATTATATTCATTCATTTTATTACTTACTTTTGGTATATTTCGTTTTATTTGTTTAAGATATATGTACATATTTATGATTCTTGTACACGCACCTACCTTTAAAATCATATCTCTCTTGCCTTAAAGGTTTGCTGGAAGAAAACTCTTCTTAGGGTTAAGCTCGCCGTTGTACATGCCCTTTATTTCAGTACTGTTTTAATATATTTTCTTGTGTACAATAAAGAATAAAACCTGTATTTGAAAAAAAAACGAGGTTCCTATATTAAGAGTAATAAAGGTAGTCACGTACTAACCAAAAATTTTACATTTTGATATTGTTACAATGAATTTTTAACTTGACTAATATTTTTATCAAAGTATTCCTCACCAAGTAACGCCACAATATCGCCTGATGGTATGCGATGACTTTAATCTCATACCACACTTTAATGTTCACTATATTCATTTAAAACATTATCTCAAGTATTCAATATGAGCTCTCCTTCCGTTCAATTTACAAGCAAAAACTAGAGAAAAGCACAACTGTCCCCACAAAGCGTCTCCAAACCCTACAGTCTCGCATACCAAAGGTTAGAATAACCAGCGAAAGTAGAGCCGTCTAATAAAAATAGTAAAAGGCAATTTAAGCTTTATACCTTAGTACAAACAAGAGTGAACACTTGAGTCCGGCATATCGAATTCAAATCATGGCATGATTGGCTTAGCATCGGAACTTCTTGCGCTTAGGTTTTAATAATGGGTGAAATTGCTTTTGAAACCTTATATATGGTTTTGGAGTGTATTGGAACACTCTCAATGGAGTTTTATGAAGGGATTGTGTTTATTTAAGGGAAATATTGCGCCAATGGTATTCATCATCGTCATTATTTGAGCTATTCGATGTCAACACATAGGCTTCCCTTAAAGATTTTCAAAATGGTGTTTCTATATAACTCTTTTATAGAGGTGCGATGGTTATTGGCGTAACTTTAAAGTACGGTGTTGTTGGTCACTTTTCTGATCAATATCAATATGATGATAAGGGAATATTAATACTATAAAAACTGCATCATGCCATAACCATACAACTGTACAAAAATATACGTCTTAAACTACGTTAACCGTCATATTTTTACAACCTAAATGATATTTAATTACTAATATTATGAATGTGAAAGTTTGGATGGCTGTTTATTTATTTGTTTGTTTGTTACTTAGTCACGTCGTAACGGCTGAATTGATTTTAATGTAATTTAGTATATACGTGTATTATAACCTGGATAACCACATATGCTATCTTTTATCCCCTAAATCAGTTCTCATGGGATAAAAATAGGGTGTCAGGTCAAGTTGCAACAGCGAGATCTGCTTTATTTCTAGGTACACACATTACAGTTACACACATAGTAGTGTAACGCGTACGAAGTCACCGGCAACAGCTAGTTAATTATAATTATTAGTGTTTTTGAGAGTTTTGTAACAACTAATACACACAGATGTAAAAATACAGAAATGTAAAATTTGATTTTACAAGGTTTTTATTAACTTGCAATGTATGTATGTTTGTCTGGGTGGAATCTTGCAACTGAATTTCAAACCTGTTTCCCACAACCGATTATGCTGAAATTTGAAATAAATATGTTACTTTGATGGTCTCATGATGGAGACTAATGCTAGACAACAGAAAACCGGAATGGATGATAGTAGGCTACTAGTGTTTAGGCTCATTTGAATCTGCTAGTGGTTCCAACTATGAATTTTATAAAAGCTTGTCTTTAAAAACTAATTTTTCAACAAAATACTTATATATAAATATAAGAGCTCGAAAACAACGTACATACATATGTCAATTTTTGACACCATTACCTAGTTGAGAAATTCGGTCTCATTTCGCGTAATCATGTCAACCTCCTGACCCTTTTACGGTGATCCATCAATGTCAGCCGAGTGAATATGATCGCAATAATATATCGGTAGGTGCTTACACTACATGCTAAAATTACTATCCAAGTATATCGAAAGAGATAACAAAATATTGTTTAAAAAATTAAATTCAATTGTACTTTTGTGTCGCAAAGTCGCAGAGGCCACAAGGGTTTTAGAAAAGGAAGCGAAAATATTTGGACTCAGGATTAACTAAGACAAGACGGAGTATCTTCATATGAAACGATTTAAAAAAACTCGCATCCCGCGCCAAGATCTACTCGTTGGAGATACTACGTACAAGGGAGTGGCCAAATTCACGTACCTAGGCTGCACTATCACAGACACAAACACCCGTGAAGAAGAAATTCAAAGTCGCATACATAATTTCTTACGTTGCAGTGCTGCACTACATAAGGTACTGGTATCCAGACTTCTCAGCAGAAGAACCAAGAGCCGATTTTATAAAATCGTAATACGGCCCATCCTTATGTATGGTTCTGAAACCTGGACGCTAACCCTGAAGGAGGAGAATCAGCTTTTAGTAGCAGAGAGAAAAGTTCTCCGTTATATCTTGGGCCCAGTAAGAAGAGAAGATAGTAGCCTGAGGGTCCGTAAAAACGCCGAAATTGAAGATCTTGTGGCCGAGCCTAACATCATAAGAGAATACAAGTCACACCGACTCCGCTGGCTCGGTCGTCTACTGCGAATGGGTGAAGATCGAAGTGTAAAGAGAGCATACTTGGGCCGACCGACTGGCCGCCGACCGGTTGGTTGTCCCAAGTATCGCTGGAACGACAGGATGGAGGCTGACCTACGCGACCTGGGAACTGACCACTGGCAAGAGATAGCAATGGACAGATGAAAGTGGAGAGTTCTCATATCGAAGGCCAAGACTCACTTTGGGTCCCTGCGCCAATGGAATAGTAGTTTTAGTAGTAGTATTTTTACTTTTAATAGTATAAGTAACATGTTATTTATTCGTTAACAAAATTTAACTCTTAATTGAGTGTTTAACCTAATAATAAATACACTGAATCATTTATGTAATTATTATTCATAAACATATATGTATCATAAATTTGTTTGTTAAGGGGACACCGGAGGGACAATCGCCCATACAACACGTACTACCAAGATAATTTCTAATTGGAGCCTATTTCTACCTTAATAAGGTATTATTTTAATTTGAAAAGTATTTATCTAGGTTCCCAACCATATATTAGATTAAAATACTTACATTAAATGAAATAGAAGCGTATCGCATTCTGCATGTTTTTACGTCATAAAAGACCTGTTTTCAACCTAATTGTTTCGTATTAAAAACAACATTATCCTACGTATCCTAGTCATGGGAACATAGATTATATCATCTAGTTACAGAATAACAACACAATGAGAAAAATACAATAAGTTTTCAGTCATCATTTATGGTATTACGGAACACGGTGAAAATCTAATCAAATTTAGAATCGTTCTATTGCTATCACTGTCGCTCTGCGTGGCCAAACTTCGTCACTAAACAGGGATAGCGATATTCAGGCCGAAGTTTTTGACGCGGCCGAATTGAAGTTGCGCTCAGGGTTCGCCGGCGCGTTAAGAAATGGTTTAAAATTTTGTTGACTCCACGAACAAATTATAGCTGTTAGGAAAATATTTATAGAATTAATATCTGAATCTAACATCACTAAACCAAAAGTAGGTGTTTTAATGTAAAACTGAACATCAGCGTTGCAGTTGGTAGTAGATGTTATTATTTTAAAGTCCTACTGAAACGAGAGTGCGAGAGCACGCTATGACAGTAGCATTTTTTTGTTATTATTACGTGTCAATGGTTTATCTTCACTTTTCTCTACATTATCATAACATTAAATTATTCATTTTTTAAGTGTAATAATTTTATAAGTATATGTTTATTAAAAAAAAATACATTCTTCAGTTTGACAATCTGCTCATCAGTCTTCAGACTGCATGGGTTACGTCTCAAGCTCACGACACTGGGACTGGCCATGGTTTCAGTCTTTTTCTCATTTTTCCCCTAGTTTTCATTTACAACAAGCCAGCTTTAGCTTTGTCCATTTATTTATTTAACTAGTTACACCGTGAAATTAGTAAAAAGTATCTATATGCGAAAACTAACGACATCAGTGATATAATAGCAATAATAAATTTAATTTTTGATACTGCGGAATTGGCAGGTGCCGTATCTCATCTCTCCCATAGCCCAGCATCGATTCCATTAGCATTGCTCTGACAATAACCTGTACTCATAATCCATTATTGCAATAGCATCTGTCCCACCTCCATCTTGCAATACATAAGACTAATGAAAACAGGCCTCTTTCTCGTTGGCTCCGGCCCCGGTAATGCCTATGTTAAAGGTCCAGGCTTAGTGCCTGTGTTGTAAAATAAATACTTGGAATAATAATTAATAAACCATAGCCTTATTTTTTGCTTCACCAAAGTCGGGTTTTAATAATAAGTATAACTTAAAGATAGGTAGTACTTACAATGTAGCGCAAGGGGGGCACATAGCCGAGAGCGAGTGCCCGCCCGCCGCTCGGCCGCGCCGCGTTACCGCATCGCGGCGTGCGACATGCCGCGCGCGGCACTACCCCGATCGCACTGACCGCCCGCGCGCGCGCCGACCGAACAGTCCACGAAACGACACGCTGAACAGTCCGACTGTCGACAAAACAGAAAAACTGTTACTAACTATAGTCTTTCCATTTCTTTATTTTTTCGATGACAGTTCTGATTTGATAGTTGTAGTGTTGTGACCTCACGGGGAGAGCTCATCGAGTGACAGTGACGATTCATCAGATTTTGATTAAAATAAATAAATGAAGATTACCTGTCGTTATAATTATTTCGTTTCATTGTCGAGTACCTACCTATACCTACTTATTTTACAACAGCTTCGAAAATTTTAAATAAATAGGCATTATCAATCAAGAATTAATACGTGTAACAACATGAAATATAATATTACTTAATAAATTTGTACAAAAGTATCCGGCAGTAGTTTAGGTTCTTACATTTTGTAAAAAAATATCGGGTCTGTTATCGTGTTACGTTTATCGATAATTCCATCTCTATCAGTTTCTCCGACTCTGGTATAACCTTGTACGTGCGTAAGCGTCATATTTTTATTAAATAATGCATACATAATGTAAAAAAAGACGCTCGTTCAAGTTTTCACGGGAGCTTACATCGAGAAAATAAAAAAATGGAAAGACTATAGTGGTTCGCCCCGAACTGAGATCTCGCGAGACTCCCACAAAAAAAAAATATTCCTAATCTTTGACTAACAAAATAGTGCTACGAAATGCATAGCCAGAAAACTTGACCTACCGTTTCATTCAAATTAAAAGTAACGGGAGTTCATGTTATTTGTTTTTTTAAGGGTAGAAATTGCAGTTATTCGTAATTTCAGACTTTTCCCTAAATTTGTGTCACTAAAGCTACACGAATGCCAAATTTCAGCACTGCGGGGTCACTGGTGTACCCTGTGAATTTCGTTTTTATTATGGCTAATAACTTAAAAACTTCAAAAAATAAACTAAATATAAAACGGAGTCGAAATGAACTAATGAAGACTTTTTATTAGAAGTCCTATTTTGAATAATAGTCTTTCTTAGATTTTTTTTACCAATATCTTGAACCCCAATATCTCAACAACCCCTCATCATTTTTAGCTCATTTAGTCACACTAGGATTGTGTCAACCCTACATATATATCAAATCTCACGATGATCGAATCAACGCTATAAATACATACATACGTACATATATACATACAACGACGATTTGCACAAGTTGATTTTGAGATCTCGATTCGCTCGATCAAATAGTAGTGTTGCTGAATAGGACTGATCATTAGGGATGGTGTTACATGCCGCGTTTGTCTTTAACCTGATCGTACTGACTATTTCCGACCAAAAAGTCTACGCAATGACAAGCTGAGCCAACTGTCGTCAAAACACAACATTTGTTATTGGGTAGTTCCGAAAACGTATGTAGAAAGCCGCGCGTATCTGTAATCTGTTTGCATCGATTATTCAGAGTGACTTCAAATAATTGGTCAAGCGCATGTCGAACCACGCACAGTGAAGGGTTCCGTAGCTAGTACGGCTGTATCTCAGTCGTATTAGAACACAAAGTATATATTGCTGTTGGTTTTTGTATTTTTTTATGAACTGTTTATAAACCCATCTACAGTCATTAGTTGGTCGACTACTGGTCTTAAACTAGTAAAGTCTACTCATCTCTGATAATTATAATTACAACAACTGTATAGGGCATTATTTTGGAGGGAGAGGGAGGTACGGAACCCGAATAACAAGTTTGTTCTTATTTATATCTTATTTCTGGTGTTACGGAGCATTAACACAGGTTTACCTACCTTTAATAAACTTCGCTAACTGTTATCAGACACTGCTAAATGGTACTCAAAGTCAAAGTCACAATATTTTATTCATTAAAAGCACAAGAATCACTTTGAAACTTCAATTTTACTGCCTTATCCTTCGCGACTAAGCCAGGAAAGAAAGGCAAGAAACAGGGCTGGTTGTTTTTTTACTGATCCTTTTAGAATACATAACGATACAGAAAATAAATTACGTCTAAATTGTAACATTTTGAACGAGTTGGAGCAAATTCAATCCCAAGCTTCTCTATCATCTAAATTATTCTAAATAATTTAAATATCTAAATAATACTATATTTATTTATTTATTAAATACTTTATTGCACAAAAATACAAATTACATGTACAAAAGGTGGGCTTAATGCTAATAGCATTTTCTACCTGCCAACCTCAGAGGTAACAAAAAAGGTTGGCGTGCTAACTTTTAACAATATTAATGTTTATTAAAAAAAAAAACAAAAGAAACACAAATAACAATAAACTCCGATTACAGTTAGAATAAATACATAAACCTACTTGATATAACAATAATAATACATAGAATATATATATGAGAAATATAACAAATATATATATATATATATATATTTATAGATATAAAACAAAAAATACTATTACATACAACACACATAGGTACTACGTTTTCATATATTTTAACAGCCAGTGGAGGACTGCAAGAAATGACTATAGACTAGTCGTCTGAAAACCGGTACTATAAATTATAGTCATTTGAAAACGACAGGTAGGAATGCTTAATTCATAACATAAATAAACAAACAATATGACGACCCTAGCGAACATTAATAGGTAGGTACCTAGGTACGTAGGTAGGTAGGTATGTAAACATGCTTAGATATAGTTTATACTTTGAAATTATGATTATTATAATTTTTCCACTTATCATTGTTATACCGACATACCTTGTTATTCTATTGTATTATTTGATATATGCCGCATAATTTAATTTTAATTTATTTGAATTGACATGTTTAAAAATTTTTTAGAAAGGTTCTCGAGTGGAGACCACGGACTGGAAGACGCAGCGTAGGCCGGCCCCTCACAAGGTGGACCGACAATCTAGTAAGAATCGCGGGGAGCCGTTGGGCGCAAACGGCTACCAACCGCTCGTTGTGGCGATCTAAGGGCCTATGTTCAGCAGTGGACGTCTCCCGGCTGATGATGATGATGATGACATGTTTAATTCTTTCTATATGTTAAACTGTTTTTAAATGTTGTACTTTTGGAAACGGCTCAAACCAAACTGCCCTTACAGGGTGCATGTACTTACTCATAAAGTACATATAATCTGAGCTGATAAAATGTATACGTATATGTAAGCAGAATAAATGAATATGAATAAATATTGTATATTCTCGAAATCGTCGTCGTGACAATTTTTTGTAAAATAGTTAAATTAGAAATTGCCCGTGGTAACGCATATATTTGTAGTAACACACCGGTGGGGACTTAGCGCTCATCGCTGCTGATTACAAGAATAATTAGCTAAATTTAAGATTAGATGATTTGGATAAATAGGCTTTAAGATCAATAGCATAAAAAAAGTTAAGGGCAAATTCAGAATAAGCTGCTCTTAACGGATTCCTATTTTGAAAGTACATGTTATTCTATTTTATTCTTCTACAGAAATAGAGGACATGTACAAAGGCCCTAAGCAGAGTTTTCTTCCAGCAAACCTTTAAGGCTAGAGAGAGAGATGATTTTAAAGGTAGCTGCTTGTACAAGATTCATAAATCTTAAACAAATAAAACGAAATATACAAAAAGTAAGTCATAAAATGTATGAATATAATAAATACATTAAATTGACTAATATATACAAAAATAAATATATACCTACGATAAAATAAAATTACAAAAAAATCTCTATTAGAAAAAAAATCTAAAAATCTAAAATTATAAAGATAGTGCTTTTTAACTGTCCGTTAACATATCATAGTTATGGACATAAAATTCAATAAAAAATTAGATATGTTACTTAGAAAACTTTCGTGATTGATTTCAATCGTTATTATAAATACAGGATTTATCACGTACCGCCTTATCGGTGTTACTGACAATGTTTCGGTTCAATTCGTGAACCTTCATCAGGGTGAGTGCGATCCGCTCCGAATAACGTCTCGCCTCGCACTGGTCGGTCGAAACACCGATAAGACGGTACGTGATAAATCCCGTATTTATAATAATGATTAAAAATTAGATATTTATCATAAGTTTTGAGTTTTTGTTTACATTTCGGCACAATTGCATGCGCCATGATCAGGTGATAAAATCCGAGAGAGTTTTCCCGTAAACTCATAAATGTATGTCTCAGGGTGAGGGTGCAATGCTGTGTAGGCCAAGTTGTACTTGGACGTACTGTGCGAGGTAATGCAAATGTTTATGCAGTGGTAGCCACTTCATCACGTTAACCTTAAGCTTATGCCATTACTCTATCTTTTAAAAAAACACATGTTCACTAGTAAACCTTAATCATTCACAAGAATTGACTGAATAGTGTTAGATTTGATAAACTTCAAACGTTATTGTTTACTAAAATTCTATTTGGTTGATTCATTTATGTTATGGTGGCTTTTCGTTCTGGCTAGAACATAGTCAGTATTTTTTTATACGACCTGGAGATGGAATTTTGACGGCCTCCGTGGTGCAGTGGGCGAATAACCAGCTGAGACGCAGGAGGTAACGGGTTCGATTCCCGCCCAGGGACAAATGTTTGTATGATCTCCAGATATTTGTTCCCGGTCTGGTTGTTTCTCTATATATTATAAGTATGTATTTACAAAATAAAAGTATATTAGTATTCCCATAATACAAGCTCTGCTTAGTTTGGGGCTAGATAACGCTGTGTGAAATGTCCAGCAATATTAAATTAAAAAAAATAACTAGATTATCTGATGTTAAGTGGTAACCATCGCCTATAACAAAGTCTTGTCTAGTAGGGCACGCACCTTAGATACGTTGGACGATAGGGCGAATTGTTTGTGGCCTGTGGTATTCATGTTAGAGTTTACCTGGCTCATATAGAATAATTGCCAGATCTTCAAAAGAGCTCGTTGAGGTATCAAGCTCTTGATTTATCATATTCTACAATTGTGCTCGAGTATAAATCGCGACTCAAGTGTTGATTCTTAATCTGATAAGTTTCAACAAAAGAACGTTCCAAAACTTCCGCTTGGGTGTTTATTTACTCTTCAGTTAAATCATTTATCTCTTAATTAGTCACTTATCCAAATGTGATGTGCTTAGTTAAACTGTTAAGGTCAAGCTAGTCGTACCGCGTTCAAAACACAAAGTTAAATGTACTACGGACGATCTTGTAATGATTTTCGTGTTAGGAAAACGCGGAAAGGCCAGTTTCCACACTCGATGTGGTTTGCCGCTTGAACTAGGCGTGAATATGGTAAAATGAATCTAATATTTATGAAACTAAGACACAGTTTCCTATCACTGTGAACTTCGGTCCATCTAACGCAAAATGTGTAACTGCTGTTTTTTCGACTCTATATAGTTATATGAGTGAATCACAGTAATGAGTGAACTCTGTCTAGAACTATTAGAACGCGACTGTAGCTAATCCTATCATAACGCATACCACTCAACCATAAAATGTATTGGCATTATCCTTGACGGAGTAAACCAAAGAAAATACAAAATGATATAGAATAGAATAAAAATGTATATGAAACAACACAGTAACTACAAAAAAAGACAATGGTACAATAGATAGTAACTTAAAACTAAACAATCTATTTTCATAAGTTGTAAATAGGACTCTAACGATGGATCATTCTGTATTACGAGTGTCACACTTTTGAATTATGAAACACTTTTATCCTTAAATGCACATAATTTAAAACTTTATTGAATTTTTGATCGCGTTACAATCTTAAAGAAGGAGAATCATCTTTCAGACAAACATCGCATTTTAATATAACCAAAAGATGAGACTTGAAATTTAATTATTTTGGATGCCTAAAGTTTTTACGGTATTCTTAATCCTCTTTTCAGTGTGTCTGTTTGAAGGTGGAACCTAATATCGTATATATTATATATATATATATATATATATATAGATAGCCTTTGGTGATAATGATACTGAGTGGAAATTGTTATGTATTCAGTCTATAGCTAGAAAAGGTTGTATATCAAAAATGCTACTAGGAAATGATAAGGAAAAAAAAACCGGCCAAGTGTGAGTCGGACTCGCGCACAAAGGGTTTCGTAATATTATCTATAAAAACGGCAAAAAAATCATGTCTGGGGTATGGGAGCCCCACTTAACTATTAGTTTTATTCTGTTTTTAGTATTTTTTTTTTGTTATAGCGGCAACATAAATACATCATCTATCAAAATTTCCACTGTCTAACTATCACGGTTCATGAGATACAGCCTGGTGACAGGCGGAAAGACAGACAGCGGAGTCATAATAATAGAGTCCCGTTTTACCCTTTGGGTACAAAACCCTAAAAAAGGAAAAGCTAAACTGTGGAGATTATTTCCACCGCTTCAAATAAATGCATCATTTGGTAAATAGAACATTAATTCAGCAGGTTTGTATTACTGTTATAACCGTTGCCAAAAACTACCATGGAAACTTCGAGATGCACTCCTATGTAAATTACTCCTAGCATTTTAATCTAAAAAAAAATGTTACAAAAATAGTGTCACATATTTGTATAAAAAGCATTTCTATAACGAACAAATATTTAAAAACCTAAGTGTAATTTAATATATATGAAAAAACTTGAGCATCGTATCGATAACCCACCACGCGGAGCGCTCCAACTGTTGACAGCGTTTTAACTGCAACGGGCCATATTTAGACTCACTATGTCCGTGTTTTGTAGGTCTTATAAAACCTACCTTTGTAAACTACGTACTTTAACCAGCAAAATTGCTTGGTTCTGTGGCGAGCTTCACTGAAATTGCACGTAGACTTACCGCCTGGCATTTCGGGGTTACAGACGGAATGAAACAATGCGTTCGCTATGTTCTAGGTTATACAATATAAAGATGTAGAGTTTGGTCGTTTTTTAGGGGATTTACACCAGTTTTCACTTATAAAATACTTAGAGTAAAAGATGTTGGTCCGGTCTCGCGCGCACGCCGACAACGAAACAACCACAGAGTCACCACGCTGGCTCAAGTGTTGACAAGTTTTAATTGTACTCTACCCCCTCATTTAGAATTACACTTTAATAATGCATGGAAAACTTTGTCGGTAGGTTGTCGCATTGCAGGAGAGCGTAGACATGCGGGTCTGTGGGCTTGCTGTCACGATATCCAGCGAGAGCGGCGGGCTCGAGGTACTCACATTAGCATACCAGCGTCGGCCTTCGGTAACCAACTATCGTTAACGTAAACAATCGAACACACAATAATTTCGCGACATGGCTTGCGCGGGTCACATGCCGGCGACTCCGTGGGGTCGCGGCCGCGGATCGAAGCAGGACAGGCGGGGGCCCGGCCGCGCTGGCTCGGCCCCTAGGGCTCGCCGCAACCCTGCCACCGCCACCACACCGTATGCGGCGTTTGCAAGCTAAATGAGCGGATTAGGTGCGCGGGGCGGAAGTGTCTGTAGCGACACGCGCGTCGGTGCCACTGCAGGCCGCCACTGAGGCGGGGCGGCCCGGGAGAGCCTCCCCGCGCCCCCCGCGCCCCGCCACCGCACCCCCGCTCCCCGCCATGTGCCCGGAGCGCGCTCGGCCTCTCGCCTCGCAAAGGGTTGTCGGCAAAGGGAAATTGCTACTATCGTCTTTTTGTCGTGACGACAATTGGCTGCGCTTAAAGTGTCGCTTTCACTTTAACCAGGCACCTCTTGCGAGCCGTCTTTTTATTTGAGATTTTTTTAAATATATGTATTTATTTATGCGGTGTATCAGGTTATGTAACGTGGCATGACTCGGTCTGTGGACGCAACGCAGTTCGGAATACCCGTAGTAACGCTGCCCTTAAATTTGTAGTGAGTGTGTGAGCGGGCGAGAGCTGCCGAGGATGGCCGAGGGTTGCCGAGTGCGAGGGAGCGAGAGCAATACGCCCGACAGAGCGCGAAGGCGCCGCCCAGTCGATAAGGCCGTCTCCACTCGCCGAACAAAGACACTAACCTATAATAATTACGTTTAATTAAGGATCACTCCACTATTTTGAGCAATAAGCATAACGTACTGCAGGGTCAACATACTTATTTCTGTTATGACTTTTTTTTTCAATAATTTTGTTTCATTTTACATAAATGCCTGTGATCTACCAAAACTTTTGACTCGCACCTTGCTCAGACCCTATTGATGTCACATGGAGTTAAGTAGGCTCGGCGTGAACATATTAAATAAGCTTAATCGAACTGTAAGGACTGTCTGAAAATATGATGATATTTTAAATATGTTTGTAGTTTTCCAAATGAAACTTAAATGATTAAAGCTTAAACTTTAGCTGCACGATTGTCGAATTGCGTCACTTTTACTTGCCGTCTTGCGTCAATTTAATTTCTGCGTCATTTGGCTGTAATAAGAGTTATATGGAATTTATAATTATAAACTTTAATATAAGTGCGTTGTCACGTGTAATGAAACTGAGACGTGTTAAACTTATAAACGAAGAGTAACAAACTAACAGGATAACAGGAACTACATGATTAACATCAAAATAAAATTATTATACATATGGAACCGAGACGTGGTCCTTCACTATTGGCCTTATGAACAAGCTCAGAGTCGCTCAACGAGCTATGGAGAGGGCTATGCTCGGGGTTTCTCTACGGGATCGAATCAGAAATAAGGAGATACGTAGGAGAACTCAAGTCACCGACATAGCCCGACGGATTAGCACTTTGAAGTGGCAATGGGCAGGCCATATAGTGCGCAGAACAGATGGCCGATGGGGCCGAAAGGTTCTCGAGTGGAGGCCACGGACCGGCAAGCGCAGCGTTGGACGTCCACCCACAAGATGGGCAGACGACTTGGTAAGAACCGCAGGTCGGCGTTGGATGCAGGCCGCTTCCAACCGCAGTTCCTGGAGATCAATGAGGGAGGCCTTTGTCCAGCAGTGGACGTCCTACGGATGATATGATGATGATGATGATGAAAATTATTATTTCACTCATTTTTAGGGTTCCGTACCTCAAAAAAGTAACCCTTATAAGATCACTCTCTTGTCAGTCTGTCCGTCTGCCTGTCCATGTGTCACTACCAATTTTCTCAGGAACAGGTGGACCTAGCAAGTTGAAATTTATACAAGATACTGAAGTCTATAGTCAGTATTAGGTGTATAAAAATCAAGGTCCTGAGTCAACACGATAAAATGATATGGGCAAATTTAGATTTTCATGAAAACTTAGTAGTACCAAAATTTTACTTTAGTTTTCAACTTGTTTTAATTGTCCGAATTTTCCCTTTACTTGTGCTGTAAGACCTAGCTTTTAACCAAAATTAACTATTCTAGGTCAACTGGAAGTACCCTATAGGTGTTGGGTCGAAAACCTAATGTTAGTTCCCGTTGACCTAAAATCACGAAAATTGGCAAAATGAAAGGTAAAATTCAAGAAAAAAAATAAGATGAAAACTGAAGGGTGTCCCCATACATACATAGTTGACGCCAATTAAGATAGT
Source organism: Philereme vetulata (assembly GCA_918857605.2). NCBI lineage: Eukaryota > Metazoa > Arthropoda > Insecta > Lepidoptera > Geometridae > Philereme > Philereme vetulata. The sequence goes on from OU975462.1 coordinate 3,736,562, forward strand.
CCTCTGAGTTGTATGAGCATTCGTACAATTAAGAGGATTAACTTAATCGGCACCAACCTCAAATAAGGTAAATAAATAAAATTGTGATATTGAATAATATAAATATTTAGTGTTGCTACAGCCGTGGTCTCGGGGAGGCTGGAGTACTTGAAACTACTGTCTAGAAGTGATGGCAGCTGCAGGAAATAACCTCACTTGGTCTTCAGAATTAGAAAAGTCCACGTTTATATCGCGGCACACTAAACTAATCGTATCTACGCCGATGAACAATCACTCCGCGCACATGCAGTAATCACCAGGTTCCAGACTGTGAGTCTATAGCCATCAACACTATGAAATAAATATGGTATAAGCAACAAAAATGCAAATATTAGTTTGCCATCGAAGTTACCCTTTTAGCTGAGTGTCTTTCACAATTGTATTTTTTGCTTGTCGTTTTGTAACCATATATTGCCATAAGAGTTCTAGGTGGATGTTTTTAGGTGTGTGTTATACTAATATAATAATATTTCTGGACATTTCACACAGCGCTATCTAGCCCCAAACTAAGCAGAGCTTGTACTATGTGAACCAGATTTTTTGTAAATACATACTTATAATATATAGAAAAACATCTAGACCCGGAACAAATATCTGTAGACCATGCACACATTTGTTCCGTGGCGGGAATCGAACCCCCTACTTCCAGCGTCTCAGCTGATTTTTCGCCCACTGCGCCAAGGAGATCGTTACACAGAACAGACGTGGCGAGAATAATTAAATCTCTGCGTGTTCATACTCCTGTAAGTTGGTTCAGACCTCTGCATGCGTTGGTCAATCTAAATTCCAACTTCTCTGAGATGCGCCGGGTATTTAAAAGCACAATTTCTTTTGAAGTTCTACTGTGAAGAAGTACAAACGCTTCATTCCATTTTGTACAACTTGCAAACTAATTGATGAGAAACTTCGATTATTACCATTGTTTTAATTTGCATGAAGTTGTACATTTTCTTTGCCTGCTTCAAAAGCCTGCAGGTTCTGTTATAATTGTTTGATTTACAGTTTTAAATGCAAGTTAAAAGATGTTTTTTTATGTTTTTTCTACAAGCTTTTCTTTTTTTTTATATTTGTACTTTTAAAAGGGATGTAGAAATTGTTTGCATAGATATAAACATATTTAACAAGGCTTTGATTACCTCTGTTAGCTTGCCTAAAAATGATATCTTTGATTTGTATAAATATTTGATGGTATTTTTTAATATTTGAATGCAATTCATTAATTTAGTCGTTCATGAACAATTTAATATTGACGGTAGTAAATTATAATTAAATTTGACATTTATAGTACACACGGCTACACATCAAGCTATACATTTCCAGTATAAGCTGAACTCGCATTGTGTAGGCTTTTCGTAGAATGAGAGGTCAGCTTATACTGGAATTGTATAGCTTGATGTGTAGCCGTGTGTACCTTGTTTAAAATAATTTGATTATTTATTTAAATTGTGTTTAATAAATAATACGATTTTAGGATACATTTTTGTAAATTATTGATTTCCCAGCTGACCAATCCGCAGCTTCGCACGCGTAGTCTTTCAATAAAAACATTACCCTCCTTCTGCGCAGTTGGGTAAAATGACAGCCTATGTCACCTAGGGATAGTGTAGCTTCCCAATAGTGAAATAATTTTTCAAATCAGTCCAGTAGTTTCGAAGCCTATTCAATACAAACAAACAAATATTTCCTCTTTTTAATATTAAGTATAGATAAATTGTTATTGTGTAGCTTAACGGAAGTCGTGATTGTCGTTAAAATACTCGTTTTAAAAAAACTGGGAATACTATTTTTGAATTGGTAACGTTTTCTTGCTTGTGAATTTGACAGCAATGTCAGGTTTTTGAGCTGCGAAACGTATCGTTCACATAAAGTGTAATGATTGGTCATTAACGAGTGTGCTGATTAATAAACGAAGGACTTGTAAAGCATGTCTTTTTCTACTAAGCTTGCTTTTACCTATGATATTTATATATAAGTACCTATTGTGGTACCTACTGAAAAAAAGACGTTGAATAATTAACTTGAGTTATGTTTCGTAGACGAACTAAAGTCACTGACAAAGCGCAAGGGATTAGCAAGCTGAAGTGGCAGTGAGCAGGGCACATAGCTCGAGGAACTGACGGCCGTTGCGGCTGACAAGTTCTCGAGTGGAGACCATGTAGCGTAGGACGGCCTCCCACTAGATGGAAAGTTTAGATTAGATTAGAAAATTCTTTATTGCACTAATAAAAAGATACATAGGCGAACTTAATGCTAATTAGCATTTTCTTCCAGCTAACCTTTGTGTAGTGTGGAGAAAGTGGTAGTGCCAGAAAAAGGAAATTTAATCAAACTTTAGCTTAGAAATAAACTTACAAAAATTAAAAATAATAATAATACACATACATAAACGAAATACACAAATCTACATAAAGTGCTCAATTTTGTTGGGTATCTTGAAGAGAGATGAAGTATTTAAAGAGTTTGGATTTGAAGATTCCCATAGAGGCGGCCTTGCGGATTTCCACTGGAAGAGAGTTCCACAAGCAGATAGCAGTCACAGTGAAAGAGTAAGTGAAGAAAGAAGTTTTATGCTCAGGCGTCTTGAATAACAGATGTTGAGAAGAACGAGAAGGGCGATCAGGTGGAAAAAGAGGAGAAAAACGTTCTTTAAGATAGCAAGGGGACAGAGGATTTTGAAGGATGTTATAAAGAAGACAGAGTATATGAGTATCCCGACGAAACCGGATTTTGAGCCACTTTAACTGTGAAACACTTTAAAGTTGACCTTATAAAGAATGCTGGGAGACGTTGGGTGCAGGTCGCATAAGATCGATCTATGTTCAAGAGTTCACGTCCTGTGGCTGACTTAATAATGATGATGATGAATTAAAATTCTGTTTTTTTTTGTTTCACAGTAAATCTTACAATGCTGTGTTCAGGTTAGTATTATAAATTGTGGAATACAATAAAGGATTGAGTATTGGGTTGTGTAGTCCCCTAATAATTTAAAAAAAGATATAACATAGATAAAAGCCTATTTATAGTACTCGAAAACATCTCAAGAGGTTACCTAACTACTAAAGAAAAGTTTATTACAACGAAATACATCCAATTACTAGAAAAAACAGACCAACTCTATTTGTATAATTTTATTTAAATTAAGTTTACCCAATCTTGCTAAATGCGTCCTATATTCATTTAGCGAATGGCTCCTATTGTTCGATTATTCTCAATTTCAGCTTAATTGAGAATCAAATTCTCATTGGGATGGACCACTTGAGATAAATCGTTATTTCTTAGGAGAAATAAGTAAATTGGTTTCGCGACTTTAGGGTTGGCAATACGAGAAAACATGAAAGACCAGACTTTTGTCTACGCAACTGGACAAATAGATTTAAAGTAACTGTCAATAAAGATATTTTATTAAAGAAAAAATAAAACATTTTCAATGATAGCAATGATATCATCATCATCTTTATCATCTTGTCATGTCAGCCACAGGATGTCCACTGTTGATGGAACGACAACCTGATAAATGTGGCTGGAAGCCGTTGGGTGCAGGCCACACCAGATTGGTCGCTCTAAAAATCTACGTAGCAGGCATAAGTTCAGCAGTCTATAGATATACAAGGTCAGATGGTTGACGAAGGAGATAATATTCATTTTTTTTTCAAATTTTATTGGGGAAACAGACTCTCTCACCTGATGGTAAGCGGTCATCGTCGCCTAACACACCCTGGGTATTGTCGATGCGTTCCCTACCCTATAGAAATTTTTTTCATTTTTCTTGAAGCGTACCATTTCGTAACCTAACAGGAAAACCTTAGTTGGTAGCTCATTCCACAACAAGCAAGAATACTGTCCCACTGGTGGTCTTTGATATGCTTTAATTTATTTCCATAGGCAACCCTAAGGACTGTGGTATCAATATCCCCTTGTTTCGAGTTCTCGATTAAATTACAGACAGACTTTATTTTCAAAAGTTCCACGGACTTGTTTACAGTGCATTTCCATTAAGTAGATATTTACCGCAATGTATCGGATATTACCAGGGTAATTTTACTTACCAGTGAACCTACAGAGGATTTATTTTGTTGGTACGCTCCTATAAGTATATATTTTATTTTTTCGTTGGCAATATTGGATAAAAATTTTTTTATGGAAGAAAATGTAATTATGAAATAAATTTTATTTTTAACTCACGGGATACTGAGTCAAAAATAAAATTTAATTATACGGGACTTGTGATTAATAAAACGGCAGGTTACGCACAAGTAAAACTAGCATAAGTAGATAGGTGAGTAGTAGTTAGGAGTACTTAATAGAGGAATGTGCCCAGAACCTTTACGATCTGATTCCGCCATCTCTTTTTCATCATAAGACAAGCAAGCACACGGCTCAGTACCATCCGTACCTAGTTGATAAACCACCCATTCGCGCACACCGTTTTAGTTCTGAGTTTTTGATGCGCACAGCTAAGGTATGGAACAATTTTCCGCCGTCTGTTTTTTCTAATGAATACAATCCTAATCTCTTTAAGGTAAAAGTGAATAGGTTTCTTCTAGATCTTCGTGCTTCGTCTTAGACCACATCAGGTGAGATTGGGGTCAAACGAAGATCTATACATTTAAAAAGAAGTATTCGTTGCTGTGATTAAGTCATACGCCCAGGTCCCGTTTCAGTGTATAGGTGCAAATCATCCACCAATGATAAGGTTCTTACGAACGCAAATAAATAAATGACTAGGTACTTATAAGTAAAGTCAAGTATTATTTATCGTGAGGAACCCCGCGGAGTTATGAAAATGGAGTCCTTGTGTATTTGCTTTAGATACACTGACGACGTCTCGGTAGTAATCTAGAACTATTGAGCTATCACAATAGATCGTTAGCAGCGGTTGAGTTAAAACTGTTCCTTTTGTATATTTATACATATCACACTAATATTATAAATATGAAAGTTTGGATGTTTGTTTATTTATTTGTTAGTTTGATATTCAATCACGTCGTAATGGCTAAACCGATTTCCATGAAATTTGGTTTACGTAGTGGAAAACGTAGTCTATAACCTGAATTACGAGATAGGCTACGTTTCGTTTCACAAATCAATTCATATGGGATAAAAATAGGGTGGCAAGTCAAGTTGGAACAGCAAGTTTAGCTTTAATTCTAGGTCTCCTACAGATTTAGTAGTGTAACGCGTACGAAGTTGCGGGTAACAGCTATTGTGTAAATAATTGTGTATTCTTTACGTAAATAAAAATTATGTAGCAAATATTTACTGTTGATTAATTTCAGACCTAACACATCACAACAAACGATTTCGCTCATCACGCAACAGAGGTCATAAAATAGCTAACAATATGGTTTTATTTTCAAGATATAATGCAAAGAATACTAAAACAAACATAAATATATAATATTAACAGAACCTGGAATGGTCACTCAGTTTATACTATTTTTAAAATATTGCATTTCAATATTTCATTCGCTGAAACATTCAGTGTCGTCAAATCAGAGCTATTTTTCATCGTATCTGAATTGTTTACTTATTCATGCAGTCTGTACACTGATAGATTTGTTAGTGTTGCAGATGGGTCTCGCTTGAATAAATATTATGATTTATAGAAGTCGTAAAATTTTGAATTTCATATACTCATACTTTATCGAACCAACCAACAAGCGAAATATTTCAAAAGCAAACATTGTTAAAAACAGTTGGTTATATTTCAATATGTTTGTATAATGTATTCGAGTAGGTTTCGAAACCTTATTACTTCTGCTTATCAAACGTAATTTTAGTGACCCCGTGACTACAGCCTTTTAGGATATCTTCACGGGTGAGTATTACCTTCAAATTTTGGTTCTAGAACATACCGGTTTCCTCATGATATTTACCGAAATTATTGCGAGCGCGTTTAAATGCTTACATATTTTGTTTCAGAACATAAACATTGTTCAAAAAACATGACCAGGATTCGATCCTCCAACGTCTGAATCGGAAATTCCACCTCCACTCATGTAGTAAACTACTGACAATAGTTGAGGCACTGTTTAGTAGAATATTTTTAATAAAAAAATTATCAATAGTCTCTGCTCTAGTGGAATAGTACTAATAAAAGAATAGTTACAGTTATTCGTACCAAACAAAGAAGAATACCTTTTGTACTTTTGTGTAAGGGGAGTCTGATAAACTTATGTGTTCCTGAGAATCTCAATATTTCTGTTTATTGAAACTGGAATATACAGAGTGTTGATATGATTTACTTACTTATGTTCGTATACTGGTGTTTAATAAAGTTAGATGATAGTTGGATCTCCTCAACGTCAAACATTAACGGATTTCGATAGGAGAGCCATGCTTTGTTCGTAAACGAAACATTCTATATTTTTTTTCTGTGGTACAGTTGTTTTAACTATAACAGAAGATAGAGTACCTTTTATACTTTGTTCTCATTGTTCTGTCTACATAACTATAATACAGGATTTTTATTTCGGGACCCCGATTTTAACGTTTATCGCCCGAAGTCTCGTAGCGGAAGTTGGAAAGCAATGTATCTGACTTTTTTTACTTAGAAAACTTTCGTGATTGATTTCAATTTCAAACGCACTGAGTGCGAGGCGAGACGTTATTCGGAGCGGATCGCTCTCACCCCAATGAAGGTTTACGAATTGAACAGAAACATTGTCTGTCTAAACACCGATAAGACGGTACGTGATAAATCCCGTATTTGTAATAATGGTATGTGACTTTATTGATTAGATTGGATGAGATTGGCGTAATAGTGAAGAAACCTATAACTAAAAGTCTGAGTCTGGATTCCTGATAACTACAACCTAGGTGTCTTCAAATCGCAAGTGGACAGGTTTGTTCTAGGCAAGCGTGATTCATCGCAGAACGCATCATCGCTTACCATCATGCAAGATAGTGATACAAACCTATAAATGTATAAAAAATGTCGTTCTGCAGGCTGTTTAGATGTCGTTTTTAGTCGTCACTATTAGTGTGGCCAAACACTTGCCCTTTATAATTTTTAAAAACTTAGTTCTATTGACAGGCTAAGAAAAAGTCTATATATATTTTACGAAGAAATAAAATAAAAACACGTGACTTAAACTTATCATCTTAAAATGTTCGTAGAGCGTCTACGCTGCTGCGTAGACTAATGCTACGCAGCGTATCGTCTTTGCCACGGTTTTTAAAGTACGTCTATAAGTTGCAATATGGTAGCTTTTCTCAAACATGCTTGGAAATTTGAGCATTATTTTGACAACCAGTACTGGCCAAATACATGCGAGCAGCGGCTGGAAAAAAATGAATGAAAATCCATATCTGTCATGGTTTAGCGGCCAAATAACTTTCTTTTTTTTATATGGAACGATCTTTTACTCCGAAACATGGCAACCAAGTAGGTAACGTATCAAAGGTTTTATTTAAATTTCGAACAGGCTTGCAAATAAAAAGCTGTTTTTTGAATATATAACAAATGAACACTATAACGCGGGAAAAAATATTGTTGTTCGTAGTTGTTCGTCATTGATTTTGAAAAATAATAGTTTTTTTTATTTTATTTGATAATTTCTGCGTATTATTTGAGAAATATACTATACAAGCTTTGGTCACTACTAGGCATTGATGGAATTACTACTATAGTGTGACCATTAGTGCTGTGCACTCCCTGAGGTATGCGCGCGGCGAGACGGGGGGGAGAATCGGCTGCTGCACTCTGTCAGTTCGCCGTCAACGCTCATGGCGGCAGGTAGTGTTATTTGTATCGGACTGTCTATGTCAGACGCACATGACATAGACAGTCCGATACAAATAACACTACCTGCCGCCACGAGCGTTGACGGCGAACTGATAGAGCGCAGCAGCCGATTCTCCCCCCCGTCTCGCCGCGCGCATACCTCAGGGAGTGCACAGCACTAATGGTCACACTATACTACTAAGCATTACGTACATGTTCGTCCATCAATGCGTATTTTGCTGGCCGCTGCAGTAATGTACTATTAATAACCCTTGTTTTGTACTTATAAACATTAAATGGCTGTGCCTAGGCTACTATTGCATAAGAAGTTGTATTTTTAATGTAATTTTGATACTGCTAATCCTGTCAAGCTTGCTGTGTTTCCCACTAGCTCTTATAGGATTTGGCTGGAGCTTCACAAAATCTTGTCAAAAAAATAAGTATGCTTTAGACCACACGACTGAAGTAAAACTTCTTTAGCTTCATCTATATGTATATGTTTATATGTTCTTGTGCAGTTTGTATAATTTAGGCTAATTTGGAATAGCAGATAATGCGACAAATCAACTGGCTATGAGAGAAAGAGAGAAAGAAAATGTGTGCGTGCACTTCTCTCTCTTGCCCTACAGTAATATACGAAACGTAACTCTCTCTCTTTCTATCTTCACTAACTTATATCTCCCTTTCAAATTCCGTTCGCACTTTTCGTGATGCATTCACCAGCTTACTCCTCAAGTCAAGCGTGCGTAAAAAGTTTTACCTCAAAAATATATAATATAAAAATATATCAACAAATATATATATATATTGCCGTGGGGCGCCGGCAATAGAATCTTGCCCCTCCGCTCTTGCCCGTGGATGCAGTAGGAGTCTGCTAAGTGATACTTCCGAAAGATGGGCAGCAGCGTCTTTTCGTGTTTTCAATACGTATACTGCGCTCGCCAACCCGTCTGCCAAGCGTGGCGAGTATGGCAACAACCCCCTCATGATATTGCAACATAAAACCAGGCCCCGAGTCCCCGGCGGCCCCGCTAATCTTGGCTACGGTAGCAGTCATGGTAACGGCGAGGCCAGGGGTGCTAAGAATCCCCGGGAGACGATCGGCTACCAAACCCTACGACGAACACTGGCCTTAGTAACACACAACATCCGCACTTTGAGGACAGACGAAAAGATTGTTGAGCTGGAAGAAGAAATTAGTAGATTACACTGGGACATTTTGGGGTTATCAGAAGTCCGTAGAGAGGCTGAGGACACGATATCTCTTAAGTCTGGTAACCTACTTACTACCGGGAGGGCGACCAACAGTCCCAAGGTGGTGTTGGGTTTCTCGTTCACAACACTCATCAACAACTCATCAACAACATTATCACCATCGATAGTGTGTCGAGCAGGGTCGCGTACCTGACACTTAGAATATCTAAGCGATATTCGCTGAAGGTCGTTCAGGTATATGCGCCGACTTCTTCACACCCAGATGAAGAAGTAGAGTCTATGTATGAGGACATCAGTAGAGCCATACATACGAACAAAACTCACTTTTTTGTTGTTATGGGGGACTTCAATGCAAAACTAGGCATGAGAAGCGATGATGAGTTGAGAGTGGGGCAATTTGGATATGGGCAACGGAACCCCAGGGGACAGAGGCTGGCCGATTTTCTGGAGAAAGAAGGACTCTTCATGATGAATTCTATTTTCCAGATGCCGCCTCACAGGAAATGGACCTGGATGAGTCCCAACGGTTCCACGAGAAATGAGATTGATTTCATCTTGACCAACAAGAAACGGATATTCAATGATGGCTCTGTGATTCACAGGGTGAAAACCGGCAGTGATCACCGAATTGTTAGAACCACATTGAATATGAACGTTAAACTTGAAAGGTCCCGTTTGATGAAGTCTACGCTCCGACCCACTCGCGCACATATCCAAAACCTCGAGAGCTTTCAACTCGAACTTGCAAATCGCTTTGACTGTCTAGAAGTAGACGCATCAGTGGACGAGATCAATAACAGGTTCGTAGAAACCGTCCATACGGTGGGGTTCCAGTTCTTTAAGACCCCCCGTACCAATAGACCTCAGAAACTCTCTGATGACACCCTTAACATCATGGCTGAACGACGTTCTTTACAACTGCAGTCTCCCGATGATGCTCAGTCACATAGGCAGCTCAATAGAAAGATTTGGAAATCCTTGCAGCACGATATTCGTACCTTTAATACATCTCGTATTAAAGATACGATAGAGCGAAATAAAGGCTCCAAAGTGTTTGCGAGAGATAATTCTATTGGGCAGAGCCGCATGACAAAGCTGAAGAGAGAAGATGGCAGCACAACGTCAAGTAAAGCGAAAGTGTTAAGGGAAGTCGAAAGGTTCTATGAACGGCTCTAAGATTTGGTCACTAAACCTGTTTGCAGTGCGGCCAACAACCCAAAAGCCAAACTGACCCGACATTATACCGAAGATATTCCAGACATCAGCCTGTATGAGATCAGGATGGCCTTGAAGCAGCTTAAGAACAACAAGGCGCCAGGTGAGGACGGAATCACTTCAGAGCTTCTGAAAGCGGGTGGATCACCGGTACTTAAAGTCCTTCAGAAGCTTTTTAATTCCGCCTTGCTTGAAGGTACGACGCCAAAAGCATGGAACGGCGGCGTGGTGGTTCTGTTCTTCAAGAAAGGTGACAACACTTTGCTTAAGAATTACAGACACATCTCGCTTTTGAGCCATGTTTATAAGCTGTTTTCGAGGGTCATCGCGAATCGTCTCGAACGCAGGTTTGATGACTTCCAGCCTCCCGAACAAGCCGGGTTCCGTAAAGGCTACAATACCATAGACCACATACATACGCTGCGGCAAGTCATACAGAAGACCGAAGAGTATAACTTGCCGCTATATCTCGCGTTTGTGGACTATGAGAAAGCCTTCGATTCGATCGAAACATGGGCAGTGCTTGAGTTTCTCCAACGATGCCGTATTGACTATCGGTACATCGAAGTGTTGAAGTGTTTGTATAAAAACGCCACTATGTCAGTCCGAGTACATGAACAGAGCTCGAAGGCGATTCCCTTAAAAAGAGGCGTAAGACAGGGAGATGTCATCTCTCCGAAATTGTTTACGACCGCATTGGAAGATGACTTCAAGCTTCTGGAATGGAAAGGACTGGGCATCAATATTAACAGCGAATACATCACTCACCTTCGGTTTGCCGACGATATTGTGGTCATGGCAAAGTCGATGGAAGAGCTCAGCACGATGTTCGAAGGCCTCAATCGAGTCTCCCAATGAGTAGGACTTAAAATGAACATGGACAAGACGAAAATCATGTCGAATGTCCATGTCGTCCCTGCCCCAGTTATGGTTGAGAACTCGGCCCTTGAAGTTGTCGACGCGTATGTATACCTAGGACAAACAGTCCAATTAGGTAGGACCAATTTCGAGAAAGAGGTCAATCGTCGAATCCAACTCGGATGGGCAGCGTTTGGGAAACTTCTTTTCGCAACGTCTTTTCGTCCAACATACCTCAGTGCCTTAAGACGAAAGTCTACAATCAGTGTGTGTTACCAGTGATGACATATGGAACCGAGACGTGGTCCTTCACTATTGGCCTTATGAATAAGCTCAGAGTCGCTCAACGAGCTATGGAAAAGGGTATGCTCGGGGTTTCTCTACGGGATCGAATCAGAAATGAGGAGATACGTAGGAGAACTCAAATCACCGACATAGCCCGACGGATTAGCACGTTGAAGTGGCAATGGGCAGGCCATATAGCGCGCAGAACAGATAGCCGATGGGGCCGAAAGGTTCTCGAGTGGAGGCCACGGACCGGCAAGCGCAGCGTAGGACGTCCACCCACAAGATGGGCAGACGACTTGGTAAGAACCGCAGATCGGCGTTGGATGCAGGCCGCTTCCAACCGCAGTTCCTGGAGATCAATGAGGGAGGCCTTTGTCCAGCAGTGGACGTCCTACGGCTGATATGATGATGATGATATGATGATTAACAAATATAGTGGTTAAAATAAAACTAATATAACTATATACATACTTTTAAAATTCTGCTTTTCAAAACCAGGAAGCAGAGTCATTGTAGCGTTAACTGACGTGGCATTAGATTGGATCGCGTCACCGATAAGGCTTTTAGCTCATTTCCTTGCAGCTTTCCTACTATAGTGACTCGGGAATTTCAAGCGCGGTGTATGCGGGACTAAAGATTTTAAGTCTTGCGAGATCCCGGTATTAGCGGAAGCATAGAACTATATATTTAATAAATAATACTAATTGTATAAATCACAAACTTAAACAAAAGAGAAAAAGTTATACTAAGATAAGTTTTTATTAGCCAGCGGCTTTGCACGCGTGGTTTGCCAATAAAAAGTAGCTTATGTGTTAATCCAGGTTATGATCTACGTGCATACTAAATTTCATCGCAATCGGTTCAGCCGTTCCGGCGTGAAAGAGTAACAAACATCCGTACATACAAACTTTCGCGTTTATAATATTAATAAATAGGATTAAAACCCTTGTGAAAAAATAATGACTTATTAAAAATTTTATTTCACGTGTGCGTAACAAAATGGTGTTTAGATTAGCATTTGCACCCAACGCTGATTTTCAGCAGAAAACAGATCGTGTGGAACTAATGTTGCAAGCAAGCATTTTGGGGGATCCCGGGATTCTTGTGTCCCGGTATTGCATTCCTTACGACTAACAGTTTGTGGGGTGTGGCTGTTATATTACATTATTTTAAATGACGTATCATATAAAAAGTTGCTTCCTTTTTCATGTTGCTCGTAGTTTAATACGTGTTATAAAATTTATTATAATCTAGAGATCTAAAATTGAAACAAAAGTTAATGGACGTATGCATCCTCCCCGTTCTAATGTATGATAAGATAAGATAAGATAACTCTTTATTGTACACCAAAGTAAAATACAGAACATAATACTTACAAATAGATTTAGTACAATGGGCGGTCTTATCGCTAAAAGCGATCTCTTCCAGACAACCGTTGTATGGACAGGATCAAAATGTAACACATGACGGCGGTGCATCTATATACATTTATAAACATATCTACATTTCATAAACCTAAATTACCAGTAATAACACAAATTTAATTTAAATAAACCACTCTAAAAGTTTTTATGATGAATTAACAAGCAGCTGCAACTTCAACACAAGGACAGATAATGGGTGTGCACTTTTGTTTTAAAATTACTAATAGACTTGGATGTTCTTATAGAGAGGGGCAAAGCGTTCCACAATCGTACAGCTGTTACAGTGATGGATCGGCTATAAAACTCAGTCATATGGACAGGAGTTTTAAGTTGGAGGGAATCTGAAGAACGCAAATTGCGATCATTAGCCTGGTGGAGAAATTCAAAACGCTTCTTAAGATAGAAGGGAGAAGAAGGGTTAAAAAGGATGTTATACAAAAGGGGCAGTATGTGTGCATTTCGGCGAAGACGGATAGGGAGCCACTTGAGCTTTGTGCGAAAATCAGAAATATGGTCATACTTGCGCAAGCCAAATATGAACCGAATACAGAGGTTTTGAAGGCGCTCAAGTTTGCTCAGTTGGTATGGTGCGCATAACTGATCTTTGAATAACATCCAAAAGTATAAACTCAAGGTTTCCCAAGGTGCGATGGAGCGCAGCATTCTCGGATTCAAACGTATTGACCGCATACACAACACAGAGCTGCGCTCTCGAACACAAATCATAGATGTAGCTAAGAAAACCATCAAACTCAAGTGGAACTGGGCTGGTCATTTATGCCGTATGTCGGGTGATCAGTGGGCTAAGCTCACCACTGAGTGGAACCCCGACACAGCCCGAAGACGTCGTGGCAGGCCAAAGAAGAGATGGAGGGATGAGCTCACTAATTTCCAAACGGACTGGACCACCTTAGCGCTTGAAAGGGGTGTCTGGACAGAATGGAGGGAGGCGTTTGCCCAGCAGTGGGACACAGTGGGCTGTTAATAATATTAATATTGTTAAAGTTGAATCGATCGGGTCTTGTTTCAAACAATTAAATCGCCTCTGATAAATATTTTTAACAAATATCAAAATAGTAATTCAAGTTAGGGAAATATCAATATGAAAGTATCTTGTACAAATCCGTCATGGATCACGCGAATACATTTTTGTTTGGCTGTGATTTCTTACTGAAAATGTTTATCATCCATTTTCAAAGGTAACAGACTTGTAAAAAATTATATAATATCAAGTATTATGCCAAAAAAGGGATACAAAGAGTGCAAAATGGTTTGTCAACAATCAAGATTGGAGGTACTCGTATCTTACAAAGTGCATAGTACATAATAGATATGATATTTAATAATACAAAATTATTATTTTCATTGGTATAGTATAATCCGAACACTCCAATTTTTTTAAAACCATCTCAAATATGTTCAAGCCAAGACGGGACGGGATTTTGTTAAACTATTTATTGGTGGTATTAAAATGGTATTGATTCATTGGCCAACTTTTTTTTTTTTATTTTACTACTCATATGGCTTACGAGCATGCAGTCCACCAGATGTTAAGTAGCTACTGCAGCCCATGGATATCCACATAGAATTCAAAACAAGCTATTATGTTGTCTTGATCTCTATGTGGATACATTGCCATACTATAGGACTCAGCTGGTATGCCTATGTGCCAGTAATTACAGGAACATACCATTACCATCTAACCGGAACACAGCAGCACAAGTACTGCTATTTGGCGGCAGATAAAGGTAAGGCGGTGGTGCCCACTTCCTCGAGCCCGTTCACAAAAGCTCTACCACCAGTAGTATTCATTAAATATTTGTAACTAGTAACTTAATTAAATATTTAGCAAAAGTGGCAAATCATAATTTTGCTATATTTGTAGTCTATGTTATGCTACCTATTGTAATTGTCGCTGGTCGCTACCAAACTTATAATATCGTTATTGTATTACTTTCCCTCAGGGCCTCAGTTATGCACTGAATTTAATAAAACCTACAATGCTCATATTTGGTAGGTTCCAACCTTGACCCGTCCGGACTTTCACGACCACGTCCTGACGACAACTCTGACAGATGAAAGTTATCCTCAAGGGGCCAAAGGGATACAAATAAGATTAAAAAGGGGTTCTTATATGGACGGGATATTTTGTTTCAATTTGATATGCCATTTCGGGGTTCAATTCCCACTGCAGAACAAATGTTTGCATGATCTACAGATAGTTTACAAGTATATTAAACTTAGTAACTTAAAGTAACTAGTAAGTTAAAGTAACTTAAATTTGTTTTTTGTTTCTCTGTTCACTCTTCTCTTCTCACTGTTTCTCAAGTCAAAATTTATACTTACTCGGTTTGGTCTCGCATTTAATATGTTTAACTTCTGCAAATCTATACAGGGCATTCGCGATACAGGTGTTACACCTAGTGCGGAGCTCATTATGTACCTACATACATGTTAATTCTGATTTGTATTATTTGTATTTGTATATTTACAAAAAAAATGTATACGAGTATTAAAAATCAGTTCAGTTCAATAAATCAGTTAACTGGTTCCCTTAGTGCAAGCTTTGCTTAGTTGGGGGCTAGATAAATCTTTGGTTTTTAAACTCCGTTACAAAAAGAAAGGTGCTACTGCTAAACCTTTTTCTGCCTATGTATCAGGCCGTGGATTTTAGCTTGGATGAACTTATATCATCATAATCATATCAGCCGTAGGACGTCCACTGCTGGACAAAGGCTTCCTTCATTGATCTCCAGGAACTGCGGTTGGAAGCGGCCTGCATCCAACGCCGACCTGCGGTTCTTACCAAGTCGTCTGCCCATCTTGTAGGTGGACGTCCTACGCTGCGCTTGCCGGTCCGTGGCCTCCATTAGAGAACTTTCCGGCCCCATCGGCCATCTGTTCTGCGCGCTATATGGCCTGCCCATTGCCACTTTAACGTGCTAATCCGTCGGGCTATGTCAGTGTCGGGAGTTTATATCAATGCGGTTTTAATAGAATTAAGTTTGCTTAGTTTTGTGTGAGTATTTGTCTGCCTGTCTATCACATCTTATCATTTGTTCCATTGTCCATTTGTTCCATTGTCAATTTGTTTATCATTGTTTCCAAATTAATGGATTTGAAAGCGGCTTTTTTTAATAAACCTTATTAATCACGGGTGGTTCTTAACTATGCAAGTTTTAACCCTTTAATTATTTATTCATCCTCCCATCTCGGAAAGATTTTTGCTCTTCGATATCTGAGTATAAAAGGCGTTTTTATCCGCTAGAGGATAAAGTAAATTCAATTAAGAATTTCGTGTGCACTAAGTTTGTGAATTCAAAACATCATTAAACCTATTTATTTCTGCCTTCATGGTATCGAACACAACCTTTTTTTAATTTGTTAAAAACTCAGACTCGGAACCTTCTTGGTGTATTACTTTTCTTTTGCATTTAGTCATGAAAAGTTACGTGTTGCACTCGAGTGCAAAGATTTTTCACCTCGTGCTCCTTTGATTACCTCGCTGACGCTCAGGATTCTAATTTTTGAATTTAGTATTAATTTTAGAATCCTTCGCTTGCTCGGTCATCAAAATTGAGCACGCGGTTAATAAGCAACTTTGCAATCTTGTATAACAAATAACTATTATTTTTACTTCTTATCAGTTTGAGATAAGAGATTCTTACCACCATCTAGTTATTTTAAATGTGGTGAAATAATCTGGTGAGAATAGGAACGGTTAACATAGATGACTGTACATGTAAAATCTATGGTAGAAAAACCATGTTTTTTTGCTATTTACATATAGTCAAAACAAAACTGAAATAAAAAAATGTTTTGTTTAATACTGCGTGTGTTTAAGTTTATGTGTAAGTGTGTAAGTGTGTGTGTGTTGTGGTATGTTTATATTAAACTAGCTAACCCGCCCGCGGCTTTGCACGCGTGGTTTTTCAATAAATACATTACCCTCATTCTGCGCAGTTGGGTTAAAAGTAGCCTATGTCTCAATCTCGGTCTCAATGTATTAGGTTGGGAAAAAGTTTCTTCGCATTTTTTAAGAAAATTCAAAACATTTTTTAACATAGATTATTCAAATTTAACTAAAGTATGTAGGTACTATTTTGTTCGATAACTTTTTGCCATCTTGTAGGTAGGGACATGACCTCATTGCTATAGAAATGTTGGGGCTTCTGATCAAAATACCATGACAAGTAGTTTTGGCAGTCCTCTCGTGATGTTAACCTGACATTGCCTAAAGAATTCTGAAGAGACCGAAACAGGTGGAAATCTGAAGGTGCAAGGTCAGGACTATACGGCTGATGCATTAACACCTCCCAGCCAAACTCTCTTAATTTTTGCTGAGTGGCTAAAGATATGTGAGGTCTAGCGTTATCATGATGAAAAACCACACCTCTTCCGTTGATTGATTCCGGCCGCTTTCTCTCAACTTCTTGCTTTAATCTCATCAGTTGTTCGCAGTAGAGTTCAGAATCGATGGTTCTGCCTGGTGGAATAGCTCATAATGAATAATGCATTTCCAATCCCACCACACACACAGCATCACCTTGTTGCGAGTTAACCCGGGTTTCGCCACAGTCTGTGAAGCCTGACCGGCCTTTGACCACGACCTTTTTCGCACGTTCTTGTCGTACGTAATCCTTTTTTTATTATCAGTTATCAGCTTCTTCAAAATTAGTTCGGTTTCATTACGTCGTAATAAAGAATCACAAATGAGTACACGGTTCATTAGGTTTCTTTCAGTGAGCTCTTGGGGTACCCAAATATCAAGCTTTTTGTGTACCCAGTTTTTTTCAAATGCGCCAAAGCTGTTTTGTGGTCAATTCCCAGTTCTTCAACTACGTTGTAACTACTGATATGCCGATATTGTTCCACTTTTTCAAAAATGGCATATATTTTATCCGTAATAGGGCGACCAGAACGACGTGCATCTTTGACATCAAAATTTCCGAATTGAAAACGATTAATTCAAATGTGTGCTACTCTCACAGACACTGCACTAGGCCCATAAACATCGCAAATTTTTTTTGCGGCTTGCGTTTCATTTTTACCTTTTTTGTAGTAAAATTTTAATATGTATCGAATTTCTTCATTAGATTCACTCATCTTTACAGTACGAAAAACAAATAAAAATCACACATTTTCCTAATTTGAATTTGGAATTATCTTCTTTAAAATTTAAACTTTGAATGATACCAAAACTAGCCAGATACAAATAGTATTATATTGCTTGCGTTGCATTTCCATTTACCTTTTTTGTAGTAAAATTTTAATATGAATCAAATTTCTTCATTAGATTCACTCATCTTTCTTTACGAAAAACAAATAAAAATCACACATTTTCCTAATTTGAATTTGGAATTATCTTCTTTAAAATTTAAACTTTGAATGATATAAAACTAGCCAGATACAAATAGTATAGCCAAAGAGATTTTATTACAAGTTCATACATACTATAATGCGAAAAGACTTTTTCCCCAACCTTTTATTTATATACCAACAACATACACATGACGTATACAATCATGCTCATATGCAACATATGAGCAGCTAACGAATACTTCATAGTTTTAACCCCTTACTTTATACTTTTTATAACCCCCCCCCCCCCAGGAATAATTTTGGTTAAAAGTTGAAACACGTATTATTCTTTATTTCTTACCAAAACCCTAAATATTAATTTTCAGATCCCTAACATAAGGAATTATGAATTGCCCTTACAAACTTTCAAACCCTATTTCATCTCCCCTACGATTTTATTTTGATACAAAAAATAGCCTATGTCCTTCTCGATGATAAAATCTATCTCCTTGCCAAATTTCATTACGATACGTTCAGCCGTTTAATCATAAAAAGGTTACAAACAAACTAACAATCAAACAGAGTTAGTTTCGCATTTAATATTATGAATGATTTTGTAAGATTCTTAATCCGAGATATATCTTTATTATTGTTATTAGGAGTCTGTACTGACCCCCTGCAGGGTAAAGGTCTCCCTTCCTTCCTTTCACTTCATGGGCAAAATCCACCACCAAGTGGATCCCAAAAGACAGAAAACGACCACGGAGCAGACCACGACGCCGATGGAAAGACGAACTCGACTCGTATATGAAAGACTGAAATACACACGCGCATGATAGATATATCTTTATTGAGTAAAAATTACTATCCATTTCAAAAGCAGCGATGAACGACGGGCATCGCTAAAAAGCATCACAGAAAGTACTGCGGTAATGGAAATATTAAGTTACCGCTTGCAAGCGAGCGAATTGATTTCTCAAATCAAATAACCCTGGATACTTCCTCTCAGGTGGCTTGGAGAGGTTTATGTCACTGCAAATCTCATGTCAATGTGAAATCCGTTTTATTTGTAAATACTTAGAGAATATATTTAAGGGTCAATATACCTTTTACAATAGCCATTCAATGCGTAGTTTTGGAAGCAAGCATGTGATTGTCTAGTTTTCAATCGCGTTTTTAGAAAATAAGGTTGTCAATTCGTGAGTTTTGTGTTTTTCTTAGTTATATTTTGTACAAGTCAACTAATTTCTAGCTTTAATTAATATTTTTGAGTACAAATTATTTAAAAGTTGGAGATTTTATACTAATATTTTTATTGGACGGTCATATCGCAAGATCACTCGCCGACATTTGAATGCAGAGGATATTATAGCAATGGTAGATGGCGTATGAATACTGTCGGTCAGGTTTTCTTTATCAAATTCAATATAGTTTTAAATCAAATTATAAGCCCAAGGCGCTTTAGAACTACCAGGGGAGTCCAGGGGGTCTTAGTAAACATTAGTTTTTATACAAAAACATTAAAATTAGGTCATGCGTTCAGGAGCTCATGGAGAATCAAACGCACTTTGTTTCAACAAATTGTTATCGCTTATGCTATAGCCAATAACAGATAATTCTCAATAGATTGACATATCTTGTGAAAATTAGATCGATATTTAACTCTTTATTTTTACACAAAATCTCAATTAGTTGACCTAGAAAACTTGGAACTTTGACTAATACGGTGGTACAATGGGTCTTCAGGATAACTTTGGATGGACTGGATTGACAAGAATGAGTCACATAGAGAAAGCTACAATCAAGAAACATATTTTGAATTACTAAGTGGAGGTACATTTGAAGAAAGTAAGGGTGGGAGAGACGTTTGTGTAAACGTGTTTGATTGAGGGAGTGTGTATGTTGTGTGTGTTTCCGAAAGATATTCGAGAAGGCGCTGAATGGTATATATTGGCAATCATTTGTTTCATAAAATTATCTGATAAATATAAATAACTAAATATTGCTGGAAATTTCACACAGCGCTATCTAGCCCCAAACTAAGCAGAGCTTGTACTATGGGAACGAAATAACTGCTAGAATACTTATATAAATTTTTTTGGTAAATACATACTTATAATCTACTAGCTGCCGCTAGCGGCTTCGCTCGCGTTTTTTGTCAATAAAAAGTAGCCAATGTGTTAATCCAGGTTATAATCTATATTTATACAAACCTTCATTGCAATCGGTTCAGCCGTTCCGGCGTGAAAGAGTAACAAACATCCATACATACAAACTTTCGCATTTATAATATTAGTAGGAAGTAGGATATAGATAATCAACCGGACTTCTCTCTCTGATAACTTCTACATCCTTCTAATTTGAGTCAGATATTAAAAATATGATATCTTCTTATGTTACGACATAATATCTGTCTATTGTAATATTGTAAGAGTGAACTTTCTGTACATAAGTAGGTACTATTCATTAGTATGTCGTTGAGACGTTCTCCCCAGAGGCATGCTTGGTTACGAGTGACAGAGTTAAGATGTCTTTGAACTTTGCTCTCAAAAGAAAAAGCCTATTTTATGTACTTGCCGTAGTAAGATTAGATACATTGTTGTGTTTTGATAATACCTGAGGTTCAGGAGTGATCGTTTTTTATATATAAATAAATAAAAATGTTGTAACATCTATAAAATTAAAGATAACTTTACCAGCGTCATTTAGCAAATTGCAGCACCATGTAGCATGTTGGTGAACAACGCAGCTGCTGGGATAAAATTTTAGATGATTCGTTTAGTCAGTTTTAAATGTCAGTAAAAATATTATCATCATATTATTTATAAGATTTCTACTGCTTTACAAGGCCTGCCTCTACAGTTTCCCAGCGCGACCGATTATTATTAATTATTTTTGCACTCTGTTGCCCAATGTTGGGCAAAGGCCTCCCCACATTCTTCACCGATCTTAACTGACAGTCTTGCCCATCTTCAATTAACGAAAAACTAAGAAAAGGAAAAGATAGATCGCTTAGGTAACTATTCATTGTATATTTACAGAACAAGAATACATAAGAGAGTATATAAAATTAATAAAAATTCACAATGGGCGGGCTTTCCGCTTAAAGTTAAAAGATCACAAAAGACAATTTATTTCTCTGTAACTTTAAAAAGCGATACCTCAAAAATATTTTGTATTCACACATTTGGTACAGACGACAACAAAAATGAAATGCTTTTTCCGTCTCCAGTTCGTGCCTGCAGATAAATTTTCTACGGATTAGTATTCACGCCATTCACTGGTAGAGTAGCGTTCGTCACTTCAAACAAACTTGCTATGTAAAATGAACTTTATTGAGCTGACTTAAGATACAATAACGAGTCGGATATGAACATTTTTCATTTTGAATTCTTACAATCTATGCGCGTGTTTTAGGTTTACTTTTGGCAAATAGAATTGAGCAGTCACTCGCTGAACATAAGTTTCAAAATCGCTAGTTGTGTGCAATAGATTTAAGCTACGTGCCCGTTTTTATATCGGCGGAGTGAGTGTTCTGTTTGTTATAGTATTAGGTATTTTTTTCTGTGGCAAAGTTCCATTTTGCGGTGTATGTTACAGTAAAAACCGAAATGCAATACCAGCAATGCATTAAGTTACTCGGGATGTTAGTAAATAGGCATATTTCATGAATAACTTTGAAATATAAACTAATATGAAGTTAAAGTCAAACTGTCATGTTTGAAGAAAATTTCTGCCTGACTGCTGACGAAATATTATGTTTGTCACACATAAAATAATGAATCATTATCATAAATACGGGATTTATCACGCACCGTTCTGGTGTTTCAACCGACAATATGCGAGGAGAGACGTTGTTCGGAGCGTTCTCTATATATTATAAGGTATTCACAAAAAGGGATATAAGTATTTTATCAGTTATCTGGTTCCTATAGTACAAGCTTTATTTAGCTTAGGGCTAGATGGCGCTGTGTGAAATATCAAGCAATATTTATTTTATCTATACTCTATACTAATATTATAAACAGACATAGAGCTACACTACGCGAACTAAATCTCAAATAACAACCTGCCATAGGGCGATGGAAAGAAGCATCTTAAAAATTAGAAAAATACTAAAAATCAGAAATGAATTCTTAAGAGAAAAAACAAAAGTAACAGATGCACTCCACTACGCACTTAAGTTAAAATGGCGGTGGGCGGGACATATAGCCCGATACAAGGATGATAGGTGGACCATAAGAGCAATGAGATGGGTTGGACCCAGCGGCAAAAGAAAACCAGGTCAACCAAGAAAAGATGGACTGACGATATCACTGAAATCGCTAAGAATCAGTGGATGATAACAGCAAAATATAGAGGGACATGGAGTAAACAGGGGAGGCCTATATCCAAAAAGGGATTCCTAATCATACCTAATATTTACAACTATAGAGAAAAGAAAAAAAAGATATGGAAACAAAGAAAGCTTTAATAATAATTAATAATGTAATAAAAAGGAAAGATTTGTTTGTTTATATTGAATAGGCTCCGAAACTACTGGATCGATTTAAAAAAAATATTACACTGTTGGGAAGCTACACTATCCCCGGGTGACTTATGCTACGTTTTACCCAACAGCGCAGAAGGAAGGTAATGTTTTTATTGAAAAACTAGGCATGTGGAACTGCGTATTAATATCAAACAAACAAATGGCTAAGCCCTAAGTATTTGTAAATACAGCGGCTTTTCATAAAATAAACAGTTTGCTGATAAAAAGGAAAGTTTAAATGCGTTTTAAAGTTGTAACACACTGTGGACGGTAGAGTTCTCAAAGTTATTACGGCTAACTTATTTTTAAGAACGGTAACTGTCTACTTTTGATATTTTATTATTGAAGTATTTTATACGCTTATAGCTGAACTCTGTGGCTTCGAGGTTTTTATCTAAACAAAATATAGCTCCACTTAGGGATAGTGTAGCTTTTTGAATTGAAAACTTCTTTAGGCGCGTTGGGCATTTTTGAGATGTGAAAGAACCATTGAACTAGAAACACTATTACCTTTAACGACATCTCTGTATATAATTTGAGATGGGAAAATACCATTGAACTCGCGCCACCGTTGCTAACGACACCTCTGTATATTAGTATCTGTAGTTTAGTCTGCTTATATTTAAGTTTTCACTTATCTCGGCACTCCCGGAGTGCCACTGTTTTTTTTAATTTATTACCTGGAGATGGAACAAGCATATGGCCTACCTGATGTTAATTGGTAACCATCGCCTATAGCAACGTATTTACTCGTAGTTCACTCACTTTAGAAACTAGTCCTACGATGCACTATCCTGCGTCTATCAACTTGAGGCATGCAGGTGTAAAGCCTCATGGGCCTGTAATTTCATTGGAAACCATACCCATCATACCGAAACATATCAATGCTGCTTGGCAGCAGAAATAGGTATGGTGGTTGTACTTACCCGGTTAAGCCCTTTCACAAGGAACTCTTTTACTCTTATGACTTCTACCAGAAACTACGATTTAGTAGTTACTATGATTACCATTACCCCTAAAAAATATGTTTGTAAGGGGTAATTTCAGAAACTACTGATCTTTTTTTTATAGGCTCACGTTTGTCCACGATCTCGCTTGATGGTAAGCGATGATGCAGTCTACGATGGTACACGCTTGCCTAGAAGAAACCTATTCACTCGCGACTTAAAGATACCCAGGTTGTAGCTATCAGGAAACACGGACTCTGGCAAGGCGTTCCACTCTTTGGCAGTGCGCATAATAAAGGTCGAAGAGAACCGCTTTGTGTGAATGGGAGGTATTTCTACCATAAAGCGGTGGTGCACCGCAGAGCGTCTGGTTGTCCGTTGATAGAATGGAGATGGTGGGATCAGGTTGAAAAGTTCCGCCGCACACTCCCCGAAATGTACTCGATGAACTTAATTTTGTAATGTTTTCCTTTACTGCTAGAAATCTATATTCTTGAGCGCTATAGACTATATATTTATCGCTACGAACTGAGATTTCGCGAATATCCCAAATAACAAGAAAAAATACTATTCATAACCTTTGACCGTTGTATTAAAATAGTGCAATGAACACCATAACCAAAATACTTGAGCTACAGGTTCATTAAAATTACAAGTAACGGAAGTTCATGTAACTGGTTAACTTTTTAGGGTTAGAAATTGGCGTTCTTCTAACTTTTAGACTTTTCCCTATATTTGTGTTACTAAAGCTACATGAATACCAAATTTCAGCACTATGGGGTCACCGGTGTACCCTGTGAATTTCGCCAAAGTGCAATTATAATTATGACTAATAACTCAAATACTACAAAGATTAAACTTAAAATAAAAATAGGTCGAAATGTACTAATAAAGACCTATCATTATACGGTCTATTTGACTTAATAATCTCATTTTGATTTTTTTTAGACTCCTCTTGAACCACAGTATCTTAACATTTTTTTTTCATTTATTCACACCAGAGAAATATTGGGGCTCAAGTTGAGTTGGACAGGACACTTGACCAGACGTAATGACGATAGGTGGACTAAGGCACTGATAGAGAAGAGGCCGAGAACTGCGCATTGAAATAGGGGACATCCACCAGCGAGAAGGGTTGACGACATCAATAATGCCGTGGCTTGTACGTGGTCCAGACTGGCACAGGATCTGGAGTAATGGCAGAAACAGAGAGGCCTATGTTCAGCTGTGGGTTGATACGCGCTGAGAATGATGATGGTGATGATGATTCACACCAGAATTGCGCCAACACTAGACACCTATATTATCAAAGTTCATGATGATAGGATTGACGCTTCAAAAGTTATACTCGGACAAACAAACATACATACATACAAACAACGCCGATTTGCCCAAGTTGATTTGGAGATCTCGCTTCGCTTGATCAACTAATTTATGCAAATCCGGATCGGATCAGCTACTTTAGAATAAGTTTATTACATTTATAGTTTTAGTAATTATTTATTTAGTTCATCATCATCATCATCCACAGCCATTGTATACCCATTGTTGGGTATAGGCCTCTCCAGTTTGTGCCATCCACCACGATCCTGCGCTAGTCTCACTCACTGACGGCCCGCTACCTTTACGATGTCGTCCACCCATCTCGCTGCTGGATGATTTATTTAGTTAAAAATTAAAATTTCCTTTTAACTCTATTTTTACTTTTCTTCAAAGCCTGTCTTTGTAAATAAAATCCTCAAGTAAAGGCAATGTTCTGATTTTTACAAACAAATATTACATACAAAGCTAACACAAAAACTACCTTCAGTAAGGCGTCGTCACTAAATTTTAGTCCAATACAAAATATCGGACGGGATCACAGAATAGAAAATATTTTTTGTGGTTTATTCTAGAGCTTGCTTTCGGTCCTGCAGTATTTATTTGGATAACTAAAAGAAAAAATCTTAGAATTAAAAGAAGTTCGTTGTGATATACATAGTAGGCTAACAGTATGGGCAACGGAAAGTACCTACCATATATGTTTTAATAACCTATAACATCCTACTGCTGGGCAAAGATCTTCCCCATTTCCTTCCATTCCTTGCGTTCTCCAGTAATCTCCTGTCAGCCAGAATGGAACCCATCCAGATCGTCGCGCCAACGTTTTCGTGCTCTGCCTTGTTGCTGTCGTCCTGTATGTTGCCAGTCGGTGGAGATCTTAAAGAAAGTACATTTATATGCAGACATAACAAAATACAGCATACACAGTAACTATAAAAAGAAGCTTGTTTTTTTTACGCTTCAAGTGACCGTTAGTTTTTATGGTTCCGTACCTTAAGGGTAAAACGGGACCCTAATACTAACGCCCGGTTGCTGGAAGCATAATTAACCCAATAATTAGTTGACCATTGGTCAAACCTCTTATCAAGTGCAAATTGGGTTGCAGGAACGTTTTTTACCTCATTTGAAATTAATCAGAGATTTGTTAAACAGGTTGTCAAATCAGTCAACAAAATCTCTTGTCAAACGTGAAAATGGGTTGCAGGAACGCTGATTAGCCGTGTTTCATCCATTAATCGGTTGTCAAATCGATATTTATTTAATCAGTGCTTGAGCTCTAATTAGCAGAAATAATTTGCTAATTAGAGTGAATTTAGTGGTTTTATTCTACAAATACATCAGGTGTGTACTCCAAAGGTGACAATATAATCCTACTAATTTATAAACGCGAAAGTTTGTATGTATGGATGTTTGTTACTCTTCCAAGCCGGAACGGCTGAACCGATTGCGATGAAATTTGGTATGTACGTAGATCATAACCTAGATTAACACATATGTTACTTTTTATTGGCAAACCACGCGTGCGAAGCCGCGGAATGGTCAGCTAGTGATTATATATATTTGTGGAAGTGTTATCTCTTAAAAAACTATTGTAAACTGACTACATAACCTAACCTTTAAATTATTTATTTTTAGGATGACTATCGAATTCAACCAGTAACAATGATGAGGATGACCACGACAGACAAGAGTGATGAGGACAAGAGTGGAACCATCTAAGGAATTCACTGAGGAAGAATTCAAGATGCGCTATAGAGTTTCAAAGCCTGTGATTACATAAAATGCCTTGATTGGGTATAAAACCCATTTACCTACATTTCGGAGTAGCTGTATCAGCGCCCTACAACAAATACTATTGACGATAAGTTTTTACGCCACTAGGGCATCCCAAATTACTGTAGCTGATGGTGGTGGTTACCACAAGCAGAATGATTATTATACCAGAACAGAATGGGATTGTTTTCATCTGCACGTGCAGGCAATCTGTGATGCAAAATTAAAATCATGGACATAATTTACAGGTGTTTTTATTGACTTAATACATCACAAATCTTCTTCTTCTTCTTTGCATGTACATATTAAGTGGGGACTACTCTCCTAATTTTTCGTTGCCAAGTTAGTCTTGGGGTGTCAGATCAGGTATTTCTTCCTTTTTCATGAGTCTGGTCACGCTTGTCCACAATGCCTATGGGGGACGTCCTCTGCCTCTTTTGTGTTCTTAAAAACACAGTGCTGTTTTGACCACATATTCTTCAGGTCTTCTTATGACATGGCCATACCAGCTCAGTCGGCTTTCAGATATGTGATCAGCTTACAAATGGTATTGGAGCAATCTCAAGGCTTCTTCAGACATATTCATTCTAGATTCTGTCGTGCCTGGTTACCCCTCCTGACCATCTTTGCACAAACACAAACACATTGGTGTCACAATGTACACTGTTCAAGGATCGCCACTTCTGCCAGGCAATGCTTCTGCGGTTAACGTCTGCCTCCACTTCTGTAGTATGTTCCCACTGATCCTAGGTATTTAATGTGATTGACTTTTGGTACAGATGTTTTATCGTGATAGTAAACTGTTGAAGTCCCCTCTGTGCAGTTATTCTTACTAAAACAGCACTCCATGTGTTCAGTCTTCATTCTGCTCACTCCATGAGGTCATTGATATTTGCAATTGTTGAGGTGTTTTGACGATGATTACGACGCCGTATGCTTACAAGAGATTCCAATGTAAGGGAACTTTTTACATCACAATTAAGTACAAGAAATAGGCACAATTGAAAGATGTTTTGGTGTACTTAAACGAAGTTTTCCATGCCTATCTATGGGATTGCAATGAGTATCTTTTTGTATACTTTTAGGTAATTTTTGTTTGTAGAGAGAAAAACGACCAAAATAAACGTTTTTTCCACACATTCAAATTGTACATTTGATTTTCAACAAAAATCTCTAACCTGTAGACATTGACATAAGCAAATGTATGACGTGTAGGAACGAATAATTGAACTAAAATAATGTTTTATGTGGTGTGACCCTATAAAAATAACACTAGTTTGACATTCAAAAGGTGATTCTTTGGTTTAGCTAATTATTCACTAATCAACCTTCGAGAAACTCAATTTGATTTAACAAGAGTGCTAAGTTATACACTATGTCAACTGATTTGCGATTTGATTGGCGTACCAACAACTGGCTATAAGACTCCGCTGTTTGTCTGTCTGTCCGTCTTTCTGTCCGTCTGTCAGCAGGCTGATAGTTAGTCAGTTGAAATTTTTACAGATAATCTATTTCTGTAGCCGCTATAATAACAAATAATAAAAATACATATTTAAGGTGTGCTCCCATACAACAAACTTGATTATTTTGCTCGTTTTTGCTCGATATTGATAATGGCACCAGGTAGACCCTTAAAATATTCACAGAATATTTAATCATGTAGTCACTTTAAAAATAAATAATTAATTTACAATAAAACAATATTTAAAAGGGGCCCCCATACAACAAACGTGATTTTTTTTCATTATTTATAGATAATGGTACGGAACCCTTCATGCGCTAGTCCGACTCGCACTTGGCCGGTTATTTTATGCACACGTTTTAGAGAAAAAAATATCTTGACAGAAATACAGAGGGACAAGTAAGTCATCCAAAAGGGTTTAAATACCTAATAATTAATTTCCTAAATTACTGTGGGGTAAACTTTCCTTTTGACGGACACCTAACAACAACATAGAAATACAAAAATATACAAAAATGGTGGGTGTTTTGCCTCTATGTGGATAATCCAATTTTTTTCCTAAATGTTTAAGTGCAAACAGTGCACTTCAGAATGCCATGGTTAAAGTTATAAGTTATATTAGAAGGCGGTCTATTTTTGAGTTGGTCATGTTTGATAAATAGTTTCGCGTCTTCTTTCGTCTCCAAAAGCATATACTTTATCTTTGATGAGTCGCCTCTATTCATGCCGCATTTCAGCGGCAGAGATCCAAGAAGCAAGTTTTAATTATAATTCTAGGGTGGGGGGAATAAAAGATCAGCACTGACGTCCCGCATTGGGGTGTATTGTGCATTACCCCCCTTCTAACCTGACCCCAGCCATCCTAACTCCTTGTAGTAATTGAGTAGGACTTTGGGTAGGTGGCAGCAGCTTTCCATGGTCCCCGTGCAGGTTGATGTAGTAGCGGTGTTGGTGGAGGATGAGGATTCGATTACCCCTTGCAGACCCGTGCTCAGTCTGGCGTTGTTTGTGGCAGTGCACTAAAGTATCACGTGCTCCACAGTCTCTTTCTCCCGAAGGCATCTGCGATAAAATCCACTGTCCATGGCTTCAGTCCAAGAGGTGATGGTTAAGTTCGCAGTGTCCCGTGATGATTTTCACCATCATCTTCAGATCTTCACGTTTTATCTCTAACAAGGTTTTTGTTGTTTTTCTGTTTTTTTTATGCGGAAGCATTGTCTTTGTCTGCTTGAAGTCAGCTCTACGTTCCCAGTCTTTCTGGTGATCCTTTTCGGAATTCATCGTCAGTCTGATTTTAATTTTCGCAGTTGGCTGATTGGAGAGATTATCAATATCATTTGCGATACAATACAGCATCTTTGGCAAGTTCAATACAGCATCTTTAAAATGAAGAAACTGGGCACCCCTTTTTTGCTTGCTATGTTTAAAAATATAATTTCTGTATCTATCGCAGCATCAATATAGTTTTCATAACTCCTCTACTGCAATAGACCGGGCCGATTGCTTTTCATTCCGCTGGATATCCAATGCCATTATATTTATTGGTTTTTAGAAAAGTAGCCTCCAGGCTGTAATATCGCGGGTAAAATTAAGATATCCCGAGTTATAGTTTCTTCGTCCCTTCAATAAAGTTAAGAAATGGTCATCGTCTGCGGTAAACGGTCGCTCTTGCTAATCAAATTTCACATTTTGGTCCGATAGGATGTTAGGGTTTTACCATAGATTGAATCACACTAGGACGAGCTGTTAGCAAGCTGACCATGGTTGCTGGGAGATGTTGGGTGCAGGTCGCACAAGATCGGTCAATCTGGAAATCTATGGGGGATGCCTATGTTTGGCAGTGAATACCCTATAGCTGATATGATTTCCAATCACCCTAGTTATTGAAATCTATATATTTTTTTGTAGGGTATGTTTGTTAGGGTGCGTTTCCACTAGAGCTGCGTTTCCAGATTTTTTTCCCTCACTCACTGCTTAGCTAACTGCAGTTAACTGCTAAGCAGAGAGCGAGGAAAAAATTACCAAGGGATTGTTTCATTTGCCTAGCCTCGTACGGCGCACCTATCCTCGTGTGATATTTTCCTCGCGCACCACTCTGCTTTCTCGCACATTTATGGTGAAATGCACCTCTCACATCCTTATCTGCTCGAGTTTCTACACGAATTTTATTAAAATGACTTCTGGAGTACCGCAAGGTTCCATTTTAGGGCCTCTTTTATATGTTTCGTATGATATCAGCCAGTGTCTGAAACACGCACGGTTTCTTAAGTACGCTGACGACACCAAAATCGATTGTCTTAACCTACAAGCTGATTTAGATAGATACGCAATATATTACCCTAGGAATCACTTAGGTATTAATATTGGTAAATGCTCATTTGTTACGTTCACATGGAAAAATCCTCCTACGCAGTTTGACTATCACATCAATAGTATTAAAATAGGTAAAGTGTATTCTCATAAAGAGCTAGGAGTAACCATTGATGCAAAACTTTTATTTTCTGAGCATGTAGATACAATGGTTGATAAGGTCTACAAAAGCTTGTAATCTTCGTAATAAGGATTAGTCGTCCATTCTCTGATATCGATTGTTTATAAGTAGATCCTGTACCTTTCTTATGCGCTAAGCATCTTGCAATATTGCAGCTCGGTGTGGAACCCACGGTACCTAACTTAAATTCAATGTATAACGAGCATACAGAGCAAGTTTATAAAACATCTAAACTACCGATTTCATCGTGGAGTTGTGGTCGACTATCAAGAATCGTGTCATCATCATTATCTCACAACCTTAGAAAATCGTCGTAGTTTTGTGGACAAGTTATTTCTACATGCATTATGCAACGGCTACATCGAATATCCGGAGCTCACATCAAAAATCTTACGATTTTGCGCGCCACTAACGCAAACGAGGCACTCAAAACTAATTGTTGTCACCCACTCATCCACAACCAATGCCCAAAATTCACTCGTCAGTCGGTTGCATAGAAATTTTATTACAACACTAGCAGTTGCCAGCGATTTTGTACGCGTTACACTACTAAATGTGTAGGTAACCTAGAAATAAAGTTAAACCACATAGGCTACTTTTTATCCAATAAATTAGGTCCTATGGGATAAAAATAAGGTGTAAAGTTAAATTGCAACAGCGTTGTAACTTGAATTTACACCTTATTTTTACCCCATGAGACCTGATTTAAGGAATAAAAAGTAGCCTATGTGGTAATCCAGGTTATAATCTACTTACGTACTAAATTTCATCTAAATCGGTTCAGCCGTTACGACGGGATAGAGTAACAAACAAATAAATAAACAGACATCCAAACTTTGGTGTGATTTAGTGGCACTGATATTTTAAATACCAGCAAATTTGGTTTTAAGCAGGAAGTTCTCCTAGTCCTAAATGAACGTCATAACAAATAAAACCTACTGATCTAAGGCTCACATAGTCAGTACAGATATAGACGGAGTATTTAGGTATATACTACACCACTGAGAAGTACATTTAGGATATTAATGGATAGTTGTATTAAGCATGTGTGTTTGTAAGATAAAATAACTATTTATTGTACAGCAAAGTAAAATACAGAAAATAATTCTTAAAAATAAATTTACTACAATGGGCGATCTTATCGCTAAGAGCGATCTCTTCCAGACAACCTTTGTATGGACAGGATTATAATGTATCACATGACGGCGGTGCATCTACATATATACAATTAAAAACATACCTACATACTATAAACCTAAAATACTAGTAATAACACAAATTTAATTTTAATACAATAAGCAACTATAAAAATGGTTATGATGAAATAACAAGCACCTACAACTTCAATACAGGGACAGATAATGGGTGTGCACTTTTGTTTTAAAATTACTAATAGACTTGGATGTTCTTAAAGAGAGGGGCAAAGCGTTCCACAACCGTACGGCTATTACAGTTTGTAGGTATACAAAGTGTAGGTACAATATTATAAACATTATTTATTGAATTATATACTTATATGTATGTATGAATGTATAGTGTATGTTTAGTGTGCGTGTGACATTATGGTTGCTATGTAAGTTATATATTTGATCTTATGATTGTTTTTATTGTAATTCATTTTTGTTAAAATAATGGACATTTTTAGTGCAAAGTTACGTCGTTTATATAAAAGTATTTTAAGTATTAATTATTAAATGTAAATCCATTATCGGCTGTTAGTTTTATCATAGGTTACACCTATAATATACTAAGAGCTGTGGATTTTGTTGAAAATAAAATAAAATACACACCGTGTGATTCAAATTCTGAGTTGGATAATGTCTTTTAAAATTACATATATTGTATTTTTAGTATGTATAAATTTGTTTGTTTTTTGGTGTCATCATCATCATCATATCAGCCGTAGGACTTCCACTGCTGGACAAAGGCCTCCCTCATTGATCTCCAGGAACTGCGGTTGGAAGCGGCCTGCATCCAACGCCGACCTGCGGTTCTTACCAAGTCGTCTGCCCATCTTGTGGGTGGACGTCCAACGCTGCGCTTGCCGGTCCGTGGCCTCCACTCGAGAACCTTTCGGCCCCATCGGCCATCTGTTCTGCGCGCTATATGGCCTGCCCATTGCCACTTCAACGTGCTAATCCGTCGGGCTATGTCGGTGACTTGAGTTCTCCTACGTATCTCCTCATTTCTGATTCGATCCCGTAGAGAAACCCCGAGCATAGCCCTCTCCATAGCTCGTTGAGCGACTCTGAGCTTATTCATAAGGCCAATAGTGAAGGGCCACGTCTCAGTTCCATATGTCATCACTGGTAACACACACTGATTGAAGACTTTCGTCTTAAGGCACTGAGGTATGTTTTTTGGTGTATGTTTTGTTAATTCTTTGACGTCAAACCTATTTTGTTATCTTTCTTTCTTTTGCAAATAATGTAATAGCAACTTATATCTACATAGCCTTTAGACTAAGATTTCCTGAATCGAGGGTATCAGAAACTATAAGTATCACAATACTCTTTGCATATCATTAAAATATTGGTCCCATGATACGAATCAGTAACTTTCTGAACTGAGATTCCTACTATAAAACAAAGGTCATTGTTTTGTTTATATAAATGAATCTAATTTTTTTTATATAAATTATAGGCTAGCGTTTGACCACGATCTCGCCTGATGGTAAGCGATGATGCAGTCTACGATGCTACACGCTTGCCTAGAAGAAACTTATTCGATCGCGATTTTAAGACCCCTAGGTTATAGCTATCAGGAAACACAGACTCTGGCAAAGCGTTCCACTCCTTGGCGGTGCGCTTAATAAAGGTCAAAGAGAACCACTTTGTGCATTGGGAGGTATGTCTACCATGTTCGGTGGCGCATCGCGGAGCGTCTGGTTGTCCGATGATAGAATGGGGATGGTGTGATCAGCTTGAAAAGCTCCGCAGCACACTATGTATCCGATAAAAAAACGAGAGGCTTGCAACGTTTTGACGATGCTCGAGGCTGTGGAGCCTTGCATTTACTAACTCGTCATTGCAAATGAGCGTCTTGACTCTTCTCTTAATTTAATCTAGAGCCTCTGTCTGGTATTTCGCTGATCCGTCTCAGAGGTGAGAACAGTACTCCAGAAATGATCGGACTTGTGCTTGGTATAAGTTGAGCAACTGTCCTGATATGAAGTATTGCCTCAATTTTGCAAGTGAACTAAGCTTTTTAGCGGCAAACTGGGCTTTCAACACAATGTCATTGTTATTTGTATTAATTGTCTTAGTTCTTAGATTAACATTACGGATTATTATCTAATAGGTAACACTATGCCTGAACTAGGGAAATTTGGGTCTCAGGTGACACAACATTGATGTTAAGCAATTGCAGATGGCATAGTTATAATTGTATATACTGCCACACCAAATATAACAAAACAGATACAAACAGTTGTTTGCAATTCTAATAAATATTAAAACGTCAAACTCCACAACGTGTCATAACTGTAACCAAACTGTAAAACGTAGCATTGAAGCAGAAAGTGGTAAAACGTATATAAAATATGCAGCTTTATGCCAATAGACTGGGCTTTTGACCAAAATTCAGTTATGTCAGAGAGGTATAAAACAACTTTAAGACATCGGAAAAATAACGGACGTTGGGGCAGATGGTTTTCAAAGTAGGGAACACGCATAAAAAAGCGCGTGGTAAGAACGAGACTGATATGTAACGGTGACGTACCTAGGTAGCACTTTGCATTTAAAGTTTTAGCAACGAAATTTAAAGTGTCGACGCTCTGGAAATTGCAGGCTTGGACGGCCTCCACTAGATGTAAAACGATCTAATAACAGTTGCTGCCAGTGGTCACACAGGATCTGTCGCTCTGGGAGTGGTCAATCTTGAATGGTAGACATCCTATGCGTGGCATTTGGGTTGTTTTTGCGCCATTTTGTAACTTTGATTCCAAAGTTAGCTATGCTTTAAATTTTTAACATTCATGAGTAGCTGATTCTCACTGATATATAAATATATTATTATCAGCCTAATGTGTCTCACTGCTGGGCAAAGGCCTCCCCCTTTTGGGCAAAGGCCTTTTTGCCAGACACTTCTTTCAAGCGCTAAGGTGGTTCAGTCCGCTTAGAAATTAGTGAGCTCATCCCTCCATCTCTTATTTGGTCTGCCACGACGTCTTCGGGCTGTGTCGGGGTTCCACTCAGTTCCATATTTATATTTTATTAAAAGTAAATTTACCATATCAGTTATTATAAAGCACAAACTTCATTTGTCTACTAGCAACTCGACTTACTTTGTTGACTTGTTTATCTCGAAACAGGGTTTTTAATGGGTGTGTAAGAAATAACGTTTAGTTAATTATAAATCGCAAAACATGCAATATAAATACAATAGATAAATAATTAAAGTAACCATGTCGTTGGTTATAGGATGAGAAATAACAATGCTGCCTTCAATTTCTAACAGTCACACACCGACGTGTTTATGAAACCTCTATTCATTTTGTTGTTAAAGGTTTCTCTTTACTAACCCTTATTGAATCTACACATTTACTGAACACAAAAATATAAGCTTATTTACATGTCTTTATATAAAATACATACGAAACAGTTGGACCATCTAAGCAGGTATAGAAGGGTGGTACGTCCGGCAGCGAGATGGGAATATGACATTGTAAAGGTCGCGGGTGTCAATGGGTGAGTCTAGCGCAGGATTGTGGTGGATGGCACAAACTTAGGCAGGCCAAAACTTAACTATGAGTGAAGTCAGGCTGTGGATGATGATGATGATGATGAACCATGTAAATACCAAGAGATCTTATATAGATCAACTGCCCTAGATAAACCGGCGGAAATGTCTTCAAGACATTAGTTGCATTACATTGAATATCAGTTATTTTGCGTAGATCCAGACAAATTACTCTATATCAAGAAATACGTACTGGACGGAGAAATGGCAAAACAAACTGGATGAATCTAAATCGATTCACATAAACTTCACCAATACAAAAGAACAGTACTGTCTGGTATACATTAATAGTAAGCTGATCCCATAAGCAAACACGGCAAAGTATTTGGACATGACGCTTGATGCGAAGCTACACTGGAAAGCTCACGTCAAGAAAAAACGTTGGAATACGTTATAAAATAATGTACTGGCTGCTTGGAAGACATTCGATGCTAGAGGTACAAAACAAAATACTACTGTACAAACAAGTCCTGATGCCTGTATGGACTCATAGTATTCAGCTATGGGGTTGTATCAAAAAGAGTAACGTGGAAATAATACAACGCTTCCAAAACAAAGAACTGAAGGAAATAGTTAATGCACCCTGGTACGTAAGAAATGATGACCAGCACCAG
Source organism: Philereme vetulata (assembly GCA_918857605.2). Classification (NCBI taxonomy): domain Eukaryota; kingdom Metazoa; phylum Arthropoda; class Insecta; order Lepidoptera; family Geometridae; genus Philereme; species Philereme vetulata. Next base: position 3,772,509 of record OU975462.1, read on the forward strand.
GACCTCAACATAAAGGTCGTCTACAAAATTATAAAAAAATATGCAGAAGCTCATGAGCATAGACTTCATCGCTATGTGAACGTTGAGGCTATCCAGCTCCTTGGCAACGCAGACATAGTGAGAACACTCATGGGAACTAAGCCTTTTGAGTTAGTATAGTGTAAATGTATGATAGCATAAAGTTAAGAAAGTGTTAATGCTACCTTTAAAGAACACATGAACAAATTGTCTTTCCCCTAACTAAAGACAGTAAGAAAAGTGCTATTGGACACATTCTCAGTTTAGTTATACTCTTTCATCTTGTGCTGCAGAAGAGGGCTGATCGTACAATGTATAACATGGGCCCAAAGAATCATTACGCAATAAGTTTAAAGAGATAAATTACATGACATTCCCTTGTCAATACATCTATAAAAATATTATTTTGATTCAGAAAAATAGCGATAATCATAATTTTAATACTAAAAATAAAAATAAACTCGCTGTTGCCACTTGTAGACTCCATAAAGTTAGTAAATCGTTTAAAGGGAAATGTGTTCGCTTTTATAACAAACTCCCAAGTGATGTACACACGGCTACATATCAAGCTATACAATTCCAGTATAAGCTGACCTCGCATTGTGTAGGCTTTTCGTAGAATGAGAAGTCAGCTTATATTGGAAATGTATAGCTTGATGTGTGCCATGTGTACAAATATTGACAATAAACAAATTTAAAAACGTATTTAAACAAAATCTTTATAAAAATCCTACTATAAAATATCGGTTTACTTAGATGATAGAGAAACTTGGGATTGAAATTGCTCCAACTCGTTAAAAATGTTACAATTTAGACGTTATTTATTTTTTAGTATTGTTATTTCTAAAAGGATCATTAAAAACAACCAGCCTTGTTTCTTTCCGTTCTTTCCTGGCTTGATCGCGAAGGAACAGGTAGTAAAATTGACGTTTCAAAGTGATCATTTTATATTATTATATTAATGTAACTAATTAAATACAAAATTAAATTACTCATTAGCCTATACATGTCTAGATTAAAATAATATTACTAGGGTATAATCAAAGTTAGTAAGGTTAGTTACAAGTTACAAAGTTAAGTAATTAAGTTACAAGGAATTACTAAAAAAAAAATACGTTACGAATATAACTTTCCTGACATTATCAGGAAACGTCACTAAACCTCTTACAATAAATGCTAAATACCAATAAAAGTGAAACTTCAGCAGAGCACCATGTTTGCCTCTTACGTTTCGAGTAGACACTCCACAGTTTCATAGCTTCGGCCTGTTCCTATCAAAATTTCCGTCGTTACAAGCCGTTGACTCTCAAGGCGCTCGACTAACACAATTTTCCGTAGTTGCTGTTGCTACACAGTTTATCGGAAACTTGAGGATGGGCTTACAATAAAAGCTGGTTGATAGCACGGAAAACTACTAACTACTTACCTACTAACTTATTCTTCCTCTTATTGTGTGTTTTTAAAGTGAAAACTTCTTTAGGCGCGTGGGGCATTTTTTGATATAGGAAAAACCATTGAACTCGTGACACAGTTACCGTTGCCTTTACCGTCACCTCTATACCTAGTCAGGTCATAAGTATTGTCACACAGTAAAAACTTTTCTTTTAGAATGCTGGCCACAAAAAGTTTATAGAATTCGAATTTCGAATTGTTCATGAAAATAAAAAAGGTTACATAATGAATAAACTTGTTCCAATTATTTTATATTAAACATGTGACAGAATTTATGACCTGACTAGGTATATACCATTTTTATTTTCATGAACAATTCGAAATTCGAATTCTATAAACTTTTTTGTGGCCAGCATTCTAAAAGAAAAGTTTTTACTGTGTGACAATACTTATGACCTGACTAGGTAAGTATCTCGTAATTGTTTAAGTTTTCACTTCTGTCGGTACTCCCGGATTGCCACTTTTTTTGTTATATATAAGTAGAAAGTATGTCCTGTGTGTGTCAAATGTTTGTATATCTCTTCTGGCAATGGTTTTAGGACGCTTATTTATGCCCGGACTACTCTTAGTCAAACTTAAAGGTTATATTTATGTTTTTTTAGAGTTCTGTACCCAAAGGGTAAAACGGCACCCTATTACTGAGGCTTCGCTGTCTGACTGTCTCTCCGTCTATCACCAGGATATATCTCATGAACCGTGATAGTTAGACAATTGACATTTTCACAGATGATGTATTTCTGATGCCGCTATAACAACAAATACTAAAACAGAATAAAACAAATATTTAAGGGGGGCTCCCATACAACAAACATGATTTTTTGCCGTTTTTATAGATAATAGTACGGAGTCCGACTCGCACTTGGCCGGTTTTTTAAACCACAGGAATTTCTTTTGAAACGTCAACTTTACTACAATTTATGCCTATACAGCTATTGCTTAGAGTAGCGCCAGCAGGTCTATTATTACGATTCTATCTACTTCAACTGACCAGTTGCAACTGGCTTCTTGTTGGCTCAAGGGTGCTAGTGCGTCCTTCACTGCTTGCCAGCTACCACATCGTTCTCTCTCTCTTCGTATCGTAATCTTCAATACTAAGGGTCGTGGCCTCCTCCATGGGTGATTTTCTCTTTAATTATGCAGCACCATCGATGTCCACATAAAATAGTACAAACCATTTAAATAAATTTGTTATTTTTCGGAAGAAAAGACAGTAATAAAAAGACGGAAGAAAGGAAAAGACCAAAAAGTTATAAATCCTATTGAGTATGCACTCAATGAATCAAATTCTAACACCCAATGAAGATGTGTACGCCAAGTCTACAGATAAGAATAATTTATTAAACAGAACATACCCAAACAGTTGTGCTTAACGCGCCGGCGAACCCTGAGCACAACTTCAATTCGGCCGCGTCAAAAACTTCGGCCTGAATATCGCTATCCCTGTTTAGTGACGAAGTTTAGCCACGCAGAGCGACAGCGATAGCAATAGAACGATTCTAAATTTGATTAGATTTTGACCGTGTTCCGTAATACCAAAAATGATGACTGAAAACTTGTTGTATTTTTCTCATTGTGTTGTTATTCTGTAACTAGACGATATAATCTATGATCCCATGACTAGGATACGTAAGATGTTGTTGTTTTTAATACGAAACAATTAGGTTGAAAACAGGTATTTTATGACGTAAAAACATGCAGAATGCGATACGCTTCTATTTCATTTTTGGTAAGTATTTTGATCTAATATATAGTTGGGAACCTAGATAAATACTATTCAAATTAAAATAATATCATATTAAGGTAGAAATATGCTCCAATTAGAAATGATCTTGGTAGTACGTGTTGTATGGGCGATTGTCCCTCCGGTCTCCCCTTAAATTTTAAAATTAATATTTTAAATTACTGTATTTATCAGATTAGTTACATGTATGAAGTGACAAGCTCGATAAGACCCTGCCCTCCGACCTAGTTTGAGACTGTATCTTGTCGGGCAGTGCACCACTCGCTCGAACACCCATATAGGAGAAGAGTACTATATATAGGTTTTACACCTATGATGTAGACAAAACCAATTTAATGATATAGTATGGTGGTCACTTCACTAGTGGTAGAGCTTTTGTGAACGGGCTCGAGGAAGTGGGCACCACCGCCTTACCTTTATCTGCCGCCAAATAGCAGTACTTGTGCTGCTGTGTTCCGGTTAGATGGTAATGGTATGTTCCTGTAATTACTGGCACATAGGCATAACAGCTAAGTCCTATAATATGGCAACGTATCCACATAGAGATCAAGACAACATAATAGCTAGTTTTGAATTCTATGTGGATATCCATGGGCTGCAGTAGCCACTTAACATCTGGTGGACTGCATGCTCGTTTGCCATATAAGTAGTATAAAAAAAAAATAGTCAAATTGCTTATTACATAGCTGGTTAATATTGCTCAGTATATAATGCAAAACCGTTTAATAATGGCACGTTACTATGAAATTTATGTAGTTGTTTTAATCTTTAGTATTTAGAGATAAGTATAATATATATTAAAACGTATTCTTACCATTCATTTGTGCTAACCTCTGTAATGGTTGGTACTTATGCTATTAAGTGGAACATGCCTGGAACCTGGTGTCTGGATAAACCTAGTATAGGTTTTAAGACATCATAGAATCAATGTGTAACCAGCTTTTTGAATCTGATAATAAACAAATAAATAGATAAATGCAGTGCATGTCACCCCAGATAGTCAAATGTCTTGCTACATAGCTGGTTAACATTGCTTAGTCTTAATTGCTTAGATCTTAATAGAAAGACGCCACTCAACCGGTTTTCGCGTTACTGCAGTCATAATATAAACCAAACTTTTCCTGTAACCACATACAACCTGTTATCTATGTAAATCCGGTATTTATCGGAAACTTACAAAGCATGCTACACAGTTTTCACAGTTTGAGACAAATTGACAGAGTACATTTTTATAGGTCGAGAAATTTGATGTAGATCAACTTTGTTGCACGCTACACGTGTAGTAAAACCTTTATTTATTCAGAATATTTTAAGTTTTTGGTGAATTTAGTATTATACTAGAGGCCAACGCTCCTGGCAGACGGCGTCATAAAACGTGGGACTAGCGACGATGATATTGCTATTTCGCTCGCTCTTGCAGCCCTTACGGGAGCTGTTAGTGATCCGCCAAGTACACACAGCTACACATCAAGCTATACATTTCCAGTATAAGCTGACCTCTTATTCTACGAAAAGCCTACACAATTCAAGGTCAGCTTATACTAGAAATGTATAGCTTGATGTGTAGCCGTGTGTACCTATCGATAGCACTAACCATTCATTTCATTTCATTCTCAGCCCGTGTCGATCCACTGCTGGGCATAGGCCTCTCTTTGTTTTTGCCATTCTTCCCGATCCTGTGCCAGTCTGAACCACGTACGACCCACGGTCTTATGGATGTCGTCGACCCATCTCGCTGGATGTCCCCTATTTCGATGGCCAGTTCTCGGCCTCCACTCTGTTAGGGCCTTATTCCACCTATCGTCACTACGTCTAGCCAAGTGTCCTGCCCAACTCCACTTGAGCCCCAATATAGTATGTGTAGTAGTATAACTAGTGCGGAGCTCAACAACGAGCAGTGGGTGGATGTGGGCTGAGATGATGTTGATGATGAAAGATATAATAAAACTAGGATTTTAAAACAAATAAAATTGCTTTGCTTCGGTTTGGTCGTAGCTTAGTGATGCAAGTCTACATACATGGTAATTCTGATTTGGAAAATAGAAATATATCTATTTGTATTTGTAATATTCGCTTGCTGACGTCTTGTATTTTAGTCTGCTTGCGAATTTCAGTATTGGGAACTCGATGTAAGAGTGTGATGCCGAGCATGGCGCTCTCTATGGCTTTCTGTGCTACACTTATTTTGTACACAGCCTCCTTCGTGAGCCTCCATGTCTAACTAGCACTAACCATTAATTAATAATTTTAATATTGAAAAGGAAACAAGCACTTGTATTCGTTGGCTCTGTTAGCGTGTCTTCGCGTATACTTTATATATTATTAGTACATTGTTATACTCGAGTGTAAGCGGTCACACACACCCGAGTATAACACATAAATTTTCGTCACGAAAGCGAGGTAATTAAATTAGTCTTTATAACATACTAGCTGACCAATCCGCAGCTTTGCCCGCGTAGTTTTTTCAATAAAAACATTACCCTCCTTCTGCGCAGTGGATAATGTGGCATTCTAATGGTAAATATTTAATTCTAATTTTTGAAATAAGAGCCGTAGTTTCTGAGTTTATTCCTTACAAACATACAATAATACAAATCTTTCCTCTGTATAATATTAGAATATAAGAATGCTCGAGGTCACTCAGCATTCTATAGGGAGGGCTATGCTTGGTTATTCTCTACGAGATCGAATAGAAATGAGGAGATTCGTAGACGAACCAAAGTCATTAGATTAAATTAGAAAAAAAATTATTGCACTAATAAATTAATGCATAGGCGAAGTTAATGCAAATTAGCGTTATCTTCCAGCTAACCTTTGTCCTAGACATTGATATAGCACAAAGGATTAGCAAGCTGAAGTAGCAGTGAGCGGGGCTCATAGCTAGAAGAACTGACGGCCGTTGGGGCAGAAAGGTTCTCGAGTGGAGACCACGCAATAGAAGGCGCAGCTTAGGACGCCCCCCTACTAGATGGAAAGACGACCTGATAAAGATTTTTTGGGAGCCGTTGATGATGATGATAATGTACACATGGTTTTGGTATTACCAAAAATCAGATGACAGCCTCCACCTTCACCGGCTATCTGCTATCTTTTTCACTGTCAGTCAGCATTTCATGTGTGACCTACGAGCCAATTATCTGTTAAAGGGGATGGTCACCCAGTGTCTTAGTTTTAAGTTTTAGTTCTAAGACCGGTTTTTAACGATGATAAATCAGCAAAGCTTCCAAAATAACTCCAGTTTCAAAGCAGAAAATGTTCAGCAATCAATAAAGGTGCAAAGCAATAAGTAAACTCGAGTAGATCTGTCTTTTTTAAAATTTTAATGTACCACCGAATTTCAGTAATGGTTAGCAATCGATCTGGCTCATGCATTATGTACAAGATGTGCCTGCAAAATTGATAAGTAGTGGGTCAGTTTTATTGGTAGTGGGAGAAGGGGCAAAATTTTAAAATAAATTCTGTTGGATTTATGAACACTTTATTGGCTGACACTGAAAATGAAAATAATTTATTATGACGACAAAAAACACTGTATCTAAACAAATTAAAATAGGATTTACGTGTTTATGAGCTAGGCTAAGTGGCTAAGCATATATAAATAATAACTGTATTACAAGTAATAGATGCATGAACTTTGCAGACAACATTTGAATCTATTTATGGACATTATCCATCGTTTTCCTCAAATAGGCGTAGCCTGTATCGAGAAAACCAAAGCTCTGAAAGTCGGAACATAAAGCCTACAAGCTGGTCGACTGACAGATTCAATTAGGTTATTATATAAGGTGATAAATGTTAGAATTATTAAGAGGTATAAATAAGATAAAATTAAGTCTAAATAAGATAAAATTATGAATAAATACTAATGATATGGTAATAAGGTTTTCACTCAATGTGTCCTGCCTATCCTCACATACGGTGCGGAAACATCTCACTCTTCACAAAATTAGACAAATGGAGCGTGCCATGTAAGGCATCTCGCTGTTGGTCCATATACTCAACATCGAAATGGGACGCAGAACCAAAGTCGTGGATGTGGGTAGAAGGATCAACCAGCTGAAGTGGAGATGGGCTAGACATTTGGCAAGGAGGGAAGACGGATGATGGACGAGGGTAGCAACCGAGTGGTGGCCGCAGTTGGCAGTCCACCAGCCAGATGGTCAGACGACATCGCGAGAGTTGCGGGAAGGCAATGGATGCGCTTGGCACAGGACAAGAGAGAAAGGCGTGATAATAACGAGGAGGCCTACAACGAGCAGTGGGTGGATGTGGGCTGAGATGATGTTGATGATGAAAGATATAATAAAACTAGGATTTTAAAACAAATAAAATTGCTTTGATTCGGTTTGGTCGTAGCTTAGTGATGCAAGCCTATACGTGTATTAACCAAAATCATACCAAAATTGTTTATTCATTAAAATCACAAGGATCACTTTGAAACGTTAGTTTTACTGCCTGTTCCTTCGCGACCAAGCCAGGAAAGAAAAGCAAGAAACAAGCCTGGTTGTTTATTTTTAATCCTTTAAGAATAGATAACAATAATGAAAATGAATTAAGTACGTCTAAAATGTAACATTTTTGAATGGGTTGAAGCAATTTCAATCCCAAGCTCATCTAAATAATCTGATATTTTATATTAGGCTTTTTATAAAGATTTTGTTTAACTAGTAGTCAGATACCTGTAGGGTTTATAGAGCATTACCTTAATAACCGAACGCTGCGCTCTCTCCACCCGAATGATGAATACTTTGGTAGCACTACCCCAACATGTTATACAGTACGCAATCAGAGATTGACATAACGCGAAGTAAACTGATACAAGAGTGGATGTAGCATATCGCAGATTCTTCATAACATTTTTAAACTAGTTCGCGCTAGCCCATCACTCAACATTTTAAAACGGAAAGTTTAAGAGAACAATCTTTTGTGACATTTTATAATATCACTAGCTGACCAATCCGCAGCTTCGCACGCGTAGATTTTCAATAAAAACATTACACTCCTTCTGTGCAGTTGGGTAAAAAGTAGCCTATATCACCCGGGGATAGTGTAGCTTCCCAACAGTGAAAGAACTTTTAAATCGGTCCAGTAGTTTCGGAGCCTATTCAATACAAACAAACAAATCATTCCTCTTTATGATATTAGTATAGATAGATCTTTATTAATATTATTTATTTATATAATTCTTTATATATATATTTATATTATTCCATATAATTTATTTATAGCAGTTGAGCTATTTATAGATCGTTTGCAACGGTCTTTAGATGATTCAACTGTTTCTTCTGTATTTTAGTCATTTAAATATTTATAGTTATTAAAGGTTGCCATTTAAAAAAATATTATAATATTAAGATAAGATAAGATAACTCTTTATTGTACACAAAAGTAAAATACAGAACATAATTCTTACAAATAGATTTAGTACAATGGGCGGTCTTATATATCATACTTTATATCATATCATACTTAAATCATGGAAATATTATATCATACTTAAAGTAAAGTTCATATTAGTTTTGGGTATATATATTTATTTATATTTTTGTACACCTTTAAAATCATCTCTCTCAAAGGTTCTCAAAGCTCCAAGGCTCTCAAAGTCTCAAAGGTTTGCCGGAAGAAAATTCTTCATAGGGTTATGCTGATAAAGAAACTTTATAGCATATCTAATCAGTCTAGGTTGTCATAAAAATTCAAATGAAAACATTTAAATATTTAATATGACATACAAAATTAAAGAGAGATGGAGATGACCTTGACTTTTGGCTCTAATATAAGTTGTATAAGTTACACTTACAACTGATGACAACCTCCATGGCGCAGTGGGCAAATAGTCAGCTGAGACTCAGGTGGTAGCAGGTTCGATTCCCGCCGCGGTACAAATGTTTGCATGATCTATAGAATATATATATTATATATTTGTTCCAGGTCCGGATGTTGTTTCTATATATTATAAGTATGTATTTACAAAAAAAAAATAATCTTAGTATGCTATCAGTTATCTGGTTCTCATAGTAAAAGCTCTGCTTAGTTTGGGGCTAGATAGCTCTGTGTGAAATGTCCAACAATATTTATATTTATTTATTTGACTGAACTGACTCAAAATGATTGAAATAAACTCTTTATTTCAATATGATATATTTTTTAAAGAGATTGTTACAAATACCCTACGCATAAATGAAGAATTCTAAAGGATAGAGTCCTATTTCATTAAAACATTTAGAATGTAGTTAGCATTGTAGTAAGCTTTGCGATTATCCACGTAAAACGGAATTTTTAATAACATATTTTACCAAGTTCTTCAACGAAAACGCCGGCAAAGAAAGCTCTTCTAAAATATACAAGCACGAGTAGAAGTAATAAGCCGTATTTTTATCTAAATGTACAAAAATTTAGGCGCAAAAGTACATAGCAGTTCGCGGATAGTATTATTGGATGCAGGCCAAAGTAGAACGCATAGGAAAACTAATAGTAAGACATGCCGGTAGTATTAAACTAATAAAGTAAACTACAAAACCTATTTATATTATTTGATTTATATGTCCAATGTCCACACACCCACACATCAACATCAACATACCTCAGTGCCTTAAGACGAAAGTCTTCAATCAGTGTGTGTTACCAGTGATGACATATGGAACCGAGACGTGGTCCTTCACTATTGGCCTTATGAATAAGCTCAAAGTTGCTCAACGAGCTATGGAGAGGGCTATGCTCGGGGTTTCTTTACGGGATCGAATCAGAAATGAGGAGATACGTAGGAGAACTCAAGTCACCGACATAGCCCGACGGATTAGCACGTTGAAGTGGCAATGGGCAGGCCATATAGCGCGCAGAACAGATGGCCGATGGGGCCGAAAGGTTCTCGAGTGGAGGCAACGGACCGGCAAGCGCAGCGTAGCACGTCCACCCACAAGATGGGCAGACGACTTGGTAAGAACCGCAGGTCGGCGTTGGATGCAGGCCGCTTCCAACCGCAGTTCCTGGAGATCAATGAGGGAGGCCTTTGTCCAGCAGTGGACGTCCTACGGCTGATATGATGATGATGATGATGTCCAATGACCACTGCAGGGCAAAATCCTTTTTCCATTTTATTTCGGCGAAAAAAATATTTGCATAGTATTTTTATAGTGTTAATCTAAACACTTACGGGTATTACAAGATTTAAAAACCATCTCAAAAATTTTCAAGCTTAGACGGGACTAATTATCCTTATCATTATTATAAATACGGTATTTATCACTAACCATTTTATCACGTACGTTTTTTTTTTGTAAATACTTTCTTTGAGCATGTCAGCTTTCAAAGCTTCGGTTATTTTTGTTTTAGAGCGCAGATCGTGTTGCGCAACGGAGGTCGTCAATAAAATATTTTCACAGCTTTGCATATTGAGTTATAACACAACAAAGAAACAAGAAGAAAACAAAGAAAATCAAATTGAACAATAACTCCTAGCTTGAATGAAAAATTATTTAATAAGTATATAAAATAAATATTGCTGGAAATTTCACACAGCTCTATCTAACCCCAAACTAAGCAGAGGTTGTACTATGGGAACCAGATAACCTATAGAATACTTATATACTTTTTTTTTGTAAATAAATACTTATAATATATAGAGAAACAACCAGACCCGGAACAAACATCTGTAGATCATGCAAACATTTGTTCACCAGCGGGAATCGAACCCGCTACCTCCTGCGTCTCAGCCGGCTATTCACCGATTGCACCACGGAGGTCGTCTAATAAGTTAGTAGGTATCGCAGAAGAACATACACACCATCCAAGTCGTCGAAATGAAGATGCTGAGATGGATGTGCAGCGTCACCAGGCTCGATAAAATCCCTAACGAGTACGTGCGAGGAAGCCTGGGGGTGTGCGACATCGCTGACAAGATGCAGTAGAGTCGGCTGCGATGGTACGGTCACGTGAAGAGGAGGCCACCTGACTACATAGTGAATTTGGCACTACAACTTTCCATCCCCGGTCGAAGATCTAGAGGTAGACCCAAGACAAGATGGAGAGAGGTATTGTCAAAAGACATGAGAGAGTGCCAAGTTTCTGATTACGACGTCGAGGATATAGCGAAATGGAGAAGAACGATCAGGAAAGCTGACCCCACCACCATGTAGGATACATAGCTGGAAATAGAGAGAGAGAGAGAGAGAGTAGGGATCCTATCTGATACGATCTTTAGTTTAGTTTGTGAGTTACAGCACTGTTTATTGCTATACTGTGACTAGTCTCCTTTGGCAAGCATCACAGTAATGCGGGTAGTTCGATGTGCTTTCGATGCGAGAGTTAAATACTTTTTACACCACCTGCCTGACAATGTCAAATTATATGTCATATAAACCTCACCGAGAGTAGGTGATTAAATCTTTATGGCTAAGCTGGGAGTAAAGTTGTACTGAATTTAATTATGCCCGCGAGGGCATTTGAATTTGAAACCTCGTCTGTATTAAAATTTGAACCAAAGAGACCATCACAATAAGAACTTATTCGTAAATCAAACTAACCCCTGCACAGAATGCACCTACCTAGATTTGGTTTTTATTGTCTCGCAGAATGTGATAAACGTAGAGTATTCTCCTCTTGGATAAAGCTATCTGTATCTTGGGCGAGCTTATATCCGATCTCTCTATATCTGCTTATAGCACTCAAGATTCTAGTAACTCCATCGCTCCGCTCGTGAGTTAACTCTAGAATCCTTCATTACGTTCGGGATTCAATATACTGCTTCATTCTCTCGTTTAATAATTTACTATTTCAAGCTTCAATTATTTCCCGTAGTGTCAATTCAACGTTTTAACCCCAAATAGTAAAAGAGGGAAGTCATAAGATTGGCGCCTATGTCTATCTGTGCGTGTTTGTAGCATCGTAGCTCTCAAACAGATGGATCGATTCGGACTCGTTTTTTACAAAACAATAGTTTAACTGGGGTGATTTTTAGCTCTGTCAATTTATAAGCCTCGATGCAAAGAGAGGGCGTTTAGTAGCACTCAAGGATATTGTAACTGTCTCAGGTTAATAATTTTTAGGGTTAGTTGTTCCGGAGAATACCCATTACATACCAACTAACTTACAAACTTTACCTCTTTATATTATTCGATAGTAGATAGAAGTGTACCTATTTATTAATATCAAAAACGTTGACATAAACTATCTACAGCTTTGACTAGACAGACAATTCTAAGTGACAACAAATATGTTCATACAATATTAAAGTAGGCAAGTATGTGGGTAAATCAACTGTCATGTCCATATTGTCAAATACGACTCCCTTAGTTACTAGTACCTTTTTACCTTATGCGTATTGGTATTTTTGCTTTGCAATACGGTTGAATATTGCTTGGCTAATATGTATTTAGATGCTTTGAAATACAACACCCGTAACTTAAAAAATCAATAAACACTGGGAATGTGGATTGGTTCATATAATTCGAATCCTATTAAATGTGCTTATATTTTATGTAAACTCGGTTATTTTTAATAACTTGTTCCACTGCTGGGCAAAAGTCTGCCCGATTTCCTTCCACTCCTTACGTTCTTTAGCAATCTCTTGCCAGTCAGAGTGGAATACATTAATCTTAGAATGCATAATTCTTAGATAATTACAAAACATATTTTATATATGTTAGTGAAGCGCAAGTTGTACCACAGAGAGGCTTTTATAGTCAATATGATGTTTGTTATCAAATACAAAGTTTTATGATGTTGTTGAATTTGGTTATTATGTATTAAAACCGGCCAAGTGCGAGTTAGAATCTCGCGCGAAGGGTTCCGTACCATTATCTATAAAAACGGCAAAAAAATCACGTTATGTTGTATGGGAACCGCCCAGTAAATTTTCATTTTATTTTAATTTAATTATTTATTTTTAAAGTGATTAATATAACTCAATATTCTGTGAATATTTAAAGCGTTTACCTGTTGCCGTTATCAATATCAAGCAAAAAGGAGCAAAAATCACTTTTGTTGTATGGAAGCCCCCTTATATATTTGTTTCATATTAATTTAATTATTTTATTTAAAGTAAGTATATAACTAAATATTCTGTAAATATTTCAAGTACCTATCTGTTGTCATTATAAATATCGTGCAAAAACGAGCAAAAAAATCACGTTTGTTGTATGGGAGCCCTCCTTAAATATTTATTTTATTCTGTTGTTAGTAGAATAAAATAAATATTTAAGTTTGTTATAGCGGCAACAGAAATACATTATCTGTGAAAATTTCAACTGTTTATCACGGTTCATGAGATACAGCCTGGCGACAGACGGACAGACAGACAGCGAAGTTTTCTTAATAGGGTCCCGTTTGACCCTTTGGGTACGGAACCCAAAAAATTAACTGTTCACAAACACAGACATAAGAGCCGGTTTTACGACTTTCCGTTAGTAACGTAATGGTTACATAACTTACTAGTTTTTGTGCGTTGGAACATGAAAGAGTCGTAGCTAAATCTTATCAAAATTTTAATTGACAACTTTTGACAGATATTTAAACAAATAAGCCGATCAAACAATCTATCAACTGAAGCCACAGCAGAAGATTATGCCACTTACTAGTTAGTGATGATCGCGGTAAAATCGGTCGACTACTATTAGAGATGAGTCGTCGACGATTTTTTCATAAACGAAACGAAACCGTTCATCGTCGATCGTCGACTAGTCGATCAAGTAGTTGAATTTTTCGACTAGTTCATAACGTGACCTATAGTCTATTCGTTAAGTAATTGCTATCCTTTTTCTTTAATCGACAGGATAATATTAATAAATGCTTAACTCACTATAACTATTTATTCAAATATGAACGCTACCACCGTACCTTTAAAGTTCAAATTTATTTTATCGTCGCGTCGAGCCAGCTATCTACCGTTCCCGTATTATACGACTATGTTTACGCGTCGAGCCGTCGCGCTCTAGTTGAAACAAACGTCTCAACATTTTATTCAACCGTCTACGAATTCAACAAGTCTACGAATAAACGATAGACCGTTGAAGCGTCGAATGTTAATCCACGGTTGATTCGACTAGTCCGTTGAATAAACACCCATGCCTAATTACTATAACAATCGATAGACTCAAACACCTATCTATTTACGATATATTACATCTAGGCTTACAGAGTCTTACAGAGTGCCCACATATTATTTATTAAATTCGTTAAAATCAAACAAACTTACATAATATAAAAATAACAAAACAAAATTTAAAAAAGTCGACAAATAAAGTCCGAGATTACATAAATATATTCTAATCCCAACACTAGGTATCCTACATCATCGTTATATCAACCTTAACCGTTGTCCACTGCTGAACATAGATTTCCAGTGTGACTGATATTGTGCGGCCTGCACCCAATGCCTCTATTTATCAGGTCATCTTTCCATCTAACACGGGGCTGTTCTACTCTGCGCTTTCCAGTGCATGGTATCCACTCGAAAACCTTCCTGCCCCAACGGCCGCCAGTTCTTCGAGCTATGTTCCGCGCCCACTGCCACTTCAGCTTGCCTCTGGGCTATGTCAGTGACCTTAGTTTGTCAAAACTTCTAATTTCTTTTAAGATCTCATAGAGAAACACCAGGCATAGCCTTCTCTTTATCACGCTAGTTTAACGGTTTTCTGGGCTAGATTTCACTGTATCGTGGGTATCAGGGACTACGAGTATCACTGTATCACAACAAACAAACCCAAATATTCACTGACCATGCAAATTTTGTCCCGCGGTAGCACCGACTATTCGCCCACTGCGCCACACAAGTCGTCAAGTGAAGCATCTCACATATGTGAGCTTAACAGTCCCTTATAAAACCTTTATACAAAATATTCTAAGATAATATTGTTCTTGTATAAAAATTTACGTAATTGCAGTTTTATTCATCCAGACACAGACGTGACTTGTTTATGTAAACTATTAAGATCCACACTTGAGACGTCTAAGGCCATAAACACACGGCTTTTTGCCGCGCGGCGATTAGCGCATCACACGAATATTTTAAATGCGAAAGTTTGGACGTTTGTTTATTTGTTAGTTACTCAATTACGCTGTAACGGCTGAACCGATTTCGATGAATGTTTTGGTATCACCATATAGGCTACCATTTATCCTAATCAGTTCCCATGTGATAAAAATGGGATGTCAAAGTTTATATATGTATTTTGCACCCCAGAACAACGCGGGCGAAGCCGCTGGCAAAAAAGTGCCACAATAAGCAATTCGGGAAAGCACCAACGGAATCCTGAAGATGATTGCCGAGAGACCTGAGTCTGCAATGCTGCGGCGATTCATAGAATCTATACCTTCTGTGAGATATTCTCTTTGTTTTTGTTCTTGTTTCTTGTTGTTTATTCTATGTATTTTATTTTGTTTTGTTTTGTTCTGGTTGTGGTACTAACTTGGCTGTAAGAAATAATTGTGACCAACAAATTATTGACGCTGTTTTCTGAAAAAAAAACGAGTGTGGTTTAGAACACACGACTGAAGTAAAACTTATTATTCATATTATTAATTTATAATTTTATTCAATTACAAAAATGCCCACACGTCTGCAGGTCGATCAGTCTATGTTCATTCTGGACAGACGCAACTCGCACTCGCACATTAAAATTTAAAAATATACGAAACGTATCTCTCTTTTTTTCTGTCTTCACTAACTTATATCTCCCTCTCAACTTCCGTTCGCACTTTTCGTAACGCATTCACCAGCCTACTCCCCAAATCAAGCGTGCGTAAAGAAGTTTTACTTCAATAAATGTTTTTTTTTTATTTGTATAGATAGTGTTTTAAGTCTTTCGAAGACTTAATATCAAACATCATAAACTTTTCTTCCATATTTCCAACAAATGAAAAGATAACGTTTCGTTTCCCGTACGACAGCGTTTAAATTATGCCGCGCGGCCAAATCATGGCGTGAAACAGCCTTTAATCTGAGCTCAATAATAGGGTGAAACACCTCTGAACAATCTAATTTTCTAGTAACATTTAAGAAACTCTCTGTTTTATTTAAATGTTGGTTATGTACAGAATTTGAAATTTTTCGAATTAATTGGATATTCAACGATATTTTTTATACTTTCATATAAATATAAATTTTGAATAAATTGATACGATCGCCTATTAATTGTACTTACCTATTATTTCGTTTTAATGTCATTTTGTTTAGTATGTCAAAAAGGGTATATATAATTTGCCTATATTACTCCAAAAAACAGAAAGCATTTTACAAAAACATCGCGAGAAATAATATTGCACAAAATACACTGTTGCAATTTGTTTAAATACGTCATCCCTTTGAATAGAATCTACACAATCGACTTCAAAAGCATTGCTTCTTGTCGGGAAATACCAAATAAATAGTTTTATTTATGTTCCAAGAATTTTGTTTTGCTCTTTTCTTTATATAGTTTTCTATGGCCTCGATAGTAAAAATGCGCATTGAAATTCTTTTATGCTGTAACATGTACTGTATTATGCAATATCACAGCGTAATCGTGCAAACCTGCGGGACTGGTTGCAGTACCACATCACTTTTAAAAGCCATAGTTTTCAAAGAAAAACATACATTAATATTATAGTTTAAACTACCCATTCGTACACGTCGTCTGTTTTTCCTAAAGAATACAATCCGGGCATCTTTAAGGTAAGAGTGAATAGGTTTCTTCTAGACCTTCGTGCTTCATCTTAGACCACATCATCGCTTACCATCAGGTGAGATTGTGATTAAACGAAGATCTATCCAGATTAAAAATATGACGACCTCCGTGGCGCAGTGGGCGAATAGCTGGCTGACACGCAGAAGGTAGTGGGTTTGATTCCCACCGCGGAACAAATGTTTGCACGATCTACATATAGTACTTGTTCTGGGTCTGGTAGTTTTTCTATATATTATAAGTATATATTACTCGTGCACGATAACTTGGGACCTGCTAGGAATGCGACTCCCCGACGGTTCCCCTGCACTTCCCCGATGACGCCCGTATTGTACCGTTTGCATCACTATTTTTTACTAGGGTTTTTAGTCTCGTACTGGCCTACGTCACGTAACGACGCGCTCTGGAATTCTTTTAGTTTTCGTTTGTGTTATTGTTTTGTTGTTGTAGTTTTTGTTGTTATAGTTTGTGTCATTGTTTTCTTGTTGTAGTTTTTGTTGTTATAGTTCTTGTTAAGTGTGTTTGTTATCATTATGAAGCTTCGACAAAAGTATTGGGACGATGACCTCTTACAAGAGACGAATGAATCGCAATTAATTGTAAATTTATCGGATACCTCTTCGTCAAGTGATTATAGTGAGACTGAGGACGAAGAACAACCTCTAGAAGGCATAAATCCACTAAGTAGTGACAAAGATGAGATAATGTAAATAATAGATAAAATAAATGTATAAACTTAAACATTTTATTTAATTAGTGTAAAAAAAAGATTAGATAAAAAGCAGCGTCCTCCCTGAGTAACATAATAAATTGGGTTAAAAAAAACAAAGACGAAGCCGCGGGCGGCTGCTTGTTATGTTCGTTTTTTTGCGGGCGGTACAAACACGCCAATATGACGTCACCGCGCTCAGGTCCCAACTTATCGCGCACGGGTAATAGTTACAAAAAAAAGTATGTATATAAGTATTCTATCAGTTATCTGGTTCCCATAGTATAAGCTCTACTTAGTTTGGGGCTAGAAAGTGATATGTGAAATGTCCAGCAATATTTATATTTATTTAATGACTTTTGAAACTATCGTGGTTATGAACACTTTTGTAGGGTTTTTTTTTACTAAAAACGGGATATTTACCATGATTTGTGAGTTTTTGAGTTTCTCGATATTTAGACGCAGTTGCATGCGTCATGATAAAACTGAAGTCGGCGAGTGAATTTCATATCTATCTATCTTTAACATGATAAATAGGCTTAATTTAAATAAGCATTAGAACTTATTTTTGGGACACGATTTACACACAACATTAGTGTCTTAAAATTAAACATCTCTTCAGATCGCTCTCAGTGATAAAACCGTCTATTATTATATATTATTATTACCAATTATTACTATACGATCTAATCCCGCCATCTCCTTTCCATCAAAGAACAAGCAGGCGCACGGCTCAGTTGATATACCACCCATTCGCACACACCGTTTTGGTTCTACGTTCTTGATGCGTACAGCTAATGTATGGAACACTGCCGTCGTCTATTTTTTATAAAGAATACAATCCGGGTCTCTTAAAGTAAGAGTAAATAGGTTTCTTCTAGATCTTCGTGCTTCATCTTAGACCATATCATCGCTTACGATCAGGTGAGATTGTGGTCAAACGAAGAACTATTAGTTTAACAATAATTTTCAATCATAAGTTATCTATATCTATCTCAGACTAAAATGGGTTAATCATCATCATACAAGCACGCCCACTGCTGAACATAGGTCTTCAAATAGATTTTCAGAGCAACTGATGTTGCAACTTGCACCTAACTGTTCCCAGCAACCTGTTAGGTCATCTTTTCATTTGGTAAGGAGCTTCCTACGCTGTACTTTTATGAAAGCGATATTATTTTAGCTAGAATTTTCCAATACTGTCGTAGCATTGAACGCACTATATCATTTCCAATGACTGGTAGCCAATCCATCTCCCCCGTAACTTTATGCAATATCTCTTCTGCGAGAGGCCGTCACTCTGTACTCGTTAACGCTAAGCGTGCAGCGAGCCTTATTGATTGGCACTAGTGCAGGCTAAAATTTGTAAACTAATTAAAAAACCGGGCATTCAGCTGGACCCCGTCTTAAAAGTGGTTATTTTTGGTCAGTTGTGTTAATGTTTTCATATTTATTATCATCACAGGCATCGCTTCTCAAAGTGGAATTGGGCAGAATGGCATACTTTTACCGGCATTAGTCATCTCAAAAAAAGCATGTAAAAATTGTATCGCTGTAAACTGGTTTTAAGGTAACCATTTTTGTCAACTCAAATATTAAATCCCTTCACAGTGATTCCGGTAAATATCTTTTCAAGCTCACCTAAAGGTGATAGAACTATTTGGAACAGCTGACCAGTTATTTATTTATTATTATAAGGTAAAGGCCATTACTTCTTCAAATATAATAGAATAGAATAATATACTCTTTATAGCACACCAACAAAATTTAAAATATAGCGGTCTAATCTCTAAAAGCGATCTCTTCCAGACAACCTTTGGATAGACAGGACAAAACAAAACCAAAAAACGGCAGTGTATATATGTTCATAACCCTACTAATAAACTATATATGTACATATATACAGATTTAATTTAGAAACTACAACAAAGGAGATAAAGATAACGATAAATTAGCAGTGCGTTGACAAAGAAATACCGTTGTCTATCTTAGACTTAAAGATAGGAAGAGATTTAGATGATCTGATAGAGAAAGGTAAAGCGTTCCACACCCGCACCATGAAATTGAGAACTGTGGACAGGGGTTTGGAGACTAATTTGTGTTTAGAGATTCAGATGAGCGTAGGTTTCGATCATGCGCCTGGTGCAAGAACACAAAACACTTCTTTATATAGGATGGTGAAGGATTGCAAATAATGTTATAAAGAAGGGACAGAGTATGTGCATTCCGGCGAAGACAGATAGGGAGCCACATGATTCTGAAACATGGTCATACTTGCGCAAGCAAAAATATATGAACCGAATACAAAGATGTTGAAGGCGTTCAAGTTTGCTGTCTTCGAAAAGGTCGAGATAGCTGGCGTTGGCGTAATCTAAGATAGGGAGTAGAAGAGATTGTGCAAGCGTAATTTTTGTGTAGGTTGTTTCTTTAGTCTCTATTTTTATATAGTTTTTTATTTATTTTTAATTAGGTATTTTATAAACACGGGCTACTTTACCGCACCAGATTATAAAAGTTTTAGCGTTACATAATGTAGCTTCAATTTTGTAAACTCAGTGTTATTTAATTATAATATATCGTTATGTAACTATTAATTTAAGTTTTATTATATAAAATAGAATAAGGTAAAATTCTAAGCAATTTAAAAATCCATTCCGACTTTTATCTTTCCGGCTAAACTACATAACATCCCTAATGACACGCCTAGCAAAGCATAGGTCCAGCCATGTGTATTACTGATCAGCTGACGGGTTGAGTAGCGATACTAGTTATCTTACCCTTATCTAATTGAAAAGATCGATCAATGGATCGTCCTGTTTTTAAAACTCGAATAAAGTTGGCTTTGTAAGCTTTCTAGAAAGAAATTGGCTGATAACTTGCCTGTTACCATCTTCAGATCTTAACGGAAAAAAATAGATAGAAACCACTTTATTGCATACCATAAAATAAGACAATTAAATTAGAACAATGAAAATCTTTATACATATACATATCTTTATACAAAATTAAAAATTTGACAAGTCAATGTTTGTTACATCACACTAATATAAGTGTGAAAGTTTGGATGTATGCTTATTTGTTTGTTTGTTGCTCAATAAATAAGTAAATATGGCTGGACATTTCACACAGCGCTATCTAGCCCCAAACTAAGCAGAGCTTGTACTATGGGTACCAGATTACTGATAGAATACTTATATACTTTTTTTTTGTAAATACTTATAATATATAGAGAAACAACCAGACACGGAACAAATATCTGTGGATCATACAAACATTTGTTCCGCTGCGGAAATCGAACCCGCTACCTCCTGCGTCTCAGCCGGCTATTCGCCCACTGTACCACGGAGATAGTCAATCACGTCGTAATTCGATGAATTTTGGCGTAGTAATATATTATGACCTGAATTCAAACATAGGCAACTCTCTGATAAACAACTGAAGCTAGTTTAACTTAAAAGAATTAAATAGAATAGAACTACTCTTTATTGCACACCCACAAAATAAAAAATACACACAAATAAAGGTAAGTACAGTGATCAGTCTTATCGCTACATGCGATCTCTTCCATACAACCTTTGGATGGACAGGACAACACAAAATCAAAAAGACGGCGATGTATCTATGTTCATAAACCTACATAAACCACCCTATACTAATAAACTAAATAAATATACAAATATAATAATATATATAAACTTCAATATTAGAGATAAAAAAAACTATAAACTAGCAGTGCGTAGACAAAGAAAGGAAATGGTTGTATACGCTAGCTTTAAAAATAGGCATTTTGCTAGGCAACGCGACTGCAGTACCACGAGTGCTGCAGGAGTTCATAGGCGGCGGTGACCACTTAACATCAGGAGGCCGGTCAGCTTGTGTCTCTACAAGTTTAATATAAAAAAAAACCTACCAATGTTCTCTAAAATACTGCATAAACAAATGTTATCAGTTCTTGTTTAATGGAAATGGAACTAGCCCACCTGGTGTTAAAAGATTAAAGGCAAATATTACAACCAATACTGTGATAGGTATGATGGTTATTGCCGGTAAAAATACCGCGTATATTGCTTATGTAACAAGTAAATTAACTAAGTATTACTCGTGCGCGATAACTTGGGACCTGCTAGGAATGCGACTCCCCGACCGCTTCCCCTGCACTTCCCCGATGGCGCCCGTATTGTACCGTTCGCATCACTATTTTTTACTAGGGTTTTTAGTCTCGTACTGGCCTACGTCACGTAACGACGCGCTCTGGAATTCTTTTAGTTTTCGTTTGTGTTATTGTTTTGTTGTCTGGAAAATATAGGTCAACCATGTGAACAGGCTTCGACAAAAGTATTGGGACGATGACATCTTACAAGAGACGAATGAATCGCAATTAATTGTAAATTTATCGGATACCTCTTCGTCAAGTGATTATAGTGAGACTGAGGACGAAGAACAACCTCTAGAAGGCATAAATCCACTAAGTAGTGACGAAGATGAGATAATGTAAATAATAGATAAAATAAATGTATAAACTTAAACATTGTATTTTTATTTTATTCAAATAGTGTAAAAAAGATTAGATAAAAAGCAGCGTCCTCCCTGAGTAACATAATAAATTAGGTTAAAAAAAAACAAATACGAAGCCGCGGGCAGCTGCTTGTTATGTTCACTTTTTTGCGGGCGGTACAAACACGCCAATATGACGTCACCGCGCTCAGGTCCCAACTTATCGCGCACGGGTAATACTATTTTTTACACTACCTAAAATGTATAAAAAAAAAACAAAAATCTTATAATGTGTTGAAAAACGACGGTCATTCTGTGTAGAGCGCTAGACGAAGTAACACGTGTAGAATATTTCAAGGGAAGTTCGAATAAATAGTGCATTTGCTGTAAAGTGACACTGTGTTTAATTTCCACTGACCTAGGCCAATAAAACTGGAATTTAAGCATAACACATAAAGTCCATATAAATTTTATTTTATTTATTTAGAGAAACCAACTGCGATACAAATTTTTTGGTTAAATAGCTTAGAACTAAACGTAAGGCTAATAACAGGTTTCTACGTTTGAACATTGTAAAGAAAAGATATCAGGAACAAAAACAAAAGAAAAGCAGCCTAGTTAGCCTTATTTAAAGTTACAATCAAAATAGTATTAGTAAGTTGTACACTGGACCTATAATTAAAGGAATCTAATGTGAAGTTATTGTGTTTTATGTTGTATGAACCATGAAAATAACACGAAAAGAAAGCAAATAACTGAAATGTGAATACCTAATTGTTTATTCTTTTGAGTTTGTTTTGTACACAAATACGGCTATTCAGTATAACTACTAAGTGATAACCAAACGTACCTATCACTTAGCGTATGTATAAACTTAACAAGTTATTATAGATAGGCTATAAAGGTCGTATGGTCTAATGGTCAAACTTTGTCAGATTTGTAAGAAATTAAATAGAGTAATAATTAGGTATAAATAATATAGACATTACGAATGTGTGTTGTGTGTAAGAAAACATATTAAGTGATTATGTATATATCCTCACGTGAGTAAATAAAAACCATACATTCTATAAACAAAGACTGAGCAATTGAAAAAGAAAAATCTCGTCTCTAAAAGTTGAAATATGTACCAAAAACACCTTTCAATTAACCCAAAGTTGGTAAGTGTTTAAGTGTATAAAATTCAAAATAAAACGCATGCAATTTCATAGGTATTATAAAAAAAGACACGTTAAACAAATTCGCAAATCCTCCCCTCCCCCGCACTAGAAAACTCCCATCCACCACCTCGCCTTAAGATTTACCACGTAATGCTTTCATAATCCTACTTCTATAGGTAGGCTTTCAACAATCGAATATATCAATATCTTTAAATTACTACTTTTAAGCTGTCTCAAAACAAGAGCATGTAAAAATTCAATCCCAGTAAACTTGTTTCATGGAATCCATTTTTTCCCAAATAAACCACTAAATCGCCAGAACAGTAATTCCGGAACTCTAAAATTGAAGTTATGTGTAAACACACGAGAGGGAATACTGCAGGCTACTCGTAATTTTGCAATTCTACTTCAGAACGATTTTTGTGGAGGGCACAAAGCTAGGCATGCGGATCTGATTCGGGTAAATGTTTACTAGAGTCCATTATTATTGGGGGAAAAGCAGCCTACATTTTTGGTTGGTTGCATTCGTTACCAAAAATATTGAACTTCACTGATGGATAAATCCAGTGCACACCATAAACAACAAAAAAATTAAAATTAACACAATGTTAATATAGAGTTTGTTTAGTCCATGAGTTAAGTTTGTAGCCCATATCACAATCTACCTGTGTACGGTCGAAATCGGTCCAGGAGTTTAGTCGGGACAACGTTAAAAACAGTTAGAGAGACAGGCAAACAGAGTTACATAATGTTAAATACACGGGGTCCTTTAAATCACTGTTTTTCCAGAACAAACGTTGTTCAGACCATGGACTAATAACTGTTATAGCATCAAATAAGAGAATAAAATAAAAATCTAGACCTTCTCAAATAAGTCTAACTTTGTTCAAAAACTAACTGTGACATAAAGTTCATGGGTACGGTAGCCGTAGAGTATTACCTACTCCTTAGTACCTAGTAGCTACCGGTCAGCGCGCTATGTTGTAGAGCGTAACGTTGAAATAGACGTTTTATGTTTGCAACTTTTTATATTCTTCAGAGACCAATTTCGTTTTGTTCTTATTTTGATGTTATAAACAGTTAGTAGACCATGGTCTGAACAACGTTTGTTCTAGGAAAACAGTGATTTAAAGGACACCGTGTATTGGTATGGAAGGATCTATTCATGTTTATAAGATAAATCACAAAAGCCTTAATAACATTCTCTACCAGACAATCTTTGGATAGAATGAATGGTGTGATTTTTTTACTTTCTTAACTATCAGTGTACGTTAGTTGTTCCATCAGCAACCTACACTAAAATATATTTCTAGGTAAAGTTTCATACCTTCCAACATAAAAACTGTAAGTTATACCCCAACAAAGAAATATACTTCAATGTCTGTTGGAATAGCCTCCCGTACCAGAACTTCTCCGAAAATTGTCATCGTAAGGCTCGGACTATATATCATCCGGGTCTCTCCGATCAAATCCGGAGCATGTCCCGGTTGCTTTCAGGTAAAAATCGGAGTCGGATGGCATCGGATCGTGTGTAGTCGATGCAGGAAAAATTCAAATGTTTGGTTGTGTGACGGATTGGTCAGGGGCCGTTAAAAAACGGTCGCTGATAAGCCCGGATGCCATATAGTCCGAGCCTTATTCTATAAAATTCAATTCAATATCCAAGGCTGGCCCAGTTGGGCCGTGGGCCGACTCGGCCGGACTCGCCCGCAGTAATTGACGCGCAGATTCGATGCAGCCGCATTCAAAAACCGTTCGAGTCTACGGTCTACACAGACTTTACATTTTACTAGAATGATTGTTTTGTTTTAAGGTACTATCCGAGTGATACTTTCTACTGTCAACCGCCAGCTGCCATCGCGGCAGCGGCAAGTGCAGTCGAAAGTTGCAGTCGGCAGAGCCGCTCAGAACACAGCCATAGAAATATATACTAAACCAGTAGAGCCACTGCTACTGAGCGTGCGGCCGCGGCACTTGGAGTTGGCAGTTAGCAATCGACATTACCGCTCGGAATAGTACCTTAATCTTTAATTAATCGAGCGAAGCGAGATCTCTAAATCAACTTGGGCAAATTGGCGTTGTATGTATGTTTTCTTGTCCGAGGATAACTTTTGAAACTTTTATCCGATCATCGTGAAATTTGGTATATAGGTAGGGAGTGATGGCACAATGTTAGTACGACTAAATAAGCTAAAAATGTGGGGGAGGGGGGTGGTTGTTGAGGTATTGGGATTCAAGAGTGGTAAAAATAAATAAAATGGGACTATAAGGTCAAGTGGCACGTTTCATAAAAGGTATTTGTAAGTTCATTTAGACGCCGTTTTTAGTTTTTGTTTAAACCTCGTAGTTTTTAAGTCATTAGCCATAATAAAAACTGAACTAAGACAAAATTACCAGGTAAGTAGCTATAATTACACAAATACTGGGAAAAGTCTGAAATCCAGAATAACTGCAATTTGTACCCCAAAAAATAACAACCATATTGCATAAACTCCCGTTACATGTAATTTGGATGAAACTGTAGGTCAAGTAATTTGGTAATACATTTCGTGGCACTATTTTGATTGTCAATGATTAGGTACAAGTACAAATAATATTTTTTTGTTTTTATGGGAGACTCGCAAGATCTCAGTTCGGGGCGAACCACTAGCTAACACTAACCCGCCCCGGCTTCGCTCGGATTGTTATACATATAATAATATAGCCTAGCACTCAGGACAGTGTAGCTTTTATTATAAAATAATTTACAAAATTCCTTATGTAGTTCCGGATATTACCCAGAACACAAAAACTTACTTCTTGAAGTAGATAATGCAAACATTTATTCTGCGGTGGGAATGGAACCCGCAACCTCCTGCGTTTCAGACCGCTATTCGCCCACTGCGCCACGGAGATCAAAACGAGCGAACTCAATACTCAATTTAAGTATTGCTTTCACATGGTGACAAATTGTTACAGATAATATCTAGATAGTTTCATATGAACCCTGGCAGGGTCCCTACCTACAGAACCCTACAGGAAGTCAGACCATGTTTTCATATCTTTTTTTTCGTTTTCAAATCCAGCGCTTATAATGCGCTGTCTAGCACAATCCGTGGTCTATGCACTTTTCGGGCCAGGATTAGGTAACGGGTGGACGAGCCTCAAATACTACGTACTTTTACTCAAATAAACAACATAACGGAGATTGAAAAATATTGTGTTTAGCTTGGGACCGAAAAAAGTTAAAATAATAGCGGCGGCCCGCAGTGAGTGGCAATTAAATAAAACAACACAAAATAGAACAGCGATACTAATGTGGAAATGTTCGTGAAATGATAAAACTGGGACAGAGATTATGGAAATACAATAAAATAACCGGCCAAGTCCGAGTCGGACTCGCGCACAAAGGGTTTCGTACCATCTATATGTCGCATCCGGTCGTGAATAGCAACACAAAACGGAATAACAGCGGTTGGCTGTGATTAGTTGGAACGGAACGCAAGCGCATCACGTGGCGTTAGGCAGATTCCACTATTTATACGGCAATGTTACCGGGTGAGAGTTCAGTTTAAACCCTCCGTCGTCCGAGACACGTTCTCGGAGACCCGGATGACGAAATCACTTCCGCTAATGCAGGTGAGTCATCCACATTAGACAGAGCAAACACTCCACAAATACACCGACCTCGCCGGCGAGGTCGACGAGTCCCATTCGTCGCCGCCTACACGAGGTACAAGCACGTACCCGGGCGTTTCTCTCCTATCCCCGTCCCGGCAACAGCCCAAGCCGAGGTTCGTACCTAAGTGGTGCCCTTGCGCTAGTTGCCTCATCAAAAATAAAATTATAGGGCTAAGCGCCTTCTGCGCTCGCCAAAAGCTCGGTTAAGCTGCAACGGCTTCAGAGGCCAATAGCGAGATAAGTCCATTCGAAAAAAAAGACACGTTCTCGGAGACCCGGATGACAAAATCACTTCCGCTAATGCGGAAGAGTCATCCACATTAGACAGAGCAAACACTTTACAAATACACCGACCTCGCCGGCGAGGTCGACGAGTCCCTTCAGTCGCCGCCTATACGAGGTACAAGCACGTACCCGGGCGTTTCTCTCCTATCCCCGTCCCGGCAACAGCACAAGCCGAGGTTCGTACCTAAGTGGTGCCCTTGCGCTAGTTGCTCAGTTATTGTTGGTCAGCCGTACAGTGCAGTCGAGGGAACGGCCCGCGTTCCGTGTCGTGCCAACTTCTAACTCTAGCTATGCGTACTTAGTTATACCGTGTGATTAGTGAAGTGTTAATTAGGGTAAAGTTTATATTAGATGCTGTATCTGTAATTTGTCTGCGTACCATTTGAACTGACATTACCCACTACACGCCCACAAGGAAATAGACTATCATGACTGATGGAGACGGTGGTTGTGAGCACTCTGCCCTACCTGCCTCCGACATATATATATATACAAGAAAGTTGTGTTAGTTACACTATTTATAACTCAAGAACGGCTTAACCGATTTGGCTGAAAATTGGTCGGGTGGTAGCTTAGAACCAGGAGACGGACATATGATACTGATTATTCCGTTCGACCGCGTTCCCATGTGACGTGAGATAAAACGTCAAAGAGAATACAAGTCACTATAAAACGTGATATAACAAAAACGCATCTAACATGGAATAACAAAACGCAAATGACAGCTAAACGTGGTTTTGTCTATGGTTAAGTATGATTGTAAATAAGATGGCCGGGGACAACAGTTGACAATTCTACCAGGGTTACGTATATTGACAGCCCGCGTTATATTCATGTCAAGGAGGTACGAAGTTCGGCGGGTCAACTAGTTATCTATAAAAACGGCAAAAAAATCACGTTTGTTTTATGGGAGCCGGGATATTTGTTTTAATTTAATTTGATTATTTATATATAAAGTGAATATATAACTAAATATTCTGTAAATATTTGAAGCGTTCTACCTGTTGCCGTTATCAATATCGAGCTAAAACGAGCAAAGAAATCACGTGTCTTGTATAGGAGCCCCCCTTGTTCATTTATTTTATTCTGTTTTTAGTATTTGTTGTTATAGCGGCCACAGAAATACATCATCTGTGAAAATTTTAACTGTCTATCTATCACGGTCGGACAGACAGACAGACAGCGGAGCCTCAGTAATAGGGTGCCGTTTTACCATTTGGGTACGGAACCCTAAAAAGGATCTATAGTTGCTCAACCCAAAAAAAATAGCAGAAGTTAAATACAACGAGCGAAAGAAGGCGCACTTTAATGCGTGTAGGAAGGTCTCGGGTCAAGTCGATCGAACGATCGACCAAAATTGTTCCAAGATACTCGTATGTACGTCTTACTAAACTTAACTTCTTTTCCTATTTCTTTCGTTTACTTACTTACTCCGTTGGCGCAGGGACCCAAAGTCTTGGCCTCCGATATGACAACTCTCCACTTTCCTCTGTCCATTGTCATCTCTTGCCAGTTGTCGGCTCCAAGGTCGCGCAGGTCACCCTCCAACCTATAGTTCCAGCGATAATTGGGACGACCGGTCAGAGGCTAGTCGGTCGGGCCAAGTACGCTCTTTTGACGCTTTGATCTTCACCCATTCGCAGTATATGGCCGAGCCAGCGCAGTTGATGTGACTTGTATTCCATGATGTTAGGGTCGACCACAAGATCTTCTATTTCGGCGTTTTTAAGGACCCTTAGGCTACCATCTTCTCATTTTACTAGACCCAGGATTCTACGGACAACTCTACTTCGTTTACTTACGTTTACATATTATATGAATACCACAAACACAAAGTAATACTTACTAAACCAACCAGTTGATACCCTTTACCCCTTTTTTTATTAATGATAGTCAAGCGCTTGACCACTACCTCACCTTTTGGCAAACAAAAGTGTGATCGAAGTTGGAGCACGCTTGCCTAGAAATAACTTATTCACTCTGGACTTGAAGACTCGAAGATTATACTGGTTTAGAAAAACATACGCCGGAAGTGAGTTCCACTCCTTATTTGTGCTAACAAGAAAAGTTGTAGCAAATCGTTTGGTACGACAAGGTGGTATGCCGACCAGGTACGGGTGGTACTACTCGGTACGTCTGCTTCTCCGGTGATGGAAGGGGGAAGCAGGGATAAGGTCATGAAGATTCTGCGCACATTCACGAAAATGAATCTTGTAAAAAACTGAAAGACTGGCTACTCGGCGTCTATGCTCTAGACTGTAAATTGGCTTCCACTAGGGAGTCATCACCAATGAGTCTAGCAGCATGTCGCTCAATCGAATCAAGGGCTTCAAGCTGATACTTTACATTGAATTAGGATAAAATAATAGCCAGTCTATCGTTTCGTAGCTCTGCCCTACAGTTCTATGGCAAATCTGTGGATTGTTTTGCGATTGAGTTTCGTTGTTTGAAATATTGCTGCTTTTTTGCTTCGTGACATGCCGATAACTGATTTCGAATGGCGCGACTTCTTTGAGCTTTTGTTCGATTGGATTTTGAGGGGAACGCTTTTGTATTGTAAAATATGACACATGTTTGCATAATATTTATTGACTAATAGTAGCTAGGGCGGGTAAGACCGTTTTTGATCGAGCGAAGCGAGATCTCTAAATCAACTTGGGCAAGTCGGCGTTGTATGTATGTATGTATGTTTGTTCGAGGATAACTTTCGTAGCATTGATCCTATCATCGTGAAATTTGATACATAGGCAGTGATAGCACAATTTTGGTGTGACTAAATGAGCTAAAAATGTTGGGGGGTTGTTGAGATATTGGGGTTCAAGAGGGGTAAAAAAAATTAAAATGAGACTATTAGGTCAAATGAGACGTCAAATGTAAGGTCTTTATTAGTATGATTAGACTCCGTTTTTATTTTTAGTATTTTTTATACTTTTTGAGTTATTAGCCAATATAAACTGAACTTTGACAAAATTCACAGGGTACACTAGCGCGCCCACAGTACTGTATTTTGGTATGCGTGTAGCTTAAGTAACAAAATTATAGGCAAAAGTCTGAAATCCAGAATAACTGCAATTTGTACCCCAAAAAAAACCAAAATACATGAACTCCCGTTACCTGTAATTTGAATGAAACTGTAGGTACGTTAGGTTACACAACGATCCCTGAACGTATTTAGTGACTAAACATGTTTAAACTTTACGTATTTATATGATTAGACAACTTATAAAATCATATTTAGCCACTAAAATAATACGTTTTGGCATCGTTGCGCTAGTTGCCCTAAGAGTATTTTTTTTGTGTTTTTGGAGACTCGCGAGTTCTCAGTTCGGGGCGAACCACTGCCAATAAATGTTTTCATAGAATTTATATTTAATGCGTACGGTGCGGACAAGGGGTGACAAGGTACATACGGCTACACATCAAGCTATATATTCCCTGTATAAACTGACCTCGCATTGTGTAGGCTTTTCGTAGAATGAGAGGTCAGCTTATATTGGAAATGTATAGCGTCACAATGTATAGCTTGATGTGTAGCCGTGTGTACTAAGCACTAGATGCTCCAATAATCCATTTGTTACTGCCCCTAGCATTGAACACACTCATATAATTGTGTGTTATAACACCACACGATATTAAAATTAATTAGAAAGCAAGTGTTTTCATTTTAAACGGCACATTAGGAGAACAAAGCGAGCCATAAACTATAGAAAATATAGAAGCTACATAGATATCGTATACGTCTAAATACCTAACATAAAAAATAAACGAACTATCCATACATTATATGTCTTTAAGCCCGATTCGCGCGATGAGTGATGTCATAAAACGGTCACCGACACAGCATAGTGTTGCGTTGATCTTCTGCCAGGCGGGAGCGTAACGAACCGTGACTCAAGGATAAAAATATTCATATAAAAAAAAACATTTATTGAGGAACATTAAATAGGTACTTAAATATAGAGTGTGTACACCTGTAGAAGTATGAGGACTGAGTTATAAATACCAACGCCATCCTCCTTTACAGCAGTGCGTATATTCTAAGATATTTTAAAATCGTATCTCTGTCTAGCCTCAAAGCTTTGCTGGAAGAAAGCTCTTCTTATAGTTAAGCTTGCCTTCAACATCCAATGTTTTACATTTATAATATTAGTGTGATTAAAGATTGTTTCGTTTTATGTTATAATTTGTACCTTTATCGTTTTTTTTTTGTGTGTGTAATCTTGCATATATATTTTTCATTCTAATAAATACGGAAACCTGGGTGTGTAGTCATATTTTTTAAGCCATAAAGTAATTTTGAATTACGTAAAGGCCCTGGATGTTCAGACCGTCCCAATGTAAAGTTGGCAGGTCTTGTGGTCGGCTCGGTGGCACCGCCGTGTTTTTGTGCACGATAATTAGCTGGGTAGATAACACTGATAGTAGTGTTCCCATATTTAGATTATATCAACGTTTATGTTGTAAAGCAATTAAGAGGGAAATTGTTACTAAATAGTATGTATTAATTTTTCGACCTCCATGGTGCAGTGGACGAATAGCCGTCTGAGACGCAGGAGGTTGCGGGTTCCCACCACGTAATAAATGTTTGCATGATAACTGATAGAATACTTATGTACTTTTTTTTGTAAATACATACTTATAATATATAGAGACCAGACCAGGAACTTAGATCTTTAGATATTTGCTTCGAATCTAGTGGCTTCTTTTTAAATCAGTTAACTGATTCTCATAGTACAAGCTTTGCTTAGTTTGAGGCTAGATGGCGCTGTGTGAAATGTTCAGCATTATTTATTTAAGCAAAACTTCTTTACGCACGCTTGACTTGGGAAGTAAGCTGGTGAATGCGTTACGAAAAATGCGAACGGAAGTTGAGAGGGAGATATAGGCCGGGCTTATATAAACGCGTGGTACTGCACGAAATTACTAACCGCGCGGTACCGCGCGTTTATATGAACCGGGCTTTAAGTTAGTGAAGATAGAAAGAGAGAGAGTTACGTTTCGTATATTACTGTAGGGGCAAGAGAGAGAGGTGCGAGCATACATTTTCTTTCTCTCTTTCTCTCATAGCCAGTTGATTTGTCACATATCTCATATCTCAAATTAGCCTAAATTATACAAACTGCAAAAACAAAACACTCCTTCATGCTGTATAATAGAGTTAATTTTGCTATAGATAAAAAAAGTATTTACGACGTTTCGTATTTTGAATCGACCAGCTTTGATTTACAAAAAAGTGCAGCTATTCCACAACAGATGACGGGCAGTAGCATAAATTTTACTTTAGTCGTGTGGTCTGAACTCGTTTATTTTAATAAGAGTAGTAGAGTTCATTGTGAAAAGGCTAATCCGAGGAAGTTCTAGTACCGCTATACCCATTTCTGCAATTATGACGGTGAAAAATTACAGACACAAGACCTATGCCTAAAATTGATGGAAGTATATACACGGCACATATATATATTTTTAGGTAGTTGACATTGTACACACGGCTATACATCAAGCTATACATTTCCAGTATAAGCTGACCTCTCATTCTACGAATAGCCTACACAATGCGAGGTCAGCTTATCCTGGAAATGTATAGCTTGATGTGTAGCCGTGTGTACCAACACCATGTGATGATAATTTCTAATTTCTTTCTAATCATTATTGTGAATACGGGATTTATCATGTACCTACCGTCTTATCGGTGTTTTGACCGACAATGTTTCAGTTCAATTCGTGAACATTCATCAGGGTGAGTGCGATCCCCTCCGAATAACGTATCACCTCGCACTGCGCGCCGCTGCCTTCTGCACGCGAGTGGACGGGCGGGGTGGTGGGGCTTGGGTCAACTAGGGCCCAGCGTGTTTACCGTCTGTGTCATCATCATTATCATCACTGCTGCTCTCTTCGGTAGTTCTTGGTACAGGCAAATACACAACACTAAATATGTCTCTACCAGGTTCTCTTCTTTCTAATATTAGGTTGGGGAAAAAGTTTCTTCGCATTTTTTATGAAAATTCAAAACATTTTTTAATTTAGTTTATTTACATTTAACTAAAGTATTTAGATACCATTTTGTTTGATAACTTTTTGCCATCTTGTAGGTAGGAACATGATCCCATTGCTATAAAAGTTTTGGGGCTTCTGATCAAAATACCGCGACAAGTAGTTTTGGTAGTCCTATTGTGATGTTAACCTGACACTGCCTAAAAAATTCTGAAGAGACCGAAACAGGTGGAAATCTGAAGGTGCATGGTCAGGACTATACGGCGGATGCATTAACACCTCCCAGCCAAACTCACTTAATTTTTGCTGAATGGCTAAACATATGTGAGGTCTAGCGTTATCATGATGAAAAACCACACCCCTTCTGTTGATTAATTCCGGCCGCCTTCTCTCAACTTCTTGCTTTAATTACATCAGTTGTTCGCAGTAGAGTTCAGAATCGATGGTCCTACCTGGTGGTAACAGCTGATAATGAATAATGCCCTTTCAATCCCACCACACACACAGCATCGCCTTGTTGCGAGTTAACCCGGGTTTTGCCACAGTCTGTGAAACCTGAGCGGCCTTTGACCACGACCTTTTTTGCAAGTTCTTGTCGATCCACTTTTCATCACCAGTTATCAGCTTCTTCAAAAATGGTTCCGTTTCATTACGTCGTAATAAAGAATCACAAATGAGTACACGGTTCATTAGGTTTCTTTCAGTGAGCTCGTGGGGTACCCAAATATCGAGCTTTTTTGTGTACCCAGTTTTTTCAATGGCGCCAAAACTGTGTTGTGGTCAATTGCCAGTTCATTAGCTACGTTGTAACTACTGATATGCCGATCTTGTTCCTTTTTTTCAAAAATAGCATCAATTTTATCCGTAATAGGGCGATCAGAGCGACGTGCATCTTTGACATCAAAATTTCCGGATTAAAAACGCTTAAACCAAAATTTGTGCTACTCTCACAGACACTAGGTCCATAAACATCGCAAATTTTTTTCGCGGCTTGCGTTGCATTTTTGTCTTTTTTTGTAGTAAAATTTTAAAATGTATCGAATGTCTTCATTAGATTCGCTCATCTTTACAGTACGAAAAACAAATAAACATCACACATTTTCCTAAATTGAATTTGGAATTATCTTCCTAAAAATTTAACCTTTGAATGATACCAAAACCAGCCAGATACAAATAGTATAGCCAAAGAGATTTTATTACAAGTTCATACATACTATAATGCGAAAAGACTTTTTCCCCAACCTTTTATTTAGAGCACCACAACAACTTTATGTCTAGAGAATCCCCACATCTTAGGCCAGTAGCAAATCTCCGGTAGTACATTTCTTTCAAAATATAAATAATTCAAATCGAAATACAATAATATCATGTGACATAAAATACTAGATAACTTTAATAATGTACACTTCAGGCCAATCAATTGCGCAACCATGGAAACGCCAAACAATTCTACACATCATCGGCGCAGTAATAAACCCTAACTTCTTCGTCCCACATACATTTTCATATAACCTTTGTCTGAGATCATTTCAATAATATTCCAAGTTTAATAGCAGTACGCAAAGGCAAGCTCGAGGCATTGGGTAATAAAATTTAACGTGTCGTTGCCGAGTTTTGTGACTTTACCTAAATTTATTGCTGGAAGTTTTTCACGCGATCCATTTGTTAATCTGGTTCGTAGTATTCGCATTTTGAAAAATACGGTGATTTATCTGTAAATTAAATAGGGCGTGTTCATGGATATTGTTTTTATGGCCGTGCGTGTGGAAGTTAGTTTGAGAAATAAAAAAAATAGTTTCATGTTATAATTTTGAAATTAGAATAAAATATGGTTCCTTATTGACTCAAAAAATTAAATATTATTAGAAAAAAATTGTATTTTTTAAACAAACCGTTGCAAATGGGTGGTGCATTCGGCGAATAGCCGGCGTAGACGCAGGAGGTAGCGGGTTCGATTCCCGCCGCGTAAGAAATGTTCGCATGATCTATAGATATTTGTTCCGGGTCTGGTTGTTTCTCTATTTAATATAAGTATGTATTTACAAAATAAAATGTATATAAGTATTCTATCAGTTATCTGTTTCCCATAGTACAAGCTCTGTTTAGTTTGGGGCTAGATAGCGCTGTGTGAAATGTCCAGCAAAAATAAATAAATAAATGATCTAAAGACGGTGGCTGCATTTTTTTTGTAATTGAATTAAAATAACTCAATTTCTAGGACATGTAAGAGAAAACCATCACATAACGTAATCTTTTTTATCAAGATCCAAAATATTCGTTTAGGTATATAAATAAATAAATAAATATTGCTGGACATTTCACACAGCGCTATCTAGCCCCAAACTTATCAGAGCTTGTACTATGGGAACCAGATAACTGCGAGAATACTACTGCTTTTTTGTGAATACCTACGTATAATATATAGAAAAATATCCTGAACCCGGAAAAAATATCTCTAAATCATGCAAACATTTATTCCGCGGCGAGAATCGAACCCGCTACCTCCTGCGTCTCAGCGGGCTATTCGCCCACTGCGCCACAGAGGTCGTCCCTTTGTTTAGGTATATAACTACTACTTTATTCCTTTACCTTTATCTTTTACGATTTAAATCTAATTTAACTATAAACTGCTTAGCATAGGATTTAAATGACGTGTAAGCTCTGGAACTCTCAACTTCTGTAACTTTGATGAATTTTACATTTATGATTTTCACATAATCGTGCATACTTATTAAAATTGGCTAACTTTGATGAGCAAATCAAAGAACAATTTGACTACAAATTGCACAGCGATTTCCTTATCTTATATTCGAATAAAGCCTTCTTTCATCACTTAATCATGACCAAGCGTTTTTAATATTACTTAGGCATGGAGCATGGATTGTAAGTTGATTTTTATTGTATGTTTCTTATTGTTTTATAATTTATTCCGTATTTCCATAGTTCCTATGGAATGCCATCAATACCGGATGCTTTATGGTTGTTAAACCGCATAATAGCCCGTTCAACTTTTTCAAAGGTGGGTGGTTCT
Source organism: Philereme vetulata (assembly GCA_918857605.2). NCBI lineage: Eukaryota > Metazoa > Arthropoda > Insecta > Lepidoptera > Geometridae > Philereme > Philereme vetulata. Next base: position 3,808,708 of record OU975462.1, read on the forward strand.
ACCTCTGTATTATTGTTCTCCTGTGGCCATATTCAAGTACCTCACCCGTGAAGAAGAAATTCAAATTCGCATCCAGAATTTCTTACGGTGCAGTGCTGCACGACATAAGAAACCGGTATCTAGGCTTCTCAGCAGAAGAACCAAGCTCCGAATTTACAAAACCGTAATACGGCCCATTCTTATTTATGGTTCTGAAGCCTGGACGCTACCCTGGAGGAGAAGAATCAGCTTTTAGTAGCAGAGAAAAAAGTTCTCCGTAAAATCTTGGGCCCAGTAAGAAGAGAAGATGGTAGCCTGAGGGTCCATAAAAACGCTGAAATAGAAGATCTTGAGGCCGAGCCTAACATCATATGACAATACAAGTCACACCGACTCCGCTGGTTTGGCCATCTACTGCGATTGGATGAAGATCGAAGCGTAAAGAGAGCATAATTGTGCCGACCGACTGGGCGCCGACCGGTTGGTCATCCCAAGTATCGGTGGAACGACAGGATGGAGGCTGACCTGCACGACTTGGGAGCCGAATACTGGCAAGAGATGGCAGTTCACAGAGGAAAGTGGAGAGTTATCACATCGGAGGCCAAGACTCACTTTGTGTCCCTGCGCTAATAGAATTAGTAAGTATTCATTCCGTAATATCGCATTAAAATGTCGCTTGATTGTGATGATTTCAAGTTATCATTTATAATCAAATACTGAAATTATGAAGAAGAAACGAAGTTTCGAAGCTGTTGTTTAGGCCTTGCATGATCTAGACAATCACAGAAGAAAGTTGTCTATCCATTTATGCCAAAAGATTAGAGAAAATAACGTCCATCTCGCGCTCTGCGTTATAGACTATTGTCTAGGAATTGTATCTCTACATCATACATCATTCTCAATGTTTTCTACACTTACAAGTGTCATCTAATTTTTTTTATACTTAATTAGTTGACCCGCCGAACTTTGTACCGCCTTGACATGCATATAACGCGAGCTGTCAATATACATCACCCTGGTAGAATTGTCAATTATTGTCCCCGGCCATCATTTTACAACCATACTTAACCATAGACAAAATTACGTTTAGCTGTCGTTTGCATTTTCTAATTCCATGCCAGATGCGTTTTTGTTATACCACATTTTATAGTGACTTGTATTCTCTTTGACGTTTTATGTCACGTCACACGGGAACGTGGTCGAACGGGATAAAAAGTATCCTATATCCGTCTCCTGGTTTTAAGCTACCTTCCAACCAATTTTCAGCCAAATCAGTTCAGCCGTTCTTGAGTTATAAATAGTGTAACTAACACGACTTTCTTTTATATATATAAAGATAGATTGATCTTCGTTTGACCACAATCTCACCTGATGTTAAGCGATGATGTGGTCTAAGATGAAGCACGAAGATCTAGAAGAAACCTATTCACTCTTACCTTAAAGAGGCCCGGATTGTATTCTTTATGAAAAACAGAGGACGCCAAAGTATTCCTTATCTTAGCCGTACGCATCAAGAACGTAGATCCAAAACGGTGTGTGCGAATGGGTGGTATATCAACTAGGTACAGATCTTACTGAGCCGTGCGCCTGCTTTTCCTTTGATAGAAAGGAGATGGCGGGATCAGATCGTATAGTTCCTGGGCACATTCTTCGAATTCAAGTAACTTAAACACACACAAGATACGAATAATTTCACCCCTTACATAACAATTACACAAGAATAAGCGATGGTATTTACACATTTAATACACAACCCGAATACGTGAGCGTTTTCGATGAAAATTCAAAAGTTTTTGGTAATTAACATAATATTATGCCTGAGTTAGACGGCTTTAGAATGCGTGTCAGGTATATTGCTTGCTGTATAATTTTCTCTGGAATAATTTAAATCTAAAAAGAGGAAATTACGTCCATGCCGAGTATTTCTTACATCATCGGCTTCAGTAAATAAGTATTTTGTACGCTGAAAAGCCTTGCTGTGTACCTTGCTTTACTTGTCTTTTGTCGGTTTTATTTAATTTCAATATTGACGTGTAACTAAATTAGTTTTGTTCTTTGATTACTGTCAGTTAAAGGTGATATAAATCTGACTAATTTTTTTTTATTTTCATATATATCATAAATAAATTTATACTACTAGCAGCAAGGAGAAGAAACAGATTTTAAAGTTAAAATACTATAACAGATAAAACCGGCCAAGTGCGAGTTGGACTCGCGCACGTAGGGTTTCGTACCATTATCTATAAAAACGGCAAAAAATCACGTTTGTTGTATGGGAGTCCCCGTTTAACACTTGTATTTTTTGTTTTGTATTTTTAATGTTAATATATAATTAAATATTCTGTGCATATTTCAAGCGTCTACCTGTTGCCGTTATCAATATCGAGCAAAAATGAGCAAAAAAATCACGTTTGTTGTATGGTAGCCCCATACAAATATCGCTTTAATTATTTTTCTTGTGATTGTTGTTATAGCGGCAACAGATATACATCATCTGTTTAAATTTCAACTGTCTAACTATCACGGTTTATGAGATACAGCCTGGTGACAGACGGACAGACAGACAGACAGACAGCGGAGTCTTAGTAATAGGGTCCCGTTTGATTCTTTGTGTACGAAACCCTAAAAAACGAGGTATAAAAGTAAATTGAAAGCTTTACCAAAATTTCAATTCCATTGGACCACTTAAAAAGTAACGAAGGCAGTCTAAACTAAATTTTCCTGTAAAATAACGGAACTAAGTTTGTAATAACACGATATTTTCATATCTTTTAGAGCACTAACAACATGAAATGATGCCACGGGTACAAAGTACGAAGTCTCGGACTTGATACGTTTTCGTTTGGTGCAAGTTAATAGCAATATTACTTTTTACTATTTGTCAGAGCACGGTAATTCATTATTTTATTTTCTTAATTTTATAATTCGCCCCTCCTTCTCCATATAAACTTTTACTATGACATTGCTCATACTCCTCCGTACCTGAAATAAGCTTGAAAGGGATACATTCTTTTGTCTTCACGTATTTATAAACAGATGTATAGGTAGAACTGATGCTAACAGATCTCCACGAAGCATCACTAAAAGTTGGCTTGAAAATGAACATGACTAAAACAAAAGTGATGTCGAGCTCTAGGGGCTCGATTCCAAACATAACTTTTGGAAACGAGTACCTGGTGATAATCGAATCCTATGTGTATTTTGGTCATGTTTTATCTTTCGGAAAAGAATTACAGGCCAAGGAGATGTCTAGAAGAATTCACTTAGCATGGGCGGCGTTCAGCAAGCTGGACGATATTTTAAAATCTTCTACCGTTCCAAAATGTATGAAGACCCGCCTCTACAAACAATGTGTCCTGCCAACATTAACCTACGGTCCTGAGACAAGGTCGCTCACGATGGAGACTGTGCGCAAGATTAGAGTCGCAAGAGCCATGGAGCGCACCATGCTCGGCATCACACTGCTAGACCGAGTCCCCAATACTGAAATTCGCAAGTGGATTAAATTTCAAGACTTTAGCAAGCGTATACTGGGACTCAAGTTGAGTTGGGCAGGACATGTGACCAGGCGCAGTGATAACAAGTGAAGCAGGGTGCTGACTGAGTTGTGGCCCCGACATGGAACCAGGAACGCAGGTCGTCCGCCGGCAATATGGGTCGACGACATTATAAAAACCGCAGGTCGTATGTGGTTAGAACAGCGCAGGACAGAGGCGAATGGCGACAACGAAGACAGGTATATGCCCAGCAGTGGGATGAAATAGGGTGACCATGATGATGATGAGGTAGCACTAGGATTTACGAGGTTATCTGAAAGATAATATTGGTGGTCGACATAGTTCAGTGGATCAGCAAGCTGAAGTGGCAGGCCCATCATAGCCGTATGTTCTAGAGGATTTTTTTCTGCGAACAGCTGTTAGTTTCAGGAATAATCTCTCTGCTAAGTTTTTCCCCAAAGACAATAACGAACAGAAGCTGTGATACGAGTGATCGTTATTCTCGGAACTTCATTCGAAGATTATCTAGATTATAGATAGATAGATAACTCTTTATTGAATTACCACACAAACAGAAATAATACAAAAATAAGTACTAGGCTAAAATAAATAAGACAATACAATGGGCGGCTGAAAGCGATCTTTTCCAGGCAACGTTTGGATGAAGCGAAATTTACAAAAATACGGAGTGCGGTGTACTTTAGAGGATACATTTACACATATATTCTAAGGTATAATAAAAATATGATGAAGTTTTAATCCTAATACTTAATATAGGTACTTATAAAATAGACTAATATATATGTATATACATATAGCAAACAATACTAACAGATAAAATAAGTACATAAATAGTAAATAAATAACGCTAGGAAGATGACATCGTCAGGTAATGGTGTTTCTACTTCAACTTGAAGGTGTGTAAGGAGGATGACCGTCTTATTTATACATCGGTCCCATCGGTTTTCAATAAAGTACCAAAATCGATATAGACAGCAGCGTCCGTACCTATATGTATTTAAAAGTAGGCTTAAAAAGTGGTTGTTGAATCGGATATTCTATATATAACGAAGATGAGTTTTATGAACTACCGAAACGTAGAATATCGCACTAAGAATTATAAATTAATGGACAAAAATGAATTTTATTAATATTTAATTATATAACTGTAATATAATTTGTAATGACGTGTAACTATGGAGTTATTTATATATTTATTTTATTTCGAACAAAAGCCACAGCTCTTAGTATATAACAGGTGTATCTTATGTTAAAACTTACAGCCAATAAAGGATTTACATTTTAAAATTTCAAATACTTATACATTGACGACGTAAATCACTTATCGCACTAAATAGGACAATGATTTTAAATATAAAGAATAACAATATAAAAAAAATCTTAAAATATGTATAACTTACACAACAACCATAATCACACACGCACACTAAACATTAAAGATATACATTCATACATGTATATAAAGTATTGTATTATAATTAATTTAAAATTATTAAGTTATAAGTAACAATGTAATTTAAATAGAACGGATAAGTAAATACTTGACTGTATAGGTACACAGTCACGCTAGCTGGTTGATAACTATATAATGGATTTACTGTATTATTCACACTGTGTCACACCGAGTGAACTTGCATTGTACTGCGGGCGACACTCGACAGAAAATTGCGGGTAATCGTAAAACAATTCTATCATTCTTGATTGTTGTTTTTTGAATTACCTACTATTTAAATTTTTGAATTGTTTCGAAGCACTAAAATTACTTAAGCTTAAATTAGTTTCTCATATAAGTGAAATGTAAATTTCTTTTGACAAAATAAATGTTCTTTAACCATAAAATTATTATTCTAACGAGTTCTCTTCTGACTTAAACCATACAGTTAACAAAGTTAGGTGGTGTATTCATGCCAGTTCACTGGCAACTTTTAACTGGCCAGATGTGGCTCAGCCTCTGGGGTATGAATCTGATTTACTTTAAGATTAATACGGCACGGCCCAACTTTTTTATTTTGTAATAGACTTGTGGTCATCCGCGGTTTTAGCGAAATACTCTCGTGAGAACTGAGTTTTGGTATAAATGGTGGCCTTGTTTTAATCAGTAGTTTATAATTTTTTTTATATCTAAATAGATCTTTGTTTGACCACAATCTCACCTGATGGAAAGCTATGATGTGGTCTTAGATGAAGCACGAAGATCTAGAAGAAACCTATTCACTCTTACCTTAAAGAGGCCCGGATTGTATTCTTTAGGAAAAATAGACGACTGCAGTGTTCCATACCTTAGCTGTACGCATCAAGAACGTAGAACCAAAACGGTGTGTGCGAATGGGTGGTATATCAACTAGGTACGGATCTTACTGAGCCGTGCGCCTGCTTTTCCTTTGATAGAAAGGAGATGGCGGAATCAGATCGTATAGTTCCTGGGCACATTCCCCGAAATGTATTCTGTAAAAGATCGATAGGCTTGCAACTTTACGGCGGTGTTCGATAACTTGTGGTCGTAGCCTCCGCCGTATATTGCTCACCTATAAGCATAAAAGCCCTACGTTCTATCGAGGCTAAGGTAGCGAGCTGGTATTTGGCCGAACCAACTCATACGATACTCATCGTCATCGGACGTTGACTACTCAGGCCTCTCTCAGAGATTTCCAGAGCGATCGATCTTGTGCGGCCTGCACCCAACGGCGTTTTTGCATCTAGTCTAGAGGAGGCTATCCGATGCTAGGCTTTCGAGTGCATGGAGGCACTCGAGAACCCCAACGGCCATTAGTTCTCAAACAAGGTTAGTTCTCAAATAATATCAGGTTTATTAATCAGTTTCAGCCAAAAAATCACACTTCACACTAATATTTTAAATGCGAAAGTTTAGATTTTTGTTTAATTGTTTGTTTTTTATTGCTCAATCACGTCGTAACGGCTTATCAGATTTCGATAAAATTCAGTATATACGTAGATTATAACCTGGATTAACACATAGGCTACTTTTTATCCCATAAATCAGGTCCCGTGGGATTAAAATGGGGTGTCAAGGTAAATTACAACAGCGAGTTTAGTTATATTGCTAGGATATTCAATTGAGTTCATTTTTTTTAAACCATGGGTACATATAGGACACGTAGTTACGTCAACTTCATTGGTAGGTACATAAAATAATGTTAATTCATGGTATGTAAAGGTAGAATATTATTTAATTTGCATCTATAGGCTTTGTCAGATGAAAAATGATATAAAATAACGTAATTAATGTACAATAAATTAATTGAAGCGTCTGTAAATAAATAAATATTTATTCATTTTTCATATTGCTAAGATTAACATTAGGGATTAATATCTACTTATAGGTAAGATTATATACATTGCCTGAACTAGGAAAATCTGTATCTCAGGCGAATAAGACTAGACTGGGGTAACTTATGAATACTCAAATGAAGAAAACTTAGAATCTATTTAAATAATGAAAAAAAATAAAAATAACTAAATAAACTATGTGCAAACATGGAAGGTTTGAGTTTGAGTTACGAATCTTTAAAATCTTACTTTATTACGGTTAGTAATTCCTCAGTTTCCTCGTAAGATAGATTGGATAGAGCAGACTGTAAGGCTCTTTTACAATTTGAGAAGGCTGTAAAGAGGTTTTGTCATTAACAATTTTCAACTTAAATACAATAGATATGCATTTAGTAGTGTAACGTGTACGCAGTCGCGGGCAACTGGTAGTCATAAAATAAACCTACACAAGCACGTCAATATAACATTCTCATATTCAGCAGGGTATGTCGCAGGGTCCGTTTATCATAATTTCTTTGTATACAGCGCTTCTGTCAAACAATACAATATTATTGGGTTCGGGACTCCCGCATGTATTATGTATGAAGATTCGAAACACACTTGTGCGGGTGTTCTGACGGTGTTATGTATATTGTGACCATTTATATTTGTTTATGAGGATTGTCTATTACCTGGTGGCATGTGTACGGTTTTTATGGAAATTTCATACGCCCAACCGTACGTTGTCATGCGAAATATAAATAAGTACCTACGAACGTTTTTCAGAAGTGTGTTTTGATTTGTCGTCCAAAAAAAGTGTGTTAGAGCTCATAATGTAAACGCGTTACAAAAAATAAGATCTAAATTCGTATTTTTCTCAGAAAAAGGGGATTTTTCATCATGGCTAAACATTTTATATACCTACCTATATGCGTTAATCCAGGTTATGATCTACGTACATATCAAATTTAATCTAAATTGGTTCAGCAGGTCCTACGTGAAAGAGTAACAAACATCTATACATACATCCATACAAACTTTCTCGTTTATAGTATTAGTGGGATAGTGGGACAATGAGAAATTATAAACTAGGTAACATTTCTTGTCGTCTGAAGTCACCGTTAGGTAAGTATGTAGGTTAAATACAGGTTAACAATTATAATACATATTTAAGTATTTATATATCTATTCAATCTACTGATATCATAGCAAAAAGCATGGTCACCTCAATATTACTTCTTGTTACGGATCACGGAGTTGTCTTCAGGCAATCGTCGGGATCGTACAAGCTGGACAATTTATTCCTACCATCGACACCCTTAACCAATCGCAATAACGACTGTTTCAGCTTAGCTGGTTGTTTGCGGTCAACTGTACGACTACCAAACTTCTAATGGGATCAGACAGATAAAAGTTGCAGAACACAACGCTTGTAGTTTAATGACTTCTCGATTTATTGGTGGATTTTACATTTGGATGTAAAAAGTTTGTATGCTGATTCTGGGGTACCTTTTTGGCTTTTGATATAGGAATAATTAATCGAATTAGATAGACATATATAAATAGCTGTTGCCAGCGGCTTCGCACGCGTGGTTTGCCAATAAAAACTAACTTATGTGTTAATCCAGGTACATACCAAATTTCATCGCAATCGGTTAAGCCGTTCCGGCGTGAAAGAGTAACAAACTTCCATACATCCATACATACAAATTTTCGCGTTTTATCTTTATTGAATACCATCAAAAATAAACTAATAAAAGAACATACATTTTTCAAAATCAAATAACAATCGAATATATTTTTATTGTAAGTAGGTTGTAGTAGGTTGAAGTAGCAAGCTTAAAATTAAATACATATTAACAATGGTAACTTTCACAGATATGTATGCTTTGAGCATAGGTCACCAAAGCGTTGCGCTGGAAACCAGCGTTGTAACTCAGTTTACAGCACATGCCATGTTGAGCACAGGGCTTTTCATATAGCATGTACATGGCAGCATTTCTCCATGCATACACATTTTTTGTCATAATATGTTTTACTTTCCTCCTGTCTATATATTTTTTATTGTGTATAAATAAAAATGTTCGTTTATGTAGTTTTTTTTAAAACTATATAGATCTTCGTTTGACCACAATCTCATCTGATCGTAAGCGATGATGTGGTCTAAGATGAAGCACGAAGATCTAGAAGAAACCTATTCACTCTTACTTAAAGAGGCCCGGATTGTATTTTTTTGGAAAAACAGACAACGGCAAAAATGTTCCATACCTTAGCTGTGCGCATCAAGAACGTAGAACCAAAACGGTGTGAGCAAATGGGTGGTATATCAACTAGGTACGGATGGTACTGAGCCGTGCGCCTGCTTGTCCTTTGATGGAAAGGAGATGGGGGAATCAGATCGTAAAGTTCCTGGGCACATTCCCCGAAATGTATTCTGTAAAAGATCGATAGGCTTGCAACTTTACGGCGGTGTTCGAGACTTTGGGTCTTAGTCTCGGGCATATTTTGCTCACCTATAAGCCTTACGTTCTATCGAGTCTAAGGTAACGAGCTGGTATTTGGCTGAACCATCCCAAAGGTGTATCCCAGCAGTACTCCATACCAGACCGGACTTGTGCTTTGTAAAGACTAAGAAGCTGTCCTAGTGTGAAGTATCTCCTGACTTTGTTGAGGATGCCCAGCTTCATGGCAGCTGTTTTAGACTCGGTGTATGAGCTAAAATTGTGAGTAGGTGTGATGAAACCTAGAAGCTCGAGGTGACCTTACAGCTACCGGTACATTTCGGAAAATGGGAACTTAGTGAAGCTGACTCTTTTTCGCTGAGAAGAGACATGCTTGCGTTTTTGAAGCATTGAATTTGACGAGGCGAATTTGGCATTGCCCCAGTCAGAGACAGCCTTGAGTGTCAAATGCAAACGCTGCAGCATCTCTCTTTTTTCAAACTTTCGCGATCTGTGTACATAATTATTGATAAAAACGGGTATTTATCACGTATGTATCTTTTTTATTTGTTATCCCGACGTTTCGACTGTGTTTTTTCGGGATAACAAATAAAAAAGGTACATACGCGATAAATACCCGTTTTAAACACTAATTATGTTCGTATATGTTTTCGCGTCTGCTTCTTGTGTACAGTTTATGTGAATTATTTTTTTCTTTTTTTCTGCTTTCTTTCTTTCTTCTAGCTATTTCTCTAGGTACATATCTGTGTTGATAAGTTACACAACTTGCTTATATTTATCCACTTTATTTACTAGGCTTCTAATTACCATACAATAGGTAGGGTAGGGGTGTGCTAAGTGCCAGACTAGATTACTGAATCCTAGCCCTTAGCGATGTGCGAGCGATACATTGTTTTAAGACATATTATAATAAAAAGTGAATACACGTGCACGTGAGTAGTTGGTGAGTATTTAGTACTAGTTAGTGATTGTGTAAGTGTGTTTTAATTATTTTTAGTCACTGTTTTTAACTTTAAAAATTCAAGAATTATAATCAGTTATTATTCTTGAGTTATTTTTAATTATTTTTGAATCACAGGTACACACGGCTACACATCAAGTTATACATGAATGAATGAATGCATGAAAATTCTTTATTATACCTTACAAGCTAGACACAACAGATTTAAAGAAAAAAAAAAACAAATAAAAGTAAGCAAAATGGGCATCTTATCGCTTAACAAAGCGATCTCTTCCAGACAACCTTTGGATGGAGAGGATCATACAATTCCAGTATAAGATGACCTCTCATTCTAAGAAAAACCTACACAATGCGAGGTCAGCTTATACTGGAAAATTATAGCTTGATGTGTAGCCGTGTGTACAACGGACGACCTTATCGCTAAAAGCGATCTCTTGCAGGCAACCTTTGGATGGACAGGATCTATATGAACAAATAAGGACGGACAGATTAAGAAAATAAAAAAAAAATAACAATACATTTAGCGCGGCCCTAAACGTATTTAAAGACTACACATATTTAAATTTACGTTTTTGTATAAACTAAATACGTTTATTTTTATTTTATTTATTATGGAATAACAAGAAACTACAATATATATGTAAGGTACAGTCTGTGTTAATACATGGTAGTACATGTGTGAGCTATTGATACTGTAGTCCACGACGTTATCCACAGGTTAGTTAAATACGTTTTATAAGAAGAATGTGTTTTATTGTTTTTTGTTTATAAAAAACGCGTGCTAAGCTTGTGTTTCATATTACAGAGATGATGTGTCGGCTCATCAATTACACTGAAAACCCGAATAGGTTGTTTCAACCTTTTTTCAATCCATATTTTAGGTTAATATAGCACCTACCGACATGATTTGTTGAATTAACAAAATAAAAATGGTTGAACTATTAAGGTAAATTTGACCTGATTATATATATTTAACTTAAATAGTATTTTATTTATAGTGTTATCCGAACACATACGGAAAATTCCAAGATTTTTAAAATCATCTCAAAAATTTCATGCCTAGACGGGAATTGAATTCACAACATTCCTTTTGATACGAGGATGCACTATCCAACTGTGCTACCAGGCCATTTCACGCCTACGTCGAAATTAGTGAGATGATTCAGAATTACGACTAAAGCGCCATTAGCTCCATCTACATGAAAACTTATACAGTTTTTTGTACCTGCTCAATGCCAAACGTTGCAGTTCAGTACATTGACAAGAGATGTCGCGTTGCTTATTTCAAATAGTATTTTACTTCTAGTGTTATCCGAACACATACGGAAAATTCAAAAATATTTTTTTTATATTTAACTTAGTTATTTTGTTGTCTCTTCTTCGTTAACACGTTGGTTTTACTAAATAATCAGTTAGATTTACTTAGATTCGAATATACCAAAAATGTTGTGTTGTAATAACCCCTTTTAGTGGTTGGTTTAACCTATTAATTTTTAATAATTTTATTTTTGTAGATACAAATGTACTTTAATAGTATAAAACAGATTAACAATAAAAACTACAATTAAATCAAATAACTAAAACTAAATTTAAAATAAACCTATAAATAAAAACTGAATTTAAGTCTGTGCTAGTAAGGTGTCCAAAAAACTGGCAACATTACCTCTTTGAATGGCTAGGCTGATCCGTTGGCAGAGGTAAGTTCCAGCTCTTTGGTCACCTGTAGTGTCTATGAGGAGTCTGGACAGCTCTTTAATGAATATTTGGGCACTCAAGCCCCAAGGACCCATAGTTTAGACTCCAAACGGAAGATATATGTATTGATCTCCCAGGAAATCATATTTCCTCCGTTTGAGGTTTTCCGCAGCCTCTGCTGCCGCACCAGCCACCCGGGAAGTACTATGAAGATGAGAGGGCGCCAGTGTATCAACAGAAGTTGCATCCCACACCAGTGACCTCCCACGACTCCACGGAATTAACGTCAAACCATCAGGCCTCTTGCCATCGTCTCGTGAAATACCGTTCGGCTCGAGTAGAGTCGGTACGTTGACGGTGACAAACGCCCGACGGATGATGCCGTTCAGGGTGGCGTGGCGTGAGAGTCGACTAGCACTGCGGCGGCAAGACAGACCATTGCCACCGCAATGACATTGGTGGGGCTCAGTCCTGGAAATACCCAGACGCAGACCAACAGCAATTGAAAAACTGGTGTGGTCAAGTTAATAGGTGTTTAAACATAATATTAAGTTAATGCCACTTAAATGGAATCAACATAATGGAGTTCAATCTATTTGGTTTTTCAGTATAGGCCACCTGATGTTAGGCGGTTACCAATGTATATAACCCTTGGCATGCATGGCCTTGCACAATGCAAAAGTCTCATGTGCTTGTAATTTCCTGGCCTTATTACCTACTGCTTGCTGGTAGAATAAACGTGGAGTATTTCTACTCAAACTCTTACACAAGAAGCTTTAATAGTTATCATTTTTGAATACGGTTTAAAATAACAAGTATTTTCCTAAACATTTACCACAAGCCAAAACCAGTCATCAAATGCAGTCACTCGAATGACTATGTTCAAATTACCCAAAGCTAAACCATAAACACGTTAGCTGGTGGACTAACATAGGAGCTGTTAGCTCAGTTAAACATTACTGTTTATTTAAACGTATTACCCGCAGTTTGATATTAAATTGCAAATAGCTGCCATTACAGCAGCGTTCAAACGCACTAACTGTACACTGGTATCAATATACATATGTTAGAGTTGGGCCGAACCCGGATTTTTGAACGAAAACATGATTTTTGCCGACATACCTACTTAACAAGGAACTACTGTGTAGCTGTGTTCCTATTATGAGAGAGGACATAAAATAGGGTTTTTATTTGAGAAAATTAAGATTTATTGCTATCATTAAGTCTACTCATAAGTATAATAAATGATTATTAAATGAATCTAAATTATAAAATAATATACTTTGTGGCATTTTCTTGTCGAAACGCTCAAACGTTTCATCAAAGACGTCATAGCGGATTTAAACACTCCGAAAATATAGAGGGCGTTTTATAATATACGTACAAAAGGGCATTAAAAGGGATTACTTTGATGAGCAAACTAAACAAATTTATGAAATGTTTAATATTGAAATGTGAAATTTATTTTGGCTTTCAAAAACAAACACTTTTTTAAACTTATGTTGCTGCTATTGCATAAAGCTTGCTATTTAATCACAGATACTGTATTGGTGACGTCTCGAGATATCTCTTGTTGTCCCTTTCTGACCCAAAACCCGCAGCCGTTTCTGAAATATATCAAATCGGCGTTTTATATCGAATGAATCATTAAAACATACTCGATTATCTTTAAAATTTGAAAATATAATGAGTAGTTTCTTTTTTGAGGTTTTTTTTAGAAAAACCGTCACTTGAATATCATCAGTTTATTACCAAACATCTTGTATAATGGGCCTTATTACCACAAAACAGTAGAATAGCTGTTTAAAAAAATCCTTACCACTATTACTAAGAATTATTTTTACAGGTGCTGAACGGGTGTTGTAAATGTAAGTTCCAATATTTTTAGTTAGGTTATTTTGTCATCAATAAGTAATTTAATTAACTAAATTAGAACTTTATCTATATGTTTGCTTCATTTTCGGCTTCGACATATTTTATCTTCAGTTTCGGCCGTAATTGTTCCCAACACTTCATTCATTAGTTCCTGGTCTGGATGCCAGCTAATAGCCGATGTGATTGCTCTTTTCATACAACTGTATTACGACAATTGAAGTGTATGTATTGAAACATTTTAGCTACATTTTTTGTTGCTACCGTTCGGTCTCAGCCTTTTTAGGGTTCCGTATCCAAAGGGTAAAACGGCACCCTATTACTAAGGCTCCGCTGTATGTCCGTCTGTCATCAGGCTGTATCTCATGAATCGTGACAGTTAGACAGTTGAAATTTTTACAGATAATGTATTTTTGTTGCCACTATTACAGCAAATACTAAAAACAAAGTAAATATATATGGAGGGCTCCCATACAACAAACGTGATTTTTTTGCTCGTTTTAGCTCGATATTGATAACGGCAACAGGATAACGGCAGCTTGAAATATTCACAGAATATTTAGTTATATAGGTATTTACTTTAAAAATAAACAATTAAATTAAAATAAAACAAATATTTAAGTGGGGCTCCCATACAACAAACGTGATTTTTTTGCCGTTTTTATAGATAATGGTACGGAACTCTTCGTGTGCGAGTCCGACTCGCACTTGGCCGGTTTTACTTAACAACATGGAGACGGAACTAGCAAACGGCCTAACTCAAGTTGAATGGTACCCATATATAACAAATCATTGCCTCGTAGTCCTTAGAATGACCTGATATGACCTTAGAAACGTGTCATATGATGCATTTATCTGCGTTCATCTGTACTTGTAATTTTACCAGCACCCATATACCAAACCAAAATACAGCAATGCTGCTTAGTTGCAGAAATATGTATGGTGGTAATACTTACAAGTATCCACCTCAACTGATTGATGGGTCCACCTAGATTCACGACTTTAGGACTAGGACTTAGATACTCTGCGGAATTTCAGTGTTTGCCAAAAATTGAAGAGAATGCCTAAAACTTCAAACAGTGCTTTATATGCAGGTCACGTAAGGAAAACTGGTGAAATTATTTGGAAAGTCTCCAAGTTCTGACCGAAAACTGGGTAACGATAATTTTTTATCAAGTATAAAATGTTGCATGGGTTTTTTAATAAGTGAATTTTCTAAGATCATTTCATATTAATGTCAGCAAAATCTGAGTCTACATAAAATACACTGATAAAGTGAGAATGAGACTCGTACAACGAGGGTTTCGTATCATAGATTTATGTTAATTTTGCTGTGTTATATTATACTGGCTGACTGGCCGAACTTCGTGCTGCCTTGACATACATATGACGCGGGCTGTCAATATACATCAATCGGCCATCACTAGCCGCATCTATGTAAGAGATAATGAATTTGATTCGTAATTTTTTTTTGCTTGAATTTTTGATATTTTTATAGTTGTTCTGCTATTCAGGGCGGGCCAACCAATCAAGGATCATCAAAATCGGTCTAGCCGTTCTTGAGTTATAAATGATCTAACTAACCCAACTTTATTATTATATATATATATATATACACTAGACGTCCGGCAGTGAGATGGGTAGACGACATCGTTAGAGTCGCGGGCCGTCAATGGGTGAGACTAGCGCAGGATCGTGGCGGGTGCCACAAACTTGGGGAGGCCTATACCCAGCAGTGGGTGAAGTCAAGCTGTGAATGATGATGATGATATACTAGTTATTGCCCGCGACTTCGCATGCGTTACACTACTAAATGTGTGAGTAACCTAGAAATAAATATAAACTCACTGTTGCAACTTGACTTGACATCTCATTTTTTTCCCATGGGACCTGATTTATGGTATAAAAGGTAGCCTATGTGGTAAACCAGGTTAAAATCTACGTATATACTAAATTTCATCGATATCGGGTTAGCCATTATGACGTGATTGAGTAACAAACAAACAAATAAATAAAAAAACAAACATCCAAACTTTAGCCTTTATACTATTAGTGTGACATATACTTTTAAGGTAGATTTCTAAATATCTGTTTAAAATTGAGACATCGTTTTATTTTTTTATGCAACTGTTGCTCTCTCTATCACTTTATCACTCAAAGTTATCAGAGATTTTTTGCTAAGTAAACTTAGGAGATAACGAGAGAAATAATACCTATATCTGTTCGAAAATTTTCATCATTTCTACAAAACAAAAAACAAAAAAAAAACAAGTTTTTGAATGTGTAAGAAAATTATGTTATTTCATATGATAACCAATTTAGGTAATTACCATAAATTTAAATTTTAACCTCTACTATTTTGGCTCCTATGGCAATCAAAATGAATATATTTTTTTAACTTGCGATAGAGCTGGGAGATTATTATTTAAAACTGTTCTTAGTTCGTTTCTAAGATAATCTTTATGTATTTATTTATGTATTAGGATTATAAGTACCTACAGTTTTTTTATTAGATATAATTTTTTTATATTTCTTTCATTTGTAAATATACTTCGTGCACCACTGTCCGTTACTTCTTCGCTTTTACTTTCCATCCAAAGGTTGCCTGGAAGAAATCGCTGAATTCGTTTGTTTTAAGTATTCCTGGTCTACAATAAATAATTATTCTTATGATTAACTTACTACTAGAACAATTCTTTCGTACAGAAATTCAAATTCCTAAAAGTCATTCCATAACCACTATAAGCATTACTTACAAAAATTTAATAAAACCCAAATTTAACAATGATTATGGTAAAAGGACATCACAGTATTTAATCTTATTAATAAATTGCCAATGGAAATTAAAAATAAACTCACTCCAAAAAATATTAACTAAATAATTTAACGACATTTTCTAAATAATTTACTTTAAAAGCCTATCATAAAATGGAGCCTTCTTTATAGTGCAAGCGCACGCACACTCGCATAGTAGCTGTGTAACTCACACTACCGCATTGGCTATTCAATTGTTCTGCTTCGACTCATTCACTCACCTGACGAGTTTGCTGTTATCAGCGTGCATTAGTGGCATTCGCAGGTCATTAGTTAACACCATCAAATATTGTATCGAATGAATATTATTAAGATTTTTGACTTTTGACCAGAACCCACGTTATCGAGAACCTGGTGTCTGGATAAACCTAGTATAGATTTTAAGACATCATAGAATCAATGTGTAACCAGCTTTTTTAATCTGATAATAAACAAATAAATAAATAAATTCTGTTATATTCTTCTATTCTAAACTTTATTCTTATTCTACTCTGAGCTGAGCTGTGACAGGCAGACGGATAGAATATACTTTTTTAACTTCAGATTATTCAGTAATAATGGTGCATAAAACTGTGCCGTATTATTGGTATACTTACTCAAAAATCATAATTTCTACGATTTATATTCTATTCTATAAACTATCTGGAGATTGTACAAGCTTTTGACTTACATGATGAAAAGTGCTAACCATCGCCTATAACAGAGAATTGCCTCGTAGGTCACGAATGCTAGAAATGTGCCCTACGATGCACTACCCTGAGTCCATCACCTTGAGGCATATAGGTGTAAAGCCTGTAATTTCAGCGGCAGCCATACCCTCCAAACTAAAATACAGCAATGCTGCTTGGCAGCTAAAGTAGGTATGGTGGTAGTACTTCACTGTTAACTCATTTTGAGTGGAAATCATGCAATAAATACTCATAATGCATAGATTTTTTTTTGTTTTTTTTTTTGTAAATACATACCTATAAGAAACAACCAGACCCAGAACAAATATCTGTGGATCATGCAAACATTTGGTCCGCGGAGGGAGTCGAACCCGCTACCTCCTGCGTCTCAGCCGGCTATTCGTCCACTGCACCACGGAGGTCGTGAAAGACTGTAACGTGTACAATTTCATGACACGCTAAATTTTTAATTTTACATAACACTACACTGACAAGATACTACATACCACGACATCTAGCGACATGGCGGCGGACTAACTGCACAAACGCTCAATAACTCGTTTTTCAATACACCGAAATCCGAGCGTGTTCTTGTCATGGTTCGCCATGTTTACTGCAGATGGCGTTCTAAGTATCTCAAAGAAATTAACTACCTATTTTTATTGATCGATAATCAAGTTTACTTATTAGAAACATTTTTATATAACATATTTAAATAATCCTTTGCTTATTAGAAACATAATAAAAATAAAAATCTTAAATAATAAAAGACGGAATTCAATCAGTGTCTTTGACTGATGCAAAACTGATGTGAAAAACATCGTTATCTTGAGTGGCGCCGGATGTGTCAAATTTTATTTTATGGCATCACCAAAAGTAATTGCATCATTTGTTCTAGAATGTGTTAGAAGAAATTCGATCTTAATAATGATTAAAAGACGGTGGAAGTTCTCGGGTATAAAAAGGCAGAGTCGTCTGTCCTCACTCTCTTTTCTACGCCTGGACTCATCAGTGAGAACTTCTAATAAACGTGCTACAGTATTAATCTCTTGACAGTGTAATTCCTATTACTTTTTATTGTGGATTCGTGCTCACTATTTCCAAGTCGGGAAGTCGTTCACGGTTTACGCTCCTGATCTTTCTTCTTACTTCTCCATATCTAGACCTGACAACCGTCAAACCTATCATCTGAGCCGTCGAGAAGCGTGGTTGTTCTTCAGCCACCCTGCTGGTTGCCCCGAAGTCTACCGGGACCACGCCTTCCCACGAAGCCTACCGCCACGAGGTCGTTCGTCGGTCAACCTGCTAGCTGCCTTGACGCACGCCGGGACCACGCCTGCCAACGAAGCCTACCGCCGCAGCTCAAGTCCGCTTCATCTGTCCGAACAGACGCCAGGGACGTTCGACGAAAATAACACGAGGTGTATCTTTTCCATTACTTTATCCGGGTTGAACCCCAGAAACATTTCTCTCTTTTCTGACGCCCTCGTCAGATGGCGCCCACTTTATTATACTAAATAAATTTATGCTGCTAGGTGTGCTCAACACATTCTGTAGTTGTTGCACCATAGACTAAAAGCCTTAAGAATTCTGTACTCTTTAAGTCAAGCTCTGTTTGTACTACCTTCACTGTAAAATACTATAACTGTAATTTGTAATCTAAGTGTATACCATCGTTAAACCAAGTCATTTATGATCAGCTTCTCTTTATCTTGCCACATGTATAAGTAATTGAATGTAACGAACCTAGTCGCTCTACCCACTTCTCTTATTTTGATAATTATATGTATTGAAACACATACATCGTCTTATTTAATTTCTCCTATTAATCAAAAGCGTTACAAGACTATTACATATATCATTATCTCATCTATGTACATTGATAGAATCATCGATGCTTAAAAGCTCCAGCAGATTAACCGCTGTTGTTCAGAAATGTACCTATGTTAAATCTATTCAAATTTAACTTTTGAATCAGTGATTCTCTCTCTGTCCTTGGCACAATCCATCAAGAGGGGGTGCACATCATCTAATGAACCACAGACCTCACAGTTAGGTAATATAGATACAAGATATATAACTATACTATATATTAGATTTATACATAGATATTATAATACACTAATGGACCCGCGAACTTCGTATCGCCTTGACATGCATATAACGCGGGCTGTCAATATACGTCACCCTGGTAGAATTGTAATTGTAAAAAAAAAATGAATATTAAAACATTTATTTGACACGACACACGTACAAAATAAAAACACAAAAGAAGATGGTGACAAAGTTGTAATCTTGAACCTTGACTTCTGGCTCTAAGAAGTAAATGGGTGTAAATAGAAGGATATAAGACATAGAAGGACAAGAATGCCAAAAGTCATTGGTCAAGTCACCGTTGTTGTCCCCGGCCATCATTACGTATGAGAAAATGAATGACTTCCACAAATAATTCAATACCAAAATTTGCCAAATCGCTCCACCCGTTCTCGAGTTTTAGCGAGACTAACGAACAACAATTTATTTTTATATATATAGACAATATCTTGGGATAACTCCGACCGAAGCATCTGTTTCAAACGATATTCATTTTTTTTACTTCCTCTTTGACGATATTTGCAGCACGCATTCTGTCAATTATATGTCAAACGTCATAAGGTTACAATATAAAAGCGCTAAGGTTAGAATATAAATAATTTTATATGGTGGTTAAGTATTCTTAAATTTTCTAATTTAGCGCGCAATTTTCTTAATTTTTTCTTTCATAAGAACCTTCTCCTGACAATAAAAAATACAACAAAAAAGAATTAGCGAAATCGGTCCAGCCGTTCTCCTGTGATGGCGTGACCAAGAGAAATAGGGATTCATTTTTATACATTATCATACAAACGAAACCAAAAGATAACCAAAAGACATATAATTTCCTTATAAAAACTGCATCTAACTAAATTGGTATTTCGACTATAGTCTGGAGTACTGACTCAGCAGTGCGTGTTATGTTCGCATCCGAAGCACCTGCTGTCTGCATCCAGCTTCATATTCGTTGAGTACCTTCAAATTGAAGGTTTATTATCTAGCACACGGCTTTTTTTAACTATATTTTTTTATTCGGAACAGCAAACAGTTACACAATAAATGTTAGGTAAAATACAGTATTCATGCTAGAGGAGTATTAATAGTGTTCATTATTTTATACTAGTTGACCTTGACATGCATCTAACGCGGGCTGTCAATATACGTCACCCTGGTAGAATTATCAGTTGTTGTCCCCGGCCATCATTAGTAATCCGATTTTTATATATATATATATATTTACAACCATACTTAACCATCGACAAAATTACGTTTAGCTGTCATTTGCGTTTTGTTACACCACGTTTTATGGTGGCTTGTATTCTTTTTGACGTTTTATGTCACGTCACACGGGAACGCGTTCGAACGGGATAAAAAGTATTCTATGTCCGTCTCCTGGTTCTGAGCTACCTCCACACCAATTTTCAGCCAAATCGGTTCAGCCGTTCTTGAGTTATAAATAGTGTTAAACTTTTTTTATATATACGACTTAAACACGACTTTCTTTTATATATATAGATACCTACGGGATTTATCACGTACCGTTTTATCGGTGTTTCTACCGAAAATATTTTGTTCAATCCGTGAACCTTCATCAGGGTGAGTGCGATCCGCCCCGAACAACGTAAAGAACACTACGGTATCCACATTTGGTAAGACAGAGACAAAAATTATATTCAACTGGTGGGTCATAACAGACGTATATATATTTTAAACAAAAATTACAATTAAATATTATAAGGTAACAAAAATTTTACGTTATTCTTGTTATGTCTTTATAAGATTCTATGTTACTTAAAAGGAATTATTACTCTTTATCAATTCTTTTGATTTGCATCATAAAAATACGGTTTTTTCCATTGGAGTCGGTTCGATTCCCAGACAAAGCAAGTAATATTTAGAACATCTTTGAATGCAGTTTAACTAACGTTTAAAAAAAATTAAGTCTCCTTTCCGCAAAATATCCTATCTACAATATTTAAGGTACTTTCCCTTCATGTCGCATAGTCTTGGGACGACCTGTATAGGCGGGTTCTTTATCCGTCGGTAACCGACTATGCCTCGTATCTCCTTGAAAAAGTGTCAAACTAGTGTCAAACTTTTGACAGGTTTTCAAAGGAGAGATGAGTCGTAGCTGGTTGCCGACGGATATAGGAACCCGCCATATATCAACCGATTTGGAAATTTAGTTGTTTATTTGAAAGGATGTTTTTTTTATGTTTGTCAAACTTTCGACTGGGTGAACCGATTTTGATAATACATTTTTTATTTGAAAGCTGCTGCTTCAGTTTCTGATAATGGCATCCATGAGAAAACCATGTAAGTAAGTAGAATAGAATAGAATAGAATAATCATTTATTTGTTACACACAAAATGACACATGAAATAATTTAAAGGAACAGTAGATACAATTGAATCCAATAAAACAAGTTCGACTCATGTGTCTGCGTACCAAAATGGCGTTCAGCTCAGCATAATGTTGGATGTTAAGCACCCAACGCTGATTTTCAGCTGAAACCAGACGCAATAGGTAGTGCAGCAGCTGCGTAGAAAAATAAATAAATAAAGAAGTGATTAAATAAGAGGTGTGTAGAGTTTTGTTTAAATGTAAATATAAATTTTATAAACATACTTTACTAAAATAATATTACATACCTATATATATAAACATACAACTTATGAACTTTCTTACGATTTCTAAGGTTATGGTAAATTGTTATATATATAATAATAATAAGTCTTAAATATGTTTATTTTTTATGTTATGTTTGTTAGCTCAGAACTCCGTTATATATCAACCGATTTAGAAAATTAGTTTTTTATTTGTAAGGATATTTTTTTAGATTGATTCCTTGGAAATTTTGTCAAAATTGATAGAGTAGTTTGGTTTTTACTGTTATCTGATGTGGAGTATATATATTTGTTAAAAAGTTACTTGTCTAGAGCATAGACGCCGAGTAGCCAGACTTTCAGTTTTTTACAAGATACATTTTCGTAAATGTGCGCAAGATCTTCATGACCTTATTCCTCCTTCTCCCTTCCACCACCGGACAAGCAGAACCGAGAAGTACCACCCATACCTGTCCGGCATACCACCTTGCCGTACCAAACGATTTGCTTCAACTTTTCTTGTTAGCACAAGTGAGGAGTGGAACTCACTTCCGGCGTATGTTTTTTCAAACCAGTATAATCTTGGAGTCTTCAAGTCCAGAGTGAATAGGTTCTTTCTAGGCAAGCGTACTCCATCTTCGATCACACCTTCACTTACCATCAGGTGAGGTAGTGGTCAAGCGCTTGGCTTCCATTAATAAAAAAAAACTTTCGCGATTACTGTACATAATTAATGATTGAAAACAATTACAATACTCGGGATTAAATCATTGGATTGAACTTCATGATCCTAAGGTTCTATCTAGTGAACGCCATTGTTACAAGAGAATGGTTTATGAAGCGATTGAAATCAAGAAATTTTCAAATTTGAATCGAGAAGATGGCTATAGACCCTCTGCGTCCTTGAACCCGGTGATTATTAGGTGTGCGCGTCGTGATCGGTCGTCTCAGTGCGTAGATACGGTTTGTGTAGTGTGTCGTAATATGAACGAGGACATTTCTAATTCTGAATACCAAGTGACGGTAGTTAATGCAGCTGCCATCACTTCTCGACGGTAGCTCCAAGTACTCCAGTCCACCCGTGACCACGGCTGCTGTAACACAGCCAAAACGTCGGGATAACAAATAAAAAAGGTACATACGCGATAAATACCTGTTTTAATCAGCAACTATTTTGTAGTTGCTCAGAATGGTGTTAAACTAAGATAGAAGCGACTGAAGGCCAGTCTCGTTATAATATGAAGTAAAATGTAAGTTTCATTGCTGAACGCATTGATGACCGCAACGATTGAAGTAACATGCAAAAATCTACCTCATTGCTTTATTATGGTACCGAAAGTTAATACTTACCTAGACTTTTTTTTATATGCCGGTTGTATTCTAAGAATATAGGTAATTTAAGCTTTCGATTAGGCCACAAAGACCTCAACTAATCGAGTAGGTTTTAGCAGTTTTGGTTTTTATTATTTTCGTAGTAAGTAATATTAGTGTTTTCTATCATAGAACATGCAATTTATCATTTTGTACAAAAAATTTCAATAACATTCCTATATAAATAATTTTCTGTGACTTGGAAGCTTTTCCAGTCAATTTCATATATTACTAGTTGACCCACCCGCAGCTTCACACGCTTGAAATTTCCTGTTCCCGTGGGTACTTCGGGATAAAAACTATATAAAACACTCTTGTAAAAGTGACGCGACACTTCATGTAAATGACTTCACGTCAATGAACTACGGTTAAATTATATGGATATTGTTCATACAAAAATACTAATTTAAATAAAACGATTTAAATTTGGGGGATGGGGGCAGGAGGGCAAAAAATATTTAACGACCTATTCCACCAAATATACAATTATTTTTATTAAAATCTGTCTTTCCGTTTAGGAGGATTGCGACCACACACACCGTGACACGAGATTTTTATATATTAGACTAGCTGACCCGCCCGCGGCTTCACATGTGTAGTATTTCAATAAAAAACTTAAGAGGTGTCAAGGGACACCCGGATGGAACGAAGTTACTTTCGATTAATTAGTGAAAGAATTGTAATAAAATGATATTTTTTTATGTTATAATAATATTTTTTTAATTATTAACATATATAATGTAATATATGTAAACTTAATCAGTAGGCTCAATATTATTATACTAGTGGTCCCGCCGAACTTCGTATCGGCTTGACACGCATAGGTATAACGCGGGCTGTCAATATAAGTCACCCTGGTAGAATTGTCAATTGTTGTCCCCGGCCATCATTATGGATGAGAAAATGAATGACTTCCACAAATAATTCAATACCAAAATTAGCCAAATCGCTCCACCCGTTCTCGAGTTTTAGCGAGACTAATGAACAGCAATTAATTTTTATATATATAGACAATATATCTCGGGATAACTCCTACCGAAGCATCTATTTCAAACGATATTAATTTTTTTTTTACATCCTCTTTGGCGATATTTGCATCACGCATTCTGTCAATTCTATGTCAAACATCATAAGGTTACATTATAAAAGCGCTAAGGTTAGATTATAAATATTTTTATATGGTGGTTAGGTATTCTTAAATTTTCTAATTTTGCGCACAACTTTCTTATTTTTTTCTTTCATAAGAACCTTTTTCTGACAATAAGAAATACAACAAAAAAGGAATTGGCCAAATTGGTCCAGGCGTTGTTGAGTTATGCGCTTACCATTTTGCGATTCATTTTTATATTTTAGATTGGCTTGTGGCTTTAGGTCAAGTGGGACGTCAAATGAAATATTAATTAGTACATTTAGACTCCGTTTTTGTTTTTGGTAAAGTTTTTATATTTTTTGAGGAATTAGCTTTAATAAAAATTGAACTTTGACAAAATTCACAGGGTACACCATTGACCCCACAGTGCTGTAATTTGGTATGCGTGTAGCTAAGTGACACAAAAGTCAAAAGTCTAAAACCAAGAATAACTGCAATTTGTACACCAAAAAAGAATAACCACATTACATGAACTCCCGTTACCTGTAACATAAGCATTTATTATTGTCTGTATAAAATCTCTACTTACCTAACTCCATCAGCAATATCCGGAACTTGTGCAGAAACACTGTCAGGATTCATTATTGTTATTATTTATTATGTACAAAAAACCTGTATACACTCAACAAAAATAATCGTCGCGACACCACACTGTTCAATGCGAAATAGAAAGACGAAACGAAAATAACTGGCTTGCTTTCTATGAGAGAGAGAGCCAGACAGAGAAACACGCGGACGCCGCACGGCTTACAACTATAGCAAAAAGTGTCGTTACATCTTTTGGTCTTAATTTTTTCCGTCTAGCCCCCTTTCGCAACGCGCGATAAGAAACTTCGTTCCAAAAACATTACCCTCCTCTTGCGCACTTAGGTAAAACGTAGCCTATGTCCTTCGCCAGGATATAATCTATCTCCTTGCCGAATTTCATTACGATCCGTTTAGCCGTTTAGTTAACGGTAACAAACAAACAGTTGCTTTCGCAGTTACTATGTATGTATTATACAAATAAGCGTTTCCCTTCAATTGTTCTATCTATTGCTGAAAACTACATTAAAATCTGTTGAGTAGTTTAAAAGGTCTAAGCGAACAGACAGAGGAAGCGACTTCATTTTATACTTTTTAAAGATTGTTCAGACAAGAATACTAAAATCGCGATTATAAAATGGGGGTGGGGGGTAGGAGGATGAAAAATACTTTACGACCTATATAATACCTACCAAATATACAAAAAAAAACATTTTATATATTACTTTTACCACTACATTATGTACACAATGGCAAATTTTCAACAAACTCCCGCAAATATTATAAAATTAACCGCATTCAGCATTGTGAGTGACGAATGTGATTTATGCTCTCAAGCGCAGTGAGCGTGCGGAAATTATTTAACCCACGACGCAGAATGAGTAGTTCTACAGAGTTTAGAGATAACGGTGTGGGGTTCTTCAGAATGGGCGTTTTATAATTTTAAAGGGGCGCGAGTATTGAGTTTGGTGAAACAAACGTTCATAAGCTTCGGTAACCTTTCTATCCGGTGAGCCGTATAGTTGTATGTCACTTCAGTGATATAAAAAAGGGTCCTTCAAAAAGAGTAATAGTATGTTAACCCTTGGGGCTGATAATCATAATTTCAATACTAGAAATAAAGATAAACTCTCGCTGTTGCCACTTGTAGACTCCATAAAGTTAGTAAATCGTTTAAAGGGCAAGGTGTACGCTTTTATAACAAACTCCCAAGTGATTTTCAAAAATTGACAATTAACAAATTTAACAACGTAATTAAACAAAATCTTTATAAAAAAGCCTAATATAAAGTATCGGATTATTTAGATGATAGCTCCAACTCGTTCAAAAATGTTACAATTTAGACGTAATTTATTTTAATTATTGATAAGGATGGATGTTTTTTTAACGATCTTTTTAAAATAGGTATATTTTAAAAGGATCGTTAAAAAAACATCCAGCCTTGTTTTCTTGCCTTTCTTTCCTGGCTTGGTCGCGAAGGAACAGGCGGTAAAATTGACGTTTCAAAATGATCCTTGTGATTTTAATGAATAAAAGATTTAGACTTTGACCGGTTCAGAAATTTTTGAGATGCTTTTAAAGCTCATAGAACAATGAGCTCCTGTATTTTTCTGCAGGCACAGGTGTTGCACTTTAACGTCCCCTATGTAAGTTAAGTTGCCTAAGTATGCACTGTGCTGTATTACTTGCACCCTGATGATAATACACGTGCTACTGACACGTGCAATTTAAGCCACGCAGCCGCATTGCGGGACGTACGGTACTTAAAACTCAGAGATTGCGCGACTGATTTATGGACGGCAACGTTTTCATACTACTATTTTGTTTGTTTAGAACTGTACTTTGCGTAATGCTGAAAATAGCTGGGGAAACCATTGTGTGCTGCTCTTTTGGGATTTATTTCAATTGTTTTTTGAAATGCGGGAAATTATATCTCCTAACTCCATGTCTCTGTCACTCGAAGCAAAAATGTAAGGACTAATTCGAGGAACGAGAATGAAAACCAAATAAAATGGAAGAAAATAATGATTAATAGCAAAACTATTGCTTTACTAAGAAAACTTTCGTGATTGATTTCAATCATTATTATAAATACGCGATTTGTCACGTACCGTTTTAACGGTGTTTCGACCGACAATGTTTCGGTTCAATTCGTGAACCTTCATCAGGGTGAGTGCGATCTGCTCCGAATAACGTCTCGCCTCGCACTGCGCGCCGCTGCCCTCTGCGCGCGAGTGGACGGACGGGGTGGTGGGAATTGGGTCAACGAAGGCACAGCGTGTTGACCGGCTGTGTCATCATCACTATCATCACTGAGGCTCTCTTTGGTAGTTCTTGGTACAAGCAAACACACAACACTAACTATGTCTCTACCAGGTCACTCTTCTGTCACTTGCATCATGAAGACATGGCCTCCAGGCTGGCGGTAGAAGTCATCCTCCTTTAGATTCACGATCTTATTTATAGTGTTTTTTGAATGTTTTGTGAGTTTTGAACGTGCACTTGGAATTATTTTCCAAAGAAAATGTTATGAATCGCGTATTTGTCTATAATCATAATTATTTATTTATGAACATTTAACATACAGGAGAAAAAACATGAAGTAAATGAATGAAAGAATGAGACGAAAGAAGCTGAGTGCTAATTCATCCCCACATACAGCTTTGAAAAGTTCTACAGTTTGTTATTGCGAGAGATATTGTTGTTGTGTTTCTTTATACGTATGGTTTTATATATAATGTTTGTATTTCTTTCTTTATTTAAAAGTCACATGAGCCAGTAATTTCACCGCCAACTGAAACACAGCAATGGGAGTATTACCACAGTGTCATAAGACGAAAGTCTTTAGTGTTTGTAACAGTGATGGCATATGGCACAAAAACGTGGTTTCTCATTAAGGGCCTAATAAGATAGCAAAAGGTCGCCCAGCGTACTATGATGAGTGCTATGCTTCTGCGTTCGTGAGGCTACCCATAGGTCCCATCTGAAAACCAGCGCCGCTTACCTTCCTTGGCAGCTATACGCTGAGACGTGGCCTGTTTGGCCCACAGAGCACGGAAGACCATATTATCTGTACCTACCTATGTGAAAAATGAAAATGAAATGAAAAATGATTTATTGGTTATCATAAGAGTAAATATAAATATAACATATATATACGGGTAGCCAATTTGTTACTAGACACCGGGGTACGAATAATTATATACAAATCTATAACAAATCAGGAAATAAGTACCTAAAGTATATAATAACCTAAGTAAGTACTATCAGTATAATGGTGCGTCAAAAAATGGACTAGATTTTCTGTATCCCAGTTTTTGACGTCTTCCATTGGACAAACGAGGGTGATTTTATAGTATTTATCTTATACTAATGTAAAGTTATGGCATAAATTTAAATTTATTTATTTTATATTTTTGTATTATTAGAAAATCCTCCGTTTCATGGTATGATAATATCTGAAGCCAGGATTTTACAGTGCGCTTGCAATTATGTACATTTAAAGTCAGTATATTTAGGATTTTATTAATTTTGTTATGGAGATGATTTGACATAAAGATAAACTGGTTTTGCATGAAGGTGGTTCTGCAAGCAATATTGAGTATGTGATGGCCCCTTCTTTTTCGTGTGTGTGAGGGATTCATTGGAATTTTAGTGTGGATTCTAAGAATGATATAAAGTATATGATATTATGTATAGTTGACGGATTGTTAATAATTTACAGGATGCATAAAAATCTTTGGTAGGGTGGCGGTAACTTTTAAAAACATAGTTTTGAGCACAGATCTCTGCGCCCTCTCTAAGGGCATCATATGAGACTTATATGCGCCGCCCCATGCTGTTATGCAGTATGTTTGAACAGATTGACATATTGCTATGTAGACAGAGGTAATATATAATAATGTAATGTATAAATAAATAAAAATAAAAAAGCATTTTATTTCTTACAATATTTACAGTAATTACTTTAAGTTATTTTTATACATGTAAAAAAAAATTAGAAAATTAGCATTAAATTTCAAATTATACAATAATATTTTGGTTACCTAGTTATTTTAATTTATAGTGGTGTTTTAATCATATTTCATATTATATTTATTTAGAAAAATTTAATAGTTTAGTTTATTTAGTAGGTGTTAGTATAAAATACTGTATTTTTAGTTATATTATATTAAATGTTTATTTTGCTATTCGTTTTTACTTATAAATAGTATGTATACATATAGGTATTTATACTAGTTTACATTAGTTTTTTCTCGTATATGTACTTTTGTAATCTAATTTTATTACAAATTAGGTACAATGTAAGTAATTTGATTTTTATGTTTGTGTTAAGTAATTAGTTGTAAATGTTATTTGTATTTAATTAATAATGTTTGTAGTACAAGTGTTTATATAACATAAATGTTATTTTCTTTGCAAGAACCCTGCAAGAGGTGAAGGCCTCCTTCAAAGACTGATATTAAGTATGTATAGTTGACGGATTGTTAATAATTTACAGGATGCATACAAATCTTTCGTAGGGTGGCGGTAACTTTTAAAAACATAGTTTTGAGCAAAGATCTCCGTGGCCTCTCTAAGGGCATCATATGAGACTGATATGCGCCGCCCCATGCTGGTATGCAGTATGTTTGAACAGATTGACATATTGCTATGTAGAAAGAGGTAATATATAATAATTTATGTATATGTACTAAAATTTTAATTTGTGTTTCTTTACATATTTTTTCTTTTTAACCATTATAATCTTTATGTAAGTAAGTATGTTTTTTCTGTTCCAAATGCTCTGTGTGTGTGTGTCAAATAAATGTATTTTCTTTCTTGCTTTGCTTAGCGTTTCTCTACGAGATCAAATCAAAAATCAGGGAATCCGTAGGACCAAAGTCACTGTTATTGCTCAGAAAATTTTCAAGCTGATGTGACAGTGGGTAGGGCATATAGTTCGAAAAACTGATGGCCGTTGAGGCAAAAAGGTTCTCAAGTGGTAAGTGGTAAAAAATAAAAAAAAAGTGGTAACTTACTAAAAAGATGTCCTGATATGCTTATAATCAGCAGTGGATGTTATATGGTTGATATGATGATATTGATTACATTGGTAACATTCTGTGACGTGAGCAAATACACTATAACCTGTCTCAAAAACCTCGAAATCGTCCAACAAAACGAAATCAGACAAAGTAAGCTTCCAATACGAGTATTAATACATGAGGTCGGGGGTTCCATTAAAGTGATTGCTGCAATTTCATATCGCTGTGGACGGAAGCTTTGATGCAAAAATATCTGTTCGCTAAATGCGATCCGGTTGGAATAAACTTTTGAAACGTGGAAGATGACTTTTAGTTATTTTAAGGTTTGTTTAAGTCAAGACTCTACGTGTGTTATTGCTAACAGATAGTTTAATTATTAATATAGTAGTATACAGTTGAAAAAATTATGATTGAAAATACTTAATTTTAAACCAAACCAGATAAATAAAAGATATGACGACGCGTTCTCGTAACAGTGTAGTTGTAAAGAACACGTGCAACGCGCTAAGCCGACAAACGGAACTCGTTTTTAGGGTTCCGTATCCAAAGGGTAAAACGGCACCCTATTACTAAGGCTCCGCTATCTGTATATTCGTCTGTCTGTGTGTCTGTCTTGCGTCACTAGGCTGTATCTCATAAACCGTGATAGTTAGTTAGTTAAAATTTCAGATGATGTATTTCTATTGCCGCTATAACAAGAAATACTAAAAACATAATAAAATAAATATTTAAGGGGAGCTCCCATACAACAAACGTGATTTTATTGTTC
This sequence comes from Philereme vetulata, assembly GCA_918857605.2. NCBI lineage: Eukaryota > Metazoa > Arthropoda > Insecta > Lepidoptera > Geometridae > Philereme > Philereme vetulata. The sequence goes on from OU975462.1 coordinate 3,839,466, forward strand.
GTTTTAGCTCGATATTGATATCGGCAACAGGTAGACGCTTGAAATATTCACAGAATATTTAGTTATGTATACACTTAAAAAAAAAACGAAATTATTTATTTGGAACATAAACAAAGTACAATAGACAAAAGAAAACGTTGACAACTGCAAAAATAAAAAAATAAAAACAACTGAGACAGTGTCAGCGCCTTCTTCCGAAACCAAACCGAACAACGTTCCCGCAACAAGTCGAAACAAGTAAATGCTTATTCTAAATATGATTATGATTTTAAGTTGAATACTGCAAGTGTGTGAGTATGTGTGTCGTGAGTGTTTGTTTGGTGTGTTTGTGTGGTGTGTGTGTGTGTGTGAGTGTGTGTATGTAGAAGTGAGTGAATGCGCGAGTTTGTGTGTGAGTTTGTGAGTGCATACATGTTCGCTTGTTGTTAAGTTTGCTAGGAAGGAGAGATCAAAATACTCTCGGTATCATCGTACGTTAGTGACTGAAGCCAGGTTTTTCATTTAATTTTACATCTGTGGAATGACAGCGGATAAATGTCAATAGCTTTGTTTACTCTGTTGTACAAAGGACAGCTTATATAAAAGTAGTGTCTTCCAGCTAGTGCAGTTCTGCGGGGCTGTATGCTGCAAACTCTATCAGAGCGACGCTTAACAGAGCTCAAAACTGGATCGAAAGAAAGTTCACCGTGTTTCCGCAAAACTGTCGCTAGGACAAATAGTTGTCGCACTGTAAGAACTTCACAGTTCGGATATAGGGTAGCAGTGGGAAATAGTCTAGATTTAGAAGTCATGACCTTCAATACAGCTCTCTGGGCACTTTCCACTCTCAACATGAGAGTCTTAGTAGAACCGCCCCATGTAGTTATACAATAGGATAAAACCGATTGAGCTAGAGCATAGTAAACCATTTTAAGGCAAGGAATGTGAGCGCAGTTACGAAGTTGCTTAAAAATGTACATTAATTTTCTGATTCTGGACAGTGTACACTCAATATGTGGCACCCAAAACATAGTTCTATCCAACCAGACACCTAAATATTTAATACTTAGAGTGCGTTCCAATTTGGGACAGTGGCATGGGTTTGGTCCTGCTGCAGAACAGGCATGGGCACGAGAATGAAAGAGGAGGGTGTTTGAGTTCTGATACTAGGGGAGAAAGTTATGAATTTAGTTTTTGGAACATTTAGAGTAAGAAGGTTCTGGGAGAGCCATGTCAGAACCGATTTAAGAGCAGATTCCGCAAGTGAGTTAGCCTCTGCCCAGTCGTGACCTGCGATTAGAAGAGCTGTATCATCAGCATACGTAAATATACTGCAGTTCGAGAGAGACAAATTGCACAAGTCGTTAATGTATATAAGAAAGAGAGTGGGTCCAAGAACACTGCCCTGTGAGACACCGAAATTTATACCCTCTTCCTTGCTAGACAAATTATTAATTACGACTACCTGTCTGCGGTCAGAGAGGTAGCTCTCAAAAAGGCTGTTAGTAATACCTCTAATACCAATCTCCGCGAGTTTATCCAAAAGGATGGGGACAGAGACAGTGTCAAATGCCTTAGCTAAGTCAATGAATATACCAATTGTTTTAAGCTCTTTGTCAAAGTTTTTGGCAATCACAGTAGTGAGTTCAGTAACAGCGTCTTCAGTCGACCTATTTCTTCTAAAGCCGAATTGGTTATCTGCCAATATATTTTTATCATTAAGGTATAAATAATAAATAAATAATAATATAATAAATAATTAAATTAAAATAAAACAAATATTTTAGGGGGCTCCCATACAACAAACGTGATTTTTTTGCCGTTTTTATATGGTTATTATATAATGGTACAGAACCCTTCGTGCGCGAGTCCCACTCGCACTTGGCCGGTTTTATTTTTCTTGTCGCTAGGCGCTCGGATATAAAAGCGAGCAAGTGGCCACCACACGATGACTGTAGATGACGTAATGACCACACGATGATAATGATGCCTCTGAAATCTCCTTTGGGTTAGCGGTGGACTATATTAGACAAAGCAAACACTTTTACTATTTTCAAACACTACATACATGTACCTGGGCGTTTCTCTTCTATCCTGGCAACGGCCCAAGCCGAGATTCGGACCTATGTGGTGCCCTTGTGCTAGTCTCATCAAAACTTACTGGGCGCCCTCTTCCCTCGCCATTTTTCGAATTTATTGGTGTACAAATAAATACATTACGTAATGCGAAATTTGTAGGTTTTTGTTATCTCGCTAATATAGATTTCGGTATTATAACAATGAATATTTATTCATAAATATAACAAACTCAAATAGTCTTTATAAGCAGGGTTTGCATGGATTAGCTTTCAACCCCAGAATCAGCAATTTAAATTAGCCTTCTCCATATCAAAGGCCTAAAACTCAACAGAAAGTAATACAACGCACCAAAGTACATTGCCGTGCAAAGTTTCTTCAAATTACAGAGTCAGAATTTCAGCAAACTTGAATCTGCAAGTGTAAGATCGAACTCGTGTAATTAGGCAAAGCTGAACCTCTTGACTCGTGCGTTATTCATGAGCAGGTGCCGTGGATTTTTGTATAATTTCGCTTTTATTGGTCGCGAGTGTAATGTTCGGAGGAATAAACGTTTTTGAATAACTTTACGCATACAATCATGAAGTTGTCGATAGGGTTCCTGATCACGTTGCACGCCACAGAAGCCACCGATGCAGATCTAGGAGTCCTTCTCATTCTAATTCTAGGCTGGAGGAAATAAGATCTGCATTGGCGTCCCACATAGGGGTGTATTGTGCATTACCTACGTGGTGCAGTGGGCGAATAGCTGGCTGAGACGCAGGGAGGTAGCGGGTTCGATTCCCGCCGCGGAACATATGTTTGCATGATCTACAGGATATTTGTTCCGGGTCTGGTTGTTTCTCTATATATTATAAGTAAGTATTTACAAAAAAAATGTATATAAGTATTCTATCAGTTATCTGGTTCCCATAGTACAAGCTCTGCTTAGTTTGGGGCTAGATAGCGCTGTGTGAAATGTCCAGCAATATTTATTTATTTACCCTTTTAGGGGTTCGGAATAATTATAATGATGCAACCCCTAATATACCTACTGATAAATTCTTTCTTGATGAGGAGGTTGGAATGAGTAGATGCATCTTCCAATGTGAACCATGTATGAACTGAATGAGCGGGGAGAAACGACTGGCGTGGGCACACTACAACAGCGACCATCTACTTAGGTACGACTTACACTAGTCAGCTATTATGTATGTAGTGTGTCCCTACAACCCTCTTAATCATGATCGGGGGCCAATTCAGGTTAAAAAAAAACAAAAACATATCACTTTTAACCTAAACGAGATTTGATTATGAGTTAAATATATTTTTGCATTCTGCTCTCCTTATATAACAGTATCATCTTGATATAATATTTATAGTATACTAGCTGTTGCCCGCGACTTGGTACGCGTTACACTCCTAAATGTGTAGGTAACCTATAAATAAAGCTAAACTAACTGTTGCAACTTGACTTCACACCCCATTTTTATCCCGTGTAAACTGATTTATGAGATAAAAGGTAGCCTATTTGTTAATCTAGGTTATAGTCTACATAAATACCAAATTTCATTGAAATCGGTTCAGCTGGTACGACGTGATTGAGTAACAAACAAAGATCCAAACTTTCACATTTATAATATTAGTGTGATGTGATAATCACATATCAGACATCTCATACCATATTATTATCAGTTACGTGAACTCCGTTTATGTCATTTAACATTTTGACACTCATGCCTTTCATCAACTCTTTGGACGTTTTGATATGTTAGTCCCTAAACGTCTGGACTATATGGTAAAACTTTTGAAACTATCATGGTTATGAACACTATTTGTACTACGGGATATTAGATGGAACAGAGCGAGATTTTATAGGGATTTAATATCGGGTCAAATTGTCTTGGGCGGGACACTTGGCTAGACGTGGTGATTACAGATGGAGCAGGACAATGACTGAATGGTGGCCGAGGAGCGGGTATAGAAGGGTAGGATGACCAGCAGCGAGATGGGTGGACGACATCGTAAAGGTCGTGGGCCGTCAGTGAGTGAGACTAGCGCAGGATCGTGGTGGATGGCACAAACTTGGAGAGGCTTATATCCAACAATGGGTGAAGTCAGGCTGTGGATGATGATGATGAATATCGGGATACTTAAAAACTAATAAATCACGGTAAATATCCCGTTTTTAGTTCAAATATTATTATATATTTGTACTAAAAACGGGATAATAATATAATAAACTAATACAAAAATACCCGTTTGAATATGTACAACATTAATTTAAAACACACATCCGGAAATGTATTAACTGATTTTAGAGGTGAGTACCGGTAGCTTGAATATTTATTCAGTAGCCAATGCATTTCCAATAAACAATTTTTAATGTTAATCGGCGGCGCCTTTGCTACGATGCTGCTTGGTCAGTTTTAATAGGTACCTAAATGATGAATGAATATGATTTGTTTACCTATTTTATACAGACTTTTTCATGTATATTTTAGGACTTGACATTAAAATTGTTTGAAAATTAAATAAATTCTATGGTAATGGATTTGAAATAATCTATTTTTCAACAATACTAGCCATTAGCCCATAGTTTTCATTTTAAGTTTTCACAGTTTCTGATGACCAATCTAAACACACCAAAGCTTAGGGCCACGCTAGTCACTTCTTAAACGATTTTGCAGAGAATTAGTGTTCTGTGGGCTTGTAGTCCCCTCGGGTCTCCGTTGTCCCCAATGGCTTGTTCGGTTCATCGCCAATTGGCTCACCTACGTGACACCTCGCTTTTCCATGTAGCTGATGCTTGCTTAATGCTTAATGCCATTATCAGATTCTCGTTTTATAGACATATTAGTCACTTAGATTGATTAAAAACACAAAATATATATTTTTTTATTTATTAGGTACGCATTTTAAGAAAGTAAGCGTGGGGGAGGGGAGTGTGCGTGTTGTGTGACATTCTGAAAAGTATTTTATAGAACGTGCTATGGTTAACAATAATATTCAGTTTTTATCCCATGAACATCGTTATTCAAGTCAAAAATATTCTCGCATGTAATTCATAACTCCTTACAAATATCCATTCCAAAGGCTTTATACAAAATCGTTTCAGAAATAACGATACAAGGCGTTAGTTTATTACTTTATTCGTTCATGCATAAAACAGGGGGTCCGAAAACTAATAAGAGTTAGTTTTACCTTCACTAGAAAGGGTCATAGAGTAAGTAAACAAATAGTACAGTAACTCTAAATGCTTGTTATTTGAAGATCTGCGGACACTGCGGTTCAATAAATTGGCAATCATCATCATCTCAGCCCGTTTGTACCCACTGTTGTGTATAGGTCTCCTCTTTATTGCACCATTCTTTCCGGTCTCATGCGAGTCTCATCCATTGACACCCAGATACGCTTACAATGTCTTTCGACCATCAAGCGTATGGTCTGCCTCTTCGTCTATGAGCATTCCTTGTCCACCACTCTGTAATCACCTTCGTCCAACGCCCGTCATCGCTCCTAGCCAAGTGTCCAGCCCATCTCCACTTCAGCCCTGCGACTCATACAAGCGTCCACAACCTTTGTGCGACGTCAGATTTCTACATTGGGTATGTGGTCCAAGAGTGATATACCGAGCATGGCGTGCTCCATTGCCCGTTGAGCTACTCTAATCTTATGCATGTATTCCTTTGTTAGCGGCCATGTCTCGGAAGGCGATGCTGATTGATAATTTTAATGAGTTATTTTAAGTTTCTTACTTATAATGGTGACTTTTGATACATTTTTAGGGTTAGCTTTGAGTTTAAACTTTTTATTTGTCCATGATGACTATACATTTTTTACTTTAATAGACATCGTGTGATGACTTACTTATTTTTGATTGATTTGCTGTAATTATAGAAGAAAGAAAGAAAAACGTTTATTTGTGACTTTTTATTATGAATGCGAGGAAATTAAAAAAGTCCTTATAAGAGTTTGTTTCTAAAAAGAACATTTTCGTTTCCGATATCCACTGTTTTTTTTTCACTTCTAGACTATGGCCTCTTTATTTGATAGAAATAAGGATTTCTCATGGAGGTTGCATTTCATTTAAGTATAAAATGCAATGAGCCTCATTCTATTTTTAAATTTACCTACGTCTCTTTGCGCGTAAATCGCATTTAAGTATCAGGAATCGAGCTAACAATGACCAACTTTCAGAGCTTGAGGGATGAATAATATTTAACTAACAAGTAACTTTTTAACAAAAATATAACCGACATAATCGAACAAATTACTGGTTGTGATTAAATTTCTATAATACAAATCTGAAAGTATATTCTGCCAAATAAAACAATCCAAACTGGCTGATAAATGACTGAGTTCTGAGGTAAAAACAGACAACCGAATTGCGTCTGTATAAAATTGGAGGGTTGCCCTCGATTTTTTTGGAATCCCATCATCAGATCCTGACTTGGTGCCAATGGAACCTGGGAAGTTTTTTGTTTTATTTATATATTGTAGGCCAGCGTTTCCACGATCTCGCCTGATGGTAAGCGATGATGCAGTCTACGATGGTACACGCTTACCTAGAAGAAACTAGTATACCCGTTTAAACAAAAAATAATTTCTCGAATCGGTCCAGGCGTCTTCGAGTAATCGGGGAGAATACATAAAAAAATATATTCCGATGAATTGAGAACCATCTCCTTTTTTGAAGTCAGTTATAAGAGTTGCGTCCTTTGTATTCTGTCCTTCGGACTTGCTCTGCTGTCTGTACATTTAAGTTAACTGTGACCGTATTTTGACAAGACGGCCTGATATTATGATAAATAGCATACCCTCGTCAGACGCGGCATAGAATAAACCTGAATTACTTGTTAGTATGGTATAATATTATGATTTCGCTCATGTACATTGTCAGAGTATAAAAAAGTTAACCTGTAGAGCTAACTTGCGGAATGTGACACAATTTTCTCGAGTCGTTTTCTCTAGCTTTACTTATATTTTTTTCTATTTTTAACCTGTGTTGTCCCACTGTAGGGCAAAGGCCTCCCTTCCTTCTTTCCAGTTTTTCAGTACCCTGCTGTAGTGGGCCAGTCTGGTAAATGCACGACCAAGTCGTCGCGCCATCTCCGTGGTGGTCTGCCGCGTGGGCGTGTTGCATTAGGGACCTAATCAGATATTATCTTTGCCCATAGATCTTCGGGCATGCGACAGACGTGGCCGGCCCAATCTAACTTGAGCTGTGCTGATTTTTTTGTGACATCCAGAATGTTTGTTTGCGAGCGCAGTACGGAGTTCCGTATTCGGTCTGATAACCGGACACCTAAAATAATGCGCTCCATAGCCCGCTGACATACCTCGACTTTTGTTGAACAGTCAAAGATCAAGTCTGTGCACCGTAGGTGAGGATGGGAAGAACGCACATGTCCATGTTTTCTTACATACACACCATAATATTTTAAACATATATAAACACTCCAGCGCGAGCAGTGTGTCATCGTACTTTGGAGGACAAGATACCGAGATACGACGTAGTGTAAAGTAGTGTTTTACTATGATATTATATGACCACAAGATATGTTTTACCTTACCCAACGTGTGTGTAAACGAGAAATTACTTAATATCTACTTGGCAACATTTCTTCTGTCACGCGTGACATAATCTTACGGCACGCATGTTAGCCCAGCTGAACTAGGGATAGGAAATTCACGTTATGACATATCATTAGTCATCACCAGTGCTATCGGTAATGTTTTCTACAAGCATAGGCCTGAGTGCTCGCTTGAGTTGAGCGTTGAGTTGAGTTAACAAGGAAATGCATAGAAGTGCCATGATTAACGACGGAATAGTTTTCATGTCGCTCGCCTCGCACAATGTGACAAATAGCATATCCGATTTAGATTAAAAAGAAAATATGTATCAAGAAATTTACAAGCACTATCCCATCAAACCATAGTTTTTTTTAAAAAAACTCAGTAAACGTGCCACTACTATTTTAACAAGAATGCAACTAGGACACACGTGCACGCCAGCCCATCTGGAGTGGATGAAAATCTTAGATGACCCATCTTGTTGTGTTGTTGTGGAGATAAATTTGGTGACGTAAATAAAAAAAAATGAAAATGAAAACATTTAATTGACACGACACACGTACAAAATAAAAACACAAAAGAAGAAGGTGACATAGTAGTAATGTCACAATCACAGTAAGTAATCACATTTTCTTTTCGTGTATAAAAATGACAACGTTCAATTTTACAAAGATCCTGTACCCCGCAGTGTTCCGCTTCCTTCTAATATTAAAATCATTCTCTCCTCTTAAGATCCATCCGTGTACCAATGTCTAGAATCGTTTATTTGTACAAATAATATTAATGTATAAAATCACAAATTTGTAAATGTTAATTTTGTAAATATCTCTTATCTTGTATAATTTCTCTTTAATGTATTCTTTTCCTCTCCTGATCCTTTCCTAGTTAAGTGGAGATATATCCCGGGTATTGTGTTTATTCTGTTTCCCTAGTTTTTTATTTGCCAATGGCAAAGACACAAGAACGTGCGACGCCAAAAAAAAACCGGCCAAGTGCAAGTTAGACTCGCGCACGAAGGGTTCCGTACCATTGATCTATAAAACGGCAAAAAAATCACGTTTGTTGTATGGGAGCCCATCTTAAATATTTGTTTTATTTTAATTCAGTTGTTTGTTTTTAAAGTTATTATATAACTAAATATTCTGTGAATATTTTAGGCGTCTACCTGTTGCCGTTATCAATATCGAGGCACAACGAGTCACAAAAATCACGTTTGCTGTATGGGAGCCAACCTTAAATATTATTTGTAATTATATTAATTTAAATATTTTTTTAATCTAAAGTGTTTAGTATATGTTGTTATAGCGGCAACAGAAATACATCATCTGTGAAAATTTCAACTGTCTAACTATCACGGTTCATGAGATACAGCATGGTGACAGACGGACAGAGATACAGACAGACAGAAAGCGGAGCCTCAGTAATAGGGTGCCGTTTTACCCTTTGGACATGGAACCCTAAAAAAGCGCGGTTATTAGCCTTACCCAGGTACCAAGCGAACAAAGACATGTATAAAAGTTAGTTAAAACAGGTAAAGTATAAAAAAATGACTTCAATAACGAGATCGTGTTCTCACTTCAGTGCGGGTCGACCTGATACCCATTCGGGAACTGAAATGTTAAACTCTAGGTCAAATGTGAAACTGATGGAAGTGTTTTAAAGTGAGGCGAGGAATAATTAATGTTGAGCCGGGGTAGTGTCGAGTCAGGGTAGTACCATAGATCGAAGAAAATGTTAACATTGTTGAAACAGTTTAAAACAGCTAAAACTTAATATTAAAAAATATTTTCCAATATTTACTTCTGACATCTTTGTAACATAACATATATTTCAAGCAAAAAATACATTTGATTTGATTTAAAATAAAAAACATAATGAAAAATAATTAATAAACTACTTAATAGAAACCAAAAAACACGTGCGTCGACACACAAACACGTGCTGAAACACGAGAGTCGTTTAAGAGATTGGTGCGTCAGCGCTTCCTTGAGAAGATAAAGATAATTTAGCCACCGATACTATAATTTTTTTAATAATACATATATGGCAAACGAGCATGCAGTCCAGAAGATGTTAAGTGGCTACTGCAGCCCATAGATATCCACATAGAGTTCAAAACAAGGCATTAAGTTGTCTTGATCTCTATGTGGATACGTTGCCATACTATAGGACTTAGCTGTTATGCATATGTGCCAGTAACTACAGGAACATACCATTACCATCTAACCGGAACACAGCAGCACAAGTACTGCTATTTGCCGGCAGATAAAGGTAAGGCGGTGGTGCCCACTTCCTCGACAAAAGCTCTACCACAACCAGTCATTGTGTTTGACTTGGATTTGCGAAAGTAATTTCTAATAAACTATTAATAGTATTTTTTTTTATTTTACGTAAGATAACTGTATATATATTATAAATATTATGTTAGGCATTTATTATTATTCTCTCATTTAGTTATTTAGGGTATGTATTTATAGTTTCTGTATGTCTGTATTTTTCTTTTTTTTGTAGCTTTGAAATACCTTTTTTCCTATGTCACACCTTACCTTCTTTTAGCACGACCAGGATGACTGGTAGATAATGCTATTAACATTAAGTCCTCCTCGCACTATTCTGTTATGTGTGAAAGTATTAAATAAATAAAAAACTAATCGACAGAAATATTTTTGAATGTATAATATTAGTATGGAATATCTTCATTTAAATATGGAACAGATTAACTAAAATAACCAGTTATTAAGTGTAATTTTTTAGACAAGTAGTCTAACTTAGTCTATAAATACAGCTCTGGAAAATTCAGCGTTCATTGCTCATTACACAAACAAAATATAGGACCACGTACCGAGGACACCGACAATGTACTACTTATTGTTCCACATTTTGTGAATAAAGTTTATCTTTGTGGTCGTGTAGGCTGGGAGATAGAGGCCGTTTTGGACGAGTTCGTGTTTAGGCTTTAAAGCCGCTTTTACGGTGTATCTAATGTTGGTATACGTAAGTAGAATTGTATAGTGAATTTTTGTCAATGCTGTGTTTTAAGCCCAGAGACAAGTGAGCCGCGGTGCTTCGAAAAATATTCCTTAAAATAATATTTATATTATTTGATACATATTTATTGAAGTAATATATATGTAAAAATAATAAATACAAAATAATTACCGCTAAAGAGTGGAACCCCTTGCCCGAATCTGTGTTTCATGATAAATACAACCTAGGTATCTTCAAGAGCGAGTGAACAGGTTTGTTCTTGGCAAGCGTGCTCGATCGTAGACTACATCATCCTTATCTAAATTTTTTGATAAACTGTATTGTACCTGATAGCAATATTACATCTTATAAACTTACCTACTTTTTTACTTAGAAAACTATCGTGATTGATTTCAATCATTATTATAAATACGGGATTTATCACGTACCGTCTTATCGGTGTTTCGACCGACAATGTTTCGGTTCAATTCGTGAACCTTCATCAGGGTGAGTGCGATTCGCTCCGAATAACGTCTCGCCTCGCAGTGATCGCACTCACCCTGATGAAGGTTCACGAATTGAACCGAAACATTGTCGGTCGAAACACCGATAAGACGATACGTGATAAATCCCGTATTTATAATAATTACCTACTTTTGTTAACTGCACTCTAGAACTCCATGCTTAGATTGGGTCTCGCTGTCAAGCTCTTAAATTTTTTGAAGTGATAACTTCTTTAGGCGCGTTTGGCATTTTTTGAGATAGGAAAGTACCACTGTACTCTTGACACTATTACTGTTACCGACACCTCTGTATATAAGTATCTCGTAATTTTTCAAGTTTTCACTTCTATCGGCACTCCCGGAGTGCTACTTTTTTTGTGACTGGTTTAAGTAACCTGGCAAATGATATATTTTTCTTTTGGCAATAAACATTTTTATCTTTGATATTGATAGATCTTAGTCAAACGTGAACCTATAAATTAAAATTACAAAATAAATAATGCACATAAACAAATATGCAAAAATTCATTGACACACCAAGTGAGCGAAGCCAGCTCTATTCTCTATAAAAAAATCTAAACAAAATAATCTGTTGAATCGTCAAGAGACCGTGGTAAACAACTAAGTAGCTAAACTACTCCAGCGCGGCTAGCACAGCGATTTCCTTGTCTACTCTTCAAAGAGACGACAAGGCTCTGACCGCAACTTGTATTTCTGCGTTATTGTTTTTTGTTTGTTGTTTTGTTTCTCTAAACCAGCTTGGGCAAACCGGCGTTTTATGTATGTATGTTTGTCCGAGGATAACTTTTGAAGCGTGGATCAGATCATCGTGAAATTTAATAAATAGGTAGGTAGTGATGTGACACAATTTTGGTGTGACTAAATGAGCTAAAAATGTATAGGGGTCGTTGAGATATTGGGGTTCAAGAGGGATAAAAAAAATTAAACTGAGGCTAACTGGTCAAATGAGACGTCAAATGAAAGGTTTTCATACATTTAGATTCCGTTTTTATTTTTCGTAAATTCTTTATAGTTTTTGAGTTATTAGCCATAATAAAAACTAAACTTTGACAAAATTCACAGGGTACACCAGTGACCCCAAAGTGCTGTTACTTAGTATGCGTGTAGCCTATGTGACACAAATATAGGCAAAAATCGCGGTCTGGGTAGCGTTCCTGATACCACTTCAACGCATTAGTTGGGCTTCGTCGGTTGAGGAAGTATGCTTCAATTAAGTCTATTTTTTGCGTATTTGACAATGTCATGATAGGACAAATAAGATGATGCAATGACTGATATAAAAGACCGACAGATGCAAGAACCATGTTCGAAATTCAAAATTGTTCTGAAATACGAAATGTTTTTGAATTGCTCATGGAGCATGGCGTTCCTAAACCTCTTAATCGCTACAGTATTAATACTTCTTTAATGTGCAATTAGAATCTAATAAAATGTTTGTTGTATATAAATCAAAAAAAAAATTACCCACTTGATTCATTTTAAGGTGCTACTCACGCTTCACAAAAATTTTAATGCCGAAATGTTTTTCTTCGAAAACGAGCTGATGTTTTAAAAGAAACTGCACCTGTATCTCCTCTGGTTATGGGTGCTGCCGTACTGTCCCAGTTAAAAAAACACACTGTATAATTAATTAAATATCTAACCAAACATTTTTGTCAAGCGCGCGATGAGAAGAGTGCGAAAGAGACAACTTGAGAAGACAGTGTTGTCTAGGCATCGCAAGACCTAGATGTCGAGGAAGTGTCGACAACGTTTCTTCCCGTTCACTCTTGCAATCGCCGAGCTCGAGATGGTCGACAAATGTATTCTATGTTCCGAGAAATTACTCATGACTTAATCATTCTCTACAGTTACTGTGGAGTGGCGGAAGACAATGCATTAATGACAAAAATAAGTTTTTAATTTTGCCATAAATACATCCATCCATGAAAAATAGTTTTATGTTTAGAATAATCAACAAATAGTAAGTTTATTCTACACAAACATCGAACATAATTTGAATTCACCTTAGCTATAGTCTAGACTTGTAAATTGATTTGACCAAAAATCATCATCATCATTTTCAGCCCGTGTCGACCCATTGCTGGGATAGGCCTCTCTTTGTTTCTGCCATTCTTCCCGATCCTGTGCCAGTCTGAACCACGTACGACCCACGGTCTTATGGATGTCGTCGACCCATCTCGCTGGTGGACGTCCCCTATTTCGATGCCCAGTTCTCGGCATCCACTCTGTTAGAGCCTTAGTCCACTTGTCGTCACTACGACTGGCCAAGTGTCCTGCCCAACTCCACTTGAGCCCCAATTTTCGCTTGCTGACGTCTTGTATTTTAGTCTGCTTGCGAATTTCAGTATTGGGAACTCGATCTAAGAGTGTGATGCCGAGCATGGCACGCTCCATGGCTCTCTGTGCTACACTTATTTTGTACACAGCCTCCTTCGTGTGCCTCCATGTCTCGGCACCACAAGTCATAGTTGGCAGACCAAAAATATTGTCTGATAAAATTCTCAGCTCTCGTCCTACAAAAATAGGATATTCTTCGAAACTTATACCATAATATAGGCTGGTATACATTATTCAATAGGAACCAGCATGCCCCCGCATTGCAGTTGGCGACCGTTAAACTTGCTCTGTACCCTAGGGATGATTCACACAGCGCATAGTTAATACACTGTGGCCTAGGTGGCTAAACTTGTGAATAGCCGTTACGATGTGCCAGAAGCTCTGTTATCATATTTATTGAACAAGGTATGTATGACTAAAATTTTAATAATGTACTTAGTTATGTTTATGCCTAAATTTATTACTTGCTGTTAAAAGTTCTACAGTTTAGTTAAACCCACATGGGAGGTAATGTGTTTCGATTTTTTTAATCAAATAGTAGAAACCACTATATTATTCTTCATTCTTTAATTACTTTTATTGTTTTTTGTCAAGATCAATGGTATCTCAGAAATTAAAATCCTAAGCAATGCTTTTGCTAGTACAAACGAGAAATGCGTGCTGTAGGTGGTAGATTTTGGACGAGAAAACCCGATGATCAAGTTCAGTGGTGCACCTTGGGAGTTATCTACGTCCAGGACTGCTATAGGTTAATGCTCTCTATCATAATGTGTACCAAGAAATAACTGGTGAAACGATGAACTGTGAGTAATATACACAAAGTAGTTTTGCTGGTATTTCATATCACAAAAGGAATATCATAAATACAGGACAACGTAATGCACTATTCACTTTAGCCTAGTTTCGGCCACTGCGCTTCAAATTATAAGTAAGGAGCTAGTTACCCAATGCAAGCTGCTGTCCTAATAGTAGGGCTACTACCACCAGTAACTGGCACGTCAGTAACCCAACTCGATACTGTTTTATTCTTAATCGTAACACCTTTTTCAGGGGTCGTGGTGTTACACGCCTCATGATATGTTGCCATTTGTTTATGTGGGTTGTCATTGTCATTCATTCATGCTGTTTGCTACCTACTGCAGATATTGTCCGATCGGTTCGCCGCATGGGCGACCTTCCGCGTGATCGGGTGCCTTCCACTCAATCTTGTACGATAAGGCGCTCAATAGAGTCAGTGTACTGCCTTTAGACATGTTTAACGTCATATCAAGACCGAAGATCTTTAGAATGCGAGTTTGTTCTAAAGCCGTAGGAGTTGTTTTACGCCGAGATCCTGGAGGAGAGCCATCGTTACAAAACTCGATCCACGATATTCCATGTACTACTCCAGCACTTCATTTCCACTGTTTTAATCAAGTGATAAGTGCGAAGGGATAATTGAATCAGTTATAAAGAAGCTGACATAACTAAAGGGCCCCAATTTTTAGGGTTCCGTACCCAAAGGGTAAAACGGGACCCTATTACTAAGACTCCGCTGTCTCTCTGTCTGTCTGTCGTCTGTCACCAGGCTGTATCTCATGAACCGTGATAGTTAGACAGTTGAAATTATCACAGATCATGTATTTTTATTGCCGCTGTAACAACAAATACTAAAACCAGAATAATATAAATATTTAAGGGGGGCTCTTATACAACAAACATGTTTTTTTTGGCTCGTTTTGTATAGATAATGGTACAGAACACTTCGTGCGCGAGTCCGACTCGCACTTGCTCGGTTTTTTATAAATGGTTATATCTTGGTTTATGAAAAAATAGGATAAGGAAACAAGGTGTGAGCTACTGACTGACTCGTATATGAAGTCACAAAGTGTTAATAACTACACTGTGGTCACACAGCGATATCTTTCGCTCCATGTTTGAACAAGGTGAGAGACATTATGACATTGAACAGTGATCTTTTTGCATATATGTAAATGAAGTATATAAATAAGTAATACTGGATATTTAACACAACGCTATCTTGCCTTCAACGACACCTTTCTTCCTATTGTCCTCCAAAGCTGCAGTGCAGTACTTGATCAATTCTAGGCCAGTTAACTAGCTCGCGCTATGTAGCCTAGGCATTAGTGCCTTATTTGGCCGCTGTTCCTTATTTGGCCCACTCTAGGGAGCCGCATTAATTGCCAGGGAAGTAATCAAATTGAGATAAATTGGTTCTTAGTTGTGTTACTCAGCCAAATTGTTGCAAAATTTACGACTGGACTTTAATGAGGAGCAAAGTTATGGTTGAGGCGTTGATTAGCGCTGGTATATAATCTGTTTTCAGGTGAAGTAGTTGTTTATTATGCCAAATTTTCAAGTAAATACTTTTTTCCTTATAATATAATATGTAACATTTTTCAAAGTTCGAATTCCATCTGACTTTTTTGACGAAGTTTCGAAATTTATGATTTGATGTTCTTAATGAGATTTTAATAGACCTTCGCCATCGTTTTGTCCTAAGAACTTTGAAATTTATTTTTTTATGAAGTTGTATAAAAGTGAAATATTCATGTTCAATAACAGTTGTAACTTTGAATCTGTGATACTGAATCATAATTTAATAGTCATAAGCCATTAAACACCAAGGGTAGACTTAATTGATGATCTTTCGAAGTTCAACAAACGGCAATTCGAAGTACCCAATGAAGTTGAAACAAAAAGGTTTGTAATTCGAACATAAAACGCAAGGGCACACGGACTTGAACGAAAAACTTTTCACATTTTTCAAAAGTAAATGGCCTTAAAGTTTTTGTTGCTATTTGAGTCAATGAAAGTTTTCGGCTATTAGGTTTGTGATTTGAAGGAAATAATTAGGAAGGTTAGTGCCTATGTTTGAACTTAGTAGATAATGAAAGAAAATATTACCCTCCGCGCATTCTCTGCAACATTCTGCGCAGTCGGGCAAAAATAGAGACATATAAAAAGAGATGGTTTGATTTTTGCGTCGAAACCCAAGGTCTAATAATATTGACTACTAGTTTCCGCCCGTGGCTTCACACACGTGGTTTATTAATAAAAAGTAGCCTATTTTTCAACCCAAGTCTTAATTAATTTACCAAATTTCATTGAAAGCAGTTCATCCGTTACGGCGTGATTGAGTAACAACAAATAAACATCCAAACGTTCGTAGATACTTATTATATTAGTGTGATACTCAATATATTTTGAATGTTTAAAAACTATCAAGCTGTGACCTTAATGTAAAGTAGTCTATAGGTATATCTTCTTTATTATATAAAACAAAGTCGGGTTTGTTCGAACACTTATAACTCGAGAAAGTAAGACCGATTTTGATGATTTTTGATTTGTTGTATTTGTCTCCGTCCCGAATAGCAGAATAGCTATTAAAATATCAGAAAAAAAACACGCAAAATTATATTATGAAGAAAAATCATTTTCTCAAACATTGATACAGATAATGATGGCCGAAGTATATTGACAGCCCGCGTCATATACATGTCAAGGCGGTACAAAGTTCGCCGGGTCAACTAGTATACACTCTGTCAAGAAAGTACCGGGAAAATATCAATAATACACAAAATGTTAGTTATTCTTCCAAATTTATTTTATCGCCTTCAAAGTATACTCCTTCAGTAACGATACACTTACGCCAACTAATAATCCAATCATCAAAACATTTTTTAAACGCTTTTTCCGGAATTGAGATCAGTTCTCGCCACGAATTCTCCTTTATGTCTTCCACTGAATGAAAACGGGTGCCACAAAGTGGTAATTTGAGTTTAGGTAAAAGAAAGAAGTCGGCTGGAGCCATATCTGGTGAATAAGATAGTTTCACGATGGTATTTGTTAAGTTTTGATAAAAATTCGTTCACAATGATGGCCTCGTGCGAAGGCGCATTATCGCGGTGCGATCCAAGAACTTTCTTTCCACAAATCTGGCCTTTTTCGTCGAATTTGCTCGCTTAAACGCCGCATAACGCTCAAATATTATTCTTTATTTACCGTTTGACCTTCCGGCAATAATTCTGAGTGCACAACACCGCGATAGTCAGAGAAAACAGTCAACATGACTTTGACTTTTGATAGACTTTGGCGTGGTTTTTTCGGTTTCGGTTTAGTTGGAAGGCGCCACTTCGAAGCTTGTTGACTAGTTTGCATGTCAAACTTGTAAACCTACGTTTTGTCACCAGTAACAATGCGTTGCATGAATGTTGGGTCGGAATTGACACGTTCTAGCATGTCCTTAGCGACTCTTATGCGATTGAGTTTTTGGAGAAAATGCAGGTCATTTGGGACTAGCCGAGCGGCAACATGTTTCATACTCAAGTGATTCTTTAAAATGATACGGATCAATTCGTGAGACACAGAAAGTTCACCGGCTATCCCTTTTAAACTAGAATGAGGATTTTAAGTCACTATTTCCTACACTTTTTTGTTGTTAACTTCAGTTGAAGACCTACCAGAGCGAAGCAAATCTTCCATCACATCTCGACCGCTTTTGAACGCTTTGTACCATTCATAAACACATGTTTTTGATAAAGTCGATTCACCGTAAGCCTTTTGTAACATTTTCAGTGACTCCGAATAGGAAATTCCATTGGCGATGCAAAGTTTAAGACAATCTCTTTGTTCGATGTTTTTGTCCATTACGAAATTCGCAATACACTAGGTATGATCTAACTAAAAACAGCACTGTATTTAATCTAAATAACAGATCCAATTCAAACTCCGCACCAAAATGGAAAACAGCTGTGCCAATTTAACCACAAAAATAAGACATAAAATTTAATTTGGAACCTTAAACAAATCATCCATTCCCGATAATTTTTTGACAGAATGCATATATAAAAAAGTCTGGTTAGTTACACCATTTATGACTCAAGAACGGTGGGACCGATTTTGATGATTTTTGATTTGTTAGATTTGTCTCCGCTCAGAATAGCAGAATAACTATTAAAATATCGAAAAAATTCACGCAAAAACAATTACGAATAAAATTCATTTTCTCATACATAGATGTATCTAATGATGGCCGATTGACAGTTCTACCCGCGACATACATTGGCAGCCCGCGTCATATGCATGTCAAGGCGGTACAAAGTTCGCCGGGTCAGCTAGTATAATATAAATAACGAAATAAATCAATAACCTGTGTTTTTTTAACAAAAGTTAAAATCCCCGGCTTCATACAAACTGCACTGTCTAAGACATCGAACGAAAAATAAAACTTTTCATATATTGTAAGGTTTTTAAAACCATCTCAAAAATGCTTAAGCCGGACAGGACTTGAACCTTCCTCTTGGCACGAGGATGCACTGCCAATTGTGTTACAGGCTCTTGTCGAAATTAGTGATATTATTCAATTTTCGCTAATCGTGCTAAGCGCCGTTTTCATACATTTGTATGAAAAGGTGGATTTTCAATATCATTCTTGGATTAAAATAATGATTAGGTATGTTTTGGATAACGAGCAGAGTTGAGGCATGGATTACAAATTCACCTTGTAGAAAGTTTGCCGTGTTTAAACAGTTAAATGTCGCTAATAATCGACTTCAAAAAACGGAGGAGGTTCTCAATTCATTAGAATCTTTTTTTTTCATAATCGGAGACCCCGATTACTTGAAAACGCCTGGACCGATTCGATGAAATTCTTTTTTTAAGGTGTGGTCCCAGGTGATCCCATGGGCACCAAGTCAGGATCTGATGATGGGATCCAAAAAAAAATCGAAGGTAACCCTCAAATTTTATAGGGCTGCATAATGTGTTTTTAAATCAAAATAACTGTTGTCGACTTTCTGATCTTTTATGTTACGTTATTATTATTTTGCGATACAAATATATTTATTTTGCACCATATGCAATAATATAAGCTATTAAAACCATTTAAGAATAAAGTATCGCACAGAGTAGGTAGATTTTTATGTGTAAAGCTTCAACAAAATCTATTCCAAATACTGCCCAAACCTATTTAAAATTTCAATGCAAACAGCTTCGCCTCCAGTTAACCCAACCCTTCCTATATACCAAACAGTTATAAAATCACAATTTCATCGCTCCCGACCTTGCCTTTACAATTACCCTTCGAAGTTAGTTAAACCAGACATAATCAAATTACGATACGTTAATTTTTACTTATACAAAAACTAATGTTGAAATACGTTGCCTGATTTCATCAATATCATCATCCACAGCCTGACTTCACCCATTATTGGGTATAGACCTCCCCAAGTTTGTGCCATCCACCACGATCCTGCGTTAGTCTCACCCACTGACGGCCTACGACCTTTACGATGTCGTCCACCCATCTCGCTGCTGGTCGTCCTACCCTTCTATACCCGCTCTTCGGCCACCATTCAGTCACTGTCCTGCTCCATCTGTCATCACCACGTCTAGCCAAGTGTCCCGCCCAAGACCATTTGAGCTCCATAACTCGAATCCCAACGTCATGAACTTTTGTTCGTCTACGGATCTAGACGTTTGGAACTCGATCTAACAGTCTGATGCCAAGCATGTTACGCTCCATGGCACTTTGTGCAACTCTTAACCTGTACACAGCCTCCTGAGTGAGCGTCCACGTCTCGTCACCGTAGGACATTGGTTGAATAAGCGGGTCTTCAGACACTGTAGAAATTAAGGCGACCTAAGGATGTCGTCTAACTCGCCGAATGCAGCCCATCCTAATTGGATCCGTTTAGAGATCTCCTTCTGCTGATGCTCTTTACCAAACGATAGAATTTCTAGAATATGTGTTTGTTGAGGCTTCGACTGAACGTTGAATATAGCATGCAGAGAATTAATCCAAAGAATTTATTCAACGTTATGTTATTATTTAATTTAAATTAATATAATTCTTTAATAACAGAAATAATTTACAATTATTTTCAATAAAATACAGAAGAAACAGTTGAATCATCTAAAGACCATTGCAAAAGATCTATAGATAGCTCACCTGTTCCAGACCAGGCGGAAGTGTACCCAAGACACTGGCTGCATTGCCCTGCTGAATTGCAATGCTTATGCGTTGACCCAGATAAGTGCTAGCTCTCGGATTGCCAGAAAGAATCTAAAAAGTTTAGAAAGAATTTTAAAAACGCGATGGGCCCCGGTACCACATGACCCCAACGGGCTCAAATACGTAAGCTATGTCGAGACTTCCATATTTGCGCCACTTGAGATCTTCAGCTGAATTTTCCGCCGCACCGGCCCCAACTGCTGTACCAGACAGATGAGATGGTGCAAGGGTATCGACGCACGTGGCATCCCACACTAAAGGCCTACCTTTCTCCCGAGGTATAAGAGTCATACCGTCAGGCCTCTTACCATCGCCACGTATCAGACCGTTCAGTTCGAGAACGAAAAAATAAAAAATAATTTACCTAAAAATAAATTAATTTATTAATTCAGACAATAATGGTTTACAAGTCCATTTGTGTAAGTAGGTATATAAACTAAAATATCTAGGTTAGTAACATTACGTATATTAGTCATAAGACTCTTTGATCAGGATCCGAATGAAATATTTAATATCATTACCTATCATGTATAATGGGACCTTCTCTGATTTTACCTCCCTGTGTGTATTCTACCGCTTGGGTTGTGTTCTGATGATTTGTCATGGTCCTGATCATGGTGCCTGTTGTTTCCTTCTATCATCGCATCGCGCGCCATTGACAGGAACCTTGTAGACGATGTGGTTGCGCAGCGTGATATGCCAGGAAATACTCCTTCCGCGAACACTTCGCTTGTAGAATGGGGTTACCATTGCCACGGTTTTTCTCAGTGACTAAGATATGGGGTACTTCAAAAAGGGTGTTTTAAAGTATTTCGAAGGTTGGCAACGCGCGAGTCGTACTTTTGATACACGTCCGTAGGCGACGGTAACCGCTTACCATTAGGGGGCCAGTATGCTTGTTTGACACCTAAATAGAAAAAAAATGCTATCTATACCACAGGGCTCACTAAAGTTTAGCACCCGGATGCACGAAAGAATGCACTGTAGAACGCCAGTGGCAGTTCTATAACATCCCAAAGTATAACTTAAATTAAATTTATTTATATGTTAACTCTCAATTCACAATTTTCATAATTGTGTTTCCATTACGAGATAATGATAATATAACCTAAACTAAAGTACAAAAAAGTTTGTAATACAGATTATGCACGTGACCTAACGCCATCTGCATTTACGCTTCACGCACCAAACCGGTATGAATGGTAGAATGGACTAACGCGCGTGCGTACTCCAGATCGATCCGTACGGGACCCGCGTAAATAATGTATTTGACACAAATTTTTGCAAATATTTTTCGACAGAATACCACGCCTGACATCAGAGCATTTCTAATTTTTCATTTGCATTTGAAACGTCAAAAGTTATTTGAGTTTCGAAGGCTTATTTCAGAATGCTAGAACTTTCTAGATTTTATTTTAATTACTGCAACTATGACAGCTATGATCATTTGAAACTAATTAAAACGATCGAATAACTTTCAAAGACTGTCGAATATAATTCAGCAATATAAATTATTTGGAGTCGGCGCAGTGGTGACTACGAGTCCGCCATTTTTGTTTCGGCGCCACTATCGCCGCAGTCACTCGGGCGTAGCTGTCAAAAGTATTTTTTTCAGAATTTATTATTTTACACGCATTAGAACTGTTTGTAAACAAACCTTTTTCATGAATGTCAATTCGAACTTTAAATTTTGAATTCGGAAAATGTAGTATCCTTCATCTACGTCTTTCTAACCTCAATTGTTTTGGAGGAATGGTGTAGTGGTTAAGATTTCGATAGAAAATGTTGTTTCGGGTGATTTTGAGTGTGTTTTTATTTATTTTCGGCGTGTGTTACGGGAACCCGGATGCAAAGCGACTTTACGATGACCTTTTGAGTAATTACAACAGGCTGATTCGACCTGTTGACAAAAATAATAACACTGTGTTGGTGAAGCTCGGTCTCCGGTTGTCGCAGCTTATCGATTTGGTAAGTCTTTGATTGTTTTTTTGTTTTGTAAGAAGGTCTTTATAGATCTTTGAAAAGAAATTGTTAAACGACGGTGATCAAATTATTTCATTAGCAATTTTGACGACCTCCATGGCGCATTGGGCGTATAGCCGGCTGGTAGCGGGTTTGATTGTCGCCGCGGAACAAATGTTTGCATGATCTACAAATATTTGTACCGGGTCTGGATGTTTTTCTTTATATTATAAGTATGTATTTACATAAAAAGTACATAAGTATTCTATCAGTTATCTGGTTCCCATAGTACAAGCTCTGCTTAGTTTGGCGCTAGATAACGCTGTGTGAAATATCCACTAATAATTATGTATTATTATTTTTAGGTAGCTTTTAGCTAAGCATATTTCAAACATTTATGTAACTTGAGATGATTTGATTTCATTCAAAAGCTCTTTAATTTATGTTGGAACATCGACTAAATAAGTATCGACGTATATTACGTCATTCCCCGCCTGGCAGAACAATGCTAGATCCTTTGTGATGCCAATGTTTTGGTTTCCTGCTGATTCTATTGGAGATAGTTTGTTGGATTGGAATACACCCTTTCTGAATACCTATATATTTTGAAAAAATCTAAGACCAAAGTTTTATCTTGTAACAGCAGAACGTATTGAATAAAAAAACCATGTTAAATTTATCTTTTTTTTGTACTTTTGGGCTTAGTAAGGCTTTTGCAAATCGGCCCTTATTAATGATAGAGACTTAATCTTACTTACTAGAAGTTTATGTAAGTACATTCAAAATTGAGAAACATTTTCAACTTAAAATATTCGTTTGAACGAATATATCTGCTCAAGCGGAGTTGGGCTCTTAGCCAGGCGTAGTAACGACAGGTGGACTAATAAATATGCTGGACATTTCACACAGCGCTATCTAGTCACAAACTAAGCAAAACTTGTACCTACTATGAGAACTAGTTAACTGATAGATTACTAAGTGAAGTGTGATAGTGAAGGTTGAGAACAAGAACGGTAATCGGGGACGACCACTTCCACCAAGCAGGGGCGACATGTCGTCGACATCGTGGTAACTGGCACAGGATCGGGCACTATGGCATAAACAAAGAGAGCTCTATGCCCAACAGCGGGTCAGCAAGGACTGCAAGTGTTATGACTGATCATGCGATCTGATATACAAACTGGGTATTGGTGCCAAGTAACAAGGAGCAATCATAACTAAGGGGGTTTGTGAGACTAGCGCAGGATCGTGGTGGATGGCACAAACTTGGGGATGCCTATACCCAACAATGGGTGAAGTCAGGCCGTGGATGACTATGAACAAGGCGGAATACGGTAAAAAAGTAACATCTCTTAGGGATTGATACTCTAGAGAAAACACCAAATTGGCGGCTTTTAATTTACAGTCGAGATTTGACTTTTGGTGCAAGTAGGGCTTTACGCAATTTCTTTCATGATATAATATGAAACACTCGGTACCTACCAAGAGTTAATATTTGTACCAAGAGTTAATAAGAGTTTTGACGATCTTCGTGGCGCAGTGGGCGAACAGCTGGCTGAGACGCAGGAGGTAGCGGGTTCGATGCCCGCCGCGGAACAAATGTTTGCATGATCTACAGATATTTGTTCCGGGTCTGGTTGTTTTTCTATATACCTATTATAAAAAAAAAGTATATAAGTATTCTATCCGTTATCTGGTTCCCATAGTGCAAGCTCTGATTAGTTTGGGGTTAGATAGCGCTGTGTGAAATGTCCATGTATTTATTTATTTATTATTTATAATATTTATCTGTCAAGAGTCGACACCAAGTTGATGGCTTTTAATTTACAGTCGAGGCTTGACTTTTGGTGCAAGTGGAGCTTTCCGCAAATTGTGCCATATTAAAGAAAGTCACGTGACCTAATCTGAAACCCTTGTTATCAAGGTTTGATACTTTCTCACTCGGCTCACGTAAGAACAATCCAATGAACCTCTCGGCTTATCTCACTCCGCAAGCCCTCAAGGCGAGGGCTCTCAAACATTTGAGCAAGGATTTGTTGAACAAGTATTTAAAGGACCTGTTTATTCTGGATTTCAGATGTTTTGACCGATTTGGGATAATGACCCGGTGTAACCCGTTTGTGTAATAATTTACCTACGGCTGTACAGAGTATGAATCATGTTATCAATTTTTACGAAATTATTAGTTAAAGAGCCAACATGTAACAAAATAGCTATTATGGTTCAATTTTCAAGGCCGCATCGCATGAACAGTTCGTCCCCAAGGAAAATAATACCATTTTTGAGAAATACTTAAAACTGTATAATAGGTATGGATAGGGTCCTTTTTCAGTGTTATTTTTGATTCTACATAAATAGCCTCCTCTCACTTTTTTCAATCCAGTCCATCTAAAGTTTGCCTGAAATACATCGATTTAAGCATTAAGTAATAATATTTCTGTTACAATAAAGAATTATCAAGCTATCTGTTGTGTTATGCCTGAGATCACGAAATAAAATTGCCCATTCCATCTGACTGGTCTTCACGATACAGGGTTGCCTAGTGTGAAGGCCGCTGCTTAATTGTGATCGTAGGTAGTGCTTTCTGCTACAAACTGTATAAAATGTATATTGCTATTATACCAGGCATCTTAGGTAAATTACAAAAAATAACTTCATGTTAATCTTATTGATAAGTTTTTGGCAGCAAATAAATATTTTTCATTTTTTTATCTTTCTATTCCCGCTCGACCCCACTTGTGATCCCAGTGGGAATTTCACTTTATGGTCCTAGCTGTTACATAATGAGGTAAAATTCCGGAGATGACTCATCCGATTTACAGATTTTTTATTGTGTATAGTTGATAACATTTGACCCTACCTCACCTGATGTTAACCGTAACATTTATTCGAACCCGTATGGTCCGAACTCCGAACAAATAGACAAGTAGCGAGTTACAATACTGAACTAACCAATGCATATTGTCAGTACGAGTAAAGACTTGTACTAAATAAATAAAATAAATAATACTGGACATTTCACACAGCGCTATCTAGCCCCAAACTAAGCAAAGCTTGTACTATGGGATCCACATAATTGATAGAATATTGATATACTTTTTTTTTGTAAATACATACTTGTAATATATAAAGAGACATTCAGACCCGGAACAAAAATCTGTTGATCATGCAAACATTTGTTCCGCGCTGGGAATCGCACCAGCAACCTCCTGCGCCTCAGACGGCTATCCACCCACTAAGCATATACACTGTCTCGTTCAGAAGAAAATCAGGTACCACTTAGCAAAGTTTCAGCTTTCTAATCTAAGTCCCATTTACCACCGTCTAAATCCTCGTCATACAGCCTTCTAACTAACCTAAGCAATTTCAACCGTCTTTGACAATTCTCTAAACTATATCCACTTTGAGTTTGGCCTCTGTCCCATAGTTAACATTCCTACAACGTCCCGCTATGGCCCGGAATCCAGTGGATGGTGCTTTGGTGTAATTTAAATTGTGATGTCTAGCGCGGTGCGCGTTATAGTGACGCTGGTTGTAAATTACGAGTTAAGGAAATGGTTTTAATGTAGAAAAATGAAAAGAAAAGGTATGCTCTTAACGGGAACAAAGAAAACATATTTTGCTAGCTTGCTAGCAAAGGGTGCACTTCTTTTTTTTCCTACCCTTTTCCCACATTACGCGAAGTCGGCACAGTATGTATTCCTCCTCACCTCTCTATCAGCCGTCATCTTTTTTGTCACTTCCTTTCTACCCATACAATTCATCACATAGTCCATCCATTTCTTCTTCTATATCCATCCACACTCATATCTAACACTCTTTTAGGTATCTACATGATTTTCTTCTCTACGCATGACATGCCCATACCACTCTAGCATCTTACTCCACAATTTTTCTATCACTGGCGCTACTTTTAAACTGCCTCTTATATACTCATTCTTTATCTTATCCATTCCATTATCATCCATCTCAACATTCGTATTGCCGCCGCATGCACTCTTCTTTCATCCATCCCTTTTGTGACCCAACACTCATATAATATTATAACGATAGGTCTTATGATCGTCTTGTAAAATTTCTCTTTAAGTTTAAAGGGCATTCGAAGATCGCACGTTGTTCCTGTAACCTGTCGCCATTTCATCCATCCCGCACTTATTCTATTTATAATGTTTATGGTCACCCTTGTTGCACAAGGTCTAGTAAATACATCTATTAAATAATTTTTCGCCCCCACTCTCTAGTTTATTTATTTATATAATATTAATGAATTAAATATTTAGACATTAATAATAAATAGGTCATAATCGTAATAAAATTATAAGTAAATGTCAAAAAATAAATATAAAATAAATAATACAAAAACAATTAATAACAAAAACAGTCTCACAAAACCTCAAGCATTCCAATTATCGCCTTCCATCCGCTTAGCTTTGCTAAAGTTTGATTGCGACATCATTGATATGAATTTATAATGTAATAATCACTAATCATTAACAAAATATGTGTGTAATGTATGTCCAAACATCTATACATATTTATATACGTGTCTTTAAGATGCGTCTCTGGTGCGCGCATAGAAATATGATTTGGATTTTTTACTGAGCTCTTTGGGTGCGCAGACTGCGGGCTAGCTCGTATAACAAGTGTTTTTTTTTTATTCGGCCAATTTTGTCGATGGCTTGTTCGTAAGAATCCCGTTAAATATATTGTGTTGCCATTTATAGATTTTCCAAAGCCAATCATGTGCGGCTGCACCCATCGACTCCCAGCAACATTTATCAGGTCATCATTCCATCTAGTGTGTGGAGGGGGCCGGGTAGAGTTTTATGCTGCATTTCTATGAGTGTTTTTCTTTCGTCCCCAACGGTCTTTGATCAGTCTTCGATTTCTTTGATTGTTGTACCCTGCCCACTGCCACTTCAGCTACCTAATCTTCTAGGCTATATCAGTGACCTTGGATTGTCCACGAACCTCATTACTGATTCAATCTTGTAGAGAAATACCACGCATGGCCCTCTCCATATCACACTCTTAGTTATATTTTTTCACCCCATTACATAAATTTAAATCCAAGTTGAACACATATTAGGTATAATAAACCCTGGCTTTGCATTCAACTCGTCGGCGTCACCAATTTAACTTGTCTTATTTGTATTTGACCTGCTAACGAACTGACACAGCGGCGGTAAATATACCTATAGCGGGTAAATTTATAGTGAAGAATTCCTTATGTAAATCTAGGACGGATTGGAGGGTGTGATTTGACTTCGTGCTAGGTGACGGGGCTTAGTTAAATCCACGCAGATTGATGATGGTATTTCTGTGAATTACAGCTGGCTTAGTTGAAAGGATAGTACAGAAACTACAATCAAAGAACACTAACTATTACTAAGTAAAGAAGCGACACCCTCTCCACAACCAAATGGATCAAATGGAGAGGTTTCTACAGGGTAGGGAACGCATCAACAGTACCCCTGGTGTTGCCGGTGTCAATAGGCGACGGTGACCATTTACCATAAGGTGGCCCGTAAGCCTGTTTCCCCAATAAGATAAGATAAGATAACTCTTTATTGTACACCAAAGTAAAATACAGAACATAATTCTTACAAATAGATTTAGTACAATGGGCGGTCTATAATAATATAACAAACAAAAAAAACATGGTCAAACAACGCTGCTTTAGACAATTCTACTCGTTTTCATAAACCTTGCTGGTAGCTAGTTTTAAAACTTACTAGGTTTGAAAATAACTTCAAATTGAGCTGGTCAAATGAAGGTGAAATGTTTTTCCAGGTATAAAATCCACGTTGTTCGCAATTTCTATAATAATAGGATATCGTTATTGCAATGTTGTTCACTACGTAATCTCTGAATGACTGTGTAAGTTCTCGAACGTTCGCGAACGATCCTTGTCAACTTTATATTATTTTTACGAGTCACCGGTTAGCGTGACTAGGTTTGCAACATTTGTTCTGAAATTATAGCATATAAAACGGAGAACAGAGCCTTCCCTAAGATGTTATTTTTAAAGTTTATCATTAGTCAGAAATAAGTTTCATAGTCATTTATTCTCAAAAAGAAAGTAATTATCACTTACATGAGAATCAGTCAAAGTCACATAGAAAATATTTTATTCATTATAATCACAAGGATCACTTTGAAACGTCAATTTTACTGCCTGTTCCTTTGTGACCAAGCCAGGAAAGAAAGGCTGGTTGTTTTTTTAATGATCCTTTTACAATACATAACAATACAAGAAAAAAATTACGTCTACATTGTAACATTTTGAACGAAATGGAGCAATTTCAATCCCAAGCTTCTCTATCATCTACATAATCCGATATTTTATAGTAGGCTTTTTTATAAAGATTTTGTTTAACTGCGTTTTCAAATTTGTTAATTGTCAATTTTTGTACATCACTTGGGGGTTTGTTAAAAAAGCGAACACCTTGCCCTTTAAACGATTTACTAACGTTATAAATAAAATAAAAATAAAAATATTTTATTTCAGATAATATAAATCCATATATTGTTAGTTTGATTACTTAACGACTATATTAGTATGTACACACACGCAATAAAATAAACTAAAGCAAAACAAAAGGACTTCGCGCTGAGAGTGACCAACCTAGGTCGGTTTGATCACTCTCAACACGAAGCACTTCCATATCGGAGATGTAGCTCTGTCCGATATGGTTTTCAGGATGCTGTTTTGACTGTCCCGCACCCTGTGAATCAGGGATGCTGTTTTCTTGCGTAGGATGGCTTCGAAACCATCCGTTTGATATTCTGCAAACATCCCTGATGCACTACAGAAGCGGGGCAGTCCCAACATCATCCTGAAGATATTATTATATTGAACACGCAGGGTCTCCAGCGGCTTTTTGGTGTAGCTGACCCATAGGTTTCCCGTGTAGAAGCTTTGGCAATATGCCTTGAAGAGTGTCAATTTAACCTCTTCAGTACAGAATTGTTATGTAGACCTTCTTTTAGTGCTATGTCTCCGCTCAAATACACTAAATCCGTCATCGTCCGAAATATGCCGGACGTCTTCGGCTGAAGTCGGCTCGGAAAAACCAACCATACAAATTACAATCGACTTCGAACGATGTCAATGTACGCGTTCTCTTCCGACGATGTCCGGCATACTTCGTACGATGAAGGATTTGGTGTATTTGACCCAAGTCTAAAAACGTACATCAAACGTCTTCTAAAGATTCAGGAGAATTACTAGCGTAAATTCTTCTGAAGATAAATTTTTATTATAAATCGTTTTTTAGTCTTCTCTTTCTGTAGTTAAACTACGAGTACTTTCGTTTCAAGTCAATTGTTGTGTGTATTAAATAAATATATTTTCTTTATTTATTTTAGCGCGGCTTGCTTAACGAACCCTAAACCTAATTAGACTAATTAGCGATTAAAACATGTTTTAATTCGACGTATTTGTATGATTTGACAAGTCTCTTAAACATATGTTTACTTAAACATATTTGACTACCTCCGTGGCACAGTGGGCGAATAGCCGGCTGAGACGCAGGAGGTAGGGAGTTCGATTCCCGCCGCGGAACAAATGTTTGCATGATCTACAGATATTTGTTCCGGGTCTGGATGTTTTTCTATATATGACAAGTATGTATTTACAAAAAAAAAGTATATAAGTATTCTATCAGTTATCTGGTTCCCAAAGTACAAGCTCTGCTTAGTTTGGGGCTAGATAGCGTTGGCTGACATGTCCAGCAATATTTATTTATTATTCATCATCATCATCATATCAGCCGTAGGACGTCCACTGCTGGACAAAGGCCTCCCTCATTGATCTCCAGGAACTGCGGTTGGAAGCGGTCTGCATCCAACGCCGACCTGCGGTTTTTACCAAGTCGTCTGCCCATCTTGTAGGTGGACGTCCTACGCTGCGCTTGCCGGTCCGTGGCCTCCACTCGAGAACCTTCCGGCCCCAACGGCCATCCGCTCTGCGCGCTATATGGCCTGCCCATTGCCATTTCAACGTGCTAATCCGTCGGGCTATGTCGGTGACTTGAGTTCTCCTACGTATCTCCTCTTTCCGATTCGATCCCGTAGAGAAACCCCGAGCATAGCCCTCTCCATAGCTCGTTGAGCGACTCTGAGTTTATTCATAAGGCCAATAGTGAAGGACCATGTCTCGGTTCCATATGTCATCACTGGTAACACACACTGATTAAAGACTTTCGTCTTAAGGCACTGAGGTATGTTGGACGAAAAGACATTGCGAAGTGTCCCAAATGCTGGCCATCCGAGTTGGATTCGACGATTGACCTCTTTCTCGAAGTTGGACCTACCTAATTGGACTGTTTGTCCTAGGTATACATACGCGTCGACAACTTCAAGAGCCGAGTTCTCAACCATAACTGGGGCAGGGACGACATGGACATTCGACATGATTTTCGTCTTATCCATGTTCATTTTAAGTCTTACCCGTTAGGAGACTCGATTGAGGCCTTCGAGCATCGTGCTGAGCTCTTCTATCGACTTTGCCATGACCACAATATCGTCGGCAAACCGAAGGTGAGTGATGTATTCGCCGTTAATATTGATGCCCAGTCCTTTCCATTCCAGAAGCTTGAAGGCATCTTCCAATGCAGTCGTAAACAATTTCGGAGAGATGACATCTCCCTGTCTTACGCCTCTTTTTAAGGGAATCGCCTTCGAGCTCTGTTCGTGTACTCGGACTGACATAGTGGCGTTTTTATACAAGCACTTCAACACTTCGATGTACCGATAGTCAATACGGCATCGTTGGAGAGACTCAAGCACTGCCCATGTTTCGATCGAATCGAAGGCTTTCTCATAGTCCACAAACGCGAGACATAGCGGCAAGTTATACTCTTCGGTCTTCTGTATGACTTGCCGCAGCGTATGTATGTGGTCTATGGTACTGTAGCCTTTACGGAACCCGGCTTGTTCGGGAGGCTGGAAGTCATCAAACCTGCGTTCGAGACGATTCGCGATGACCCTCGAAAACAGCTTATAAACATGGCTCAAAAGCGAGATGTGTCTGTAATTCTTAAGCAAAGTGTTGTCACCTTTTTTGAAGAACAGAACCACCACGCCCCCGTTCCATGCTGTTGGCGTCGTACCTTCGAGCAAGGCGGAATTAAAAAGCTTCTGAAGGACTTTAAGTACCGGTGATCCACCCGCTTTCAGAAGCTCTGAAATGATTCCGTCCTCACCCGGCGCCTTGTCGTTCTTAAGCTGCTTCAAGGCCATCCTGATCTCATACAGGCTGATGTCCGGAATATCTTCGGTATAATGTCGGGTCAGTTTGGCTCTTGGGTCGTTGGCCGCACTGCAAACAGGTTTAGTGACCGAATCGTAGAGCCGTCCATAGAACCATTTTGACTTCCCTTAACACTTCCGCTTTACTTGACGTTATGCTGCCATCTTCCCTCTTCAGCTTCGTCATGCGGCTCTGCACAATAGAATTATCTCTCGCTTTGGAACCCTTTATTCTTCTCTATCGTATCTTTAATACGAGATGTATTAAAGGTACGAATATCGTGCCGCAAGAATTTCCAAATATTTCTATTGAGCTGCCTATGTGACTGAGCATCACCGGGAGACTGCAGTCACAAAGAACGTCGTTCAGCCATGAGGTTAAGGGTGTCATCAGAGAGTTTCTGAGGTTTATTGGTACGGGGAGTCTTAAAGAACTGGGACCCCACCGTATGGACGGTTTCTACGAACCTCTTATTGATCTTGTCCACTGATGCATCTACTTCTAGACAGTCAAAGCAATTTGCAAGTTCGAGTTGAAAGCTCT
Source organism: Philereme vetulata (assembly GCA_918857605.2). NCBI lineage: Eukaryota > Metazoa > Arthropoda > Insecta > Lepidoptera > Geometridae > Philereme > Philereme vetulata. The sequence continues at coordinate 3,871,684 of OU975462.1, forward strand.
CGAGATTTTGGATATGTGCGCGAGTGGGTCGGAGCGTAGACTTCATCAAACGGGACCTTTCAAGTTTAACGTTCATATTCAATGTGGCTCTAACAATTCCGTGATCACTGCCGGTTTTCACCCTGTTAATCACAGAGACATCATTGAATATCAGTTTCTTGTTGGTCAAGATGAAATCAATCTCATTTCTCGTGGAACCGTTGGGACTCATCCAGGTCCATTTCCCGTGAGGCGGCTTCTGGAAAAAAGAATTCATCATAAAGAGTTCTTTCTCCAGAAAATCGGCCAGCCTCTGTCCCCGGGGGTTCCGTTGCCCATATCCAAATTGTTCCACTCTCAACTCATCATCGCTTCTCATGTCTAGCTTTGCATTGAAGTCCCCCATAACAACAATAAAGTGAGTTTTGTTCATATGTATGGCTCTACTGATGTCCTCATACATAGACTCTACTTCTTCATCTGGGTGTGAAGAGGTCGGCGCATATATCTGAACGACCTTCAGCGAATATCGCTTAGATATTCTGAGTGTCAGGTACGCGACTCTGCTCGACACACTGTCGATGGTGATAATGTTGTTGATGAGTGACTTGTGAACGAGAAACCCAACACCACCTTGGGACTGTTGGTCGCCCTCCCGGTAGTATAGTAGGTTACCAGACTTAAGAGATATCGTGTCCTCGCTCTCTCTACGGACTTCTGATAACCCCAAAATGTTCCAGTGTAATCTACTAATTTCTTATTCCAGCTCAACAATCTTTTCGTCTGTCCTCAAAGTGCGGAAGTTTTGTGTTACCAGGGCCAGTGGTCGTCGTAGGGTTTGGTAGCCGATCGTCTCCCGGAGATTCTTAGCACCCCTGGCCCCGCCGTTACCATGACTGCTACCGTAGCCAGGATTAGCGGGGCCGCCGGGGACTCGGGGGCCTGGTTTTATGTTGCAATATCATGAGGGGGTTGTTGCCATACTCGCCACGCTTGGCAGGCGGGTTGGCGAGCGCAGTATATGTATTGAAAACACTAAAAGACGCTGCTGCCCATCTTTCGGAGGTATCCCTTAGCAGACTCCTACTGCATCCACGGGCAAGAGCGGAGGGGCAACATTCTACTGCCGGCGCCCCACGGCATATAGTTATTATTATTTATTTATTATTCAGGCACTAAATACGATTTGGCATTGTTGAGCAAGTCGCACTTCAACTTATCATCTATGTGAGTCATATTTTATAAGTAGCCAATCAGGTTAAATAAGTTTGGTTTGTGTTTTTATATACCGCGTATCATTTTTGCAAAAAAATGAGCATTTTTCTTAAATTTTTCTTTCCTAATTTATTTGTTCTACTAATTATATTCTTAGAAGTATGAAGTTAGCACGAATTGCAACGATCAAGAAACTCTTGTGTTTCGTTCTATTGTGTCCCCAGTTTCACGGTTCTAACAGCATTGTTACAATGTCTAAAGCTAACAAGTTACAAAGTAACCTTGGAACACGTTTCCTGGTAATTCGCTCGATAACTAGCCGTTTTACAGACAGTCAGTTGGATGATGGCTCTCGTTCGCATAAAACGTGTCTTGCTTACTGGATGCTCTCTTGTCAGCGAAATCGTAACAGCATCTGTGTATAAGAATAGCGTCGTGTTTAAAATGGCGTAGAGAAATTTATCTTATCTTATCTTTAAGGTAATTTACATTTACAAAACAAGTGTGTTCTCAATTTGTTGCAAAATCGTGAGCAAAGCTTAGAGTCTCCTTGAATTGCACAAACATTTAAATAAATTAATAACACCGGACATTTCACACAGCGCTATCTAGCCCTAAATTAAGCAAATTTGATACTGTAGGAACCACATAACTGATATAACACTTATGCACATATATTTTATAAACACATACTTTTAATTTATTCAAAAATACCCAGTGCCGGCACTAATTAAGTAGATCATGCAAACATTTGTTCTGCGGCGGGAATCGTATCCGCAACTTCCTGCGTCTCAGCTGGCTATTCGGCCATTGCGCCACTAAAGTCGCAATAATGATGACGCAATCAATCGTCATTATTAGAACCATTATAACCCAGAAAGAGTGATCAAGAAATAAACAACTACAAGAAATCAGTCACATTCAGTCCTGATTCCAAATTAGGATAGACTGTATCGTGGGGAAAATTTAAATAGGTATTATGACAATACAATTCCTAAGCCTAGAACAAATATTTGCAGAACATAAATAATTTATATCGCAAGCGGGAATCGAACCTACAACCTCATGTGTTTCAGTTGGGTGCTCGACCACCACACCAGTTTTTATCAAAGAATTAGTTACATCACACTAATATTAGAAAATGCGAAAGTTTGGTTTGTTTATTTATTTGTTTGTTTGTTACTCAATCACATCGTAACGGCTAAACCGATTTCAATAAAATTTAGTATGTATATAGATTGACACATGGGCTACTTTTTATTCCATAATTAAGAGCCCATGGGATAAAAATGGGATGTCAATTCAAGTTACAACAGCGAGTTTAGCTATATTTCTAGACAACCTACACATTTGGTAGTGTAACGAGTACGAAGTCACGGGCAACAGCTAGTAAATTACATATTGAAAAACACTACAAAAAACCCTATATACCTCATCAAAATGTGATATCGTATTTCGCCTCATCATACCCATAGACTTATAAGACGTCCACAGCTGAACATAGGCCTTCCTTCTATCTCCAGAGGGGCAAATATTGTGCAGCTTGCACCCAACAGCTCCCAGCATCCTTTATCAGGTCGTTTTTTCATCTAAGACGACGACCCTCAGCTTTTCGACCTATGTGTCCCGCCCACTGCCACTTCAGATTGCTTATCCTTTGCGCATACCATCATCGCAATTTCCTAGGTTTTTACTGAACACTTTTAAAACTTTTATTTTATGTAAAACTAACAAGAAAAATACGTTACCTCACACCTAAAGGGGTATTTTAAGTGTCGCTTAAACGAAACCCTGAACCCTTGCTATAGAGATTCATGTTTACCGGAATCCGTGAATTTACTTAGAAAGGTCTTTCCCGCTGCTATTTTATGTGGGACAGCCGCTTGGAAATCGAGAGATGTTTCTCCGTTTATTTTCCAGTTTTATTCTGCCAAGATTTAATTTAACCCGATCCCGGTTTGTGGAAAGAATTCAGATTAAGAATCGATCTTTTGGATCGTAAGAATAATAATATAAATACAAAAATTTAAGTCGTAAAATAGACTTTATCCTGCAAACTACTGTACTATTTTAGATACAAGTATTGTCATTGATATTTTTGTTATGTTAAACTTGCAGACACACAAGCTGACGGGCCTCCTGATGTTATGTGGTCACCGCCGCCTATAAACTCCTGCAGCACTCGTGGTACTGCAGTCGCGTTGCCTAGCACTTAATACCCTATTTACAACTCTCTTGAAGGCGTTCATTTTGGAGCCCACCGGAAAAACCTCCGGAGGAAGGTCATTCCACATCTTGCAGGTGCGTGGAAGAAACGAGTGGGTGAAACGCACCATGTGAGACTTCCACGCATCTACAATATGTGGATGAGCTCGTTGCCGGTTGCGGGAGGTTCGATAATAGAAGTGGGAAGCAGGGATTAAATTGAACAGCTCTTCAGAACATTCGCCGTTGTGTATTGTATATTAACGCTGAGCGCTCCGATGTCACGGCGCAGACTCAGCGGCTCCAAATCCTTAGATACTACTGGGTCGTCAACGATACGAACGGCTCTGCGTTGCAAGGAGTGTAGGGGCTGCAGTTGGTATTTCGGTGCACCGTTCCAGATGTGAGAACAGTATCCCGCCCTGAAGTACCGCTTTGATTGGTTTAGTACACCGAGTTTCTTGAAGGCAAAATAAGCTTTGCTTTCCAAGTGACCCCTAAACTGCACTTCGCTAGAAATGTCGACGCCCAAGACTGAGACATTGTTGGCCATGCCGAGGCATATATGATACGAAAAGCCAAAAAAAAAGGCCATGCCGACGCATCTTACAAAGCGACAAAACTGGTAAGTACATGTGCTGGGACTATTTCGGACCCGCCGTCTTCAATCGTTTACCAATTGACATTATTATTGCACATTCAACGCAATTTTTTAAGCATACATTTAAAAAACGCCCGCGGCTTCGCACGCGTGATTTGCCAGTTAAAATTCGTCTATGTGTTAATCCAGGTTTAGTTCTATGTACATACCACATTTCATCGAAATCAGTTCAGCCGTTCCGACGTGAAAGAGTAACAAACATCCATACATACATAAAAACATTTGCGATTATAATATTAGTGGGATATACGTGTGATTGATAACATTTGAGTATTGTACTTATTTAATATTTTTGTTAAATTCTAATTCTATTATGAGTTGATTATATTATACTTAGATATATTATATTCTTAAGGCCATCCGCAATTACAGCGGGTTTTGACATTATTTCCACCATCATTAAAAATCAAGTTTAAATATTTTGAAGTGGTCTAAGTCATGTGTAAGATAAAATAAAAAAGACCTACATCTATCTATATTACATCTCTCTATCTATAGGCACAGTAAACCACGAGGCCAGCTTGACAAAAACTGTAATTATCTTATGCCCCCTGTATTTCCGTACAAATGTATGGAAAAAGTTTTTCGCAACTTCTGACATTTCTAGAACTCAGCCGGTAGAGACTTGATCCGTATAAGAAACAGGATCGATTGGCATCAAAAAAAGTTTTTGTGTAAAATGACCCTTTTCTTGCTGACTGTACATTTTTTTCAATATCTGTGAATGCAGATCAGAATAACTTAAATAATTAAGGATAGTCTCCTAAAAGCGTTTTCCTGTAACTATAACAGTTAAGGTTCCTTCCCCGTACTGGCCCGTCACAAAAATTGACTCGGTATATATAACAAAGTCGGGTTAGTTACACCACATATAATTCAAGAACGGCTTAACCGATTTTGATGATCTTCGATTTGTTGGATTTGTCTCGGCCCCGAATAGCAGAATAACTATTAAAATATCGGAAAAAATCACGAACATACATACATATTATCATACATACATGCAGCTAATGATGGCCGATTGACAATTCTACCCGTGACGTATATTGGCTGCCCGCGTCATATGCTGTCAAGGCGGTACGAAGTTCGCCTGGACAACTTTTTAATTATTTATTTATACCTTTATTCAGACACATTTTACATTGAACTTATAACTACTTAGTTAATAGTTAGATTTTGTCAACATTGACACATAATATGTCTGTTTTCCATTTTTCGGCAAAGGTCTTCTCCAACTTTTTCCAATGTTCTCTGTCTCTTGCTGTTCTACTCCAAGTTTTACCGGCTGTTGTTTTTATTATTCGTCTTCCCATCTCCTGAACTACCTTCCCTTATTCTTTGTTTTGTAAGTTGGAGACCAGTTCATTAAGACTTTACTCCATTTTACCGGGACAACTAGTATAGATAAAATTGAAGCCTTTTCCGATTACTGTATATCCGAAAACTCAATAGGCCACTTCCGTCCGTAATCACGCTAAAAGTCCTCACCCCTTCAAAATTGTCTCCTAAACAAGAATCAGCGCTAAGCCATCCTTTTAGCAGTCCAATCCAGGGCTGTAACCGAGGCTTACTCAAATTCCAATTCATGGCTTTCCTATTGGCTGTTGAATATTCTGTACTCTGGTTTACCATGTTTGGAATCATGCGTGAACAGGATAGAAGCCGTCACTGAAATTAACAATCACTACCTAGTATTAGTACCTACAATATTGATAGTTTATGTATAACAATCTCTTCTCACATTGATGTGTAGCGCATTGATGTGTTCTGAATTTAATGGGTGCCGACGAAATTGCATTTATGTACACACGACTACACATCAAGCTACACAGTTCCAGTATAAGCTGACCTCGCATCGTGTAGGCTTTTCGTAGAATGAGAGGTCAGCTTATACTGGAATCTTATAGCTTGATGTGTAGCCGTGTGTACGACTTTTTATTTCTTAGAATGAATTGCAATGTATACGAGGGCATGACCTAAGTATATTATATGTACCTACCAGGTAGACATGACCTAAGGGGTGTCACATTTGTTAAAGCAAGGGTCACCGTTTTAAATTAAAAGCTCACTAGCTTCCACATAATACTAGTATTTCTTTAAATACACCAAGTTTTATCGAAATCGGTCCAGCCGATGGTATTTTTTTTCGAAATTATAATATTATGGATGCCAACATTGTCACTTGCCTAAATAAACGTATAATCACAGTTTAATAAACGGTTTATTAATTGATTAATATTCTTATGAATAATATTTCTTACGTGTTAGAGAAATCATTCCATTCAGTTATTGTCTCTGACAAAGATTTGGTCTTTCGATTTTAATTTAATTTAATACCTTTGAAATACACAACATAATACAATCAAACAGATACAAAATACAATTATTAACATAAAGACCTAAGTTGTATTCCAAAGCATATGTGAACACAGCATGACAATTCTAGAGCATATTTTGAGATGATTTTAAAAATCTTGGAATTTTCCGTTGGTATGTGTTCGGTTAACACTATAAATAAAAATACTATTTGAAATAAGCAACGCGACATCTCTTGTCAATGTACTGAACTGCAACGATTGGCATTGAGCAGGTACAAATACTATTTATTAGGTTAGGGAAAAAGTTTCTTCGCATTTTTTAAGAAAATTCAAAACATTTTTTTAATATAGTTTATTTACATTTAACTATAGTATGTAGATGCTATTTTGTTAAATAACTTTTTGCCATCTTGTACTCGTAGGTAGGGACATGATCCCATTGCTATATAAATTTTGGGACTACTGATCAAAATACCGCGACAAGTAGCTTACGCAGTCCTCTCGTGATGTTAACCTGACACTGCCTAAAGAATTCTGAAGAGACCGAAACAGGTGGAAATCTGAAAGTGCAAGGTCAGGACTATACGGCAGATGCATTAACACCTCCTAGCCAAACTCTTTTAATTTTTGCTGAGTGGCTAAAGATGTGTTATCATGATGAAAAACCACACCCCTTCTGTTGATTAATTCCGGCCGCTTTCTCTCAACTTCTTGCTTTAATCTCATCAGTTGTTCGCAGTATAGTTCAGAATCGATGGTCCTGCCTGGTGGTAACAGCTCATAATGAATAATACCCTTCCAATCCCACCACACACACAGCATCACCTTGTTGCGAGTTAACCCGGGTTTTGCCACAGTCTGTGAAGCCTGGCCGGCCTTTGACCACGACCTTTTTTGCACGTTCTAGTCGTACGTGATCCACTTTTCATCACCAATTATCAGCTTCTTCAAAAATGGTTCGGTTTCATTTCGTCGTAATAAAGAATTACAAATGAGTACACCGTTCATTAGGTTTCTTTCAGTGAGCTCGTGGGGTATCCAAATATCGAGCTTTTTTGTGTACCCAGTTTTTTTCTAATGCGCCAAAACTGTTTTGTGGCTAAACGCTTAAACCAAATTTGTGCTACTCTCACAGGAACTGCACTAGGTTCATAAACATCGCAATTTTTTTCCGCGGCTTGCGTTGCATTTTTACCTTTTTTGTAGTAAAATTTTAAAATTTATCGAATTTCTTCATTAGATTCACTCATCTTTACAGTACGAAAAACAAATAAAAATCACACATTTTCCTAATTTGAATTTGGAATTATCTTCTTTAAAATTTAAACTTTGAATGATACCAAAACCAGATACAAATAGTATAGCCACAGAGATTTTATTACAAGTTCATACATACTATAATGCGAAAATACTTTTTCCCCAACCTATTAAGTTTTCCTGTAGATGGAGCTAACGGCGCTTTAGTCTTAATTCTGAATTATCTCACTAAATTTCGATCTAGACGTGAATTAGCCTGGTAGAACTGTTGGATAGTGCATCCACGTATCAAGAGGTAGGTTGCGGGTTCAAGTCCCGTCTAGGCTTGAAAGTTTTGAGATGATTTTAAAAATCTTGGAATTCTAGAGCAGTTCTGTGTAGACTAGCTAAAGTGAAATATGAGATAATATATTTTGGAGAGGGACTGCTTTAGATATCTATGCACTGGTTATCAAAACCATTCGACCGGATCATCCAATCCTATTGACACCACGTTCAAACAAAACAGTCGGACATCGCACGTTGAAAGCGCTGAGACGTTCGATTGAGTTTATTGGTTTCCAATTGTTTATGTTGATTGGTCGGCTAGCACAGTTTTATGTCGTCCTTCATGGAAGATAAAGAAGGAAAATAGATCAGCACAAAGAAGGGAGAATAATCAAGTACTTAGGCAACATCTTTGAACGTGCGGTCATTCTTGTTTTGGTACACATCATTTAATAAAGGCTAGACAGGAGGGTATTTGGTCTCCCTATTTTTTTCTTGATCAGGGTCAATCCCGAGTATATGCATCATCATGAACATAATATCAGCCACAGGACGTCAACTGATCAACATAGGCCTCCCCCTTACGTTTCCAGAGTGACCGATCTTGTGCGGCCTGCACCCAACGGCTCCCAGCAACCCCGTCTTTCCATCTGGTGACGGGCCTTTCTACGCTGCGCTTTCCAGTGCGTGGTCTCCACTCGAGAACCTTTCAGCTTCACCGGCTGTCAGTTCCTCGAGCTATGTGCCCTGCCCACTGCCACTTCACATAATCCTTTGTGCTATGTCAGTGACTTTAGTTCGTCTACGAACCTCCTCATTTCTGATTCGATGACGTACAAAAACACCAAACATAGCCCTCTTCAGCACGCTGGGTGATCTTTAGCCTTCTTATGAGGCTCATAGTGAAAGACCACATTTCTGTACCATATTACATCACTGGAAATACACACTGATCAAAAACTTTCGTCACTGAGGTATTTTAGACTGATGAGGTCACGAACGGAACGTTTCCGGAACGTGTATGCATGCTTGTTACAAAATTTTAAATCAAAAATCTTCACGTTCAAAGTTTGCCATAAGGCCAAGGTTCTATAAACATTTGTGGTGCTACAAAGTGCACAAACAGATGCCCATAGAAACTCATCGTAAAAGCTACTACTGAGAAATTGATATAGTTCACTTTCAACAACCTAGATACAGGTTGAATGCACAAACCATGCTTAGCCAAGCCCATTTAGAACTTCACGCATGAAACTCATTCACGGTATATTGGTATTCGAGCCCGGTTCTTGACGCCGCTTCCATAGTCACATTTATTTTGATGAGGCAAGGGAATCCCTTGGCATTCTGCCAGATTTCGAGAATCGATTGCCTTGTACAGTCAAATGCTGTTGAGATAGGTACCTAATCTAATATAGCTTTTAATGGTGTGAAATTTGTGTTTTAGTTTAGTAAAATTGGATTAGAGACATTTTTTGTCACAGTCACATTTGTAATACACTTGTCTCACCGCCGGCGAGGAAGCGATTAGCTATCAACTATTTTCTCGCTCAAGAAACGAACAAAATATATAGATTCCGTGTCAGTAAAAGAGGCACGTATATTAATAGTTGATCGCTGGCTGTTCACACTGCCGGCGACAACTCGCTCTCCACTATTTTGTCGCAGCGACTACAACACTCGCTCAGCGATACTCGCTCTGCGGTCAAAACACACGTCGCCGTGAGATGATGAGTATCGCCCGCCGCACTCGTACATTCGCTTTATAGCTCAGCGTTTCACCAACTCGTTTCTAGTTTTTAGCACTACTCGCTTCTCGCTCAACGCCTGCGGTGAGACAAGTGCCTAAAGGTGGCACTTACTTTGTTTTGTTCGTAAATGAAAATGTCCAAAAGGTCGTAACTGAGGTAAGAATATTAGAATTGCCAGGTAATAGAAGAATCTGTTTCATTTGTTCCAGAATCTGAAGGATCAGATCCTGACTACAAACGTCTGGCTGGAGCACGTGAGTTTATTGCACTAATAAATTTAGAGAAGCGAAATAAATTGCGGAATTTCCTTCCATTGCGAGACAGCGGCGAATTCTGAATAACTTTATAGCATGAATTTGTTTATGACCTAAAACTGGTACAAATTACCCAACTAGTAGTTATGAAATGATAGCCTTTTTTAAGTTTCAATTAGGTTTTACACCCCAAACCACTTTTTAGAGCTCTTTCCAAGTTATATGTTCGTAGCTCTATTACATAAATATTTACGAGTAAAACATATATATAAATCACGAAAATTATACTGTATGTATGTTAGTTTAAATAAATTGCCTCAATTGATTATATTTCAAGTACACTGCTTTACAAAAATAAATAACAAACAATTGTTTCTACCAAACTACTTTTATTTTAGTCGACTTCCGTGGTGCAGTGGGCGAATAGCCGGGTGAGATACAGGAGGTAGCGGGTTTGATTCCCGACGCGGAACAAATGTTTGCATGATCTACAGATATTTGTTTCGGGTCTGGTGGTTTTTCTATATATTATAAGTAAGTATTTACAAAAAAAATGTATATAAGTATTCTATCAGTTATCTGGTTCCCATAGTACTAGTTCTACTTAGTTTGGGGCTAGATAGCGCTGTGTAAAATGTCCAGCACTATCTGTTTATTTATTTATTTAATGAATTATTCAAAACGGTATCTTTCATCACTCATGCTCTGAAAGTTGGTCATTATAATCTCGATATGGACACCGTTAATGCGATTTACGGCCCTAGAGCCGTAAGTAAATGTAAAAATGCAATATAGTAAGCAATAGGCTTAGTGCATTCATAGTAAGCAAAAATGAAATACAACCTCTACGTCAAACCCTTATTTTGATTATAATAGGCCATAGATTAGTAGTATTAAAACATGTATATCGGTAATGCAAACTTTCTTTTAAGGAACAAGTTCTTATAAAAACCTTTTTTTATTTTCTTGCATTCGTGGTACAATTTTATGGGTTATACTCAGGCGTAGAAGATTAATAACAACCACGATTAGCGTCCTCGCTTGCATCCGCTCGCCCGTACACCAAAATATATCGGGTGTACAATAGATCGCTTACAGCCCTTGTATAACAGTGTACTATAAAAAAGTATTCTGCTTCGTCTAACCAAAAGAAGCCCTTAATTCAAATGTCTTAAGGCTTACAATACATTATTAAGAACATATTCTATGCTGCTTATATTAATCACTGACGACTTCAAATAAGCAAGTTCACACCAGAACCTCCACGCTCTTAAATCTTAACCCTATTCCTCTGGTATAGCGTCTTAAATCCTTTACCAGTAGGGCAATAAATAAATGCAGTGGCACACCATCTCCGCTTTAATATTAATATTGTTACCAGGAATGGGAGGATCATAAGTTTAAATGGGATCCATTGGAGTACGGTGGCGTAAAGGAGCTGTACGTACCGTCGGAACATATCTGGCTGCCTGACATCGTGCTCTACAATAAGTGAGTATCATTTATGTTAACTCAGATTTTGTTTTTTTTAAATCCTCGTGAACAACTCTCAAGGGTCGGAAGTAATAACCTGATTTTTGTTGCTGTCAGTTCAAAAGGTTGTATGTTAAAACAGTAGGTAGGTTTTCAGGAGACACCAAAAACTGTATATATTTTTGAATTTGTATTCATAGACAAACAATATTCAGGGACAAGCTTGAAATTAAACAAATATATGGATTTGTAAGGTGCCTGGTAACAAATGTCGCTTGGAGCATCCTCCTGAACTAACAGCGACGTTTTGTTTCAATGACAGAATACATATATTACGAAAGGTAATAAAACAAAAAAAAAACAATTAAATAAAATTTAATAAATTTTACCTATTACTAACACGAAGTGACCAAAAAATTATCCAAAACGCTTCGATAGTGCGATCTAGGATCTATACATTTTAGCAGCACCATCTAGTTCTGTTTTAGCAAAACTTATACAATAAATCGTTCCAACACCTCCCATTGCTCATCTTTATTTTTTAGGGTTTCGTACCCAAAGGGTAAAACGGGACCATTTTACTAAGACTCCGCTGTCTGTCTGTCTGTCCGTCTGTTACCAAGCTGTATCTCATGAATCGTGATAGTTAGACAGTTGAAGTTTTCACAGATGATTTATTTCTGTTGCCGCTATAACAACAAATACTAAAGACAGAATAAAATATATATTTAAGTGAGGCTCCCAGACATGATTTTTATGTCGTTTTCATAGATAATAATGCTACGGAACACTTCGTGCGCGAGTCCGACTCGCACTTGGCCGGTTTTTTTTTTCCTGTAACCAAATTATAATTTACTAGCTGACCAATTCGCAGCTTCGCACGCGTAGTTTTTCGATAAAAACATTACCCTCCTTCTGCGCAGTTAGGTAAAAAGTAGCCTATTTCACTAAGAGGTAATTTATAATTCTAACAGTGCAAGAATTTTTGAAATCGGACCCGTAGTTTATGAGATTATCAGATTTCAGATTTATTTATTTCACTATAATTATAATATTTATTGATACAGGTATGTCAATTTTATAACTTATAATAATTTAATTAAAATAATATAACTAAAAATATTGTTAACAACAACGATAATATTATTAATAATAAATTATTTAAATAATTATAATAAATTTTTAACAATGTAATAATAAAATACTAAAATAAAACAGATAGGTTGTTAGGTAAAACATATATAAAACAAAATTATAGGTTCCTAACTAAAATGATATGTTAAAACTAAATTATAATATTTAAGAAGATATAATGGCGGGATATGTCAAGTAATTGCACCAAAGGAAGATTCTAATAAATTAAAATTTATAAACTCATTAAAACAATAAAAAGCATGTATTTCAAAAAACCATTTGTGTTTTTTTTTAAACCTGAAATATATTCTAAATTTACAATTTTTTAGGGCAGTTTGCTGTACATTAGTAATTTATTATATTCTCTCTGCTTTTGCACTTTTGGCTATAGTCTAACTTTTTATTAGCTGCAGTAAAATGACGTTTCTAAATGTCATTCCGTAAAATAATGTTGCCAGCCTAATCTCAATAGGGATGTGATTCAGTTCACAAAAATTAATTAAATAACATTATTATGACGTTTTTGTTTCATTTTGAATGTACCTCCCTATACTTCCACTAAAAAAGATGAATCCTCTAGTATAGTAATAATAATAGGTTAAAAAAAATCATTATAACTTAATATTAAATCTCAAAAAAAAAAATCAAACTGATTATTCATTTATGATTCACTCATTTAGCTACATCCCTATTTATTTTTCTTCAAAAACCGGCAACCCACAAAACGTCATTTTACTGCAGCTAATAAAAAGTTAGACTATAGTCTTACTTTTAGTTTATATAGTTTCTCCTTATTCATTAAATTATAGTTGTGTGTGTTCTTTTTCTTATTATACTCTTTATCCTTGTTCTGATGAACTTCGAGGTGACTTAGGAATATGTAGAGGAGCCTTGTTAATAATAAATATTTTCGTTACAAACATACAAAAATACAAATCTTTCCTCGTTATAATAATAATATAGATATGAAAATTCTTAGTTTTTAGTTTGTCTGTCTATCTGTCATACTGGCCGGATGCCAGACGAGTTTAAAAGTAGTCTGTGGTTTTTCAATAAATGTATTCAAGTCAAGTCTGAAAGCTGAAGGTGAAGTTCACTCATGTTAATGTTAAGTTTTTCGTTATAGTTTCCTTTTACTATAGTTAGACGTGATGTAAAATAGTTACTCTTTTTAGAAAACTCTTTAGGCGCGTTTTTTTAGATGGGATAAAACCATTGAACTCGCGGCACTGTTACTGTAGTGTAGTCTGGTTTTAAATTTTGAATACCGAAACATTGAGCGCAGAATGTTTACTTCTCTTAAATCCATAAAACAATCTGTAATCTGAGAATTAGATAATCCCGTAAATGTTGACAAAATAATTTCGGTGGCATTAGCACTTGATGTCATCAATTGCTAATGCCACTGCAAATACATTCAATATGCTAAACAGCTGCCAAATCGGGATCGCGTTTATAAAATACAATTTTGTGTAATCGATCATTCAAACATCACGAGTAACTGGTATCCAATTAGAGTCTCGCAAATATTTTAATCACATTCATATTCCGGAACCGTGTGCCAACAAGTTGGACGTTCTGAATAGTGGTGTGATCTGAAGTAGGCTTTGAATTCGGTGAAACGAGTAGCCGAAAATTAAGACTTCTTATGGGCAACTAGTCATTATCACTGTAGTTTTTATACTACTCGAAGGCGTCTGACATACCGAAGAAACTTCAAAAAATATTCTAGACCCAGTATAACATAACTGAGCACATAAATACTAATGACCATTACCTATATCATGCGTGTGTATTCTTATAGTATTTGGTTAGTGTTTACTACTTTTTTTACACCTTTTTATGCCCATCAAGCCTTATCAAATAATTGTTGCTATCAGAATAACCCAACCAAAGTCTATGATTTTGCACACTGTGTACAACAAACAAGATAGCTATAGGCACCTTCTCTGGTATGTATGTAGCTTGTATCATACAAATATTATATTTTTTTTATATATTATAGGCTTGCGTTGGACCACGATCTCATCTCGCCTGATGGTAAACGATGATGCAGTCTACGATGGTGCACCCTTGCCTAAAAGAAAACTATTTACTCGCGACATAAAGTCACCCAGGTTGTAGCTATCAGGAAACACAGACTCTGGAAAAGCGGTGCGCATAATAAAGGTCGAAGATAACTTCTTTGTGCGAATGGGAGGTATTTCTACCACATAGCGGTGGCGCACCGCAGAGCGTCTGGTTGTCCAATATAAATGCGAAAGTTTGGATGTTTGTTTATTTATTTCATTATTTATGTGTTTGTTACTCAATCACGTCATAACCGCTGAACCGATATCGATGACATTTAGTATCTACGTAGATTATAGCCTGAATTAATACATTGGCTACTTTTTATCCCATATATCAGGTCCAATGGGATAAAATGGGGTGTCAAGTCAAGTTGCAACAGCGAGTTTAGCTTTATTTCTAGGATACCTACACATTTAGTAGTGTAACGCGTACGAAGTCGCGGTCAACAGCTAGTACTGAATAACTTAAGCCCTAAAATTATTTGAGCCTTAGCTCCATTCTAAATTTTATGACTTTAAGCTAAAACTTTCTACAAAATCCATAATAAGCATACTGACATCGTACTCTGCATTATTAAATACAATTTTCGCTACGGCTCACAGTGAATTACCTAGAACTAGCCAGCTGGACAAAAGTCGATTCCTAGAATCGATTAAATCATAATCCTGTCTCATTAACCACACCTCAAAACTCAGAATTCCAGGTATAACACGTGCCTTACCCTTTGTAGCACACCGCCATAGTACTGGAAAGTGAGGTAATAAGGAAAATGCATTTATGCAAATAAATCAGTTGATAGTTTGCAGTGCTTACGACAACATCTTATGACCACTTGTGCTATTTATATTATTGTGAGTGTTATGGATTTTCTACTTGAAGGTATGTACTTTAAATTTCTTCATAAATTGGGATCATTTAACTTGTTGACGTTGATGTTTATAGGCTTTATAGAAATGGACATTTATATCGTGTAAATTTTTCTATTTAGTAACTTTCATCGAGTGTAACTTTTTTTATCCAAATATATCCAGGCCGTTATTTACGTATGTAATAGCCACAATATTTAACTTTAAAATGATATATAGTTTTGCCACCCCAACTCACCCCATTTTTTTTAATTATTTTTTTCAGAAGTTGTGATTTCGATTTCAAAAATCGATTTCTTTGAAGAATGGCGTAAACACAAGAAAGAGGACCGTAATTCAAAGCTCACAGAGTTTGTATTGAACAAAATCAACTGTTCAGATGTCACTCTTGATTCAAAGAAGAATATTTGTACGAAAATTTCAAGTATTTCTTCAAAATTTGCTGAAAAGTGGTCCGCATCGAAAAATACCCTCAATAGGTTTTTGAATAACAATAAGGATTGGTTAGAGGGTAATGAAATACAATTTGAAGTTCAAGTACATCGCCCGTCTGCGTCTTCGTCATCTGGACCAAGTCGGACTACAGGCAGACCCAGAAAAGAATTTGACGAATCGTCATTCAAAACCAAAAAACGGAGGGTTGAAGATTTAGTGCAATCGCGAAGTGCTAGTGAGTTAACCATAGCCGCTGAAGTAGCCAATCGAGTATCTGGTCGAAGAAATGTAGCTAGTTCAATTCATAAAATATCTGACAACTCTCCAAAAGCTAAAACAACCAATGTTGCGTGTGGTGGTCGTCAATTGAGCAGTGATGAAGCTTTAGCTCATTATGTTGATGCTAAGTGTACCAGCCATAGTTACAAACAGACGCGTAAGGTGTCATTGAAGGCGGGACATCAGATATTTCCATCTTATCATAGTGTAGTTAAGTCTAAAAAAATGTGTTATCCTTTAGATGAGTATATTTCTGTGACGGAAACGCGCGCTGAAATTAATCTACAAGGCATTTTAAACAAAACTGCTGATCGTTTAATTGAAGCGCAAAGTGATGTTATAAGAAATGTTGTGTCTTCTAATTCATCCCTTACATTAATTAGCAAATGGGGCTGTGACGGCAGTTCAGGCCACAGTACCTATAAGCAAAGGTTCGAAGATGCTAATGCTACTGATGAATTCCTGTTCATGTTTTCATTAGTTCCTTTGAAATTATGTGACGGCCAACATATTATATGGCAAAATCCACGGCCTTCGTCAACTCTCTATTGCCGACCAATCAAATTTATTTTTTCAAAGGAAACTAATGAATTCACCAAAGCCGAAACCAACAAAGTCTTGGAAGAAATATCTCAGCTTCTTCCAACTATTTGTAATGTTGAAGAATATGAAATTACTATAAAACATGACCTCTTACTGACTATGACAGACGGAAAAGTATGTAACGCTTTGACTGACACACGCTCCCCTCAAAAATGTTATATATGTGGTGCTACCCCGACAATGATGAATGGTGATTTAAAAGACGTAGTCGTTAATAAAGAACATTACGGTTTTGGTTTGTCTACTTTACATGCATGGATACGTTGTTTTGAGTGTTTACTACATATTAGTTATCGTTTGGATATAAAAAAGTGGCAAGCTAGGGGCGCTGACGATAAAATTAGTGTAAAGTTACGTTCAGAGAAAATTAAGTTAGATTTTAAAACTCAGATGGGGCTTATTGTAGACAAACCAAAACCGGGTTATGGTAACACAAATGATGGTAACACTGCACGTAGGTTTTTTATGAATCCGGAACTAAGCGGTGAGATTACAGGATTGGATGTTAATTTAATTAAAAAAATGTGTATATTACTTCGAACATTATCTTCTGGGTATGATATTAATTGCATAGAATTTGAAAAAGTTTGCTCTGAGACTCGATCTCTTTACCTTAGTCTGTATCCGTGGTATAATATGCCTGTTACTGTGCATAAAATCTTATTACACAGTACAGAAGTCATCCAAAGCTGTATTGTTCCAATCGGACAGCTATCGGAGGAGGCTCAAGAAGCCCGTAACAAAGACTGTCGTAGATTCCGAGAGCATCATAGCAGAAAACAGTCACGTATTGCCACGAATACAGATTTATTATATATGCTGCTGATAACATCTGATCCTGTAATCAACTCGCTTAGGGAAATTCCTAAGAAAAGACCTGAAAAATTGCCCGCAGAAGTGCTAAGCTTGATAGTTCCGCCTTCCATACCTACTACACATCAAGTACCACGTGAAGTTACTTTATGTGAGGAGAACGATTATGTGGTACCTGATTCGTCTAACTGTGACAGCGATGATGAATCATCTGACGATTTCTATTTGTAATTTATTATAATAGTAGATATTATTATAGTTAAGTAATTTAAAGTGGGTGTAGTAATACACCTCTGCCACCCCTTCGGGGAATAAGGCGTGATGATATGTTATGTTATGTTAAGTAATTTAAGTTAAGTTTTTTAAATTGTGTAGATATATAATTTAAATTATTTCGTTAATATGTATTCTTCTAGACTTCTATTTTCAATAAATTTTTATTTCGTACTAAGTTTTTTTATTTTACCACATAACGCAAAAAAAATGATTCAGTATATGTTATTATGGTTGTAGCGATCATGTGAACCCATAAAATAATTTTGTCCAGCTACCATGTTCTAGACGATTCACTGTGCGGCTCTTCGGCTTCGCAGCCCCATTGCGGCCCTCCCTAGTATAACAATGCAATTTGGTGCGAGCTAATGTTCAAATGTTCGCAAACTAAGTCCGTCGGTGGCGTTATGCCGAAATTAATTTGAGTATTACATGCATAAGTTATATCGGACGTTGTTGAGTTGTAATTTGTTGAGCTAATTGTTATGCTACTGCAAGCCTGAGGCCGTTGTCTTGTAACTTGTTGAAGTTTGCAATGAACAGACGGTATGCTAATTTCAGTCTGCGAATTGTATTGTCAGAATTGGGTGCAGTTTTGCAATTTATTTAAGAGATTCCGGATTTTGGTTCAGATACAATTATTTGCAATCAAAAGCTTGATCGGTAATAACAGCAAGCTGTAACCATCCTTTAGGAATAGAAGAGATAAAGCAGTGCAAACCTTTCTAACACAAGTCTGTTCATACTTATAAGTAGGTTTTAAAGAATTTAAATGTTCCTAAACTTGGCAAAGACATAAAAATTAGCATAAAAAAGTTGAACAACCTATGAACACCTGTTTTAAAAATCCATATTAATATTTGGTAAAAGTTTTTTTTAAACAAGTGATTAACGGATGTTTAACTTTTTTGTGGTAAGGCCCTTGACTTTTATTTAGTAATACTATTATAACATTGTAATTCACGTATTCATTATCAGTAACACCTTATCTCAACGAGTAAATTTTTACAAAATTCAAAAAGATTTCAACTCTCATTTCGCGGGTGAGTATTGAGTTAAAATTTTATTAGGTATCTAAGAACAACCCCGGTTACTAGCTATCTATTAAAAAAAACGTAATCGGTCCATCCGTTTAAGAACTATGATGCCACAGACAGACACACTGACAGACATAGGTTTCAAAGTTATAAAACTTATGTGTGGAAACTTTTAATTGGCCTTTTTATATTAAGTAGCATTTCTTCTTCTTTTTCTTCCTGCCCTTTTCCCACATTACGCGGGGTTGGCACAACATGTGTTACTCGACCACATATCTCTATCAGCCGTCATCTCCGTTGTCACTTCCTTCCTTCACACAGTCCATCCATCTATCTTCGGCATGCCTCTACTCCTATATCCATCAACATTCATATCTAAAACTCTTTTAGTCACATGATTTTGTCCCCTACGCATGACATACCAGGCTAGCCTTTTACTCCACAATTTTTGTATCACTGGAGCTATATTGTATATATTCATCATCATCATCATCAGCCAGCAGACGTCCACTGCTGAACATAGGCCTCCCCCTTAGATCGCCACAACGAGCGGTTGGTAGCCGTTTGCGCCCCGCGATTCTTACTAGATCGTCGGTCCACCTTGTGGGGGGCCGGCCTACGCTGCGTCTTCCAGTCCGTGGTCTCCACTCGAGAACCTTTCTTCCCCAACGGTTATCGGTTCTACGATCGATGTGGCCTGCCCATTGCCACTTCAACTTGCTAATTTTGAGAGCTATGTCGGCAACTTTAGTTCTTCTGCGGATTTTCTCATTGCGGATTTTGTCACGCAAAGAAACCCCGAGCATAGCCCTCTCCATAGCTCGTTGAGCGACCTTGAGCTTGGTCATGAGGCCACGAGTAAAGGACCACGTTTCAGTGCCATAAGTCATCACTGGCAACACACACTGGTTGAAGACTTTAGTCTTCAGGCTCTGGGGAATTTTGGACGAGAAGATATCGCGAAGTTTTCCGAACGCTGCCCAGCCGAGTTGGATTCTTCGTGCGACCTTTTTGTCGAAGTTGGACTTACCTAATTGGACAGTTTGTCTTAGGTATACATATTCGTCGACAACTTCGAGAGTATCGCCCCCAACAACTACCGGTACGGGCGCAACATGGATATTTGACATGATTTTCGTCTTATCCATGTTCATTTTAAGACCCACCTGTTGGGAGACCATACTGAGGTCTTTGAGCATGGTACCTCGAGCGATTCAGCCATAATGACTATATCATCGGCAAAACAAAGGTGAGTGATGTATTCGCCATTGATATTGATGCCAAGTCTGTCCCATACCAAGAGTTTGAAAACGTCCTCCAATGCGTTCGTGAACAGTTTCGGAGAAATTACGTCTCCCTGTCTCACGCCTCTCTGCAATTGGATTGGTTCCGTATTCTGGTCCTGTAGACGGACTGACATAGTGGCGTTACTATACAAACACTTCAACACTTCGATATACCTATAGTCGATTTGGCATCGCTGAAGAGACAGCAGTACCGCCCAGGTCTCGATTGAATCGAAGGCTTTTTCATAGTCCACAAACGCTAGACATAACGGCCGATTATACTCCTCGGTCTTCTGTATAATCTGGCGTAGCGTGTGGATGTGGTCTATGGTACTAAAGCCTTTTCGGAAACCGGCTTGTTCGGGAGGCTGGAAGTCATCGAACCTGCGTGCGAGACGGTTAGTAATCACTCTCAAAAACAGCCTGTAAACGTGGCTCAAGAGCGAGATGGGCCTGTAGTTCTTTAATAAGGTTTTATCACCTTTTTTAAAGAAAAGCACCACCACGTTCTTATCCCATGCTTTTGGCGTGGTTCCTTCGAGGACGACGGAGTTAAATAACTTCTGGAGGACTTGAAGTACCGGTTTTCCACCCGCTCTCAGAAGTTCTGTCGTAACTCCATCCTCACCTGGTGCCTTGTTGTTTTTAAGCTGTTTCAGAGCGATCCTAATCTCGTACAGGCTGATTTCCGGGATGTCTTCGGTATAGTGCCGGGTTAGTTTGGCTCTAGTGTCCTGAGCCAATGTATATATTATGTAGCATTTATTGTTATTAAATATGTGCCCAAATACCATTCTTTGAACCTAGATGGAAATTTCCAAAAGTTATAAAAATAAAATAAAGTCGTGGTTCGCCCCGAATTGAGATCTCGTGAATCTCCCAGAAAAACAAAAAAGAATATTTATAATCTTTGAATGACCATCAAAATAGTGCCATGAAATTCACAACCAATTAACTTGACCTACAGTTTCATTCAAATAACCGGTAACGAGAGTTCATGTTTAGGTTTTTTTTTGGTAAGAAATTGCAGTTATTCTGAATTTCAGACTTTTCCCTATATTTGTGTTACTAAAGTTACACGCATATTGAATTTTGCACTGTAGGGTCACTGGTGTACCCTGTTCATTTCATGAAAGTCCAGTTTTAATAAGGTAAATAACAGAAAAACTCATCATCATTCACAGCCCGACTTCACCCACTGCTGGGTATAGGCCTCCCCAAGTTTGTGCCATTTGCCATGATCCTGCGCTAGTCTCACCCACTGACGGCCCGCGACTCTAACGATGTCGTCTACCCATCTCGCTGCCGGACGTCCAACCCTTCTACAGCCATTCCTCGGCCACCATTCAGTTGCTGCTCCACCTGTCATCACTACGTCTTGCCAAGTGTCCCGCTCAAGACCATTTGAGCTCCATAACTCGATTCCTAACATCATGAACCTTCGTTCT
Organism: Philereme vetulata; assembly: GCA_918857605.2. Taxonomy (NCBI): domain Eukaryota; kingdom Metazoa; phylum Arthropoda; class Insecta; order Lepidoptera; family Geometridae; genus Philereme; species Philereme vetulata. The sequence goes on from OU975462.1 coordinate 3,893,311, forward strand.
TCTACGGATCTCGACGTTTGGAACTCGATCTAAGAGTTTGATGCCGAGTACGCTCCATGGCTCTCTGTGCAGCCTCCTGCGTGAGCGTCCATGTCTCGGCACCGTTAGTCATGGTGGGCAGAACACATTGCATAAATAAGCGGATCTTCAGACTCTGTGGAGTTTTAGGTTTTTACATAAAAACTACAAGGTTTGAACTAAAAATAAAATTAAGATCGAAATATACTGATTATTCATTAAACGTGCCATTTGACCGGTTTTTGACCCATTTTGTTCTTTCCTTCCCCCCCCCCCAATGAATCGCAATATCTCAAGACCCCCCCCCCCCCCCCACATTTTTAGCTAATTTAGTCACACCAGGATTGTGCCATCAATACCTACCTACATATATGTAGGTGAATCAGGTGAATCCGATCATTGCAAAATTTGGTATATATACCAAATATTGTGAAATTTGGTAATTACCAAATTTCACAATGATCGGATGTTCGAAAGTAAGCACGCTTCGAAAGTAAGCACGCTTCGAAAGTTATCGGATAAACATGCATGCAACGCTAATTTGCCCAAGTTGATTTGGATATATCGCTTCGCTCGATCAAAAACACCCTTCTTTTTGCGTCGTGGGTTAAAAATGTAAAGTTGCTAAAACAGTGTTAAAAGCATTCTTAAGCTGATGACCACTTAACTTTATTTATGCTGCTAAAGGGGAGGATAAATACTGAGTGTACGGGCCAAATATATGGAACATCTTTTTTTGTACAATAACAGGGTAAAAATTGTTCATAATGATAAGTATTTCTACCAGAAGTGTTCAACACTAGTTCTCTCATACCCTGTATAATTTTCAGTGATATTATTCAAACATCTCACGGCTTGCACTAACGGATCTTCGGCAGATTAGAGAGTCACTCTCCACACATCCTCGTCCCGTCTCGTCCCATTTCGTCCCATGACACATGGGAGCTTCTGACACTCATTAATCATACGAGGTACGAGGGCTGCGTTTCGAGAGTTATGAGATGAATTCATGACTGGAGAATATAACTAGTCGCCCGGATTTAAGTACTCGCGAGTCTCCCTTTTAAACAAAAACAAATAGACTTCTCATCATAAAATCGAAACACCTCTGAAGTTTGGTTTTGAATGAGTTTTTGTGTTTTTCTTTAATATTAAACAAAAAAATAATAAGTTCAGTTAACTTCGGATATTATTAATTAAATATTATTTAAAATTAAATTTCTATAACTATCGTTTTTTCTTCAACAGGTATGTTTTTACACTTAAAAACTTCTAAAATGTTAGAAACAAAGACGTAAAACCAAAAAACTAAAAAAAAAGTTTATTCAGTATCTTGTATTTCCTCCCCGGGCTATAATGACTGCTTCCATGCGGTTCCTCATGGAACGGATGAGAGACATAATCTTGTGTTGTGGGATATTATCCCACTCTCTTGTATAGCTGTTTTAAGCTGGCCAAGCGTATCCGGAGCAGGATGTCTCGCTCTGACTCGTCTCTTCAACTCATCTCATAGGTGTTCTATGGGATTCATATCCGGGGTTCTTGCTGGCCAGCCCATAACCGTAATACCGACTTCACTCAGGTATTCATTTACAATGCCTGCGGTATGAGCCCTGGCATTGTCCTGCATAAAAATGAACTCTTCGCCAATAAAATGTGCGTAGTGTACCACATGAGGCTTCAAATACTCTTCGATGTAACGTGACCCATTTAATGACGGTAAGCGAGGTCCAGATACAAAAGCAAGTTCGCTTTTTCCTTCGGCGCTTATGCCTCCCCAAACCGTCCATGAACCGCCACCGTAACTGACTCTTTCTTCAATTCAGCACTGTGCAAAACGATCTCCCTTTCTTCGATACACCTTCTTTCTTCCGTCGTTACCATGCAGCATGATCTTACGCTCGTCAGAAAAGAGAACTTTGCTCCATTGAAGGTGTGACCAATTTAAATGCTCACGTGCAAAGTTAAGGCGCGCTCTTCGGTGGTCTACCGTCAGTTTTGGGCCATTAGCTGGCTTATGAGGTTTCAGGCCACGCTCCGTCAATCTTCTTCTAATGGTAAAATTGCTCACAGTCAATCCTCGAACCTCACGGAGCCGTTGTTGCAGTTGAATAGAGTTAAAGTGACGATTTCTTAGAGAAACTGACACAATATACCGGTCATCTTGCTCAGACGTGACTCGATATCTACCAGATCCTGAACGGCGAGTAAACATACCAGTCTCCCGATAACGCTGATACACTCTATTGACAGCAGAGAGGCTAAGATGCAGCCACAACACGCTGACTATGCCCTGAATCCAGCAACGCCATGACTTGGGCGGCTTTCTTGGGCGAGGTATCCACATTCGTTAGAAAAAAATCTCTTTGGTATGATATCACAGAACTTAGTTTACACTCACGCTCAGCTCAGCTCAGAGCTCAGTTAAAAAAAAACTATATTTTATGCAAAAAAATGTGATTAAATGCAAAAATTCCGACGGAATACACATTGAAAACAATCTCTACATTCATTTATTGCATGAAAATTCGAAAATTTTAATTCAAATTTAGAATTGTGCTTCACCATTGTGTAGACTAAACTGCCAGCTATTTATTGGCATATATTTTTTATTGATATCAATCCTCTTTTTTATAAAAATGCCACCTGAATGGTACTTGCAGTACAGTTTCGATTTTTTTGATGAGAAGTGTTTTTTCTTTGACTATCAAAATAGTGCCACGAAATACTAACCATCTTACTTGTATATGTTTTGTGACCACAGTGGGCCTGTATGTTTTTGGCATTGTTTCAGCCCTGACACCTGACGACCATTGACCACTTGACCCACAGTTTCATTCAAATTACAGGTAACGGGAGTTCATATCAAGTGGTTATTATTATTTGGGGTAGGAATTGCAGTTATTCTGGATTTCAGACTTTTCTATGTATTTGTGCCACTAAAGCTACACGTATACCAAATTTCAGCACTGTAGGGTCACTGGTGTACAGTGTGAATTTCGTCAAAGTTCATTTTTTATTATGGCTAATAACTTAAAAAATGCAATGTATAAACTAAAAAAAAACGAGGTCGAAATTTACTCATGGATACCCGTCTCCATTTTTAGCTCATTGAGTCACACCAGGATTGTGCCAACACTACCTACCTGTATACTAAATTTCACGATGATCGGTTAAACGCTTTGAAAGTTATATTTGGACAAACAAACATACATACAACTCTGATTTGCCCAAGTTGATTAAGAGATCTCGTTTCGCTCGATCAATAATGACACAGTTTAACAATTACTATAGTTAAATAGTGTTTTTCCAAATCTGTCTGTCTACCTTAACCGTAACTGCTTGTATTTTCGAAAATCTATTTATTTATTTTTATTATTGGTTTCAACGTTTTGGTGTGGTCATCATCATCATATACACCACAGGCCGTCCATTGTTTAACATAGGCCTCCCCCATAGATTTCCAGACCGATCGATCTTGTGCGGTTTCATGTATAAAATTATAAAAAAATTATTCGTTGTACCAAGTATTGGTACATAATATAGAGTTGCTAATTACAATTTGGTTTAAGAAAGATTCTTAATTAAGTACAAGTACATCATAATCATAACATAACAGCACAATTTATGAACGGGCTCGCTAGCTCCGTGGTGCTCTAGCTATGTGGTGTAAAAAAATAAAAAAAATATTATAAAAAAATAAATAATTATTGCTGGACATTTCACACAGCGCTATCTAGCCCCAAACTAAGCAGAGCTTGTACTATGGGAACCAGATAACTGATAGAACACTTATATACTTTTTTTTATTTGTTAATACATACTTATAATATATAGAAAAACATCCAGATCCAGAAGAAATATCTGTAGATCATGCAAACATTTGTTCCACGGCGGGAATCGAAACTGCTACCTTTTGCGTCTCAGTCGGCTATTCGCCCACTGCGCCACAGAGGTCGTCTATCTATGCTTTCTATTTATGTATTATCTATCTATGCTTTTGTAATTAGTTCTAAATATAGTATAGAATATAAAATAATTCGTAATTATAAAATCATCCAATTGAGTTAAAAGTGCGGTAAGTTTGAGACATCTTAGTGTGGGTAAAAAAAAATTTTTAGATGCGTTTGCTTCTGAGTCTCTAGGTCAAGTTAAGTATTTTATAAGTATTACGCGTGCGCGATAAGTTGGGACCTGAGCGCGGTGACGTCATATTGGCGTGTTTGTACCGCCCGCAAAAAAGCGAACATAACAAGCAGCCGCCCGCGGCTTCATCTTTGTTTTTTTTAACTTAATTTATTATGTTACTCAGGGAGGACGCTGCTTTTTATCTAATCTTTTTTACACTATTTGAATGAAATAAAAATACAATGTTTAAGTTTATACATTTATTTTATCTATTATTTACATTATCTCATCTTCGTCACTACTTAGTGGATGTATGCATTCTAGAGGTTGTTCTTCGTCCTCAGTCTCACTATAATCACTTGACGAAGAGGTATCCGATAAATTTACAATTAATTGCGATTCATTCGTCTCTTGTAAGAGGTCATCGTCCCAATACTTTTGTCAAAGCCTGTCTACATGGTTGACTTCTTTTTTCCAGACAACAAAACAATAACACAAACGAAAACTAAAAGAATCCCAGAGAGAGACTAAAAACCCTAGTAAAAAATAGTGATGCGATCGGTACAATACGGGCGCCATCGGGGAAGTGCAGGGGAAGCGGTCGGGGAGTCGCATTCCTAGCAGGTCCCAAGTTATCGCGCACGAGTAATGTGTGTTTTAAAAATTATGTTTAAAAAATGGCTACAAGTCAATTACCAGTTTGAGTTAGAAGTAGCAGTTCAAAGGCCCTTGTAACTTAGAATAGGAAAATCGATTTCGTAAAAGGTGCCTTTTGCCTCATAATCATAAGGCTGCTTTTTTATACCTACACTAGCTGGCCAATCTGCAGTTTATTATATTATTGTATTAGTCTAAGGTTTCTAGGTTAAATTATTGTGATTTGGTGTAACAATAAAAAATTATCTATCTATCTTCGCACGCGTAGTTTTTCAATAAAACATTACCCTCCTTCTGCGTAGTTGAGAAAAAAGTAGCCTATATCACCCGGGGATAGTGTAGCTTTCCAACAGTGAAAGATTTTTTTTAAATCGGTCCAGTAGTTTCGGAGCCTATGCAATCCAAACAAACAAACAAATATTTTCCTCTTTATAATATTAGTTTAGATGTATCTTCTTATAGTTTTTGATATTGATTTAAGTGTCGATTTCGGGATGATTTTTATTCTTACAATAATTAGTTTATTTTTTTTTCTTTCTGTTGTTGTGTCTAGTTAATATAAGATTTCTGCGCCGGTTAATACAATAAAGTGTAAAATTACGCATACACATTTTTGGGTTGGAAAAATCCATTGACGCCTGACGGAGTTCTAACTTTTGGACCGGAAGTCGAGGTCAATAAAAGTGTCCTTTTGTATAGTGCATTATGCAGATACACAAACATAGATCTTGATACCTCACTTCTCATTTGTTTTGCTGCACCCAAAGATGGTGCCAAAAATCGGTTGCCAAGATTTTATGGAAGATAGAAATCTATGTGGCACGTATTTACGGTTGCTGAAGTTCCTTTATCTGTGAGCTTTCATTAGTTTTATCGTAAAAACTAGATACGATACGAATGGAACATAAAAGTTCCAAAATTGGAACTAACAAACACTGCGACCAAATCAGTCTACATCTTGAAAGCTCTATTTTCACTAAAAACGGGATATTTACCATGATTCGTGAATGTTTAGAGATAATAGTGTTCAGAACTAGGATAGTTTCAAAAGTTACATATCTACAGCTAATGAAGTTGCTGCTCCTTGTAATAGTTGACACTTACTAACAGGTAAAACCATCTCTGAAAAAACATTTTTTCAACCTGAATAGATCTTTGTTTGACCACAATCTCACTTGAAGGTAAGCGATTATGTGGTCTAAGATGAAGCACGAAGATCTGCGGACGAACCGAGAAGTACCACCCATACCTGATCGGCATACCACCTTGCCGTACCAAACGATTTGCTTCAATTTTTCTTGGTAGCACAAGTGAGGAGTGGAACTCACTTCCGGTGTATGTTTTTTCCAAACCAGTATAAGCTTATTTTTTTAGTTAAGTTATAATCTTGGAGTCTTCAAGTCCAGAGTGAATAGGTTATTTCTAGGCAAGCGTGCTCCATCTTCGATCACACCTTCACTTACCATCAGGTGAGGTAGTGGTCAAGCGCTAGGCTATAATCAATAATAAAAAATCTAGAAGACATTTATTCACTCTTACCTTAAAGTGTCCCGGATTGTAATTTTTAGGAAAACCACATGAGGGTAAAGTGTTCCATTGTGTTTGAAAGACTGCAAAACTGCGTTGATTAAGCAACTAAACGCATAGAGTTCGGTAGCTATTAACCACAGACAGACCCGTCGTTACATCGCCCAACTGCTGGGCGTAGAGTTTTGTGTGTGTTTTGTTAAGTACAACATTAAATGAAAACACGGGTACGGATAATGTCTAGTATTTCTTCATTACCATACATTTTTGTAAAATTTTCAAACAACTTTATTACCAAGTCCTAAGATATTAATGAGTCAGCCTATATAAAATAAAGTAAGCAAATTTTATTAATTCATCATGTAAGTAGGTACCTGTTAAACTGATTAAGCAGCATCGTCACAAAGGTGCCGCCGATTTACGTTAAAAATTGGTTACTGGAAATGCATTGATTACTGAATAAATATTCAAGTTACTGGTATAAAACCCACCTCTACAGTCAGTTAATACAATTCCGGATGTACGTTTTAAATTAATATCGTACATTACAAAACAGGTTGTGAATCGTTTCTCACCATCTTTGTTTATACCATTGATACCAATCCAAGTTGACAGAGACAGATTTAAAACTTAAAACACTGTTTATTGCGTCGAGAACTTTTCAAAACCATTTCTAAATTCATATCAGAAACTCACACAGTATCAGGAAGTTAATTGATTGCAGTGTATATTGACAAGAAAACGTTTGGGAATGATACATCATGTTGTGTCAAACATGGCTGCCAGCTATTAATCATGGCAGCTGAATGAACGACGCACGTGCTTTCTCGGTACGCTATCTGCGAGCTATTTTATGCTTTTGCTAGTATGGTAAATTGATGGACTATTTATTTTAGGTTTGGTGTATATAGTGGTTTTTTCTTTAACAGTTTGGACTCAATAGTCCTACTCATAATCAGTTATATATACTAGATAGTGTGTTATATTATATATAGTGTAGTTCATAATTAGTATGTATTTTGTTAATAATAAAGTCCAAAACTCGTTTTAATATCTCTTAATAACTTAAGTATATAATTAGGATAATGTGTAGTCCTATTTGTTTTTCTATTTTGTACGGGGGCTCGTTGTATGGGGCTCCCAGGGGGCTCCCATACAACAAACATGATTTTTTTTGCCGTTATGTATATTTAATGTTATGAACCCTTCGTGCGCGAGTCCGACTCGCACTTGGCCGGTTTTTATATCCTATGCCACTATTTAGTCATCACCTGACTCGTTATTTCTCTTGCCCTCTTCCTACTTTGTTTGGAGTCGGGCCTCCTTATTCTTCTGCCCAGGAAATAAGATCCTTGCGTATCGTTAGAGAGATGTGGAGGGTTTGTAATATAGAGATGTTCCATATGGTATTGCAATGGTATGAGAGGCGTTACCCTGCCGTAACACAGTTTTAACTAGCACTGGGGATCTATTTCTAATTCTAATTCTAGGGTGGGGGAATAAAATATCTGCACTGAAATCCCGCAATGGGGTGTATTGTGCATTACCCCCCTTCTAACCTGACCCCAGCCATCCTAACTCCTTGAAGTAACGGAGTAGGACTTTGGGTTGGTGGCAGCAGCTTTCCAGGGTCCCAGTGGATGTTGAAGTAGTAGTGGTGTTAGTGGAGCATAAGGATTAGATGACCCCTTGCAGACCCGTTCTTAGTCTTGCGTGGTTTGTAGCAGTGCAGTGGAGTATCACGTGCTCCACAGTCTCTTCCTCCCGAAGGCATCCGCGACAAAGTCCGCTGTCGGTGGCTCCGGTCTTTAGGAGGTGATGGTTAAGTTCGCAGTGTCCCGTGATGATTCCTACCATCATCCTTAGATCTTCGCGTTTCATCTTTAGCACTGGGGATAAGAATTCTTAGCCTAGAGCCAGCCAGTGTTCTTTTCTTTAAGTATTTTAGACGGTATCATTAAAGTGTTACCAACTAAGTTACCTTAAGAAGAATGTAACGTATGGCTACATTTTGGTAATAAATAAATCTTATCTTATTTAAATAGATCTTGGTCTAAGGCTGTTCCAAAAAAATCCACAAAACGGCGTCATGTTCGTGTTCTTCATTGCTAAAGGTTGTGTCTGTCTTGAAATACTCTAATGTAGAAGAAATCGTTTAAGCGATTTCGTCAACGCTTTGACTTGGTCATATCAACGGGATGATCGACCACGAGGTCTTTCTTCTCTATGGACTCTAAAGAAAAGTCATGCGAAAAATAAAATTTTTGATAATGACCGTTAACACACTATGAAAAACTCCCAATATGCACTTGTCAAAGTAAAATTTTTTAACGGTATTAATTATTCCCAAGATTGTCTGAGATACACAAAAATAGTTTATGCAAAATCGCAAACATCTCGAGAATTGGGACACATCTTCAACCACATCCTTCCCTCACGAATCAGTTGCCTCCTGATAGGTTTATGGTGCTGTCAAAAACTGAACAGCCGCAATGCACACCCGTATTATATTGTTATAATCTGATTATATATGTGCGTAAATGCTCCGTTATTTACACTGTACCGTAATGAGGGTAATTTGGAATTTATGAAGTGTAAAAAAGTGAAGTGTCTATTAAGATACCTCTAAAATAGTCATTAACACAAGAATATTGCTTAGGTGTGTAAGGGATGGAAAATTATCTCAACTTTGTAAGGTAAAATATGATATTAAATATGATATAACTGAAAATAAAATGTAATGAGAATTTTCATAAGTATGTCTGACGGGCGCAATTCAATGGCATATTATAGGCAAAGCCTTAGTTAGTAACTTGTGAGGTTTGCATTTTTTATAGGTGCAAATAAATACCTATATTGTAATTATTCACTGATTTAAATGGGTATTTATCGCGCATGTACCTTTTTTATTTGTTATCGCGACGTTTTTTTTTTATTTTGCACCACGCGTGTCAGCGCTATATAAAATTTCGCATATTCGTAACGTTTTTCTTGTGGTTTTACTTTGGTATTATCATTCAAAATTAGCGCGATTGCCCCCTCCAACTATGTACAGTGATCGCCAAAGTTTGGAAAATACGATTATATTATATGTTATAAATATTGAATTTCCTCCAAATTTATATTTTCATACCATTAAACTAATTGATTTCACGGTCAAGTTACTTAATTATTCAAAATTACAATAACTTGTTTACGCATAAATACCCTACTCATGTTTCTAAACCTTACCAGTTCCTATTAAAAGTATCAAACACGGCTTCGCTGTAGAAATTCGAGACGATTACCATCATGACTATCATCATTATCATCATCCACAGTCCAACTTAATCCACTGCTTGTTGAAGGCCTTTTAAAGTTTGTACCATCCATCACGAATCTGATGCTGTCAGAGACACATCTTGCTGCCAGACATCCTACGTTTATATATCCTCTGCCACTATTTAGTCACCTGTCATCACCTGACTCGTTCTTTCTCCTGCCCTCTTCCCACTTTGTTTGGAGTCGGGCCACTTTATTTTTCCGCGCTAGTAAATTAAATCCTAGCTTATCGTTAGAGAGATGTGGCGGGTTTAAGGCGGGCTTGTTTCGGAACTTTAGGTATTTTACGCTACCTCAGGCCCCGCCAATCTAAAAGTATGTGCACTGCACTAATTTTGAAACGCGGGGGAATTTTCGGGAGACAAACAGCGTGCTTCCGACCTCGAAGACGTCTCGACGGGCACTGGCCGCCCGGCGCGAGCGCCTGAATGAGATTTTGATAGTTTTCTTTCACAGAGATTAATAATAACTGAATTACATATTATTTTTTCACAATTCCTTAGTTAATAACACGCTCTACCTTTTGGTATAAATTTGACATGATTTCAAGAAGAACCCTCTTAGTACCGACCGTTTAAATATCAATTTAGTGTCAACTTTATGATTTTTTTTTATCGAGAATAGTATTATTATTCGCGTTTCTATCTTCACAAAGCGGTAGATTATATGTTCAATTTTAATAAAATATATTTTTTTTGTGCATATTCAGTTTTCATTTTTTGTAGAGGCATTTCAGTATAGATACAGTTGTTAAAAAAACCTAAAAGTCGTCATCCTTCAAACTTCCCAGCCTTAATGTTCCTTTTAACATTGGCCCACCAAGAAGCGTGAGGTGTTTCTCAACCCAGGTTATATTTGGCATCAACTGACTATAAATACCTATTATCTTATTATAATTCAAAATTTTTTGTTACCAGTGCTGACGGTGAATATGTAGTGACAACTATGACAAAGGCGGTTCTTCATCACACTGGGAAGGTTATGTGGACCCCACCAGCCATATTCAAGTCTTCGTGTGAGATCGATGTGCGCTACTTCCCCTTTGATCAGCAGACTTGCTTCCTGAAGTTTGGATCCTGGAGTTATGATGGAGATCAGGTACACTTAAAAACCTGTAACTACTATATCTTCCAAGATTTGTGCCCCATAACACTATTTGAACACAAGTTGTATGGAAAAAGCGCAAGTAAGTAAGCTTTGGAACAATTTGAAGGAGGCCTATACCCGTAAGGGGCCTTAACTAAAATGTATATTGTCATTTATGTAATACCATCAGTTTTAGTAAGGAACTTCATGACCCTATTCGTAGATACTGTTTTATATACTGCTTAGTGGAATTCCATGAAATTTTTAAAGAACATTTTGGAAAACCAGCTCTTGATTTTATTAAAAGGACATTCACAACAATTCGTCGGTAAATTGCCAAGAAATATTCAAGTAGAGAACTTTAATAATGATAAGAACATTTACAGATCGACTTGAAGCACATCAACCAGAAGAAAGGTGACAACATGGTGGAAGTGGGCATCGACCTTCGGGAGTACTATCCCTCAGTGGAGTGGGATATCCTTGGAGTGCCAGCTGAGCGGCATGAGAGATACTATCCTTGTTGCCAAGAACCTTATCCAGGTCAGTTATATTTACTGCCAAAATTTCCTCAACAAATGCATATTTTAAATCGAAAGGAGAAAGGGAAACGTATATGGGCGTAGGACAGATCAAATACTCACCAATGATACAACATTTACCAACCTTTTCTGAGACGAAAGTCATAAACGTCTCAGATAAAATGTTATGCTGCATAGTCTAAGGTTTCTTTTTTGTATAATTGAGATGTTTTGTTAGTACATAATTTTTTTATTGTTTGCTTCATTTAGATAACCACCAACTACTCAAGCAATATAAATCGTACATATACATAATCAATGTTAATTGTAAGATGTAATATACTGCTTGGGTCCAGTCTCGTCAATCGACTTTTATTATTTTTTAGTGTCACGACGATCTAAGTCAAGTCAGGATCAAACACCTATTATATTTTACTTAGAAAACTTTCGTGATTGATTTCAATCATTATTATTAATAATGATTGAAATCAATCACGAAAGTCCGTCTTATCGATGTTTCGACCGACAATGTTTCGGTTCAAGTTCAAATGGTCAAGGTTCACGAATTGAACCGAAACATTGTCGGTCGAAACACCGATAAGACGGTACGTGATGAGTCCCGTATTTATATTAATGATTCTATTATATTTATCGACCTTCATAAAATATATGAATATTTTGAGTATATTTACGTATGCTGATGATACAGCTCTTCTAATCGCAGGTCACGACTGGGCAGAGGCTAACTCACTTGCGGAATCTGCTCTTAAATCGGTCCTGACATGGCTCTCACAGAACCTTCTTACTCTAAATGTTCCTAAAACTAAATTCATAACTTTCTCCCCTAGTATCAGAACTCAACCTCCCTCCTCTTTCATTCTTCGTGCCCATGCCTGTTCTGCAGCAGGACCAAACCCATGCCACTGTCCCAAATTGGAACGCACTCTAAGTATTAAATATTTAGGTGTCTGGTTGGATAGAACTATGTCTTGGGTGCCGCATATTGAGTGTACAGTGTCCAGAATCAGAAAATTAATGTACATTTTTAAGCAACTTCGTAACAGCGCTGACATTCTTTGCCTTAAAATGGTTTACTATGCTCTAGCTCAATCGGTTTTATCCTATTGTATAACTGCATGGGGCGGTTCTACTACGACTACGACTCTCATGTTGAGAGTGGAAAGAGCCCAGAGAGCTGTATTGAAGGTCATGACTTCTAAATCTAGACTCTTACCCACTGCTACCCTATATTCGATCTGTGAAGTTCTTACAGTGCGTCAACTATTTGTCCTAGCGACAGTTTTGCGGAAACACGGTGAACTTTCTTTCGATCCAGTTTTCAGCTCTCTTAAGCGTCGCTCTGATATGGTTTGCAGCATACAGCCCCGCAGAACTGCCCTAGCTGGAAGACACTACTTTTATATAAGCTGTCCCTTGTACAACAGAGTAAACAAAGCTATTGACATTTATCCGCTGTCATTCCACAGATGTAAAATTAAATGCAAAAAAAAAAATTTTAGTGACGAATAACTCTTAAATATGTCATTCAGCAATGATACCATATTTTCCACATAAATAATTATTATGGGGCGCTTTCGTCCTTCGTTACCCCTTACAATTTCAGGATGTAGTAATCCATTATTGTGTCACAGCACCTCTTTCCTTGATAAATGCCTCAAATAATTGCACGAGGTATCGCCTCAATCAGCATTCTGGCTGCCTCTCGGTGAACATTTAGCCAAAACAAGCGTTTAACCTGTTCGAGTCGGCAGTAAAACGTGGTAAAACGCAGTAATTTAGCATAGATAAGCTTCTTCCACGCTTCGGTGTAATTTATAGCCGACGAGTTGAGATTAGCCTTTAGTGAAGATGTGTTGCTTTTTTTCGATGTATTTGGTGTTTTAGACACTGGATTTTTACGAAAAGATGTCATAGATTTCCTTCTTGTCGTGTTCTGTGTCACTGGTTATTAGTTTGTCCCTTTGAGAACTGTTAAAGATAAGATAAGAAAATTCGTTTCTCCCAACATTATTATGTATTTAAACAATCAGGTAGAATAAGAAAATTAAAGTTGCATGTTACTCTTTCAGCTCAGCAGCATAACGATGGCTCATGTATCAACTTTTGTTTAGTTTTCCTTACAGAAAGTTTTATAATTTGTTATTAAATAAAAGTGGTTGAAACAGATTCAAAAACTTTTTACCTATGTTTTGACAATTCAGTAAACATATTATCCAATCCAAGTTTGCGACTAGATATTTGTTTTGAAACTTCGATTAGATTTATATATCTGGTAGCAAGCAGCTACCTAAACATCCTTTTCCGCTTTTAACAAATTTTGGAGTACTCAATTGACTTTTTTGGCGTGAAATCTGCTTAACGATGAACAATTTGAAGTATACACTTTTCATTTTGGGAGGAAAATCTGCATAGTTAACAAATATGCCAAAAATGTAATCAAAGAAAGGTCCCCACACGCTAACCCTTGATTTCACTGTCAGATAAATAATAAATAAATGCTATACATTTCACACAGCGTTATCTAGCCCCAAACTAAGCAAAACTTGTACTATGGTAACTAGATAACGGATAGAATACACATACATATTTTTTTTTATAAATACATACTTATGTATTCATAATATGGTGGGTTTCTAAATGAACGCCTTCAAGAGAGGTGTAAATAGGGTATTAAGTGCTAGGCAACGCGACTGCAGTACCACGAGTGCTGCAGGAGTTTATAGGCGACGGTGAGCACTTAACATCAGGAGGCCCGTCAGCTTGTGTGTCTACAAGTTTAATATAAAAAAGAAAAACAATATAATACCCAAACCCAGAACAAATATCTGTAGATCATACAAACATTTGTCGCGCAGCGGGAATCTAACCCGCAAACTCCTACGTTTCAGCCAGCTATACACCCACTGTGATATAGAGATCGTTATTTCAGATTCCCACGTTATCAAGAACCTGGTGTCCGGACAAACCTAGTGATGTTTTAAGACATCATTGAAGGATTGTATAACCAGATTTTTGTATTAGATAATTAACAATAATAAATAATTCCTGGCCTACATTATCACAAATCTACTTAACTAGAGCGAATGATTGTGTTATATATTTATCTGTATCATTTGTAACATGAAATACAGAGAAACATATCACGAATCTTAGTCAAATCTCCATAATATAGTCGTAAGGTAAAGCATTTATTCTGTAACATGTGTTGTCAGTATTTGATAGAAACCTGTCAATTTGAGTTGCGTAATCTTAAGAGTTGACTATACCTCAGCCCAAACTCGAATTTCACCCCCGCTTCTCCGCGCGCCGCTGCGCATCCTATATCGCCGTGGTTCATATGTTTGCCGGTTTTTTTATCATTCAGTCCCTTAATTTTCTTGTTGTGCTTATTTCTTATTACTGCGTTTTTACAAAAACCAACTTAATATAAATTCTACCTAAGAATTACGTGTTCGTTTGGAGCGACAAGCGTCACGCGTACCCCGTCTGAAAGCCGAGGCCAGACTGAATCGCGGACCGGGCGTCCGAAGCGAATGGTTTCATTAGTGCAAAACATAAGTACTTTCATTTTATGGTAAAAACAAAATCTATTTTGAAAATTTAAAACACAGGTGCTCTTATTTATGTTGTGTAGAATTACTGTATAAAGTTTCAAGATCTAAATTGAAGTATTCATTGCACAAGAACGGTTTAAATATAAATTTGGAGTCGTCTTTGGATTTTTTTTCTATCGAGAAAATTTTACGGAATCGTGTTTTCACAACACAGGCGCTCTAGCACGTATCCTTAACTATAACATATATGAATTACAGATTGAAATCACATAATTTGTTGAACAAAACATTGTTTCTCAATAAGCGATTTATCGTCTCCCCAGGTATAGTGCGACCTTAAGTGAAAAAATTGTTCGGTGATATCGAGCATAAGTCTCGCGTGGATATACATTTTGAATTGACAATGTTTTATAACTTATCCAATCTTTTCTGAGTTGAGTAATAATTTGACAAGCTTCTCAAGATTTTGGGGAAAATATTATATTGTACCAAGCAACGATTCACTAAAAATGTTGGTAGTCAAAAATGTATAATATTTGTTTATACTTGGACGATATCGTGGCTTTTCTGCGCGAAGATAAAATTATATTACCTTTATTAAATTGTCGTGTTTGTAGAGCCCTTGCACTCTTACACATTTGTGGAATACATAATTTTCTTCTGCTTACGTACGTGCCATTTCACAAACAACCATATATTTAACGTTTAGATAAACACATTTTGAGTTCATAATGACACCCTTTTGAATCTGTGGAACGGCCCTCGTGAGATTTTCTGTTGAAACGTTTTTACGGTTTTTGCTTTAATAATTTACCAACCTTTTTTTTTTTTTTTTTTATTTATTGGCATTTACTTTAACGGGATAATAAGATAATTTTATGGAAGATAAGCGATTTTGATTTATTAAATTACTTGCTGTTGCCAGCGGCTTCGCACGCGTGGTTTGCCAAAAAAGTAGCCTATGTGTTAATCCAGGTTATAATTTACGTACATACCAAATTTCATCGCAATCGGTTCAGCCGTTCCGGCGTGAAAGAGTAAGAAACATCCGTACATCCATGCATAGAAACTTTCGCGTTTATAATACTAGCTATTGCCAGCGGCTTCGCACGCGTGGTTTGCCAATAAAAAGTTAACTATGTGTTAATCCAGGTTATGATCTACGTACATACCAAATTTCATCGCAATCGGTTAAGCCGTTCCGGCGTAAAAGAGTAACAAACATCCATACATCCATACATACAAACTTTCGCGTTTATAATATTAGTAGGATTAGTAGGATGGTATTCCAAAGATTTTGTAGATATTGATATGTTTTTTAATTTTGTTGAACATACTTTTGTTCTATCATCAATAGTTTCCGCAGCGCATGCGACGAAAGACGTTTTAGGGCACTTTTTTACACCTTGGGTTACGTTACTTAAGTTTTAGTAAGGATCCCTAATTATTTCTAGCAATAATTACAGCCTATGTCACTCAAAGTGAATGTAGCTTTCCAATGGTGAAAATTTTTGAAATCGGCACTATAGTTTTTAAGTTTATTTATTACAAACATACACACAAAAATACAAATCTTTCCTCTTTATAATATTAGTATAGATTTAATTTAAACTAACAGAATTAATTGATCAATTTCGATGTTCATGCCGCTCTCCGTTAAATGGAAAAAGACCTATTAGAGGTTGCTTGGAGCAGTTTACAGTCCGCACTAAATCGATCGGTCTGCTATCTACGCTGGAGGCCTGTGATCCGCAGTGGACGTACTCGGCTTATGTGATGATGCTACTATTAACAATTATATTAATTACCGTGCCAGGTAATCAAGTGCGTATAATGGTCAGATTAATTAACCTACCTAATAATTACATTACCACAAAACCACTAATGCATTATAACAGAAAAGTAAATTCAGTAATGAAGCTAATAAGCTAAAACTTCGCGACAGTTTAATTTATAATTGTGTCATTTTCAGTAAGTGTCAAATCTAAGCAATTTGGTTGAAGTGGGTACCTATCACGACGACCTCTCGTAAACTGAGTCCTCCTCACTCAAGGCTTTCCCGGTACTAAATTACAATTCTCTTTTGGACTCCTTGACGAAAACGTTTGCTTCCGAAAGGTTCCGTGTTATATAAATGACATTACAGCCTGTTTACTTTTCACTTGAATTTTGAACGAGTTATCCTATATTTTCACTTCCAGTGGTAGATTGAATTAGTCTCAAAGGTTTGCCGGAAGGAAACTCTCGTTAAGGTTACTTTTGTACATTAAGTATTTATCTCTGTAATCTTTATTTATGTCCTATAACAAAAGGTTAAATTACCTGCTTAACGCCTGCTTGGCATAGATTGTATAAAAGTAGAAGAATGAAAGATAACGTATTTAAACTACACAAAACGACAATACTTTCAATAAAATAATTTGAAGGTAATAATAATAATAGTGCCGTGTGGCCCCGGCGTAATAATAGGGCCACCCCTTCTCATCCCGCGGGAGCCGTGTGAGCCGGCAAAGGGAGTTGTTCCAGGGAATGGGCAGCAGTATTCTTCTGTGTACTAATCACCAACCACTGCGATCACCAAGCAGCCTGCCAAGCATGGTGATTATGGCAAAACCCCCCCTATGACAGACACAACAGACAAACAGCCCCCAGTCCCCGGCGGCTCCGTCATCCTTGGAAGTGGTAGCAACCAAGGCAGTGGCGGACCAGGGGGTGCTAAGAATCCCCGACAGCGATCCAGCTACCACCACCGACGACTGGACCTGGCAACGTACAACACACGAACGCTCAGGGCTGACGAGAAGATTGTCGAGCTGGAAGAAGAACTGAGCAAGCTACGTTGGGACATCCTAGGATTGTCGGAAGTCCGAAGACAGGGTCAGGACACGATGATCCTTAACTCCGGTAACTTGCTATTCTACCGGGAGGGAGATCAACTATCCCAGGGTGGTGTCGGGTTTCTCGTCCGCAAGTCCCTCGTTAACAACGTGACAAAAGTCGACAGTGTGTCGAACAGGGTAGCATACCTTATACTCAGAATTACCGAAAGGTATTCGTTGAAGGTCATACAGGTATATGCGCCGACCTCGACACACCCAGACGATGAAGTGGAAGCCATGTATGAGGAGATCTCCGAGGCCATACATACTTCCAAGACTCATTTCACGGTTGTAATGGGGGACTTCAAAGCAAAGAAAAGCAGGCACAAGGAAAGACGATGAGCTGAGAGTGGGGCCATTTGGATTCGGGCGGCGGAACCGAAGGGGCCAGAGACTGGCCGACTTCATGGAGAAGGAGGGCCTCTTCATGATGAACTCCTTCTATGAGAAGCGGCCAGCCAGAAAGTGGACTTGGATAATCCCCGATGGTTTCACTAGAAATGAGATAGACTTCATTATGACGACCAAGAAGCAAATATTTGATGATGTCTCCGTGATCAGCAGGGTGAAAACCGGGAGCGATCACCGCATTGTTAGAGGCACATTGAATATCGATGTTAAGCTAGAAAGGGCACGTCTCATGAAGTCTGCGCTCCATTCAAATCCTGCCCAAATCTAAAACCCCGAGAGCTTTCAGCTAGAACTGCACAATCGCTTCCAGCGCCTAGCCAGCTGCAATGATATTGACGAGATAAACAACAGGTTGGTGGAAACTGTCCAAGAGGTGTTCTCTCCAAGTGTGATCTAAGTTCTTTAAGGCCCCCCGCCGAACTAAGCACCAGAATTTCTCAGATGAAACCATTAAGCTAATGGAGGACCGGGATGAAATGAGATTGCAGTCTTCAGCTGATATGTCGGCCTACGGCGTGCTTAATAGACGAATCTCGAAATCTATGCGACACGATCTGCGTACTTTTAATACATCTCGTATTAAGGTCGCAATAGAAAGGAACAAAGGTTCAAAAGTGTTTGCAAAGCATTCGTCTATAGGGCAAAGCCAAATGACTAAGCTGAAGACCGACAGCGGGCACTATCATTTCGTCGAAACCGGAGATTCTGAGAGAGGTCACGAAAAGTTCTATGGACAGATGTACACCCCAACACAAAACCTCGTTGGTCAGTTGGCTCAGGACACCAGAGCTAAACTAACCCGACACTATAACGAAGACATCCCGGACATCAGCCTGTACGAGATTAGGATCGCTCTGAAACAGCTTAAAAACAACAAGGCATCAGGTGAGGATGGAGTTACGACAGAACTTCTGAGAGCGGGTGGAAAACCGGTACTTCAAGTCGTTATTTAACTCCGTCGTCCTTGAAGGAACCACGCCAAAAACGTGAGATAAGAGCGTGGTGGTGCTTTTCTTTAAAAAAGTTGATAAAACCTTATTAAAAAACTACAGGCCCATCTCGCTCTTGAGCCACGTTTACAAGCTGTTTTCGAGAGTGATTATGAACCGTCTCGCACGCAGGTTCGATGACTTCCAGCCTCCCGAACAAGCCGTTTTCCGAAAAGGCTTTAGTACCATAGACCACATCCACACGCTACGCCAGATTATACAAAAGACCGAGGAGTATAATCGGCCGTTATGTCTAGCGTTTGTGGACTATGAAAAAGCCCTCGATTCAATCGAGACTTGGGCGGTACTGCAGTCTCTTCAGCGATGCCAAATCGACTATAGGTATATCGAAGTGTTGAAGTATTTGTATAGTAACGCCACTATGTCAGTCCGTGTACAGGACCAGAGTACGGAACCAATCCAATTGCAGAGAGGCGTGAGACAGGGAGACGTAATTTCTCCGAAACTGTTCACGAACGCATTGGAGGACATTTTCTAACTCTTGGTCTGGGACAGACTTGGCATCAATATCAATGGCGAATACATCACTCACCTTCGTTTTGCCGATGATATAGTCATTATGGCCGAATCGCTCGAGGAACTCGGTACTATGCTCAACGACCTTAGTAGGGTCTCCCAACAGGTGGGTCTTAAAATGAACATGGATAAGACGAAAATCATGTCAAATATCCATGTTGCACCCGTACCGGTAGTTGTTGGAGGCGATACTCTCGAAGTTGTCGATGAATATGTATACCTAGGACAAATTGTCCAATTAGGTTAGTCCAACTTCGACAAAGAGGTCGCACAAAGAATCCAACTCGGCTGGGCAGCGTTCGGGAAACTTCGCGATATCTTCTCGTCCAAAATTCCCCAGAGCCTGAAGACTAAGGTCTTCAACCAGTGTGTGTTACCAGTGATGACCTATGGCACTAAAACGTGGTCCTTTACTCATGGCCTCATGACCAAGCTCAAGGTCGCTCAACGAGCTATGGAGAGGGCTATGCTCGGGGTTTCTTTGCGTGACAAAATCCGCAATGAGGAAATCCGCAGAAGAACTAAAGTTGCCGGCATAACACTCAAAATTAGCAATTTGAAGTGACAATGGGCAGGCCACATCGCTCGTAGAACCAATAACCGTTGGGGAAGAAAGGTTCTCGAGTGGAGACCACGGACTGGAAGACGCAGCGTAGGCCGGCCCCCCACAAGGTAGACCGACGATCTAGTAAGAATCGCGGGAAGCCGTTGGGCGCAAACGGCTACCAACCGCTCGTTGTGGCGATCTAAAGGGGAGGCCTATGTTCAGCAGTGGACGTCTTCCGGCTGATGATGATGATGATGAATAATAATAATAAGGTTCATGACGTTGGGATTCGAGTTATGGAGCTCAAATGGTCTTGGGCGGGACACTTGGCTAGACGTGGTGATGACAGATGGAGCAGGACAGTGACTGAATGGTGGCCGAAGAGCGGGTATAGAAGGGTAGGACGACCAGCAGCGAGATAGGTGGACGACATCGTAAAGGTTGTGGGCCGTCAGTGGGTGAGACTAGCGCAGGATCGTGGTGGATGGCACAAACTCGAGGAGGCCTATACCCAACAATGGGTGAAGTCAGGCTGTGGATGATGATGATGATGATGAAATAATTTGTAATATTTATAGCAAATTGTACTTTTATTTAAGGTGTTACTCTTATATAACTAGTGGTTTGCCCCGAACTAAAATCTCGGGAGTATCCCAAAACAAAAAAAAATATTCTTAGGGCGACTCGCGCAACGATGCCTAAACGTATTTAGTGGCTAAATATGATTTAAGAAGTTGTCAAATCATACAAAAACGTAAAATTTAAACATGTTTAGTCGCTAAATATGTTTAGGGGTCGTTGTGCAAGCCGGCTTTAATCTTTGACTAATAAAATAGTGCCTAAACAACCTAACTTGACGTACAGTTTTATTCAAATTTCAGGAGTTCATGTATAAAGGTTCTTTTTTTTGGGGTACAAATTGCAGTCATTTTGGATTTCAGATTTTTGCTTATATTTATGTAACTAAAGCTACATGCATACCAAATTTCAGCACTGGTGGGGTCACTGGTGTACTCTGTGAATTTTGTCAAAGTTTAGTTTTTATTATGACTAATTACTCATAAACTATAAATAGTTTACGAAAAATAAAACGGAGTCTTAATTTACTAATAAATACCTTTCATTTGAAGTCCCATTTGACCAGTTAGCCTCATTTTAATTTTTTCTACCCCTCTTGAACCCCAATATCTCAACAACCCCACACATTTAGTTACACCAAAATTATGCCATTACTACAACATACCTATGTATTAAATTTCACCATGATCGGATCAACGCTTTGAAAGTTATCCTCGGACAAACAAACAAACATACATACAACGCCGTTTGCTCAAGTTGATTTAAGGCGGGTTCCTATATCCGTCGGTAACCAGCAACGACTCGTTTCTTCTTGAAAACCTGTCAAAAGTTTGACACTAGTTTGACACATTTTCAAGGAGATACGAGGCGTAGTCGGTTACCAACGGATATAGGAACCCGCCATTAGATATCTCGCTTCGATCGATCAATAAGACTTGTTTTACGGAGTATTTTCAAAACTTACATCGCTCACCTCACGCCTCACCTTCTTTTTGCATGCCCAGGATGGTTGATAGATAATGCTATCAGCGTTAAGCCCTCCTAGCACTATAATATCATGTGTAAAAGTATTCATCCACAAGATTGATTTTACACATCCTGGAGATGGAACAAGCATATGACTCACCTGATGTTAAGTGGTAACCATCGCCCATAACAAAGTATTGTCTCGTAGGAGACGCATGTTTAGTGGCTAAATATGATTTAAGAAGTTGTCAAATCACACAAATACGTCAAATTTAACCATTTTTAGTCGCTAAATACATTTAGGGATCGTTGTGCATACTGGCCTTAGAATAAACAGACAAGATAGGTCTATTTCACTTCAATTAAATTGACATGATAATGAAATTTCAATAAAATTGTACACTTTTAACAAATTGATA
This sequence comes from Philereme vetulata, assembly GCA_918857605.2. NCBI lineage: Eukaryota > Metazoa > Arthropoda > Insecta > Lepidoptera > Geometridae > Philereme > Philereme vetulata. The sequence continues at coordinate 3,915,471 of OU975462.1, forward strand.
TAGCACCAAAGCAAACCGCAGTCCTTTACACGGAGCCCTTACTTAAATAGCAATTAGTCGTATCGCCAGAATACTCCAATTGCTCTCAATTTGCGCCCGGCACTCCAGCTACAGTTGGACATATACAGCTGGTACATTTTTGCCATTTTTATTTCATCTCTATATATACAAATTAATCACTATTTCCCTTGGTCACGCCATCACGCGTGAACGGCTGGACCGATTTCGCTAATTCTTTTTTTGTTGTATTTCTTATTGTCAGGAAAAGGTTCTTTAGAAAACAAAAATTATAAAATTTAAGAATACTTAACCACCATATAAAATTATTTATAATCTAACCTTAGCGCTTTTATATTGTAACCTTATGACGTTTGACATAGGATTGACAGAATGCGTGCTGCAAATATCGTCAAAGAGAATGTAAAAAAAATGAATATCGTTTGAAACAGATGCTTCGGTCGAAGTTCAATATCCCGAGATATTGTCTATACATATAAAAATGAATTGTTGTTCGTTAGTCTCGCTAAAACTCGAGAACGGGTAGAGCGATTTGGCTAATTTTGGTATTGAACTATTTGTGGAAGTCATTCATTTTCTCATACATAATGATGGCCGGGGACAACAATTGACAATTCTACCAGGGTGACGTATATTGACAGCCCGCGTTATATGCATGTCAAGGCGGTACGAAGTTCGGCGGGTCCACTAGTTTGTTAATAAAAACTTAACTAAACATGTCAAATGGGTTAGTACAAACTGTTGGCTAATTAAACAATTATATAAGTTTCAATAAAAATTGACGAGCAGAAATTGCTTTTAGCTGTAAGTCCTCCTTTTTAGGGTTCCGTACCCAAAGGGCTATTACTGAGGCTTTGCTGTCTGTCTGTCTATCCGTCTATCACCAGGCTGTATCTTATGAACCGTGATAGTTAGACAGTTCAAATTTTCACAGATGATGTATTTCTGTTCCCGCTATAACAACAAATACTAAAAACAGAATAAAATAAATATTTAAGTGGGGCTCCTATACAACAAACGTGATTTTTATGCCGTTTTTAAAGATAATGGTACGGAACCCTACGTGCGTGAGTCCGACTCGCACTTCGCAGTTTTATTTACATAGTTTTATTTCTCATTAAATAATTATATAAATAAAATAATAGACTTGATTGTATTTGTATTAAATTTACTCTCGTCTTATATGCATTTTCTTCCAGATGAGTCCCAACGGTTCCACGAGAAATGAGATTGATTTCATCTTGACCAACAAGAAACGGATATTCAATTACATATGTCTCTGTGATTCACAGGGTGAAAACCGGCAGTGATCACCGAATTGTTAGAGCCACATTGAATATGAACGTTAAACTTGAAAGGTCCCGTTTGATGAAATCTACGCTCCGACCCACTCGCGCACATATCCAAAACCTCGAGAGCTTTCAACTCGAACTTGCAAATCGCTTTGACTGTCTAGAAGTAGATGCATCAGTGGACGAGATCAATAACAGGTTTGTATAAACCGTCCATACGGTGGGGTCCCAGTTCTTTAAGACCCCCGTACCAATAGACCTCAGAAACTCTCTGATGACACCCTTAACCTCATGGCTGAACGACGTTCTTTGCAACTGCAGTCTCCCGATGATGCTCAGTCACATAGGCAGCTCAATAGAAAGATTTGGAAATCCTTGCGGCACGATATTCGTACCTTTAATACATCTCGTATTAAAGATACGATAGAGTAGAATAAAGGCTTCCAAAACGAGAGATAATTCTATTGTGCAGAGCCGCATGACGAAGCTGAAGAGGGAAGATGGCAGCATAACGTCAAGTAAAGCGGAAGTGTTAAGGGAAGTCAAAATGGTTCTATGGACGGCTCTACGATTCGGTCACTAAACCTGTTTGCAGTGCGGCCAACGACCCAAGAGCCAAACTGACCCGACATTATACCGAAGATATTCCGGACATCAGCCTGTATGAGATCAGGATGGCCTTGAAGCAGCTTAAGAACGACAAGGCGCCGGGTGAGGACGGAATCATTTCAGAGCTTCTGAAAGCGGGTGGATCACCGGTACTTAAAGTCCTTCAGAAGCTTTTTAATTCCGCCATTATGAAGGTACGACGCCAACAGCATGGAACGGGGGCGTGGTGGTTCTGTTCTTCAATAAAGGTGACAACACCTTGCTTAAGAATTACAGACCCATCTCGCTTTTGAGCCATGTTTATAAGCTGTTTTCAAGGGTCATCGCGAACCGTCTCGAACGCAGGTTTGATGACTTCCAGCCTCCCGAACAAGCCGGGTTCCGTAAAGGCTACAGTACCATAGACCACATACATACGCTGCGGCAAGTCGTACAGAAGACCGAAGAGTATAACTTGCCGCTATGTCTCGCGTTTGTGGACTATGAGAAAGCCTTCGATTCGATCGAAACATGGGCAGTGCTTGAGTCTCTCCAACGATGCCGTATTGACTATCGGTACATCGAAGTGTCGAAGTGTTTGTATAAAAACGCCACTATGTCAGTCCGAGTACATGAACAGAGCTCTAAGGCGATTCCCTTAAAAAGAGGCGTAAGACAGGGAGATGTCATTTCTCCGAAACTGTTTACGACCGCATTGGAAGATGCCTTCAAGCTTCTGGAATGGAAAGGACTGGGCATCAATATTAACGGCGAATACATCACTCACCTTCGGTTTGCCGACGATATTGTGGTCATGGAAAAGTCGATGGAAGAGCTCAGCACGATGCTCGAAGGCCTCAATCGAGTCTTCCAACGGGTAGGACTTAAAATGAACATGGAGAAGACGAAAATCATGTCGAATGTCCATGTCGTCCCTGCCCCAGTTATGTTTGAGAACTCGGCTCTTAAAGTTGTCGACGCGTATGTATACCTAGGACAAACAGTCCAATTAGGTAGGTCCAACTTCGAGAAAGAGGTCAATCGTCGAATCCAACTCGGATGGGCAGCGTTTGGGAAACTTGGCAACGTCTTTTCGTCCAACATACCTCAGTGCCTTAAGACGAAAGTCTACAATCAGTGTGTGTTACCAGTGATGACATATGGAACCGAGACGTGGTCCTTCACTATTGGCCTTATGAATAAGCTCAGAGTCGCGCAACGAGCTATGGAGAGGGCTATGCTCGGGGTTTCTCTACGGGATCGAATCATAAAAGAGGAGATACGTAGGAGAACTCAAGTCACCGACATAGCCCGACGGATTAGCACGATGAAGTGGCAATGGGCAGGCCATATAGCGCGCAGAACAGATGGCCGATGGGGCCGAAAGGTTCTCGAGTGGAGGCCACGGACCGGCAAGCGCAGCGTAGGACGTCCACCCACAAGATGGGCAAACGACTTGGTAAGAACCGCAGGTCGGCGTTGGATGCAGGCCGCTTCCAACCGCAGTTCCTGGGGATCAATGAGGGAGGCCTTTGTCCAGCAGTGGACGTCCTACGGCTGATATGATGATGATGAACAGTACGGCAGCACCCATAACCAGAGGAGATACAGGTGCAGTTTCTTTTAAAACATCAGCTCGTTTTCGAAGAAAAACATTTTGGCATTAAAATGCTTCAATTAAGTCTACTTTTTGTATATTTGACAATGCCATGATAGGACAAATTAGATGATGAAATGACTAATATATTAAAGTCTAACAGGTGCAAGAACCATGTTCGAAATTCAAAATTGTTCTGATATACGAAATGTTTTTGAATTGCTCATGAGAGCATGGAGTACCTAAACTTCTTAATCGCTATAGTATTAATACTTCTTTAATGTGCAATTAAAATCTAATAAAATGTTTGTAGAAGAAATTTGGTTTGTCCTGTTGCATGAGAATACTTTTTATCAAATTCGACTAACTTTCGCTGTTCAGATTATTTTTATCCGGCTACAATAAAATTATCCTTATAAAAGAATGCATCGATCGGCATCAAAAAAAAATTTAACCAACTTGATTCATTTTAAGGCGTTACTCACACTTGACCACAAAACATTTAATGCCAAAATGTTTTTCTTCGAAAACGAGTTGATGTTTTAAAAGAAACTGCACCTGTACCTCTTCTGGTTATGGGTGCTGCCGTACTGTTACACTTAAAAAAAACACTCTGTATATACATTTTTTAGTTGATGAATGAATGAATGAAAAACACTTTATTGTACATATTAAAAAAAATTGAAATTACAGACAAAATAGAAGACACAAAACTATAATGGGCGGTCTTATCGCTTTGATGCGATATCTTCCAGACAACCATTAAACAACAGTAAATATTTTTTATTATTTTGTAATCTTTGACTTCTGGCATTTTTGTACCTACTAATCATTCATCTACTTACAGCTTCTTATTACCTCTTATGTTTTGTTCATTGGTATGTTGTGTCAAATAAATGTTTTAATTGATACATCCAAAAGTATAAACTCGAGGTTTCCCAACGTGCGATGGAGCGCAGCATTCTCGGATTCAAACGTATTGACCGCATACACAACACGGAGCTGCGCTCTCGAACACAAATCGTAGATTAGCTAAGAAAGCGGCCAAACTCAAGTGGGACTGGGCTGGTCATTTATGCCGTATGTCGGGTGATAAGTGGGCTAAGCTCACTACCGAGTGAAACTCCGACACAGCCCGACGACGTCGTGGCAGACCAAAGAAGAGATGGAGAGATGAGCTCACTAATTTCCGAGCGGATTGGACCATTTAACCCCTGGAAAGAAGTGTCTGGAAAGAATGGGGGGGGGGGAGGCCTTTGTCTAGTTGTGGGACACAGTGAGCTAATAATAATAATTGATAGATTGCTTAAGACTGTCAAGGTAACCAGCTTTTCATTTAGAGTCTGTTGCTTGAGTGTTTGTGGATGCGATGCCTACGCAATTTGTAAGTTTCGTCTGTGGTTTCGACAAGTTACACTCGTGCGGCCGGACTGCAGATGAGTTTGTATTTTCAATTCTAATAAAGTGCTACCTACTCCTAATACTAACTAACTAGGTTCAATTAACCCACTCCTTAGATTTAAAGTGTGTGTGTTTATTGAGTGAGCACCTGTTGAATTAAGTTAATAATATATTAATCATTCAGTAAAAGTTCTGAAATAATTTGTAATACCAATCTTTCTATTTACTGTAATAAGATATTGGGATTGGAATGGGTTCACTCACTTCTCACAGAGGATTAGCCAGATAAAAGTATACGTGAATTTAAAAACACGTAAGTAACTTTATTTTTTGATGTCACCCAATGATTTATCACAGTATTATAAATCCGAAAGTTTGGATGTTTGTTTGTTTGTTACTTAATCACGCGATGGAATTTGGTATACACGTAGATTATAACCTGGATCACCACATAGGCTACCATTTATCCCATAAATCAGTTCCCATGAGATAAAAAGGGGATGACAAAGTTTATACATGTATTTTGCACCCCAGAACAACGCAGGCGAAGCCGCTGGCAACAACTAGTAATAAATAAATATCACACTAATATTGTAAATGTGAAAGTTTGGATGTTTGTTTATTTATTTGTTTGTTTGTTACTCAATTACGTCGTAACAGCTGAACCGATTTCGATGAAATTTGGTATATACATAGATTATAAACTGGATTACCACATAGACTACCTTTTATCTCATAATTCAGTTCCCATGGGATACAAATGGGGTGTCAAGTCAAGTTGCAATAGCAAGTTCTGCTTTATTTCTAGGTTACCTACATATTTAGTATTGTAACGCGTTCAAAGTCGCTGGCAACAGCTAGTCATTTATAAATGAACGATTTACACATTTATTAAAAAAGTTTGTGTGTTATAGAAGTATTCATGAATGGAATGTAAACACTTAAATTAATATAATAAAACAAACATAAATAGAAAACACAAAACAAAAGTACAATATATGGTCTTATAGCTTTGAAGCGATTTCTTCAAATATCTATTTATCTTATTTACTAAAACTCTTATTTTTAATTCTTCAGTATTCTTTTTATCTAAATTGACGTTTCAAAGTGCTTCCTGCGGTTTTAATGAATAATAATAATGAAAAACTTTTATCTCCATGAAGAGTCATGATTCATCTGATCTCTAATATTATTAATGTAAGTATAAGTATGTAAGTATAAGTATGTAAGTACATATTTATTTATTTTATATATGATATTTATTTATTAAAATTATTTATGTACCTACCTAACATGTATGTATATAACTATTTAGGGTTAAGTAATTTCTTTTTCTAATATTACGTTTATTCTTTTTACACCTCGGCCAATCTTCCATTAAGCAATGATCCTCTCCATCCAAAGGTTGCCTGGAAGAGATCGCTTTGTTAAGCTATAAGACCGCCCATTATGCTTACTTTTATTTGTTTTTTCTTTTAATCTGTTGTGTCTAGCTTGTAAGGTATAATAAAGAATTTTCATTCATTCATTCAAAAGATTTTGACTTTTTTTCGACTTCTAATTTTTATTTTTATTAAGAATTCAACCTGTTTTAAAACTTAAAAAGGATTACAGCTCTTCAAAAACAATCGGATACGTCAATTATAGACCGTACTTAAAGAATCAGTCCCAATTAAGTCCACAATAGAAATAAATGAAATGAGGAGGGGCTCTCATAACAACAATTTATAAATACAATGCTTCACGTTACAAACAGCTCAACCTTCCAACGAAACCTTCTCTAAACTCTAAACTTAAAATGATTTTTAGCATTCAAACTTTCTAAAGCTTTTATAATGATAACTTCTTTAGCATCACATTCTTTAAAACTCATTTTCTTTATTTCAAAGTAAGCGGCCGGAAACTGTTCACAACCAAAACAATACTTAAAATTCTTGACAAAGGAAAAAGAAGCCTTCGCTTATTTCCTTATTTTCGCGTTTAGCGCAAGAGAATAAGATTTATATTACGGCGTCAAATTCCCTTTGAACTATACCTATTATCATAGGCATTTTGTTCCGTTTGCAACCAATTTCTCGCTTGACGGTCCCGTGGTTGGCTGTGCTATACAATCAGATTAGGAATCTTCTTTTACGAAATAGGTTGTTACAAAACTGTGTTCTTTTCTATTTATTTCGACAGTTGCGTATTAAATCATCTTCAAAAGTCTCACACACTATCATTTACTGATATTATAAATGCGAAAGGTTTAATGTTCGTTTATTTGTTTGTTTGTTACCCCATCACATCGTATCGCTTAGCTTAGCTGAACCAATTTCGATGAAATTTGGTACATAGATACAATATGATTTGGAGTGAAACATAGGCTATTTTTCAATAATAAAGTAAAGTAAAATTTATTTCGAAAAAGTAAGTTTACAAACTTAAAATCTAGACTTAAACTATATACATTCATGTTTCCTAGTGTAACTTAAGTTTGCAGTTATGATGAATACATAGTCAAGTGACTAGGTACTACTAGTTTTCACTGTATGACGGCAGGGCATCGTTGCTTTTCTATGTAATGCTATCGACTTAAGAATTTGAACTATTTAGTTAGTATAATGATGTATGTTAAAGTCTTACAAATCTACTTATCAGTATTTCCAGTATTCATATTACAAACCATGCGTGCGAAGCCGCGGGCGGAAGCTAGTGTTTTATATTTTTTTGTGCTTCAAATCAGCCTTTTGAAAAGGGTTATTTAATTTTCTTCTTAACAAATGCCATATTACGGTTACCTAATTCCTGTGTTTATCTGATTTTTTTAAGTTTATATTCGTGCCAGTAATTAATATTTTCCTTGGCTTACTAAATTATGGATCAAAAACAGGGATTAAAAAACCAGTGGCACGAGGAGAATGAACTTACTAGTATTTTAATTAGGTATACCCTCCAACAAATCCAAAATGTTCTTCTCCAAAATGACCCAAAATTTTGTTTCAGATATTTTCTTCAACATCACCCTGAGGCGTAAAACTTTGTTCTACACAGTCAACCTAATCGTGCCTTGTGTTGGAATATCATACCTCTCAGTCCTTGTATTTTATCTACCAGCTGATTCTGGGGAGAAAATAGCTTTGAGTATTTCGATCCTACTCTCCCAAACCATGTTCTTCTTACTGATATCAGAAATTATACCTTCAACGTCCCTTGCGTTGCCTTTACTGGGGAAATACCTGTTATTTACTATGTTGCTAGTTGGCCTATCAGTTGTCATAACTATTATTATCCTGAACGTGCATTATCGAAAACCTAGTACCCATAACATGATGAATTGGGTCAGGACATTCTTTATAACAAAGCTGCCTAAATTGCTACTCATGCGCGTACCTAAGGATCTGCTGAGGGACCTGGCTGCCGAGAAGATTGCTGGACGGAATGCGAAGAGGAGTAAGTTCCAGGATGCTTTGGCTGCAGCTGAGCAGACGAACTCGAATTCTTCAAGCCCGGACTCGTTTCGCCATCATCTACCTGATGGTTGCAATGGACTCCACTCTACTACAGCAACTAATAGGTTTGTTGATAGGACTGCAGAATATTTTAAACATTCTTACAATTAGAATATTCCTAACATTTATTTTATCTCTCGTTATGCTGTTAGAATCCCTGTATTTATATGTCTTGCTGACACGCCTGATTTGAAATTAAGTTTAAATGCCTAATTCTAATGTTATTTTTTTTTTTAATTTCCTAATTCCTAATTTTATGTTGGGAATCGAGTTATGGAGCTCAAATGGTCTTAAGCGGGTCACTTGGCAAGACGTGGTGATGACAGGTGGAGCAGGGTAGCAACTAAATGGTGGCCGAGGAATGGCTGTAGAAGTGTTGGACGTCCGGCAGCGAGATGGGTGGACAACATCGTTAGAGTCGCGGGCCGTCAATGGGAGAGACTAGCGCAGGATCATGGTGGATAGCACAAACTTGGGGAGGCCTATACCCAGCAGTGGGTGAAGTCGGGCTGTAGCTGATGATGATGATGATGATGCCTAATTCTATTTGCACACTTATTGAGATGGTAGATTAAAATTCAAATGGTCAACGAAAGGTAATATCATATTTAATGTAGTTATTTATATTCTAGCTAATAAATAGTCTGCTTTCTAACTTTCTGCGGATAGTACAGGTGCATTCTGTTTTTCCATGCGGTGTAAGATACTTTTTATGATAAAAAGTAGCCTATCTATATATTCAGTCCAAATTGGCTCAGTGGCTTATAAAATAAACTGACAAACACATGTTTGGGTTTTTGATTTGAGTTTGAATTAGATTTTGATCATTTAAATTTTCCTAACCTATCTTGCCCCACTGCTGGGCAAAGGTCTCCCCCAAGTCCCAACAAACATCCCTATCTGTCGCTATCTCCCACCATACTCTTTGGAAGGTGTCGAAATCGTCCAGCCAACGCTTTCTCGACCGACCCCGACGTCGCCTTCCGTCTACAGGCGTCCATTGTGTTGCAATATGGGCCCATTTCTCGGAGTGCATTCAGGCAACGTGGCCCCGGCCATTCCATAGGTTATGAAAAAAAAATATTATTTTCAACAGGTTCAGCGGTTTAGTAGCAACCCTGGGCGCAGGATACAACGGGCTACCATCTGTGATGTCAGGACTGGACGATTCTCTAAGCGATGTGGCTCCGCGGAAGAAGTACCCATTCGAGTTGGAGAAAGCCATCCATAACGTCAAGTTCATACAACACCACATTCAAAGACAGGATGAGTTTAATGCGGTAAAAATATTGACCATATTTCTATCATAAGCTATTTTTGCACTATTTTAGGCTCTGCTTATTGCTACACGACTCCAGCGTAGTATTAAAACGTTATCTACTACTTTAGTATTCAAACTTAAGCCTCGAGATAAGCAACGCGTAGCTAGAAAGTCATCTTTTATTATCGGGGCTACAGAAGAAAAGCTCATATAACAAATATTAAATAATCAACATCCATTTCCCTCACAGGAGGACCAAGACTGGGGCTTTGTGGCAATGGTACTAGACCGTCTGTTTCTTTGGATCTTCACCATCGCTTCCATCGTGGGAACCTTCGCAATCCTTTGTGAAGCTCCATCTCTATACGACGACACCAAACCAATCGACATGATGCTGTCTTCCGTGGCCCAGCAGCAGTTCTTACCAGTGGACAGTGGTGGACCTAATCCTTTCCCAGATACTCCTATGAACTAAGCTACTATGATTTGAATGGGGAAACGATAATTACCTTTTCGCTACATTAGAATGGGGAGAAAACCTCTTGCTTTCTATTCCTGAAGGCAAGAAGTCTTGATCTCGTTAGATGCCCCTAAAGGTCACTTATAGTCAATCAACTTCATTGATATCAAGGTTGCCAAGTTATGAGTTTAGTATGTGATTTAAGACCAGAATGGTTTCTGGATCTACACCGATTTCTCCACCGTAGAAACCTTCGCAATTCTCTGCGAAGCTCGATCTCTCTACGCCACCAAGCCAATCGTCGATGCCGTCTACTATGGCTCAGCAGCAGTTGCTGTCGGTTGCTGGTGGTCGACCTACCCAGACTAAGCAAAAAAAAAAACGTGAAGTGCAAAATGGTAAATAAATTTCCTCTAGAGCAGAGGAAGAAGAAGTGTTAATGGAGATGTTTGTCTGTATGTCTCAGGATGGCAACGAGCTACCATTGGTGTTATGGATTTCCACAGGCTACGGTAACAGCTTACCATCATCAGGTGGGCCGTATACTTGATGGGCAATGTAGCAACATTGATCGCCACATAGAAGAACTACTTTGTTAGCAATCTAACCTTTAGAAGCTAGCGAGTGAGCGTCAATACGAAACTGATAAGATGGCGACGACATACAACGGCAATTGGAAGAACGTATGGTGCAAACGAATATAAGAACTGTAAAAATACTTCTCAAGAAGACCTTAGGTCGGGGTCTTAGGACTCCGAGCCAAAAGTCCCCTTTTCGGTGGCAGACACCTATCAACCTTGTCGTCTGCCAAAGCCAATAAAGTCAGAAAAAAGTTAAGGTCTTTAAAGGCTAAACAAGATCAGCGTCAAGGTCAGCCAGCCTCGTCATTGGAGATGATTAGTTTTTAATGTTTAGATTAGATGTCAATCAACGTCATTTAAAGTCAACAAATGATCATTGGAGATTTAGTCAAGCTAAAAGGAAAACCAAAAACATCGGTTGAACTCCGGCGTAGTGACCCTATGGCCATAAACGATTAGTACCAAGCTTACCGTAAGGTTTTGTAGGTATAATTCAATTTAGATTGTATTGTCACTGGTTCTTTTCTCGTCACTATATTAGTCTACTTGTTAGACTTGTTCAGTCTAGGTATGAGATGGTGAGCTTAAGCTTCTCCGTACACTAACCATGTGCCGTCACTGAGCTGAGGACTACAATTCATACACTAAAGATGAACTCGCCGCACGGCTGATGCCAGTGATCACTATATGTCACGAGATGCCGCTTCCCACTTCGTGTGGCCGACACTGACCAAACGTGATGGTAAAAAGTTGAAAGGTGGCTGTCCGCGCTTACGCTACTATGTGGTCGCTTCCAGGTTCATGTGGATTGCATTTATGGCTGCGGCGCGTGTCTCGTGTGCTTAATGACATTATGAAGATTTTTTCCAACATTAATTAATTTCTGCTTGTCTTCTTGGCCCACCTAACGGGTTGCATACGGAGACATGACCCGCCCAGTCCCATTTCAGCTTTGCAGCCTGATAGGTGGGTCAAGAAGACAAGCATATGGACTCCTAAAGACGGAAAGCGACGCCGAGGAAGGCCTAAAAAGCGTTGGAGCGATGACTTGGTCGTCTTCCAAAGAGACTGGCGGGATATGGCTCTAGACCGTGATAAGCGGAAGTTAGAGGAGGAAACCTTTGTCCAGCAAAAGTAAAATAATTTGTGACGGCCATGATGATTCATTTATGAATTTGATGTTCTTGTTTAGTAATTGTTAGCGAATCTAGATGTAGTTAGAGTAAAGCCAAAATATAGGCTGTGAATTTTTGACTCATACATTAATTATAGTATATAAGGTTTTAGACAAAATACATACTAATGTCTGTCAGTCTGTTTGTTGCGTTATCCCGACTAAACGGCTAAACTAATTTTGATAAAATTTGGTATACAGATAGAATATGACCGAGATTGGATAGGCTACTTTAAACACGACTGCGATGGAGGGTGATGCTTTTATTGACAAACAACGCGTTCGAAACCGCGGCGGAAGCTTGTTATAATAAACATTCTATAACATCTAAGACGCGGTGGGAAAGAAGGCAACTGAGACGTAAAAGGTAGCGGGTTCGATTCCCGTTGACAAATGTTTGCGTGAACTACAAATATTTGTCTTGGTCTAGGTATTCTAAAGTCCTAGAAATCCTAGAGTCAGGGCTGTGACAGTGTGAAGTTAAAAAAAACAGTTCTGCAACTTGAATTTACAATTTTCTTGCTACTTTTGAGACTCAATAGCTTAGGGTTTAATTATAGTAGGTAGTTTCTATTATGTAACCACAAAATATGGCTGTGCTAGGTGTTTGTATGTATTCCCTGATATTTATAAGTTTGGTTTAGCCACGGCTAGGTAAAGTGAGGTATTTTACTTGAGAAAAAACAATGCTAGTTTATTGGTAATCTCGAGTTTTTTTTTGCATGAGAAAAGACAGTTAAAATCATCGAGGCTAAGCCCTATTTATAAATAAGATGGTTTATGTGTAGTGCGTAATGGTATGGTAATTTTATAATACATCGGTAGTTTTATAGACTAGATTTTAAGCGAAATTTAATGATTTTCCTAATATAATGTATGATACTTCGAATAACTCAATACCCTCGACTGAGGAGTGATTTTTCAAAAGGAGATATTTTTCATTATGCTGACTTATACTTCACGCTAAAATACACATTTTCCTACATTTATTTTGACGGGGAAATAAAAATAAATCGTCCGGAAATTACATTTAAAAAAGCCTGTTCCAAACAAATCTAAAAACTGTGTAAAAATGGACCTTTAGGATTTTTAACTCTCAGTTTTCTTCATTTACTGAAAAAAAGATAAATGTTCTAATATCCCCTTTTGAAAAGTCACGCCTCAACTATTTTCATTGATAATGAGCAAATACAAATGAAACTATACTCTAAACCTCATGTTATAAAGCTGATATTAGAGGTACCTTAAGTTACAATGTATATCTTTGAAAATCTTTTCATTAGTGTTTCCAATAAACGTTAATCTAATAAAACTAACTGTTTCATTTACTCGCCCTTATCTTCTCCAAAAACTGAAATATACTTTTCATCTCTTATGCTCTGTTGGTCATTGTTAGCTCAGTATCTGATGCGTAAATGCGATTTACGCCGCTAGGGCCGTAAGCATATTTGAAAATAGAATGAGCCATTGCATTCATATGATAGAAGTGCTAGGTAGTGATGTGTGAAATGTCCAGCTTTATTTATATACTAGCTGACAAATCCGCAGCTTTGCCCGCGTAGTTTTTCAATAAAACATTACCCTCTTTCTGCGCAGTTGGGTAAAAAGTAGCCTATGTCACTCGGGAATAGTGTAGCTTCCCAACAGTGAAAGAGTTTTTTAAATTCGTCTAGTAGTTTCGGAGCATATTCAATACAAACAAACAAATCTTTCCTCTTTATAATATTAGTATAGACTAACTTAAAAAGGACTAGAATTTCTCAGCAATTATCAATACCATCCGTACAGCATTATATCAGCCATAAGATATTCAATGCAGAACATAGGCCTCCCCTATAGATATCCAGAGCAAACGATTTTGTACGGCCTGCACCCAACTGGCTTTATCAGGTCTTCTTTACATCTAGTAGGGATTTATCCTACGCTGCGCTTTCAAACAGCTTTTCTGACAGCTTAATCAGCCTTAATCCACAAGAAACACTTGTCCGATACCTACAGACCTAACTAAGATCCCAACGATGATTTCTATCTTGATATCCTATCAAATACGTTATTCAAATAACCAAAAATCCCTAAAAAGATAGATAGATAGATAATATAACCTTAATTCCACCTTAAACAAAATAACATTACAAAAAAAACACACTAAAAATGTGAGTACAATAAGAATAATGGTATATCATTAAACGAGGGAACAAAGCAGTGACTTTATTCGCCAGGAGCATACTCTACTTTTCACACTTTCTGCGAGACAATAAAACACAAATCTAGGCTGGTGAATTTGTGCAGAGGTCAGTTCGATTTACGAATAACTTCTTATTGTGTGGGTCTCTTTGGTTCAAATTATAATACAGATGAGGTTCCAAATTCAAATTATTACAACTTTTTTGAATACAGAAATTCAGTACAACTTTACTCCCGGCCCAGCCGTAAGGATTTAATCACCTGCTATCGGTGAGGTTTACATGACATATAAATTGACATTGTCGAGCAGGTGATGTGAAAAGTTTATTTAGACTCCAATAAATATAAGTAAAATCAGCATAAACTAAAAAGCTGGTGTCCTTTAAATCACTGTTTTCCCAGAAAAAACGTTGCTCAGACCATGGTCTACTAACAGTTTATAACCTCAAATAAGAGAATAAAATTAAAAAATCTAGACCTTCTCAAATAAGTCTAACATTGTTAAAAATCTAACCGTGACATTAACTTCATGGGTACGCTAGCCGTAGCGTATTATTTACTCCTTAGATATCTAGTAGCTACCATACCAGTCAGCGCGCTGACTATGTTGTAGGGCGTAACGTTAAAATATACGTTTTAAGTTCGCAACTTTTCATATTTTTCAAAGACCGATTTCGTTTTGTTTTTTAATTTGATGTTAAAAATTTTTAGTAGACCATGGTCTGAACAACGTTTGTTCTGGGAAAACAGTGATTTAAAGGACACCGTGTATATCTAAGTATTAGGTTTCATTTTCAATTAAACAATTACTAAAAAAGTAGGTACATAAGTTGGTATTAATTAGTGAAGCGCTAAAAGCCAGACTAGATTATCTGTATCTCGGCTTCTAGCACCCTCCAGGTGGACGGTTTTAACGTGGGTTTTATGAAGATAAATCTATCAATGGGCGGTCACTTCAGTTCAGTTCTTGCTTGCATCATCATCATCATGGGTCTTCAACACGTTGACCATTTTTGTTAGAGAAGTGTAGGTAAGGGTCTGACTTTCGTGCTTAACCCTGGCTACAACGTCAGAGACGTCTATCTCTGAGTCACGGGGTGATGTCCGGAGTACCATCCTGGCTTGCAGTTTGGCCTCTCAGATGTTACATGGCCGATGTCTTGGCTAACGTTGGTCCTCTTGTGATATACGCTATGGAGAGGATGGTGAGTACAGGAGCTCCCGTGGACGCTAGAGAGCTCGAATGTCAGATGGCCGTGCGTGCAGCGGAGCGATGGCGTTGAGATGAGTGTAGCGGCAATTGTCGGAACGATCGTACATACGGCGCGCTAACATTACCACAAAGTCCTTAACGCTGGACATCTGCACGTCGCGGGCGATGGCGTCGTTCTTGACGTAGCGTCCTGCTCCTGTGCAGACACGTAGGGCTATACTTTGCTGGGCTTCTATCCTCTTTTTGTTGGTAGAGGAACATAGCGCGTACCACGCTGGTGCTGCATAGGTGAGACGCGAGCGGATGTAAGTTCTTGCTTGTGGCTATTGTGACTAGGGAGTGTCATAATTCCGCCAATGTCAATGTCACGATATTTTCATAAACTTGAGATAGAGTAGGTCAAGAATATGACCGGTAATCTGAATTTGGAAAAGAACCCTTATTTACTATGAAACAAAAGAGACAACATAACATATAAACCAGGACAATGTTAGTTGTTAGTACTATTATAGATAATGTGGGTTAGTGAGCTAGTAAGTAATATATACATTTACAACCTAATGTTGTTATCATTTAAAAATTTATATTATATATAATTAATTACAGGGGAAATGGTAAGGGTTAATAAACATTTAAAGGAGGTAGGACGAGGGATTTCAGGAGGAAGGAATGGGCGGTCTTATCGTTAAAAGCTAAACATCAAAGCTAAGTTTTTATTGTGGCAGTATACTAGTTAGTGAACGAGATAATCTCTTTTAAGCTGAATGTTTATCCTGAATAATTCATGGCAAGCTGACCGATCGCCAAACGGTGGACTTTGAAACTGATTTTCAATTAGCTGCGGATTAAAAAGTCCTAAAATCAGCTTTAAATCGCTTCAGTTTGTTGGTAGGAATTTGCATTAGAAAGACATCGATTGGATTGGATGATACTAAATGGTAATTTGAAACCGAACTCTTACGTTTAAGTACCTACTAGAGTATCCATACTAATAATAAAAATAACTCTGTTTCTTTGTTTGTTCCTTACCCTTTCACGACTAAACGGCTGAACGGATCGTAATGAAAATTTGGCAAGGAAATAGATTATATACTATAAAAGGATAACGACTATTTTTTGTTTAAAAAAATAATATTGAAGGGGGTGTAACAAGAGTTGAAAGTTTGAATAGGCAACCTATAATTCCTCAAATTAGGGATCAGAAAAGTCATATTTAGGCTTTTCGTAAGAAATAAAGAATTACGTTTTTCAAATTTCTAAGGGGGGGGGAGGGGGTTGATTAAAATTATGAGGTATTATTAAGATGCACTCCCTATGTACCGTTGGTATGTAGATAGATTGTGACTGGGATTGGGATTTAGGCTTTTACCCGACTGCGCAGGAGGGTAACATGTTTATTAACAAACCACGCGTTCAAAGCTGCGGGTGGGTCAGCTAGTCTATATATATTTTATGTAAGTACACACGGCTACACATCCAGCTATACATTTTCAGTATAAGCTGACCTATCATTCTACGCAAAGCCTACACAATGCGAGGTCAGCTTATACTGGAAATTTATAGCTTGATGTGTAGCCGTGTGTAGAATGTATTTAAAGAATTAAATGCACACTCGTCATCTTTATTTTAGACTTAAATGTGTACCCCCAAATATAATCTTATTTATAACAAAATCCTCTATATCGAAAGGTTGTCTGGAAGAGATCGCTTCTAAGCGATAAAATTGCCCATTGTTCGACTATTTTCTTCATAATTTATATTTCGCTAGTTTTTTTTTATTATATGGTGTACACTAAAAAAATATCATTAATTTATTCATCCATTAAGATATTGACGAAATTCAGTTTTAACTGTTCAGTCAAAACTGTCAGTGAAAAGTAATGGTATGTAGGCTACATTTTAATTAACCAATGGCGGCATTGGTTATACTAAATAAATGATCAAGCACCCTTTAAATCCAGTTTTTAAAACAGCAATATCACCCTCTATGTTCTCGTATGACTGACAAAAACGACTAACAGTTTCCCACAGCGATTTGGACAGTCGCCAGTTCCGTGTACCGGGTTCGAATCCCGGCTTTTTAATCACCACTGCTTGTGACATGTGATTTGGTGGCCGTTTTATTGTATTATCCTATAGCAATAAATCGCACGTAAGTGTCGTTTAGCTGGGTAAGCAATACTGTAAGTACCTTATCACACTGGTGAGTTGCGGACGTTTTTCCAGTGAGGCGATTTGTGAACGTATATGGCGCGTTGATTTAGCCAGTAATCCCTCCCTAGACCAATACATGTTCTCGGTAAAAGAGACAATCACCAGAACGTGGAGAAGATTTCAGAGTCATCTGCTCTCGACAGAGCAAACACTTCGCAGATACACCGACCGCGCCGGCGAGGTCGACGAGTACCTTCAGTTACCGCCTACACAATGTACATACATGTACTTGGGTGCTTCCCTCCTATACCCTACCTAGCTGATTTTCGTACCTGGTGCCCTTGCGCTAATTACCTCATTTTTACTGGGTTCAGCACCCTCTGCACTCGCCAAAAATCCGGTTAAGCTTAAACTGCATCAGTCTTGAGGCCAACAGCGAGTTAGTCCTTTAGAAAAAAAAGACTTCAGCCAGTGATATTGTAGGAAGTATTGTAACGTATAGTTTAAATATTTTATCAATGCAGCTTGAACGTTCACAAATCGCCGTGGGATAGTGCACTAATATGGAGATGCATTTTTACGTTTAAGTTTAGCAAACTGAAGTGACAGCGGGCGGGCTAGACGACTCGAAAAATTGACGGCCGTTGGGGCAGAAAGAAAGGTTTTCGGGAGATCACACACTGGAAAGCGCGGCTTAGGAGATGGAAAGACGACCTGATAAAGGTTGGTGGGAGTTATTGAGTGCACTGCACGCCACACAAGTTCGTTCTAGAAATCTTTAGAAGAGGCCTATGTTCAGCAGTGGACATTATGATGCTAATGATAATCTAAGATACTCAATAGAAACGAACTGATCTTATTGCCTATTTATTACATTACATTACATTATTACAGGCACAGCGACCTTTCCACACAGGGTTTGTAATTTTAGGAATTTACTGCGGCTAAGATAAACCAATAGAGCGGGACAGTAATAACTATATACGTAAACAACATAGTTCTCTGTTTTTATATTTTGCAATTTTGATGTCTTTGATGTCGCTTTTTAACGTATAAATACTTAGTATTCTTTGCTATATCGGTTTGATTATCATCATCATCCACAGCCCGACTTCACCCACTGCTGGGTATAGGCCTCCCCAAGTTTGTGCCATCCGCCACGATCCTGCGCTAGTCTCACCCATTGACGGCCCGCGACTCTAACGAAGTCGTCCACCCATCTCGCTGCCGGACGTCCAACCCTTCTACAGCCATTCCTCGGGTACCATTCAGTTGCTACCCTGCTCCACCTGTCAGCACCACGTCTTGCTAATTTGATTACCACTTCGATACAAATGCTTTGCGTGATCTGCAATCTTCCTGCTGTAAAATAG
Organism: Philereme vetulata; assembly: GCA_918857605.2. Lineage (NCBI taxonomy): Eukaryota > Metazoa > Arthropoda > Insecta > Lepidoptera > Geometridae > Philereme > Philereme vetulata. Next base: position 3,934,258 of record OU975462.1, read on the forward strand.
TCACCATGGCCAGTGCTCTCTTGTTCTTGGTACTGCAGACTCGTTACCACGAACAAGCAGAACCGGTATCCTTGGTACATAAGATAGATAGATAATTCTTTATTGTTACACCAAATTAAAATAACTTAACCTAGAAAACTTAAAGATTAATACATGGTGGTACAATGGACGGCCTTATCGCTAAAAGCGATCTCTTCCAGGCAACCTTTGGATGGACTGGATTGAAAAGACGTGTAAAGAGGCGGTGTTACAATAAATACCTATTTATGTAGGATAAAAATAAATTAATACCTAAACCTAAAATATACCTACATATACTTACATAAATAAATATAAAATATATACATATACTTTTACAATAAATATCGCAAGGAAATACAATGTTTACTCTTAAGAAGCCGCTAAGTATATTTTGCAGACCTCATTTTTAAAAATAGGTAAAGATTTAGCAAGTTTGATGGAAACGGGCAAGTCATCACATAATCGGACAGCTCGTACCGTAAACGAGTTACTAAAGAAGTTGGAATTATGGGCTGGAGTTTTCAACAGGAGAGTAGTGGAAGAACGCAGATTGCGGGTATGGGATAGATTTAGGAATTCAAAGCATTGTTTGAGATACGGCGGAGAAGAAGAAGTAAATAGAATTTTATATAAAAGAGTTAGAATATGAGCCCGACGAAAGCGGGTTAGCAACTACTTGAGTTTAACGCGAAACTCGGAAATATGATCATACTTGCGCAAGCCAAATATGAATCGAATGCAAACGTTTTGAAGGCGCTCAAGCTTATTAAGTTGCTCTTCTGTAAGATCGGGGAAACTGGCGTCAGCGTAGTCTAGTATAGGGAGTAAGAGAGACTGAGCGAGCGCAACTTTTGTGGTGGTAGGAAGAAAATTGCAGTCTCCTCATTGAGGCAGCCGACGCAAAAATTCTTCTACTGATTTTGGTAAGATGTGGTCCCCATCACAGCTTACTATTCATGATGATGCCCAGGTTCTTGACAGACTTGCTAAATAGAATGATAATGCCGTCAAAAGTAATTTGGTGAAGACAAGACCAGTCAACCCTAGGGAGCACCCTCGAGCTTCCAATGAGTGTGACCTGCGTTTTTGCGGGGTTCACCCCAAGGCCGTATGACTTGCTCCACTCGAGTATACGATCCAGGTCACTATTAATGGTATAAATGGCTTGATTGAGGTTACTAATAGTGGCGTGGGTATAAATTTAATAAACTAAAAATATTTCTAATGGAAGCCCAAATACAACATGGTAACATCAATGTCGACCTCTCTTTGATCTAGTCATCCAATAACTCTTTTTACATAAGTTTAACTGAATCAATATATTTTAAATAGTTACCCATATTTATTTATATATATAACAATTAACCATAACCTTAGAAATCGTAAGAAAGTTCATAAGTTGTATGTTTATATATATATGTAGGTATGTAATATTATTTTAGTAAAGTATGTTTATAAAATTTATATTTACATTTAAACAAAACTCTACAGACCTCTTATTTAATCACTTCTTTATTTATTTGTTTTTCTACGAGCTGCTGCACTACCTATTGCTTCTGGTTTCAGCTGAAAATCAGCGTTGGGTGCTTAACATCCAACATTATGCTGAGCTGAACGCCATTTTGGTACGCAGACACATGAGTCGAACTTGTTTTATTGGATTCAATTGTATCTACTGTTCCTTTAAATTATTTCATGTGTCATTTTGTGTGTACCAAATAAATGATTATTCTATTCTATTCTATTCTAAATTTAAAGGTCGTCAGCATACAGGTGGTAGGAAGAAGTGATTTTTTTTATATAGAGTTTATAAATATAGCAACGGGGGAATAAAAACGCCACCCTGAGGTACGCCGGCGCTTAGGCTACACCAAGTATCATTTGGTACCAAGACTTGTGACTGTTGAGCGCTATTTATCTGCTCTTTATATTCTTTAACAATCTGAAATCTCTAATATAAACAATAAAGTTGAATTTAGTCCCTACAATTTCCTCCGTGTCACACACTCCCTAATGAAGCCACACTAACGACACCAAAGTAGTTTTGTTTCCACAAATAAAAACTTTCTCGCTAGTCCCACGGCGCTCGGGTACAGTCGTAGAAATAAACTGTTTATCTATAATAACATTCATTTTTATACAGGCTTTAAAAAGGAGGAGGTTTTCTATTAGGGGTCCTGATCGGAATTGTAAAAACAGTACCGACTTTGTCCGCCCGTCTGTCCGTCTAGTCTGTCACAGCTGATTATTTACTACTGAACCTAACGGTTTAAAATTTTAAATTGATATAAATAACACTGACCATTATCATAGCAAATACAAAAAAATCAGTTTGATGGCCAACCGAGCCAAAATGGTGGAAGTAAAATGTTTAAAACTCTTCAATTTGCTAAAGCTGTAGAAATATAAATGCTGCAGCAATGAATGAATGAATGAAAATTCTTTATTATACCTTACAAGAGACACACATATATAAAGAAATAAACAAATAAATGTAAGCATAATGGGCGGTATTATCGCTTAACAAAGCGATCTTTTCCAGGCAACCTTTGGATGGAGAGGATCATTGCTTAAAGGAAGATTGGCCGAGATGTAAAAAAATAAACAATAATAAAAAAAGAAAAATTACTTAACCCTTATATACATACATATAAGGTTCACAATTTTAGTTAATAAGTAATTGTTTTTTTATCATTTATTTTTGTGGGATATTAATAAATGTTTGTTCTTTATTTTAAAGGCATCAGCACTTTTTTCCGAATGTATTTTTAGCTCTAGACCCCTCGCCGTTTTGAATAAAAAAAAAATATTTATTTATTCCACCTGGAAATGGAACAAGCATATGGTCCACCTGATGTTAAGTGGTAACCATCGCCTATAACAAAGTATTGTCTCGAAGCTCACGCACCTTAGAAACATGCCTTGCGTCCATCAACTCGAGGAAGTGGGCACCACCGCCTTACCATTATCTGCCGTCAAATAGCAGTAATTGTGCTGCTGTGTTCCGGTTAGATGGTAATGGTATGTTCCTGTAATTACTGGTATATAGGCATAACAGCTAAGTCCTTTAGTATGACAACGTATCCACATAGAGATCAAGACAACATAATAGCTTGTTTTGAATTCTATGTGGATATTCATGGGCTGCAGTAGCCACTTAACATCTGGTGGACTGCATGTTCGTTTGTCATATAAGTAGTATAAAAAAAATCTTGAGGCATACAGGTGTGAAGTCTGATGTGCCTGTAATTTCACCGACAACCCTTCAAACTGAAACACAGCAATGCTGCTTGGCGGCAGAAATAGTGCTATTGGTAGCACTTCCCTGGGCAAGCCCTTTAACAAGGGACTCTACTACTCCTTAAAGTACGTGTACTAATAGAAAACTCGTCAAAATATTTTACAAAGGTCCCTAAAAGCCCGCGAGTGTACGTTTAAAAACACCTAGATCCCAAATTAGGATTCCGCACACGTTTGCACGGATATTAATGGACTCCACTCGGCGACTGTTTGAACTGCGCGAGGAAACGAACGAATAAAAACAATTCCGCATAAGGTAGCAGTTTTCGCATTTACCTTTATGCTTGGAGAGCCTTTTGGCATGGAGTAACTGAAATAACCAGATAATTGTATCTCTTTGGGTTCCGTGCCTCAAAAAGAAAAACAAACCAACTCAACCCAGGTTTGCCGCTGCAGACTGAATAAGTGCAAATGGGGATTCAGGGACTTATCGTAGTGCGAGTGCGGTAATCCTGTGCAGTCAATGCAGCACTTGCTAATGTGCCCTTTGTGTCCGAACACCTGCACGATGGAATACCTAATAACCGCCTCACCTAATGCTATTGTTGTGGCCAAACACCTGTCCAACATAGTATAAATGAAAACGTAGAACTCTTGACACGCTAAGAAGAAGAAAAGAAAAACGGAACCCTTATAATAAATAATAAAAATATTGCTGGACATTTCACACATCACTATCTAGCCCCAAACTAAGCAGAGCTTGTACCTTATAGGATCACTTCGTGTCAAGACACTTTTTTTGCAGAAACGCGTGGAGGTATCACGTCGAAACTATATCAAATACGCAGGTCGTCCAAGCTATAAAAAATATAGCTATTTTTGCTGCATATTTTGCTAGAAACCAAACCAAACTCCGTACTTTCCGTTGACCTAGAATCATGAATGCAAAAAGCTAGGTCTCATAGCACAAATAAAGGAAAAATCCGGAAATGGTTCATTTGTAGTTATATCACAAAATATTTTTACGGAACCCTCGGTGCACGAGCCAGACTCGCACTTGTCCGGTGTTTTTCGACTAAAGTGTGTGTTGTTTTACCTAGTTATTCTTGTGTAAACCCAAACTATACAATTTTCATTTCGTTATTTTCTCGATGACAGTTCTAATTTGATAGTTGTAGTGTTGTGACCAGATAAGTAATGATATAGATCGCATTTATTTATTATATTTTGAACAAAGACAAATACAACAAAAACATTCAAATATATTTTTCAATGTGGGAACACCCAATGGCCCACCGCCATTTTGTGTTTGTTTTAATCTGTCACTTGCAACAAGACGGTCGTGCTAGTCACTAAATCTCTGTTCGCTGAGTTTTTTCTCATTATCCATACGTTACGTTGTGTATTTTGTGTTCCTCCGTGTTGATTGCTGCCCAGCTGTCAAATATCAAAATGTCGAACGTATCTGTTCTGAAAAGGATGCCGAGAGAACTGGTGATCCAGGTTCGTAATCACTTTGAAGAAGTTCGCATTATCAATCAAGAATTAATACGTTAACATCTTGTAATGAAATATAATATTAGTTAATAAATTTGTACAAAAGTATCCGACAGTAGTTTAGTTTCTTACATTTTGTAAAAAAATATCGGGTCTGTTATCGTGTTACGTTTATCGATAGCTCCATCCCTATCAGTTTCTCCGACTCTGGTATAACCTTGTACGTGCGTAAGCGTCATATTTTTATAAAATAATGCATACATAATGTAAAACAGACGCTCGTTCAAGTTTTCACAGGAGCTGTCATCGAGAAAATAAAGAAATGGAAATAGTATAGGATATACTACGTGTTTTGTTATGAACGACATTATTTGAAAACACCGGTAGGGTTAATGGCTAGTATTATTGTAAAACAGGTTTTTTTTTCAAATTCATTACCATAGAAAATTTTAAATTTTCATACATTCTTAGTTTCAAGCTCTAAATTAACAGTGATACAGTCTGTATGAAATAGGTAAACAAATAATATTAATTAATCATGTAAGTAGATACCTGCTAAACTGACTAAGCGGCATCGTCGCAAAGGCTCTGCTGATTTATGTCACAAATTGTTTGTTGGAAATATATCGATTAATGGTTAAATATTCAACCGATATTAAACCCAACTCTAAAATGTGAGTGTTTTAAATTAATGTCGTAGATAGCAAAACAGGTTGTGTATGCCAAGACCACTTAATATTGTACTGCTCCTTTTTGGATCCGAAGAAAGTTGCATGTGCTTTCGTAAGCATCCATTCTTTGGCGTCCAACTACTAAACCAGCGCCTCAAAAGCCTTCATAGCTTCCTGAACTCAACCAATGTTCTCTCACAAAACACCCTTCCTAACAAAGTCGGACCGTTCACTTAGATCAGCCCTATAGTAAACTCACACATATACAAACCACGTGCAGAAAGTCCGCTGCAACTGTAGAAGTAATAGGTGTCTGGCCCTGCTAAATTTTCTGCAAAAATGCTGGCTCACCAATAACTGAACTAAAATTAACCTGGCAACTGGAATACTTTTTGACATATGTTTTTTTATTCTACTTATATGGCAAACGAGCATGCAGACCACCAGATGTTAAGGTGGCTACTGCAGCCCATGGATATCCACATAGAATTCAAATCATGGTATTATATTGTCTGGATCTCTATGTGGATACGTTGCCATATTAGAGGACTTAACCGTTATGCCTATGTGCCAGTAATTACAGGAACATACCATTACCATCTAACCGGAACACAGCAGCACAAGTACTGCTATTTGGCGGCAGATACAGGTAAGGCGGTGGTGCCCACTTCCTCGAGCCCGTTCACAACAGCTCTACCACCAGCGAAATACACAGTAACACATAACAGTAAACCAAATCCATATTTTTATTTGCAACACATAATAACTATTAAAAATACCACAGTAGGTATATCAACACTACGTATAGATAAAACAACTTAGAGTAACATCATAAATTAAACCGGCAGTCGACATCTCGCTATCAAACGTTTGGGCTTAATCTAATAGAACCAGACATTGAACAGGACAAATTATATGTACTTCACAAAACATTTACAAACAACGGAACGGGCACGACACGACACCTACTATCGATTTTTAATTGCATCTCAAAAACTTTCAAGCATAGACGGGACTTAAATCAGGAACCTTCCTCTTGATACGAGGATACACTGCCAATTGTGCTACGGCTCTTGTCATGTTAGAGTCAGATGATTCAGATTACGACTCATGGTACATGGTAGGTCACGACCTCTCTCTCTCGACCGTAGTTTGCGACATGGTCGAGAGCGATAGGTCGTGGCAAGCTGTTAAGGACTTCTGTGAAAATTTAGTGCAGCAGAAGAAAACAGCGGAGAGGGACAGGTAATCTGGGAGCTCTCTCCCAACCTGCCGCACGAGACCGTGGCGTATGCGAGAGCGTATGCCAACCTCCATCCCCCATAGCAGTAGAGAGTACCCTAAACCTTAAAAGATGGGGTCCGCAAGAGCGAACCAACGCCACCGGGGTCGCAGAAGAATGTTCTCTGTTCTCGTGTCCCCGGTATAAAGCGAGCGGAGGAACGCCGTGTAGGTTTAGCCGGTAGGAGTACGACATACCGCTCCCTGGGTTCAAAACGGTATCCATGAGGATTCCTCCACGTAAAAAAAGCAGATTACAACTCAAAGCGCCAAGAGGAAGGTTGTGGGTTCAAGTCCAGTCTAGGCTTGAAGTTTTTGGTATGATTTTAAAAATCATAGAATTTTCCGTAAGTGATCGGATAGCACTTTTTTTTCTTAACCTATCTCGTCCCACTGCTGGGCAAAGGTCTCCCCCAAATCCCTCCAAGCATCCCTATCTGTCGCTATTTCCCACCATTCACTTTGGATGGTGTCGAAATCGTTCCGCCAACGCTTTCTCGGCCGACCCCGACGTCGCCTTCCGTCTTCAGGCGTCCATGGTGTTGCAATATGGGCCCATTTCTCGGAGTGCATTCAGGCAACGTGGCCCGCCCATTCCCACTAAGTCTAGCCGATCTCTTCCCTACATCTGCAACGTGGCCCGCCCACTCCCACTTAAGCCCAGTCGATCTCTTCCCTACATCTGCAATGCCGGTAAATGAGCGCAGCATGGTGTTACGCACTCCGTCGACACGTCGGATAGCACTATTAAAATAAAATACTAGCTTTGGTTGTGGACGAGACTATGTCACTAGACTAAATCTTAAAAAAATATATCCCACAAAGTACCTACTTAGAAGGCAAATGTGGAAAATATATTTAATTTTCTAACATAAAAATTACCATTTACATTGTGTAAAATGAAGGCGGGTGAAAACCGCATGCGTGCGCGTGACGTTTGCGTGACGTGAGCGGTTGGAATGATTGAATGTATGATTGGAAGATGTCAGACCACCAGCGTAGCGCCTGAGTGGCGCTACGGCGCGCACAACATTTTATTTTATTTTATTTATTTAGGTCAACCAACGATAAATAAAATAAAATGTTGCAGGCGGTCTGTCATCTTCAATAGAGTTTCATACATTACAACCGCTGCGTGCACGCTCATGTCACGCACACGGTTTTTTTTCTCTTGCATGGGTCCAGTTTTGCCAATCTTGTTTTCAAATAATTCATTAATAGAGCGAAGCGAAATCTCTAAGTCAACTTGGACAAATCGGCGTTGTATGTATGTATGTATGTTTGTCCGAGGATAACTTGCGAAGCGTTGGTCCTATCATCGTGAAATTTGGTATATACCTAGTCAGGTCATAAGTATTGTCACACAGTAAAAACTTTTCTTTTAGAATGCTGGCCACAAAAAAGTTTATAGAATTCGAATTTTGAATTGTTCATGAAAATAAACATGTATACTTTTTAGAATTTTACTCATTTTTAAATATGGAGTGGATGCTTAAAGAAGACCGTGTTGCAATTATTGCGTTGCATCGTTGCGGTTACGCGCCAATTCAAATTTTTGACATACTAAAAAATTTGAATATAGAACCAAAAGATTCGTTTATCGCACCATCAAACGATACAATGAAGACTCTAGTGTAGATGACAGGTCAAGAAGTGGTCGCCCTTGGTCTGTTAGGACTCCAGCAGTGATAAAAGCTGTGAAGGCGCGAATTCAAAGAAATCCCAAACGTAAGCAGAAACTGTTGGCCCTTCAGATGGGGTTAAGCAGAATCACGGTGAAAAGGGTGTTAAATGAAGACTTAGGGCTTCGGGCATGTCGAAGAAAAACAGGACACCGTTTGAATATTCGTCTAATGGACCTGAGACTGAAGAGATGCCGCGCTTTGTTGAAGCGGTACGCGGGAAAAAAAAAGCGGGAAATTCTTTTTTCGGATAAAAAAATTTTTACCGTAGAAGAGAGCTACAACAAACAAAATGATAAGGTGTACGCACACAGTAGTGAAGAAGCGAGCAACCGTGTTCCGCGTGTCCAACGAGGTCATTTTCCATCCTCGCTCATGGTATGGTTGGGAGTTTCTTATTGGGGCTTAACAGAGGTACATTTTTGTGAGAAAGGTGTAAAAACGAATGCAGTTGTGTATCAAAATACAGTCCTGATGAACCTTGTGGAACCTGTTTCTCATACCATGTTCAATAACAGGCACTGGGTATTCCAACAAGATTCGGCGCCAGCTCATAGAGCGAAGAGCACACAAGACTGGCTGGCGGCGCGTGAAATCGACTTCATTCGGCACGAAGACTGGCCCTCCTCCAGTCCAGATTTGAATCCGTTAGATTACAAGATATGGCAACACTTAAAGAAAAAGGCGTGCTCAAAGCCTCATCCCAATTTGGAGTCACTCAAGACATCCTTGATTAAGGCAGCCGCCGATATTGACATGGACCTCGTTCGTGCTGCGATAGACGACTGCACGCGCAGATTGAAGGCCTGTATTCAAAATCACGGACGTCATTTTGAATAAACTTTAGTGTCATAAGAATCTATGTTTTGTTAAGTTCATTTTGGTATATAAATGGTTACATAATGAATAAACTTGTTTCAATTATTTTATATTAAACATGTGACAGAATGTATGACCTGACTAGGTAGATAGTTAATAGCACAATTTTGGTGTGACTAAATGAGCTAAAAATGTTGGGAGGTTGTTGAGATATTGGGGTTCAAGTGGGGTAAAAATATGAAAATGAGACTATTTAGTCAACTGGGACGTCAAATGAAAGGTATGTTTTTAGTTTTAGTTCAATCCTTGTAGTTTTTGAGTTATTAGCCTTATTAATAACAAAACTTTGACTATATTTACAAGGTACACCAGTGACCCACAATTCTGAAACTTAGTATGCGTGTAGCTATAGTGACACAAATATAGGCAAAAGTCTGAAATCCAGAATAACTGCATTTTGTACCACAAAACAGATTAACCAAAAAAACATGAACTTCCGATACCTGTGATTTGAATGAAACTGTAGGTTAAGTATTTTGGTTTATCATATCGTGGCACTATTATATTAGTTAAGGCCGGCTTGCACAACGATTCCTAAACGTATTTAGCGACTAAACATGTTTAAATTATACGTATTTGTATGATTTGACAACTCCTTATATCTTAATTAGTCACTAAATATATTTAGGCATCGTTGCGAATTGCCTTAAGAATATTTTTTGTTGTTTTGGGAGATGACGAGATCTTAGTTCGGGGCAAACCACTAGTTTATTTAATTACAAAAGATAAGGGACAAATTGGATACTTTTGGTTAGTCATTTTCTACCTAATGTGATTTTTCAGAAGAGGTCATTTCATCCGTTTTCCTGGGTTTACGCTCGTTTCTTGCTCAGCTCTGCACTCATCACTTCGAAATATAAATAAACCTTTATTTTTTATTTAATTTGTCAGTCCGGGCGCGAATTAGCTGCCAGGCCAGTAGACGTTAATAAACATCGCGTAACACCAGTACATCTTGAGCTCCCAATTTAACTATAATCCCTACATCTCTTTAGAGTTTGAGCACTGCTATAAATGCGCAGAGGTCTTGGTATTCTGGTGGTTATTTTCCACTAGTTTCTGGAGTCGCGCGATCATCTTGAAACTTTTATCTCCGTTTAAAGTTTGACTTTCTGTGACACGCTGTTCGAAAAACTGAGTGGATCTTATTAACTAAATAATATGGTTGAATTTAATGTCACCATTTTCAAATAAGGTACATTAAATCAATTAGATCAGCTACGGTAACTAGGTATTTGCTTTTGGAAGATTAAGACAAGTTTCCGCCGGCAGCTTAGCACCTATTAATATAAATACGGGATTTATCCCGTACCGTTTTATCGGTGTCTCGACCGACAATGTTTCGGTGAAAGAAATTAATCACGAAAGTTGTCTTAGCACCTTTTGACGTTTCAAAGTGATCTTTGTGATTTTAATGAATAAAATAATTTGACTTTGACATGACCTATTGTTTCTCAATAAAAAGTAGTTTTGTCTCACTAAACTAAATCCAGGTCCATTTCCCACTTATCCCACTAATATTACTCAATCGCGTCATAATGGCTGAACCAATTTGGATTAAATTTAGTACATCGATAGATTATGATCTGGATTTTCACATAAGCTACTTTTTATTGACAAACCACGCGTGCTAAGCCGCTGGCGGAAGCTATATCTTTACTAATGGTATAAAGAGGAAAGATTTGTTTGTTTGTTCGTATTGAATAGGCTCCGAAACTACTGGTCCGATTTAAAAAATTCTTTCACTATTGGGAAGCTACACTATCCCCGGGTGACATAGGCTACTTTTTATCCAACTGCGCAGAATACGGGTTATTTTTTTTTTAAACTACGCGTGCAAAGCTGCGGATTGGTCAGCTAGTATATTATAAATGCGAAAGTTTGGATGTTTGTCTGTTTGTTACTCAATCACGTCATAATAGCGGAACCAATTTCAATGAAATTTGGTATATCGATAGATTATGACCTGGATTGACACAAAGCCTACTTTTTATTGAAAAACCACGCGTGCGAAACCGCTGGCGGACATAGGTGCAGATTTAATATCGATTTTATGATATTAGTATGAATTAGGAAAGAGGCGTCAATTTCTGTAGATCTTGTATAGATAATGTTTTATCAAATTTTTATATCAGTTTTACACATTGTACTACCTGCTTCCTGTTACAGAGGTACAGGTAACCCATTTCTTGTTCTTCTTAGCATGGTTATCAAAATATTTGGCCGCTGCAACAGCGTAGCTGTGGTGGTACAAGTATCCCTCAGAGTGCAATAATTAAAGAATTCATTTATTTTATTGAATTATCGTTATCGTTACTTAAACACGGTGTCCTTTAAATCGCTGTTTTCCCAGAACAAACGTTGTTCACACCATGGTCTACAAAGGGTTTATAACCTAAAATTAAAAAAAATTAAATCGGTCTTTGAAAAATATAAAAAGTTGCGAACTTAAAACGTCTATTTTAACGTTACGCCCTACAACATGCCGCCGTGTCGCCACAAAAATAATAATATTAGGTACGCTACGGCTAGCGTGCCAATGAACTTTAAGTCACGGCTAGTTTTTGAACAAAGTTTGACTTATTTGAGAAGGTCTAGACTTTTTTTTAATTCTCTTGTTTGATGCTATAAACTGTTAGTAGACCATGGTCTAAACAACGTTTTTTCTGGGAAAACAGTGATTTAAAGGATACATTGTAGACATTATCAATCACATTTTAGTGGCGTCAAAACTTTGCATTGATTAACATGTTGCTGGTATCAATGTCATGATTGTAATACTCTTTGTATCCTCGTACTAACCAAACTACTAAGTGAATTTAAATAAAAAGTATTTTGCTACTTATGATATTATGTCTTATGTAGCAAAATTTGTTTTATTATTACTTTTCTTTTATGGACATAGACTATCACTTATTCACTACATTAGCACACAATATACCTAGTCAGGTCATAAGTATTGTCACACAGTAAAAACTTTTCTTTTAGAATGCTGGCCACAAAAAAGTTTATAGAATTCGAATTTCGAATTGTTCATGAAAATAAAAATGTATACTTTTTAGAATATTACTCATTTTTAAATATGGAGTGGTTGCTTAAAGAAGACCGTGTTGCAGTTATTGCGTTGCATCGTTGCGGTTACGCGCCAATTCAAATTTTTGACATACTGAAAAATTTGAATATAACCAAAAGATTCGTTTATCGCGCCATCAAACGATACAATGAAGACTCTAGTGTAGATGACAGGTCAAGAAGTGGTCGCCTTCGGTCTGTTAGGACTCCAAATGACTCCAGTGATAAAAGCTGTGAAGGCGCGAATTCAAAGAAATCCCAAACGTAAGCAGAAACTGTTGGCCCTTCAGATGGGGTTAAGCAGAACCACGGTGAAAAGGGTGTTAAATGAAGACTTAGGGCTTCGGGCATATCGAAGAAAAACAGGACATCGTTTTAATGCTCGTCTAATGGACCTGAGACTGAAGAGATGCCGCGCTTTGTTGAAGCGGTACGCGGGAAAAAATATCGGGAAATTCTTTATTCTGATGAAAAAATTTTTACCGTAGAAGAGAACTACAACAAACAAAATGATAAGGTGTACGCACACAGTAGTGAAGATGCGAGCAACCGTATTCCGCGTGTCCATCGAGGTCATTTTCCATCCTCGCTCATGGTATGGTTGGGAGTTTCTTATTGGGGCTTAACAGAGGTACATTTTTGTGAGAAAGGTGTAAAAACGAGTGTAGTTGTGTATCAAAATACAGTCCTCACGAACCTTGTGGAACCTGTTTCTCATACCATGTTCAATAACAGGCACTGGGTACTCCAACAAGATTCGGCGCCAGCTCATAGAGCGAAGAGCACACAAGACTGGCTGGCGGCGCGTGAAATCGACTTCATCCGGCACGAAGACTGGCCCTCCTCCAGTCCAGATTTAAATCCGTTAGATTACAAGATATGGCAACACTTGGAGGAAAAGGCGTGCTCAAAGCCTCATCCCAATTTGGAGTCACTCAAGACATCCTTGATTAAGGCAGCCGCCGATATTGACATGGACCTCGTTCGTGCTGCGATAGACGACTGGCCGCGCAGATTGAAGGCCTGTATTCAAAATCACGGAGGTCATTTTGAATAAACTTTAGTGTCATAAGAATCTATGTTTTGTTAAGTTTATTTTGGTATATAAATGGTTACATAATGAATAAACTTGTTTCAATTATTTTATATTAAACATGTAACAGAATTTATGACCTGACTAGGTACAATACAGTTACATTTTAAGAGAGAAGAAATACTGAAAATTAAACAATGATACAGTATACACACATATACAAAAATAAAAAAACATAAACATAACACAAACGTTGAACTTGTAGAGATGTAGAGTTCAGTGTGAAAGGGCTCACCCGGGGGAGTATTGCCACCATATTTATTTCAGCCACCAAGCAGCATTGCTGTGCATTAGTAATAATAAATCATTAAATTCAGGCAACAATATAGTTACAGGATATTAATTAATTGTATTGGTTTGAAGGGTATGGTTGCCAGTGAAAATACAGGCACATGGACTTTACACCTGTATGCTTCAAGTTGCTGGACGCAGTTGTGCATCGTAGGGCACGTATATAAGGTGCGTGACCTACGAGGCAATGCTTTGTTATAGGTGGATGGCTGCCACTTGGCATCGGGTGGACCATAAGCTTGTTCCATCTCCAAATCCTATAAAATTAAATATAAAAAGTGGCACTCCGGGAGTGCCGACAGAAGTAAAAACTTGAACAATTACGTGTGTATTTTTTGAATCGTTAGGAACGGTGTCGGTAACAGTAACAGTGTAGCGAGTCAATTTTTTTTCCATCTCAAAAAAGTTTTCACTCCAAATTTATTTGGATGTTGCAAAATGATCACGATAGATGTCGCATAAACATAAAAATTTACTTAGAAAGTTGTCTTATGCCACCCTGAAGCTAAAAAAAAATAAACAATTACGGTGTCGGTAACAGTGTCACGAGTTCAATGATCCATCTTTTTACAGAGGTAAACACAACTAGACTAGTTTACTTCAGCTACTTCCACAGCATTATGTCATACGGTATACTGCTGTGGTGCTGCAGATACAAACACCGTGTTTGTGCTGCAGAAGGGGGCTGTTCGTGCAATTTATAATATGGGCCCCCGAGAATCATTACGCATTATGATTAAAGAAATAAATATTATGACATTCGCTTGTCAATACATCTATGAAAATTTGATGTATGATCACAAAAATATTAATTTGTTTAAGAAAAATAGCGATAATCATAATTTTAATACTAGAAATAAAGAAAAACTCACTGGTGCCACTTGTAGACTCCATAAAGTTAGTAAATCGTTAAAAGGGCAAGCAAGGTGTACGCTTTTATAACAACCTCCCAAGTAATGTACAAAAATTAACCATTAACAAATTTAAAAATGCAATTATACAAAATCTTTATAAAAAGCCTCCTATAAAATATCGGATTATTTAGATGATAGAGAAGCTTGGGATTTAAATTGCTCCAACTCGTTCAAAATGTTACAATTTAAACGTAATTTATTTCCTGTATTTGGAATTTGGAAGTCCCTAAACCGGTTGCGCACTCAAGTTGGCCGCTGCCTAGGCAATTGAGGCAAGTGGGGCTACATCGACCCACTCCGGAGCCAGTGCCACTGCGGGGCCACCACACAAACAATGGCCCACCTGCTCTCATGTCCTCTATGCCCAACCACCTGCACACGGAATGACTTGTTCCAGGCAACAGAGAGGGGTGTGGAAGTTGCTCTTTATTGAGCTAATCAAATTTAATAGTCAAATAGCAATTGACACGAAAGAAGAAGAAGAATAAACAAATTATAATTTTTGCTTAATCTGAATTTAAAATAATATAAATTATTTTTTTTATCTGTGTAAGCCAATAGGTACAATAAGCGAGATCTTTGTATAACAACAGATAAACAATAAATGATTTCTGATTATGATTCTGATGTCTAACTTATGGACCAATGTAAACATAATCTGAGATATACAGCAGTAAAGATACAACTATAGGAGAAGCACTAGTCTAAAGAACACGAAGCGACGGCGGGTGCAATCGTAACTACAGATAAACTGGGAACTTCTGACAGGCTGGTATAATCTGTGGAGTTACTTCAACGCCTTCGCGTACTCGGAGAAGCGCGAAATTGTCGCAACTTGCAGCTCGTGACAAATATTTAGATTTGAGGATTATACCACCGGCTCATTATAAAGTTTCTAGCTCAGTTATACAGTTAACACTTGAAATATCCAGAATTTTTGTTGCGTTCGTACAAAATGGGTTAAACTATTGGGAACTAGCGTGATCACTGTACCTACATAACTACTGATTAAAACGGGTATTTAATGCTTATGTACCTTTTTTATGTATAGGTGTGCGCGTCGTGATCTGTCGTCTCAGTGCGTACATACGGTTAGTGTAGTGTGTCGTAATATGAACGAGGATATTTCTAATTTTGAATACCAAGTGAGCGTAGTTGCTGCAGCTGTCATCACTTCTCGATGGTAGCTCCAAGTACTCCAGTCCACCCGTGACCACGGCTAACGTAATACAGTGGAAACATCAGGATAACAAATAAAAAAGGTACATACGCGATAAATACCCGTTTTAATCAGTATTTATTGGGAGGTTTCATATTAGATTTCATTGATGACGTAATTTTCAGAGTAATAAATAGTTTTTTCGAACTCTTTGGTCAAAATCTACTTTTAACGGGTGTAGCACGAATACTACAAGAATTTAATTACTGAAATCCTACCTAGTTTCAAGTTGGATCATTAAAAAGTAGAAAAAAAACAAGTCTCCTATTTTATACATTGTTTTTCTTTATTCATGGTTCTATTTATCATCATAATACAGCAAAAGGAAGTCTGCTAAAATCATTACTCCCCCATAGGTTTTCAAAGTGACCCATACATGCCGCCTACGACCCAACGTCTCACTATTCTTTATAACGTAGAATCTTATATACCTTTTTAGGGTTCCGTACCCAAAGGGTAAAACGGGACCCTATTACTAAGACCCAACTGTCTGTCTGGCCGTCTGTCACCAGGCTGTATCCCATGAACCGTGATAGTTACAGTTGAAATTTTTATTGGTGATATATTTATGTTGCCGTTATAACAACAAATACTAAAAACGGAATAAAATAAATATTTAAGGGGGCTCCCATATAACAAACGTGAATTTTTTGCTCGTTTTTGCTTGATATCGATAACGGCAGCAGGTAGATGCTTGAAATATTCCCAGAATATTTAGTTATTTAATGTAAAAATAAAAAAATAAATAAAAAAACAAACATTTAAGGGGGGCTCCCATATAACAAACGTGATTAATTTGCCGTTTTAAAGATAACGGTACGTTATACGTAGGATATGGACTTATTTATTTTACCTACCAAGGTAGGTAACCTAACCTAACCTAACCTAACTTCATGTTTAATTTATTACCCTATCTTTACCTAATATTAACCAACCTACATACCTAACGGTGATTTTAGACGATACAAAATGTTTACCTGGTTCATAAACTCCCATTGTACCTAAATGACAAAATGTTTTAAAATTAGATATATAGATACTTTAAACTGATTCCTTCGTGCGCGAGTCCGACTCGCACTTGACCGGATTTTATTATTGCTATGTTTTAATAATTACAGACAATGTTTTGTTCAATACTAATCGCTTCTCAAAAGTGAATTTTCGTATTCAATAGAAACAGTGAAAACATTCAGTAATTAATTCGTCTGAGTCGCAAACATGGCAACCACATCTGCAATTCAATTTCAAGTTTAATTGCTCCTAGCTGTACCTACAAGCTGTATTATTTGGCATCTGCCATAAACAATAACAGGACAGATTTATCTAAGAATACATTTTACTTAGAAAACTTTCGTGATTGATTTCAATCATTATTATAAATACGGGATTTATCACGTACCGTCTTATCGGTGTTTCGACTGGCAATGATTCGATTCAATTCGTGAACGTTCATCCGGGTGAGTGCGATCCGCTCCGAATAACGTCTCGCCTCGCACTGCGAGCCGCTGCCCTTGCGCGCGAGTAGACGGGCGCGGTGGTAGGGATTGTGTTAACGAAGGCCCAGCATGTTGATAGACTGTGTCATCATCATTATAATCACTGCTGCTCTCTTCGGTAGTTCTCGGTACAGGCAAACACACAACACTAACTATGTCTCTACCAGGTTTACTTACTCTTCTGTCGCTTGCATCATAAAGAAGGCTGGTGGTAGAACCCATCCTGTATCTCTGTTAAAGTTCGGCACACAACTTCGGCTCACCCTGATGAAGCTTCAAGAATTGAACTGAAACATTGTCGGTTGAAACACCGATAAGACGGTACGTGATAAATCCCTTATCTATAATAATGATTAACAATAAATTAATTGGTTCCATTCGATAAACTAAGATAAACGCGAATTGCATTAAATTAACAAGCCTCCTGCGCAAGTTTTTAAATCTTATATGACCATACCATATTTAACTTTGATTTTAATTTTGTATTCGTCTATTTTAGGTAATTATAAGCTCAGACAATTTAAGAATATACTCTGTAAGTAGTGCATAAGTATATAATAAATGTTAAAATTAGATAAATTCGAACACTTAGTCTTAATTGCAAGTTAGACAATGAAAATTATGATTTTTGGACGGAACATTCCTGACACAAACTTAAAAAATCTCATTATTTAAATATAAATATTCACAGTTTTTTAGAGTAGTAGAGTGAGTTCCATTTGAAAGGAAGTACATACTACTACTAAGTACACACGACTACACATCAAGCACATTTCCAGTATAAGCTGACCTCGCATTGTGTAGGTTTTTCGTAGAATGAGAGGTCAGCTTATACTGGTAAAGTATAGCTTGATGTGTAGCCGTGTGTACATACTCGCCCGGGGAAGTACATAACTATTACTGCCACCAATTAGCATTGCTGGGTTTCGGTTCGGAGGATATGGTTGCCGGTGAAATTACAGGCACATGAGGCTTTACACATGTATGCCTCAAGTTGATAGACTCAGAGAAATGCATTGTAAGGCACATTTTGAAGGCGCGTGAGCTACGAGGCAATTCTCTGTTATATGCGATGGTTACCACTTAACATCCGGTGGGCCATAAGCTTGTACCATCTCCATCACACTTATATAATATATGCGAAAATTTGGATGTTTGTTTGTTACTCACGTCATAACGGCTGAACCGATTTCGACGAATTTTTTTATATAAAACTTTATATATTTATATATATATATATAAGAAAGTCGTGTTAGTTATACTATTTATAACTCAAGAACGGCTGAACCGATTTTGCTGAAAATTGGTGGGGAGATAGCTTAGAACCAGGAGACGGACATAGGATACTTTTTACCCGACTGCGCAGAAGGAGAGTAATGTTTTACTTAGAAAACTTTCGTGATTAATTTTAATCATTATTATAAATACGGGATTTATCACGTACCGTCTTATCGGTGTTTCGACCGACAATGTTTCGGTTCAATTCGTGAACCTTCATCAGGGTGAGTGCGATCCGCTCCGAATAACGTCTCGCCTCGCACTGCGCGCCGCTGCTCTCTGCTCGCGAGTGAACGGGCGGGGTGGTGGGGATTGGGTCAACGAAAGCACAGTGCGTTGACCACAGTCCTTCGGCGAACGCAGCAGCTGTCTCAATTGTGTTTGAAAACGGAATATCGTCTTTATGCTGTACTTATGGCGTAACAAGTCGTAACAAGTTCCTGGACGTGTTGGTTATACGAGAACATACAGGACGACTTACACATACAGTATAACGTATGCCAACACACACAGACCGGTATCTTAGAGCTGACTCGCACCACCATCCAGCTCACTTAGCCTCGGTACCGCGTACTCTGATTAATAGAGCACTAAGGCTATGTGCCTCTCAGTACGTGAACCGCGAGCTCTCACACATAAAAAGAGTGCTGGAACAAAACGGCTACGGGTGGAGACAGAGCTGTCGAATTGCGGACACATCCACAAGATCACGCATAACAACGGTAAATAGAGCAGTAGCGTACTTACCTTTTGTAAAAGGATTAACGGATAAGATCGGAAACTTGTTACGCCATAAGTACAGCATCAAGACGATATTCCGTCCTCAAACACAATTGAGACAGCTGCTGCGTTCGCCGAAGGACAGAGACCCTCTGGGCGTCCCTGGCGTATATATGATACCGTGTGACTGCGGTAAATGCTACATTGGTGAAACAAAGCGTAACGTATCTACTAGGTTGACTGAACACATACGTGCAATGAAGAATGTTGACTCAAACAGTTCTGCAGTGGCGGAACATTCCCTAGATTCTGATTCGACGTACTACATACGTTTCGACAAGGCCCGGGTTTTAGCGAGAGAGAAGTTCTTCGTTCCTCGCAAGATCCGAGAGGCGATAGAAATAAGTCGTGTGCCGAACTTTAACAGGGATAGAGGATGGGTTCTACCGCCAGCCTGGAGGCCATGTCTTCATGATGCAAGTGAGAGTGAGAGTGAGTGAACCTGGTAGAGACATAGTTAGTGTTGTGTGTTTGCCTGTACCAAAAACTACAGAAGAGAGCAGCAGTGATGATAATGATGATGACACAGCGGGTCACAACGCACTGTGCTTTCGTTGACCCAATCCCCACCACCCCGTCCGTCCACTCGCGCGCAGAGAGCAGCGGCGCGCAGTGCGAGGCGAGACGTTATTCGGAGCGGATCGCACTCGCCCTGATGAAGGTTCACGAATTGAACTGAAACATTGTCGGTCGAAACACCGATGAGACGGTTCGTGATAAATCCCGTATTTATAATAATGAGAGTAATGTTTTCAAGGACAAACCACGCATGCAAAACCACAATAGACCACCACCAACCAACAATAGAGTGATTCAAGAGGAAGGTTTATATGTATAAAACATACATAGTAACTGCGAAACTAACTGTTTGTTTGTTATCTTTTCATAACTAAAAGGCTGAACGAATTGTAATGAAATCTGGCAAAGAGATATATTATATCCAGGTGAAGGACATATGCTACTTTCTACCAGAGTGCACAAAAGGAGGGTAATATTTTTATTGAAATACCACGCATTCGAAGCCACGGGCGAACCACTAGTAGATTATAACCTGGGTTAACACATATGCACATATATACTTATTATGCCATAAATCAGGTCCCATGATGGGGTGTCCAAAAATGGGGTGTCAAGTCAAGTTGCAACAGCGAGTTTAGCTTTATTTCTAGGTTATCTACACATTTAGTTGTGTAACGCGTACTAAGTCGCAGTCTAAAATAAACGCCAAAGCTAAAACAACTGTAACAATGGAAAATACGTTCAATGCATAGTACCTACTTGACGGCTCAAAGCTGTTTAAAGCGAATTAACCCCTGTATTCGCGTCTCACCGCGCGTGAGCGATAGCGCCGCGATTATCCGCCTATCAGAGCTGACAACAACCTTTTGTGATTTACAGACCTACAAATTTTATGTCACTACATTATCCTACAAATGCGGAATAAGCCGATTTGGACGTATTATTAAACACTCATGGCGGGTTACTATATCCGTCGGTAACCGACTACGCCTCGTATCTCCTTGAAAAAGAGTCAAACTTTTGACAGGTTCATCAGGCATTTTATCAGGTCACTACGCTACGAAGCTATGCTAGTACAAAACACGTTATGAAGGAACGAATCTATCAACACTTTATTTTTTTAATTACATTTAAACTGTAAAAAACATCCAGCTAATAAGAGAAAACGTGGTATAAATACTTTTTCAAAGTTTCGCGATCAATGTACAAAATTACTGATTTAAATGGGTATTTATCGCGTATGTACGTTTTTTGTTTGTTATCCTGATGTTTCGACTGTGTTTCAACAGCCGTGGTAGACGATAAATAAACGTTTAAATCAGTAATTACAAGCGGTTATTTTTTTTGCACGCGCAAAATTTAAGGTGATTGATTACATATGTATATATAGCCATACAGCCTACTTCAAAATTATAATTCTAGTCATAAAATGCAAATATTTTTTTTAGAAATTGTTGTGAATTATCAGTAATTTGATAATAATAAATATTTTTTCGTCTTAATTAGGGATACATGTATTTATTTCAAAAATGTAATAGGATTTTCAGCGTCATAAAACCTCTTTGTTGTTACAAAACTGTGTTACCCGGTTAAATTGAAAATGCTCTGTTTACTCGCATATAATTTGCAGTTAGGTACTAACTTAACTTTGTAGGATTTCGCGATCAATGTACAAAATTACTGATTTAAATGGGTATTTATCGCGTATGTACGTTTTTTTTTTGTTATCCCGATGTTTCGACTGTGTTTCAACCGCCGTGGTAAACGATAAATAAACGTTTAAATCAGTAATTACAACGCGGTCACATTAACTAGACGCTTGACTATGTGACGTCATTTTGGCGCTCAAGTACGGTGTGGAAAAAAACCGGCCAAGTGCGAGTCGGACTCCCGCACGAAAGGTTCCGAACCATCATCTATAAAAGATAAGTTTCTACCTGTTTATTAAGATCCAGTAAAAATTGCTTAAAAATTAAGTTTGTTAAATGAATAAAAAATACTTATTTATTTTGAAAGGTAATATACAACTACATATTCTGTGAAAATTTTAGGTGTCTACCTGTTACCGTTATTAATATTGAGCATAAAAATAGGAAAAACACACATTTGTTGTATGGCTACCCAATTAATATTTATTTATTTGGCATTTTTCGTTTACTGACCGTACTGACACTTGCCGGGCGAGAAAAGGGAATGCGGAGGGAAGCGGGCGGGGACCCGCATTCCAGCGATGCGTCGAGTTAATGTGACCGCGTTGTAGTTAAAAGAATTTAAATGGCGACCCATTACTACTTATTAAGTCTATTTGAAGAGATCTTTCAAAGATTATTAATAAATTTTACTTACGTAAACTATTGACACAAATCTATACCCACATAATTTCAAGACACACCCTAGTAATCAAAATGCAAATCGTCAAAAAGATTCTATCTGACTACAAATTAAAATCTAGGGCGACCCTATTCAAGCTTATCGCGCGTTCGGAACCGCACGATGTTGATAATAGTCGCTTAAAGGAACTATTTCAACATAATTTCCTCTAAAATTCAGAGCACGCTGAAAATTTGTCGTGAGTTTACATCAAAGAAAACAGTTGCCGCAATAAATATTGTGAACCAGTAAGAACACTACAGGTGTTGCAAGATGCTAAAATTGTATATTATAACACAAGTGAGCTAAGGTGCTCATTACACACGAGGCTGTGGGTTGCAGCCCGAGCCGTAGGCGAGGGTGTAAATCAGCCGAGTGTCTAGTGAGCAAGTTGCTCACGAGTTTCATACGCACTTTTTCACTTTTCACTTTTTAAAGCTTGACATTTTTACAATTATTTACCACACAGCAACAAACAAGTTTTTTTTTTGCACGCGCAAAATTTAAGGTGATTGATTACATATAGCCATACAGCCTACTTCAAAATTATAATTTTAATCATAAAATGCAAATATTTTTTTAGAAATTATTGTGAATTATAAGTAATTTGATAATAATAAATATTTTTTCGTCTTAATTAGGGATACATGTATTTATTCCAAAAATGTAATAGGATTTTCAGCGCCATAAAACCTCTTTGTTGTTACAAAACTGTGTTACCCGGTTAAATTGAAAATGCTCTATTTACTCGCATATAATTTGCAGTTAGGTACTAACTTAACTTTGTAGGGATAATTCGATTATGCACTAGTGTGTGCACTTATTACGCACGCGTGTGTTATCGTTCGGTTTATGGGCCTAAGAACGATGTACCATGGCTTGTGTTGGGTTTAAAATGCTTGATATTTGAACCACGACCCGCGTTCCCGCCAAATCATACGACTCACAGTTCCCGCGCGCAGCCGATGGACGCAAGGCGGCGCTAGCCAATAACAGGGCAGTCTGCCACCTGACAACAAAAAGAGCGCGCGTACGCATCTCGAACATTTTATGAAATATATTCAAATTCCTCATTTCCAAGCAGTAAAACCTTCGTGATTGAGCCTAGAGTGTCTGTGCAACCCTCAAAGTGAGTGTGTCCCGGGACCTGGCTAGTTGGCGAAATAAAACGGTGAGTGATCATTTATCAAGTGTCGAATATTTCAATACCTAATTATTTTGCTTCAAAGCTATTGAATCGCACAGCTTGCTTTACGAGCAAGTGTGTTGAAAATAAATTTATAGAAAAATAATTTCCCATTTGAACCACAGATAGCACCTTAAAACACAACTTGCACAATATTCATACATATATTCACATATATTATACATGCACATTCTATCCCTCCTGTATAGTATTCTTCGCATTAATTTGCATCCGTATCAACTGTGGACCGACCTGTGCCATCGTCTCATCGTTTCCAATTACTCCACACCATAACACGGCTTCCTATTCCAACTCTTACACCACAACCGCTACTCGTCTCTGGAACCATATCCCACTAATCTATTTCGAGGCTTCTTCAGTGGAAGCATTCATGTTGAGAATCTATAGGCACCTTCTCGGTCAAACTGACCTAAAATGAGCAACTCAATCTTTCCTTATCACTTCTTTTATTGTTGAGTATGTATTTTTATTTGATATTGGTATAGTTTAGTCCATTATATAATTTATTTAAGTAGGTTTATTTATTTAGTATGTACCTATATTATGCTATTTTTATTAGACCTGTCCAAATTTTCATTAGCTTCCTTTCCTGTGCACTACCTACACATCTTTATCTACACTACACAAAGGTTATCTGGAAGAGAATGCTCTTTAGCATTAGTACGCCTTTGTTCTAGTTTTTTAAGTGCAATAAAGTACTTTCAATCAATCAATCAATATTCCCTCACTCCCTCACACAAATACATTCTTCTACTTCTCAATCGTAACACTCTTGGCAGAGCGGTCGCGGTTGTCATGTTGTATCATTATTTTTGGGGCCAGATGTTACACGCTTCACAATATCTCGCCATGTGTCTCTGTTGACAGACATTCTCGTGCATTCATGCAGTTGGCCGCCCACTGCAGCTTTTATTTGTCGGTCCACCGCATGGTCGACCTTTCACGCGGTCTGATACCCTCCAACAAACGCATTAACACACATAATGTCAGAATATATCCTGATACCCGACTTTAAGATGATCATCCTTACAGCTGACAAATTCTACCAGACTTTTACTTTTTATAGCTACAAGCAAACTTTATAAATACTAACGATTACATAAAAATGCATTAAGTAGCTGGCCTTTATGCCCTATCTCCACTTTTCTCCTTGTATAACTTGCATAGTGGTTTATAATTTTTTTAAGTCAAAACGGGTCTTTTCGCGCACAGATTTATATCAAAATTATAATTTTGACTGACCTCGACGTTTCGGCCAAGTTATATCTTACTCATTTTTTATAAAATTTTTGTTTAACTAAGTTTTTAAATTTGTTATTTGTCAATTTTTGAAAATCACTTTGGAGTTTGTTATAAAAGCGTACACCGTGCCATTTAAACGATTTACTAACTTTATGGAGTCTACAACGGGCAACAGCGAGTTTATCTTTATTTCTAGTATTATAATTATGATTATCGCTATTTTTCTTAAACAATTTAATATTTTTGTGAACATACATCAGATTTTAATAGATGTATTGACAAGGGAATGTCATAATATTTATTTCTTTAAACTTATTGCGTAATGAATTAATGATTCTCTGGGGCCCATATTAAAAATAGAAGGAAAAAATAGAAGTTACATAGAAAGTATATTTTGTCTAAACACAAAATTATTATTATTATTTGGAGCCTGTACTGTCCCACTGTATGGCAAAGGCCTCCCGTCCTTCCTTCCACTCCACTCTATCATGCGCGTGTGGTCCAGTCTTCCATATAGGTACAAAACGAGTTCGTCTTACCATCGGCGTTGCGGTCTGCCACGTGGTCGTTTTCTGTCTAAACACAACACAAATAAAGAAGCAGCCAAGTGCGAGTCGGACTCGCCCATGAAGGGTTCCGTAGCAGCAAGTAACATAATATAAAAGTTCTTGTAGTTCGTTGTAACTTTTTTAATAATTGAGTTGATTGAATGAAAGGTAAATTGCGGTTTATGATTTATGACACATTAGAAAAAATTACTTACCGTTCAAACTAATTTTCGGAGGAAATTTGCATGGTAATGTAGGTACATCACATATTTTTTTTAGATTTATCATTCTCTTATTTTAGAAGTTACAGGGGGGTGGGGGGGCACACATTTTACCACTTTGGAAGTGTCTCTCGCGCAAACTACTCGGTTTAGAAAAACAATTACTCGTATATTAGAAACCTCAATATCATTTTTGAAGACCTATCCATAGGTACCCCCACATGTATGGGTTTGATAAACTTTTTTTTGAGTTTATCTTCTATGTATGAGGAACCCCAAAATTTTATTGTTTTTTTCTATTTTTATGTGATAATCTTAATGCGGTTCACAGAATACATCTACTTACAAAGTTTCAACAGTATAGTTCTTATAGTTTCGGAAAAAGTGGCTGTGACATACGTACGGACAGACAGACAAACATGACGAATCCATAAGGGTTCCGTTTTTTGCCATTTGGCTACGTAACCCTAAAAAAGAAAACACTATCCATACATTTTAATGTGTTTCTCAGTGTATCAGCAGTGTAGCATGCCTTGTACAGACCAACAGAAATACAAGGAGAATATTATAACGGTACGTTCTTATTTATGGCATCAGTAGTATCATACTTCTAAGTTCCTTAAGACTTTGTACATTTAAGATTTTTAAAACTATCTCAAAAACGAGAATGAGGAAAATCTCTTGGACTCTCAGGATGTCTCTTGTCAATGTACTGAACTGCAACGTTTGGCATTGAACAGGTCAAAAACTGTAAAAAGTTTTTCTGTCGATAGAGCTAACAGCGACCTTGACATGACAAGAGCCAGTAGCACAATTGGCAGTGCATCCTCGTATCTAGAGGAAAGTTGCTGGTTCAAGTCCGGTCCGGCTTGAAAGTTTTTGAGATGGTTTAGAAAATCTTAGAATTTTCCGAGTAACGCCATAAATAAAAAAAAATTACTATTTAGTACATTTGTAGCATGTTCCTATGGTATTGTGTATCAGTATTGTGTATTGTGTACACAGTATGGTTACTGTGGTGTAGAGGGTAATATTAAAGTAATCTTACGGGTAGTTCTGTATACTTTGAAATCGCTAAGCAACTTGGCCCGTTTGAAATATTGTTGCAATGGTCCATGGTTTAGACGAAATTTCTAGAATAAAGAGCAATTTTTGAAACGAGATTTCAACGTCTGTGTGATTGTTTTAGTTTTGTACCTTCAGATTTGTGATGTAAGTATGTACTTGTTTTGTGACCGCACATTGATATAAAAATAAGTTTATTAAAAATTGCCTACAAATGTAATACCTTATTTTGTTATATTATTTATGAAGATAAATATTAGTATGTATGAAGTTGTAATCAAATCTCTTTGGCTGTTTCTACTCGGCTAGATACGATACCAATGAAAAGAGGACATTACACAACTATAACTTTAACAAGATAAAAGAACTGTTTCAATTGTTTTTCAGTCTAAGTGAAACTAACGAAGAAATTCAATACATATTAAAACTTAATCACACATAAAATATTATAAATGAGAAAGATGTTTGTTTATTTATTTATTTGTTTGTTTGTACCTCTATCACGTCGTAATGGCTCGATAAAATTTAGTATGTACGTAGATTATAACCTTCCTTTTTTCGCTGGGCAAAATGCGTTACGCATGCCCCACCATTGGGGGATGGGGGGTATGTGGAACTCCCTGGTCCAAATAGGACCGGTATACCTACTAAACGGCCCAGCGGCACTCCGGCGTCGTCTGCGTGGATGAGGACTGGAAACCAGCAAAGTCTTTACTTCCAGTTCACGTGGATTATAACCAAGATTAACACATCTATCATCAGACGCTCCGCGGTGCGCCACCGCTACATGGTAGACATAACTTTCATACACACAAAGCGGTACTCTTTCACCTTTATTATGCGCACTGCCAAGGAGTGGAACACCTTGCTTGAGTCTGTGTTTCCTGATAACTATCTAGGGATATTCAAGTCGCGAGTGAATAGATTTCTTCTAGGTAAGCGTGTACCATCATACACTGCATCATCGCTTACCATCAGGCGAGATCATGGTCAAACGCTGGTCTATAATTTATAAAAAAAAACACATAAATCAGGTCCCATGGGATGTCCAATAACATGTCAAGTCAATCATTATTATAAATACGGGATTTATCACGTACCGTCTTATCGGTGTTTCGACCGACAATGTTTCGGTTCAATTTGTGAACCTTCATCAGGGTGAGTGCGATCCGCTCCGAATAACGTCTCGCCTCGCACTGCGCACCGCTGCTCTCTGCGCGCGAGTGGACGGGCGGAGTGGTGGGGATTGGATCAACGAAAGCACAGTGCTTTGACCCACTGTGTCATCATCATTATCATCACTGCTGCTCTCTTCTGTAGTTCTTGGTACAGGCAAACACACAACACTAACTATGTCTCTACCAGGTTCACTCACTCTTCTGTCACTTGCATCATGAAGACATGGCCTCCAGGCCGGCGGTAGAACCCATCCTCTATCCCTGTTAAAGTTCGGCACACGACTTATTTCTATCGCCTCTCGGATCTTGCGAGGAACGAAGAACTTCTCTCTCGCTAAAACCCGGGCCTTGTCGAAACGTATGTAGTGCGTCGAATCAGAATCTAGGGAATGTTTCGCCACTGCAGAACTGTTTGAGTCAACATTCTTCATTGCACGTATGTGTTCAGTCAACCTAGTAGATACGTTACGCTTTGTTTCACCAATGTAGCATTTACCGCAGTCACACGGTATCATATATACGCCAGGGACGCCCAGAGGGTCTCTGTCCTTCGGCGAACGCAGCAGCTGTCTCAATTGTGTTTGAGGACGGAATATCGTCTTGATGCTGTACTTATGGCGTAACAAGTTTCCGATCTTATCCGTTAATCCTTTCACAAAGGGTTAGTACGCTACTGCTCTATTTACCGTTGTTATGCGTGATCTTGTGGATATGTCCGCAATTCGACAGCTCTGTCTCCACCCGTAGCCGTTTTGTTCCAGCACTCCTTTTATGTGTGAGAGCTCGCGGTTCACGTACTGAGAGGCACATAGCCTTAGTGCTCTATTAATCAGAGTACGTGGTACCGAGGCTAAGTGATAAGACGGTACGTGATAAATCCCGTATTTATAATAATGATTGAAATCAATCACGAAAGTTTTCTAAGTAAAATGTCAAGTCAAGTTGCAACAGTGAGTTTAACTTTAGTTCTAGGTACACATTTAGTAGTGTAACGCGTACGAAGTCGCAGGCAACAGCTAGTTACAAATAAATAATAGTTTAAAAAACTAAGAAAACGCTATTGTATATAACCGAACGAAAAAGTAGTGTAATTGACAAAAAAATTTTTTATTTAAAAAAAAAGCGGGCGGTGCTTGATGTCAACTGTTATAAATAATTTTATTGACAGATATTGGTAAAAGTAGAGTCATTTTGAAAATATCTTAAAAAGCACAGGCCATTGACCATAGAACAGTTTCGACGGATTTAATGAAGTCTGGTCTGGATGTTATATAAGAGCTCGGTTTTTGGGTGCCACACTTTGATTACCACTTCATACATACAAAATACGAAATAACTTTCTCCCCGACCTATCATATAAAATTCATTATTCCTAAAGTTTTTGAAACACCTGTTTTAAAACTATTTAAACAATGAAATATTTCACTTAGAAAACTTTCGTGATTAATTTCAATCATTATTATAAATACGGGATTTATCACGTACCGTCTTATCGGTGTTTCGACCGAAAATGTTTCGGTTCAATTCGTGCGTGCGAGGCGAGACGTTATTCGGAGCGGATCGCACTGATGAAGGTTCACGAATTGAACCGAAACATTGTCGGTCGAAACACCGATAAGACGGTACGTGATAAATCCCGTATTTATAATAATCAATGAAATATTTATAATCTCTGCAAAGGTTAAAAATAATAAAGAAAATAAAACTTATATACTTAGTTTATTCCATGAAGCACGAGGTAACAAAGATATTCCCGGAAATCGTTTACCTTCCACAAACCAAGAACAATCACAAACAAAATCCAAATTAACCGACCCAAACGTCAAAAGTGACAGATCGGGTTTGAGGTTATGTTGACGAAATTTCTGTTACAAACCGAGCGAATCAAATCCCAGGCCTAATAAATATTCCAATGATTCGCCATCCAATTCGACCGACTACCAGTCTTTCCGATGGGAGCCCTGCATTTGCATACAAAGTCACAAACTTTACTCTGTCAAGCTCAAACACATTTCCAAGCAAATTTAGCCTTTAACGCAAATGAAATAGAATTTTAAAAATCGCGGGACTATTTAAACTCTACAGAGGTTCCCAAGGTTCAATAGAACATCCTTCAAAAGAGCTCCTCCTCACCTCTGAATGAAAGTTTCACAGGAAGTTTGTCTAAGTGTTCTTAATTTATGCTTTTCCACGTTAATTTTGTTCGGGCCCGGACGGAACGAATTTGATTTTGAATAGGAGACAATGAACGGTCCTATGCAAACTGAGGGTGGACAATAGTTTACCTACCGCGCTGTTCTGCCCTCGTACTTTAATCAGATTGTAAACGTTTTGTTTGTTTAATTTAGGGAGTTATTTATGTAATTAGGTTACTGTTAAATTTGGCATGCTCTATCAACAGTCAATAGGGATATTTTTACCACATTGCGCCAATTTACAAGAAAAGAATTTCAACTGAGAATTACTGCGTTCTGCGATAAATTGAGTACTCTATAAAATCTTCTCAAATAAGGTTAATATTGTGATTAAGCCCCAGTGGCCCACATACCTCAGGACATGCGTGACAACATGTATGGGAGCTATGTACTGAATATTTCTCATTATATCCCGATTTCCCTTTGTCGATTCCATAAAGAGGATTTTTATAGCCTTTCCTTTGTAGAGTTGTACCGCCGGCGCCTTGTTGTTGCGGATTATTACGGTTCGTTTACTGGTTTTTGCGAGGAATTCGGGAATAAGTCGTGTGACGCAATTCGGCAAATATATATTTTATCGCCAAGGAAAAATAATTTAGGAAATATTTTGTGACCTGCTTTTACTAAGTTGTTTGGTTGGCGTGAAATGCCTGGCATACAGACTGAAACTCAAATGTTTTTAATTGCTATAAATCGAAAATCAAACATTTACTTTCGACACTGTGACCTGTGTGGTGCAGAGGGCGAATAGCCAGCTGAGACCCAGGAGGTTGCGGGTTTGATTCTCGCTGCGGAACAAATGTTTTCACGATCTACAGGTATTGGTTCCGCTCCGGGGCTGGATGTTTCTCTATAATAAAAGTATATATTTCCAAAAAAAGGTTTACCCAAAGGGTAAAACGGGACCCTAATACTAAACTCCGCTGTCTGTCCGTCTGTCTGTCTGTCTGTCTGTCTGTCCGTCTGACACCAGGCTGTATCTCATAAACCGTGACCAACTTTTACAAATGATGTATTTCTATTGCCGCTATAACAACACATACTAAAAACAGAATAAAATAATTATTTAAGGGGGCTCCCATACAACAAACGTGATTTTTAGCTCGTTTTTGCTCGATATTGATACGGCAACAGGTAGACGCTTGAAATATTCACAGAATATTTAGGTATATATTCACTTTAAAAATAAATAAATTTAATAAAACAAATATTTAAGGGGGGCTCCCCCCTTAAACAACAAAAAAAAACAATAAACGTAAAATCCTGTGAAACTTTCATTTTGCCGTTTTTATAGATAATGGTATGGAACCTTTCGTGCGCGAGTCCGACTCGCTCTTGGCCGGTTTTTATTAATATTATATTAATTATCTTGTTCCCATAGTACAAGCTTTAATAAGTTTGGGGCTAGATAGCGTAATGTGAAATGTCCAGGATTATTTATATAAAAAAATTATATTCTAAAACTTTTCATTAAAAATAATCCGCTTTTTGTAACTACGGGGTCAAATCGCAAATAAGAGAGCTATAAAAGGTTTATGAATCGCCTTCATTTGCCTACTTCCCGTAACAATACAAGGAGTGGAATATTTATTGTGTTTAGAGCAGCGTTATTGCTGATATAACTACATCAAACCGAGTTGAAAGTCTCCTAATCTTCACTTTTGTAGTAATGTCTTATTAATTCGTAGCCAGTTATCGTGTTTGTTTTTAAATGAGTTTATCGAAGTACACACGGCTACACATCAAGCTATACATTTCCAGTATAAGGTGACCTCTCATTCTAAGAGAAGCCCACACAATGCGAGGTCAGTTAATACTGGAAATGTATAGCTTGATGTGTAGCCGTGTGTACCAGAAACCACTGTTTCTGCTAGAATGTTCCAATTACGGATACAATTACGATACTGAGAAAGTTATGTCCAATAATATCATACTCTACATTCGTCTTCTCGTATGTCACCAATTCAATCAGGAGAAAAAACTCAAATATCTAACATTCCTTACTCGTGGGTGATTTGGAGATTCTCGCGTCGAGATTATTGAGGCATATTTGGTACATATGGGTTCATTAGCTCCTGAATTCTGTCATTTCATCAGCGATCGCCCGCGGCTAATGTCTTGTGTGCCGACACTAATATTATACAGGATGATTCAAAAGCAAAGCACTTGCTTCGCCCAAATCGTACTGTAAACTCCTTGCCCCTCTCCTGTCAGACAAAACAGTGCAAAAAACCGTTGAGTGCCAACAAGAGCAAAAAATTCGCACGCATAAAATAAAAAAAAACTCGCGCTGCGTTTGGACTAAGATTTCTCAATTTTTTTCTATCAACACCGTATTAAAATATTATTGAACTAAAATCTAGATAAATTAGGCTTTCTGAAAGTATACATTTTATGCCATTTTATTAATAAGTTGTAATCAAAATCACAGGTAGACAACAAAAAATCTTATGATTTTGTTCGCGAATTTCATATTAAAATACTTATGATTTAGAAAATATAACAGTATTTATAACAGTACTCCGTACTTATAACAATATTTTTAGGGTTTTATAGTACAACTCGTAAATTTTGGAAGAGCGCACTTATTGATTTTAATTATGTTACTTATATATTTTTGTTCCTATCTATTATGCTAGCTGGGTTCTAATATAAGTCACCTTGTTTATTTTTAATTGACTTCCGTGTACTCACAAAGGTTCCAACGGAAGACCAGCGCTGTGTTACCTTGCTGTGACATAGCAAAATGCTGAGTTGGAACCTTTTTGTGGCGGCTACTAATAACTGATGTCTATGTAATATTTGTGTTGCTAATTATTGTCATTAATGGTTGGCATAATAAAAATATTTCCTTTTGCTCTTTCTTTCAACTTCTACTTTAAGACTTTTAAGAGCAGTGGAGTTCCCTGTCAAAGAGCTCGTCTGGAGAAGCACCACCATATCTATTTGTGCCGCCAAGCAGCATTGCTGTATTTAAGTTTGTAGGCTATGGTTGCCGGTAAAACTACAGGCATATGATTACACCTGTATACTAAAGTTAATGGACACAGAACAGTGCATTGTACGGCACGTTTCTAATTCGAAACGGTTAAAGTGTGAGTGATGGTGATAGTTTGCGGGTGTATGAGTGTGATCGTGTCTTGTGTTGTGTGTGGTTGAGAATGCATGTTTGAGCATGTGTTTATTATGTGAGGGGGGTGAGTTTATATATATGTGTGTATTTGTGTGTATTAATCTACGTCTTTCGAACTGTACACTAGAGCCTGCTTGGATGTGACAAAATATAGGCACAGTTCTATATTTTGTCACATCCAAGCAGGCTCTATTGTACCAGGTATTTTGTATGTGAGGGCAAATGGGATGATTCATGTAAAAAGCAATATTTTTACTAACTTTTACGTTCATGTTGGGGTTATCAATATTTTTTCTGTATCGTTATAATTTTGTGTTATAAGCCATGCTATCGAGAGTTTTCTACATTTTTTCCTAGTGTATGTCAGTAGTGTCAGTTCCTTGTTTATTCTGCTATAGATGAGGGGTCCTAAGTAGTTATACGATCGTTTACCAAAGCTTGTTTGCACTTTAGGTGTCTTCTAGACTGTGCGTCGTTTGTCATATGTGTCCGCAATTAGTGAAGGTGCCATTTTGTGGAATTTCATTAGTGTGGCTAAAATGAAGGTTTGTCTAACTGTTAGGTGTTTTACTTCTTCATAGAGTGTTTCCGTTGGGTGTCGATAGGGTTTTTTGTATGCCACTTTAAGGACAGCGCGTTGTGCTCGCTCCAATGGAAGTAGGACAGTATTACGAACCGTCTCATCGGTGTTTCGACCGACAATGTTTCAGTTCAATTCGTGAACCTTCATCAGGGTGAGTGCGATCCGCTCCGAATAACGTCTCGCCTCGCACTGCGCGCCGCTGCTCTCTGCGCGCGAGTGGACGGGCGGGGTGGTGGGGATTGGGTCAACGAAAGCACAGTGCGTTGACCCGCTGTGTCATCATCATTATCATCACTGCTGCTTTCTTCTGTAGTTCTTGGTACAGGCAAACACACAACACTAACTATGTCTCTACCAGGTTCACTCACTCTTCTGTCACTTGCATCATGAAGACATGGCCTCCAGGCCGGCGGTAGAACCCATCCTCTTTCCCTGTTAAAGTTCGGCACACGACTTATTTCTATCGCCTCTCGGATCTTGCGAGGAACGAAGAACTTCTCTCTCGCTAAAACCCGGGCCTTGTCGAAACGTATGTAGTGCGTCGAATCAGAATCTAGGGAATGTTCCGCCACTGCAGAACTGTTTGAGTCAACATTCTTCATTGTACGTATGTGTTCAGTCAACCTAGTAGATACGTTACGCTTTGTTTCACTAATGTAGCATTTACCGCAGTCACACGGTATCATATATACGCCAGGGACACCCAGAGGGTCTCTGTCCTTCGGCGAACGCAGCAGCTGTCTCAATTGTGTTTGAGGACGGAATATCGTCTTGATGCTGTACTTATGGCGTAACAAGTTTCCGATTTTATCAGTTAATCCTTTCACAATAGGTAAGTACGCTACTGCTCCATTTACCGTTGTTATGCGTGATCTTGTGGATGTGTCCGCAATTCGACAGCTCTGTCTCCATCCGTAGCCGTTTTTAGCCGTATATTTAACCTATTGTACCAACATTCTTGCAAATAAATTATTATGACTTAAATTAGTGCCACGAAATACATAACCAACTTACTTGAACTACAGTTTCATTCAAGCTATAGGTAAGGGTGGTTCACGTAGTTTGGTACTCGTTTTAATGGTAGAAATTGCTGTTATTCTGGATTTGAGATTTTTCCCTCTAATTGTGTCACTAAAAACTACACGAATACTAAATTTCAGCATTGTTGGGTCACTGGTGTACCCTGTGAATTTTGTCAAAGTTTTGTTTATATTATGGCTAATAACTCAAAAACTACATGGATTAAACTAAAAATAAATATAAGGTTTAAATTTACTAATAAAGACCTTTTATTTGACGTCCCATTTGACCCAATAGTCTTATTTTTATTTGTTTCCCCTCTTGTACCCCAATATTTCAACAACCCCTAAACATTTTTAACTCGTTTAGTCACACCAAAATTTTGCAATTACTACCTACATAGGTATCAAATTTCACGATGATCGAAACTACGCTTCGAAAGTATTTTTCAAACTTTCGCGATCACTGTACATAATTATTGATTAAAACGGGTATTTATCACGTTTGTACCTTTTTACTTGTCCCGACGTTTCTGCTGTGTGGCAACAGTCGTGGTCTCGGGTTGTCATCGGGACAACAAATAAAAAAGGTACATACGCGATAAATACCCGGTTTAATCAATAATTATGCTTCGAAAGTTATACTCGGACTAACAAACATACATACATACACTGCCGATTTGCCCAAGTTGATTTGGAGATTTCGCTTAGCTCGTTCAAATATTATTTTCAATCAGCCTGTACATAGTTGTCGGGGTATATCAGATCTACGCTATAATATCGTAGGTCTGATATTCCTCGACATCGACACAATCAATTTAACGTTGGTTGTAATGAACAGTATTATAGTGCCGTGGTGACATATCGCATATTCATGTTGTATTCAGAGAGGGTTTTTAAATCATGAATAGATTTCATCAAAGTTTTGAATCGGATCACATTATGTTATTCTCAAAAAAAGTAGAGTTTAAGAGTTGGCAAAATAAATGAGACAATTGAGTCAAATTGGATGTTAAATGAAACGTCTTTGTCAGTGCTTTTCAACCTCGTTTTAAGGGTTCCGTACCTAATAGGTAAAACGGCACCCTATTACTAAGGCTCCGCTGTCTCTCTGTCTGTCTGTCCGTCAGTTACCAGGCTGTATCTCATGAACCGTGATAGTTATAGACAGTTGAAATTTTCACAGATGATGTATTTATGTTGCCGCTATAACAACAAATACTAAAAACAGAATCAAATAAATATTTAAGGGCATACCAATAATGTATACTACAACAAACGTACAACAACCATACAACGAATGTGATTTTTTACGCTTGAAATATTCACAGAATATTTAGTTATTTAATCACTTTAAAAATAAATAATTAAATTAAAATAAAACAAATATTTAAGGGGGGCTCCCATACAATAAACGCGATTTTTTTTGCCGTGTTTATAAATAATGGTACGAAACCCTTCGTGCGCGAGCCCCACTCGCACTTGGCCGGTTTTTTTTTTATTTTATGATTTAACTTCGTACTTTTTGAGTTATTAGCCAAAATAAAACCTGAACTTTGACGTTATTCACGAGGTACCCCCATTTACCCGTACAGTAGTTTTGTATGTTTGTAGCTTTAGTGATATAAATATAGAGAAATGTCTAAAATCCAGAAAAACTGCAATTTCTACCCCAAAAAAAAACAATTAAAATGAACTCCCGTTACTTGTAATTTGAATACCCCAGGTTATGTTGGTATTTGCTTCGTTACAATAGTACCACTATTAAAAGATTATGGATAATTTATTTTTGAGTTGTTCTTGAAGACCCTTGAGATCTCATTTTGGGGTGAACCTCTATTATTATGAAATCGAAATCTCTGTTTTTCTATCTGTCGTTTCGTTACGTTTTCATGACTAAGCGCCTAGACTGAATTCGATTAGGTATATGTGGTATAAAGATGGTTATGACCGGGATTGAGACAAGCTACTTTTTATCCAACTGCGCAGGACAGTAATGTTTTTATTGACAAACCATGCGTGTGAAGCCGGAGGCGAGTCAGTTAGTCACACTAATATTATAAATGCGATAGTTTGGATGTTTGTTTGTTTGTTACTCAAACACGCCGTAACGGCTGAACCGATTTCGATGATATTCGGTATATACGTAGATTTATAACCTGGATCACCACATAGGCTATAAAAATGAGGTGTCAAAGTTTCTATAGTAAAATGATTTGGGTCTTTGTTACCACTTTACGCCAAAGCTACTGAACGGATTGAGCTCAAACATTGCAAAAAATCAGTTCAAGACCTAGAATAACATACAAGCTTCTTTTATTTCATAAATCAGTTCCCTTGAGCTAGGAATGAACCGTTAAAGTTACTTTTCGATTAAATTTGGTATGTACGTAGTTATAACTTAGATTAACACATAGGCTACTTTTTGTGGGCAAACCACGCGTGCTAAGCCGCTGGGGGAAGCTAGTAGCTTATAAGGGCTTTGGGAGCGATACCTTCGACCGCTTTTGTCGCAGGTAAATGTCCTTGAAAGAAAGAAAATACATTGATTTATAAATTGACTTGATACCCACAGATAAAATTTCACACATAACGTACCAAGTAAGAAATAAACATGTAAATTAACAACACATATATATGTAGAAGGTAAGTATAGGTAGTATATAAAGGTAGGTACTATTATGTGATAATATTACCTATCTACTTACCATTACATATAAAAACAACTGGTGAATATTAAGTAGTTAGGTAGGTACGTATAGTAGGTACCCTACCAACCTAAGCAGTTCTATAGATCTACCACGGTAATGTTATAGATAACATTACCGTCGTTATACAGTACCCACCAATCCAGAAAATTATGGTGTGGCAAGGGGCCTAAATGAGATAAAATATCATTCATGGGCATGATCAGTGTAATTACCTTGGTGGCCTTTTCGTGATCAAATTATGGATAAACCTATAAATATTTTACCTATTTTCACTAACTTTATTTATAAAATAAAACATCATCATCATCATCAGCTCACATTAGTCCACTGCTGGACATAGGCCTCTCCCAATACGCGCCACTGAGCCCGGTCTTCGGCTCTTCTCATCCAATTTCTGTCCACCACCTTTCTTATGTCATCACTCCACCTAGCCGGGGGACGCCCCACACTACGTTTTCCAAGACGCGGTCTCCACTCAAGAACTCGTTTACCCTAACGGTTGTCGGTTTTCCGGCATATATGGCCAATCCACTGCCACTTCAGTTTGCAAATGCGTTGAGCTATGTCGGTAACTTTGGTTCTCTGTCGGATAACCTCGCTACGGATTTTATCCTTCAGAGAAACTCCAAGCATAGAAACTCCGTTCCATAGCTCGCTGCGCAACCTTAAATTGGTGGACCAGTCCTACCGTGAGCGTCTACGTCTCAGCACTGTAGATCATTACGGGTAGGACGCACTGATTGAAGACATTAGTTTTCAGGCCTTGCGGTATAGGTGACGAGAAGATTCGACCTAATTTCCCAAATGTTGCCCAGCCCAACTGGATCCTCCTCTTGGCCTCCTTCTCGAAGTTGTGTCACCCCATTTGCACTATCTGATCGAGGTATACGTAGTCTTAAACAACTTCGAGTGGATGGCCTTGTACGACGACCGGTTTCGGATGTATGTGAACAATAAACATAACCTTGGTTTTGTCCAAGTTCATTCTTAAACCAATTAGTCGAGAGGAGTGAGCTAGGCCGTCCAGCATGACCTGTAGCTCCTGCAGCGACTCCGCCATCAGGTCTATGTCATCTGTGAATCGCAAGTGCGAGATGTGCTCGCCATTTATGTTAATGCCCATGTTTTTCCAGTCCAGCGTCTTAAACAAATCCTACAGTGCGTTGGTGAACAGTTTCGGGGATATGAGACCCCCCTGTCGCACTCCTCTATGCAACTGGATGGGATTAGACTGGTGGTTCTGTATCTGGACACACATGGCGGCTGATTCGTAGAGACAACTCAGCACTTCGATATAACGATAGTCAATTTGGCATCGCTGCAGAGATCCCAGAACAGCCCAGGTTTCGACAGAGTCAAAGGCTTTCTCGTAGTCCACAAATGCTAGGCACATGGGCTGATTATACTCCTCAGACTTCTGTATAATCTGCCGCACTGTGTGGATGTGGTCTACGGTACTATAGCCGCTTCGAAACCCGGCCTGTTCAGGGGGCTGGAATTCGTCGAACCTTCTAGCGAGACGGTTTGTGATGACCCTTGAAAACAACTTATAGACGTGGCTTAGGAGTGAGAAGGGCCTGTAGTTTCTCATCAGTGTTTTGTCACCTTTTTTAAAGAAAAGGACTACAATACTCCTGTTCCACGCCTCCAGAGTTCTGCCAAGGTGAATGACAGAGTTGAACAGCTTTTGCAGTTCCCTTAACACTGGAGCTCCTCCTGCTTTCAGAAGCTCAGATGTGATTCCGTCATCACCGGCGGCTTTTCCATTTTTAAGTTGCCTTAGAGCCATTCCAACTTCTTCTACGCTGACATCCGGCAACTGGTCTGTAAAGTGGCGCGTAAGTGTAGTTCTGAAGTCGTGAGTGTCGGGTTCT
This sequence comes from Philereme vetulata, assembly GCA_918857605.2. NCBI lineage: Eukaryota > Metazoa > Arthropoda > Insecta > Lepidoptera > Geometridae > Philereme > Philereme vetulata. The sequence goes on from OU975462.1 coordinate 3,973,537, forward strand.
GGGCGAAGAGCATGAGGGTGGTAAAATTGGCTGTAGTCTTCAATTTCAGATAGAACTTGCGGCCTACACAAAACGATGCGGCCAATCGTAGTTTTAAGCTTTGTAAGGTGGGTCCCTGCAAGCTTCTGGCTAAACACTTTAGACCCTCGATTTTGCTCGATCGCTTTCTCGATTCGGCGTGTACAGGAGCACCGAAGATCACGTCTAACGAGTCTCGTAATTTGCTTGTTCAGAGCCAATCGCTGTACTGAAGTAGCCTCTGTGTCTTCCCGTCGCTTTGTCATCAGCTGCAAAGTCTCATCTCAAAGATCAGATTTCCTGCCTTTACGCCTCAATGTGCAGAGTTTTTCACCCTCTTCCCTCACGACTTAAGAGTCGTGAGGGATGTATGCTTTGCAGTTCCTCGTTTACGTCTAAAAAACGTAAATAAAACATAACTGCTTCGATCTATGGAAGGAGCATTTTCATAAGAGGTCTCAAGAAATAGGTATCTGGTAAAAAACGATCCAGCCACATTGAATTCTCCGTGATTGATAACCCACTTTTAAACAGAAATGAGACGGCCATTGCGCTACTACTTCGTTCAGGACACATCCCATCATCATCATCACCATCCACAACCTGACTTCACCCATTGTTGGGTATAGGCCTCCCCAAGTTTGTGCCATCCACCACGATCCTGCGCTAGTCTCACCCAGATCCCATGCCATAAGTTTTTACATCTAATGAAATAACGCTTTGTAACACTAGACTTTATATATTACAAATTAATGGAGTGTTTACGCAACGAAACTATCAGAAATAACCTATTTGCAAGATTTAGAGAAATAGGTTTCTGTAACTAAAAACTAGTTATATAAGGTTTAACATAATGCTTTAGATTACCAGGGCGGCATACTCGCACGTGCTACAAAGCCCTTTTCAATAAATAAAAAAGACCCCGTTCCTTCTCTATCCCTGGCGATATCGTGCCTATCTCATCCAGTCTAGTCCTGCGTATCCATCCACCCAGCGATTCGGCGGTTGGCCTCGTCCCTGGGTGTCGGCTTGAAAGTGTATCTAAAAATCCAAGTCTTCGAGTAGTGTAGGTTTAATGTACAACTATAGCACAGAAACCATGGCACTCACCAAGACATTTTATTTTATTTTCTTCGGAAAACTTACGGTGATATAATGCCTATTAATTAGTTTATACTTATAGCTAATCACTATTTAGACGTTTTTGCATATTGCTAGCTTGAATGTTAACAAAAATTACATGTAATTTAGACAAAATATACAAAAGGACAGTTAAGAAGTCACATCAAACCAGTTCTTTGAGATTATGTTTTTAAATGTATTTGGAGATTAATTAAATAAGTCAATTTCGGGTGAGTCATCCAGTTTGTTTATGAAATTTGCTGATCTAATAAAAAACAAGTTCTGCTTATAGTTCGTTGAACAAGAGGGAATGTGCAAGTAAGTCTGATGCCTGACTGACCTTGTGGGTACTCTCAGACTTATCTGAGAAAGGAAATGAGGAGAGTCGACTTTATTCTGAATTAATTTAATGAAAAGAGACGTCAGATATGTTGCATCTTTTATAAAGGGGTAGTATATGATGTCTCCTGCATCTTGATTCATAATCACGGTCATATTTTTTCATAAATCTACGTGGTATAGATTCTAGCCTATTAATATTAGGTTGGGGAAAAAGTTTGTTCGCATTTTTTAAGAAAATTTAAAACATTTTTTAATATAGTTTATTTACATTTAACTAAACTATGTAGGTACCATTTTGTTCGATAACTTTTTGCCATCTTGTAGGTAAGGACATGATCCCATTGCTATAGAAATTTTGGGGCTTCTAATCAAAATAACAACAAGTAGTTTTGGCATTCCTCTCGTGATGTTAACCTGACACTGCCTAAAGAATTCTGAAGAGACCGAAACAGGTGGAAATCTGAAGGTGCAAGGTCAGTACTAAACGGCGGATGCATTAACACCTCCCAGCCAAACTATCTTAATGTTTGCTGAATGGCTAAAGATGTGTGAGGTCTAGCGTTATCATGATGAAAAACCACACCCCTTCTGTTGATTAATTCCGGCCGCTTTCTCTCAACTTCTTGCTTTAATCACATCAGTTTTTCTCAGTAGAGTTCAAAAACGATGGTCCTGCCTGGTGGTAACAGCTCATAATGAATAATGCCCTTCCAATCCCACCACACACACAGCATCACCTTGTTGCGAGTTAACCCGGGTTTCGCCACAGTCTGTGAAGCCTGACCGGCCTTTGACCACGACCTTTTTCGCACGTTCTTGTCGCACGTAATTCATTTTTCATCACCAGTTATCAGCTTCTTCAAAAATGGTTCGGTTTCATTACATCGTAATAAAGAATCACAAATGAGTACACGGTTCATTAGGTTTCTTTCAGTGAGCTCGTGGGGTACCCAAATATCGAGCATTTTTGTGTACCCAGTTTTTTTCAAATGCGCCAAAACTGTTTTGTGGTCAATTCCTAGTTCTTCAGCTACGTCGTTACTACTGATATGCCGATCTTGCCCCACTTTTTCAAAAATGGCATCAATTTTATCCGTAATAGGGCGAACAGAGCGACGTGCATCTTTGACATCAAAATTTCCGGGTTGAAAACGCTTAAACCAAATTTGTGATACTCTCACTGACACTGCACTAGGTCCATAAACATCGCAAATTTTTTTAACGGCTTGCATTGCATTTTTACCTTTTTTGTAGTAAAATTTTAAAATGTATCGAATTTCTTCATTAGATTCACTCATCTTTACAGTACGAAAAACAAATAAAAATGACACATTTTCCTAATTTGAATTTGGAATTATCTTCTTTAAAATTTAAACTTTGAATGATACCAAAACCACCCAGATACAAATAGTATAGCCAAAGAGATTTTATTACAAGTTCTTACATACTATAATGCGAAAAGACTTTTGCCCAACCTATTATAAACATCATAAAGCGGATTCCAAATTTGTGAGCAATATTCGAGTATACTACGCACATATGAGCAGTAAAGGGTCTTAATGAGCTTGATGCTTTTGAATCCGCATATAAATTCTGAGTTGCGCAGAGAAGTATAGAAAGAGCAATGCTCGGAATCACACTGCGCGACCGGAAACGCAACGATTGTATTCGAAGCAAAACAAAAGTGAAACAAAAGACTTGATAGCTACCACAAGAAAAAGGGCATGGGCAAGACACATCGCTGGATGGAAATGAAAGCAATTCACTGGACCAGACGAACCCTAGTATAGATAAACTGAGCCTGTAAATTAAATAACGTAGAACAAGGTTACCTCCATTACAATTCATGACGAAAATCACTTGAAACTTCGACCCTAATTGAGTTTACTATTAAGGCCGCATCCATTGTGAACTTAAGAAATTAATCTTAACTTTGAAAAGCTTTTGTATCGATGGTCGAGAACTAATCGTTACTACGGAAGTAGTTAACCGAAGTTAGGGATAGGCTTAGTATGAGTTTCTAAGGTTAATGATTTAGTCGCAAATGTTAAATAGGTATTTAGAGTTTGAATATCAAATTGTTGTCGTTGTTGCCTATTTTCTTGAAGTATGGCAACAGTAAATTCTTAAATCTCTTACAAACTTAGGTTTTAGACGACCTCCGTGGCGTAGTGAGCGAATAGCCCGCTGAGACGCAGGAGGTAGCGGGTTCGATTCCCACCGTGGAACAAATGTTTGCATGATCTACAGATATTTGTTTCGGGTTCGGATGTTTTTATATGTATTATAAGTATGTATTTACAACAAAAAAGAAGTATTTAAGTATCCTATCAGTTATCTGGTTCCCATAGTAGCTGGTTCCCCTCTGCTTAGTTTGGGGCTAGATAGCGCTGTGTGAAATGTTCAGCAATATTTATTTATTTATTATTTTTGACTAACAATTCACAAGTACCCCCAAATCAACAGCAGAAACCGAACATGTGTGTTATCTATTCGTTTATAATTAATCCTTTTTACTAATTTAATAAAAACCCCAATGTATGTGCCTACTAGTTACTTAGTTTCATCTAATATTTGTTTAATCAACTCCGTAGGCCGCAATATTTTTAAAATAAAAATAATAAATAATTGTAGATTATTAAGTGTACGAGAGGATAAAGCAGTGTCTTGCGTCACGGGCGCTATATTGAATCCCGAACGTAACGAAGGATGTTACTAGAATCCTGAGTGCAGAGAGGGATCTAAGCACGCCCAAGATGCAGACAGCTTAATCAACGAGAAGAATACTCTACTATTCACATTTTCTGCTAGACAATAAAACACAAATCTAAGTTTGGTGCATCCTTTGCAGAGGTTACGACTTACGAATAACTTCTTATTGTGTGGGTCTCTTTGGTTCAAATTTGAATACAAATGAGGTTCCAAATTCAAATCACATTACGCCCGCGAGGGCATTGTCAAGCAGGTGGCGTGAAAATACATTCATATTAACCTACCAATATATTATATTTCAATTATATATTGCACTTATTTATGTCTCAAAATAAACAAAATCAAATTTAATTTATTTTTACAATCTCGTTTATTTGCAATCTATCTTATAGACACGGCAAATATTGCATTGACAGGTATGGCTTAACTAAACTGGATTTATTTTTATTGCTGGACATTTCACACAGCGCTATCTAGCCCCAAACTAAGCAGAGCTTTTACTATGAGAACCAAATAACTGATAGAATGCTTAAATAACTTTTTTTTGTTGTAAATATATGCTTATTATAAATAGAAAAACATCCAGACGCAGAACAAATATCTGTAGAATATGCAAACATTTGTTCCGCGGTGGGAATTGAACCCGCTACCTTCTGCGTTTCAGCCGGCTATTCGGCCATCGAGCCACGGAGGTCGTCAAATATATGAGATAGATATCTTGTTGCACATCAAAAAGAAATCGTAGGTAAAATGGGCGGCCTTATCGCTAAAAAGGGTATCTTCCAAGCAACTATTGAATGGAAAAGATCGGTGTGAACAACTAAGGACGAAACTAAGACATATGTATATCTAAACTAAGAATTATGTAAAATTTAATTTGATTAGATTTAGTAACGGGAATTTGCATTCAACACAAAAAATATATATTACCCAGCACAAAAATATCAGCTGAAATTGACTAGGACTAGCCTAAATCGCGTAAGTACTCAGGATACTACGCGAATGAAGTCACAAAAAACGCCAGTTTTATATACTGTTTGTTCACAGAAAACTAACGGCCGGTGTACGACAAATTGTCAACAACGCGTTCAAATATGCCTCCGATCTCGAAACTGATGGGGCTATTACTCTGACTTACTTCACTATAATGGCTACACTAGCAAGTGATGTCCTAAATAAATTATTAATATATTATATACAACTGGATAACCACTGACTGACTGATTGACTGAGTCAGTCAATCAGTCAGTCAGTGGTTATCCATGTTATGACATGTTATTGACATGTTTGTTCTCCCAGAAATCCGTAGAATTCTCGTAGGGTAAAAATGTTTAATGGGATCGTATAGAGGAAGTTACGATGAGTTGAGAATAAATACTAAAGTCCCCCTTTTGTCCCCCATTCGCTCCCATCCACCTTGTATCTCGGAAAGTAAAAGTCTTACAGCCAGTTTTTGGTACGCCAATCAAATCGCAAATCAATTGACATAGTGTTTAACTTAACACTCTTGTTAAATAAAATCGAGTTTCTTGAAGGTTGATTAATGAATAATTAGCAAACCAAAGGATCATCTTTTGAATGTCAAACTAGTGCTATTTTTATAGGGTCACACCACCTAAAACATTATTTTAATTCAATCATTCATTCCTACACGTCATAAATTTGATTATGTCAATGTCTACAGGTTTGAGATTTTTGTCAAAAATCAAACGTACAATTTGAATGTGTGGAAAATAAATTTATTTTGGTCGTTTTTCTCTCTAAATAACAAATATGACCTAAAAGTATGCAAAGAGATACTATTATACATATTGCAATTCCATAGATAGGCATGGAAAACGTCGTTTAAGTACACCAAAACATCTTTCATTTGTGCCTATTTCTTGTACTTATTTATGATGTAAAATGTTCCCTTAACTTGGAATCTCTTGTAAGCAGACGTTGGCGTACTCATCGCCAAAACACCTCAACAATTGCAAATATCACTGACCTCATGGATCAATGCCTTAGAAACAGCTGGTCTTAGAGTGAGCAGAATGAAGACTGAACACATGGAGTGCTGTTTTAGTAAAGATAACTGCACAGAGGGGACTTCAACAGTTTACTATCACGATGAAACATCTGTACCAAAAGTCAATCACTTTAAATACCTTTAGATCAGTGGTAACATACTACAGAATTAGAGGCAAACGTAAGCCGCAGAAGCCTTGTCTGGCAGAAGTAGCGATCCTTGAGCGGTGTACCTTGTGACCAACGTACATATGCCTATACCGGAAATGATGTAGGGACCAGAATGTTGAATGGTAAAAGAGACACATATCCTGAAGATACATACGACGGAAATGAATATGCCAAGATGGTCAGGAGGGCTAACCAGGCATGACAGAATCCAGAGTCTGAGGAAGCTTTGAGATTGCTCCTATACCATCTGTAAGCTGACTGAGGTGGTAAGGCCATGTCATGAGAATACATAGAATACAGAATACAAGGTTAGGATAAGTGGGCAGTTTACAATAGTTTTTTAAGAGATAACTTCTACAAATATAATATAATCATAATATTGTTACTTTTGGAGTATACACCTCATGTATTTGTATTTGTATTTGTTCACTAGAAATAATCAAATTATATTTATTAATTAGAGCTCACGCACTGATTAGTTATCTATCGATTTGACAACAGATAAATGGACGAAAAACGGCTAATCAGCGTTCCTGCAACCATATTCACGTTTGACCAGAGATTTTGTTGACTGATTGGACAACCTGTTTAACAAATCTCTGATTAAAATAAAATGAGGTAAAATACGTTCCAGCAATCCAATTTGCACTTGACAAGAGGTTTGACCAACGGTCAAATAATTTTTGGGTTAATCATCCTTGTAACAACTGGGCGTTAGAGCATTAGCGCCAAAACTAATGTTGCTCAGGACATTTTTTTATATCCGGATCCATAAAAAAAGGTCTTTCATACAAAAAAAATTTGTTCCATACAAAATATTTTTGTGTGAATACAGTACACCGTATATTTCGTTTGCCGTAACTTTCATACTGTTTTTGTAGGGAGCCAAACGGCATGTGGATACTATAAAAATTATGAGACTGATCCTTTTTGAGACACCACACAGTACAGAACCTTTTAGCGCCCACGTATTTATGTAGCTCTTGTTAGGTACCTGCCTATAATGATCGATCCTAATTCTGTTGTTTTTATCTTTCTGTGTTTATTGGTGGAGGGGCAAGAGATAACTAAATTTACAAGTTTATGCAAAATCCATCATCATCATCATTTTGATACGTCCCTTTTTTTTAGTTTTTGGAGGGGCTTAAGAGGGCGTTCCGAATCTGACGCTGTCAAGTTTAGATATTTACGAAGTCGGCCGGCCGTTGAACTCGCTGCGGATGTGTGGGTTTGTGTTCTATACACCTCACTATAGGGCAAGAAATTTTGATCCTTTGTAATGTCGATTAAATGAAAATGTTTATTTATAGTGTATTGGGTATCTTCGTACCTATCTTCATTTGTAGTTTAAAGTATTTATATTTTATTTGTATTGGTTAAGCGCTTGACCACTTAGGTACTCACTTAATGGTAAGGTGTAAGGGGAGCCAGCTTGCCTAGATAGAACGTGTTTACTCTGGACTTGAAGACTCCGAGATTATAATGGTCTGACTAGATTTCTACAAGTAAAATAACTAGTGGTTCGCCCCGAACTGAAATATCGCGAGTCTCCCACAAAACAAAAAAAAATATTATTCATAATATTTGACTAATTGACCGAGCAAAGCGAAATTTCTAAATCAACTTGAGCAAATTGGCGTTGTATATGTATGTTTGTTTGTCCAAGGGTAACTTTCGAAGCGCTTATTTGATCATCGTGAAATTTGATATTTAGGCAGATAATATTAGCACAATCCTGGTTTGACTAAATAAGCTGAAAATGTTGGGAGATTGTTGAGATATTAGGGTTCAAGAGCGGTGAAAACAAACAAAAAAAAAGACTATAAGGTCAAATGGGACGTTAAATGAAAGATCTTCATTAATACATTGAGACCCTATTTTTATTCTTAGTTTATTCTTCGTAGTTTTTTAATTACTAGTCGTAATAAAAACTGAATTTTGACTAAATTCACAGGGTACACTAGTGACTCCACAGTGCTGAAATTTGGTATTCATGTAGCTTTTGTGACATAAATGTAAGGAAAAATCTGAAATCCAGAATACCTGCAATATTTAATCTAAAACGAGTAGGTAATCAAATAACATGAACTCCCGTAATTTGTGATTTGAATGCAACTTTAGGTCAAGAAGTTGGTTATGAATGTTGTGGCGCTGTTGTATAAGAGGTTCTCCCCGAACTAAGAATTCGCGAGTCTGTTAGATCAAATGGGATTTCTTATAACAGGTCTTCATTCACACGTTTTGATCCCGTTTTTGGTTTTAGTTTAATCTATGTAGTTTTTGAGTTTACTGAACTTTGACAAAATTCACAGGGTATACCAGTAACCCCACAATGCTGAAATGTGGTATTCGTGTAGCTTAAGTGACACAAATACAGGGAAAAGTGTAAATCCAGAATAACTGCAATTTCTACCCCTATAAAAGTAACCAACTAACATGAACTCCCATTGCTTGTTATTCGAATAAAACTGTAGGTCAAATAAGTCTGTGGTTGTTATTTCGTGGCACTATTTTACAAGTCAAAAAATATGAATATTTTTTTTTTTTTTGGGAGACTCGCGTGATCTTAGTTCGGGGCGAACCACTTGTATAACAGCGCCACGAAATTCATAACCAACTTATTTGACCTACTAAAGCATATAAGTATTTACCTACGTATGTAGGATAACATTCAGTTTGGTATCATATAAAAAGTCTTAGGTAACTTACACATTACAAAACAATTTTTTATTTTGTTTTTTGTCGTATAGTTTGGAGTGTGAACAATCTCAAATTACCATGATTGATAGGAACATCAACAAAGATTACAGGAAAAATAAAACGAAGTCTCTATCTAAAATAAATTAACTTAGATAACTTTTGTGACTTATTTCAATCATTATTTTAACAATATATATTAAAACTTTCTCGATCACTTAGTACATAATGAATGACTGATTAAAACGGATATTTATCGCGTATGTACCTTTTTATTTGTTATCCCAATGCTTCGACTGTGATGCAACAGACTTGGTTGAGGGCGGGCATTATTATAACTCCTATACATTTAATAGAAAACTCCTCTCAAACTTTGAAGTTAAAGCTCCTCAGCGACCGTCAATATGGGTTTTGCCGAAACCGGTCTACTGGAGATCTTATTGCGTATGGCACATATGTTTGGAGTGAAGCCATCGGGAAGTATGAGACAATATGATAAGGAATACCATGGAACAGTTCCTGATTTCATCGTCAGATCAGGTGGTTGTCACTATAGTAAACATTTTTCTTTAGAATTGTACCGGTGTGCAAAGTTTCAGCTCAACCAGAAAATTTTCTGAGGAGTTCCAAGGAACAGCTCCTAACTCCATCATCAAATCAGAACGTTTTTAGTACAGTAAAGCATTTTCATTTAAATTCTACCGGCATTCATAGTTTGACCTCAATCGGACAACTTGCTGAGGAGTTCCACGGAACAGCTCCAGACTCCATCATCAAATCAAAGCGTTTTTAGTATAGTAAAAAATTTTCATTTTAGTTCTACTGGTGTGCAAAGTTTTACATCAATTGGATAATTTACTGAGGAGTTCCATGGAACAGCTCCTGACTCCATCATCAGGTCAGAGCGTTTTTAAAATAGTAAAGTATTTTTATTTAAATTCTACCGGTATGCATAGTTTGACCTCAATCGGAAAACTTGCTCAGGAGTTCCACGGAACAGCTCCTGACTCCATCATCAGATCAAAACATTTTTAGTATAGTCTGGAATTTTTATTAAAGTTCTACCGGTTTGCAAAGTTTTACATCAATTGAATAATTTGCTGAGGTAAGGTTAGGTTAGGTTTTTTTTTCTAGTTCTCCTGGCGTTGCCAGGCACATTTTTTGCACAACTCTTGCATACCAGTTCTCGCATTAATGCTTCTCGCACTTTCATTCCTCATACTGTATCTTTCTCATGTCCATCCGCTTTCTTACTGTGTTGTCTCTACCTACTTTTATTTTATAGAGGGCAAAAACTACAAGGGTATTTAATTATTAAATATTTAACATTTAACTTATGACTAAAAATAACAAAAGTTTTTATTTATCAAATATTTTACATCTTTCTTATCTACTAATACATTTTATTATGGACACAAATTATATAAACTAATATTATATAATCGTGTTGCCTTATTGCTACTTATTCCTTTTACATGCTACATTAACTATTTTACAACAATAATCTAAAAACTTATCCCTACTATCTTTATTATCTAATATTATTGACAAATTTCTTATACTAATATCTATTCCTATTGCTATTTCTATGTCTGTACGTGCTGCTCCGAATCCGGGGCAGTCGCAAATCAAGTGCAGGACGTCTTCCTCGACATCGGGATCGCAGGGGCACGACGGACTCTCCTTACACTTGAAACGATGCAAATATGAGGAGAACTCGCCGTATTCTGTGAGGAGTTGTACTGTGGTGGGGGTTAGTTCTATCTGTTTGAGTACTTTGTGTGCCCTGATAGCGTTCGGGAAGAAGGTTCTCGTGACAGCTCCTTGCTTTGCACTAATGTAGCGATGGTTCCATTCGTCAAGCGAGTCTCGTCTGAGTTCTCGCTAGGCGAATGAGACCGGGCAGCTGTCATACCTTGATTTTACTTTCAGTGTCAGTGCTGCGCTCTTTGCCAACTCGTCGGCTCTCTCATTCCCTTCCAGCCCCCCGTGTGCCCTTACCCAAAATAATTTCAGAATTTTGTTTTGATTTCTGAGCTTTGTTATTTCCTCTCGAATCTGGGCTGCGAGGGGATGGGGGGAAGACAAGTTTGACACAGTATCTAGGGCAGAGCGCGAGTCACTGAAAATACTACAACTTGGTTTGGATCTTTTCAGCGCCTCCTCCGTTACCGCTGCCAGAGCCAGCAGTTTCGCCTGGTAGACGGTGCAGCATTCATCCAGCTTCAACTTACGGGTACTAATTTCGGTGGTTCCGATTCTGATGGACAGTGCGGCACCTACTTTCCCCTGGATTCTCTGACTGCCATCTGTGAAAATGTTGATATGGGTGTCAACGTTCTGGTCCAATGCTGCTCCGTCCTCCAGGCAGGTAAATGTTATGTCTTTCCGAGGTGCCGGGTGTAGCATGGCCGCGTACGGTACTTGTTTCTCGATGTCTCGGTCTCCTACTACTTGCCGGGTGTAACCTTTCTTTATTTCATATAGTAAGGCTGCTTCCCGGACTCTAATGTCCAATGGGAGCAACCCGGCAAGTAGTAGCGCCGAGTTAAGCGAGACAGTTCTGTATGCCTTCACAAGTTTTTGTGTGAAGCCACGCTGTACCGAATCAAACTCCAATTTTATACAGAGTTTTTCTGTTGCTGGTGCCCATACGCTGGCAGCGTACATTATGGTAGGTTCTACTACCGCTGTGTAGATGACTCGGATAACTTCTGCCTGTAGACCCCAACCAACTTTTGCAGCCCTAGACAGTTGATTATAGAAACTCAGCGCTTTACGACAGACATTCGCGGCATGCGCGTTGAAAGTTAATTTGTTGTCGATGGTGAGGCCAAGCAATTTGATCTCCTTTGACAGTCCAATCTCAATTCCGCCCATGCTCAGGCGCGGAGAGTCGTACTTTAGTTTGCGCGTAATTACCATGGCCATGGTTTTGTGTGGCGCAAACTTGAGCTTGTTCAGGACTCCCCACGCGCGAACATGTTTGAGCGCGGCATTGGCCTGTCTTTCAATCTCTAGCGACGTCCCACCATCGAAGACAATTACTATGCCGTCCGCAAATGCCTGAACGTAATCGCCCCTAAGCTCCAGGTCCTTCAAGAGGGGGTCCAGCAGCAAATTCCACAGGATCGAGCCACCAATTGACCCTTGCATACACCCTTTCTCTGTACGCTTTATGAACTCCTCCCCGCAGTATCGGACCTTGACTCTTCGGTTACGGTGATAGCTGTCAATCACCCGTCTTAAGTTGACCGGACACTTTTCCTCCGCCAGTCGAACTCTGATAGCTGGCCACCATGCGCTGTCGAAGGCCCCCTCTATGTTCAACGACACTAGCGTCAGTATCCTCTTCTGGTCGAGCTTCATGTTTATGTGTCGTATTAGATTATAGAGGGAGTCCTCTGTGCTCTTTTGGGGCATGAATCCATACTGACGAGGGCTTATCCTCGGCACTAGGTGGAACTTGATCTGGTTGACTAGCATTTTCTCGAAGATTTTCCCCAGCACTCCTCCCAGTGCTGGGGAAAATCTTCGATTCGTACAGGCCCGATAGGCCTGTACGGTTTGGAGGTTTGCGAGATATGAAGGTTCATGTATTTTCCAAGATGGCGGTTTAGATGGCCGCCAAAACTTGTAATTTAAATATCTCCGTCAAAACTAACCCCAGAACTTCGGAGTTTTTACAGGCGTGATTGCCTTGTCCCCGTATAGTCTCCAAAGCGATATGTAGAGTCAAAAATTTTTGACCCTACCTAGAGCCCCAACTCTAATCAAATCAGATAAGGGGCAGTTGCGGTACCAGCAGTGAAAACCCCGTCCCAATCGGATCACTCTAGCGAGGGCTATGCCCGTTTAAAACAATCCAAGATGGTGTCCAAAATGGCCGGTCCTAGACTAATTTCGGCGAATACTGTCCGAAATGGACCGTGTTTGGGCTTGTTTAAAGGGCACAACCCACACAATGGCTTAGTTTGGGCCACGTGCTGATAGGACCCCCCCCCCCCCCCCCTGATTTAATATTTTGAAAAAACACTAAAATTAACACTAAAAATGGCCTAGCCACGCGAATATTCTCTGTAAATTCCTATAATTTAGTACAGACCCTTTAACAGTTTTTAAAAATATATCCTTAAATTAATTATTGTTCTCACGTTAAAATTAGGGGTACCTCGTGGTCCCCCTAAATTTTCAAAAAAAAAATTCTCGCAAACTAGCTGAATAATCTATATCGAATTTTTTATATATAATTAACGGCTCTTAAATCTATACAAAACTAATTTAAAAAATATATGTTATCAATCTTTTGATCGAGTCATAATTTTTTAAAATTTTACCAAAATTAAAAACTACCCTAACTTAGTCAAAAATTAACTTAGGTAAAAAAGGAAAGTGCCTCCCTGATCTCCGCAACGGTATCCTGGTGGTCCAATTGTCAGCTTCCTCCTAGCTGCCCTGGATCGCTGACCTCGTGACCACGTGGTTTTTGTTTTTCTGCCTTTATCTCCGCGCTTCTGCGCGGGCAAAACGGGAAAGGCAGAAAAACTGTAGTGCTCCGTAAAGCCTTTCAGAAGGCACTTTAAAAAGAATACGTCACCACTGCAGAACTTGAGTAAAATCCACTTTTAACTTTAAATTTTTTAAAAATTTCACTTTTTCTGTGATAACTCGGTGACGAAAACACTTAGCGACACAGCGTTTGCACAGCCGTGTGCGCCTCGTGATTTCTCTAATTTTGGTATATCACACGGCACTTAAAAATACTTTTTCTAATTTTTGCAAATTTTTTCGCGTGGAGGTATGGTTGTAAGTGGGCGCTCCGGAGTGCGGTTGGAGCCAGACTGGTTAGGTTAGGTTAGGTTAGACCTGGACATCCTGAACCTTGACCTTCTGGACCCCCCTACACCTGGACCCCCTGGATCTGAACCGCCTGGACCTGGACCTGAACCCCTGGACCCCTTGAATCTGGACTCCCTAGACTCAAACCAAGACCCCCTGGACCTGGACCCCCTGAACCCGTACCTGGACCCCCTGGACCTGGATCCCCTGGACCTAAACCCACTTGATCTGGAACCCCCTGAACCTGAACCCTCTGGACCTGGACCCCCTGGACTTGAACCTCCTGGACCTGGATCCTTTGGACTTGAAGCCCCTGGACCTGGACCCCTGGATCTTGACCGGGACCCCTTGGTACAAGACTCTCTGGACCTGTACCTTCTAGAGCCTCCCTGGACCTGGACCCACTGGATCTCGACCCCCTGGACCTGAACCGCCTGGACCTGGACCTCCTAGACCTGGACCCCCAGAACCAGGACCCATGGACCAGGTTTTGGACCCCCAGGACCTAGACTCCCTGGACCTAGATCTCCTGGATCCCTCCTGGACCTGGACCCACTGGATCTGGACCCCCTGGACCTGAACCCTTTGGGCCTGGACCTCGACCCCCTAGATCTGGACCACTTATATCTGGACCCCCTGGACCTGGACCCCCTAGACTACCCTGGACCTGGACCCCTTGGACCTGAACCCCTGGACCTGGATCCTCTGGACCTGGACCATTATTTTTATTATTAAAGTGCTTGATTTTCCGATTCTTTTTATTTTTGCTTTTCATCCTTATTTCAAAAATTTTTATTTGCTTTTCATAATGTATAGGGCCTGCAAATGTCGTACGATAAAAATACATACATTGCTCGTAATTACTACTCACTTGGCATAAAATAATTAAAAAAAGGCTTCAGCAGCAGTTAATTAAGCTCTTAACATTTCAAAAACAAGCGTCTTTGAGTCGGACATTATCACAAACACTTTGTAAAATTGATAACGCGCATAAAAGAAGGTAATAAACCACAGACGAACTAATAGGATGCTTTAATACCACGGTCACGAGAGAAGGAAACGAATTAACAAAAGAAACAGATAAGCTGCAAGGAAAAATCTGGAATAGCATAATTACAGGGACTAAAACGAAAAAAAAATACTCATCACTTTTAGCGCTATTGTGGAAATTTTCAAATATTTCACTCAGTTTCTTGCGAAGGAGTCTAAGAACTTAGACCAATTGGGTCTTTAAGAAATTAAGAAATCACACAATATTTTCAAAATTCTTTCTGGGCGTCTGCTTGAAGCGACGTGTGATCCGAGAGTTGGCGCTTATTTGAGTCAACGCATAAGCATTGCAATTCAGCGGGGCAATGCAGCCAGTGTCTTAGGTACACTTCCGCCTGGTAGTGATCTGGAGTAGGTGATCTATCTATAGATCGTTTGCAACGGTCTTTAGATGTTTTAATTGTAATGTTATGTATACATATATATGATATATAATATACTAAATGTCTTTAAATTGCCTAACTATAATTCCACTAGAGCTGCCTAGTTAGCTTTAATATTGCTACGCCCTTACTTGCAGGGTACATATGAAGTGCTGGACTCTTGACTAGTCAATAACATCTGACATGTAACATTTTAATCCGCTAACGCAAAAAAATACTGAATACTGATGATTCAACTGCTTCTTCTGTATTTAGGTCATGTAAATATTTATTAAGGTATTTTGCCCCCGATCGACTATATTTACAAATATTCTTAGAAAATGTATTTACCACCATAATCATCTCAGCCGATATCCACTGTTGAATTTAGGCATCCCCTCATATATCTCTCAAAAACCTGTAACATTTTCCCATCGGCCATTAGCCGTTCTATGCTGTGCTTTCCAGTGGTCTCTACTCGAGAAGCTTTCTGCCCCAACGGCCGTCAGTTCTGCGAACTATGTGCCACGCCCACTACCAATTCACCGTCCTAATCTTCTTGGCATGTCATTTTACTCTAAGAGAAACTTTCCTAGCAAGCTCAATGCTCATGCGAGCCTGGTAGAGCGGCCACGTGATCGACTGCCAGGTTTTTTCTTCTATATCTTGATCACTTCACCACCATTCGTTTTTAGAGTTCCGTACCCAAAGGGTAAAACGGGACCCTGTTACTAATACTCCGCTGTTTCTCTGTCAGTCTTTCTGTGTCTATCCGTCTGTTACCAGGCTGTATATACGTGATAGTTAGACAGTTGAAATTTTCACAGATGATGAATTTTTGTTGCTACTATACCAACACATACTAAAAACAGAATACAATAAATATTTAAGGGGGCTCCTATACAACAAACGTGGTATTTTTGCTCGTTTTTATAGATAATGGTAAGGAACCCTTGAGGAACTTGGCCGTTTTTTTATATATTTTTTCACTGCTATTTATAAACAGACGTATTCATATTCGACCTGTATACCATTAGGTATATATAATTTTGTATGAGTTGTAAATAAAAGTTATCTTGACATTTTATCTTCAAATTCGTTCACGGGATCTTCAGTTAGTCACTTTATCTTTATTATTTTAAAGAAATAAAGCTTTCCCCTGACGCCTGCACTAAGATGGTGGACGAGATAAATCGTTCTGGTTTTTGTCGAGATTTCCGCCCGGAGTGGCGCTAATCGGTTAGGATTGCCTCTGATGCAACTACAGGATTTTATATTCATTTACCCAGTATTTACAATAATATTACCACTTTATATTATATATGGTAACTTAATTGGTAACACTATACAGCAGTCTATAATACCTAAAGAGAAGAACACTGGCTAGCACTAAGTTATGGAGGTAAAGTTCTCTGTTCTAGTTAAAATTGTGTTACGGTTACTTATGAACACAAGCCGCGACATAGGTTACTAAAGTTAGGTTATAGATAGTATGAGGTTGCATGTGTTTAAAACACAATGGGCGCTACAGTGCGTAAATCAGCAAAAACACGCGTTATAGCCCTTTTACACGGCAACATCCCGTTTTTTGCAGGTACAGATTTTTGCAGGATCCCGTTTTGCAGTGTACAGACTAGTAGTCACACGAGTATTCTGTTTACAGTATCCAACAAAAAACCGATCCGTTCGAATTTGGCATTGGGTTTTGCCACTACAAGATGTCCAGTAAAAAATCATGATCCTTAATTACACGTATAGTTAAATGGAAGTATTCCCACCAGGTTCCTGCATAGCGTTTTTTGCTGGATGGGGTGCGGGGTGCGGTGACAGGTGCCCGCCCCGCCTCGACGACGACTCAGCGCCTCGCCCGCATTCAACACATTTCAGCCGTTGTGTCAGAATCGAGTGAACCCAAAAACTTCTTTTGAAGGTTCCAAACCCAAAGGGTAAAACGGCATCCTATTACTGAGGCACCTCTGTCTGTCTATCTGTCTGTCCGTGTGTCACCAGGCTGTATCTCATGAACCGTGATAGGTAGACAGTAGAAATTTTCACAGATGATGTATTTCTGTCGCCACTATAACAAAAATACTAAAAACTGAATAAAATAAATATTTAAGGGGGGCTCCCATACAACAAAGGTGAATTTTTTGCTCATTTAAGCTCGAAATTGATACCGGCAACAGGTAGACGCTTGAAATATTCACAGAATATTTATTTATGTATTCACTTTAAAAATAAATAATTAAATTAAAATAAAACAAACATGTAAGGAGGTCTCCCGATCAACAAACGTGATTATTTTGCCGTTTTTATAGATAATGGTACCCTTCGTGCGCGAATCTGACTCGCACTTGGTTTTTTACACTGCTAGCTGCGGCGGCGGTAATACCAATACAATATCGCAAGCGTGTTCACGTCCATCACGTTTGAATTTTTATTTCAATCTGCCCAATCTACACCGCTCCTTGTTCTACCGCAAAAAAACAGGATGCAAATTACTGTATGCGAACACACCAGTGGTTTTTACGGGATTCAGTAACAAACCGTTCCCACAGAACTGGAAGGCCATGGGAAAGGGCTGTTCGTCCCGTGCTCAAGCATAAATAATTTGACTGCTCCAAAAAAACTGTCAATAACTTGACAAAAGGCTGGATTCACTACGAAATTCTAGGTATAGTATCTGCATTTCCATGCCAACTATGGTCAGACATGTCTAGAACCTACATTACTTATTTTAATCACCTGTTGTTATGCATATTTACCTATGTTTGGAAATGAATAAATGATTTATGATTCAGTTTTGATCTCACTTTTGGTAAAGTGTCTAAGTGTTTTTTCTAATTTTTTTTAGCTACATTTTCCCACTGCTGGGTAAAGGCCTCCCTCAACTCCTTCCACCTATCGCGATCCTTGGCAGATTCCCACCATTCCTTCTCGAATCCGCTGATGTCGTCGCGCCAACGCTTTCGCGGCCGACCCTGACGTCGCTATCCATCCTCCGGTACCCAAGGAGTTATGATGTTGGCCCATTTCTCCGGAAAAACCAGAATATTTACCATGATTTGTGAGTTTTTTTTATACAACTTATATGGCAAACGAGCATGTAGTCCACCAGATGTTAAGTGGCTACTGCAGCCCATGGATATCCACATAAAATTCAAAACAAGGTATTATGTTGTCTAGATCTCTATATGGATACGTTGCCATAATATAGGACTTAGCTGTTATGCCTATGTGCCAGTAGTTACAGGAACATACCATTACCATCTAACTGTACTGCTATTTGGCGGCAAACAAAGGTAAGGCAGTGGTTTCCACTTCCTCGAGCACAAAAGCTCTACCACCAAGGAGAGTAGAGTTTTTGAGTGTCCCGATATTTCGACGCAATTGCATGCTCCATGATCACGGGCAAAGTGTTCCTATCCATGATAGTTTCAAAAGTTACGTCCAAGTTTTGTCACGTACTATCCATTTACCAAAAACAAATTGTAATTATGTTAAGAACAACTAAGCTACACTATGAGAGTATAGTAGAGTTCACAACTTTTCGAAAAAGTCTTATAAAATGCTCAAATTGAACTTGCCAAGTTCCTCATACTTGTATCTATGAAGCTCGAAACTTTTCTTGTTAAGGTTATACAGTGGACGGGTGGACTTTTAACTAAACCTCCATTGACTCATAAAGTCCTGGTACTTATTATGCGACTGCCCATAAGGAGGGTAAATTTTAAATTCTATCTACAAATAATTATGATGAGATCCGCGGAGATGGCGCGAACTTGACGCTCACAGTGCAATCCTTAGACCGGGGTGAATGGAAGAAGGGATGGGAGGCATTTGCCCAGCAGTAGGATCCAGTAGGCTCTTTAAATTACATGAGATGTATAAATAAATACTACACCGTTTTGGTTCTACGTTCTTGATGCGTACAGCTATGGTATGGAACACTTTGCCGTCTGTTTTTCCTATAGCATACAATCCGGGCCTCTTTAAGGTAAGAGTGAATAGATTTATTCTAGATATTCGTGTTTCATCTTAGACCATCATCGCTTACCATCAGGTGAGATGGTCAAACGAAGATCGAAACGAAGTGTAAAAAAGGCTCACCCTTTGAAATAAGATGAAATGCAGGCATTGCCATCAACCCGATGATTGTTATTTTATTAGCTATCCTACATTTTCCCACTGCTGGACAAAGGCTTCCCCCAACTGCTTTTACCTATCGTGATCCTTGGCAGATTCCCACCATTTCTTCTCGAATCCACTGATATCATCGCGCCAACGCTTTCGCGGCCGACCCCGACGTCGCTGTCCATCCTCCGGTACCCAAGTTGTTATGATGTCGGCACATTTCTCTGAAAGCATTTGATTTATGTGCCCGGCCCAATCCCACTAGAGCTTCGCGGTTTTGTCTCCCACATCGGCAATGCCGGTTAATGAACGAAGCGTGGTATTCCTTACCCGATCGGTTCTCCGGAATCCTAGGGCGCTGCCCTTTGCACTTTGGCAAATCTTGAGCTTGGACTTCTGCAGCTCGGTCAGTGACCATGTTTGCGCACCGTAGTTTAGGACCGGCAAGATACACATGTCAATGAATTTGCGGTTCAGACTCAGAGGAAAGTCACCCTTCATGTGCGCCTTCATGGACCAGTAGCTCTTCCAGGCATTTTCGATACGGTGATCGATTTCCTCGTCATGCCTGTTTCGAAGCCTGCTAACTGGCCCAAGTAAATGTACTCATCGACATAAATATAGTATTTCCTGCCCATCTACCTCTGGTCTCTATCTACCATTGGTCATTATTTGCATCTTCGACCGGTTCATTTGCAGTCCAACCTCAAGACTTGCTGCGCTCAGTTCTTGGAGCATTTGTTGTAAGTCTTGTGCTGTTTGGGCAAAAGGACAATGTCATCCGCAAAACGTAAGTTAGTTAGGCGCTTGCCACCGATGTTTATGCCCCGCAGGGTGACCCACTCCTTCCCATTCTGTTTACAAGCACCCTCGAGGAGGTATTCAGATGATTGTTATTCGGTTTTAATTAATTCGTTTATGACACTTAAGTATAACTTTACAGTATTCATCTAATACGCTTTATTTAAAAGCTTCGCGGAAGTGAAACGCACATGCGTTGAACTGAAAACAAATATTACGATATGGAGGTGTAAACTGGAATCAGTTTCACTGAATATAATGTTAAGGTTTTTTTTTCATACTATATATAATTATTTATCATAAAATACAGAAGAAACAGTTGAATCATCTATAGACCGTTGCAAACGATCTATAGATAGCTCAACTGCTCCAGATCACTACCAGGCGGAAGTGACCCTAAGACACTGGCTGCATTGCCCCGCTGAATTACACTGCTTATGCGTTGACTCAGATAAGCGCCAGCTCTCGGATCACACATCGCTTCGACCAGACGCCCAAAAGAATTTTGAAAACGCGATAGGCCCCGGTACCTCACGGACCCAGGGCCTCGACCTAAAATGGCTGAAATACGTAATCTTTGACGAGACTTCCATATTTGCGCCGCTTGAAATCTTCGGCTGAATTTGCCGCCTCACCGGCTCCAACAGCTGTACCCGACAGATGAGATTGCGCAAGGGTATCGACGCACGTGGCGTCCCACATCAAACGCCTACCTTTTTTCCAAGGTATAAGAGTCATACCGTCAGGCCTCTTACCATCGTCACGTATCAGATCGTTCGGTTCGAGAACGTTGACGCTGCAATAAGCCCAGCGGATGATATCATTAAGCGTGACGGGAAATTCTACCGGCAGCCTTGTAATCCATGGTCACCAAGCTGTTCGACTGCCGAACCGCACTGGCACCTATGAGGGGCGCAGCACCGCGCACCCAGCCGTAAATAAGTTGCAATCTGGAAAGTTATAGGATCCATCCAATTTTAAGTAGGTATAAATCGGAATCAGTTTCAATGAATCTTGTTTACCGACTATCCTATGATACCTACCTACCTAAATTAATTAACAAGCGACTTGAGGACGAGCGAAGTACAGTAATTCACAAGTGTGTCCATTTTCTCGTAATGACGTTTTTGCTT
The DNA here is from genome assembly GCA_918857605.2 of Philereme vetulata. Lineage (NCBI taxonomy): Eukaryota > Metazoa > Arthropoda > Insecta > Lepidoptera > Geometridae > Philereme > Philereme vetulata. The sequence goes on from OU975462.1 coordinate 3,994,928, forward strand.
GTTAAAAAAGTATTTTTATTAAAATTGACGCTTAGCATCCTGCGCACGTCGGGCAGAAACTTGATGTGGTACTCCTCTCCTCCAGTGTTTGAGGGGGGGGGGGGGGGGGGGGGGGGGGACGCGTACTACTATTTTTTATTCCACGTCCGTGGTCCACCTGCATATTTCACCTGGCTGATCATTTGATTTGTAACGCTTCAAACTTTAACAAACCCCCTTCCCCTCAGACACTGGAGGAGAGGAGTGCCACATCAAGTTTCTGGGTAAATGTAAAACAATGTTTAATACGATATAACTTTTCATGACAATTGAGAGGAAATTAAAAATATCGTTTTCATAACAGCTTGTTGCCGGTGTCCATTAATTTTATTTTATTTTTCACAACTGGAATTGTTATGCAGATAGTATTTCATTACAGCATTGCTATGAATGTGGCCAGTTCCATTTTAAAATAGAAGTACAGAAGGATTTGTCATAGAGATTGTATGTGTTTCATTTTAGCATATTATAAATGCAATGAGCCTTATTAATTTTATACTATAATGATAAATAATAAAAGGCATACACACACATTCTTTACACACACACACCTATTAAGCTAACAGAAGTAGGTAGGTACAATAAGTACTAAATAAAGCTAGGTAGGTATAACAGAAGGCTTAATTCTAAGTAACATTAGTACGTTATTGTAGGTAGCACCAAGGTGGTGGTAAATAGGTCGAGGGCTCAGCTACGCTATGCTGTATAGTAACACCACACTCCGTTATATCTTCATTAATTACTTTCCATCGACTTATCGCTGGCCGTAGTTCCCAATTGTGTTGCCTTTTTTAGTGTTATACCAGCTGACCCGCCCGCGGCTTCGCACAGGTGGTTTTTCAATAAAACATCACCCTCATATTGCGCAGTTGGCTAAAAAGTAGCCTAGTCCTTTCTCAGGATTTAATCTATCTCCTTACAAAATTTCATTACGATCCGTTCAGTCGTGCAAAGGTAACAAACAAACTAAACAAACAAACAGAGTTATGTATGTGTTATACACTAGCTGAACAATCCGCAGCTTCGCACGCGTAGTTTTTTAATAAAAACAATACCCTCCTTCTGCGCAGTTAGGTAAAAAAGAGCCTATGTCACCCGGGGATAGTGTAGCTTCCCAACAGTGAAAGAATTTTGAAATCGGTCTAGTAGTTTCGGAGCCTATGCAATACAAACAAATATTTCCTCTTTATAATATTCGTATAGATATACACTTTCCTCTTGAATCGCTCTATTGCTGAAAATTACATTAAAATCCGTTGAGTAGTTTAACAGATCTAAAGTAAAATACAGCGAAAGCGACTTCATTTTATACTATATAAAGATATGTTATCTTATCTTATCTTAATCTATTTTCATATTACCTTACGTCGTCAGGGACGTAAATCGCATTAGCGGAGCAGTTTCCGAGTTAAAAATTACCTAATATCACAGCATAAGTGATAAAACAAAATATTTCAATCAATCAATAATTTATTAAAATGCTATTTCACACCCACCGTTGGTTCATAATTGGTACAGTAAAACCAAACCCACCCTATACCCATCGCCCCGAGCGCAAGCCACAACTACGCTCAACTATTAGTATTCAGTCGATAGTTGGTAAGTTCGTGTTTTATGACAACTATTTATTGTGCTTTCGAGTTGTTAGACTCCTCATAGTTGAGTTGACGTCAAACTTTGTAATCGCTCGCTCTGAATTTAGGCGTTATAATATCCAAAACTTAACGAGCGGGACGTTGATGTTGGAAGATAGACTGAGGAGGTATGTTTAGCGGAGCCTTGAGACAACAAACATGCTGTCATACTGATAACATGTCATATTGATGGAGCAAGTTTCAATAACATTAGCTACGCGGACGATATGGTGCTGCTGAGTGCGTCGATCTGTGGGCTTAGAAAGTTGCTAAGTAAATATGTGAGAATTATGCCAACAGCCATGGACTAATCTACAATGTAAATAAAAGTCAGTACATGGTCTTTCAGGCCGGCTCGAGATGAGTTACGAGGGGTTTGTTTTATTTTTTTATACTACTTATATGGCAAACGAGCATGCAGTCCACCAGATGTTAAGTGGCTATTGCAGCCCATGAAAATCCACATAGAATTCAAAACAAGCTATTATGTTGTCTTGCTCTCTATGTGGGTACGTTGCCATACTATAGGACTTAACTGGTATGCCTATGTGCCAGTAATTACATGAACATACCATTACCATCTAACCGGAACACAGCAGCACAAGTACTGCTATTTGGCGGCAGATAAAGGTAAGGCGGTGGTGCCCACTTCGAAGAGCCCGGTCACAAAAGCTCTACCACCAGTTATATATTTGTTCTTGACAAAAGGTTTACAAATATCACTTATATCTAAGGATGCTTATAAATAAAAATAAAATTGTTTACTTTCAGGTCATTGACTCGTACATGTTACAAATAAAAATTTGATTAAATAAAATGCTTGCTGAAGCACACCTGTTTTGCGAGGGACTGGTGCCTGTGATAGGTTTATAAAACCGGTGTTACAGGTCACCAGTGCCCCACTCCGCTGACTAACTTACATTTATTTTTATACTAGCTGTTGCCCGCGATTTCATACGCGTTACACTACTAAATGTGTAGGTAATCTACAAATAAAGCTAAACTCGCTGTTGCAACTTGACTTGACACCCTATTTTTATCCCGAGTAACCTGATTTATGAGATAAAAGGTACCCTATGTGGTAATCCAGGTTACAATGTACGTATATACCAAATTTCATCGAAATCAGTTCAACCGTTACGCCGTGATTTGAGTAACAAACAAATAAATAAACAAACATCCACACTTTGACATTTATAATATTAGTGTGATGTGATTCTAAATTATGATGAATGGTTATAATTAATCATTATTATATATACGGGATTTATCACGTACCGTCTTATCGGTGTTTCGACCGACAATGTTTCGGTTCAATTCGTGAACATTCATCAGGGTGAGTGCGATCCCCTCCGCACTGCGTCTCGCCTCGCACTGAGAGACTATTTGCAGGCAGCCTTTAAGGGAGACTGACAATGTCAAGGTTTTTTTTTTGTTTTTTTTCCAATGGATTTATCTCGATATTGGCCTCTGAGGCCGTTGCAACTTAACCGAGCTTTTCGCGAGCGCAGAAGGCGCTCTGCCCTGTAAATTTTGATTAGGCAACTAGTGCAAGGGTACCACTTAGGTACGAACCTCGGCTTGGGCTGTTGCCAGGGTGGGGATAGGAGAGCAACTCCCGGGTACGTGCTTGTACCTCGTATAGACGGCGACTGAAGGGACTCGTCGGCCTCGCCGGCCAGGACGTCAAGTCAAGCTGCGGTGCTAGATTGTAATGACTGGTGGAAGTGAAGAGAGAAATTTATTTTGCCACCTGGAATTATTGTAATAAGCATATGGCATTAAGCTTTAAAAGTGCCCTACGATGCACTGCCATGTATCCATCAGCCTGAGGCATACATTTCACCCGCAACCATACCCTTCAAATCAAAATACATCTGGCTTGTCTTCTTTTCGGTGTAATGAAGCGTGAAGCGCCTTTTTATCTCTTTGGGAAGCTCACGTGGGTTTCCAGCTTTAGAACCTGCTCTTTACGTGTGTGTTCGGAACAGTTGTCCGTGCAGCGGCACCGTACGGCAGCGTTTAGAGGCAGCTTCTGGTACGCTGCAACTACGTGCTGGAATAACATCCCTCCGCCTATTCGTGAACAACAAATTTTATTTGGGTTTAGGAAAAAAACTTAAAATGTTCCTCAGTAAACAGCAAAAGGAGAACGAACACCTCAAAAATGAGGTGTCCTTCATTTAAACGTGCCTACACTTTATTGGTAAATGCTAGGAGTAGGTTCGTATGAGTGGGTGGCCAGCTAGTGCGTTGTTGTGGGGTTAACTTTTCATGTGTTTTATTTTAGTACTTGTTAACTCTCTCCGGCTTCACGGTGAATAAGTAGGCGTTATTATTATCATATTTTATTATGTTATATATTTTTATCCTTTAATTGTATTTAGTTGTACACTGCTTAGTTAGTGGGCGGATATATGTGGTCTACTCAAAGAGACTCTAACGGAAGACCAGCGCTGGGTAGCAAGTGCAACCCAGCACATGCTGAGTTAGAGCCTTTTTGTGACACATGCAGTGAGTACGATGAGACACACACACTGCTATATGTTGAATTTTGTTTTAATTTTAACCTTTTAGTTATTGTTTCTTTGTTATGTCTCCTGTGTGTGTTTGTTCTGTTGTACTATTGATGTTACAAATAAATGTTTTTGATTTGATTTGAAATACAACAATGCTGCTTGGTGGCAGATATAGGTATGGTAGTACTACTCCGAACAGGTCCTTTCATAAGGAATTCTACTACTTTTAAACAGGATAGTCATAAATATTTATTTTTACACATGTTAAATAACAGGAGAAACGATTATGTCAACGTTCAGCTTATTGACTTAGAACTTTGACACGCTAATAAGAAGAAAAAGACATATCCAAAACATCTTTGTTCCACGTTCTATGAACACAAGACAATCGGTTGGCACTTGGATCTCAACTCTGTCAGCTATCTCTAGGCACAAGGCAACCCAGTATTTGAGCACAAACTTAATACCATCTATATCTTGCAGCTTGATAACTTTACCTGCTGTTTACCGCAGAACGTAGAGGAAATTACTAACATTCCACTTTAAGGCCGGCTTAAAACGATCCCTAAACAAGCAAACACGGTCAATACAAATCAACTTGGGCTAATCGGCGTTGTATGAATGTGTGTATGTTTTTCCGAGGATAACTTTCGAATAGTTGATCCGATCATCGTGAAATTTAATACATAGGTGGGTAGTGATTGAAATAGTCCCCCCCCCCCCTCTCTCTCTTCTTTGCTTCTGCTGCTCGCTTGCTTCTCTCCCCCCTAATGTGCTCGTGAGCAGTGGAAGAGAAGGTAAGTTATGTAAAGTAAAGTGATGTGAAAACGGTTGATAAGTTGATAATAAGTGAATAATATTTGAATGATGTATGACCCTTTGTTGTGATATTCTAAATAATCTAACCTAATAAAATCCCTAATTGTTATTTGAATTATTGGTAATGATAAATGTAAGAATAGGTAAACGTGATCTTAAATAGATGAAGTTATGTGACTAACCGTGTTTGATAACATAGTGATGAATAAGGAATGTATGATAAAATGATAGTAATCGTAATGAAATTGGCTCGTGTAATGGCTTGTGATCGTCTAAGTAATATAAAGAAAATTCCGCTAAAAGTAATCTGAATTTCCACAAGGAAAGTACCTGTAATTTTTGCTAGAATGAAACCGTACAATGGACAATATACTGACGTCAAAAGAATATTGACTAATTTCTACAGCTTACCCATACAGCATCCGCCTGGCTTCACTGGATAACCCGCAACTTAGGGTCCTGCAGAATTCAAAAGGACAATGCAAAATTCTGTCTAATTAAGTTCAAACATATTGTGTCTCTAATTAGTTTAGAGAAGACGTTTATATAAGTTTTGTATAATAATATCTTGAGTTATCAGATGCTCTGTCTGGAAGATATACCTAACACAAGGTCAGTTGTCAAAGTCATGTACTTTCAGTGTGTAGAGTGTACAACTTTTTATATATATCAGGAAATGTTGATTTTAAAGGCCCCAGATGTACATGAAATTCATAAGCTTATGAAGTCCTGTGGTAATAACGTAGTGCTTTAGTATTGTAATTATTCTAGATCGTATTGTTCGTTATTTGTGTCTAGAATTATGCATTTGCTAGCTAGAAAATTCACATAGACTTATAATTAACATAGGCATCCATGCTTGCATGCAATTGTGTAGTGTGAGTTGTGTGAAAGAGTGATTGCAAATTCTGTGTTATCTCAGGCAAGTGACCTTTTTCATCCATTAACTTTGACAGTACCCAAGCTAGATTCAGTCGCTATGGACCATTTTCCCACGTTGCGCAATAATTTGCGAATGCTTAAAAGCACTTTTGGTAAAGGGTGTCGCAGTATCATAGGAATGTTAGCCTTTGACATGTGTGGCCCTAGTAATATAATTCAGGCAAGTGTGGATAAATTTATGATACATTTTATAAGTTGGAATTACCAACAGATTGCAGAGATGTTCCTTCTGTTTGTCAGAGCCAACCATTGTTGTTAGGGCTTCTGGTTTGGGTATTTCATTTGTGTTTGTACATATATAGATGATATTCGCTAGGTAAATATGCGCTTCCTAGTTCTGCACTTCAACTGAGAGACTCAGACGTCTCCCAGGACCCTAGGACCAAAACGTAGAATCGCTGTAAGTACCTTGCGAGAATACATAGATAATATAATTATATAATTTACAGTACATTGCGCAATCCCTTAGGATCAATTTATTCATCTCTGTTGTTGTCTTGTACATATGTCTCATCAAATAATTGATGGGTGTGTGTATGGTATGTGAATTCCCTTGCAAATATAATGATGAACAGTTTCATGCCAATTGCAGTCTATTACATAATTTACGCAAATTGCAGTTTAATACAGACACATAAAATCCTCATTTCCCATTTCAAATGAAACTTTGTCATTTTGCCCATTTAGGCTAATTATTTGTATTCTAGTGAATATTCACTTCCTGTAATTCAAGTACATTTAATTCGAGTCCAGTCATTTCATTTATGTCATTATGTGTTATCAGTCAGTTAAAACAGTCAACAGGGGTCAACAGAGTCTCAAACTCAAATTATTTAAAGTGATTTCTAATTTAAGAAATCAACCAACGTGTTCTTCAAGTTGAGTTCTAAATTACAATGAACTTTGATTGTTTGCTGAAGCATTAAATTCATTAATGTTCATTAATACGTCTTAATTACAGTGATGTTATTTTAAAATCATGATTATTAATCAATAGGACATTTGTATTCACTCCATGTTCAAGATTTATTCTGTAGACAACAAAATAACAAGGTAAAAATAATTTATTAAATAGAATGAGTACAAGCTGTAATTGAAGTAGTCAAATATGTCTGGATTGAACCAGAAATGCTAATTCACCTTTTTAGAGATGAATTACTTATTTTATTTGTTTATTTTACTGTCTGAATTCTTAAATATTCAGAACCCTGCCCAAAGTACATAGTTAGTCTCTTAGCTAGCCTAGGTACTTAGTTATTCAGAACTTTGCCCAAAGTACTTAGTCTAGATTCTTAGCCAGCCTAGGTACTTAGTTATTCAGAACCTTGCCCAAGGTACATAGTCTAGATTCTTAGCTAGCCTAGGTACTTAGTTATTCAGAACCTTGCCCAAGGTACATAGTCTAGATTCTTAGCTAGCCTAGGTACTTAGCTTTCAGAAATCTGCCGCCGCCCGATAGATGCACTGACTCTAATCTTATATTTAACACTCTTTTATCGCAAGGAAATAACAACACTGAATTTACCGCGTTATAACACTAATCGATAATTATTTCAATAGTAGGCCAAACTTTGGCGATGCGCGCGTCGGCTACGAATGGTCAATTCAGCCATGCGTCAGGGGTTTTTGTTTCGTCCGTTAGTCCATCCCTATTTACACCCTAGAAGTCTGATAGTTGCACTTATTGGCTAAATCCATTTTAGCTCCGCCCTATTTGAACGGGTCCTACCCTTTACGCAAAAAAACTTATCCTTTCCTGGAATCCATTTAAAATCTTTCCCATACTTGAAATCAATTTAGTTTGAGTGGTAACACACTTTAAGATTACTCAAACCTTAAATCTGTCAATTCTGTGGCATATTTATCGATTGTCATAAATTTGATTTTTAAAGTCTTTACCATGTATAATTCTGAATTTGTCCTAGAGCCCCACTTGACAAAATTTCGGACTCATAAATATCAATTTAACTGAAGTGCAAACTCATGTTTTCATGGGAACCGAATCCATCTATTTTTGTTGCTTATTTACATATGTATATATTCCTCTTCGTACATCACTCAGGAATTTAACGGTTATTTATTTAGTATAGGGTATTGTACCATTACATTCCCCTCCCTGGTCGTGCGCGAAAATGTTCTGAAGATTTTTGGTCACGATCAAACAATATATTTCCTCTATTTCCTATTAGGATGGAATCAAACTTCTATAACGTTTTATAACTAGCATTTATTATCTAATTAAGCTAATTAACAAACTAATCTTTATCTTAGTAAATCTCTACCTTATTCTACTTATTTTAAACAATATATTTCTATTTCTTATGTTCTAAATAATTTTTTTTCTTTTATTTATTTTCTCGTCTTTTTTTTATGTTTTTTTTTTTCATGTTATTTTGTTTATTCTTACTTATATATCACTAAACATATCAAGTATCGTTATACACTTTTTTTTCCTTTAGAGAGGCACGACTTCTAAAATAACTTCTTGTTTCTGCAAGTATATATTAAATTATGACAAATTATTCCATTATAATATTCTCTAGTTATAAGTCGTTACTTGTTAATTAGACAAAGATAACTAGTAGTTTTTTTTTTTTTTTTTTTTTTTTTATAAAATTTAATAATAATAATTATTATTAAAATTTGAAATTTTACATAAAATCGTAATAACTTTCTAAACGCCTGTAAGTATTACATATTTTATTTTATACAAAAGTCAGCTATTGTTTCTCTTCATTTGTGTAGTATCGCGATAAATGGATTGCATTGTAATTACCTATTACTTTTCCTGATTTAGGACATATTAATGTATACACATTATCATATGGTATAGTTCCTATTTTGTAAGGTCCGTCATATAACAAAGAAAATTTTTTTGTTATCTTTTGCTTAGCATCTGACTTATTTAAATTGCTCAACTTAACCCAATCCCCTATTTGATAAGTTCTAATTTTATATCTTTTTGAAAAACATTTTTCTCTTTTTTCAATGGCTTTCAACAAGTTTTCCCTTACCTTTACACGAATATCAATTAAATTTTCAACTTTTTTTTCAGCTACATTATACTTTGATAACACCTTGTCTACATTCAACGCTACATTTTTCCCAAAAACAACCTGATTTGGCGTGTACCCTGTGCTTTCATGTGCCGCATTATTATAACATTCTTCTATCTTGTCAATAATACTTAACCAGCCTTTATGGTTACTGGAGCAATAGATTCTAAAAAACCGCCCTAGCTCTCTATTGACTCTCTCTACTGAATTTGGCCTAGGGTTGCGCACAGATGTATGTGAGAACTTAATACCCATTTCATTAAGTCCATTTTCCCATATCCTTGATGTAAATTGTGATCCGTTATCCGTAACAATATGTTTAATTGGTATCACTTGATGGTATGCTTTCGCGCTTTTTAATACAGTACCCCCGTTTGCTTTTCTCAATGCATACAGCTTTATGTATTTACTAAAGCTATCCTGTATGACACATATATATTTGCATCCAAACTTGCTGGTTGGTAACGGCCCATATAAATCTGAAAATACTAATTCCCCTACATCGTCTGATTGTACGGCTTTACATTTACCCACATATTTTCTTAAATCACTTTTAGCCTTTTGACATATTTCACAGCTCCTAACGACTTTTCCTATTTCCCTTCTCATGTTTATGAAATAAAATCTAGTTTTCATTGCTGCAAATACCTTTTGTTTACCGAAATGACCTAATTCCTCATGAACCCCTTTTATTAATTCATTTTGCATCGTCTCAGGTACCACCAACACCTTTTTACCATTCTTCCAACCCTTGTACTTTAGAACCCCATCTTCGAAGTAATATCGCTGTTGGTCCACTTTATTTTGCAAGTTTTCTCCATTTAATGATTTAATTATACAATTTATTTGTTCATCCTCTTTTTGTGCGCCTTTTATCTTGGAAACCCTATCCAATAACTCCTTTTGTTTTACGCATTTAAACGTTGCTATCTCCGGACAAAGTATCTTCGTTTCCTGGATACCGGCCTGCCCAGGTAAATATCTAGATAATACATCCACAACGGTGTTTTCCCTTCCCGGTACATGCTCTAGTTTGTAATGAAACTGACTCAAAAATATCATCCATCTAACAATCCGTGCACTACACAATTTCCAATTGTGTAAGAACAATAGACTTTTATGATCCGTTCGTATTGTAAATTGCGTTCCCCGCAGATAAGTCTCAAATTTTTTTAAACTGTATATAATAGCCCATAATTCCTGTTCACTTATACTCCAATTCCTTTCGGCATTCGTCAAAGCCTTACTACAATAGCTAATCACTTTATGATCCCCGTTTGTATCTTCTTGGTAAAGACAACCTGCAATTCCTATTAAACTGCTATCCGTTTGTAAATAGAATGGTTCCCCTAATTTAGGATGTGTTAACATAACGGTTTCTAAAAATTTATTCTTAACTTCTTCAAAGCAAAACCGTTCCTTTTCCGTCCAATTAAATGTACACCCCTTACACAATAATTCATTTAAAGGCTTAGTGATTTCCCCATATCTTTCTATGAATTTACGGTAATAATTAAGCAAACCGAGGAACGAACGCAAATGCTTAACATTTTTAGGTGCCGGAAATTTTTTTATGGCTTCTATCTTCTCAGGATCCATTCTTAATCCTTCAATTGAGACGATATGCCCTAGCAATTTCACTTCTTTCTTTAAGAATTTGCATTTTTCTAGCTTACACGTTAAACCCGCCTCACACAACTTTTCTAACACTTTGCTAATATGTTCCGCGTGCAACTGTATATTTTTATCATCATTTCCCTTTGTATAAACGCACAGGTCATCTAAATATGCCACACAAAACTCTTTTACTTCAGGCCCTAGGATTATATCTATCGCTCTAGAGAAACTACCTACTGAGGTTTTTAATCCTTGCGGTAAAACATTATAAGTATAGCTTTTCCCATCAAATGTGAACCCTGTGTATTTAGTGGAAGCCTTTTGTAATGGTATCTGGAAATACGCGTCTTTTAAATCTAAAATCGTCATGAATTTCACCCCATGGAACGACTGTAAAATCTCTGAAGTTAGTGGTGGCGATTCGATGTCACCTTCCATTTTCTTATTTAATTCTCTGGCGTCTAATAAGATTCTTACTGAACCGTCACGTTTTAACGTATAGGTCAAAGGACTACTATATGGAGTACTTTCCCGTTTTATGATCTCTAACCGTTCAAACTCTTCGATTTTATTTTTGATCTTTTCTCTATATTCATACGGTACTGGATACGAACGCTTCACAAAAGGTGTAGAATCTATCATTTTTATTATATGCTCGTATTTAGTAGTTTTTCCCGGTTTCCCAGCAAAAACCCTTCTATTGTTTAATAACACAGGTAGCAAAACCCCTTTGTAGTCAAATGGCATATCTTGTTCCCGCAGGTACGTTTTAATTTTATCCTCGGTAATATATTCTAGATCTATCACGCTTTGGTTTATTTGATTATTTAAATTTATATTTTGTAACTCGCCCTCCCCTCCCAGACTATTGTTAGTTTTATCAATGGAAATTGGATTCATTTTTAATTTCCATTGCTGATCTAAATGAGCTATTTGCAGAATTCTGTTTCGCGAGCAATCAATCTGAGCTTTAACCCTTTCTAACCAATCCATTCCTAGTATCAAAGGTCGTGTTAATCTTTTTATTATTAAACTTGGTATGCTAATTTCAGTTCCTTGTATTTTTAATGTAATTAAACACATTTTATCTACCTTTTCACTCTTTTTGCCTACCGCTCCTTGTATTTGAATAGCTGGTATTGGCATCTCGCTTAAATTACCTATTTGTTTTACTAAGTTTTCGTATAACCCTGACGATAAACATGTTACCTGACACCCCGTATCGATTAGAGCTTTTATTTCAATGTCTCCTATTTGCGCTTTTATTTCAGGTAGCTCCGTTAAGGTCGTAACTAATTGCTCTTCGCATTCTTCTAAATCATTACCGAATATCGTGGCTATTTCCCTGTGTCGTAACGATAAGGTACAAATTTGACACTCGCTCACTCTACCTGCACATGTAAAATTTCCTTTATTTCGTCTTGTTTCTATCGTTTGAATCAATACCCTTACATCCCCTTTGAAGTTATGTTTAATTTTTGATCCTAATAGACCTTTTGTCTGTATCCTAATTGGGTGTAATCGGCCCTCTTTTTTACATCCTAGTCCTTTACCTGGCTCCCAACCTAGATTACATAATTGCTTATACACTAATAAACTAACTCTTGCCTCTCCTGCATTTTGATCAAAACTGCTTATTTTATTATTTTTACTACATATTAAAGTTGGACTTATTACAAAATTAACATTATCACCCCTATTGTTTAGCAAGGCCTTTGTTGACTGCGTGGGGTTTATACAATCAACCTGGTTTAGTTTTCCGGAAGCGATGCGGTCTTATTGCTGTCCTCTTGTACTAGTTTCTTCTCGTTCTCCTTTGGTACACCGTTGTTTGAGTTAGAACTTGTTTCTTTAACCCAATTAACGCCCCTCGCGTAATGTAACCTTTCCCCCTGGGAATATCGTGATTGTCCTCTTAAAGTATCTCTACCCCGGCCTCTCCATGCATTCGTATGCATAACATTTGCGGGTGTGGTTATTCTACGCTGATATTGAAAGGGTTGCCTATTGTACTCCTTTTGTGGTACTCGATTTTCAGTCCTTTCTCTAGGCATTTGATTATGAACTTTATGATTGGTTACATTCTTTTCAATACCTCTCAAAAACTCTACTGCTTGTAAGGTGGTCGATGACCCTATTCTTGTAAACCATAAACGTTGAATTTCCTCAGGAAAATGACGCATAATACATTTTACAATTTCGGTTTCGCTTAAAGGAATCGTGAGTTGTCTAACACTTTCCATCTGCTCTGCGAAGTGTTCATGCATGCTTAGACCTTTATTTTGTTCCCATTTAGTATTCATTAGTTTAAGTTTCGCATTTTCTTGTTCATTTTGATCCCAGTAGATAGCCAAAAAGTCCCTCACAAAATCATCTAAGGTTAGCCAGTTTTGCTTATGCAATTCTAACACTTTCTGCGACGCACCTGATAGGCACTCTAAAGCAATCTCTAACGATTTATCTCCTGCATTTACATAGTTAATGTATCGGCGTAATATATCCACAAATCGTACCGGACTCAGGTTTCCTGATGTACTGAACTTAGGTTGTTCTATTACGGGCTTCATCACGTAAACATTGGTGGCTCTCAAAGTTTCTACGGGCGTTATGCTAGTACCAGCCCCATTATTTCTAATCAATGATTCTCTAGGCTCTACAACTTCTCTAGTTGACGAACTACCAATAGATGAATTACTCTCGATTCTATCTATCCTTTGCATTAATTCCCCTAACTTCAGGTCCAGATATTGCATCAATTGAGATTCATCCCCACTTGCATTACGATCTAACCTATATCGCTTAGCCTTCCCTCTGCTTGAAGAAGCGCCTCTCTTGCGACTTTCCATTTTATATTATATGCTAATTATATTATTGTTCCACCAAGACACTTAAGTTTATTTGTTTTTTTCACTCACTACCCCTTAGTTTATATTTGTATAATTTACCAATTAACTTATAAAATTATCGTTAACTGTTTGAAATAAAGAAATATTGAATGTTATTTTTCTATTTTAACCATTACGCATCTGCTCACAGGGCTTTCTCAAGAATACGTCATAACAAAATAACTAAATTATTCTTTGAACTACAGTTTTTTTTTCCCACATCTGGGTAATACCGACTTTTAGGATTTTGGGTTTATGACGCATTCCCAAGAAACAGCTGTAGAAAAAAAAATCAAATACCCTTCCGCGCCATTGTCCATTGTTTTAGTTTGACCCAAATTCTCTGCAACTCTCTCCAAAATAATCCCTTGTTCACCTAACGCTATTTTTTTTCGTTTTAGCACACTAACAAAACTAATTGTGTTGTAAAATTGTCGGAACTTTCTAAATTATTACAACGGAATGTTTATTGTAACAGACATTTGGCAAATATCTGTTCAACATTCTTGTAAAATGAAGTTAAAATTAAATTTTATGAGCTACGTTGTGTTTGATATTGAAACATATTTTGAATAAGATAAAGTTTCTTAAATAAGCCTTAATTTCAAACCGATTTCCATACCTAATTTGGTTATTTTATTTCGTGTCATTGAATAATTTCAATGTCTTTTAATAACGAAATCCTCGGTTACGCGCACCAGATGAAATAGTCCCCCCCCCCTCTCTCTTCTTTGCTTCTGCTGCTCGCTTGCTTCTCTCCCCCCTAATGTGCTCGTGAGCAGTGGAAGAGAAGGTAAGTTATGTAAAGTAAAGTGATGTGAAAACGGTTGATAAGTTGATAATAAGTGAATAATATTTGAATGATGTATGACCCTTTGTTGTGATATTCTAAATAATCTAACCTAGTAAAATCCCTAATTGTTATTTGAATTATTGGTAATGATAAATGTAAGAATAGGTAAACGTGATCTTAAATAGATGAAGTTATGTGACTAACCGTGTTTGATAACATAGTGATGAATAAGAAATGTATGATAAAATGATAGTAATCGTAATGAAATTGGCTCGTGTAATGGCTTGTGATCGTCTAAGTAATATAAAGAAAATTCCGCTAAAAGTAATCTGAATTTCCACAAGGAAAGTACCTGTAATTTTTGCTAGAATGAAACCGTACAATGGACAATATACTGACGTCAAAAGAATATTGACTAATTTCTACAGCTTACCCATACAGCATCCGCCTGGCTTCACTGGATAACCCGCAACTTAGGGTCCTGCAGAATTCAAAAGGACAATGCAAAATTCTGTCTAATTAAGTTCAAACATATTGTGTCTCTAATTAGTTTAGAGAAGACGTTTATATAAGTTTTGTATAATAATATCTTGAGTTATCAGATGCTCTGTCTGGAAGATATACCTAACACAAGGTCAGTTGTCAAAGTCATGTACTTTCAGTGTGTAGAGTGTACAACTTTTTATATATATCAGGAAATGTTGATTTTAAAGGCCCCAGATGTACATGAAATTCATAAGCTTATGAAGTCCTGTGGTAATAACGTAGTGCTTTAGTATTGTAATTATTCTAGATCGTATTGTTCGTTATTTGTGTCTAGAATTATGCATTTGCTAGCTAGAAAATTCACATAGACTTATAATTAACATAGGCATCCATGCTTGCATGCAATTGTGTAGTGTGAGTTGTGTGAAAGAGTGATTGCAAATTCTGTGTTATCTCAGGCAAGTGACCTTTTTCATCCATTAACTTTGACAGTACCCAAGCTAGATTCAGTCGCTATGGACCATTTTCCCACGTTGCGCAATAATTTGCGAATGCTTAAAAGCACTTTTGGTAAAGGGTGTCGCAGTATCATAGGAATGTTAGCCTTTGACATGTGTGGCCCTAGTAATATAATTCAGGCAAGTGTGGATAAATTTATGATACATTTTATAAGTTGGAATTACCAACAGATTGCAGAGATGTTCCTTCTGTTTGTCAGAGCCAACCATTGTTGTTAGGGCTTCTGGTTTGGGTATTTCATTTGTGTTTGTACATATATAGATGATATTCGCTAGGTAAATATGCGCTTCCTAGTTCTGCACTTCAACTGAGAGACTCAGACGTCTCCCAGGACCCTAGGACCAAAACGTAGAATCGCTGTAAGTACCTTGCGAGAATACATAGATAATATAATTATATAATTTACAGTACATTGCGCAATCCCTTAGGATCAATTTATTCATCTCTGTTGTTGTCTTGTACATATGTCTCATCAAATAATTGATGGGTGTGTGTATGGTATGTGAATTCCCTTGCAAATATAATGATGAACAGTTTCATGCCAATTGCAGTCTATTACATAATTTACGCAAATTGCAGTTTAATACAGACACATAAAATCCTCATTTCCCATTTCAAATGAAACTTTGTCATTTTGCCCATTTAGGCTAATTATTTGTATTCTAGTGAATATTCACTTCCTGTAATTCAAGTACATTTAATTCGAGTCCAGTCATTTCATTTATGCCATTATGTGTTATCAGTCAGTTAAAATAGTCAACAGGGGTCAACAGAGTCTCAAACTCAAATTATTTAAAGTGATTTCTAATTTAAGAAATCAACCAACGTGTTCTTCAAGTTGAGTTCTAAATTACAATGAACTTTGATTGTTTGCTGAAGCATTAAATTCATTAATGTTCATTAATACGTCTTAATTACAGTGATGTTATTTTAAAATCATGATTATTAATCAATAGGACATTTGTATTCACTCCATGTTCAAGATTTATTCTGTAGACAACAAAATAACAAGGTAAAAATAATTTATTAAATAGAATGAGTACAAGCTGTAATTGAAGTAGTCAAATATGTCTGGATTGAACCAGAAATGCTAATTCACCTTTTTAGAGATGAATTACTTATTTTATTTGTTTATTTTACTGTCTGAATTCTTAAATATTCAGAACCCTGCCCAAAGTACATAGTTAGTCTCTTAGCTAGCCTAGGTACTTAGTTATTCAGAACTTTGCCCAAAGTACTTAGTCTAGATTCTTAGCCAGCCTAGGTACTTAGTTATTCAGAACCTTGCCCAAGGTACATAGTCTAGATTCTTAGCTAGCCTAGGTACTTAGTTATTCAGAACCTTGCCCAAGGTACATAGTCTAGATTCTTAGCTAGCCTAGGTACTTAGCTTTCAGAAATCTGCCGCCGCCCGATAGATGCACTGACTCTAATCTTATATTTAACACTCTTTTATCGCAAGGAAATAACAACACTGAATTTACCGCGTTATAACACTAATCGATAATTATTTCAATAGTAGGCCAAACTTTGGCGATGCGCGCGTCGGCTACGAATGGTCAATTCAGCCATGCGTCAGGGGTTTTTGTTTCGTCCGTTAGTCCATCCCTATTTACACCCTAGAAGTCTGATAGTTGCACTTATTGGCTAAATCCATTTTAGCTCCGCCCTATTTGAACGGGTCCTACCCTTTACGCAAAAAAACTTATCCTTTCCTGGAATCAATTTAAAATCTTTCCCATACTTGAAATCAATTTAGTTTGAGTGGTAACACACTTTAAGATTACTCAAACCTTAAATCTGTCAATTCTGTGGCATATTTATCGATTGTCATAAATTTGATTTTTAATGTCTTTACCATGTATAATTCTGAATTTGTCCTAGAGCCCCACTTGACAAAATTTCGGACTCATAAATATCAATTTAACTGAAGTGCAAACTCATGTTTTCATGGGAACCGAATCCATCTATTTTTGTTGCTTATTTACATATGTATATATTCCTCTTCGTACATCACTCAGGAATTTAACGGTTATTTATTTAGTATAGGGTATTGTACCATTACATGATGACACAATTTTGGTATGACTAAATGAGCTAAAAATGTGAATGAATGAATGAATGAAAATTCTTTATTATACCTTACAAGCTAGACACAACAGATTTATAGAAAAAAAAACAAATAAAAGTAAGCATAATGGGCGGTCTTATCGCTTAACAAAGCGATCTCTTCCAGACAACCTTTGGATGGAGAGGATCATTGCTTAATGGAAGATTGGCCGAGGTGTAAAAAGAATAAACTTAATAATAGAAAAAGAAATTAGTTATATACATACATATTAGGTACATAAGTAACTTTAAATAAATAAATAAATATCATATATAAAATAAATAAATATGTACTTACATACTTATACTTACAATAATAATATTAGAGATCAGATGAATCATGACTCTTCATGGAGATAAAAGTTTTTGAGTCCAGCTTTAAATACGGAAGGTGAGGGGGATTTCTTAATGGAGACCGGCAAGGCGTTCCATAATCGGACAGCTAGGACGGAAAA
The DNA here is from genome assembly GCA_918857605.2 of Philereme vetulata. NCBI lineage: Eukaryota > Metazoa > Arthropoda > Insecta > Lepidoptera > Geometridae > Philereme > Philereme vetulata. Next base: position 4,012,801 of record OU975462.1, read on the forward strand.
GGAGTTTGCATAGAAACTGGTTCTATGTATCGGGGTTTTGAGAAGGAGGTTTTCAGAGGATCGGAGTGTTTGGGAATTTGTGCAAAAAAGGAATTCAAAGCGTTCCTTCAGATAACAAGGCGTGGAAGGATTACGAAGGATGTTGAATAGGAGAAATGTGAGGGGGTTGTTGAGATATTGAGGATCAAGAGGGGTAAAAAAATAACCTAACTGGCCAAATGGACTCAGACTCAGACTCAGTTTTTATTTTTCGTAAACTCTTTATAGTTTTTGAGTTATTAGTCATAATAAAAACTGAAATTTGACAAAATTCACAGGGTACACCAGTTACCCAACAGCGCTGAAGTTTGGTATGCGTGTAGCTTTAGTAACACAAATATAGGCAAAAGTCTGAAATTCAAAATAACTGCAATTTGTACCCCACAAAAAAAAGCAATATTATGAACTCCCGTTACCTGAAATTTGAATGAAACTGTCGGTCAAGTTAGTTGGTTTAGCACTATTTTATTGATCGAACGAAGCGAGACCTCTAAATCAACTTGGGCAAATCGGCGTTGTATGTATGTATGTATGTTTGTCCGAAGATAACTTTCGAATAGTTGATCCGATCATCGTGAAATTTAGTACATAGGTAGGTAGTGATGGCACAATTTTGGTGTGACTAAATGAGCTAAAAATTTAGGGGGGTTGTTGAGATATTGGGGTTCAAGAGGGGTAAAAAAAATGAAAATGAGACTAACTGGTCAATTGGGACGTCAAATGGAAGGTATTCATTAGTACATTTAGACTCTGTTTTAATTTTTCGTAAATTCTTTATAGTTTTTAGTTTTTAGAGTTATTAGCCATAATATAAATTAAACTTTGACAAAATTCACCTGGTACACCAGGGACCCCACAGTTTCAGTTCACACATTTGTGTCACTTAAGCTACACTGTGCTACTGCATAGCACAGTGTAGCTTAAGTGACACAAATATAGGCAAAAGTCAGAAATTCAGAATAACTGCAATTTGTACCCCAAAAAAGAGAAACCACATTACATGAACCCCCGTTACCTGTAATTTGAATGAAACTGTGGGTCAAGTAAGTTGGTTATTTATTTCGTGACACTATTTTGATATTCAAATAATATTTTGATACAAATAATATTTTTTTGGTTTAATCGGAGACTCGCGAGATCTCAGTTCGGAGCGAACCACTAGTTAACGATAAAACGTGTTTTAATTTAATGTATTTGTGTGGTTAGAAGTCTTTAATTATTTTTAGCCACAAATACTAATTAAGCATCGTTACGCAAGTCGCCCCAAATGTTACACCATTTTAACAACTGCTCCGGCAATTTGACGCAGCCGCGAAGGCGGAGATTATTGGCACTATTCAGACAAATAAACATACGAATTTATCTACAAACTAGCTGACCAATCCGCAGCTTCGCGCGTAGTTTTACAATAAAAACATTACCCTCCTTCCGCGCAGTTATGTAACTATGTTACTTAGGGATAATATAGCATTCTAATGGTGAAAGAATTTAGAAATCGGAACAGTAGTTTTTGAGTTTATTCGTTACAAACATACAAATCTTTCCTAATATTAGTATAGCTCAATGGCTCTCAACCAGTGGTCTGTGGACCACCAGTGGTCCGCAGAAGCCAAAATATGGACGGCGAATGATTATAAATTTAGCGGTGAGCTGTTGGTCGCCGTGCAGTGAGTGATACCTACCTACCTAACTGTGCGAGGAAGTGAATCATTCATTCATTACTGACCGTTGTTCTTAACTTTATTTCTTGAATTTGTTCATAAATAATATAGGTAAGTGAACATTTTGTTTTGTTAAACCATTTCCGTATTAAAAATGATCGTTTTCGGGCCGCCATCAATTGAACATTTTCAATGCGTCTAGATCTGTTTACGTCTTTTGGCGTGATCGTACCTATGGCAAAGTAGTATATTGCTTGTAAAATAAAACTACTCTAGACATTATTTCAAAAATATGTATTTTAAGCTACACGGTAATAGTATAATACCTAAAATTACGCTGTTATTTTCTTGTTTTCTACTCTGATCCATTTTTTGTATCTTATTTTCAGAATATGGCTCCTAAGAGAAAATACGAAAAAATTTATATAAATTTTGGATTTATCTCGATAGAAAGTACCGGAGAAATAAAACCACAGTGCGTTATATGCGCAACCGTTCTCGTAAATGACGCGTTGAAACCAGCTAAATTAAAACGCCACTTAGAAATGGTACATCCAAATTTGTCTGACCGTCCGTCAGAATTATTTGAAGAAAAATTAGAAAACCTAAAAAAAATGGAACTCGGGTCCAGTACGAGATTTGCAACATCGAAAAAATCATTAGTAGCGTCGTTCGAGATTTTTAAATGAATAGCACTACAAACTAAAAACTCACTAAAACCTCACACAGTCGGAGAAACACTCGTCAAACCGTGTTTGATCAAAGCCATCGAAGAAGTTTTGGGATTAAAGGTCAAGAAAAAATACAAGATATACCTCTGTCCAATAACACGGTCAAGGCTCGAGTTGAACTAATGTTAAATGATATAGTGGAGCAACTTGTTTCAAGAATCAAAAAGTCACAATTTTTCGCTTTGCAGTGATGAATCGACCGACATTTCGAATTGTTGTCAACTATTTGTATTTGTTCGTTTTTTAGACGACGACAAAATAATTAAAGAAGAATTATTCATTTCACGAGGAACTGGAAACAACATCAAAAGGTATCGACGTCATGAACTCAATATCGGAATATTTTTAAAAACATAATCTTATGTGGGATTAACTCGTTGCCCTCTGTACTGATGGTGCTCCGACATTGTTGGGATCTCCTTCTGGGCCGGCGACATTAGTTAAACAGAAAAATCCTAGAGTAATAACAACGCACTATATCATACATCGTCAGGCGTTAGCTTCATAGACTCTTCCTGGATGTCTTAATGATACGCTGCAAATGGCCATAAAAGTTATAAATGTTATCAAAAGGAGCGCCTTATATACACGCCTTTATAAAAATTGTGCACTGAAATGGACTCTAACCATGAGGCACTTCACTTTCACATGGAAAGGTAATATGTTGGGAAGATTATATCAACTGACAGCAGAGGTTGAAATTTTTCTGGTTGACAAAAATTAATGATTTGTTGAAACAGTTTACTAATCAGTTAACTATTTTCAGTTTACTTGTCAAAGGAATTTGACTTATCCTGTGGATATTTTCACACACTTAAATAAATATGAATATGCAACTGCAAGGTTCCGGAAATAAACAATTAGAAAACGTCGCAAATATATTCATGTTTGAAGATAAACTTCGAGCTTTTATTTGCAAACTTCAGTTGTGGTTACGTAAAATTAAAGAAAATAATTAGTCTGCGTTTGAGACATTAAAAGCACTTTTGGAAGATAACAAGTATGACGCTAGTAAAGCAAATATACAAGAAAACATAAAGACTCATTTACAAAATGTTGATAGATAAATTCAATCGTTACTTCCCAGAATATACAAAAGAAGCTAATGTTGATCAAAAACTGATTCGTAACCCTTTTAGCACAGACGCTGGTGAAGTGACTGAAGGAATCCAGGAAGAACTCATTGAATTCCAAAATGACAGAAACTGCAAAGATGCTTTTGAATCGAATTAACTTGAGTCGTTTTGGTGTAAGAAAGCCATTTCTTATACTAAACTTTGAGAAATCGCCTTGCGCTATTTTATGGTTTTCAACAACTAATTTATGTGAACAAGGATTTTCTGCTTTGTTGGTAATTAAAAACAAGGCGAGGAATCGTTTGAGTAAGTGATGATTTTCGTGCAGCTTTGAGTAACAATATTAGTCCTAGGATAGCCGAACTCGTGAAGAAGATGCAAGCTCAGAAATCACATTATTACTAAATTACAGAAGTTAATCCTAAAAATATTATTATTTTTTTATGTAATTTCCTAATAAGTTTTTAATTTAAGTTTTAGTTTGATTATTACAGTTTATTTTTATTATACCTTCATAGTGGTCCCTGCTAACAAGAATAATATAAGAGTGGTTCCTGACCAAGAAAAGGTTGGGAACCCCTGGTATAGATGAAAGAATACTAACTATTACTACGTAAAGAAGCGACACTTCCAAGACAGAATGACATCACCTATGTTGCTTACGTATTGTATAGTCCCTGCCCTAGATTGGCTTAGCTAAGTGTAGTAGAAATTCCTTGTGAAAGGGCTAGCCCGGGGAAGTACCTACTCCCAACATATAACTTTTGAACCTATCATGGTTATGAACACTAACACAGAAATACTACTACCATACCCATTTCTGCCGCCAAACAGTTACGTTGTATCGGTTTAAAGGTATAGTTGCCTGTGAAATTACAGGCATATGACTCTTTACACCTATGTGCCTCAAGTTGATGGACGCAGGGCAGTGCATCGTAGGGCACATTTCTTACGTTCATGACCTATAAGGCGATTCTCTGTTATATGCAATGGTTACCACTTGACATCAGATGAGCTTGCTCCATATCCAAGTAATTAAAAAAACCCAGCCCTTAAGTAAAAACCGACATAATACAAATCGCGTGCGGACAGGCCGCTGCTTCTGTAGATTTAGATATATAGATAATTTCCTTATTACACACCATTAAAAATAAAACAAAAAAAAAGAGAATACACATTTAAATCAAAGTTACAATGGGCAGCCTTATCGCTGAAAGCGATATCTTCCAGGCAACCTTTGGATGGACAGGATCTGTGTGAACAAATGAGGACGGCGACGTTAATCAAATAATAACTTACAGAACAAGTACATAAATTACTAAAATAAAATATACATATAAATAAATATAAATAACTTTATAATATTAAATAACCTACTTTTAAATACATAGGTAATTAGAAAAAAAAATTATGTTTAAAATTTGAAGTTCAGAAGTCTTAGTGAGCGATGGACGACAGATAATGTTTATTAACCACGTTTTTAAAAACAGGAAGGGATTTAATAATCAGTAATCAAATCTGTTTGCTTCTATGGATTGTCACAGCACGGAGCAGCTACATCCAATAATTTAAAATCAACGCAAAAGGTAAACAAAATGAATTTTATTTGCGATTCAATTAAAACGCTATGCAAATGAAGTAAACGCAATAAACATTTTCCAATAACGGAATTGTCATTACTGAGTTCAATATATTCGACACGGTTGGAAGTGCAGCTGTCATAAACAAACAGACGATAACTCATTGCCTTGATATAAATCTTTCGTTTTACATATTAATTAATACAATTATTAACTTCCGAATAGATATTATCCTTATATTTCTAAAATCGTTATTTATGTATATGTTACGGGCAACTTGAGAAGTCTTGTCAGTATGAATAATGACCGGTCTTTATCCATAACGTCCGTATCTAGTGGTCAATGTAAATAAAACTGCATCACTAATCACTTTTCCCGCTCAGTATTTATAATACCCTATCTTGGGAATATAAGTATGTATTTACCAAAAAAAAAATGTATATAAGTATTCTATCAGTTATCTGGTTCCCATAGTACAAGCTCTGCTTAGTTTTGGGCTGTATAGCCCTGTGTAAAATATCCAGCAACATTTATTTTTTTTTATTTATAACAAAACAGATGAACTGTAGTGTACTAATTTATTAATACAGTAGGTAGTTAGGTTTTATGTTTTTATTGTATCACATTGCCCGGCTAGAAGTAGGAATTCATTATGTCCGATCCATGTGATAAATTCAAGCTATCTCAAACCTTGATTTATTAAATGGACCACGGGCCATCGGGCATTATTGATATGGGCCAGCCAAAGTGATAAATTTATCAATTTAACCGACGCTCTTGGTCATTATTTTCTTTTATTTATTTATTTTAAGAAAACCATCAGCACATATTAAACACAATAGTTACAGTGAATAGTAATAAACAGGCCATTTAAAGGTCTCCACTGATAGAATCACATTATACTAACAAGCAACAACAAAATAACAAAAGACAAAATCTAACCGAACACTGTACGGGTCACTTACGTTCACGATACCAAATCAGGTGCCATTCACTCAATTTACAAGTAGATATATTACAAAACTAGTTATCAAAAACTCATCCTCACTCAGTCACACATGTCCTAAATCGATCAAAGAAGATATTATTAATTCTGTTTTTAAGAGATGAAATACTGCAGTTGAACAGGTCAAGGTGATGCTCATTGCTCAATAGATTGAATAATTTACTTGCACGATACACAAACGCATTTTGGCGATAATTCGTAGAAACTACGGGTAGATAAAATAGGTTGCTTCTCCTACACGTTCTGGTAGGCGCATAAAATTGTATCTTAATTATATTATTATTTATAATGATCGGGACATCTTAAAACTGCCTGGTTAATGAAGTTTCCCGTAACATACATAGATATACAATTTATTAATTTTTCAGATATTACATCCATAATTGGTTGTTCCATAATATTGTTTTTTTATATTCAAATAAAATCATGAAACTATGTTAATACAATTGGTAATACATTATAAATTCATTAAATAATTAGGGTATTAGTATATCTCGAACGTATATCAAGATACAGTTCAACCGTTTTCTTTGTAATATAAAAAAACAAAGCGAGATTTCTAAACCAAATCGGCGTTGTATGTATGTTTGTCCGAGGATAACTTTCGTAACGTTGATTCGATCATCGTGAAATTTAATACATAGGTAGGTTGTTATGGGACAATTTAGGTGTGGCTAAATGAGCTAAACATGTTAATGGGTGTTGAGATATTGGGGTTGAAGAGGAATAAAAAAATGAAAAAAATAACGTCAATTGAAAGGTATTCGTTAGTACATTTAAATTCTGATTTTGTTTTTCATAAATTCTTTATAGTTTTTGAGTTATTAGCCAAACTTTGACAAAATTCACAGGATACACCAGTGCGACGTCCCAAGTCGAAGAATTGAAACGACGGTGTTAATGTGAATGTATATTACCAATGTCTTAAACTAGGTAAGTACATGAGTCATGAGGGAACCAGCGCTAGGGAAGATAATTAATGGATAACTATGTGAAACACAATCTTTTTCCAAAGTCCCAAGTTCCAACCGCCCGTCAACTGACAGTGGCAGATCTACCATCTTACGTAGGGATGCCCCTGCGTACTAGTGATGTAGATACATATATAGAACGCCACAACTCCACAGTGATGTAATTTGGTATGCGTGTAGCTTAAATGACACAAACACAGACAAAAGTCTGAAATCCAGAATAACTGCAATTTGTACCCCCAAAAAAATTAACCAAAGAACACGCACTCCCGTTACCTGTAATTTGAATGAAACTGTACGTCAAGTAATGTGGTACTTTTTTCGTGACACTATTTTGATAGTCCAAAGATTACAAATAATATTTCTTGCGAGATCTCAGTTCGGTGTGAACCACAAGTTTAGTATTATTTTTTACGTTATTATTTGTCGGGCATCACGCATACAAAGTCGTAAACTGAAGCAAAATATTTTTTTTTTCGCATAGTTTTTATATATACAAAGTAGAAAGATCGACAGTAACTATTCTTACTTAAATCAAAAACGAATATTAAAAATGCATAGCTTCACAAGTTCAAGTCCCACTTAAAATTTAAAATCCAATCAAGCTCAAATGTATTGATTAATCCCGACACGTACCAGGGCGGCATGTGCTCAAAGAGCTAACTCCGACATCGGCTGCATTATGAAGGGTTTACAAGGCAAGTTCCGCACTTAGTTCCGTCCACTCAGTTTCATGGGCGCGCAACAAGTGCTTTCCATAATTGAGCACACCTGCTCGACCTTCTTCTGTGCTATGGGCGCCTGGTAGGTGATCATTTATTAACACCGTTTCATTGTGTATATCGTGAGTAGTGTTGCTAGGTGTCCCGATTTTCGCGGGAAGTCTCGATATTCAGAGGTCTGGTGACACGTCCCGAATCACCCTTGATCGGGACACCGAATTTCCCGATTTTGCACTAATCTCCTTAGTCTGTATTTATTATATGTACTTAATTAAATTGTTAGATATGACTGTGAGGGGGAAAGTAAATATCTACTTTTTATATGGGATTCATTTCATAACAGATATAGTACTTCGCCCCGAATTGAGATCTCGCGAGTCTCCCATAAAAACAAAAAAATATAATTTGTAATATGTGCCACGAAAATTATATCCAAATTACTTGACCTACAGTTTCATTCAAATTACAGGTAACAGGAGTTCATGTTATTTGGCTAATCATCATTTTTTTGGGGTACAAATTACAGTTATTCTAGATTTCAGACTTTTACCTGTATCTATGTTACTTAAGCTACATGCAGACCAAATTACAGCACTCTGGGGTCACTGGTTTACCCTGTGAATTTCGTCTGTGAAACGTAAGTTTAGTTTTTATTATGGCTATTAACTCAAAAACTACAAAGTCTTTAGGTACTACAAATAAAAATGGAATCGTAATTTACCAATGTAATACCTTTCATTTGACATTCCATTTGACCTAATAGTCTCATTTTAATTTATTCTTTACCCCTCTTGAACCCCAGTATACTAACAAATCCATTTTTAGCTTATTTAGTCACACCAAAATTTTGACATCATAACCTACCTATGTATCAAATGATTGGATCAACGCTTCGAAAGTTATCCTCGGACAAACAAACATACATACATACATACAACGCTGATTTTCCCAAGCCACAAAAACCTGTTTATTAGCTATTTTAGCTGTCCCGATTTGATTTTGCCAAACTGGACCCGGCAACACTAACCGTGAGGTAGGCCTATTACCTACGCTTGAATAAAGTACTTAGGACAATGATAATAATAGACACTAATTATACCAGTGCATACTGTTTTCGAGATTTTTTATCATAATTTCAAAACTATAGGAATTAAAAATACTGTTTTGAAATATGTATATTAAGTTATTTCATATGCTACCCCACTTGACCTAACCGTATCTTGAAATTTTGACCCCCTATCATTTTGGCCCCTGACAATTGAAAATATAATTGATTTTTTCTTTCATTAGCTACCTCCGTGGCGCAGTGGGCGAATAGCCGGCTGAGACGCTGGAGGTAGCAGGTTCGATTCTCGCCGCGAAACAAATGTTAGCATGATCTACAGATATTTGTTCTGGCTGGCAGGCTGGAACCGCTGAGTCAATGCCGTGACATCGGATCGCTCAGTGTATTCTACCGCCTGTATAATGGGGAATGTTCTGAGGAACTATTTGATCTCAGCCCGTCATCGAGATTTTACCACCGCACTTCTCGACAACGTAATAAAACTCATCCACATATCATCGACAATTGGGTATCGCGCACCACACGCTTCACGCGATCTTTTCTACCCCATACTTGCAAGATGTGGAATGAGCTACCATCTGAGGTTTTCCCATTAGGCTACGACATGGCACGCTTCAAGAGAAATGTAAAGAGGTTACTACAGTGTAGGGAACGCATCGACAATACCCCGGGTGTTGCCGGTGTCAATAGGCGACGGTGACCGCTTACCATCAGGTGGGCCGTAAGCCAGTTTCCCCACAAATAACATTAAAAAAAAAGTGCGTGCTCCCATACAACACGTGATTTTTTTTGCTCGTTTTTATAGATAATGGTTACAGAACCCTTCGTGCCGAGTCAGATTCGCACATGGCTGGTTTATAAACGTTTATTTTTACATTTAAAACCCGTTTTGTCAGTCATAATATGCTTTGTAGGTCACGCCGTGGTCATACGATAAAAATTATTTATGTGCTAAGTATTTTTTATAGTTAAAAAGGTAATATAAAATATTTTTGTTAATGTTTTTTTCGTTGTATTGAATTTTTTTTTTTATACTTCAACTTGCATTATATTGATTATTAATAATTCTCAATTCATAAGTTTTTCAATAAAAAACATTAACAATGGCCGTACCTAACTACCTACCCATTATAGTGTTCAACGTTATAACTTAAGATACACAGAAAGTGGCTGTTGCCATGGCACAATATCATTAAGAAAAGACTTATCGACTATCATTGTTTTTGATGTCGGATATAAATTGCTTCACACGTTCGTTTGCATTATGTATATTTACATTATATCTATCTAAAGGCTATTATAGCTATTATTAAGGCTTTTGGCGATAAGACTTTTATGATATTAGCTGATCCGCCCGCGGACGTTCAGCCGTTTAGTTATGAAAAGGTAACAAACAAACTAACAAACAAATACTTACTTTCGCAGTTACTATGCATTTATTATACATATAAACCTTGCTCTTGAATCACTCTATCTGTTACTGAAAACTGCATTAAAATCCGTCGAGTAGTTTAAAAGATCTAAGCGCACAGACAGCGGAAGCGACTTCATTTTATACTATGTAAAGAAAATATTTCTGCACAAGCCAATCCCGACATGCATAAATGTATTGTTAAACAAAAAAGTGGCACTCCAGGAGTGCCGACAGAAGTGCAAACTTGAACAATTACGATATACAGAGGTGACAGTAACGATAACAGTGTCGCGAGTTCAATGGTTTTTTCCCATCTCAAAAAAATGCCCAACGCACATAATGAAGTTTTCACTACTTATATACAGAGGTGTCGGTAACAGTAACAGTATCGCGAGTTCAATGGTGTTTTGCCCATCTCAAAAAATGCCCAACGCGCCTCAAGAAGTTTTCACTACTTATATACAGAACAGTGTCGCGAGTTCAATGGTTTTTTCCCATCTCAAAAAAATGCCCAACGCGCATAATGAAGTTTTCACTACTTATGTACAGAGGTGTCAGTAACAGTATCGTGAGTTCAATGGCGTTTTGCCCGTCTCAAAAAATGCCCAACGCACCTCAAGAAGTTTTCACTACTTATATACAGAACAGTGTCGCGAGTTCAATGGTTTTTTCTCATCTCAAAAAATGCCCAACGCGTCTCAAGAAGTTTTCACTATTTATATACAAAACATTGTCTCGAGTTCAAAGGTTTTTCCCATCTCAAAAAATGCCCAACACGCCTCAAGAAGTTTTCACTACTTATATTATACAGAACAGTGTCGCGAGTTCAATAGTTATTTCCCATCTCGAAAAATGCCCAACGCGCCTAAAGAAGTTTTCGCTTCAAAAATATATTGTAAAAAATGTTGAAGAAAGCTTTTGCACTGTTTTTGAACTGCATCGCAAATAAAATCAAGTAAGTAAGCATGTAAGTGAACATTATAAACAATACAAACGCGATTGGCCAATAAGCGTGACCGCACACGAGCCACGGGTCCTAGCCACAAAACGTTGCCACCGAGCAACATATATTTGAATTTTAAGGTGGTTCGATTCCTATACAAACAATCAGTACATATTCACTAGATAATTAAACAGTAGAAATTTCTTAACATAAGCATCGAATTATTTACGTCTTATTATTGTCGGTCATCATCATCATCAGGCCACATTAGTCCACTGCTGGGCATAGGTCTCAAGATAATTGGTCTCGAGACCAATTATCAGAATTGCGCACTTTCATAAATATCAAAGTATTCATCATTTTCACTTATTTGAAAATTTCAAGCAAAAAGTGTTTTTTTTTTAGTTTTTGTCATTTATCAATGGAAGTGTGCAGTTATTGATTTGCCGACAATAATAAGACGCATATGTTTAGAAATTTAGATTAGATTAGTTTAGATAATTTCCTTATTGCACACAATTAAATAAATGTAAATATTGCTGGACATTTTACACAGCGCTATTTAGCCCCAAACTAAGCAGAGCTTGTACTATGGGAACCAGATAACTGATAAAATACTTATACACATTTTTTTTTGTTAATACATACTTATAATATATAGAGAAACAACCAGACCCGGAACAAACATCTGCAGATCATGCAAACATTTGTTCCGCGGCGGGAATCGAACTCGCTACCTCCTGCGTCTCAGCCGGCTATTCGCCCACTGCACCACGGAGGTCGTCATTAAATATATACATACAAAAGAAAATACACTTTTAAATCATAAGTACAATGGGCGGCCTTATCGCTAAACGTGATCTCCTCCAGGCTACCTTTAGATGGACAGGATCTAGGTATGTGAAGTTCACATAGATCCTGTCTATCCAAAGGTTGCCGCCGTCCTTATTTTGTTCACATTGTTAACAAAATAAGGACGGCGGCGTTATTAAATATAACATTGACATTGATATTTGTATTGTTTAATTAACCAGCGAATGTGCATTGATATGAGCTCGCACAGTGTTGACACCAGTGGTCACAAGACGCCGCTTTTCGCTTCTTGTAGTTGTGCGTGTGGCCGCCACTGACCGAAAGTAAAGGAAACATGTAAAAAAGTAGCTGTCACGCGCTTCCGCTACTAAGTGGTTGTGACGCGGGGCTCGTGTGCGGGTAGGCTTAGTATTAGCGGTTATGATGTGAAATGAAGTATTTATTACTTGTGAAATACGTTTATATAAATATAAATAAATATTGCTGGACATTTTACACAGCGCTATCTAGCCCCAAACTAAGCAGAGCTTGTACTATGGGAACCAGATAACTGATAGAATAATTATATAGGTACATTTTTTTTTGTAAATAGATACTTATAATATATAGAGACACAACCAGACCCGGAACAAATATCTGTAGATCATGCAAACATTTGTTCGGCGGCGGGAATCGAACCCGCTACCTCCTGCGTCTCAGCCGGCTATTCGCACACTGCACCACGGACGTCGTCAAATATAATACTATAATAATATAAATAATTACATAATATTTTGGTATTTTATTAAATTACAGTAAACAATAAGGTCCGCCAGTCCCTACCTAAACAGGCGTACAAACTTACCCTCCTTCTGCGCAGTCGAGTAAAAAGTAGTATATGTTCCAATCCCGCCGGCGTATTACCTAAGCCATATAGCTGTCGTGTTGCTATCGCTAGTCAGGCCATCTCTTTCACACGTGAGGTACGTACTGTACGTGTGAAAGGGATGGCACGACTAGCGATAGTAACACAACAGCAAATTTGGTAGCAATCTGGTAATACGGCTACCGGTCATAATCGATCTGTATCTATACCAAATTTTATCGAAATCGACCCGGATCGGTTGGACCCGTTTAGTCGCGAAAACGTAACAAACAAACAGACAGAAGGACAAGCATTTATATTAATATGCCACAACAACAGCTGGAAACTATAATCGTGTGTTTGATGAAACTAGTTTGTAGTACGACTTCATACTGCCATCAAGTCGAAGTCTCAATAAGACAGGCTCATTCGAAAACAAGTTACCATAAAGACATCACATATAATCTAAATTATTTGACATACAAAAGGTTTATTTTGCAAAATGAAGTGTACAATTGTCATTTTAATTATTGCAGGTAAGTTGAAACTGCTTGTTATTTCATCATAACCATTTTTATATAGTCTAACTTTTTATTAGCTGCAGTAAAATGACGTTTCTAAATGTCATTCCGTAAAATAATGTTGCCAGCCTAATCTCAATAGGGATGTGATTCAGTTCACAATAATTAATTAAATAACATTATTATGACGTTTTTGTTTCATTTTGAATGTACCTCCCTATACTTCCACTAAAAAAGATCAATCCTCTAGTATAGTAATAATAATAGGTTAAAAAAATACATTACAACTTAAAATTAAATCTCATAAAAAAAAAACCAAACTGATTATTCATTTATGATTCACTCATTTAGCTACATCCCTATTTATTTTTCTTCAAAAACCGGCAACCCACAAAACGTCATTTTACTGCAGCTAATAAAAAGTTAGACTATAGTTGCTTATTGTATTAAAATTAAATTTGTGTTATTACTAGTATTTTAGGTTTATAGTATGTAGGTATGTTTTTAATTGTATATAGATGCACCGCCGTCATGTGATACATTATGATCCTGTCCATACAAAGGTTGTCTGGAAGAGATCACTTTTAACGGTAAGACCGCCCATTGTACTAAATCTATTTGTAAGAATTATGTTCTGTATTTTACTTTGGTGTACAATAAAGAGTTATCTTATCTTATTTTACAGCTAGATTAGGAAATATGATTTTTTAACAAATAAATTAACAATTTAACTATTTTTAAGATAACAATATCTACCCGCGGCTTTCCACGCGTGGTTTATCATTACCCTCCTTTTGCGCAGTTGGGTAAAAAGTAGCCTATGTCCCAATCCTGGTCATAATCTATATATATATATATAGATAAAATATGGTATATGTATATACCTATATATATATACATACACATATACCATATTTTATCTAAATCGATGTGGCCGTTTAGTCATAAAAAGGTTACAAACAGACATACATATAGGCAGAGTTACTTATTGAATTTATAGTATTAGGAAGGCTAGTTACTAGTGGTTCCTGCACTAGGTAGGATCTGCTATCTTTTATATGGATTTGCTAATCACACTAATATTATAAGTGCGAAAGTTTGGATGTTTGTTTGTTACTCAATTACGCCGTAACGGCTGAACCGATTTCAATGAAATTTTGTATATACGTAGATTAAAACCTGGATCACCACATAAGCTACCATTTATCCCATAAATCAGTTCTCATGGTTTAAAAATGGGGTGCAAGTCAAGTTGCAACAGCGAGTTTAGCTTTATATCTAGATTACCTACACATTTAGTAGTGTAACTGGTACAAAGTTACGAAGTTACTTGAAGTGAACCGAAGTGCGGTCAACAGCTAGTTTAAAAACGATTATAGAGTCAAACGATTATTTAACGATGGAGGCGATTTTGCGACGATACCAAATTGTCTTATCAAAAGCGGTTAGTTTAGTAGTAGCCCAGGGCTCACGAAAGATTGAATTTATAAAAATACACTAACTTTTAAATCAGGGGTGGCTAATAGGTAAATCATCATTTATATTTCATCGTCAACTTAAATATCTATATATCTGGTGTAGCCGTTTGCGGATCTTACGCCTTGGAATTGGCTTTTTACAGCCCATAAGATAACTCCTGGAAAACCAGATAAGGATTAAGGATGCGCCCACTAACCTTGAGATCCTTTGAAACAGCCTAGAATTTTACTTTGCGCACATTTCAATAATTTACCAGGAGTCGCGGTAATTAGGAACACCACATAAAGTTAGATGCTATAGATAAAGCCTTTGTAAAATACAATTTAATTATACTTTTGCGGCGGAATTCTGCGATAATTAGCGGTATTTTTCAGTGGGTCGTGTACGTAAGCCAAGATTTTGACCTTCTTGCAGAGCGGTGCATTTGCATATGCTAGCGCCATCATGACAGGGTGCGGGCGCGCAAGTAGGAATGGTTTTGCGGATAGAATATGGATCTTTTTTTTCGAATGAACTAATCTCGCTATTGGCCTCTGCGCAGATGGCGCTCAGCCCTGTAAGTTTTTGATGAGGCAACTAGCGCAAGGGCACCACTTAGGTACGAACCTCGGCTTGGGCCGTTGCCAGGATGGGGATAGGAGAGAAACGCCCGGGTACGTGGTTGTACCTCATATAGGCGGCGACTGAAGGGACTCGTCGACCTCGCTGGTAAGGTCGGTGTATCTGTGAAGTGTTTGCTCTGTCTAATGTAGATGACTCAGAAATCTCTTTCGCATTAGCGGAAGTGATAACGTCATCCGGGTCTCCGAGAACGTGTCTCGGACGACGCAGGGTTTGCTAGAATATGGGTCAAGGAAAGAGTTACCTTAGATAGTCGAAAGATGGCGTTACCAATATTGATATAACGTGATGGGAACACACCTAACTTGCGCGCTAAAATGCGACTTTTCTATTGCAAAGAAGACTTACTGCCAATTCTACAGTATACATTCTTTGAACTGTGTTCAGTGCAAATAGTTCAAGTCATCATCATCAACATAAAGCAGTCTACTGCTGGACGTAGATCTCTCGCAGGGTGCGCCATTGAGCACAATCTTCGGCTCTTCTCATGCAATCCTTGCCAGTTGTGTCGCTTGTACAATGATCTATTAATTAAACATTGAGAAAATGTAGATGTCTTCAACAACAAAATATTGAAATTTAAAATAAAACCGTTTTGGAGATACTCTCGAAGGAGAGTGCCCAAAACTCAAATTTAATTATTGTCAAATGATTGAACCATACTCAAGCTTTATTAGTTAGGTATTCTTGAGGATGGTTAGTATTGTAGTGCTTATATTAAATAATGGTTAATTACAATATTATATTTATTTAATTCTATCATACAGGTTTATCTCAATTACATGTAGTATATATTTTGTCTCTCATTTACATATATGACATGCTAACATGACAAAAACATGTTAACTAGTTAAGTAGATACTTTTTTATTTAGCATTGATCTATCATCACAACACAAATTATAACTGATCTTATTAATCACTAGCTGGTACCCGCGACTTCGTCTGCAATCTAGAAATTTATAGAAATACCCCATGCAACGAACACCTGTTTTCTCTTATCCTACTTCCTACTAATATTATAAATGCAAAAGTTTGTATGTATGGATGTTTGTTACTCTTTCACGCCGGAGCGGCTGAACCAATTGCGATGAAATTTGGTATGTACGTAGATCATAACCTGGAATAACACATAGGCTACTTTTTAGTGGCAAACCACGCGTGCGAAGCCGCGCATTGGTCAGCTAGTACATTATACACGTGTAAACTCTACAGTTTTTGCAGCGTACGCCAGAATAGCTCGCAGATGGCAGATTTTTTTCCGACTTACTTGACAATTATCGTTATATTTTGGACGATTCACACACTATCTTTAAAAAATATAGTCTATGTGTTATTCTAATATATAAGCTATATTATTGTAAACTTTCATTAAAATCCATTCGGTAGTTTTTACGTGAACGAGGAACAAACATCCATACATCCATACATACAAACTTTCGCGATTATAATAATATATATAATAGGAAATAGGATAGGATGATGTGTACGCATGTTTTTAGGATGCCATCTAGCCCATTAACCTATGTATTTCTTAATATTGTTATCATAACTGGTTGTATGCTGTTTTGTGTACCTTATTTAATAAAATTAAATAAAGTTACAGCGCGCAAATCGTCACTCCATCTAGCCGGAGGGATAGGTCAAGTGTTAATGGTTATATATTAGACCTACTTTAAATTAGGAAACAGCCCCCCCATGTATAAAATGTAAGTAACTGGTGGTAGAGCTGTTGTGAACAGGCTCGAGGAAGTGGGCACGACCGCCTTACCTTTATCTGCCGCCAAATAGCAGTACTTGTGCTGCTGTGTTCCGGTTAGAGGGTAATGCTAATGGTATGTTCATGTAATTACTGGCACATATGCATAACAGCTAAGTCCTATAGTATGGCAACGTATCCACATAGAGATCAAGACAACATAATACCTTGTTTTGAACTCTATGTGGGTATCCATGGGCTGCAGTAGCCACTTAACATCTGGTGGACTGCATGCTCGTTTGCCATTTAAGTAGTATAAAAAAATATATATTATAAAGAGCTATGTTGTTATTAGGAAGTAATCTTAAAAACTACTGAACCGATTTTTATAATTATTTCACTAATAAAAAGCTACAATAAATAAAAATATTTTGTTTCAGTTGCGGGAGCACAGAACACGGCTAAAAAAAATGACGTAAGTTTTATTGAAGTGAAAACTTCTTTAGGCGCATTTTTTGAGATAGGGAAAAACCATTGAACTCGCGACACTGTTACCGTTACCGACACCTCTGTATACAGGGTTAAGGGGACACCGGAGGGACAATCGCCCATACAACACGTACTACCAAGATCATTTCTAATTGGAGCATATTTCTACCTTAATAAGGTATTATTTTAATTTGAATAGTATTTATCTAGGTTCCCAACCATATATTAGATCAAAATACTTACCTAAAATGAAATAGAAGCGTATTGCAAACTGCATGTTTTTACGTCATAAAAGACCTATTTTCAACCTAATTGTTTCGTATTAAAACAACAACATCTTACGTATCCTAGTCATGAGAACATAGATTATATCGTCTAGTTACAGAATAACAACACAATGAGAAAAATACAACAAGTTTTCAGTCATCATTTTTGGTATTACGGAACACGGTCAAAATCTAATCAAATTTAGAATCGTTCTATTGCTATCACTGTCGCTCTGCGTGGCTAAACTTCATCACTAAACAGGGATAACGATATTCAGGCCGAAGTTTTTGACGCGGTCGAATTGAAGTTGCGCTCAGGGTTCGCCGGCGCGTTAAAGGCTAAGCCTAGATCCTTAAAGGGGTTGTATTATCCATCATTACTGACTAATTTGACTATGAAACACCACCATTCAACGTTTTAAAGATATTGGAATTTTACATTTTTTTTATTAAATTTGCCGATTTCTTGTCTATTGTCCTACATTTTTGGAATTTGTGCATTCGCTTTATATTTTTAACGATTTTTGTATAGAACGTAAGTTACTTTATTATTTTTAACACCAAAATTTCAGATAAATAAACAAACTGGGTCGTAGTAGACGATTCATAGTTGAAAAAAGAAATAAATTTGTACAAAGTATCTGTAGTGTAGTCTGCTTTTAAATTTTGAACACCCAAACATTGAGCGCAATTTTTTTTACTTCTGTCGGCACTGCCGGAGTGTTTTTTTTTTTTACAAAATACAGCATCATAAAAAACAAATCAAAAAGTTGATGGACGCACCGCAGTGCATCGTTGGGCACTTTCGTAATGTGTTTGATCTACGAGACAATGCTTTGTTAAAGGTGATGATTACCAGTTAACATCAAGTGGGTCATTTGCTTATTCATTTGTTTATTTAAAACTTTCACACCAAATAGAATAGTGCTAGGAGCATTATCTACCAGTAGTCCTGGTCGTGCTAAAAGAAGGTATGGCGTGACTCAGGAAAATGGTATTTCAACGCTACAAATTCATACAACAATACAACTGCTATAATTCATCTCATTTTTTTAGATAAAAAAGCCTAAACATATTGCCTGTTTCTTCCTAACTAGACAGCGATAAAAACATAAATAAAACCGGCCAAGTGCGAGTCGGACTCGCGCACGAAGAATTCCGTAACATTATCTATAAAAACGGCAAAAAATGTATGTTGTATGGGGGCCCCCTTTAAATATTTGTTTATTTTTAATTTCATTATTTATTTTTAAAGTGAATATATAACTAAATATTCTGTGAATATTTCAAGCGTCCACCTGTTGCCGTTATCAATATCGAGCAAAAACGAGAAAAAAAATCACGTTTGTTGTATGGGAGCCCCCCTTAAATATTTGCTTTAATCTATTTTTAGTATTTGTTGTTATAACGACAACAGAAATACATCATCTGTGAAAATTTCAACTGTCAAACTACCACGGTTCATGAGATACAGCCTAGTGACAGACGGACAGACAGACAGCGAAGTCTTAGTAATAGGGTCCCGTTTTACCCTGACCTTTATAAGCTGCTAAATTTTGAAAATATATTCAAAGTTATCAATTTGTTATTCATCCTGTAGGTACATGACTGTACCTACTCTGTGCTTGTGAAAACGGTTCCTTTACATAAAGGCACTTTAAGTGTTTAAAGATGAAAGGTGGAGGAAAATCTTATTCAAAGCCTCATCCTAATTTTTAGATAATTTTAATAATATCCAACTTCTTATTATTTTGGTATTTCAGGACCCTGATAGATGGATTTGGGGATTCGTAGATGAACCAGTAACGAATACAGTAAGTTACTTATGTATTCCAATTGTTTACATGAAGACCCCTCCCTGCTTTATCTTAGAAATCACAAATTGCTGACGATACGGACAAAATTTATTAGGACACAGTGTCCCAGCTGACCCTTTTGATTTTTATATTTTATTTACTGTCGATTCGGACTCCATCAAATTATTAAAGCTGTAGAGTACAGTCAGGTAAAAAATGTTTAAGCATAATATAATATAATGTGATAAAGCTAATCAAATTGCTTTGCGAGCGTGTGGTGACTTACAATAATGTTAAAAAAAACCACAAGTTTCATTCATAGCGTATATTTGGTATAAATCAACATCTTGTATACTTAGGCATCTATACATATAATGATCACTTAAAAATATCTCAAATAAAGAGATAGAGAGAGTGTGACCTTGCTATGCATCTATTTCGTCATCTTGCTGTGCCGCTGCCGCGCCTCGGTAAAAACCTGTTTTTTTTAACTGACTGTACAATGCAGCTATTTTTAATGGTGTCCGAATCGATTCGAAAAATATTAAAATCAAAAGTGTCAATAGAGACATTGCGTCCCAATATATTTTGTCTGAATCGACAGCAAATCACTCGGTTACCGTCGTTTGCCAATAAAGGCATATTTACAAAAATAATACACAATACGGTATTGGTATTCTGTAGTCTAGGGGACTGACTATGTTTCGGTTCAATTCGTGAACATTTGAGTCTTAGAGATGCAAAACCAGCAACACTAATTTTCATTATTATCTAATACAACAGTATCTAAATAACAATTACATCATATTGTTGTAAAATATATTTATGGTATTAACTGTATGAAACTTTCAATATAAATTTAATTATCTGCAAAATAGATAATAACTATATTAGCCTAATGCGGTTTTTGGATCATAAACATGGATCCTGTTTAAATCACTAACTAATCACGAACGCACTAATACAAATACAATAAAGTCGCCATTGTAATGCCGTCAAAATACTGTGCTCTGATTGGTCGAAAGCTATCTTTGTAACTGTCAGTTGGGATATTGCTGTGTTTGCTATACTAACCTCACGACTGAACGTCTGTTATGTATAGGATATTGATGATTTTGCTACGTTTGTATTATTTACCTACATAAATTAAAAAAGAGTGTACTTTAGACCACACTTTACGATCTGATTCCGCCATCTCCTTTCCATCAAAGTACAAGCAGGCACACGGCTCAGTACCATCCGTACCTAGTTGATATACCACCCATTCGCACACACCGTTTTGGTTCTACGTTCTTGATGAGCACAGCTAAGGTATGGAACGCTTTGCCGTCGTCTGTTTTTCCTAAAGAATACAATCTGGGCCCCTTTAAGGTAAGAGTGAATAGGTTTCTTCTAGATCTTCGTGCTTCATCTTAGACCACATCATCGCTTACCATCAGGTGAGATTGTGGTCAAACGAAGATTTATATAGTTTAAACAAGAAAACACGACTGAAGTAAAACTTCTTTTACAAAATATTAATTTACAAAACTGTTCAATTTCAAAACTGTCCACACGTCTGTAGGTCGATCAGTCTATGTTCATTCTGGATAGACGCAACTCGCACTCGCGCATCAACGTTTAAAAATATACGAAACGCAACTCTCCCTCTTCTATCTTCACTAACTTATATCTCCCTCTCAACTTCCGTTCGCACTTTTTGTAACGCATTCACCAGCTTACTCCCCAAGTCAAGCATGCGTAAGAAGTTTTACTTCAAAAACACTTTCAGAATACATTCAAAGTTGCTATAGTGGAAAAAATGGATGTTGCTGGTTTTGTATCTATACGAGTCTTTATAGGGTGAGTGCGATCAGATCCGCAGCGCATCTCGCCTCGCTTAATAAATCTCGTATTTATATTAACGATTGAAATAATCCAAGAAAGGTTTCATTATATAAACCCGTTAAATGTTCCCTCCGTAGCATTGCCGAGAGGCGCACTGTATCAGCATATTTTATAAACGCAATATAAACGAACACTCGCGTCATAACTGCGCGAGCATTACAACGAACGACGAGGCGAGTTACGAACGCGAATTCGTAAACGCTTTATGTGTTTACATAGAAAACTATGTAAATGACCTTGTTTTCAATACCGGTTATACCAGGTCAATTATAAGGTAATTGTGTCCTCCTTGAGTCATTTTATTTTTATCATGGTGGTATTCGATGAGAAACGGTTGCAATTGTTTTCGATTGTTTACTAATGGGCTCCGCACGACAAAGATTTCTTTGCGTATGTCTTGTGCAAGCCTCTGTGGGAAGACTGTTTAAATTTCTAGGCTTGTGCAAGATTGTCGCAAGCTTTTGTGGGAATATTATTCAAATTACCAGGCTAGCGAAAGGCTTGCACAAAAAAATCGTTGACCTGTGTGGCATCTACTGAGCCCGTAGCCAAATTACATTCGCTTCGAATCGATTCGATTTCTACATAGGATTGTTGTAGAATAGATCACGTGGTATTTCCATAGCATGTGTCAAATCCCATAGATTTTCGGACTTATCGACTAGCGTCATCGCTAATCGAATGTAACTTGGCTAATCCCTCTGATCCGGCTCCACGAAAAGCGATTTCGTCGGAATGATTTTAGAAGGTTTCGCGAAGGAAAGTAGCAATCAATCAATCAATCAAATCATTTATTTCATTATGACTTACAGAGCTGACAATGTTGTTTATGATACAGTGCTAGTTCACAAATTTGGTTGTTAACAAACATTGCTTACAGAGAGCCTCAAGCTAAGCTTTAAGAATAAGCTTGTGTTTTGAGACTCAAGAGTACGAATTTAACTACAAAACCACAAGTGCAGGTGCAGGTGTGACGTTGTGCATGCGGGACGCGTCTATCCGAGAATGCGCCGCGGCGTGCCGTCTCGCTCGTTACAGCTCATACTTTAACAGCTTGTCCATTATAAAGTAATATTAGGTACAACAATGCGAAAGTGCGTTTTTGCTTCTTTCAACAATGAACTATCTATAAATCTTTATCAAAAATCTACATCATTATATCAGCAATAGACTGTGAACTGTTAAACATAGGTCATAAAAGAGATTTGCATTCTGCAATTCAGTGTCGGTTTTTAAGAGTAAGTTCTTACTGCCTGCCTTAAGACGAAAGTCTTCAATCAGTGTGTGTTACCAGTGATGACATATGGAACCGAGACGTGGTCCTTCACTATTGACCTTATGAATAAGTTTAGAGTCGCTCAACGAGCTATGGAGAGGGCTATGCTCGGGTTTTCTCTACGGAATCGAATCAGAAATGAGGAGATACGTAGGAGAACTCAAGTCACTGACATAGCCCGACGGATTAGCACGTTGAAGTGGCAATGGGCAGGCCATATAGCGCGCAGAGCAGATGGCCGATGGGGCAGGAAAGTTCTCGAATGGAGGCCACGGACCGGCAGGCGCAGCGTAGAACGTCCACCTACAAGATGGGCAGACGACTTGGTAAGAACCGCAGGTCGGCGTTGGATGCAGGCTGCTTCCAACCGCAGTTCCTGGAGATCAATGAGAGAGGCATTTGTCCAGCAGTGGACGTCCTACGGCTGATATAATAATGATGAAGTTCTTACTCCCGTGCCATACTTGGTGACTATGTAGGTATTTGCGTATTTGAAGCCAAGTCTAGCGGCGCACTCGCCGGCAGCATTATTACAGCGGATAGTGTGACGGATCGACCCTCTTTTGACGAAAATGTTCTATGTCGACTCTTTTATACTGCATGTTTTGTTATGTACGACATTAAATAAAAACACGGGTAGGGTTCATCATAATCATCATCAGCCGGAGACGTCCACTGCTGAACATAGGCCTCCCCCTTAGATCGCCACAACGAGTGGTTGGTAGCCGTTTGCGCCCAGCGGCTCCCCGCGATTCTTAGTAGATCGTCGGTCCACCTTGTGGGGGGCTGGCCTACGCTGCGTCTTTCAGTCCTACAGTGAGTCAGGGTTAATGACTAGTATTGTTATAACATGGTTATTTTTGAAGTTTATTACCTTAGAAAATTTTACTTTTTCATGCAACCTTAATATCCTAAAATATCAATGTAACAGCCTGTATACAATAGCTAAACAAATAATATTCATTCATCATGTAAGGTATTTGTTAAATTGACTAAGTGGTTTCTTAGCAAAGGCGTCGCCGATTTAAGTTAAAAATTGTTTATTGGAAATGTATCGATTACTGGAGAAATATTAGGTATTAAACCTACCTCTAAAATAACTAAATACGATTCCGGATATGTGTTTTAAATGAATGTCGTACATAGCAAAATAGGGTGTATATTATTTTCTTAAACTTTTTGCAGGTAGTAGACAGAAATGAAAAGCAGCAATGTATAAAAAGTACAACAGAGTCTTCTTCGGAGCCTTCCGATCCATGTGCTCCCTACGATCCACCAAAACCAAGCTTCAAGGCGCCCGGCCGACGGATCAATGAAGAAAGTAAGGCGTATCTAAAAAAATAAAACCAAGTGCGAGTCTGACTCAAGCAGCGAGGGTTCCGTAATTTTTTTTATTTGAAATAAGTGCAAATTAACGTTTTCCGGCTTTTCATCACCAGGTCGTATGAAAAAAACGGAAAGTGTCCTATGCGCGCGATTATATGGAATAAAAGGCCAATTTATTCTGTTGACTTACAAGCCTAATTTTTTTGTTACAGCTCCAAGACGCGGTATACTTATGTATTTATTAATAAATTACTGTGTTTATTTATGTAGTATGTACCTATATTATGCTATTCTTATTAGAATTGTTATTCTGTGCAAATTTTCATTAGTTCCCTTTTCTGTGCACTACCTACACATCTTTATCTACAATACACAAAGGTTATCTGGAAGACAATGCTCTTTAGCATTAAGTTCGCCTTTGTACTGGTTTTATAAGTGCAATAAAGTATTTTCAATCAATCAATCAATCCAATTCAACTTGATACCTCCACGCGTTCTTAAGAAAAAGAGTCTTGACAGACAGACAGACGGGCATGTCTATGATATAATGTCCTACGATCCTATAAGGGTTTTGTTATTCCTTTTGAGATACGGAACCCAAATGCAAGAAGTTCACTACTTAGAACAAGTTTTATGTGTTATTTGTCGTGTGTCTCTTTGGTTTGTTTTTTTTTTCATAAATTAAGTATCGGCTGGCGTTTGACCACGATCTCGCCTGATGGTAAGCGATGATG
Organism: Philereme vetulata; assembly: GCA_918857605.2. Classification (NCBI taxonomy): domain Eukaryota; kingdom Metazoa; phylum Arthropoda; class Insecta; order Lepidoptera; family Geometridae; genus Philereme; species Philereme vetulata. The sequence continues at coordinate 4,037,760 of OU975462.1, forward strand.
CAGACTACGATGGTACACGCTTGCCTAGAAGAAACCTATTCACTCGCGACTTGAAGACCCTTAGGTTGTAGTTATTAGGAAATACAGAATCAGGCAAGGTGTTCCATTCCTTGGCAGTGCGCACAATGAGGGTGGAAGAGTACTGCTTTGTGCGTAGGGGGGTATGTCTACTAAGTAGATAGAATGAGGATGGTGGGACCAGATTGAAAAGATTGAAAATATGTGTCCGACGCCCTTGAAACAATAAAATGACAACTTTATAAAAAAATGTGGCACTCCGGGAGTGTCGACAGAAGTGAAAACTTGAACAGACTACACTACAGATACTTATATACAGAGGTGTCGGTAACAGTGTCGCGAGTTCAATGGTTTTTTCGCATCTCAAAAAATGCCCAACGCGGCTAAAGAAGTTTTCACTTCAAAAATCTTATAATTTATATTCTGTTGCTGATTTTCAACTAAACCTATTATTATATGTTCACAGAATGTGAAGAATATATCTATGATATAAAATTACTCGAAACAAAAATCAAAAGGACAACTGATTGTGAGTAACCAAAAATTATTTTATTAATTATTTTGTTTGATGACTAACAGCTTAAATCTATATATACAGTCTGTCAACGCATTAACGACATTAATCTAAAACACATGCAGAATCGTATTAACTAATTTGAGAGACTAGAGATAGATTTTAGAGCTTGAATATTTATCCAATAATCGATACATTTTTAACAAACAATTTTTAACGTAAATCTGCGGCACCGTTGCGCCGATGCTGCTTAGTCAGTTTAACAGGTATGTACCACCTGCTTAAATGATGAAAGAATATGATTTGTTTACCTATTTCATACAGGCTGTTTCATTGATATTTTTTTGAACTTGAAATTAAGGTAGATTGAAAATTTAAAAATTTCATGAATTTGAAAAAAATCTAGTTTACAACAATACTAGCCATCAGCCCCTACCCATGATTTAAATTAATGTCGTAAATGTGATGACACGCAGTAAACGTGGACAGAAAACTTTGTGCCCCATTTTAAGCTTATGGAAAGGTAAGCTAAAAAACTATTTACTGACGAATTTCGACCACTGCGCACTGCGCACTGGCAACTAGCAATAATAACTGTACACGTATCTATGTAGGTAAGTACTCTGAACTTATAGAAGAATACAAATGCTAAGTGAGGGTGCATGAGACTGCATAAAGTTTTGATCTAATTTCTTTTCAATATCCTTCAAAATACTGCATGCTAAAAATACTAAAATATAAATCTAAAACTACTTTTTGGGATAGGCAGTTTCAGGTAGGACTCTCTGTTTCTGGGGCACGTTGCCCCGGTCACTGATAGTCTCGCATGTGCCCATATGTGTATGTTAAGTGACTTTTTTAAATAAAATCAAATAATTAGTTATTTCGACATAAGAAAATACAAGTAATTAGGTACATATCAAGCTTAAACTAAAAATATAATAACTATGGTAACTTAAACATTTCACAGATATGTATGCATTGAGCATATATATTAAATAAATAATGCTGGACATTTCACACAGCGCTATCTAGCCCCAAACTAAGCAGAGCTTGTACTATTGGAACCAGATAACTGATAGAATACTTATATACAATTTTTTTTGTTAATACATACTTAAAATATATAGAGAAACAACCAGACCCTAAACACATATCTGTAGATCATGCAAACATTTGTTCCGCGGCGGGAATCGAACCCGCTACCTCCTGCGTCTCAGCCGGCTATTCGCCCACTGCACCACGGAGGTCGGCATCGTTTACGTCGCTGGCTGGATTGATGAACAAGGATGAACAAGGATGGATGAACAATTTTATTATTATTTATTTAGCTATTCTAGGCTCTTCATATCAGTTGTCTGAAAAACTTTGTTTTTATACTTTCTATGGCCCATGGAGTTGGAACTAACTTATGGCGCCACTTGATGATAAACCTGATTTGTATCGTTACAGGTAACACCAAAAAGGGTGAGACGATCTTTTACCCAGCTGCAGTAGGTGGCCGTGAAGCCTTACCAGGCGAATTCCCACATATGGTAAACACGGTCAATTCTGTTTTTACAGGTTTATCAAAGGACAAACTCTATTCAAGCACCTCCCCCCCCTACGCCGCTGTTGGTGGACGCCCCGCTTTCCCGGGCGAATTCCCTCATATGGTAGAAAACACTAATATATAAATTGCTTTGCTTTCATATATTAATAAGCAAATTGAAGTGGCAGTGACCAGGGCACATAACTCGAAGAACTGACAGTCATTGAGGAAAGGTTCTCAAGTCGAGACCACGCACTAGAAATTGCAGCGGCCTCCCACTAGATGGAAAGACGACCTGGTAAAGGTTGATGGGAGCCGTTGTCGCACAATTATCGGTCACTCTGGAAATCTATGGGAGTGGCCTATATTATTCGTGGATGTCCTATGGCTAATATAATGATGGTGATGATGATGATGAAACCATCATACAGACAACTTTGCGAAAAGTCGATTTGTTTTTAAGTAGTACTGATTGATCCTACCGTAGAATATGCGGGACATTTCTACTTGTCCTACCATTTATATATGTTTATTGTTCCAAATAAGAAAATCTTGCTCCTCAATATGACTGTAAAACTGCTGCAGCTGCCGTGAGAGGATGAAAGAACGTAAAGATCGTACTATAATCCTTATTTCTCAGATACGACATAAATTTTCGCGTTTCAATCAATGCCTAAAACTATTTTCTGTACCAGGGTGCCATAGGTTGGAAGGCGGTGTTGGGCGGCTACATCTTCAAATGCGGTTCTACCCTCATCAGCAACAAGTTTGTAATGACGGCAGCACACTGCATTAGAGCACCACCAGATAGCACGATTGAAGACCCGGATCCGAAAATCGTTCGACTCAATGACCAGAATATATTTAAGGGTCCTGTAAGTTAGTTACAGTACTAGACTGCTGACTGCAACTGTCGACTGCAACTGCATAAAGTAATACAAAGTTGCAGACGGTTTACCATGGATTGATTAATAATATTTAGTATGACTTTTTGAAGTTGCAGTCGGCAGTTGCAGTCAAAAGCATAGCTCGATGCAGTACCATAAGGATTTACAGTATTTAATCACTGATTCAACCACTTATTTGATTCTTTGAAAGATCCCTTCAAATCAATCTTAACTAGAACATGATGACACGACAAATCAGAAGCGATATCGACAATCCAATCTACGACCTTATTAGTGGAAGTTACAGAGCCTTAGTAACCTTTTGATCTTGCGTTTCAACTTCTACAAAATATTTTATCTTGCTTCTTAAAGACATTAATTCTTTCTCAGAACGGTGAAATTGGAAGCTATACCTACTCCTCTGACATGAACATAACCAAAATAATCGTCCACCCACAATACAAATCGCCCAAGAAGTACTTCGACATAGCTTTGATGGAGCTGGAAAAAGAGGTCTACTTCACCTATAAGTTGCGACCAGCTTGCCTTTGGAATAGACCAGATAATGGCGACTTCGGGAAGCAGGTTTCGCTGACCGGTTGGGGAGTATTGGCTCAAGGTAAACACTAACTTGGTTTTGATGCGACGTCTTAAGGGTCGACGCGTTTTGTTATTTGCGACATTAAATGAAAACACAGTATGGCTAAGGGCTTGCATTATTGTAAAATAGTTCTTTTTTAAGGGTTCCGTACCCAAAGGGTAAAACAGGATCCTATTACTCCGCTGTCTGTCTGTCCGTCTGTCACCAGGCTGTATCTTATAAACCGTGATAGTTAGACAGTTGACATTTTCACAGATGTTGTATTTCTGTTGCCGCTATAACAACAAATACTAAAAACAGAATAAAATAAATATTTATGGGGATCCCATACAACAAACGTCATTTTTTTTTTGCTCGTTTTTGCTCGATATTTATAACTAAAACAGATTAAAAAATATTTATCTGGGGCTCCCATACAACAGACATTATTTTATGCCGTTTTTTATAGATAATGGGTACGGAACCGTTCGTGCGCGAGTCTGACTCGCAAGTTGGCCGGTTTTTTTTTATTCATACCATAAAAAATATATTTAAAAACCTTAATATCAAGTCCTAAAAAATCAATGAAACAGCCATTATAAAATAGGTAAGCAAATCATATTCATTCATAGTGTAAGTAGGTACCAACGGCAACGTCGCAAAGACGCCGACGATTTACGTTAAAAATTGTTTATTAGAAATGTATCGATTACTAGATAAATATTCAAGCTACCGATATTAAACCCAGCTCAAAAATTCAGATAATACGATTCCGGGTGTGTGTATAATTATTGTCGTAAATAACAAAACAGGTTGTATGAGTATGAGGTTGTATCAGTTGTATGAGGTTGTATGAGTAACTAACAACACGCCCCGGCTGCGCGCGGATTATTTTAATGCATGTCATAAGGTTTAGCCAGAGTTGGTAATTAATATATAAATCATTCAAATTTAAACTAAGTGAATGTCCAATGTTAACGCAAAAGTTAACTGGAAGACAATGCTTGCTAGCATTAAGTTCGCCTATGTACAGATTTATGTATTTTGTGCAATAAAGAATGTTCAATCAATCAATGTCATGCAAAATATTATCAGTTTCAGTACACGAATCTATAATATAAAAATGAATCGCAAAATGTGTTGGTAAGCGCATAACTCAACAACGCCTGGACCAATTTGGCCAATTCTTTTTTTGTTGTATTTCTTATAGTCATGAGAAGGTTCTTATGAAAAAAAAATTAAGAAATTTGCGCGCAAAATTAGAAAATTTAAGAATACTTAACCACCATATAAAATTATTTATAATCTAACCTTAGCGCTTTTATAATGTAACCTTATGACGTTTGACATAGAATTGACAGAATGCGTGCTGCAAATATCGTCAAAGAGGATGTGAAAAAAATGAATATCATTTGAAACAGATGCTTCGGTAGGAGTTATCCGGAGATATATTGTCTATATATATAAAAATTAATTGCTGTTCGTTAGTCTCGCTAAAACTCGAGAACGGGTGGAGCGATTTGGCTCATTTTGGTATTGAATTATTTGTGTAAGTCATTCATTTTCTCATACATAATGATGGCCGGGGACAACAATTGACAATTCTACCAGGGTGACTTATATTGACAGCCCGCGTTATACCTATGCATGTCAAGCCGATACGAAGTTCGGCGGGACCACTAGTTACTAAATAAAATTATAAATGTCAATACAATACAAAATTAATCAAGTAAAAGCAGTTGGAATTGGAATGGATTAAATATTCATCATACTAATATTATAAACGCGAAAGCTTGTATGTATGATGATGTATGGATGTTTGTTACTCTTTCACGCCGGAACGGCTAAACCGATTGCGATGAAATTTGGTATGTACGTCATACTAATATTATAAACGCGAAAGCTTGTATGTATGGATGTTTGTTACTCTTTCACGCCGGAACGGCTGAACCGATTGCGATGAAATTTGGTATGTATGTCATACTAATATTATAAACGCAAAAGCTTGTAGGTATGGATGTTTGTTACTCTTTCACGCCGGAACGGTTGAACCGATTGCGTTGAAATTTGGTATGTACGCCATACTAATGTTATAAACGTGAAAGCTTTTATGTATGGATGTTTGTTACTCTTTCACGCCGGAACGGCTGAACCGATTGCGATGAAATTGGGTATGTACGTCATACTAATATTATAAACGCGAAAGCTTGTATGTATGGATGTTTGTTACTCTTTCACGCCGGAACGGCTGAACCGATTGCGTTGAAATTTGGTATGTACGCCATACTAATGTTATAAACGTGAAAGCTTGTATGTATGGATGTTTGTTACTCTTTCACGCCGGAACGGCTGAACCGATTGCGATGAAATTGGGTATGTACGTCATACTAATATTATAAACGCGAAAGCTTGTATGTATGGATGTTTGTTACTCTTTCACGCCGGAACGGCTAAACCGATTGCGATGAAATTTGGTATGTACGTCATACTAATATTATAAACGCGAAAGCTTGTATGTATGGATGTTTGTTACTCTTTCACGCCGGAACGGCTTAACCGATTGCGATGAAATTTGGTATGTACGTCATACTGATATTTTAACCGCGAAAGTTTGTATGTATGGATGTTTGTTACTCTTTCACGCCGGAACGGCTGAACCGATTGCGATGAAATTTGTTATGTACGTCATACTGATATTTTAACCGCGAAAGTTTGTATGTATGGATGTTTGTTACTCTTTCACGCCGGAACGGCTGAACCGATTGCGATGAAATTTGGTATGTACGTCATACTAATATTATAAACGCGAAAGCTTATACAATGTATGGATGTTGGGTACTCTTTCACGTCGGAACGGCTAAACCGATTGCAATTAAATTTGGTATGTACGTCATACTGATATTATAAACGCGAAAGCTTGTATGTATGGATGTTTGTTACTCTTTCACGCCGGAACGGCTGAACCGATTGCGATGAAATTTGGTATGTACGTCATACTGATATTATAAACGCGAAAGCTTGTATGTATGGATGTTTGTTACTCTTTCACGCCGGAACGGCTAAGCCGATTGCGATGAAATTTGGTATGTACGTCATACTGATATTATAAACGCGAAAGCTTGTATGTATGGATGTTTGTTACTCTTTCACGCCGGAACGGCTGAACCGATTGCGATGAAATTTGGTATGTACGTCATACTAATATTATATACGCAAAAGCTTGTATGTATGGATGTTTGTTACTCTTTCACGCCGGAACGGCTTAACCGATTGCGATGAAATTTGGTATGTACGTCATACTAATATTATAAACGCGAAAGCTTGTATGTATGGATGTTTGTTTCTCTTTCACGCCGGAACGGCTGAACCGATTGCGATGGAATTTGGTATGTACGTCATACTAATATTATAAACGCGAAAGCTTGTATGTATGGATGTTTGTTACTCTTTCACGCCGGAACGGCTTAACCGATTGCGATGAAATTTGGTATGTACGTCATACTGATATAATAAACGCGAAAGCTTGTATGTATGGATGTTTGTTACTCTTTCACGCCGGAACGGCTGAACCGATTGCGATGAAATTTGGTATGTACGTCATACTAATATTATAAACGCAAAAGCTTGTATGTATGGATGTTTGTTACTCTTTCACGCCGGAACGGCTGAACCGATTGCGATGAAATTTGGTATGTACGTCATACTAATATTATAAACGCGAAAGCTTGTATGTATGGATGTTTGTTACTCTTTCACGCCGGAACGGCTGAACCGATTGCGATGAAATTTGGTATGTACGTCATACTAATATTATAAACGCGAAAGCTTGTATGTATGGATGTTTGTTACTCTTTCACGCCGGAACGGCTGAACCGATTGCGATGAAATTTGGTATGTACGTCATACTAATATTATAAACGCGAAAGCTTGTATGTATGGATTTTTGTTACTCTTTCACGCCGGAACGGCTTAACCGATTGCGATGAAATTTGGTATGTACGTCATACTGATATTTTAACCGCGAAAGTTTGTATGTATGGATGTTTGTTACTCTTTCACGCCGGAACGGCTGAACCGGTTGCGATGAAATTTGGTATGTACGTCATACTAATATTATAAACGCGAAAGTTTGTATGTATGGATGTTTGTTACTTTTTCACGCCGGAACGGCTTAACCGATTGCGATGAAATTTGTTATGTACGTCATACTGATATTTTAACCGCGAAAGTTTGTATGTATGGATGTTTGTTACTCTTTCACGCCGGAACGGCTGAACCGATTGCGATGAAATTTGGTATGTACGTCATACTAATATTATAAACGCGAAAGCGTGTATGTATGGATGTTTGTTACTCTTTCACGCCGGAACGGCTGAACCGATTGCGATGAAATTTGGTATGTACGTCATACTAATATTATAAACGCGAAAGCTTGTATGTATGGATGTTTGTTACTCTTTCACGTCGGAACGGCTGAACCGATTGCGATGAAATTTGGTATGTACGTAGATCATAACCTGGATTAACACATAGTCTACTTTTTATTGGCAAACCACGCGTGCGAAGCCGCTGGCAGCAGCTGGTTATTGTCATAAAGATTGCAAAACAATACAGTGCCAACAATTTTGTCAACTTTGTTTTGAAGTGTAGTTTATAAGAACTAAGTACACGAACATACAGATGCGGATAGCGGCTTTGTTTTATACTATTTAGAGATACCGCATCACACATTTTGTTATAAAATATAATATCTCAAACTCAACAATTAAAACACGATTCCATACCATTTTCTCGAAAGATAAATATCAATTAAAAATTAAAATCCAAGATGTACAAAAACCCTGTATTTAGTAAAAATGAAATCATTAAACTTCACTATAATGATATTAATATGACGCAGTTTCTAAGTGGTTTTAGTTTTCGGGCTCGAGGAAGTGGGCACCACCGCCTTACCTTTATCTGCCGCCAAATAGCAGTCAAGTACTGCTATTTGGCAGCAGATAAAGGTGCTGTGTTCCGGTTAGATGGTAATGGCATGTTCCTGTAATTACTGGCACATAGGCATAACAGCTAAGTCCTATAGTATTGCAACGTATCCACATAGAGATCAAGACAACATAATAGCTTGTTTTGAATTCTAAGTGGATATCCATGGGCTGGAGTAGCCACTTAACATCTGGTGGACTGCATGCTCGTTTGCCATTTATGTAGTATAAAAAAAAATTCATAAGTTTTACTAAAAATCACATTTTTTTTTTACTTGAATATAAGTATCTAAATATAGTCATTTTCACATGGACGCGTGACAGGGACTATTGCACAAGGTAGTATGGGCACGTAACTCGCCATAGGGCGTTATATTCAAGTCCATTGATTATTTATGATCTCAGACCAGTTACTTTATAACTGGTTAATTTCCTTGATGTTTTTTTTACATATTTACATCTTATATTTAATTTAACATAATAGTAATTGATAGTTTAAATCTTGCGACATAATTTTTTGCAATTTTAAACTTTGTTAACTTAAACGTAGAGTACTCTCATTAAAGATGTTATGGAAAACCACAAAAAAGTTTTTTTTTTTTTGTTCTGCAGGTAGTTTGGACATATCACCAAATTTGCAAGCAGCGGACGTTGACATCATAGACTCGGACGAATGCGACAAACTCCTTGAAGATTACCGCAACAGGCACTGGGCGGGACTGACAGATGACCAGCTCTGTGCTGGAAGGTTGGAGGGAGGCGTTGACGCTTGTCAGGTAAACCATCAGACATATCCCGGTCTCTCAGTAAGATTTCATTAGGTGGGCTTCATGAACTACGGGTAATACCATAGCACCTAAATCTGGCACTAATATGTTCTGACTAAGCATTTATTCGGGAACCGAACTTGTACAGACAGCGTCATTTATTTTTTTTTTTTTAACTAAGATTTTTAATTATTTTTATATTATTAGACACACAAGCTAACGGGCCTCCTGATGTCAAGTGGTCACCGCCGCCTATAAACTCCTGCAGCACTCGTGGTACTGCAGTCGCGTTGCCTAGCACTTAACACCTTATTTACACCTCTCTTGAAGGCTTTCATTTTAAAGCCCACCGGAAAAACCTCCGGAGGTCATTCCACATCTTGCAGTTGCGTGGAAGAAACGAGCGGGTGAAACGCACCGTGTGAGACTTCTACGCATCTGTGGATGAGCTCGTTGCCGGTTGCGGGAGGTTCGATGGTAGAAGTTGGAAGCAGGGATTAAATTGAACAGCTCTTGAGAACATTCGCCGTTATATATTTTATATTAAAGCTGAGCGCTCCGCTGTCACGGCGCAGACTCAGCGGCTCCAGATCCTTAGATACTACAGGGTCATTCTTTTAATTTCTTGCGCTATTTCATTTCAATTTTTAAACACGCGGGGGCTCACCTGTTAATGACGCTGTCTGTACCAATTATATGCTGGCCCAAGGTCACGAAAGTCATCACAGATACATGGTTTATGTTAAGAACCTAAGCGGGAAAGACCTTAACGGCTTTTTGACCTCACTAGAGCCATGGATACAATATAATAGAACAGAATTGATAGAATAGATAGTTCTTTATTGTTACACCAAATTAGGTACAATAACCTAACCTGGAAAACTTAAAGACTAATGCGTGGTGGTACAATGGGCGGCCTTATCTCTTAAAGCGATCTTTTCCAGGCAGCCTTTGGATGGACTGGATTGAAAAAACGTGAGAGGAGACGGTGTTACAATTACCTATTTAAGTAGGATAAAAAATAAATAAATATCTAGTCCTAAAATATACCTACATGTACTTACATAAATAAATATAAAATACATGTGTAATGTAGGGTGTGTCTATTGTGATATTGCCTTTGGACGAAGGTTATTGCAACGCAAAGGTCAGTTTGCGTAAATAAATGTCATACCTACATCGAGGCAAGGTTAAATGAGTTAAATTTCTTGAGGTTAACACTCGTCTGACTCTTTGAATTGGTGCTACATTACCAACATATTTAGTATTCTGTTCTGAAGATTGAAAATTGTCATTCTTCTCGATCCTGTGTGTCTTATGGATGTCGTCGACCCATCTCGCTGGTGGACGTATTTTGATGACCAGTTCTCGGCCTCCACTCTGTTAGTGCCTTAGTCCACCTGTCGACACTACGTCTGGCCAAGTGTCCTGCCCAACTCTACTTGAGTTCTTCAACTCTAACCAATATACGCGTGTTGACGTCTTGTACTTTAGTCTGCTTCTGCTTGCGGTCTTATAATTGAAAATAATTAAGAGTTGAAACATTTTTTTTTTTTTATTACTTCACCAGATGGTAAGTCATGGTGTGGTGGAATACCGGGCAAGCTTGTGACAGGTTCACTGTGGACTTGAAAACTCCAAGATTATAATGGTCTGGAAAAATAGATATACCTACTTTAGAATTTACTTGAGAGTCTTCTCCAGTCCAATCATACGAATATAGAGTCAATTGCAAGACTCCTATACCTACCTACCAATAGCAACCGTAGATAGAGTGGAAGGAAAATTACTCCTTTTCCTTATTTCCTTTCCTTGTAGCATTGAATAATTATCTAACAAAACACATGCAGTCTATTAGGTAAAGTCCTATATTCCTGTTAGATAGGTCAGCCTTGAAAAAATCTATGACTGATACTAAAAAAACGAGTGTGCTTTAGAAAACGCACGACTGAAGTAAAACTTTTTCAAAATATTATTTTATAAAATCGTTCAATAACAGAATTGTCCACACGTCTGTATGTCGATCAGTGTATGTTCATTTTGGACAGATGCAACTCGCACCCGCACATTAACGTTTAAAAATATACGAAAAGAAACTCTCTCTTTCTATCTTCACTAACTTATATCTCCCTCTCAACTTCCGTTCGCACTTTTCGTAACGCATTCACCAGCTTACTCCCCAAGTCAAGCGTGCGTAAAGAAGTTTTACTTAAAAAAACAGTAAAGTACTAGAGCTTTACGGATTTAAAGCTCTCGGATCCTTTGAGGAGGACCTGATTTAGTATGCGAAATTGTAGATACAAGCAGAATTAAAAACGCAGCTAAAAACACTGTTATAGTGCTTAAAATAGGGCTTAAATCATCTGTTAACCTACAGAACGTAGTAACAACTAAGACGCTTGTCATTTGCTATTGTTACATATGGGCGCACTACACCCGGGGAGACGATAAATCGCTTATTGAGAAACAGTGTTTTGTTCCACAAATTGTGTGCATTCAATCTGTAATTTATAAATGTTTTAGTTAAGGATACGTGCTAGAACGCCTGTGTTGTGAAAATATGATCCCGTAAATTTTTTTCGATAGAAAGAAAATCCAAAGATGACTCCAAATTTATCTTAAAACCGTTCTTATGAGATGAATACTATAATTTAGATCTTGAAACTTTAAACAGTAATTCTACACAACATAGATAAGTGCACCTGTGTTTTCAAATTTCAAAATATTTTTTTTATTTTACCATAAAATTAAAATACCTAAGTTTTGCACTAATGAAAGCATTCGCTTCCGACGTCCGGTCCGCGATTCAGCCTGGTCTGTAATTCCTAAGTCATAAGTAGAACTTATATTAAGTTGGTTTTAATAAAGACGCTGTAATGAGAAATAAGCACAACAAGAAAATAAAGGGACTGAATGATAAAAAAACCGGCAAACATATGAACCACGGCGAGATAGGATGCGCAGCGGCGCGCGGAGAAGCGGGGGTGAAATTCGAGTTTGGGCTGAGGATAGTCAACTCTTAACAAATGCCATCGGAAATTGACAAATCACATCGTAAACACCCTCACTGAGTAATTTTCAAGAAGAGTTTTTAATGCGCATCATTTTGAAATCAATAAACCTATCGACGCTGTCGGGCTCGGCCAAGAATGCGCTGGCGAGACGATCGTGTTGCCTTCGAGCAGGAGTGGTGGAGTGTCGCACAGGATAGAGATGGAAGGACTTGGGGGATATCTTTGCCCAGCAGTGGGACAATATAGGTTGACAAAAAAACCTATCTGACTCCTTAAAAGGACAAATCAAAGACCGTAACGGTCAGTTCACACCCAGATATGACGCGACGCGATGAGGCGCGCAGATGCTTGAAGAAGCTAATCGAAGAACTATATAACGTTTTGTATTTACTAGTCATAATAACAAAAATATAAATTAATACCTAAAATTACCAAATTATTACGCAACTATTTTACTGTTCATAAAATTATTTGGTTGAAGCAAAAGCATTGTCAGATTGTATAACTCTGTAGTAGTCGACCGGCGAGAGTCGCGCGGCGAAGCTCGTTTTGACAGGCAACCATTTCGCTTTCGCGCTCTCATAAAAAATGGTATCTTTTTGTTTAGTAAACAAGTTTTTTGATGATTTAAAAGTGTATTTTCTTTTATATGTTTCTATTTAATGGTGTACAATAAAGAAATTAGCTATCTATCTATCTTTATTGTACTTATCCTTTCTTAAAAGTGGGCGCTTAATCGAGTCGTTTCGCGTATCGGTGTAAGCTGACCCTTAGAATAAAAACCGGCCAAGTGCCAGTCGGACTTGCGCACGAAGGGTTCCGTATCGTTATCTATAAAAACGGCAAAAAAATCATGTCTGTTGTATGGGAGCCCCACTTAAATATTTGTTTTCTTTTAATATTATTATATATTTTTAAAATGTGTATATAAATAAATGTTCTGTGAATATTTCAAGTGTCTACCTGTGGCCGTTATCAATAACGAGCAAAAACGAGCAAAAAAATCACGTTTGTTGTATGGCAGCCCCGCTTAAATATTTTATCCTTTTTTTAGTATTTATTTTTATAGCAGCAACAAAAATACATCATGTGTGAAAATTTCAACTATCACGGTTCATGAGATACAGTCTGGAGACAGACAGACAGACAGACAGCGGAGTCTTATGACGACCTCGGTGGCGCAGTGGGCGAATAGTCGGCTGAGGTGGTTATCTGGTTCCCATAGTACAAGCTTTGCTTATTTTGGGGCAAGAAAACGTTGTGTGAAATGTCCAGCATTATTTATTTATTAGTAATAGGATCCCGTTTTACCCTTTGGGTACGGAACCCTAAAAATAAATAGATACGAAAAAAACCCTTAATTGATTATTGCATATACCTACTTACTTGGCATCTCGCGAAGACAAGCTATATCTGGCATCAAACTGCTCCACAAAATTAATAATATACATGAACTACTGCTAAAACCTGCAAAAATAGTATATGTTACAAAACAAATGAATGTTTACTTTACTCATAATGATTTGGATATGTTTTCTGTTGTTTATTGCATTGCTTTTTTTCCAGGGTGACTCAGGAGGACCGCTTCAGTATAGAAAACCTCTCCTTACATCAGAACAGGGCAACGTGTACTACGTAATCGGTGTGACGTCATTCGGTATCGGTTGTGCGTTACCGAACCATCCCGGTATCTACACGCGGGTATCCAGTTTCGTAGATTGGATTGAAGGACATGTTTGGAAATAGAGACTTCTCATAAACAAATACCACCGGGTATATCATACCCAGTCCTTTTGCAACTGTTAAATGACATTATGTTATGACTCTCGGTACCTCATAACAGTAGTTTTATGTAGTGAATAACGGTGAATTTTAATCAGATGGTGCCCATCACTTGAGCGCACCAAAATTGCTAACCTAACCTACCACATTAAAAAAAACAATTTTACGATTAAGTGTTTTTTTTTTAAATTTGCTATTGATATTGTACTTATAGTTAAGAAAACAATAAATAAAGTTTTTAGGGTATATTTAAGAGGTCTCCTAAAATAAAATAAAAAATATAAGTTGAAACAGATTTTTCGTTCTTTTATTTATTTTATTTCGAACTTAAACACATATAAACACAATTTTAATAATACGCATTGGGCCGTTTTTGATAAATCATACAATTTGAAACTGGGTTTGGTGTACCCGGTAGCGACTATTTGCGTCACAAAACAAGGCACAACTGCTCAAGTGTTAAATGACTCAAGTGATGAGTGACTATTTGATACGTTTTCCTCGCAAATATTATTTCATAGTGAAGTATGATGGATCTTGCTCAAGTTATGCTACATGCCACTTGTAGGCATGTAGCATAACTTGAGCAACATCCATTCTTAGATCAAAATCGAGCACAACATTTTAAATAAATACAATCTCAAATTTGTTTCTTTTTGTCATTTTAATTTCAGAATTAATAATTTTATAAATCACATGAAAAGTTTCATAGTCAAAAATGTAATTGATAAAACCAGATCTCTAAATCAACTTGGGTAAATCGGCGTTCTATATATGTATGTATGTTTGTCCGAGGATAACTTTCGTAATGTTGATCCGATCATCGTGAAATTTAATACATAGGTAGGTAGTGATAGCACAATTTTGGTGTGACTAAATGAGCTAAAAATGTTGAAGGGTTGTTGAGATATTGGGGTTCAAGAGGGGTACAAAAAATGAAACTAAGGCTTTCAGGTCAAATGTGAAGTCAAATGAAAGGTATTAATTAGTTGATCCAGGTTCCGTTTTCATTTTTCGTTAAATTCTTTATAGTTTTTGAGTTATTAGCCATTATAAAAACTAAACTTTGCAAAATTCACAGGGTAGACCAGTGGTTCCACAGTACTGTAATTTGTTATGCGTGTAGCATAAGTGACACTAATATAGGTAAAAGTCTGAAATCTAGAATACCTGCAATTTGTACCCCAAAAAATAAAACCACATGAACTCCCGTTACCTGAAATTTTAATGAAACTGTAGCTCAGGTAAGCTGGTTATTTTTCGTGGCACTATTTTGATATTTTGATATCTACCTATATTCTGATTGCAATAATATTTTTTCTGGTTTATTCGGAGACTCGCGAGATCTCAGTTCGGGGAGAACCACTAGTATATTTTAGAACTAATTTCCGAACGGTTCCTATTTTTTATATAGTATGAATCTTTAAAAGTATTTCAGGGATACAATTATTGTAATGGAACTAAAAACCCTTCAGTTCCACTAGGAGCGAATGCTAAACGATGCAAGAAGAGAGAAATCGTCTCATCGGGGGAGATTAGGGTAAATCCAACCAATTCCCGGGATCGCTCCAAATGGAACACTGGAGCAGCCTACACCTACTGCCTTTGTTTGTCAGATTGATTTTTCTTGTATTTGGGAATGGAGATTACATTTTTGCGATAGAATTTAATAATTTAATGGAATGTTGTTTATTACTTATCTTTTGGTTTTGAAAATATTACCTACCCGTCCCGGCTTTGCACAAATATAATGTCAAATTCAAAATCTTTTATTCATTAAAATCACAAGGATCACTTTGAAACGTCAATTTTACTGCCTGTTTCTTCGCGACCAAGCCAGGAAAGAAAGGCAAGAAACAAGGCTGGTTGTTTTTAATGATCCTTTTAGAATACATAACAATACAGAAAATAAATTACGTCTAAATTGTAATATTTTGAACGAGTTGGAGCAATTTCAATCCCAAGCTTCTCTATCATCTAAATAATCCGATATTTTATAGTAGGCTTTTTTATAAAGATTTTGTATAATTGCGTTTTTAGATTTGTTAATTGTCAATTTTTGTACATCATTTGGGAGTCGATCAATTACAGTGCAACAAATGTTAATGTTGATAAAAATATTATTAAACATGATAATTTACTGCTAATATATACGCAGAGGAACACCCAGACCTTAAATCGTGCAAATATTTGTTCCGCGGTGGGAATCAAACCCGCTACCCTCTGCGCCTCAGCCGGCTATTCACACACGCCACAGAGCGTCATTATATTATTACTCGCGGAACCCATGTCTGACCAACCAATCTCTCTTATATGAAACGGTGCATGCAATCTTTTAAAACAAGACAAATTGATCTGATAAGAATTCCCATGTTTGTATTCCTGCCATTTCATTTCTCCATGTTGTCATTTCTGACACACATAATTATAATTACAAGCAATTACAAAACTAACAGGACTTTACCGTATTCTAAGAAATGTTCGCTTCCGTAAGATTCACGAAGGTTTTTATGTCACGACGGAACGCGAACGACTCGACGACTTAATAAAGATAACAACATCTTTGGATGCACCGAAGAAGATTTTTATTCGCAATCAAAATCAAAATATTTTTATTCATTAAAATCACAAGGAACACTTTGAAACGTCAATTTTATTACGTGTTCCTTCGCGAACAAGCCAGGAAAGAAAGGCAAGAAATAAAGTTGGTTGTTATTTATAATAATCCTTTTAGAATACTTATTATTATAAAAAATAAATAACGTCTAAATTTTTGAACAAGTTGGAGCAATTTCAATCCCAAGCTTCTCTATCATCTAAATAATCCGATACGTTAAAGTAGATTTTTTTTAAAAATTTTGAATTTTTTAACAGTCAATTTTCGTATATCACTTAAGAGTTTGTTATAAAAGCGTACACCTTGACCTTGAAAGGATTTACTAACTTTATGGAGTCTACAAGTGGCAACAGCGAGTTTAACTTTATTTCTAGTATTAAAATTATGATTATCGCTATTCTTCTTAAACAAATTAATATTTTTGTGAACAATTACATCAAATTTTCATAGATGTATTGACAATGGAATGTATATAGTGCTTATTATTTGGCTATTTTGAAGTGAGAGAGAGAGCGGATTTCCACAAGAAGAGAGTTGATGACGTCCTACGGCTGATATGATGAGAAAAAATGAGTAATTTACACTACGAGTTATTTGCCGTCTCCGTGTGTTGTAAAAAATTTCTTAGTCCTGGGACTTCCCTAACGGTTGTAGAAACTGCGTATAAATACTGCGCCTGGATTTAACCTTATTAGTGTCATATTTGTTACGTAACACCAACGTGTTTAAACAAATCGTGCTTTAATTTAACTAATACATGGATTTTTGTACTTAGGGATCGTTAGAAGTGACTGCTTCATTTTTTTTTATACTATTTAGTTATTTTTTAATTGTTCAAATGTGTTTCTTTTGTGTCTACTCAAAAAAAATAAATCAAAATATATTTATTAAGTGAAATATTTTTACATCAAAACTTCGACAATAAAGTTGGCCACAAGCTCATACGAACTAAATTTATTTTATCAATTTGAATCGTCGGCGCCGCAACAATATATTTCCTATTTTATGAAAAACCAGTTGATACTTTGTTTGAAAGCTAACATGATATAGGATCTTCAATGAAAACCGTAAAAGTGATTGACGTTTTGTTGGCTTCTTGGATTAAGTTGTGAAGAAAACAGTTATTTGGGAGTTTTAGACGAAATACAAAAAAAAACATATAGATAAAATGAAGATTAAAACCTTTGTCTTTGTTTTGGTTGCAGCCAAATGTACAGGTATGTTTAATTATCCTCATTTACCATCAGGTGAAATGGTGGTCAAGCGCTTGACTATCATCATCATCATCTCAGCTCGTCTGCTGCACCCACTGTTGGGTATAGACCTCCTCTTTATTGCGCCATTCTTTCCGATCACTTTCGAGTCTCATCCATTGACACCCTACGCTTTCAATGTCATTCGACCATCGGGCGAGTGGTCTGCCTCTTGGGTTACGAGTATCCCGTGGCCACCACTCTGTAATCGCTTTCGTCCAACGCCCGCCATCTCTCCCAGCCAAGTGTCATATAAAAAAATGAGTGTGCTTTAGACCACACTACTGATGTAATACTTCTTTTTCAAAATATTAATTTATAAAATTGTGCAATTACGAGTACAAAATTGTCCACACGTCTGTAGGTCGATCATATATAGTATATCATATACATACATATGTTCATTATGTACAGACGCAACTTGCACTCGCACATCAACGTTTAAAAATATACGAAACGTAACTATCTCTCTATCTATCTTCACTAACTTATATCTCCCTCTCAACTTCCGTTCGCACTTTTCGTAACGCATTACTAGCTTACTTCCAAAGTCAAGCGTGCGTAAAGAAGTTTTACTTCAAAAAGTTCAGTCCCAGCTTCGAACAGATTTTTATCAAATCATAACCTTTGGAACTCAGAGTAGAACTAGTGTAGTTTTCTATCAGTGAAAGAAGTTTCAGAATCGGTTAAGTAGTTTTTTAGATTACCATCTACAAACATAAGGGTTAAGCTGACTTTATTTCGGGCAGCCTGTGGGCGAAGTATACGCAGGCGACGTACAGCGCACTCCACGTCCAGTATAACAATGCACTCAGGGCGATGCTGGGGCAGCCCCGCTACTGCAGTGCATCAGGGATGTTCGCAGCGGCGCGTGTCGACTGTTTCCATACCGTCATGCGCAAGCGAGCCGCGTCCCTGGTGCACAGGCTGCGGGCCAGCGCCAACACCGTCTTGGCAATGATAGCCGGCAGCGTAGACTGCCCGTACACCAGACATTGCTGTCACAGGCATGCCCTCAAAAACCCTGTATAAACATTAGTTTACTTATTGTGTTGTGCGCTTTCCTATATGAGCTACATAATTGCTTGAAATAAATGTATATATTTTTTCCATTTTTTATTTAATCGTGTTTATATCATTGATATGGTTTAATATTGCACGCAATATAAGCCGATTATGGAGATTCTGATTAATGTATATTTATCATCTGTTGCTGTACCATTTTACCAACTGTACCAACTGTACTCATTTTCGCAAGGAATAAAATGAAATGAAATACACGAAGGTGACTGACATAGCCAAGAGAATTAGCAAGCAGAAATATCAGTGGGCGGGGAATTAGCTCGTAGAACTGACAACCGCCATTGGGGCAAGACGGTTCACGCACTGGAAAGCGCAGCTTAAGGCGAATATAGTAGCTGATTGGTCTTATTTAGAGGCTTTCTCCTTAGGGATGAATCAGTTTTATGTGCTCAAATAAATATATGTCATTCATTGACATTTTATCTGCAAAGTGAACATACGAAATAGTTCTACCTGTTTATTTGCTATGAGAAAAAAAATAACAAAATGTAGCTGTTTTCGACTTTCACTTTGATTCAACCTCTAAACGACGTAAAATTTTGTAATTTTTCTTTCACCTAGATGTGGGCAAAGACTATACCTCCAAGTTGAACATATGATGTTGTGCTGCGACGGTCTTTCACGTGGCTATTAATTATTTTCAATTTTTCCGAATAATTAGCGGGCGTATCCTAAGAAGGTTGCACGGGCGACGGGTGGCAGTGTACCGCTGACTGTCGTACGGGAGGGTTGTGCTCGTCTGCTTCGCGCTCACCTATTTTCTAGTCGGTTATATGCGTGTGGCGGAAGGTGCGGGGCTGAAACAATAGCTACGCCCATTCGCTCAAGGTTAGCGGCTTAAGACAACCCCTCACAAAATGGAAAGACTGGTAAAGGTTGCTGGGAGCCGTTGGGTTCAGGCCGCACAAGATTGATCACTATGTAAATCTATGGAGGAGGCCTATGTACCAGTAGTGGACGTCTTATGATATGAAAATGATGATCATAACGTACTAGAAAAACAATAATAAATTATGATTTATTGCAGGGCTTACTGTGCAATTAACTGATGATAGTGACGTCAGCGGTGATTCTAATGATGCAAGTAAACATAAAAGAATTAAACGAGTGAGTACTAATGTGTACATAAATAACCTTTCAAAACGGTACACAATGAGATTAATGTATATCCTCAATAAGGATAATGTTTCATAACAATAATACCTATAATATTGTGAGTCAATGACATTGATTTATCTTAGCAAAGGATATCACGCGCCAAACTAAAGCACAGTTAAAAAAAACCAGTGTGATTTAGACCACACGACTGAAGTAAAACTTCTTTTTCAGAATACTTATCTATAAAATTGTTCAAGAACGAAATTAAATTACGAAAAATAATCGAGAAATCACCGTTCGAGTAACGCTAGCAAACTCGCAAACAAACTACTGACTGAGATGTATATATTTCATGCACTGGCTATGAGAGAAAGAGAGAAAGAAAATGTACGCGCGCACTGCTCTCTCTTGCTCCTACAGTGTGATACAGACAATAGGTATGCACTGTGTCTCAGATATACGAAACGTAACTGGCTATGAGAGAAAGAGAAAAAGAAAATGTGCGCGCGCACCTCTCTCTCTTGCCCCTACAGTAATATACGAAACGTAACTCATTCTCTTTCTATCTTCACTAACTTATATCTCCTTCTCAACCTCCGTTCGCTTCACCCGATCACACCGAACGCTCTCGTCTCGCATTCACCAGCTTACTCCCCAAGTCAAGCGTGCGTAAAGAAGATTTACTTCAAAAAGTGGTATATTTTGTGCGATGCTAGTTGACAAAGTAACAACTAATTTCGCGCATTGCCTATTCAAACAAATAGTCACTCTGTACTAAAATGAAATTCTATAGGAAATTATGCTCAGAAGTGGACGTTCAATAGAAGATAGGATGATGAGGATCGTCTTATGCACACGAGTTTTCTAAGTCTTCTTTATCTAAATTATATGTTATTTTCAGCAAGACGACAGATGGAATTGGGGCTACGTAGTTTTACCAGAATCAACACCAACGGTGAGTAAAGATGGGATTTGAACCCACGTCTTTAACTATAAGCTCAACTCAGCGAAGCGGCGAGCATTTAAGTATCAAATTGTCAGACATTTAAACTTAATATTTATGACTATAATATATTTTAAGAGCAGTAAAGTACCTTGAAAGAACTCGCCCGGAGAAGTGCTTCCACCATACTTATTTCTGCCGCCAAGCAGAATTCCTCTGCTTCGGTTTGAAGGTGAAATTAGATTAGAATAGATTAGACTCGTTCGGAAAAACATACGCCGAAAGTGAGTTCCACTCTTGTGCTAACAAGAAAAGTTGAAGCAAATCGTTTGGTACGGCAAGGTGGTATGCCAACCAAGTATGGGTGGTACTTCTCGGTACGTCTACTTGTCCGGTGGTGGAAGAAAGAAGGAGGGATAAGGTAATGAAGATCTTGAGCACATTCACCAAAATGAATCTTGTAAAAAACCTGTGCTCTAGACTTTGGAAATTGGCTTCGACTAAGGAGTCATTACCTATGCTCTAGCAGCACGTCGCTCAATTGAATCAAGGGCTTCAAGCTGATACTTGGCCGCGCCATCCCAGAGATGGAACGTAAATCTTTGAATACAAATGGCGGTCTTATCGCTAAATAGCGATTTCTAACAGAAAACCTTTGGATGGGATGGACTGCTGAAATTACAAGCACATGAGGCTTTACACCTCAAGTTGATGGACGCAAAGCAGTGCATCGTTTCTAACTTTTTTTTTTCTGAACTTTGACTTCGTTGTAGGCGATGGTTACCACTTAACATCAGGTGGGCCATATGCTTGTTCCATCTTCAGATGGTAAAATAAAAACATAGAATCGCTGAGTAGGTCGCGGCGGCGGCAAGCAATACTGCATGCCATATAGTTAATAACTACTCGGATCTTGTTTTCAGAGGGAACCAACAACGCCGGCCACGACGTTAAAGTTTCAAGACAATTCAAATCCATGTTTAAATCAAACCTTCTCCCCTAAGCCTGACTTTAATGCGCTGGGAAAGCGAATAAGTGAGACAAGTAAGTAATACCTACATACCTATCTTTATCTTGTGTGATTCCTGTGTTTCTTTAATTTTTATTAGGGTTCCGTACACGAAGGGTCAAACGGGACCTTATTACTAAGACTCCGCTGTCTGTCTGTCTGTACGTCTGTCACCAGGCTGCATCTCATTTACCGTGGTAGTTATACAGTTGAAATTTTTACATATGATGTATTTCTGTTGCCGCTATAACAACAAATACGAAAAACAGAACAAAATAAATAATTAAGGGGGGGCTCCCATACAACAAACGTAACTTTTTTGCTCGTTTTCGTTCGATATTGATAACGGCAGCAGGTAGACGCTTCAAATATTTACAGAATATTTAGTTATACATTCACTTTAAAAATAAATAATTAAATTAAAATAAAATTAATATTTACGGGGGGGGGGGGGGGGCTCCCATACAACTAACGTGATTTTTTGCCGTTTTTATAGACAATGGTACGGAACTCTTCGTGCGCGAGTCCGACTCGCACTTGGCCGGCTTTTTTTAATCATTTATAATCTCTATGTAAATAGATATGTAGGTACTGTTCTGAATGGTCCTGGTGTGTGCCAAATAAATGTATTTTCTATTTTGCTTTCTTTTATTAAATATTTATAATCTAGTGCTTGTTCTTGACTTTACTCGCCTAATATTAGGTCTTTACCTATGAAATTGCCGTGTTGTATGGAATAAGTGAAAGTACTTATTTTTTTAAACTTTTTTATTTTTTGTTATTCAAAGTAATCACCCATTCAATAGTTTATTAATGCCCTTCTTGTAAAAATCAGCTGGACGGGCGACAAAAAACTCTTCAAAGGCATTTTGTACTGCCTCTGAATTTTTTACTTACTAAAAAGTTGTCTAAATTTTGGAAAAAGTAATAGTCGGTAGGTGCAAGGTCTGGTGACCACCACCTTTTTAGTGGTCATTTTTGGTTTAAGGCATTGCTTTGGTGCTGAACCAGGATCTAACCAACTTGCTGAGCGCTTTCAATTGTCAAACAGAATCAATTTTTCATCGCACGTAACAATTTGGTTAAAAATTCCTTCATTTCTTTGCCTCTTGAGCAGCGCGAGGCAGGTCTCGACACGTACGTTGCGCTGGCGATCGTTAAGTTTGTGGGGCACCCATCTATCAAGTTTTTTTACTTTGCCTATTTGTCGCAAATGGATCAAAATTGTTTTGATGCTAACATCAAAAGCTGCTGCTAGCTCAGCTGTAGATTGAGTTTCATCAGCTTCCACGATCGCCTTTAATTCATCATTGTTGACCAAAGTCTCCAGATGACCACGAGCTTCATTTTTTAGGTCAAAATTTCCAGTACGGAACCGGGAAAACCAATAACGGGTTGTGCGTTCGTTTGTACAATTCCCTCCGTAAACGTTTTTGATGTTACGTACCGTTTGTGTCGCGTTGGTGCCACGACGGAACTCATATTCCATAATTACACGAATTTTTAAATTATCTATTATGACGAAAAATGTTCAAATGTAATGAAAATACAACGCTAATCAATAAAAAAAAGACTGAGTTTGTAAAAAGAATGTCATGTTTTTAAAACAAAATTAATTTAAATTTAGAATACAAAGCCATTCCAAACTTTTTTTCTATTTGAAATGACCAGTACCTACTGAAGAACGGCAATTTCATAGGTAAAGACCTATTATATTCAGCGATTGACTTGTTCAATCTTTCATTTTGTCAAAAATGGAAACATGGACTAAATTTTACCTAATGCGTTTTATTTCTTCTTTCAGAATGCTACGAGTATATTTGGGAAATAAAAAATAGGGCTGAAAGAGAGAAAAGGACCTCTGATTGTAAGTACCAGTGAAAAATATGCTTCCACGCTAAGGGCTGAAACAACTTGAAATATTTACGCTTATGACCGAATACGTTAAGAACTTAGGATAGGGACATTCGAAGAAAAAATATTATTAAGCCGTATTTAGCTTCTTCTTAAAGAGTTTGCCGAAATTCACAGGGTACATTAGTGACCCCACAATTCTGTTATTTGGTATGAGTGTATTTTATGTGTATCAATTTTATCTCTATTGGTACACTAGATATACCCTTCAATTTTCTAACCTCTCGAATTGCATAAACTGCTGAACTCAGCTTATCTTCTAGTTTAGGAATATGAGGTTCCCACTGTAGCTTACTATCTAATCAAAAACTTTGTGGAAACCACAGGTTCAATTGTATCACCCATCAATTTTATCTCTATTGGTAGGTACACTAGATATACCCTTCAATTTTCTAACCTCTCGAATTGCATAAACTGCTGAACTCAGTTTATCTTCTAGTTTAGGAATATGATGTTCCCACTGTAGCTTACTATCTAACCAAAAACTTTGTGGAAACCACAGGTTCAATTGTATCATCCATCAATTTTATCTCTATTGATACACTAGATACACTCTTCAATTTTCTAACCTCTCGAATTGCATAAACTGCTGAACTCAGCTTATCTTCTAGTTTAGGAATATGAGGTTCCCACTGTAGCTTACTATCTAATCAAAAACTTTGTGGAAACCACAGGTTCAATTGTATCATCCATCAATTTTATCTCTATTGATACACTAGATACACTCTTCAATTTTCTAACCTCTCGAATTGCATAAACTGCTGAACTCAGCTTATCTCCTAGCTTAGGAATATGAGCTTCCCACTGTAGCTTATTATCTAATCAAAAACTTTGTAGAAACCACAGGTTCAATTGTATCACCCATAAATTTTATCTCTATTGGTACACGATATACATTAGGCAGAAGCGTGGCCTCGCGCCATAGCTCGAAGAACTGACGGCCGTTGGGGTAGAAAAGTTCTCGAGTGGAAACTCACGCACTGGAAAACGATAGATGGATAGACCACCTGATAAAGCCGTTGTGTGCAGGCCTCATAAGTTCGGTCACTCGGTAACTCCATGGGGAGGTCCATTTTCAGCCTTGGACATCCCGTAGCTGATATGATGATACTTACTCGTTAACTCGTTACATGAACATCGACTTTATATTTACAGGTTTAAAGTATAGAATGAAACACCGCGGCGGATTTGAGCCACACTTTGCAATCGGAGGAAGAAATACGGAGCCTGGGGAGTTCCCTCATATGGTGAGTCAATAACAATAGGTATGCTGAGAAACAATCACAACTACTTCAAATATTGACTGGTGTATTCTTGACCTACAATCAGCAGTTACGTCACCTGGTATTGCTTGGTGATTTGAATCTACGAAGTCTAATATTATACATTTTACGATATTAGCATAACAACTTTGATTAGACTTTATTAATGTTGAATTTTGAAATTTTAAAACTTGATGTTATTAAGTTGTTTATTAAGGGAAGTATTACCATCATATCTATTTTTCTCACCAAGCAGCATTGCTGTGTTTCTGTTTAAAGATATGGTTGCCGATGAAATAACAGGTACAGCCAGTTGAGACGCAGGAAGTAGCTGGTTCGATTCCCGTCGCGGAACAAGTGTTTGCATGATCTACAAATATTTGTTTCGGGTCTGGATGTTTTTCTATATATTATAAGTACGTATTTACAAAAAAAAAGTATATAAGTATTCTATTAGTTATCTGGTTCCCATAGTACAGCTCTGCTTAGTTTGGTGCTAGATAGCGCTGTGTGAAATAACCAGCAATATTTATTTATGTGGCTTTACACCTGTATGCCTCAAGTTGATGGACGCAGGGCACGATTCTAAGGTCCGAGACCTACGAGGCAATACTTTGTTATAGACTATGGTTACCACTTATCATCAGGTGGGCCATATGCTTGTTCTATCTCCAGGTCACATAAAATAAAAAAAGAAATGTTCTAAGATATAATTCTTTCTTCGACCAGGGTGCTATAGGCTGGAAGGCTGCTGTAGGCACGTGGGTATTCAAGTGTGGCAGCTCCCTCATCAGCTCCAAGTTCGTGATAACTGCTGCGCACTGCTCCAGTGCCTCGTCCAGGGATACCACTATTGCTGACCCGATGCCAAAAATCGTGAGGCTGGGGGACAAGAATATTCTAGATACGGTAAAAAATTTACAGATTACCTTATTATTAATTCTTATAAGTAAGTTCATTAAACATTTCCCTACTAACCACCACCAATAAACTCGTATCCTTGGAAGTAAAAGAAAGCGCACGATCGTTCAGCATGCTATGGAGCGGTCTATGTGTTTCTGTACGAGATAGAATCAGACATGAGGAGATCCGTAGACAGTACAGGTCACATACATAGGCAAGAATATAAGCAAGCTGAAGAGGCACTAGGCGGGGAACATAGCTTGAAGAACTTACGACTGTTTTGGCGGAAAGGTTCTCGGAGACCACGCGCCGGAAAGCGCAGCGTAAGATGGTCTTCCGCTAGATGGAAAGACGGCCTGATAAAAGTTGCTGGTAGCCACTGGATGCAGACCGCAGAAGATCGGTCGCTCTGGAAATCTATGTGGAGGCCTATACAGTGGACGTCCTTTGGCTGGTCTGATGATTATGAACAATAAAAACAAACATTGTGGTAATCTGTCTCCTATTTCAACTTTCAGTTTGCCAACGGCTTCGTTCCCACAGACGAGAAGATCATCAAGGTTATAGTCCACCCGAATTACACTTCTCCAAAGAAATACTTCGACATAGCCCTGATGGAGTTGGAAAATGAAGTAATCTTCAGCCGGTACATCCAGCCGGCTTGCTTGTGGGGACGAAGAGATACCAACAGTCTTGGAACGGAGGCTACAGTCACTGGATGGGGAGTGGTTGATTTAGGTATACTATTCTAACCTAAATCCTGCTGGATCCACTGCTGGGCAAAGGCTTCCCTTCTCTTCTATTCATGTCGGCTATTTCGTATTGTACGCGTCAAGTTCATCCCGCCATCTTTATCTGGGCCAGCCAAGTGGTTTTGCGCCTTGTATGACCCACTCGGTGGTTATCTTAGTCCACAAGTCATCGTGCATTTGGCATAAATTCCTGCTCAGCCCCACTATAATTGGACTGCTTCTTGCACAAAATCGGGATTTTTTGTCTGGGAGCGTATTAGCGAAATAATATATTATGTTCAACTATTTACTATGACGACCTCCGTAGCGCAGTGGGGGAATTGCCGGCTGAGACGGTTGAAGGCCAGTTGGTCCAAATCCCGCCATGGCACAAATGTTTGCATGATCAACAAATATTTGTTCCGGGTCTGGATGTTTAACTATATATTATGAGTATATATTAGCAAAAACTATGTATTGTATTCTATCAGTTATCTGGTTCCCAGTGAACAAGCTCTACTTAGTTTGGGGCTAGAAAGCAATGTGTGAAATGTCCAGCAACATTTATTTATTTATTATTATTTATTTTAGAGAATACTAACATCAGAAAGAACACAAAGTATTTGGGTCGTAAGTCGTAACTAAAAAAACTCGCCAAAAGTGTTATATATCGATTACCCTCCCTGTATCCAATGAAGCATTAACATTTAATAAATTGAAAAGGATTTGCACACCACCTGGTGGTAATTTGTAGCTCTGGTGAAGGAACAGGATTTTAAATAGTTGATAATGCTCTACCCCTCGTTCCAGTCAGCAATGGTAGAGTATCAATGACCTATAATACCCGAATAAGCACGACTCCGCCCTATAAAGAGACTTTTATTACTATTTCGTCGATCGCGACACTGAGTAGAATAAGAATATTTATTTGACAACATATACATATACATGGAGTTAAGGGGAGTAGGGTTCTGTGGGGTAAAGATGTTGCGACTTTAAATCACAGAACCTTACTTTCAATTCCGACTCATACCTCCGCTCTGTACCCCCTGGTAACTGTAGTGGGAAGTGAATTAAAAATATTGTTATTGTACTTCTTACTACAGGCCAACGAGACCGGGAGAAAAAATCGCCAAGACGCACTGGCCAGCGTGGTGTTTTACGGCTGATTCATCTTCGTTTTATGATGTACGCCAATAAGCCCCGGCCCTCAGTCCCCAGCAGCCCCGCTATTCCTGATTCTGGCAGCGGTCGCATCAGAACCGTGGTTCCGACGGGGCCAAGAATCGCTGGAAGATTCCCAGCTGCCAAAACACCACGACCCTGACCTTGGCGTGTTACAATGCCTCGAGTCCCCAATACCAAAATTCGCAAGCGGATTATAATTCAAGACGTTAGCAAGCGTATATTGGGACTCAAATGGAGTTGGGCAGGACATGTGGCCAGGTGCGGTGATGACAAGTAGACCAGGGTGCTGACTGAGTAGTGGCCCCGAGATGGAACCAGGTCGTTCACCGGCGACGGGTAGACGGCATTATAAAAATCGCAGGTCGTATGTGGGTTAGAACAGCGGAGGACAGAGGTGAATGGCGACAATGAAGAGCGGCCTATGCCCATCAGTGGGATCATAAGGGCTGACAATGAAGATGATGATACAAATACAAAAATTTAATACATAATTATTAGGTAGGTAGTGTAGGCAAACTTAACAAAAATTAAGATGTGACACAATTATGTAATGAGCCCACAATCAGTGGTTCTTTTATGATCAACTTGTTTAATGTAATGTCAGAGTCTTAAACCACCAGTTACCAGTGATACCAGTTTATGGATGTAATATCTGAAAATAAATAAATTGAATAGAATTAAACACAGATGGTGTAATAGTACACCAATTCCTTCCATACGCGGTCCTAATAAAATACACATTGGGGATTTGGTCCCAAGTCCACCAGGTGTTCTGCTATCGCTGTCTTGTCAACCTGGAGGTTTATTTATTTTCTGTTATCTAGGATCACGTGAAACCTCTCCGGAGCTCCAAGCAGCAGTAGTAGACGTGATAAACAACAAGCAATGTGACCTTCTTCTCAGACCCTCCTGCAACAGAAACTGGTGTGGGATCCAGGAGACACAGATTTGTGCTGGGAAGCTGGCCGGTGGAGTAGATGCCTGTCAGGTAGATGTCCATTAACTTTAGAACTGCAATTGGCTAGAGAATGGCTCTTCGTAAAACCCTCCCACCCACTCAAAAGACACGGTGAAGAAAAAGGATAGACTGTTTTCGGACCGGTTGGCCTGATTTTCATCACATATAGCTAAAAAAGACCCCACTTAAACGTGCTTTCTATTAAAAAGCACATCTGAATCGGTCAATCTGTTTGTGAACTCCGAAGCCACAGACAGTCACACATACACAAAGACTCGCAGACAGACAGACAGACAGACAAACGGACATATAAACTTAGGCGTCAATCTTATATCACCCCTCTGTTTGCGTAAAGTGTTAAAAATGGGGAGGTTCACATTCTCTTTCACATGATAATTATGAAATATGAAGAATAATAGATAACGCACCAGTCAGCTTATTGCAAATATCCTTGTACGTTATTTGAAGAAAAGAAAGACATTGAATATCTGGTAAGTCCCTAAGCCGCATTTATTAAAACTTTGTATTTCCAGGGTGACTCCGGAGGACCTCTGCAGATCAAGATCTCTCTGCCAATCACAACCCAGGGTTATATGCACTACGTCATCGGTGTGACGTCATTCGGCATCGAATGCGCTCTGCCTGACTTGCCCGGCGTTTACACCAGGGTCTCAAGCTTCGTAGACTGGATAGAGAACAATGTTTGGCGGTGAACATCATATCCATCATCGACATATCGCAGTTCTTGAACATAGTCTTTGATGTGTTTTCTTTTTCAAAAGCATACACTTGTATTTCATCTTTCTCTAATACTAAAATTGGCAAAAAGCATAGCTATAACGGTTTGTTTACGTTGAAATCCAAGTGATGTTGATTATGCCTAAATATGCTTTAAAAAAATATATAAAGATAGAAGATAATAAAAAAAGAAAAGGGGTCAACGCATTTCAGCGGGGCAATGCTGCCAGTGTTTGGGGACCCTTCTGCCTGGTAGTGATCCGGAGCAGTTGAGCTATCTATATCGATATTTTTGTTTGCAACGATATTAAGATGATTCAACTGTTTCTTCTGTATTGTATAGTCTTGTAAATAATAGTATATTATTTCTTCTAATAAATGTATTATCTTAAAAAAATAGTTTATTTTTTACTTATAAGTTCGTAAGCTGTGTGTCTTGTCCATAGAAAATTTCGTTTCAAATGTCACCATTCTATTTTTCCTTTATCGTTTGAGTGTTCATAAACTTAATTGTGTAGGTACGTACCGGACTATGAACGCAAAATAAGGATTTTCCCGATGGGCATGACCTTCAAGAGAGATATTAGGCAATGGATCGGTACTATTTATTACATTATTTTATTTTATTTTATTATTATTTATCTATTCTAATTTTTATACGTAGGTAGGCACTTTATATGTACATATGTATTTTACTAATGCCTGTTTTTTCATGTTTCTTCGGTGTCTCTCTCTGGTCGTGAGGTCACAATAACAGGCTCAGTCTGAAAACCAGCGTTGGTCTGCACTTAGTGCCTAAGCGTGGACCAACACAAAGCTGAGACTGATCCTTTTTGGGACACCACACAGTACGGAACTTTTTAGCGCCCACGTATTTATGTAGCTCTTGTTAGGTACCTATTGAAGTTTACGGGAACGTTAGAAGTGTTTTTAAAAACTAAACTTATATATTTTGATAAAATATTTTAATTAAAATATACAGTGAAACGTAAGACTAATTTCATTCTCGAGACGAATGATTTATTTAGTATTACAATAATAAAGCCAAGAGGCACATAACACGTAGGTGGTCGCTGATAAGCGGCCAGCCAGACATCTGAGAATGCAGAGTTTACGTCTTTATGCGTTCAATGTAGTTATGCGTATCTCAGCTGGTTGCATAACTACCTGCCTATAATGACCGTTTCTAATTCTCTTGTTTTATCTGTTTTTCTGTATTTTATAGGTACCTACAATTTTTCATTATATTATTTTTAATGTTTTTTTTTCAATGTTTTATTTTATTACCTTCTGTTTTGTCTGTACTGTACTGTTGTCCTAAATAAATGTCTTTTACTGTACTTTACTACTTATGCTACAGACTTTTATAGACGAAACGGTGACCATTTAACATCAAAAAGCCGTTAAGTAAAAAAAAACTTTTATTTATATTTCATGAATTGTCAATCCTTATCTTTTCAAAATGAAAGAGAGATCATTAACTATTCGACACCTACTTTCTCAGTAATCCGAAGCAAATTACTCATGAATTCCTCATAAAATGAAACTACAAACAATAAAACTAGCCTCGGTCTTCTAAAGGATATCCGAGGACGCAAGCTTTAGGTGGCTACAGATCACACCGTGCTGTAACCAATTAATTTACGTAAGGCGATTTTTTTTTACCTTAAAACGCTGCTAAAACAGTGCTGTGTAGTGAAAGAGTCCACCAAATGATTACTGTCATTATATCAGCCATAGGACGTCCATAACTGAGCCTATGTTCATTACACAGGCCTCCCCCATAGTTGACTTGGACTTGGAATTATTCCAGCGTCGTGGCATGAACGCAGCCCGCGCGTTGCGTAGCAATGAGCACCGCCCAGGCGGCGGTGCTCATTGCTATCACACCACCACACAAACTGAACAAGTCCGAAAGGTCTTTTTTTTATACTACTTATATGGCAAACGAGCATGCATTCCACCAGATGTTAAGTGGCTACTGCAGCCCATGGATATCCACATAAAATTCAAAACAAGGTATTATGTTGTCTATGTACTATAGGACTTAGCTGTTATGCCTATGTGCCAGTAATTACAGGGACATACCATTACCATCTAACCGGAACACAGCAGCACAAGTACTGCTATTTGGCAGCAGATAAAGGTAAGGCGGTGGTGCCCACTTCCTCGAGCCCGTTCACAAAAGTTCTACCACCAGTTCTGGTCTGTGTTCATAATGGGCCCATCTGTTAATAAAGAATGCCGGAGGACATTAGGGATGCTGCTTCCACAGCGATATTTAAAAAAAAAGAGTGGCTACTGGAGAGGATTTTTTACAGTGTAGGTGAGTTCTAAGACCTACCAGAAATTTAATATTTATTGATCGAGCGAAGCGAATTCTCTAATGGTGGGTCGCATTAACCGTCGGTAACCAGCTAAGACTCGTTTCTCCTTGAAAACGCGTCAAAAGTTTGACACTAGTTTGACACTTTTTCAAGGAAATACGAGTCGTAGTCGGTTACCGACTGATATAGGAAGCCGCTATAAGTCAACTTGGGCAAATCGGAGTTGTATGTATGTATGTTTGTCCGAGGATTATTTTCGAAGCGTTGATCCGATCATCGTGAAATTTAATACATAGGTGGTAGCACAATTTTAGTGTAACTAAATGAGCTAAAAATGTTGGGGGTTTGTTGAGACATTGGGGTTCAAGAGGGGTAAAAAAAATTAAAATGAGGCTAACTGGTCAAGTGAAACGTGAAATGAAAGGTATTTATATGCTAATAAATGCATGCATATGCTAATAAGGTATTAGATTCAATTTTTATTTTTAAATTCTTTATAGTTTTTGAATTATTAGCCATAATACTAACTGAACTTTGACAAAATTCACAGGGTACACCAGGGTGAAATTTGGTATGCTTGTAGCTTTAGTAACACAAATATAGGCAAAAGTTTGAAATCTAGAATAACTGCAATTTGTACCCCAAAAAAGAGTAATCAATTTACATGAACTCCCGTTACCTGTAATTTGAATAAAACTGTAGGTCAAGTGAATTGGTTTCTCATTTCGTGGCACTATTTTATTAGTTAAGGCCGGCTTGCACAAGGTCTCTAAACGTATTTAGCGACTAAACATGTTTAAATTGTACGTATTCATATGATTTGACAACTTATAACTTATGGTCAACGGGAGCAGTACGGTCACATTTAGGTTTTCGACCTAAAACCTACAGGGTACTTCTGGTTGATCTAGAATTGTCAATTTTGGTTAAAAGCGAGTTCTTACAGCACAAGTACAGAGAAAATTCCGAATAATAAAAAAGTTGAAAAGTAAGGTAAATTTTGGTACTGACAAGTATTCGCGAAAATCTAAATTTGCCCATATCTTTTTATCGTGTTGACTCAGGACCTTGATTTTTATACACCTAATAGTGACTATAGACCTCAGTATCTGGTATAAATTTCAACTAGGTAGGTCTACCCGTTCCTGATAAAATCGGTGGCGACACACGGACAGACAGACATACAGACGGACAAGAGAGTGATATAAAGTCTTATAAAGGTTTTTTTTTTTACCTTTTGCGGTACGGAACCCTAAAAACACTTCTTTCCCTTCAATGTAAACATTCTCCAAGTCCCAACTAAATAACAAAAAGCATTGTTTTTTCTGGTACGCCGCGAACTCGTTGAGTGCTCACGATTGCAAAATGAAAAACTCGAATTATATTATCTCGTTAGACAATTTCCATGTTACGTGCCGGTGTGAGCGGTCGCCAGCTTTACAGTAATCTTCCATTTGAGGGGGCGATTTGTCTACGAGACAGATAGCTGGTATGGAACCCGAGTGTAGCCTGATCCGAGCCCATTTGAGATCTAACCCTTACTGCTAGTGTATGCGTGCTTCACTGTTTACGCTGAACCGATGCGTGCACAGATTTTTGAATAGCTATGAGCTATGAGAAGTATTTTTATTGTAAAGTTTTGAACTGACGTGGGACTTGGCTTGGCTAGTGGCAGTGTATTTTGGCGAGAGCGAAATATTAATCACACAGATCCTCGCTACGTTTTTATAAGCCCTTGTTGCATTGTATTTCCGAATTCATTGCTGTCATATTACGATCGCTATTCAATGTCAAATCCCACGTTTAGAACTGAGTTTTAGAGGTTAGAATTAGTGTTGCCGAAATAT
This sequence comes from Philereme vetulata, assembly GCA_918857605.2. Classification (NCBI taxonomy): domain Eukaryota; kingdom Metazoa; phylum Arthropoda; class Insecta; order Lepidoptera; family Geometridae; genus Philereme; species Philereme vetulata. The sequence goes on from OU975462.1 coordinate 4,071,709, forward strand.
CGATAGTTTCCCTATCGACAGTTGACGTCACAAATCAGTTACACTATCGATTGTTCTATCGATAGTATCGATAGTTTCCCTATCGACAATTGACGTCATAAATCAGTTACACTATCGATTGTTCTATCGATAGTATCGATAGTTTCCCTATCGACAGTTGACGTCATAAATCAGTTACACTATCGATTGTTCTATCGACAGTATCGATAGGTTCCCTATCGACAGTTGACGTCACAATTCAGTTACACTATCGATTGTTCTATCGATAGTATCGATAGTTTCCCTATCGACAGTTGACGTCATAAATCAGTTACACTATCGATTGTTCTATCGATACTATAAATAGCGTGATATGAGGCAATAGTATCGATTTCGTCCAATACTATCGATAGCATCGATAGTATTAAACGTCAATGTTGACGAAGCTATCGACAGTATCGATACCGGGCTCTCCCGCCCGGACCTCGGTTACGAGTAGACGTGTTGTGACCACCTACAAGTTTATTTTAAAACTTAATATTATAGTAAAATAGTGACAAAATATTCAGTTAAAATAATAGGAGTTCAGAAGTCGCCAGAAGTCTCAGTTCGACGCGACTCTCACCTGGCTGTCCGGAACCTGCTTCGCGTGAGTCAGAATAACACGAGCGCTTTATCTCTTTCTTTCACTGCAACTACCGATTATCGACGTGCTACCCTCCCGGTTTTCACCGCCTGGTACTTTTAGACCACCGCAACGGACCTGCCGCGTCACGCACGGCTTTAAGCTTACTCTATTTGCTTGCTGATGCTATTGTAATTACTGCAGGCTTCTAATTGCTCTTGTAAAACTTCAGGGTGCTATTGCTCTTGTTGTTTGCAAGGTTTAGAAGTATTAGCTGAGATCAAATAACTCTGCAAAACCTTCCTGTTTACTGAAGTGGCACCTCGTCTGAACTACAACCATGTACCGAACACCAGAAAAGGCTGGATCGGATACGGATTTACTCAAAAAAAAAGAGGATTTTGACCCGGAATCTTGACGTGTTCCCGTTACGACCCGAGGAAAGCGTAGGCGTTCCCCTGAAAGGTCAGTTGATGAAAAACTTTGCTTATTCGAAGACAAAATAACAGAAATGTTTAAAAACTTGAAGGAAGACATTGATACCAAATTTAAAACTATAGCATCAAAACTCACAGACATCCAAAAGAATACCGGGGACATAGAAAAGTCCATGAAATTTTTCTGATCAAATTTTGAAGAGATGGCTAAGAAGGTCAACCTTTTAGAGCAGCAAATAAAAGACAAACAGGTCCAAATCGACGATCTTGAAGACAAGTACGAAAACCTACAGCGCAGCGCCCGCAACTCCACTCTTGAGATTCAGAATGTCCCTACCCCCACAAATGAAACTAAAGAGGTTCTAACGAACTTGGTTGTCCAGATGAGCGACACTATTGGAGCTAAGCTTTCGACTAACGACATCAAAGATATTTTCAGAGTTCCTGGGAAGTTAGAAACAAACAAACCTATCATTACGGAGCTAACGACTACTATTCAGAAACATCGGATAATCAAGGCTGTAAAAAACTTCAATATATCAAACAAGAGGAGTAAGCTCAATGCCTTCTATCTGGGCCTCCGGGGACACAGCTCTCCCGTGTTTGTGGTAGAGCACCTAACAAGCAAAGGTAATAGGTTGCATTATCTTGCAAGAGAACTTACCAGGACAGGCCAATACAAATACTGCTAGACTTCGAACGGCAAGGTATTTGTCAGAAAAGTGGACGGAGCTCCGATCGTACTAGTTAAGAATGAGGAACAGATCGAAGCCCTCAAGTCTCCAAAGTGACTACTACACGGTGCTGTTATATGCAGTAGAATATATTTACTCGTAGCTTATATTACTAACGTTCTATTTGTAATTAGCATGATATTCTTAGTAATAGTATTTATTTATCATGGTTTAACTTTTAACTGCAGGTGCACTACACATAAAGCAACTCCACATACATCAATACAACACTATTTTAACCCAAGCTTATTTCTTCACATAGAACAACCAAAATCAAGATATTCAACTAACCAAATTTCTCGACCCAAGTCACGTTTAACAAATAACTTTGTTCTCACGATCAAACCTAACAATGGATAACAACATAACAATTAATGAAGTAGACAACATAAATGTTGCTAGGTCCTTTCAATGCTAACCTAGTGAATGCTCCAGTATTATAATCAAGCCGCGTATGTACCTCAAAGTTATAACTCAAAATATCAGAAGTATCTACAAAAACTTTGATTTCTTTGAGGTATTACTATCAACTCTTAACTTCGACTGTGATATTCTGATCCTAACGGAGTGCTGGTTATCGCAGAAAAGGCCATTGCCACAACTTCCAAGATATAACTTCCATTTAGTCGTCCACGACGATATAACGTCCACTAGTAAAAACATAAACCAAAACGACGGAATTGTGATCTATTGCAAAAATAACATCTCCTATGTAGTTGATGAACCTACTTTCTCAGATGCCAACTGTTTGATCATTAAAATATGCGACCATACTGCAATTATAGCCATTTACCGGCCTCCATCTTTCCCGAACATGGATAGCTTTTTGTGTTCTTTGGAGACTATTCTGCGTTCTTTGGGTAGAACCAGGAACGTTATAGTGATAGGTGATGTAAACATTGATATCAAGCATAACAATACTGACACAAAAAGTACTGACTACTTGAACCTAGCAGCCGAGCAAGGTTTCTTACCGGCAAACCAATTTCCCACTAGACTAAACAATTGCTTGGATCACGTCTTACTAAAAACGAAGCTATAAGCACTTTCGTTTGTACTACAAAGTGCCTTGACTGATCACTTGCCAGTTTTACTGTGCCTGTCACTTAAACTTACCCATGGTCAACCCCTAAAATCTATCCGGAAGGTTAATTATGAAAATATTTTATCTCTGCTAAAATCGTTTAAGATTTCCGACATATTTAAAATTTTTGATCCAAATGTAGCTACCGATCTCCTTGTTAATATACTTAAGATCTCAATTAAGTACAGCACAATTTCAAGGCCCCTGGCCTCGAGGCAACGTATTTTTAAACCCTGGATTACACAAGGCTTACTAAGATGTATACGTCATCGTGATAACATGCACCTCAAACTCAAAAAACATCCTCGCGATCAAGTTCTTGCTAAGACATACAAACGTTACAGAAATTTCTGTAATTGTCTGCTAAGGAAACTCAAAGTCGCATGTGAACGTTCTGAACTTCAAAAGGCGCATAAAAATGTAAAAAAGACCTGGAAAATGATCAAGACTATCACTAACATAGCGCAGAATAAAACTGTACCTGTCGAACTCATTGACACTGGACCGGACAAACAAACGGCAACTAACAATGTTAACTCATTTTTCGCAAATATAGGCAAAAAATTGGCCACTGACATAGCTAAAGAAGTAGATACTGCTACTATTCAATGTAACATAAATACCCAAACCCATTTAAATTCATTTGTCTTAATTACAACAGATACCGAAGAAGTCGAAAAAACCATATTATCTCTGAAAACTGACTGTGCCCCTGGCTGGGACGAAATATCAACTTTTCTGCTTAAATTTTGTAAAGACATAATTGTACCCCCACTTACGCATATTATTAATTTGTGTCTCACTAAAGGGATATTTCCAGACGCCTTCAAGATATGGACTTCTTGAAGGCGTCTGGAAATATCCCTTATTTATAAAAATGGATCTAGAGACAATGTCACAAACTATAGGCCTATCTCTATTCTAACAGCTCTTTCGAAGGTTCTAGAGAAACTAATGAACATAAGACTTGTGAGCTATCTTGAGCACGAAAAACTTCTATCTGACTGCCAATTTGGATTCAGAGCCAAAAAATCCACTGAACTAGCAGTCTCTGCCCTCACAGAATATGTCGTCAGTAATCCTTCCTTAAAAGATAAGAAGAGATGTACCCAGCCACTATGAGCCCTGTACCGAAAAAGGAGAATGGCTCAGCATTATGCTGAACAATACACTTATTGCTCAGCGCTGGTTTTCAGCCATTAAACCTGCATTGACGTCACGGACGTCAGTTAAAGTACCTTATTTAAAAAAAAAGAAATAACATAAAATTAATAATTTATAAAAGAATAAAACAAGTTGCCTGCCCAACCAATTTTACCTATCTACCTAAGATGAGTATATATGCTAAGATGCTATATGTATATACCTAGTCAGGTCATAAGTATTGTCACACAGTAAAAACTTTTCTTTTAGAATGCTGGCCACAAAAAAGTTTATAGAATTCGAATTTAGAATTGTTCATGAAAATAAAAATGTATACTTTTTAGCATTTTACTCATTTTTAAATATCGAGTGGACGCTTAAAGAAGACCGTGTTGCAGTTATTGCGTTGCATCGTTGCGGTTACGCGCCAATTCAAATTTTTGACATATTGAAAAATTTGAATATAACCAAAAAATTCGTTTATCGCACCATCAAACGATACAATGAAGACTCTAGTGTAGATGACAGGTCAAGAAGTGGTCGCCTTCGGTCTGTTAGGACTCCAGCAGTGATAAAAGCTGTGAAGGCGCGAATTCAAAGAAATCCCAAACGTAAGCAGAAACTGTTGGCCCTTCAGATGGGGTTAAGCAGAACCACGGTGAAAAGGGTGTTAAATGAAAACTTAGGGCTTCGGGCATATCGAACAAAAACAGGACATCGTTTGAATGCTCGTCTAATGGACCTGAGACTGAAGAGATGCCGCGCTTTGTTGAAGCGGTACGCGGGAAAAAAATATCAGGAAATTCTTTTTTCGGATGAAAACATTTTTACCGTAGAAGAGAGCTACAACAAACAAAATGATAAGGTGTACGCACACAGTAGTGAAGAAGCGAGCAACCGTATTCCGCGTGTCCAACGAGGTCATTTTCCATCCTCGCTCATGGTATGGTTGGGAGTTTCTTATTGGAACTTAACAGAGGTACATTTTTGTGAGAAAGGTGTAAAAACGAATGCAGTTGTGTATCAAAATACAGTCCTGACGAACCTTGTGGAACCTGTTTCTCATACCATGTTCAATAACAGGCACTGGGTATTCCAATAAGATTCGGCGCCAGCTCATAGAGCGAAGAGCACACAAGACTGGCTGGTGGCGCATGAAATCGACTTCATCCGGCACGAAGACTGGCCCTCCTCCAGTCCAGATTTGAATCCGTTAGATTACAAGATATGGCAACACTTGGAGTAAAAGGCGTGCTCAAAGCCTCATCCCAATTTGGAGTCACTCAAGACACCCTCGATTAAGGCAGCCGCCGATATTGACATGGACCTCGTTCGTGCTGCGATAGACGACTGGCCGCGCAGATTGAAGGCCTGTTTTCAAAATCACGAAGGTCATTTTGAATAAACTTTAGTGTCATAAGAATCTATGTTTTGTAAAGTTCATTTTAGTATATAAATGGTTACATAATGAATAAACTTGTTTCAATTATTTTATATTAAACATGTGACAGAATTTATGACCTGACTAGGTATATATGTCATAGTAGTAAAATGCAGCCAACAATAAAGTTAATAATAAAAAAAAAATATAATAATATAAAAATAAAAACAAGTAATAAGGGCACAAGGTTATAGAGAGCTAACTAAAAGAAATATTCAAAGATTTTTTTAAATCATCTCAAAAACGCGACATCTCTTGTCAATGTACTGAACTGCAACGTTCAGCATTGAGCAGGTACAAAGAACTATATATGTTTTCTTGTAGATGGAGCTAACGGCGCTTTAGTCGTAATTCTGAATGATCTCACTAATTTCGACCTAGACGTGAATTGCCTTGTAGCCTTGCATCCTCGTATCAAGAGGAAGGTCACGGGTTCAAGTCCCGTCTAGGCTTGAAATTTTTAAGATGATTTTAAAAAATCTTTGAATTTTCCGCATGTGTTCGGATAACACTATAAATAAAAATACTATTTGAAATAAGCAACGCAATATCTCTTGTCAATGTACTGAACTGCAACGTTCGGCATTGAGCAGGTACAAAGAACTATATAAGTTTTCCTGTAGATGGAGCTAACGGCGTTTTAGTCGTAATTCTGAATGATCTCACTAATTTCGACCTAGACGTGAATTGCCTTGTAGCACAGATGGTAGTGCATCCTCGTATCAAGAGGAAGGTCGCGGGTTCAAGTCCCGTCTAGGCTTGAAATTTTTGAGATGATTTTAAAAAATCTTGGAAATTTCCGCATGTGTTCGGATAACACTATAAATAAAAATACTATTTAAAAGAAATATTATCTAGATTAATGTTGCCCAGCTGTATTTGAGCTCCAACAAGATGTGCCTTAAGTTTTTTTTTAAATGTGTTAAATGGTTTAAGTTTCTAATAGGTGGGGGGACATTGTTCCAACACTTGGACGCTGCGTAGCAAAAACTGCCCCGGAAAGCTTCTGATCGATGGGGTCTGGTGGCAAGTGGCTTCGAGTCTTGTCTCCTTTCACAATCTCTTTCATTAGCCATCCAAGTTAATTACAGACACATGAGGCTTTACACCTGTATGCCTCAAGTTAATGGACGCATGGCAGTGCATCATAGGGCACATTTCTATGGTGCGCGGCCTCGATGGTTACCACATAATATGACGTGGGCCATATGCTAACTCCCTCTCCAGGTCGCATAAAAAAACATTATTTAGTGTTGTCCTATGTGTTTAATAAGTTATTTATAAGGATATAAAATACCCATTTCCCTATATTAATAACTATGATGTCATTCATTATCAGTCATCTTTTTCAATTTGACGACCTCCGTGGTGCAGTGGGCGAATAGCCGGCTGAGGAACAAATGTTTGCATGATCTATAGATATTTGTTCCGAGTCTGGTTGTTTCTCTATATACGAGTATTATAGGTAAGTATGTATTTACCAAAAAAATGTATATAAGTATTATATCAGTTATCTGGTTCCCATAGTACAAGTTCTGCTTAGTTTGGAGCTAGATAGCGCTGTGTGAAATGTCCAGCAATATTTATTTATTATTTATAATAGAATAAATAAAAATAAATATTCATTTTAACCGCAAAACACACAAATCGAAAATTTTACCAACCTATTAGAATAACTACCTTAACTAGTTCTGAAAACAAATAGCTAAATAATATGATTTATGGAGTTGTCAAATCATACAAATACGTTTACTCGCTAAATATTTTTATAGATTGTTGTGCAAGCCGGCCTTAGTGCATTATTTTTTGCGTCCTTAAATTTTAGTGTTCTCTTATTCATAAGCTTAGGTTGAGTTTGAAATTAAATACCTATTTACATACACAAAAAATATTTAACAGTCATCGCAAAGTTACGATATTGTGGTAACACACAAAGTATACATTTACGACATATTAAAGAGTAATGATGAGCAAGATCAGTTGACGCCGCAAAGTTGTGACCATAACACAGGGGCCACGAAACAAACGCTTATAACTGATCGAGCGAAGCGAGATCTCCATATCAACTTGGGCAAATCGGCGTTGTATGTATGTATGTAAGTACATATATATGCAAGTATGTATGTCTGTAAGTATATATGCAAGTATGTACATATGTATGTTTGTATGTGTGTCCAAGGATAACTTTCGAAGCGTTGTTCCGATCATAGTGAAATTTGATTGGTAGTAATTTGAATTTGATTGTAGGTAGTGATGGCACAATTTCGGTGTGAGCAAATGAATCAAAAATGTTGGGGGGTTGTTGAGATGAGGTTGGGTTCAAGAGGGGTAAAAAAAATGAAAATGAGACTATTAGGTCAAATGGGACGTCAAATGAAAGATAAGTACATTTCAACCCTGTTTTTATTTTTAGTTTAGTCTTTATAGTTTTTGAGTTATTAGCTATAATAAAACTGAATTTTGACAAAATTCACAGGGTACAGTGACCCCACAATGCTGAAACTTGGTATTCGTGTAGTTTTGGTGACACAAATATAGGCAAAAGTCTGAAATCCAGAGTAACTGCATTTTGTACCCAAAAAAACCAATAACATGAACTCCCGTTACCTACCTGTAATTATAATGAAACTGTAGGTCAAGTTAATTGGTTATGCATTTCGGGGCACTATTTTGATAGTCAAAGATTACAAATAATATTTTTTTGTTTTATGGTAGACTCGCGAGATCTCAGTTCGGGGAGAATCACTAGTTATATAGAATCATAAAAATATTAAAACTTTGTCAACACTGATACTACAATCAATCATATAAATAGGGGATTCATCATTTACCATTTTGTCAGAGTTACAACCGACAATGTTGATGATGATGTTGAAGGCTAATCAAATAATGTTAATCAAATATCTCTATCTTCAAAGGTTTGCTGGAAGAAAACTCTTATTAGGGTTAAGCTCGCCTTTGTACATGTCCATTTTGTAAGCTATTTTTATCTGTAAATCTATTTGTGTACAATAAAGAATAAAGAAAAATAAAGAAGGCTCTCAACCCGGGCATTATTGACGCAGGGAATCCCACACCACCGCGCTCGTCTACTCGCACACAAAGGGTTGCAGCGCGTAGTGCAAGGCGAGACGCAGTGCGGAGCGGATCGCATTTACCCTGATGACGTTTAACCGACTCATCCTATTCCTTTCTCCTTCCCACATGCACGAGCGTCTTATCACCATCCCACTCTGACGGGCGATCGCAAACGCTACAAGCACAAGATTCCAGTTTAAGCTGACTTCTCATTGTGTAGGCTTTCTGTAGATTGAGAGGAAACCTAATATTGGAGAATAGTTTGATGTGTGTTTTATGGCCGCACATCAGCTCGGGCCATCAAATGAGCTTATAGACACAATTATGGGTGATAAGGGCTAAAATTTGTTTGTTAGCCATTTTATCGCCATTTTTATAGTGAGGGCAGAGAAAACGCATTACCTATATATTAACCTGTATATTTAGTTTTCTATATAGGATGTTTGATAATATACGCACAAAAATGAAAGGGGTTATTTTGATGAGCATAATAAATAAATTTGTGAAATGTTTACCATATAAATGTGAAATTTATTTTGGTATGTAAAAACAAACACTTTATTAAATTTATGTTGTGCTATTGCATAATGCTTGCCATCTAACCACAAATATTGTATTGGTGACGTCTCTAGAAATCTCTTATTGTCCCTTTCTAACCCAAAACTCGCAGCCATTTCCGAAAGAGATATCAAATCGGCCTTTATTTTTGGATGTCGATTGCAAGAGTAGGCAGTAAGTTTTATATCGAATTAATCACCAAAACTTAGTCGGTTTTCTTTAAAATTTGATAATATAACTAGTAGCTTTTTTTTTCGAGAAGTCTTTTTTTATGTTTTGAGAAACCGTCACTTGAATATCGTCAGTATATTACCAAACACCATGTATGAACCATTTTATTTGTGTATGATGAGGGATGCATCTGTTAAAAATATCTACTTTTGAATTTTGATCAAGCCAAAATGTTAGATAGTGATGTTTAAATGTAATGCTTTAAATTTTAATAATTCATGTTATTTTAATTTTTTGTTGACGCTTTGTAAGTTATGAAATAAAAAACTAACAATAAATACAATGTATTTATCAACAACAATAATATTCTACAACTGAAAACAATTTTACTCTATTAGATAAAAAAGGTTTTCCTAAATCTTTAAACATAAATACCAGAGTAGTTAATTCCACATCTACAGAGTTTACGCAACAAATTATTCAAATGAACATTAAAATAAGAAAATTATAAAGCTTTTTGGAAAGAAAATATAAGTTTAGCAAATAATATTCAAACCCAACATGTGCTTTAAAAGAAAACATGCAAATCATGGAGGCGGTGAGTTGGAAGGCCCTTTATGGGACCCCATAAATAACATGCCTAGGGTCAAAGCCGTCGAGGGAAGATATTATAGAACGCACGATACAAAACCACGATATAAATAGGTACAGAAGTTAAGCTCGGGCAAATCTAGATTTTAATTACGCTCGAGCGTAGCAATAGGGCTGGCACCTACAATATTCTCAGATATATTATTTAACAAATACCTACACAATAGTTTTTATAAAAACGTTTATTCATTGTTACGTAAACATTTTTATACCAAATCTCTTGACTTAATATTACTTATCGCTATTTGTTATTTTTAATCTGATTGTGGGAAATGAATCCCTTCTTGGGTAAAAGTCTCCTCCATCCTCTTCCACGACTCTAACGACAGCAATTTGGATTACATCATCAGCCCACCATCTATACCAGTAATGGGCAATGTACGGCCCGCGGCTCCGGCCCGCCGATAGTCCTTTGACATGTACATAATATAGTATATGGCCCGCGATAATTATATTTTGACTATAATTCCCAATTCGGGGCTAAAGTTCTAAGAATTTTTTCTTAGTGAGAAGTCTTCTGTTCTTAGTGTGTAATGCTGTAATCTATACTAATATTACAATGAGGAAAGATTTGTATTTTTGTGTGAGTGTATGATTGTAATGAATAAACTCAAAAACTACTGCGCCGATTTCAAAAATTCTTTCACCATTGGAAAGCGTCATTCACTCTGAGTGACATAAGCTACATTTAATGCTAGAAAAGATTAGGGATTTTTACTAAAACTTAAGTAACGTAACCCAAGGTGTAAAAAAGTGCCCTAAAACGTCTTTCGTCGCATGCGCTGCGGAAACTATTGATGATAGAACAAAAGTATGTTCTACAATATTAAAGAACATATCAATATCTACCAAAATAATATTATAAAGAGGAAAGATTTGTTTTTTTGTTTGTTTGTTTGCATTGAATCGGCTCCGAAACTACGGGACCGATTTAAAAAATTCTTTCACCGTTGGGAAGCTACACTATCCCCGGGTGACATAGGCTACTTTTCACTCAACTGCGCAGAAGGAGAGTAATATTTTTATTGAAAAACTACGCGTGCGAAGCTGCGGATTGGTCAGCTAGTGTTTTTATATGATTAAAAGTTTGAACACAATATGCATTTTTCCTATAATTCTGGCCCTCTGAAATTTCTTAAACTTTCTGGCCCCCCATTATGAAAGTTTGCCCACCACTGGTCTATACGGCCTATCGTGCGTGGTCTGTATGGTCCAACTTTTGTCTGTGAGACCGGAATTGTGGCCGGCCTAATTCCACTTTAATTTAAGAGTGTGTTTGAGTAAACTTCGGTCTATTCTCTGATTAAGCTGCTTTTTTTACGTAAATTAACAACTGTGCCCTTGCCTGGTTCATGTTTAAACGGAAATTCTTATAAGACCTGTGTAAAACAACATGAACGCAATAAAAGTTTGAGTTTATCTTTGACTCACAACCAGCTCACGTCTCGCCAAAATGTGGCACCGCTACTGGCATTCGACTGACTTAATGAGAGATCCTCGTAGTGTAAGTATTCGGAAAAACCTTAGTGAAGACGAAGGTCTTTGATCAGTGTGTATTACAAGATGATAATATGGCACTGAATCGTTTTCTCGTGGGCCTTATCTCGTAAGATTACGCTTGCGGTCGCTCAGCGTGCTATGGAGAGGGCTATGCTTAGAATTTCTCGGCGAGATCGAATCAGATACGAATCTCGTCATTTCTGATGTCAAATTGACAAACCAAAGGTAAGATAAAGCCTATGTGACTAGTGGTTCGCCCCGAACTGAGATCTCGCGAGACTCCGATTAAAACAATAAAATAATATTGTTAATCTTTTACGTAAATAGTTTTTTTTTAAACTAAATAGATCTTCGTTTGACCACAATCTCACCTGATGGTAAGCGATGATGTGGTCTAAGATGAAGCACGAAGATCTAGAAGAAACCTATTCACTCTTACCTTAAAGAGGCCCGGATTGTATTCTTTAGAAAAAACAGACGACGGCAAAGCGTTCCATACCTCAGCTGTACGCATCAAGAACGTAGAACCAAAACGGTGTGTGCGAATGGGTGGTATATCAACTAGGTACGGATGGTACTGAGCCGTGGGCCTGCTTGTCCTTTGATGGAAAGGAGATGGCGGAATCAGATCGTAAAGTTCTCAGAAGAAGAATTTATTCTCGAAGTGCCACGGCATATAACCATAAACTTGACCTACAGTTCAATTCAAATTACAGGTAACGGGAGTTCATGTATTGTGGTTAAATTCTCTTGGGGTACAAAATGCAGTTATTCTGAATTTCAGACTTTTGCCTATATTTGTGTCACTTAAGCTACACGCATACCAAATTACAGCACTGGTGTACTCTGTGAATTTTGTTAAAGTTTAGTCTTTATTATGGCTAATAACTCAAAAACTATAACGACTTTATATAAACTAATATTATAAAGAGGAAAGATTTGTATTTTTGTGTGTATGTTTGTAATGAATAAACTCAAAAACTACTGGTCCGATTTCAAAAATTCTTTCACCATTGGAAAGCTACATTCACTTTGAGTAACATAGGCCACTTTTTACCCAACTGCGCAAAGGAGGGTAATGTTTTTATTGAAAAACTACGCGTGCGAAGCTGCGGATTGGTCGGCTAGTTAAAAATAAAAATGGAGTCTAAATTTACTAATGAATACCTATCATTTGACGTCCTACTTGACCTAATAATCTCATTTTCATTTTTTTTTTTACTTCTTTTGAACCCCCATATCTCAACAACCCTCCAACATTCTAGCCATCTTCGAAAATTATCCTCGGACAAACAAACATACATACATACAACGCCGATTTGCACAAGTTGATTTAGAGGTCTCGCTTCGCTCCATCAATTATTTAAGTAGTATTACGTAACCAAGTGTTCTATTGAGTCCCTAGGGTTTGAATAAATTAGTAAGATTAAGAATATTGACACATCCCAGTAAGCTGAAGCTTCAGTGGGCGGGGCATGAAGAACTGACGGCAGTTGAGCGTAGGCTAACACCCCCCCCCCCCCCCCCCCCCCCTATATGGAAAGATAGCCTGATAAGCGTTGGTGGGTCGCACAAGATCCACCAACGCAAGATCGATCAATCGCTCTGGAAATCTGTGGGGAAACCTAAGTTCAGCAGTGGATACCAGCCATAAGAAATCCAGTGCTTTTTTTTATTCAAAATATATGTAACACATGTGTACAAAACAAGGTATAAAAACACAAAAAGGTTTAATTAAAGTACGTGATATACACATGGGTGCAAATTTTGTAGTGCACTTACCTACACTCTAGGTAAATACCAGTGTTACGGAGATAAGTTATCTTCCGTTCAGCAATGGTACATCTAGATATAAATGTAAATGTGTTTATGTATAAAACGGTTAAAGTGTGAGTGAGTGTGATAATATGTGCTGCTGGCTCCCTCGATCAATGCGCTGAGGACACTTGTTCGTACGTGCGAGCGGTATGCATCGGAGCACGGCCTTAGGTACAACGCTAAGAAAAACGAGTTGCTCGTTTTCAAAGCGGGTTAACTCAAACCTAGCACTGTGCCGCCGATTGTGCTAGGCGGAGCGGTCCTAAAGGTAGTGACTAACTTCAAATACCTGGGACACTTGGCCACTGAAGATCTGAAAGACGATCTTGACGTGGAACGAGAACGCAGGGCGCTGGCGGTGAGAAGCAACATGCTGGCCCGCAGGTTTGCTCGATGTACCGATGAAGTTAAGATAACTCTTTTCAGAGCATATTGCCAATCTTTTTACTCGATCAGCCTATGGAGTCAGTACACGCAACGAGCCTACAACGTCCTGCGTGTACAGTATAATAACGCCTTCAGAATGCTGTTAGGATTGCCGCGACATTCCAGCGCGTCAGGAATGTCCGCGAACGCGCACGTCGACGGTTTTCATGCGATCATGCGGAAAAGAATCGCGTCTCTTTTTCCGACAGTATTCTGTCCGGTTTTTCGGTAGTCCCAACAGTATTCTGAAAATGATTGCTGGTCGTTTTGATTGCCCTATTCAGAGGCACTGGGTGGGGATAATTACGGACAATATAAAACACGTAGGTAATTAATTAATTGATTTATATAATTGTCTCATGTTTATTTTAATTTTTACTTAGCTACCATGTATATTATAATATTTAATTTAATTAAATTATTTTGACTGTACTTAATTTGTTATAACTTATTGTGATTATGGATAATATTATCTGAAATAAATGACACAATACAATAATTTGCGAATTGTACACACGGCTACACACCAAGCTATACATATCCAGTATAAGCTGACTCGCATTGTGTAGGCATTTTGTAGAATTAGAGGTCAGCTTATACTGGAACTGTATAGCTTGATGTGTAGCCGTGTGTACGAGTATTACCAGGGTTTTTGATGTTTTAGTATTAGAAAGGAGGTTTTTTGAAATACCTTGTGTTTATCTAGGTTTGTATATATGAATCTTGAAATTCAAATTAAACCTCTCCCTCTACCAAATATGCACTACCTATAAAATTGTTTGTCCGCATTACATAAAGGTTAACTGGAAGAGAATACTATCTAGCATTAAGTTCGCCTATGCACAGATTATTTTTATTTTATGCAATAAAGAATTTTTCATTCATTCATTAATTGATGATGTGGAGGATTAGCAAAGTATGAACATGAACAGTGATACTACATTATAGCTAAACATTTTGTCACCCGCGGTTCATACGTGCGTCATTGACCATGGCTGTTTATACCTCTGCGGGGCAAAGTAAAAAAATCCAAACAATATTATAAACAGGGTTCATTGTAAAAAATTCAGACACCATTTCTTCGTAAAATTTTTGTGAGCTTGAGGGTATTTTTATTTTCATAATAATATATATTATTATTGCCACTCAAGGATATATTCGACAAACGACGCTATCTCCTTGAATCTGGCTACCCCCTTAAGGCGCTAACCGTAGCTGATGACCTTGAGCGAATGGGCGTGGCTATTGTTTCGGCCCCGCACCAACCGCACCTTCCGCCACACGCATGCCGCGCCGCCGCCGCCACCGCGCCGGCCGGGAAATAGTTATCGCGCGTAAAGTAAACCGCAATTGAAGCCATCCATGGAATGGTAAACGAATAGACGGCTGAGACGCGAGATGCGGGTTCGATTCCCACTACGGGATCATATATTTTTACATGATCTGCAAATATTTGTACCTGGTGTGGGTGTTGTGGTAAATACCATCCTAACTACCTAGATACCATGGTGATAAGTAACCTATACTAAATTAATACTAAATTTAATGCAAAAAGTGGACACATATTAAAGGTAATATTGGATTTGCCTCTGACTACCTCTGATATACCTAATATTTTAATGGGAATCCGTATTAATGTGAAGTAAAAGATCCGAGGATATTTAATCAGGGAGATTATACGTGAGCTTTTTTATTTATTTTTAATTTAAATATTCTTTTATTCATAAAAATCACATGGATAATTTCATTTATCCCACGTGACACAACTTCTTGGCTCAACCAGTAGTGCTGGATAGGAAAAATTTCTCCCGTGACACTACTACGAGACCAGTTGTGTCGTAGGAAATTAGATCACCATTGGCACTACCGTATCAAATCATTTTTTTCTATTGAATCGGGAAGAAATATATAATCAATGATACATAAATATAATAATAATAATTTTTAACGTGTATGTGTGACCGCTTGTTGATTGTTGGACCACGAAAGGAACGGATGAAAGAAAAGTGTTATGATGGATGTGTGCGGTAACGAGAATGGATAAAAAAAAGAATGAGTATAAAGAAGTTTAAAAGTAGCACCAGTGATAGAAAAATTGAGGAATAAGAAGCTAGCGTGGTATGTGTATGTCATGCGTAGGGAAGAAAATCATGTGACTAAAAGAGTGTAGCCAGTTGTTGGTACGCCAATCAAATCGCAAATCAGTTGACATAGTGTTTAACTTAGCACTCTTGTTAAATCAAATTGAGTTTCTCGAAGGTTGATTAGTGATTAATTAAGAAAACAAAGAATCAGCATATGAATGTGAAACTAGTGTTATTTTTATAGGATCACGCAACCTAAAAGATTATTTTAGTTCAACCATTCATTCCTACACGTCATAAATTTGCTTATCTCAATGTCTACACGTTAGAGATTTTTGTCAAAAATCAAATGTACCATTTGAATGTGTGGAAAAAACGTTTATTTTGGTCGTTTTTCTCTCTACAAACAGCAATGACCTAAAAATATACAAAAAGATACTATTGCACTCATTGCAATCCCATAGATAGGCATGGAAAACTTCGTTTAAGTACACCAAAACATCTTTCAATTGTGCCTAGTTCTTGTACTTATTTGTGATGTAAAAAAATCCCTTACCTTGGAATCTCTTGTAAGCATACGACGTCGTAATCATCGCCAATCACCTCAACAATTGCAAATATCAATGACCTCATGGAGTGAGCAGAATGAAGACTGAACACATGGAGTGCTGTTTTAGTAAGAATAACTGCACAGAGGGGACTTCAACAGTTTACTATCACGATAAAACATCTGTACCAAAAGTCAATCACTTTAAATACCTAGGATCAGTGGTAACATACTAAAGAAGTGGAGACAGACGTTAACCGCAGAAGTATTGCCTGGCAGAAGTGGCGATCCTTGAGCGGTGTACTTTGTGACCCACGTATACCTATACAGGGATGATGTATGTAGCAGAATGTTGAATGGTAAAAGAGACACTTGTCCTGAAGATGCATACGACGGAAATTAAGATGCAAAGATGGTCAGGAGGGGTAACCAGGCATGACAGAATCCAAACTAAATATGTCTGAAGAAGCTTTAAGATTGCTCCAATACCATCTGTAAGCTGGACACATATCTGAAAGCCAACTGAGGTGGTATGGCCACGTCATGAGAAGACCTGGAGAATATGTGGTCAAAACAGCACTGTGTTTTTAAGAACACAAAAGAGGCAGAGGACGTCCCCCATAGGCATGGTGGACCAGCATGACCAGACTCATGAAAAAGGAAGAACTACCTGATCCAACACCCCAAGACTAGCTTGGCGCCGAAAAATTAGGAGAGTCCATCTTAATATGGGTACATGCAAAGAAGAAGAAGATTTGTGATGTATTAAGTCAATAAAAACACCTGTAAATTATGTCCATGATTTTAATTTTGCATCACAGATTGCCTGCACGTGCAGATGAAAACAATCCCATTCTGTTGTGGTATAATAATCATTCTGCTTGTGGTAACCACCATCTGAAGCATTTTAATACATTAGGACCTTAATTGACCAATAGCTGCAGACACTATTTATTATTCGGCAAGTTGTAGATTTATGTATACCTTAGCGGTAAGCTACAGTAATTTGGGATACCCAGTGGCGTAAAAACTTATTGTCAATAGTATTTGTTGTAGGGCGCTGATACAGCTACTCCGAAATGTAGGTAAATGGGTTTTATCCCCAATCAAGGCGTTTTATGTAATCACAGGCTTTGAAACTCTATAGCGCATCTTGAATTCTTCCTCAGTGAATTCCTTAGATGGTTCCACTCTTGTCCTCATCACTCTTGTCTGTCGTGGTCATCCTCATCATTGTTACTGGTTAAATTTGATAGAGACATCCTAAAAATAAATAATTTAAAGGTTAGGTTATGTAGGCAGTTTACATTAGTTTTTTAAGAGATAACACTTCCACAAATATATATAATCACTAGCTGACCAATCTGCGGCTTCGCACGCGTGGTTTGCCAATAAAAAGTAACATATGTGTTAATCTAGGTTATGATCTACGTACATACCAAATTTCATCGCAATCTGTTCAGCCGTTCCGGTGTGAAAAAGTAGCAAACATCCATACATACAAACTTTCGCGTTTATAATATTAGTAGGATTATATTGTCACCTTTGGAGTACACACCTGATGTATTTGTAGAATAAAACCACTAAATTCACTCGAATCAGCCAAATTTGCTAATTAGAGCTCAAGCACTGATTGAATAAATATCGATTTGACAACAGATTAATGGACGAAAAACTGCTAATCAGCGTTCCTGCAACCCATTTTCACGTTTGACAAGAGATTTTGTTGACTGATTTGACAACCTATTTAACAAATATCTGATTAAAATCAAATGAGGTAAAATACGTTCCAGCAACCCAATTTGCACTTGACAAGAGGTTTGACCAATGGTCAACTCATTTTTGGGTTAATTATGCTTCCAGCAACCGAGCGGTATACTAATTATGTACTTCTCTCTTTCTTTCAAGTTTATTTTATTACTTACGTATATGTATGTATTATTTACGTATATATCTGTTTACTCATTTATTTTTCTGCGTTCGTGAGACTACCCATGGGTCCCATCCGAAAACCAGCGCCGCTTACCTTCCTCGGTAGGCAGCAATACGCTGAGACGGGGCCTGTTTGGCCCACACACCACGGAAGACCATTTTATCTGTACCTACCTATGTTTTAGAACTAAATTTTTAGCTTGTGATTTTCCTGTATTTCTGTAAATAATTTTTCTATTTTATCATTATAACCTTTGTGTAAGTAGGTATGTATGTTCTGTATTTGTTCTGTTTTGAATGTTATGTATTGGTCCTGTGTGTGTGTCAAATAAATGTATTTTCTTTCGTTCTTTTTCTTTATATGAGTTTTGAGGAAGGCCGAAGAAAAGATGGATGGACTGTCTGAAGAATAATATTGGTAGGAAGGAAGTGACAACGGAGATGGCAGTTGATAGAGAGATGTGGAAGAGGAATACATGTGGTGCCGACCCCGCGTTCCAACATTACGCGGGGTCGGTCCAACATTAAAGGGCAGGAAGACGAAGATGCGGGACCGCTTGACTGTAGTTAACTTTTTGCCTAACTTAATCAAAGCAGAACTTCATCCATAAATCTATAGGATTTTGAGACTTGATAAATGTAAAACTTTTTGTAAAGCAATCTGTCAAATACATTTTTTTCTCATTACAAAAATAATTTATCCTATGAAGGAACTTCATAAATTAATCAAAGTTAGAAAACTTAGATTAAGTTCCGTTAACTTATTATGGGGTGGAGGGCAATTTTTCCAAGTTACTAATTCCACAGAGATATAATATACTACAAAACTGAGAATGCTATACTTTTATAACAAAATTGGGGTTAAGTGTTTTTTGTATGACTAGTGGTTCGCCCCGATCTGAGATCTCGCGAGACTTCCATAGAAACAAAAAAATATTATTCGTAATCTTTGACTATCAAAATAGTGCCACGAAATGTAACCAATTTACTTGACAGACAGTTTCATTCAAATTCCAGGTAACGGGAGTTCATGTAAATTGGATATACTTTTTTGGGGTTGAAATTGCAGTTATTCTGTATTTCAGACTTTTGCTTATATTTGTCTCACTAAAGCTACACGCATAAAAAATTTCAATACTGTGGGGTCACTAGTGTACCCTGTGAATTTTGTCAAAGTTCAGTTTATATTATGGTTAATAACTTAAAAACCACAAGGTTTAAACTAAAAATAAAAACGGGCTCAAAATGTACTCACAAAGACCTTTTATTAGATATACCACTAGATCAGATAGAACAGATTCCGAAAATTTTGCTTGCTGGTGGAAACTAGCCATCGAACATTCTCTCCATGACTGTTTTAGTAGGTATTAAATAATAATTCGTATATGAGAACTAGCCAAGTCAGACTTTAGGCTTCAATATACATATACAATATGTATAATCCTAAGATCTATGAAGAAAAAAAATATTTTATGTTATAAATAAATTTTTGAAATTGAACTTGGCACCCATTTAGATCTCACTTCTTATGTCGTTAAAGTCAACAACCAAGGCATATTATATTTAAATATACCTTGGCAATTATTTCACATTTAAGTTTTTGTTGGGATAAGCATTTAACGTTTTTAAATTTGTATCATGACTTCCAACCCGATCCGAACCGATATTGTTTATCGCGAGTTATGTCTTTATTACAAACTAGCTGACCAATCCGCAGCTTTGCATGCGTAGTTTTTAATAAAAACATTACCCTACTTCTCCGCAGTTGGGTAAAAAGTAGTCTGTATCACCCGGAGACAGTGTAGCTTCCCAACAGTGAAATAATTTTTTAAATCGGTCCAGTAGTTTCGGAGTCTATTCAAAACAAACAAATCTTTCCTCTTTATAATATTACGAAGTTTTTTGTAGATATTGATATGTTCTTTAATATTGTAGAACATACTTTTGTTCTATCATCAATAGTTTCCGCAGAGCATGCGACGAAAGACGTTTTAGGACATTTTTTTACACCTTGGGTTACGTTACTGTTTTAGTAAGGAGTCCTAATCTTTTCTAGCAATAAATATAACCTATGTCACTCAAGATGAATGTAGCTTTCCAGTGGTGAAAGAATTTTTGAAATCGGCGTAGTAGTTTTTGAGTTTACTCATTACAAACATACAGACAAAAATACAAATCTTTCCTCTTTATAATATTAGTATTATTAGATTATTATTATTTAATAATAATAATTTGTAATAAAATGAATTATTTAATAATAATAATAAATATGTATTTATTACAAATAAATTTTATATAATGTTTTGAGGAGTCTTAAATTATTTTGAGAATTAAATAATGGTATTTTTGTAGATGGACGTTTATTAGTTGAAGTTTGTTTTTTTGGACTTCGGTTCCGGTTGTTCTAGGCACGCGGCGGAATATATGTATTTTGGGTATGTAGCGCGCGGATCGCAACGGTGTGGGTTGACTTTAGAAAAAGGGGAATAGCGAAAAATGTGTGAGCACGACGCTAATGGAAGTCCTGAGTAGATGAAAATGTTGTAAAGGGTTTTTCCACGTTCAAATAAGCCGATGTGAAACGTACAACTTACAAATTAAAGGTGAAAGGCTTTGAGCCTTTCACCAATGTGCCACACATGTGCAAATAGTCCGTAGCTATTTCGCCGGTCGCTGCATTAACTTAGCTCTTATTAATAGTTATTTACTATAGCTTCTCTTGAAAAGTTTCATTCGATACAGTGTTGCAAAAAAAAAAATACTTACAATTTCCAAACAAAACCTTAAGTGCTCCAAATTATAAACTTATCTTTTGTCCCAAATATAATTTATTCCGAATCTGGATCAAACCATGCCAGGCATTTCACACTGCGCTATCTAGCCCCAAACTAAGCTAATATTGGAACCAAATAGCAAACTACTTTTTGAAGTAAAACTTCTTTACGCACGCTTGACTTGGGAAGTAAGCTGGTGAATGCGTTACGAAAAGTACGAACGGAAGTTGAGAGTGTGATGATAAGTTAGTGAAGATAGAAAGAGAGAGAGTTGCGTTCCGTATATTACTGTAAGAGCAAGAGAGAGCAATGCGCGCGCACATTTTCTTTCTCTCTTTCTCTCATCATAGCCAGTGCATATGTATATATATATATATATATATATATAGTCAGTAGTTCGTTTGATTATTTTTCGTAATTTAATTTCATTCTAGAACAATTTTAAAAATTAATATTTTGAAAAAGAAATTTTACTTCAATCATGTGGTCTTAAAGCACACTCTGTTTTATACAACATTCACTACATAAAGAAGCACCTAGCTTACCGATACAGTCACGTAGGCTCCTAGCTTGTTTATTTTTAAGAAAATAATAAATCGCTGGCTTATTATGAAGAACAACTACGACTAGCTTATAGCTCCATAAATGATGATTTATTTTGGATAAGTTGATGTTTTTTGGATTAATTAATTGATTAATTATATATTATTAGAATTTTATTTAGAACTAGTTGACCCGCCGAACTTCGTTCCGCCTTGACATGCATATAACGCGGGCTGTCAACATACGTCACCCTGGTAGAATTGTCAATTGTTATCCCCGGCCATCATTTTACAACCATACTTAACCATAGACAAAATTACGTGTAGCTGTCATTTGCGTTTTTGTTATACCACGTTTTATAGTGATTTGTATTCTCTTTTACGATTTATGTCACGTCACACGGGAACGCGGTCGAACGGGATAAAAAGTATCCTATGTCCGTTTCCTGGTTCTAAGCTACCCCACCAATTTTCAGCCAAATCGGTTCAGCTGTTCTTGAGTTATAAATAGTGTAACTAAAACGAGTTTCTTTTTTATATATATATGTATAGATTAATTGTATTAATGTACAAAATATGAAGACGTGTAATGAGTGTTATCAATAAATTACTCAGGTGCTAACAGAGCACCCTTACCCAAAACAAATATCTGTAGATCATGCAATCATTTGTTACGTAAAACAAAGTATTTTTTTATCCGTGCAGCCCTATTTCGCGGCACATTGATTGGCTGTCAGCTTCGAACACAATACATCGAGCCAATAACGGTGAAAGTCCTTTATTGTGGCGAGACAAGGAAAGACATGTCGCTTCTGTGTGGACAAGGTGTAGGAGAAGCGCGGGTTCTGAAAAAAACAGAGTTTATTCAGTATAATTGTTTTGATATATTCCAAAGTATTTTAAAGTTATGCTTTTTTTGTCGTGAGGATATGACAAAAGTTGCGTGCATCGATGTTGCACGAGTTAGTTTTTATGGTCTGAAGTTAGCCAAGTGGTGCGCAAATGACATACCATTAATCAACGCCAAAGAAGTACCTAGTCAGGTCATAAATTCTGTCACATGTTTAATATAAAATAATTGAAACAAGTTTATTCATTATGTAAACATTTATGAACTTGACAAAACATAGATTCTTATAACACTAAAGTTTATTCAAAATGACCTCCGTGATTTTGAATACAGGCCTTCAATCTGCGCGGCCAGTCGTCTATCGCAGCACGAACGAGGTCCATGTCAATATCGGCGGCTGCCTTAATCAAGGATGTCTTGAGTGACTCCAAATTGGGAGGAGGCTTTGAGCACGCCTTTTCCTCCAAGTGTTGCCATATCTTGTAATCTAACGGATTCAAATCTGGACTGGAGGAGGGCCAGTCTTCGTGCCGGATGAAGTCGATTTCACGCGCCGCCAGCCAGTTTTGTGTGCTCTTCGCTCTATGAGCTGGCGCCGAATCTTGTTGGAATACTCAGTATGAGAAACAGGTTCCACAAGGTTCGTCAGGACTGTATTTTGATACACAACTGCATTCGTTTTTACACCTTTCTCACAAAAATGTACCTCTGTTAAGCCCCAATAAGAAACTCCCAACCATACCAAGTGCGAGGATGGAAAATGACCTCGTTGGACACGTGGAATACGGTTGCTCGCTTCTTCACTACTGTGTGCGTACACCTTATCATTTTGTTTTGTTGTAGCTCTCTTCTACGGTAAAAATTTTTTCATCCGAAAAATGAATTTCCCGATATTTTTTTCCCGCGTACCGCTTCAACAAAGCGCGGCATCTCTTCAGTCTCAGGTTCATTAGACGAGCATTCAAACGATGTCCTGTTTTTCTTCGATATGCCCGAAGCCCTAAGTCTTCATTTAACACCCTTTTCACCGTGGTTCTGCTTAACCCCACATGAAATAGAAATAGAAATATATTTATTGTGACCATAAAATGTTACATAGATGAGTTGTGTCCCTGTTTCCCAGAAAAGCGTAAGCTGTGGCCTAGGAAACAGTTCTCTCCTGAATTACATGAAGGGCCAACAGTTTCTGCTTACGTTTGGGATTTCTTTGAATTCGCGCCTTCACAGCTTTTATCACTGCTGGAGTCCTAACAGACCGAGGGCAACCACTTCTTGACCTGTCATCTACACTAGAGTCTTCATTGTATCGTTTGATGGTGCGATAAACGAATCTTTTGGTTATATTCAAATTTTTCAGTATGTCAAAAATTTGAATTGGCGCGTAACCGCAACGATGCAACGCAATAACTGCAACACGGTCTTCTTTAAGCGTCCACTCCATATTTAAAAATGAGTAAAATTCTAAAAAGTATACATTTTTATTTTTCATGAACAATTCGAAATTCGAATTCTATAAACTTTTTTGTGGCCAGCATTCTAAAAGAAAAGTGTTTACTGTGTGACAATACTTATGACCTGACTAGGTATAACTTCCTACCTTTGTTTTGTATGATGCAGTTTATATTGGTATGAGTTTGTTCCAGTCAATAGTGTTAAAACCAGTCTGTTTTCATTAATACGGTATATTATTTATTATTATTTATTTTTAACCTGTGTTCTCCCACTGCAGGTCAAAGGCCTCCCTCCTTTTTTTCCAGTTTTTTCTGTCCCCTGCTGTAGTGGGCCAGTCTGGTAAATGCACATCCAAGTCGTCACGCCATCTCCGTGGTGGTCTGCCGCGTGGGCGTGTTGCGTTAGAAGTATGGGTATGTAAAATACGGCATAGGTATGTAAAATTTTATACTAGGTATGTATTTATTATACCTATTATAAAACTTCACCCCTACTTAAAAATACACTTTTGCAGACTAAATATGATTTATGACTACTAAATATGACTAAATATGATTAAAGATGTTTCTTCGCATTGCAATTCCGATACCTCTTGTTTTTTTCTTAAATTATTAAGATAAGAAATGTTTTTCTTACAATTCATCTAAAATGTAGTTTACTTTACTAACAGCAAAGGTACAAAGTATGAGTTGCATACAAAGCTGCTGAGAAAATAAATGATTCACCTAATGTAGCCACTTTATAAAAGCCTATGACGCGGTGACGGATGCGAGGCTACGCCATTCTTAAATGTTATTACTTCATTAACTTGTGTTTACAATAGCTTAACTAGTAGTTTAAACCTCCTTTTTTAATACTTACTTAATACTTTTTTAATAAAAATACCTGTAATAGGAGATTTCGCTCTTCTGTAATATAAATTGTTTAAAATAAAAAAATAGGCGTAACTTATGAAATCATTATATTCTACAACATTTCTAAATTTAAATGGTGTGTGTAAGCATCCGAGTGGTGACGGTGTGTGTGACAACTTACATATAAAAAAAACATGTGTGCCTTAGACCACACGACTGAAGTAAAACATCTTTTTCAAAATATTAATTTATATAATTGTTCAATTACAAAATTGACCACACGTCTGTAGGTAGGTAGATCAGTCTATGTCCATTCTGGACAGACGCAAATCGCACTCGCACATTAACGTTTAAAAATATACGAAACTCTCGTTTTAAATACTCTCTCTCTTTTTATCCTCACTAACTTATATCTCCCTCTCAACATCCGTTCGCACTTTTCGTAACGCATTCACCAGCTTACTCCCCAAGTTAAGCGTGCGTAAAGAAGTTTTACTTCAAAAATCTCTTAACTTGGACTACACACGGGGTAGTTTATTTTCCGACCGCGAAAATTAATATACTTCTGCCGTGCGACAATGGGAACGTACTTGACAAATAAAAGCTGTGTGCGATGCACGAGATCGAATCCCGGCGTTCTCATTTTAAATTGTTTGACAAATCGAATGTTCATTAGTTATATAGTATGCTTTGGTTTTAGGCTCACTTTACATTGTCGTGGAACGGAATGGAAGCGAGTAAAGTTATATACAAACTAAGACCATGCAACGCTTTATGACATCTGTACCTACTCTTGAATTTGTATCAAAAGTCGATTTAGAAACATACATTCGCAATGCTATCCCACGCGTCTCATGCACCGTTCGACCTGTCGCGCCAGATCGGTATGGAAAGGGAAGGTCGCCAGGATATCATACGCTTTTGAATCATTTTGGAACGTCTTACTTAGGGTTGCCAACCGTACTTTATAATAAAGTATTGTACTCTATTTTAGCCAATCGTACTTTATACTTTAAGA
Source organism: Philereme vetulata (assembly GCA_918857605.2). Classification (NCBI taxonomy): domain Eukaryota; kingdom Metazoa; phylum Arthropoda; class Insecta; order Lepidoptera; family Geometridae; genus Philereme; species Philereme vetulata. The sequence goes on from OU975462.1 coordinate 4,097,407, forward strand.
GGGCAGTAAAGCACGTGAAAATACTTTATTTTTACTTGTGAAGATTTTTTAAATGGACTGCTATTTTTTACGTATAACGGAACGGACTGCTTTGGAACGTAACCTAAAACGTCAATGTCAATATTATATAATTTTGCGAATTGTGAAAAAATGTGGTCGTTTCTGCTATCCATTCCCGCCACTTCAGCATTCACAGAGAGAGTTATTTCTCTGATGAATGCTACACAAGTGGCGGGATAAACGCAATAGAGCGTCCCTTAACCTATAAAAATCGAATTATTTGTATATTTAAATTTAGGGATTGATTGTAAAGATGCCGTTAATATATTTAAGATTAACAAATATTTGTTGGATGTTCCTAGAAGCAACAAAAAATATGTATGGAAGAGAAATAGTCTGGTAAATAAATAGTACTATATTTTCAGATGTTGTACTTTTATTTAGCCTTTAAAATTAAATTACTCTATTTGCTGAAAAAAAGGTGGCAGCCCTAGTCTTACTGCGTATTCACATTCACACTCACGCGAGCTATGAGACGAATCGCGAGACAGAATTTCAAGTGAAAACAATACGCTTGAAAGCGTAGCGTACGCGTACGCGTATTAGTAAAAACCGGACAAGTGCGACTTCGTTGAGAGGCGAGCGCAGCGAGGGTTTCGTTAATATTACTTCTTTGTAATATATCTACAAATGCACAATTTTCAGTTTTTCCTATATTTGTGCTGTGAGACCTTACTTCTTGCCAAATTTCATGATTCTAGGTCAACGGGAAGTACCCTATAGGTTTTGATTTATTTGCGAATGCATTGACTTAGAAGATTAATTTTTGTACAGCTCTAAGATACCGTAGACTTAAGTATTTGATATTCATTTCAACTTCATACCTCAACGCGTTTTTGAGAAAAGAGACACATATAGATGGACAACGAAGTGATCCAATAAGGGTTCCATTTTTCCTTTTGAGATAAGTATGGAACCATAAAAACGATAAAAGGTTATTAGGAGCCGTCAGTCTAGGCGAGACTTAAGTTAAAGACGTCCCAAAATGGATTATGACTAATATGATTTGCCTCAACAAAATACACTGCGTCTTCTAAGCGTCTCTCATTCCCGATCTAATCTCATAACAAATGCAAACACTGCCAACATTACAAAACTTAAGCTCAAGTAGATTGCAGTGTTCGCAATTTAAACAATCCTGTAGTCGGCTTATTAAAGTGAGTAATTTATGCGTCGACACGCCGGACGCGAGATAAATACCTACTGGCTGTGAAGAGGGAATAACAGATCTGAACGAGAACGATTTCATTTTTTAAAATCTATAGATTATTTGCAACGGTCTTTAGATGGTTCTACAGTTCGTTTTGTATTTTTAAAAGAGGGTGTATGCAATGTAAACTATTAGTAAGTAGTGGCTCGCCCCGAACTGAGATCTCGCGAGAATCCGATTAAAACAAAAAAATATTATTTGTCATCTTTGACTATCAAAATAGTACCACTAAATGATTAACCTACGGGCCTACGGTTTCATTCAAATACAGGTAACGGCAGGTCATGTAAATTGGATATTTTGTTTGGGAGTACAAATGGCAGTTAATCTAGGTATCAGACTTTTGTCTATACATATTTGTGTTATTTAGGCTACACGTATGCCAAATAATATCACTGTGTGTACCCAGTGAATTTGGTCAAAGTTCAGTTTTTATTAAGGCTAATAACTCTAATAGTCTCATTTTCATTTTTTTTACCCCTCTTGCACTCCAATATCTCAACAACCCCCCTAAATTTTTAGCTCATTTAGTCACACCAAAATTGTGTCATCACTACCTACCTGCATAAGTATCAAATTTCACGATGATCGGATCAACGCCTAGAAAGTTATCCTCGGACAAATTAATATACATTACATACATACAACGCCGATTTGTCCAAGTTGATTTAGAGATCTTGCTCGATCAATGAAAGTACTTGACATATTTAGATATAAGATAAATCATTTGAATTTCAAATGTGTAGAGTTTCAATTACAAATAAGGAAAAATTAGTGACGATTTAATTTTTAAAAATAATTAATTCCTATTTCAAATGCCGGCAGGTGAAGTTCCAATTTCAAATAGATACTGGCAGCAAAGAGGGAATATCAGCTGTAAACAGTGTTTAACAACGATTTTGTTACAGATAATATTACCGTGATTATGTTTTCAAAAAAACCATTCTTATTTCAAATGCGTAGAGTTCTAATTTCAAATAAGGAATAAATATGTTATACTGTTCGATCATCAATTTGGTGATCGCTCTTCGTGCATTTTTTTCAGTCTGTAGAAGACAACCATAGAGAAATACACACTAAATTACATCGAGTTGCAACATTTTGTTGTCACAGATAAGCTTTATGGGAATAGTATATACATTATTCATTCGTTCTTATCATAAAGATCATTTTTAAAACATCTTACTATGAGTAAAGTCTAAGTAGGTTTAGAGGAGCGCAAATTTAGCGTGAAAGGTCTTTAGTAATAGTTGTGATAAAAAAAAAAATATTAAACTTTTTATCAACACCTGCCATTCACAGTGCGACATCACATCCGTCGGTCACGCTCAAGCCGCGCCTCAGTCACGTAGACCACAATTTGCCCGGATGGAAGAGTGCGGTCCGGGGTACGTGTCGCACACTTTATTGCCGGCTTTATTTTTAACGCTACAGTGCACGCGCCCCTTTTTTTTACATGGGTGCTCGCGTGCTCTACCATAGTAGAAAACAATATATCAGATATTTTAAAAATGGTTAGTTTTAAAATGATAAAACAAAATAATATGTGTCAACTATTTATCATTACACACAATTATTGCAAAAATCACAGTTTTAATAGAATACACATTAATTAGGAACAATTTACGAGATCAAGAAGATAATCAACATTTTTGGTATGTTTGAGATCAGCTCAAAAAAAACTTCTAATAAGCGATGACTTTCTTATTGGTCACTATCCTCGCATTCGATACAGACCACAACTTGGTGATCACGACAAATCCACCTAGCACATCGCTAATACCACTTTACTTACATTCAGTTTTATTACGCCAATACTCGCATGTACTACAATGGTAGAAGCCTTTGACACCTAATTACAAGAACATGCGTTTACGCTGCTAATGGGCGCCGTACCAATCCGTTCCGCGATTTTGTCGAGGAAGCTTATTTAGAAGCGCGGGCAATCAGGTGTAAGAACGAATGAATAGTGCCAAAATAAGTAAGTGCATTCTACCATAGTAGAGCGCGCGTGCACTCTAGTGTTAAGAAAATACATTTCTTACAGCAGACACGCATTTGTTGTGCGAGTAATGTTACTGAGAAAATAGAGATAATTAGGGGTTCATAACTCAAATACTCTACGAGGTGTAGGGTGTTTCTAAGAGATCGAATTAGAAATGAGGTCCGTAGATAAACCAAGGTCACAGCTAGTGTTGCCAGGTCAAATTGTCAAATTTCGGAACGGAAGGTTAAAATAATCGGGATTTTGGTTTTCAAATCAGGACAGCTACAATATATAATATACAAAATATTGGATTTTGTAAATCGTCAGTTATTTTTATCAGATGGTCGGTTTTTTAACAGTCATGTAAATACATAATTGTATGTTATTATTATTAGGAGCCTGTACTGTCCCACTGCAGGGTAAATGCCTCGTCTTTCCATCGGTGTCGTGGTCTGCCACGTGGTTGTTTTCTGTTTATGTATGTTATTTCTAATAAATGTATTCCTTATAAAAAGTAGGTACAGGTATTACTATCCCCCCCCCCCCCCCCCCCCCCCCGACAGACCGATCCTACAATTTAGATAGGTATGTACGTAGAATATATTAATACGAACTAAGGAGGTTAGTGAAAAATCGGGATATTCGCAACACTAGCATAGCATAGCCAAGAGGATTAGCAAGCTGAAGTGCCAGTGGGAGGGCGACACAGCTCTAAAAACTAACGGCCGTTAGGGCAGAAAGGTTCTAAAGTATTAAAAACGGCAATAAAAATATCCATTAAGATTGGGATGCAATCTACTATATTAGCAAACATAAATATTGTGACGTCATAAAGATAAGATGCACGGCAAGTAAAAAGCTTCTAAAAAGTGTCTACGAACCCTTGCTAAGCTATCACTAATGCAAATCGCATCAACAATCACCGAAATGTAGGTCAAAATACCAGGGCCGCATAACTATGAAGAAGTAAACCTGTCCTTAATAATTTGTCGATTGCGTCCCCCGCGGCACCTGTTGCCTTCTCCGCGGCAACTCGTTAAATACTTGATGGAGCTGACGAGTCGGGCAGTGATGCCAACAAGCTAAAGGTTGAGCCGCGGAAGAAACAGTTTGTTTTAAAAAGTTGGCACTTCTCTCCTGGACTGTACAATTTGTACTTTGCTGTGACTTGTTTTGAGTTGGACAGTTTGTAATACTACAGAACGCATAATACATATCATAATTTAAAAAAATCTAAGCTTTAAAAGATCCGATAAAATAAAAAAAAGCTTTTATACCAAAATATCACATGGAAAAGAAAAATATTTTACGAAATAATACATAAAGATAAAAAAACTATGCTTTAAAAGATCGGATAAAATAAAAAAGCTTTTGAACAAAGTATCACACGGAAAAGAAAAATATTTATAAAGTGCAAAAAGATACAGGGGACACCCGGGTTTGAACCGGGGACCTACCGATCTGCAGTCGGTTGCTCTACCACTGAGCTATATCCCCGATGCCAATGGCGTCGAAATTATTAAACGTGTGCTGGCATGAAGAAGGCTTTCAAAGTGGTGATGTGCTTTTGTTATTTTTAGCGTTTAAAAGAAAGGAATATTTTAGTTTTAACTTTTGTAAAGCCTTGAAACATTCTTATTTGAAAGTTATGAGTACTACGAGGGTGTTTAAAACCTATTTTTTTTCATTTTATTGCTTATTTCCTAGTTATCCTGCCTAAAGTAAGATTAAATAACGAAGTTTGATAGACAAACTTGACGGATTTGTTGTTATCCGTGTGTACGCTCGCACGCCATTAGTTATGCACAAAGTTATTAAAATAAATGCCTATTTTTCTTGACCAGAACCCACGTTATCGAGAACCTGTTTTCTGGACTTACTTAATATAGATTTGACAAACATTATTGAATTATTGCATACTTAATCAGCTTTTTTTTATCTGTTATTAAACAATTACAATTGATTGAGCGAAGCGAGCTCTCTAAATAAACTTGGGAATATCGGCGTTGTATGTATGTATGTTTGTTTGTCCGAGAATAACTTACGAAGCATTTATCCGATCATCGTGAAATTTGGTACATATATAGATAAGTAGTGATGGCACAATTTTGGTGTGACTAAATGAGCTAAAACTGGGGGGGGGGGGGGGTTAATTGGTACGTCTCATAAAAGGTATTTGTAAGTACATTTCAACTCCGTTTTTATTTTTAGTTTAAACTATGTAGTTTTTAAGTTATTAGCCATAATAAAAACTGAACTCAGACAAAATTCACAGGGTACACCAGTGAAGAAAATCACCTACACAGTGCTGAAATTTGGTAACACAATTATAGGGAAAAGTCTGAAATCCAGAATAAGTGCAATTTCTACCCCAAACATAAACCAATTACATGAACTCCCGTTACCTTTAATTTGAACGAAATTGTAGGTCAAGTAATTTGGTTGCCTATTTCGTGGCACTATTTTGAGAGTCAAAGATTGATTACAAATAATATTTTTTTGTTTCTATGGGAGACTAGCGAGATATCAGTTCGGGGCGAACCACTAATAATGGGTAGAGATATCCAGCACGTTGAAATATTAAGGATTTGGGATGGTAATCTCAAAGGAGTTATTTCATGTACGGTATTGTAATGTACACACGGCTACACATCAAGCTATACATTTCTAGTATAAGCTGACCTCGCATTGTGTAGGCTTTTCGTAGAATGAGAGGTCAGCTTATACTGGAACTGTATAGCTTGATGTGTAGCCGTGCGTACTTATAACCGACTTCAAAATAAGGATCCAATTCGATAGTTTTTAGGGTTCCAGACGAAAATGGTAAAAACGGAACCCGTTTGGTGCCACTTTGTCAGTCCGTCCGGCTGTCTGTCACAGCTGATTATTTCAGAAACTACTAAACATATTGGTTTAAAATTTGGAATAGTTAGAAACAATACAGACTATCCTCTATTTCAAGTTAATATTTTCATTTTGATAGCCAAAAGAGCCAAAGGGTGGGGGTCAAAATTGAAAAATAGTGTTCATATCAAGTAGGGTATCATATCAAAGAGATTGTTTTACACATTCCAAAACCATTGAGGCTAGTGTTATGATGAAAAATGTTGAAAAAATACAGTTCCCGTACTTTCCATTGAGGTAAAGAGAAAAAAAAACATTAGTTTGCATCCCAGTGTGTGTGGTATTGTAGGAATGCTCTTTTTTATTAGTATTATTTTAGGAACGACAAACAGTTATACATTGTGTAGTAAGTTACATGATATGGTGTGACCTATGGCGTCATCCACAGATTACTTATTTAGTAATTAATATTTAGTTCGCTCAAGTCTATGCCGCAAAATTTACGCGTATATAAGTAGCGGCACGAAACTATAGCGCTGACCGTTATTGCGCAGAAGTCAAAAATACGGTACCTGAGGGGGGCTAGCGGGATGAAGGGCAGGCGTGCGTAGCGCCGATTGGCTCTCCAGTCGCATTCCGTCCCCTGCGCTGATACGACACCCCGCGCATATCCAGTGTACAGTCGCGTTCTTAATCGTATTGTTATTGCTGTTACATGAAATAGTTTGTTAAATTTAGTTTTTTAAGTTTGTTTGTGACTTTAAAGTGAATATGCCTAAAAGAAATACTGTTTTGAAAAGACAGGCAAGAAAACTGGTTTATGACATGAATTATTTTTTTTTTAATGGAATCGATTAATTAATTGATTGTTTGAAACAAATTTAAAGTGAGATTGATGAAGCTACAAGTACTTTACTCAGTCATTCGGACAGCAGCATTGTAAATTTGAGCCAGATAAAACAAACTGCCGAAAATATTAAGGCAGGAAACAATAAATTAAATGGCGATTTAAGGAAAATCGAAAAAATGACAGCAGAGTCTACAAATACGTCAATTGCAACGGTAAGGAACATCTCCAAGCAAGCCAATAGTGGATATTGGCTATTGTATTGCTTACGCGACAGTACCCATGCGCAGCTATCCCCTCCGCGTATCCTTCAGCGCTAAAGTTACGTGCCGCGACTTATAAGTTCTTATACATTGTGGGTGATTAGGCAGACATTATAATAAGGCAAATAAATAAAAGAAAACTTACAAACAAAATAATAATTTCAAACTTACAAAAGAAAAATATAAATATATGTAGTTTTAAAAATTATTTATAAGATTTTAATTTTCTTTCTCAATCGATAAGAGAAAGACAACTTGTTATGAAATGATAACTAACTCTTTAAAAATGGCATAGACCACTTTCCGTTTGCTTTTTCAATTTTCCGTTTTCTGATTCCGGTTAGTTTTTTGTAGTAAGTAACTTGTACCTGCAATCGATTTTTATCTTCAACATTTTTATTACTTACTAGCTTCCGCCAGCGGCTTCGCACGCATTGTTTGTCAATATAAAATAGCCTATGTTTGAAACCAGGTCATAATCTATCAACACACCAAATTTCATCGAAATCAGTTCAGCCGTTACGACGTGAAAGAGTAACAAATATCCACACATATATCCATACAAACTTTCGCGTTTATAATATTAGTGGGACAAGGTGACCAATCCGCAGCTTCGCACGCGTAGTTTTTTAATAAAACATTATCCTCCTTCTTCGCAGTTGGGTAAAAAGTAGGTTATGTACTCAAGAATAATGTAGCATTCTAATGGTGAAAGAATTTTTGAAATCGGACTAGTAGTTTTTGAGTATAAACGTTCATCATCATCATCATCATCATATCAGCCGTAGGACGTCCACTGCTGGACAAAGGCCTCCCTCATTGATCTCCAGGAACTGCGGTTGGAAGCGGCCTGCATCCAACGCCGACCTGCGGTTCTTACCAAGTCGTCTGCCCATCTTGTGGGTGGACGTCCTACGCTGCGCTTGCCGGTCCGTGGCCTCCACTCGAGAACCTTTCGGCCCCATTGGCCATCTGTTCTGCGCGCTATATGGCCTGCCCATTGCCACTTCAACGTGCTAATCCGTCGGGCTATGTCGGTGACTTGAGTTCTCCTACGTATCTCCTCATTTCTGATTCGATCCCGTAGAGAAACCCCGAGCATAGCCCTCTCCATAGCTCGTTGAGCGACTCTGAGCTTATTCATAAGGCCAATAGTGAAGGACCACGTCTCGGTTCCATATGTCATCACTGGTAACACACACTGATTGTAGACTTTCGTCTTAAGGCACAAACAGTATAAACGTTACAAACATACAAATCTTTCCTCTTTATAATATTAGTATAGATAATGGAGTTGTTTCTTCATCTGGTGTGGGATAGTATTTTTCAAACTTTCGCGTTCGCTGTACCTAATTTGTGTGGGATAGTCATACGCTGAGTTATCCAGTCTCATTAAAAAAATTAAGACTAGTAGCGTTCGATGTAGAAGGGCTCGCCCGGGGAAGTACAACCACCATACCTATTTCTGCCGCCAAGCAGCTTTGTTGTGTTCCGGGTTGACGGGTATGGATTCCGGCGAAATTACAGGCACATGAGATTTCACACCTTTTTGCCTGTTGATGGACAGGGCAGGGCATCGTAGGGCACGTTTATCAGGAGCGTAATCTATGAGGAAATACTTTGCTATAAGCCATGGTTACCACTTAACATCAGGTGGGCCATATAATAATAACTAGTGTTTCGCCCCGAACTGAGATCTCGCGTAATTTTTGACTATCAATATAGTACCATGAAATGAATATCCAAAAAACTTGACCTACAGTTTCATTCAAATTACAGGTAACGGGAGTTCATGATAATTGATTTTTATTTTAGTCCAATGCTAGACATAAGTCTCTCCCAATACGCGCCACTGAGCCCGGTCTTCGGCTCTTCTCATCAAATTTCTGTCCGTTACCTTTCTTATGTCATCGCTCCACCTAGCCGGGGGACGCCCCACACTACGTTTTGCAAGACGCGGTCTCCACTCAAGAACTCGTTTACCCCAACGGTTGTCGGTTCTCCGGCATATATGGCCAGTCCACTGCCACTTCAGTTTGCTAATCCGCTGGGCTATGTCGGTAACCTTGGTTCTCTGTCGATTTTTAGTGTACAAAATGCAGTTATTCTGGATTTCAGACTTTTGCTTATACTCGTGGCACTAAAGCTACACGTATACGAAATTTCAGCACTGTAGAGTCTACCAGCTTGTGAATTTCGTCAAAGTTCAGTTTTTATTATAGCTAATAACTCAAAAACTGAAAGTATTAAACTAAAAATAAAAACGCGATCGAAATGTACTAATAAAGACCTTTTATTTGACGTCCCATTTGACCCTTAAACCCCAATATCTCAACAACCCCCCAAGATTTTTATCTCATTTAGTCACACCAAAATTATGTCATCACTACCTACCTATGCATCAAATTTCACGATGATAGGATAAACGCTTCGAAAGTTATCGGACAAACAAACATATATGTATATATATACAACGCCTTTTCCCCCCAAGTTGATTTGGAGTTGATTTTCAGGTAACAATGTGCAGATACAAAATAAAAAAAACATGGCCCATATCTCTAGATACCTTACACACTAACATGTATAAAAAACAATAAACTTAAAAACTAACACTCATTTCTGGGATTTGCTTCGTAGCCGCTTCCCTGTAGCACTTCCATATGCTTGTTCAATCTCCAGGTATGTACAAGAAGTAACTTTTTTACAAAAATATAACCGACTTCATATAACAGAAAAAACAAACTACAAAACCGATTTCAATGAAATTTCTATGGGACCAATCTGAAAGTATATCCTTTCAAATAAAAAAAGGATTTTGAAAATCGGTCCACAATCGACGGATAAATCGGTGAACATACATACAGTATACCAAAAATATACAGTCGAACATAGAACCTCTTCCTTTTTTGAAGTCAGTTATAAAAAGATTTACCAAACTCTACAATTCGTTCATATAAAGTAAGGTTCAAAGTTATTTCACTGCAGATATTTAGTCGTTATCTCTGTGGTTATCTCCTAACTGCGCGTGCCTAGTCGATTATATAATCTGTGGTAATTCATTTTATGAAGGTATATTTGTAGGAATATTCGCTGATAGCTAAATTGCTATGGATACTGCTCTAAGCTGGCCTGGGGTAGATAAATGAGCGTTTTTGGATTAGATTTGGATTGAACTTTTTTAATCCCCGACGGAAAAAGAGGGGTATTATAGGTTTAACGCGTTTGTCTATCTGTATGTCTGTCTGGGCAACGCAGCTCCCAATCACACTAATATTATAAATGTTTGTATGTTTGTTTATTTATTTGTTTGTTTGTTACTCAATCACGTCGTAACGGCTGAACCGATTTTGGTGAAATTTAGCATGTACGTAGATTATAACCTGGATTAACACTGGCTACTTTTTATTACATAAATCAGGTCCCATGGGATAAAAATGGGATGTCGATACAAGTTGCAACAGCGAGTTTAGCTTTATTTCTAGGTTACCTACACATTTAGTAGTGTAACGCGTACACACGGCTACACATCAAGCTATACATTTCCAGTATAAGCTGACCTCTCAGTGTACGAAAAGCCTACACAATGCGAGGTCAGCTTATACAGGAAATGTATAGCTTGATGTGTAGCCGTGTGTATGAAGTAGCGGGCAACAGTGTTGCCCGCTACTTCATACACACGGCTGTAGGTAGGCTGTAGGTGTAGCATTCGCTTGTATATAATAATAGCTGTTGCCGCAACAGCTATTATTATATACAAGCGAATCCTATTTTATGAAGGAGGTTGTGGGTTCAATTCCCTCTGAGCTATATTACTTCATGAAGCTATATTATGCATGGTTTCGAAAATATTTCATGATAAATTAGTGGTTATGTTTTTAAGACAAACGGGTCTTCGAGCACAGATTTATAAGTATATTAGGTGTTCACGTCGCGATTTAGATCCACGCGTAACTTCAGATACTGTAAGTATTGTATGTCGAAACAGTGATGCGTGCGATTCAGAAAACCAAGTGCGGGTAGTTGGTGACAACATTCGCGCTTCCTAGCAATGACACCCGCCCGCTTTCTAAACATACGTTTGAAAGCAAACTTAAAATACATCTCCTGACTATGCAAATGGCCTTCTAGCGGAAACCCCACTTTGCATACTTTCGCTAACATATATTACACTAAACACAAACACCCACACTGCCTCAATCTGAAATGACTACGACTTGCCAACATACTCACATACATATACGTTCAATATTCTTTATATTTCTATTTTTATATATCTTTCTTTATCTTTTCTTTATATAAATTTATTTTTAATAAAATTGGACTATCCGGTACTAAATGTAGGAGCCGGCGGAAGATCAGCGCGCTGCGTACTCGTATTTACCTAGAGCCGGATCCTAGTTTGCGGACGCTCATAACCTGGACGTACTAACTGCCTATGTATATATTATGTTTTCGATTTATGTTTGTTATATTGTTACTCCTACTGTCGTATTATTTTTGTTACTGTGTAGGTATGTCTTTGTTTTGTTATGTCTGCAAATAAATGTATTTTCTTTGTGTCTTTCTTTATTTCTTTCAGTCTCTCGTGACCACAGCCGATGTAACTTAGCCGAAACGTTGAGGTTAGACAAAATTATCATTTTGATATAAATCTGTGCGCGAAAAGACCCGTCTGTCTTAAAAACATGAGTATAGTTAGCAAAATTTAAAAACTTCTAAATTAGTGGTTTTTATAACTTACCCGTTAGTGTATTATAAGTATTCTATAAAGTACCTACAAGCTTTGCTAACATTTATAACTTGACTAGATGCAGCCCGAGGTTTTGCACTTGTGGTTTGTTAATAAAAATATAACACTCCTGCGCAATCGGGTAAAAATTACCTATCCTAATACGTCCCAATCGGTTAACGGCTAGATCAATTTCGATTGGTCATAAGCAGAAGCAGGGTTATTGATCGAGCGAAGCGAGATCTCTAAATCAACTGGGGCAAATTGGCGATGTATGTATGTGTGTAAGTATGTATGTTTGTTTGTCCGATGATAACTTTCGAAGCGTTGATCCGATCATCGTGATTATTTGATACATAGTGATGGCACAATTTTAGTGTGACTAAATGAGCTAAAAATGTGTGAGGGTTGTTGAGATATTGGGGTTCAAGAGGGATAAAAAAATTTAAAATGAGACTATTAGGTCAAGTGGGACGTCAAATGAAAGCTACTCATTAGTGCATTTAGACTACGTTTTTATTTTTCGTAAAGTCTTAATAGTTTTTGAGTTATTAGCCATAATAAACACTGAACTTTGACAAAATTCACACCGTACAACATTAACCCCATAGTACAGTAATTTGGTATTCGTGACACAAATATAATCAAAAATCTGAAATCTGGAATAACTGCAATTTGCACCCCAAAAAAGGTTAACCAAATATAATAAACTCCTGTTACCTGTAATTTGAATGACACTGTAGGTCAAGTAATTTGGTTATTTATTTCGTGGGACTATTTTGATAGTCAAAGATTACAAATAATATTGTTTTGTTTTAATCAGACTCACGAGATCGGATCGGGAGTTCGGGGCGAACCACTAGTATTTTTAGTAACAACAGTTCTTTAGAGTTATTATCAATGAAATATAAATTTCAATAACCAATACACCTCATTTACTTATTCTTTCACCATTATTATCTCTTATTGATAAAAAGCCACAAAGAACACTAATGAGCTCTTTGAGAACTCTGCTCGTTGTCTGATCAAGGCGATATTACATTTTAGTAAAAAGTAATAAAAATATGTTCCACTTTGTTTTACGAGCAAAAGGAAATCGTTAAAAAAACGTTCTTGGCAGTACGGCAAGCTACGTAGCCTCTTTTGACATAATTCGAAAGTATTCGCAAAGACCTCGCATTGTGTAGGCTTCTCGTAGAATGAGAGGTCAGCTTATACTGGAAATGTATAGCTTGATGTGTAACCGTGTGTACCTTACTTTTTATAACACAGTTTTCAAATAAATAATAATGGTCTACTAAATGCAACAAGAAGTTCCATTGACTGCCTTGGATCTCCAATATCTACATTCTATCATCGGACAACCGGACGCTCTGCGGCGCCACCGCTATATGGTTAAAATACCTCCCATACGCACAAAGCGGTTCTCTTCCGCCTTTATTATGCGCCCCGCCAATGAGTGGAACACCTTGCCTGACTGAGTCTGTGTTTCCTGATAGCTACAACCTGTGTGCCTTCAAGTTGCAAGTGAATAGGTTTCTTCAAGACAAGCGTGATCCATCGTAGACTGAATCCTCGTTTATCATCAGCCGAAATCGTGGTCAAACGCAAATTTAATGTATTTTGTATTTATATTTATTTTGATATCATATTATTATATATTATAAATAGGAAATATTTGTATTTTCGTGTTTGTGTATATTTGTAATGAATAAACTCAAAATTTACTGTGCCGATTTCAAAAATTCTTTCACCATTGGAAAGCTACATTCACCCTGAGTGACATAGGCTATATTTATTGCGAGAAAAAATTAACGATCTTTACTAAAACTTAAGTAACGTAACCCAAGGTGTAAAAAGTGCCCTAAAACGTCTTTCGTCGCATGCGCTGCGGAAACTATTGATGGTAGAACAAAAGTATGTTCTACAATATTAAAGAACATTCCAATATGTACAAAAAACTTCGGGATACCATATTACTTAATATTATAAAGAGGAAAGATTTGTTAGTTTGTATTGAATAGGCTCCGAAACTACTGGACCGATTTAAAAAACTCTTTCACTGTTGGGAAGCTACACTATCCCCGGGTGACATAGGCTACTTTTTACCCAACTGCGCAGAAGGAGGGAAATGTTTTTATTAAAAAACTACGCGTGCGAAGTTGCGGATTGGTCAGCTAGTTTAATGTATAAAACAAAAATGTTGTCTGTGATACAACATTTTGCAGTGAAAGTACAAAGCTGTCTAAAGAAGCGCCATAGTTGGCCGATACTGTACTATCCCTGAGAAAATGTCGGTGTAATTAATTAATTACACTCTCAGATGAGGAACTTTTTAACTGTTAGTGCTGTAATTAGCTGCTTAGTTTTACAAGCACTTTTAACTAGTGGCGCAGAACTTAGAATGGCTGCGGACTGTACCTACGGCTGTAAACTGTTTGATGTTATTTTTAGCTGACTGCCGAAGAAAGGTTGTGCTTTCCTCTTCCTATGGCATGCTGTTATTATAATCTAACCAAAAGATCCAACCTGAAGATGGAACATGGATATGGCCCACTTGATGTTAAGTGGTAACTATCGCCTATAACAAAGCATTGCCTTGTAAGTCTCGCGTCTTAGATACGTACCCTACGATGCACTGCTTTGCGCCCATTAACTTGAGGCATACTTAAGCCTCATATGCCTGTAATTTCACCGGCAACCATACCCTTCAAACTGAAACACAGGCGGCAGAAGTAGGTAGGTTGTTTGGTGATTAATTTGTTTCTGTGATTGAAGTTTGTTTATTAAGTACCTATATCTCTTTGTCTGTTTGTTAAGTCATCCAAGTCAATATCTTCAGTAGTTGCTGAGACAATCAGCTGTGATAGAAGGACGGACGAGACGGACAGATAGACGGATATAGTTGTACCTTTAAGGTTCCGTTTTTATCATTTTTATCAATTGAGTTGCTTGCAGCACTTACAGCGTAAACCAACACGTGCAGCAAGCTAAAAATTACGTAAGACACTTAGGCCCGGTTGTTGGAAGGATGATTAAACCAAAAATTAGTTGACCATTGGTCAAACCTCTTGTCAAGTGCAAATTGGGTTGCTGGAACGTATTTTAACTCATTTCATTTTAATCAGAGATTTGTTAAACAGGTTGTCAAATCAGTCAACAAAATCTCTTGTCAAACGTGAAAATGGGTTGCAGAAACGCTGATTAGCCGTTTTTCGTACATTAACCTGTTGTCAAATCGATATTTATTTAATCAGTGCTTGAGATCTAATTAGCAGAAATAATTTGGCTAATTCGAGTGAATTTAGTAGTTTTATTCTTTAGATACATCAGGCGTGTACTCCAACGGTGACAATATAATGATTATATATATTTGTGGAAGTGTTATCTCTAAAAAAAACTATTGTAAACTGCATACATAACCTAACCTTTAAGTTATTTATTTTTAGGATGTCTCTATCGAATTTAACCAGTAACAAAGATGAGTATGACCACGACAGACAAGAGTGATGAGGACAAGAGTGGAACCATGTAAGGAATTCACTGAGGAAGAATTCAAGATGCGCTATAGAGTTTCAAAGCCTGTGATTACATAAAATGCCTTGATTGGGGCTAAACCCTATTTACCTACATTTCGGAGTAGCTGTATCAGCGCCCTACAACAAATACTAATGATAATAAGTTTTTACGCCACTGGTCCTTCCCAAATTACTGTAGCTTACCGCTAAGGTATACATGAATCTACAACTTGCCGAATAGTAAGTAGTGTCTGCAGCTATTGGTCAATTAAGGTCCTAATGTATTAAAATGCTTCAGATGGTGCCACAAGCAGAATGATTATTATACCACAACAGAATGAGATTGTTTTCATCTGCACGTGCAGGCAATCTGTGATGCAAAATAAAATCATGGACATAATTTACAGGTGTTTTATTGACTTAATACATCACAAATCTTCTTCTTCTTTACATGTACCCATATTAAGAGGGACTCTCCTAATTTTTCGGCGCCAAGTTAGTCTTGGGTTGTCGGATCAGGTAGTTCTTCCGTTTTCATGAGTCTGGTCATGCTGGTCCGCCATGCCTATGGGGGACGTCCTCTGCCTCTTTTGTGTTCTTAAAGACACAGTGCTGTTTTGACCACATATTCTCCAGGTCTTCTCATGACGTGGCCATACCACCTCAGTCGGCTTTCAGATATGTGACCAGCTTACAGATGGTATTGGAGCAATCCTAAAGCTTCTTCAGACATATTTATTTGGATTCTGTCATGCCTGGTTACCCCTCCTGACCATCTTTGCATCTTCATTTCCATCGTATGCATCTTCAGCACATGTGTCTCTTTTACCATTCAACATTTTGCTCCATACATCATCCCCGGTATAGGTATACGTGGGTCACAAAGTACACCGCTCAAGGATCGCCACTTCTGCCAGGCAATTCTTCTGCGATTAACGTCTGCCTCCGCTTCTGTAGTATGTTACCACTGATCCTAGGTATTTAAAGTGATTGACTTTTGGTACAGATGTTTCATCGTGATAGTAAACTGTTGAAGTCCCCTCTGTGCAGTTATTCTTACTAAAACAGCACTCCATGTGTTCAGTCTTCATTCTGCTCACTCCATGAGGTCATTGATATTTGCAATTGTTGAGGTGATTGGCGATGATTACGACGTCGTATGCTTACAAGAGATTCCAAGGTAAGGGAATTTTTTACATCACAAATAAGTACAAGAACTAGGCACAATTGAAAGATGTTTTGGTGTACTTAAACGAAGTTTTCCATGCCTATCTATGGGATTGCAATGAGTACAATAGTATCTTTTTGTATACTTTTAGGTCATTTTTGTTTGTAGAGAGAAAAACGACCAAAATAAACGTTTTTTCCACACATTCAAATGGTACATTTGATTTTCGACAAAAATCTTTAACCTGTAGACATTGGCATAAGCAAATTTATGACGTGTAGGAATAAATTATTGAACTAAAATAATGTTTTAGGTGGTGTGACCCTATAAAAATAACACTAGTTTCACATTCATAAGGTGATTCTTTGGTTTAGCTAATTATTCACTAATCAACCTTCGAGAAACTCAATTTGATTTAACAAGAGTGCTAAGTTATACACTATGTCAACTGATTTGCGATTTGATTGGCGTACCAACAACTGGCTGTTAAGAATTTATATATTATGAATTCACTGTAACAGCCGTACGGTTGTGGAACGCTTTGTCCCTCTCTATAAGAACATCCAAGTCTATTAGTAATTTTAAAACAAAAGTGCACACCCATTATCTGTCCCTGTATTGAAGTTGTAGCTGCTTGTTAATTCATCATAACCATTTTTACAGTTGCTTATTTTAAATTAAATTTGTGTTATTACTAGTATTTTAGGTTTATAGCATGTAGATATGTTTTTAATTGTATATAGATGCACCGCCGTCATGTGATACATCCATACAAAGGTTGTCTGGAAGAGATCGCTTTTAGAGATAAGACCGCCCATTATACTAAATTTATTTGTAAGAATTATGTTCTGTATTTTATTTTGGTGTACAATAAAGAGTTATCTTATCTAAACTTATGAGTCTAACACAAGCACACTACATTAAGTTGTGAAAAAACTAAGTCTGTTTCTGGGTATTTCGTAACCATGGCGTTAAGCAGATTTAGAGCTCAACCCTATGGCCTATCAACCCTATTGCTTGGTAATAGATAAGTACTTGTTTGAGTGGGTATAGCAGACAAAACCGTCATAAAACGTTCTCCGCTATTGAGGAAAGATTCAGCAACACGTCTCATTGTTTGTCTAACATTAAGCTGAGCAAGCGGTGAGTGTAAACACGCAGATTATTGTTTGCTACATAATGCACGTACAAATAAGCCTCCATCAATAAATTGAGTGTTTGAAAACACCAAATATTTGCATAAGCACATTAATAAATAAATAATGCTCGACATTTCACACCGCGCTATCTAGCCCCAAACTAAGCAACGCTTTTACTAAGGTATTACCCGTGCGCGATAAGTTGGGACCTGAGCGCGGTGACGTCATATTGGCGTGTTTGTACCGCCCGCAAAAAAGCGAACATAACAAGCAGCCGCCCGCGGCTTCGTCTTTGTTTTTTTTTAACCTAATTTATTATGTTACTCAGGGAGGACGCTGCTTTTTATCTAATCTTTTTTACACTATTAGAATAAAATAAAAATACAATGTTTAAGTTTATACATTTATTTTATCTATTATTTACATTATCTCATCTTCGTCACTACTTAGTGGATTTATGCCTTCTAGAGGTTGTTCTTCGTCCTCAGTCTCACTATAATCACTTGACGAAGAGGTATCCGATAAATTTACAATTAATTGCGATTCATTCGTCTCTTGTAAGAGGTCATCGTCCCAATACTTTTGTCGAAGCCTGTCCACATGGTTGACTTCTTTTTTCCTGTCACTCTCACTTATGCTGGTAAAAAAACTAAAACAACAAAACAATAACACAAACGAAAACTAAAAGAATTCCAAGCGCGTCATTACGTGACGTAGGCCAGTACGAGACTAAAAACCCTAGTAAAAAATAGTGATGCGAACGGTACAATACGGGCGCCATCGAGGAAGTGCAGGGGAAGCGGTCGGGGAGTCGCATTCCTAGCAGGTCCCAAGTTATCGCGCACGAGTAATACCTACCTAACTAGTGAACCCATGGGAGTTTGTATGTTCCATGGCGGGAATTAAACCCGCAACCTCTTGCGTCTCAGCCGGCTTTTCGCCCACTGCGCCACGGAGGACATCTATATTTTGCGCTTCATAAAATCTTTACGAGACACATCTTCTAACAACAGTCGTACTTTTATTTAATCAATTCTATTTAATTTTCAGACAGTTTGTACCATAATTTGTTAGTAGAAATAAATAAAATATTAAAACTATTAGTACTTTTTAATTGATAATTCATAATACATTTATTAAATAACTAGCTGTTGCCCGCGACTTCTTACGCGTTACACTACCTACTATATGTGTAGGTAACCTAGAAAAAAAGCTAAACTCGCTGTTGTAACTTGACACCTCATTTTTACTCTATGAGACCTGATTTATGAGATAAAAAGTAGCCTATGTGGTAATCCAGGTTATAATCTACGTACATACTATATTCCGACGTTATGGAGTAACAAACAAACATCCAAACTTTCGCATTTATAATATTATTGGGATTAAAGGTTCCTCAAAAACACAGAGCTTAAAGTCAAAGATATTCTCAAAAGCTAATGGAGGCCTATACTCATAAGATGAATTAAACCAGGGATCCCCAAACTATTTTTGACAAGTGACTCCTGTTTCAAAATGAACTGTTACCTCAGACCCCCATGGCCAAATTACCTACTTTTAAGATCAACCCCCTTATTCATAATGGTCCGCTTACTTAAAACAGCTGATACAGAGTGTTATTTTTCATTCTGACTTAAGTCAATAGCAGAAGACAGAGTGAGAATTAGCAATGCTTTAAATGAGTTAGCAGACTATTATTAATAAGGGGGCCTATCTTTCGTTTTTTCCTATTGATACAAAATACCTAGGTACTAAGGTACCAATTGGAAAACTTTGCACTTGGTTAAGTGAGTAAAGTTGACTTCATCAAAATTAACAAAATAATAAGACATACAATTCAGTAAATATCAAGTTTAATTTATAATGATTATTACAAATTAAGTATTTTCTCTACGGGATCGAATCAGAAATGAGGAGATACGTAGGAGAACTCAAGTCACCGACATAGCCTGACGGATTAGCACGTTGAAGTGGCAATGGGCAGGCCATATAGCGCGCAGAACAGATGGCCGATGGGGCCGAAAGGTTCTTGAGTGGAGGCCACGGACCGGCAAGCGCAGCGTAGGACGTCCACCTACCGTTGGTAAGAACCACAGGTCGGCGTTGGATGCAGGCCGCTTTCAACCGCAGTTCCTGGAGATCAATGAGGGAGGCCTTTGTCCAGCAGTGGACGTCCTACGGCTGCTATGATGATGATGATGATGATGAAGTACTTAAAAAATCTTAAATAGGTAGGAAATTATATTTAAAAAAGTATTAATTCGCAAAGAGAAAATAAAACATTCAGTGTGATGGATGAACCTGGTGACTATCTACCAATCTAGCTACATCTGGTTCAATATTGGTGAGTTGTAGCCTTAAATCTCCACGTTCGTTGATTTTCAAACGGTTTCTTTGTTTCGTCAAAATGTTTATTACCATACTGAAGCTTTTTTCAACTAGGTATGATGATGGAAAAGCGATAAGATATTTTTCAGTAATGTTCCACAATGTAGGATACTATGTTTCAATGTTGCGTTGCAACCAGAACTTCTGATAGCCTTGGTTGAACTTCTGCTTAAGCTCTTCGTCTGTGCTGATGGTAATCAACTCTTCTTGCATTATCACATTGGCTTCTTCTATGGCTGTGGTATTGTACGGATTTATTATCCATTGAGGAATTTGTAAATTTAAAAGATCCTCAAACCTCTCTGTAAAATCTTTGTGTAATGCGTCCAAGTGAGTGACATATAATAAAATGTCATCATCTTGAAGCATTTCTGGTAATTTTGAAAAATGCGGAAACTGCGAATATTCTTCTCTGCCTAAATTTTGTTTATAAAGGATTAGTTTACCCACGAACGCCGATATTATTGATTTTGTTTTAATCAAGTTAAGATCGTCACCCTGCATCTGCAAATTAACTTTGTTGAATATTCCAAAGATATCAGTCAAGTAATAAATATCTGTTTTACAATTGTTCAGATTTTCTTTCAAATTCGGATCTTTTCCTTGTAAAAACTCCAACACAGATTCAAAAATGCCTGAAAATCTTTTTAAGCAAGAGCCTCTTGATAGCCAGCGAACTTCAGTGTGCAGAAGTAATCGAGTAAAGACTTCGTCGTTTTCCTCACATATCTGAACAAATAACCGAGAGTTCAAAGAATTGCTTCGAATCTTGTTGATAGCATTTATTACATATTGTAAAGACTTATGCAATCTAGGACTCAGCTTTTTTGCTAGTAAATGCTGCCTGTGAATCACGCAGTGAATGACCAGTACATCAGGCAGTTGTCGCTTTAAGTGAGCTATAAAACCACGATGACAACCAACCATAGACGGTGCACCATCAGTCGCAACAGAAACAATGTTTTTCCGTGGAATAGCTTTGTCAGCAAAAAAATGTTCCACTGCCTGAAAAATCGATTCTCCTCTGGTATCAGTCTCCAAATATGTAGCAAAAAGCAGTTCTTGGCACATATTTTCATCTTTTGATATATCGAACATATCCTAACAACAGAGCTTCATTGCAGGGTAATGTAGACTCGTCCAACTGGAGAGAGAATCCGTTGGTCTGTAAGAACTTGCATAAAATGTTTTCAACATCCCGTCCCATCTCGTCTATGCGTCTTTGAACGGTGTTATTGCTCAAAGGTATTCACTTTAAAATTTCATGTGCGGGTTTGTGCAATACATTGTTAAGGACCTCCGCAATGGCTGGTAAGATAAGCTGCTCGCCAATTGTGTGGGGTTTCCTCGACTTCGCTATTAGTAAAGATATATTATAGGACGCTCGTAAACCATCATCATTTTTAATAGATGATGACGTAAACATCGATCTTATGGATGGTCTTTTGTCTAGTTTTTCTTTAAGTGCTTGAAAAAATGACAAGGGCTTACTTTTTTTGTCAGCATGTACTCTTGATAAGTGGTCATCCATTTTTGAAGGCTTCATGGCATCGTTACTGAATACTTTTTCACATATGAGACACATCGGCAAGTGTTGATTTGATGGAGATGCAATAAACCCGAACTTCAAGTAGTCCAAACTGTATTGTCTGCATTTTTTTTCGTGTCTGCCATCATAAAACTCTCAGTAATCCTGCAAATAAAAAAATAAGAAACTACCTAAATAAAAAGCAATAATAAACTGTTAAATTTACTGGTAATAGTTTACAATTGAAACAACTGAGGCAACTGCAAACTGTTGCAAACAATCTACACATAGCTCAACTGATCACTATCACACAGTGGGGCAATGCAGACAGCGTCCCCAAGACGCTGGCTGCATTGTCCCATTCTATGGCAATGCTGATGCGCTGTGCCGAATAAAAACTGTTTGGTACTTACCCTGTTAATTTTTCATAAACTGCAGATATTGTATGGTTACGCTATTAACTCGCGTAGGGAGCTCAGCATTTTGTAAATTCTTTTTCAATCACTTTACTTCACTTAATTTAGCTATGTTATAACTTTGTAATCTCTTGAAATAAATGAGTATTACCCGTGCGCGATAAGTTGGGACCTGAGCGTGGTGACGTCATATTGGCGTGTTTGTACCGCCCGCAAAAAAGCGAACATAACAAGCAGCCACCCGCGGCTTCGTCTTTGTTTTTTTTAACCTAATTTATTATGTTACTCAGGGAGGACGCTGCTTTTTATCTAATCTTTTTTACACTATTTGAATAAAATAAAAATACAATGTTTAAGTTTATACATTTATTTTATCAATTATTTACATTATATCATCTTCGTCACTACTTAGTGGACAGGTAAACAAAACTGTTTGTTCCGTTTTTCATTTTCAAAAAACTCTAACACTTTTAGCACGAGGTTTCTTTCTCCGCTATGCAAAGGTTTACCCTTCGTAATGATAACAAAAACACTTAACAAGAACTATAACAACAAAAACTACAACAACAAAACAATGACACAAACTATTACAACAAAAACTACAACAACAAAACAATGACACAAACTATTACAACAAAAACTACAACAACAAAACAATAACACAATCGAAAACTAAAAGAATTCCAGAGCGCGTCGTTACGTGACGTAGGCCAGAACGAGACTAAAAACCCTAGTAAAAAATAGTGATGCGAACGGTACAATACGGGCGCCATCGGGGAAGTGCAGGGGAAGGATGGGGATGTTATCGCGCACGAGTAATACTTATATGAGTTATTATCGTTCAAGCTCCAACGAATTTCAAAACGCAAATGAACTTTCAACCTAAGTGCAAGCTCGTTAAACAGTAAAATATCGGGAACATGTTTGGACTTGCAACTTGATCATGAATTCGTTCGTATTTAATCGCGTAAGCGTCAAATAGAGAGCAAGTCAAAACGCGCCTGAAAGACGTACGCTCGAACTCATTATCTTGCACAAACTTGTCCACACTGACTTGCCGAGTTTTTCATCTTGTACGAACTTGAGACTTTACATTAAACCTAACAACCCTACAATGACTAACCTAACAATGCTATTTCCTACAAAAATATTAATTATTCTTAGTACCTACACGTAACACAACATAAACAATACAGTACCTCCCTACCTGTCTTGAAAGATTTAAATAAGAACTTGTGTTAATTAAATAGGGGTCGATTTTTAGACCTCGTAGACCCCCAAAAACAGTTTTCGTTTATGTCGACCCCTAGGAAACCGACCACTTTGGGAATCCCTGAATTAAACCAATGTCAGTTATTCTAATTCTAGGGATGTATATATAAGATCTGTACTGACGTCCCGCATTGGGGTCTATTGTGCATTAACCCCTTCTAACATGACCCCAGCCATCTAAACTCCTTGAAATAACGGAGTAGGACTTTGGGTTGATAGCAACTGCTTTCCAGGATTCCTGTGGATGTTATTGCAACGGTGTTGAAAGAGGATGAAGATTCGATTACCCCTTGCAGGCCCATTCTCAGTGAAGCATCACAGGCTCCATTGTCTCTTCCTCCCGAAGACACCCGTAACATTTAATTTATTTTATTTATTAAGGATTTCCAATGAGTAATACACAGACTTACATTTAGATATATTACAATAGAAGCGCTCCCTGTGCTCACTCTGTGAACGCAACCACAACTAACACACCTAAACATAATTCATTACATTAAAAAATTAACAATAATATTAGACATTTATAAGTTCAAGACAGTCACAGAAATTATTAAAATATAGAACATAATTTTAAACTTATTACATATTATTATTAAAAGCATACATAATTTTGTCATTTTTAATGTTGTTGTAATTTTTAGAGTAGATGATCACGATCATCATCCACAGCCCATAAGTGCCCACTGCTGGGTGTAGGCCTCCATCGCATTCATCGCATCCAGGAGTTGCCCGCGACTTTCCTTATGTCGTCGACCCACCGCGCCGACGGACGTCCTAGATTTCTTAGGTCTGTTCTTGGCCACCATTCGGTCACAGATTTACTCCACCTGCCATCACTCCGTCTAGTGTCCTGCCCAGTTCCACTTGAGTTCCACCACCGTTGTTCCGACGTCTGGGACCTTCGTCTGGCGTCGGATTTCGGTATTAGGAGCTCGATCCAGCAGGTTGTTGCCAAGCCTGGTGCGCTCCTTGGCTCTCTGTGCAACTCGTACTCTGTACACAGTTTCCTTAGTTAGCGGCCATGTTTCGGCACCGTAAGTCATTGTTGGCAGGGCACATAGGTTATAGAGACGGGTTTTCAAGCATTGTGGGATATTCTTTGACCGAAAAACATCTTCAAGCTTTCCAAATGCAGCCCACCTAGGGTTTCGTTCCTGGGTCCCGGGAATCGGGAAATCCCGGGAAAAATGTAATTCCCGGAACCGGGAAAAAAATTCTGATTTCCCGGGAATTCCCGGGGATTTTCTTGATATCAAGAAAATCTTAAATGAACACGTGAAAAATCATGGACGGCTTAGTATCACGCTCGATGAATGGATCAGTATCAGAAATAGACGCTATTTCAACATAAATTTACACAGCGGAGATGGAAAAGTGTATAATTTGGGTTTGATATACATACCGGGGAAATGTGGAGCACAAGAGATGAGAAGAATTGTTGATACAGTCCTGACAGAATTTGGAATAAACTTCGAAAGAGACATTGTAGCCGTGACAAGTGATGGTCCAAATGTGATGAAAAAGTTTGGCCGCGAAAGTCCAGCAGAAATGGTATTATGCATGAATCATGCTATTCATTTGGCGGTGACAGATGTTCTTTATAGAGAAAAGACCACCAAAGAAAGTAAAACGGATTCCGAAGAATCAGACTCCGACGTCTCCGACTTCGACTCATACGACGATTGTGATCAAGAATTAGTACAATCAGCGGTGGAAATAGGAAACCATGATATCCGACCAGATCTGAAGAAAGTACTGAAAGATACACGAACCATAGTCAATTTGTTTCGCAGAAGTCCATTAAAAAATGCGAAACTTCAAGAATATGTAAGATCAGAACATAACAGGGAAAAATCATTGTGTCGCGACGTTAAACCGAGATGGAACAGCATTGAAACAATGATAAGCCGGTTCGTAGAAGTTAAAAACTGTATCAAAAAAGCTTTGATTGATTTAGATACCGCAAATTTATGGCACGAAGAGAACTTGGCTGTTATAGAGGATTTACTTAAAATTTTAAATCCCATCAAATTAGCAGTTGAAGCACTGAGCTCCTGAAAAGCAGATATCTTGATCTGTGAAGCTATCATTACGACACTTCTAGTAAGACTGAAAAAGTTGGAGTCACCTATTGCTTTAGAGTTTTCAGATTTCTTAACGCAAAGAATAAGTGAGAGGAGGGATTCTACTCTATATACCTTAACGCTTTTTCTTCAAAACCCAACAATTAGACGCAATGAATACTTATCACAAAGTGTTGAAACTAAAGAAATAATAATACGCTATGCTGAGAAGCTATTTCGCCGATTATTTCCAGAAAAGTCAGAATCTGAATCGAGCCCGGAAGAATCGCTTCATGCTGTTGCTGAGACGCAAAAAAGAGGCATTAGTTTTGCTGAAGAACTTCAAGACGCTATTCAAAATGTTTTCAAAGGCACTCCTCCATCACGAACTCGATTTCCTAGACTGAAGAAAGACTTCGATCTATACATCTCTTCTGGTAAACGGACACCTAATTTGGAACTGCTATACAACGCTCTGCGCACGATCATGTCTACATCCACCGAAAGCGAACGTACATTTTCAGTATCGGGAAATTTTGCTACTAAAATTAGAAGCCGATTAAGCGATAAATCACTCAGCTCTTTAGTTTTTCTTAAGTGTTACTTTATGAAATAATTTAAGACTTAAACTGAAATAATGGTTTACGTGACTGTTACATAATAAGGGCATAAGTTAAATTTTGCCAACGATGTGTGGCCGCTGTAAGAGAGTAAATAAAATATTATACGTAACTGCTGCATAGAGTTAAGGTATTTAAACACTCGAATCATTTTATGGTTAAATTAAAATCGGTTACGCTACTTTTGATAAACTACTCTCGTGTTTACATATCTTAATGATGTGCAGTTACGTATAATACTTTATCTCCTCTTGTAAAGCCGCCACACATCGATGGCAAAGTTTGTTGGTTATCATAAGAGCGTTTCGCAATACTTAATTACTCCGTTTATATTACGTTTATATCATTGTGTGTGCTAAGAAGTTTTATATTATAAGTTTGATTTTGCATGCCTGAAACAAATAATTAAGTTTCTATTATACTACCTCTGTTTATGATCGATCAAAAATGTTATTAAGAAGAAATAATTATTTCTGAGTCAAATAAATAGCTTATTTAATCCATTATGTGTTTTCTTAACTTTTTGTAGTTAAAAAAAACTAAATTAAGGACTTTAAAAATTTCCCGGGTTCCCGGGATTCCCGGGAAATTGAAAATATTATTCCCGGTTCCCGGGAACGAAAAAAACCCAGGAAATCCTAAGCCCACCCGAGTTGTATTCGTCACGATGATCACAGTATAAACATGCAGGTACAAAAAGATAACCATAGTAATAATAATGCTTCGCTAAGTCGACTAAAAACGAGTGTTCACGAAAATAAAAAGATAAAATATATAGATAAAAACACACACACATAACATAACCCGCTAGCCGTTAGTCTGTCATTCCTTGACAATTATCTCTCGCATAAACAATTTTTTTTGGATTCCCGTACACTTCTAGAAATATCACAGTATTTAGGTAGGTACTGGGACAGCATAACGTGCGAGTAGATAATACTGATCATAAAATGTGTACAGGCAGAGTGATGCAACGCCACGACCCAAACTTTGTGCCCTGCACTTATCAAGACATATTGCCTTAACGCATACGATACACTGTCGTCGCGATAAACTAACAGTACTAGGACATCGATAATGCTGATCGAGCTTTAGAAAAACACGAACGACCATAATCGGTCACCTTCTAGTTAGAGAATCGTTCCTGTCGCTCGAAACACTAACATATCAACGACTGACAACTTAGCGTTAAAAATTCGCACGTCTATGATTAACAGAGACGACGCTCTACAAAGCCGAAACTAGCCGATTGTATTTTTCTAAAGCTAGGTCAGTATTTTATTCTGCCTTTAGTTTCAAAAAAGTTCTGCCATTCTTTTTAGAACACCAACTTTCTAAGCTCAGTGACTTGTCGTAACTCTGATAAACTAGGTTTTGCACAAACAAGAAAATTTTGTTAAAATCTGGCTGGATATATATGCCTAGAAATTATTAGTAATTTTTAACGCTTTAATAAAAGTGATGACCCTAATGAATTAGGTTTTGTCCAAACAATTTAAATAAATGTTGACAAAATCTAGCTGGATATCTATGCCTAGAAAATATCAGTAATTTATTACGTGTTATTGTTTCCTTCTTAATATTCATGTTGTATTTAATAGGGTAGGGTTGCCAAACATTCATTTGGCACGCCATAACTAGGAACACAATACGAGATAACGAGATACAAAATCTTCGACTAGTAAGTATTTTTTTCTGTCCGTCTGACATTATAAACCTTTTGTCCAGTGTATTTGCCATTCGTTAAGCCCGTGAGTCACCCAAGAAAGGTACGCCCTCATATTTTGCCGACATTATACCGCACCTCCTAAAAGCTTTACAGCAGCATACAAAAGTTGGCTGCATCGCCACACTGAACTGAAACCCCGTAATAGCATATTTAGCAAGAAGCTAGTTTTATGTCTTGGGGTTAATTATGCTCTCCAGACTCATATCTGGTACAAAGAGAGTTCGAGAATTTATGTTTTTGGGAAATTCCAACGAGTGGCAAGGAACGAGGGTCTTTGTCTTCGTATTTTCAAATGTCTAAAAACTTGGATGGACTTCGATGTTTGACGTAGAGTTAAAACAATAGAACATTTTGTCACAAAAGTAGTTAAAGAATGAATCAATTTGAATATGTTGAATATTGTCTAATTGTGTAACAATCTGGTAGTTTTACTGCATAAAAAAACTATACTAACTCAAATACCGATGTAAACATAAAACTCGAGCACAGCTGAAACCGTGATCTCTCCTTTACGATTTTCTCAAATCTCATTGCCCATCGCAAATGTTTCAGCAATGTTACAAATAACTAAGCGTACAAATCTTTATCTGATATATACCATCACAGCTGGCATAATGTCTTAAGAAACCAATCTTAAACCCGTCAGAAACTTTAATCTTCCATTCCGCGCCATTAGGAACTAATCGAGAGAACTGTGGTCGAACCGTCCAATATACACAGACCTCAATAATTAGCACTTTCTGACCCGCTGACCTCAGAAACCCTTCACTAGAGGGGAACAGCGTAGGTCTGGTTTGGTTGGATGTGGGGGCCAGTATAGGCTCTTCTGCGTTATAAGTTACAGATTGCGTTATCTGTATGATTCATGTAGGCTGTCAAATGGGAGGTAAATCTTCATGCACGTTGGGATTTCATGGCGCAAACTTCACCAAAGAAATTCTATGTTGATGATAGTTTGATAGTAAGAGACACACCATAATTTTGTAAACATTCTGTCTAGTTTTTTCTTCTATTCTTCGAAGAGTTTATTGGATGTCGATCCTGGGTACCTATAACACACTATATTTCACAGTTGTCTTCCACCCGTAAGTTGTCATAAAGAGTGCCTTCGAATGAATAGCACACAGCAAAGTCAACTGTCAGATTATCGCATAAGTTCATCTCTCGTTGTTTGGCGGACAAGCGAAATTAACAGCGGTACGTCGACCCTTGTCACCGGCCACGCAATCCGCCCAATATTGCTGCTGGCTATTCATTTATACTGTTCTCACCATGTCGGGTCGGCAACTAATTGCCTGGAGAGCTCACTTCTTTGACTTATTTCACGTTCTGACGGCCTGGTAGTTGTGGGTTGAAGTAGTGCGGATTTAATAGTTATCCGGCAACGCTGCATTAAACTTAACTCGTTTGCTGACTTAACATCGAAAGCTCCTTGCTTGTTCTGGCCGCCTGGTTAATTAATAGCCGAATAATACGGATTATTTACATTGAATTTATGGTGTTGCTATATTCTTCTATAGTATATTATGATACAAGTTGCTCATTATACACGAGGCTATGGTTTGCAGCCCGAGCCGCAGGCGAGGGCGTAAATTAGCCGAGTGTCTAGTAAGCTAGTTGCTCACGAGTTTCATACGCACTTTTTCAACACACTTGCGAGGAAAAAACAAACATGCATTGCATAAAATTGAATCGTTTAATTATTAAAACAATGGGTGAATGTACAATTTTCAAAACGATATTGGATGTTTTGATGGCGATTTCACAGTTTGTCTTACATTGGTACTTGCCACTTCTTTAGTATCTTCATTTACTTCTTGTGTAAATGTCGGCGACAAAGGTAAATCATACAAATTACTGGAAGGAGAAGGCACCAAATAACTCATGCTACGAGATGTACATACATGGTTGTGGGTTAAAGTAGGTTTTGATATCAACACAATGTTTGAGCTTAACCATGCTTCTTAACATGAAATAGATGCACCACAGGGAGCTGGGTTTGTATGTATTGGCAAGTTCAGAGAAATACTCCAAAACACATTTTCAGAAAATGACTGGGTTTTTTGTTGGTTTTCCATTGAATGAAACTATCGTAAGCAGCTAAGTACTTTGCTCTAGGTTTTGCAGGTATTAGGCTTTCATTTGCATTTTGTGCTGCATTTAGTATTTCTGGCGGTGTTAAATCTATCAATTATTAATCTTCTGTACTAAAACTCGACATTTTTACAATTATTTACCACACAGCAACAAATGCGATACAAACAAAAAAAAAGGGAAATGGCGCGCAAGTTTTTTATTTTTGCACGCGCCAAATGTAAGTTGACTGATTACATATAGCCATACAGCCTATTTCAAAATTATAATTTTAGTGATAAAATGCAGAGTTTGTATAACAAACTATTGTGAATTATAAGTAATTTGATAATATTAAATGTTTTTCGTCTGTTTTGTCGTCATTAGGGATACATTTATTTATTATTCCAAAAATGTAATAGGATTTTTAGCGGCATAAACCCTCTTTGTTGTTACAAAAAAACTGTATTACCCGGTTAAATTGAAAATGCTCTGTTTACTCGCATATAATTTGCAGTTAGGTACTAACTTAACTTTGCAGAGATGATTATATTATGCACTAGTGTGCAATATTGTTACGCACGCGTGTGTTATAGCTCGGTTTAAGGCCCTAATAACGATGTACTATGGCTCACTTTACGAGCGAGTGTGTTGAAAATATATAAAATTTTCGTGTCACAGTGTTTATAACAAAACTCCTCCGAAACGGCTTGACCGACTCTAATCAAATTTTTTGTGTATATTCGGTAGGTCTGAAAATAGGTCGTTAAGTATTTTTCATCCTCCTACCTACACCCCCCATTTTTAATCGCGATTTTAGTATTTTTGTATGAACAATATCCATAAAAAAAATTTCATGCATAATGGACCACTTAAGAGTTCAAATGCGGAAAAGGGAATCCACCAACATCCATATAATTTAACCGTCGTTCATTGACGTGAAGTCATTTACTTCAAGTGTCGCGTCACTTTGACATTTCGTTCTGCATTTGATTTCTTTGTTAATTTTAATGGCAGAACAACGTTTGCGAGGTCAGCTAGTGGTCTAATATATAAAATTCTCGTATCGTATTTTTCATACCCCTAGGTGATAACGGTGGTCCACATTTTTTTGAACAACATTTTTATTTTATTTTTTTATAATTTGACAACAAAAAATACATCCGACAACAAATTTTTACCCTTCTACCACCAACCCTTATTTTTTAAAAGCGTTATTAGTACTTTCATAATTTTCTACTTTGAATATAGAGATAGTTGATTATAGTGGGTACGTGCACAGAAAATGACATTGAAAAAAAAAAATTACCTCAGCTTAGCAACATAAAGTTTATTGATTCTAAGGCGATACAGAGTTTGCGGGGTCAGCTAGTAGTCTATAAAAAACACTATTATGCAAGCTCTATTTTAGAAAGAAAGAAAGAAAGAAAGAAAAAACATTTATTTGTTACGATACAAATAAATAAATAGCTTCTGGAATGGAAAGGACTGGGCATCAATATTAACGGTGAATACATCACTCACCTTCGGTTTGCCGACGATATTGTGGTCATGGCAAAGTCAATGGAAGAGCTCAGCACGATGATCGAAGGCATCAATCGAGTCTCCCAACGGGTAGGGCTTAAAATGAACATGGACAAGACGAAAATTATGTCGAATGTCCATGTCGTGCCTGTCCCAGTTATGGTTGAGAACTCGGCTCTTGAAGTTGTCGACGCGTATGTATACCTAGGACAAACAGTCCAATTAGATAGGTCCAACTTCGAGAAAGAGGTCAATCGTCGAATCCAACTGGGATGGGCAGCGTTTGGGAAACTTCGCAACGTATTTTAGTCCAACATACCTCAGTACCTTAAGACGAAAGTCTTCAATCAGTGTGTGTTACCAGTGATGACATATGGAACCGAGACGTGGTCTTTTACTATTGGCCTTATAAATAAGCTCAGAGTCGCTCAACGAGCTATGGAGAGGGCTATGCTCGGGGTTTCTCTACGAGATCAAATCAGAAATGAGGAGATACGTAGGAGAACTAAAGTCACCGACATAGCCCAACGGATTAGCACGTTCAAGTGGCACTGGGCAGGCCATATAGCGCTCAGAACAGATGGCCGATGGGGCAGACGACTTGGTAAGAACTGCAGGTCGGCGTTGGATGCAGGGCGCTTCCAACCGCAGTTCCTGGAGATCAATGAGGGAGGCCTTTGTCCAGCAGTGGACGTCCTATGGCTGATATGATGAAGTAAGATACACACAATAGAAGAAATTCATACACACAAAAACAGCAATACCCAACAAATGTGTGTCTCACAATTACCTATATATAAATGACCGACGTCACAAAAAAGGCGTCCAACTCAGCATTTGTTGTGCTTTAGGCACAACGCTGATCTTCCGTTTTACTTATACTACCGTCAAAGTAGTAGGGATAAAACTTTTTTTTTTAATTCGAACCCCATTTAAAGCCATTTCCACAGCTTAAACTAATTATCCCTGCCCAGTTACCCGTATACCAGAAGGTATCTGAAATATAACACCATTTTGTTTTATAGACATTATCAATACCTGTAATGGAGGCAAGTTTTTCCCATTATTGCCGGTCTAAGTTATTGGCCACAGGTGTCGTGCAGATTGAAAGACCATCCGACGTCCTTTTTCAGAAAGTTTTTTATCGGTAATGGTGTTATGGATGTAGGGTTTGCATTAATGAAAATGTCTAGCTTTAAATTGAAAAATATGATTAGACTTACGTACTTGTTTACAGAAGCAGTCAACTACAACTTCTACTCGTTTACTTGAGAATCGTTTGGTCAAGCTTAGTTGACTGCATAGTTGATGTTGTACGCAGTGTTTAAGCATACACGCGAGTAACAAATATAATAAAAAACGAGTGTGCTTTAGACCACACGACTGAAGTAAAACTTCTTAATCAAAATATTAAGAACTAGTATATAATATATGTATATAAGTAGAATATAATTGTTCAAGAACGAAATGAAATTACGAAAAATAATCAAGAAAACACCGTTCGCGTAACGCTAGCAAACTCGCAAAAGAACTACTGAATGAGATATATATTTCATGCACTGGCTATGAGAGGAAAAGAGAAAGAAAATGCGAAACTGCTATATCTTGCTCCTACAGTGTGATACAGACAATAGGCCTGCAATGTGTCTTAAATATACGTAACATAACTCCCTCTCTTTCTATCTTCACTAACTTATATCTCCCTCTCAACTTCCGTTCGCCTCGACCGATCACACTTTTCGTAACGCCCTCGTCACGCATTCACCAGCTTACTCCTCAAGTAAAGCGTGCGTAAAGAAGTTTTACTTCAAAAACAAATCACTCTTACAGACCATTTTTACCCACGAACGGAGAAGGTTTACCTATGTGTTTAGGGTGAGAGGTAGTTTGTGTGTGCAACAAACGAATGTTCCCATTTATCTCCAAAACGAAAACGGAACGGAAACTTAGATAAAAAATGTTCTAAAGTATCTATCATTCTCAGCCCGTGTGGACCCACTGCTGGGCATAGAGCTCTCTTTGTTTCTGCCATTCTTCCTGATCCTGTGCCAGTCGTCGGCCCATCTTACTGGTAAGCGTCCCCTATTTTGATGTCCAGTTCTCGGTCTCCACTCTGTTTGTGCCTTAGTCCACCTGTCGTCACTGCGTCTGGTCAAGTGTCTTCCCCAACTCCACTTGAGCCAAAATATTCGTTTGACGTCTTGTACTTTAGTCTGCTTGTGAATTTCAGTATTGGGAACTCGATCTAAAAGTGTGATGCCGAGCATGGCGCGCTCCATGGCTCTCTGTGCTACACTTATTTCCTGTACAGCCTCCTTCGTGAGCCTCCATGTCTCGGCACCATAAGTCATAGTTCGCGGGACACATCGGTTATAGTGACGTGTGTTATGACATTGTGGAATACGCGTGGATTTTAGAATGTCATCTAGTTTGCCAAAAGCTGCCCATCCAAGTTGAACGTGACTTCCTTCACGTAGGACGTAACTAAGTATTATAGTACATTATGATATAAGTGCGATAAGTTGAAAATTACAGCCGAGGCGATATTGCTAGTTCGAGCCGTAGGCGAGGGCTACAAGAAAGCAGAGGCTGTAATTATTAAAGCGCACGTATTTATACGACGTTTTATAACATATTTGCGAGGAAATAATTAAAACTCTGACATTCTTAAAAGAATAAATATTTAATCACTTATTAAAGCAGTTAGAAGAACTTGAACAATTTGTAAAATTGATTATTTATTACGTTGACAGTTGGCATTTTTAATGATGTCAAGTTATTATTATTAGTTACAATTTCACAAGTCTCTCCCTCTCACTCTCTTGAGTGAAAGTAGGAGAAACGAGACCACAGAGTTCTGCAGTCGGTGGCGGCGACGGAGGCGGCGACGATGGTGGAATTTACGCGTGTGTGCTCATTTTGTTCATAAAATCTTGACCACTTTTCTGACATAAAAACTCTTTGCTAAAATTTAAAAAAGTACCGTTCGTTTTAGACGGAGAATCTTGATAAGCCGTACGTTTTACCTTATTAAAAAGAAACTCGTGCGTTTTACATTGTTATAATGCACAAGTACGTAATGAATGACATACATTACGATATTAAAACCGGTGAAATAAGAGACACTTTGCGAGCAAATATGTTTTAAACAAAATTATATTACATTTTCCTAATAAATTAAACTTGGTATTCGAGAATACGAAAACAATTTACGCAAAGACTGCAGCACCACAGTATATAAAGCACAAAATCCGAAGAGAAACTTTCCAAAATTATTGTGCAACTTTCGTCCGAAACTTTTCAATGAGAATTAAGTAGAATTTGGCTCAGTTTTGAAAAATACGTGTTCTTTGAGATTCGTGACTTATATTCGGTTTTATTTTAATTGTGCGTGAGAAAAAACTTAGTTTTGTAACGGGCGTTACAGTCCATCCTACATAAGGCTGTATTCTATCTATTATTATAGTGTTTTCCGAACACTTACAGAAAATTATAAACGGGCAAATACCGTCTGGCTACCGAATGTTTTTGAGATTATAAAAATCTACCTAAAGTTGTCTGGAAGAGATCGCTCATAGTGATAAGACCGCCGATCATAGGTACCTCGTGAGTCGTAGGTCTGTTTGAGTTGATTTTTTGTAGTTTTTTTTTTTAATATACGACACTTTTATTTTCATATCAATGAACCAAAAACATTAAATAAACTGGGTACTAACTAAAACATAGATAATATTAATACACTAGCTAGTTATAAGTATTTAAAAAAAACTCACGGTACGTCAGTTTTAATATAAGTATATGCACGTCAGTGGTTAAGGGTTAAACTGAGTTATTTTTAAAGTGTTTGTTTAGAAAAAAGCTACAGTCAGCGAGAAAAGTAGATGTGGCGCCCAAACCTCTTTAATTAGTTTAATTTCTAAGATAACCCTTTAGGCCCTAGTTGGCCTAACACATTTTAATAATAAATAACCAAAAACCACTTTATAGGTTTAAATATACTTATGGTACACACGGCTACACATCAAGCTAACATTTCCAGTATAAGCTGACCTCGCATTGTGTAGGCTTTTCGTTGAATGAGAGGTCAGTCACTAATTATTTACTTTTAAAGTGAATATACATATATATTCTGTGAATATTTCAAGCGTCTACCTGTTGCCGTTATCAATATCGAGCAAAATAAAATCACGTTTGTTGTATGGGAGGCCCCCTTAAATATTTGTTTTATTCTGTTTTTAGTATTTATTGTTATAGCGGCAACAGAAATACATCATCTGTGAAAATTTCAACTGTCTGGCTATCACGGATCTCATACAGCCTGGTGACAGACGGACGGACAGACAGACAGCGGAGTCTTAGTAATAGGGTCCCGTTTGACCCTTTGGGTACGGAACCCTAAAAAAAGACTAGAGGTTTTTATAACTGTTTGATCCAAGGAATTTGTAAGTAGAAATACCTTGTATGATCAAACTATAGGCACCTAAGGTTGCCTGGAAGAGATCAATTTGAGCGATAAGGCCGCCCATTGTACCACCATGTATTAGTCTTTAAGTTTTCTAGGTTAAGGTATTTTAATTTGGTGTAACAATAAAGAATTATCTATCTATCTATCTACCTTGGTAACTCTAACATCTGTAGAGAATCTACAAACCGATCCGTCAAGCGCAACATGTGTTTACCATGTGCAGGTAGCTTGTGGACTAGCCTTATAATATAAAGAATATACTGTCGCATGTGGGTAACGGAAAAGATTGAGAAAGCTGTAGATTCTACCCCCTAGTTCACTAAGAAATCTCGGTAGAAATAAGATTTGTAAAAACTTTGTTTCCTACGAAGAAAATATTTTAATAAAAAAACTTTCGTGGTTGATATTCACCAACACACTAGACTATTCATATTTCAGCATTTCTTTCTGCAAACAAAAGTTGTCTAGTGTGCTCTATCTGATAATAATGTTGCATTGTATAACTGAAAACATATATGTAATAATCACATTTGATAGTTTAAATGTAAGATTGGAGCATATCTTGGTGACCTAATGACATCCTAAGATTTGCTTCGGTGAAGTTTATCTAATGGTTTATAGGTACTGGCTAAAATCCGAATTAAGCTGGTAAAACAAATAAATATAATGTAAAGAAAAAAATAAAAAAAATGATGTTAAATTGTCTACAACTATTTTTAATACACTTTTTATCTATCTACATAGTGCACTGCACATTTCTGTATTATTTTTGTCGATTTTATTCTAAATATCAGCTTAATTCAGATTGTAATTCAATTCAAGGTGAAGCAATATTAAAATAACGGATTGTAACAAATTTATTTATATTTTGTAACACAACAGTTGAAATAAAAAAAAATATTGTTATATTGTAATAATTATTGTAAATACGGGATTTAGCCCAGTTGGCTCCTAAAAAGTTTGGTATACTCGCGGTGAGGCACTACTTCACACCGGGACAGTTGCTCAACTTGTACCAAGCACAAGTCCGATCGTGTTTGGAGTACTGTTCTCACCTCTGGGACGGATCAGCGAAGTACCAACTTGAAGCTCTGGAATCAATTGAGAAAAGAGCCAAGAAGCTCATAGGCAACGATGAGCTAGTTGATGCAAGGCTCCTCAGCCTGGAGCATCGACGAAAGGTTGCTAGCCTCTCGGTTTTTTATCGAGTATATTTCGGGGAGTGTGCGGCGGAACTTTTCAATCTGATCCCACCATCTCCATTTTATCAACGGACAACCAGACGCTCTGCGATGCGTCACCGCTATATGGTTGAAATACCTCCCATTCGCACAAAGTGGTTCTCTTCAACCTTTATTATGCGCACCGCCAAAGAGTGGAACGCGTATTTTTAGAGTCTGTATTTACAGATAGCTACAGCCTGGGTATCTTTAAGTCGCGAGTGAATAGGTTGCTTCTAGGCAAGCGTGTACCATCGTAGACTGCATCAACGCTTACCATTAGGCGAGATCGTGGTCAAACGCAAGCCTATATAAAAAAAATTATTACATATAATAACTAAGGAAATAAAAGTCGCTAACCTGATGAAGGTTGCTGGGAGCCGTTGTGTGCAAACTGCTCAAGATCAGTCGCTCTGGATATCTATGGGGGAGGTGTATGTTCAGTAGTGGACGTCCTCTGGCTGACATGACATGATGACGAAGTTACTATCTCGATAATGTTATACTAAGTTAACACGCCACGTGCGTCGATACCCTTGCGCTATCTCATCTGTCTGGTACAGCAGTAGAGGCCGGTGCGGCGGCAAAGTCAGCCTAAGATCTCAAGCGGCGCAAATATGGAAGTTTCGACAGAGCTTACGTATTTGAGCCATTGACCCTGAGTCCATGGGGTACCGGGGCCCATAACGTTTTCAAAATTCTTTCTTCTGGCATCTGGTGATCCGAGAGCTTGCGCTTATCTGGGTCAACGCATAAGAATTGCAATTCAGCGGGGCAATGCAGCCAGTGTCTTGGGGACACTTCCGCCTGGTAGTGATCTGGAGCAGTTGAGCTAGCTAAAGATCGTTTGCAACGGTCTTTAGATGATTCAACTGTTTCTTCTGTATTTTATCTATACTAATCTCTATATATAAAAATGTATCCCTATTTCTCTTGGTCACGCCATCACGCGTGAACGGCTGAACCGATTTCGCTAACTATTTTTTTGTTGTATTTCTTATTGTCAGAAGAAAGTTTTTATGAAAGAAAAAAATAAGAAAATTGTGCGCAAAATTAGAAAATTGAAGAATACTTAACCACTATATAAAATTATTTATAATCTAACCTTAGCGCTTTTATAATGTAACCTTATGACGTTTGACATAATAGGTTGGGGAAAAAGTCTTTTCGCATTATAGTATGTATGAACTCATAATAAAATCTCGTTGGCTATACTATTTGCATCTGGCTGGTTTTGGTATCATTCAAAATTTAAATTTTAAAGAAGATAATTCCAAATTCAAATTAGGAAAATGTGTGATTTTTATTTGTTTTTCGTACTGTACAGATGAGTGAATCCAATGAAGAAATTCGATACTTTTTAAAATTTTACTACAAAAAAGATAAAAATGCAACGCAAGCCGCGAAAAAAAAATTACGATGTTTATGGACCTAGTGCAGTGTCTGTGAGAGTAGCACAATTTTGGTTTAAGCGTTTTCAATCCGGAAATTTTGATGTCAACGATGCACTTCGCTCTGGTCGCCCTATTACGGATAAAATTAATGCCATTTTTGAAAAAGTGGAACAAGATTGGCATATCAGTAGTTACGACGTAGCTAAAAAACTGGGAATTGACCAAAAAACAGTTTTGGCGCATTTGAAAAAAAAACTGGGTACACAAACCTAATGAACCGTGTACTCATTTGTGATTCTTTATTACGACGTAATGAAACCGAACCATTTTTGAAGATGCTGATAACTGGTGATGAAAAGTGGATCACGTACAACAAGAACGTGCGAAAAAGGTTGTGGTCAAAGGCCGGTCAGGCTTCAAAGACTGTGACGAAACCCGGGTTAACTCGCAAGAAGGTGATGCTGTGTGTATGGTGGGATTGGAAAAGCATTATTCATTATGAGCTGTTACCACCAGGCAGGACCATCGATTCTGAACTCTACTGCCAACAACTGATGAGATTAAAGCAAGCAGTTGAGAGAAAGCGGCCGGAATTAATCAACAGATGGGGTGTAGTTTTTCATCATGATAACGCTAGACCTCACACATCTTTAGGCACTCAGCAAAAATTAAGAGAGTTTGGCTGGGAGGTGTTAATGCATCCGCCGTATAGTCCTGACCTTCAGATTTCCACCTGTTTCGGTATCTTCCGAATTCTTTAGGCAGTGTTAGGTTAACATCACGAGAGGACTGCCAAAACTACTTGTCGCGGTATTTTAATCAGAAGCTCCAAAATTTCTATAGCAATGGGATCATGTCCCTACCTACAAGATGGCAAAAAGTTATTGAACAAAATGGTACCTACATACTTTAGTTAAATGTAAATAAACTATATTAAAAAATGTTTTGCATTTTCATAAAAAATGCGAAGAAACTTTTTACCCGACCTAATAGAATTGACAGAATGCGTGCTACAAATATCGTCAAAGAGGATGTACAAAAATGAATATCGTTTGAAACAGATGCTTCGGTCGGAGTTATCCCGAGATATTGTCTATTTAAACTACTCAAAACAAAATAGGGCCCACCCAATAAAATATGATTTAAATTAAAATAAAAAAAATACGTACAATTTATTTCAAGTTTAATTTTAGAAATAAGTTAACACATTCAGAATCATTAAAAAAACATTACAATGCCTTATTTTTGCCAAAAAAATCGTCAAGAAATGCACGTTTTACACATTAACTTAAAATTACACGGTTTTCCAAAACAACACGTTGAAGACACGAGCACATTTTTTTTTAAACATGTTTTTAGGGTTGCTTCAATGCCTTATGTTTAGTAACGCGTAGGTCCTCTCCTATTGCGCACACACTCTCTGAGTCGGTTCGGAACACTCTCTATA
This sequence comes from Philereme vetulata, assembly GCA_918857605.2. NCBI lineage: Eukaryota > Metazoa > Arthropoda > Insecta > Lepidoptera > Geometridae > Philereme > Philereme vetulata. The sequence goes on from OU975462.1 coordinate 4,137,314, forward strand.
AGGTGGATGACGTTTTCATCTGGAATTTGCTCCCAACACACTTTTAAAGCAGTTATCAACTCCTGTCGGCTATGAATTTCAGTGTGGTTGTCTTTAAGGCTTCTTTTCAACTGGTCCCAGATATACTCGATCGGATTCAAGTCCGGACTCATGGCAGGCCAGGGTAGAACTGCAATACCAGCTTCGGAGATTGCACTTTGGGTCACTCTGGCAGTATGAGGGCGAGCGTTGTCTTGCATCAGAATAAAGTTAGGGTCTACTCGCTGTGAATATGGGATCACATGAGGTCGGATGACATGCTGAACATAGCTGGCGGCCGTTACATTGCCCTCATCCAAAATCACTAGCTTGGTTTTGCCCATTATGCTAATCCCACCCCACACCATAATACTGGGTCCACCAAAGCGGTCAGTTTCACGAATACATGGTTCTGTAAAACGTTCTCCAGGTCGTCGCCAAACTCGTACGCGTCTGTCAACATTAAAAAACTTTACTTTAGATTCATCTGTAAAAAGCACTGTCCTCCAATTATTCATGGTCCATTCGAGGTGATCACGTGCAAACCTTAATCGCGCTGCACGGTGGGCTCTGGTCAATTTGAGCCGAACAACTGGCATTCTGGAGCGTTGTTGGTCTTCATGAAGTCTGTGGCGAACAGTTTGGTCACTCACTCGCGTTCCAGTGGCGTCACGTAAGCGGTTTCTCAATATGCGTGCAGTTACAGTTCGCTCGCGACGTGCAGAGAGTCAGATGTATCGGTCTTCTTGGGAGGTTGTCGCTCGGGTTCTACCTGAACCGCGCCTCCTACTCACACTACCTGTCTCTTGAAAGCGTTCCCTCACATTTCGAATAGTTCGTCTTGACACACCTAAGCTTGATGCTACCGATCTTTGCGAATTTCCCTGCTGAAGCAAAACAATGGTTCTAGTAGCGGATTCCGTGTCCATGTGATGTCGAAAACCAGGCATTGTTTATGCAAACAGTAATGTAATCGATAATTAAAGGTGAGGTTACGATAACTTCTTCGTTAGACACAACAAACCCCACTGAGCAACAATGTAATGACACTCACAGATTCTGCGGTATATCGTAAGATTTTGTTTCTTGTCTACCCACTTAAGAACTACCCTAAACTTGGCGTTTAAGTGTTAATTTATGATCAATAAATATGCCTACTTAACATTTCCATACATGAGTATGCCAACAACTCGCAAAAAAAAATGTGTCGGGCACAATATCGAAATATTTCAAGTGGGCCCTATTTTGTTTTGAGTAGTTTATATAAAAATGAATTGCTGTTCGTTAGTCTCGCTAAAACTCGAGAACGGGTGGAGCGATTTGGCTAATTTTGGTATTGAATTATTTGTGGAAGTCATTAATTTTCTCATACATAATGATGGCCGGGGACAACAATTGACAATTCTACCAGGGTGACGT